>CM044966.1:20138184-21475684 GCA_024516035.1 Bactericera cockerelli
TATTCTTATCAATCCTTATCAGTAATCTTATTTACATTTCACTGTGAGAAGCTAGCCCTTAATTTAAGTTTCTCTGATTATCGCTAGAGCGCGTCGAGGCGTTCTGATCTCTACAGATCAAGATTGGGGGAGATTATGTACAGAAAATACACTTATTGAATAACAATGGCTGGTGCTATCATTAAATGACAAACTTCACGTTGGCTCAATTGCAGATTCACTCCACACAAGAACAATAGAATTTGTCAAATCCTTTATAAACTAGGGTTTCCAATCCAATATTTATATAAAAAACCCAGGTTCCATAAAATTGACAGAACTGGCTATAAGGTTTTTTGAATTTATTTACACAAATTATGGTAAAAGACTAGTATTGATGAAAATCTTCATAGTAATATTTCTGACTAGACTGATTTTTTCCCTCAAGAAAATTGTAAACAAAGGTAAACTCTCCCTCTCAGTTTATAAAATGTTGATTTTTTTGAAGTTTGATGTTGGGAATTACAAAATCAGAGCAAAGAATTTCTTTAACTAAAATGAACTCAATTTTCCAATTTCTAGTATTAGAAATTAAAAGAAGTAAAATTGTTATGAAGAAATTCTTGAATAAATCAATGCAAACTGACTACCTTGTTTTGATACTATTTTACAGATACCCGTAATGTTTACTTCAATCAAAATACTGTGTATACATCAAAAATCAAAACCGAAAAATCAGAATCCAAACCAGATATTGCTAATCAGATAACATTGAATTGGATGCAACATTTAAACTTTGCCAAGGACCAAGGAGGAGAAAACTTGTTGGCTTTCTATTACAGTGGATGTCTGTTTTTTATGTAAGTATTGGTAGTAACTAAATCTGTAAAATTTTGCACTATTAAATAAATAAATAAGGGATATTATTATTATTATTATTAGGTGTTATAATGAGGGTTTTCGGTGTGAGATTGTCTCTAACTTAAATTGGAGTTGTTCTCTGTTAAAATTCTCTGTAATTTGTTTTGCTACGTTTTCTGTCCCACCCGTTTCTGTTCGGATCAAGTTGATGAAGATATCATTACTTACTGTTTTCCCTGTACTTTTAATATCATCTCCTAGTGAGGCCAGGTCAAGGTTTTCCTTGACTTTCCCTGCCATATTGGCGTGCAACAGAATTTTAGATGTGGATATTCTCACTGTCTGATAATCTCTTACCTTAACACTCTTCTTATCTTTGTCTGTGAGAGGCCATGCAGGGTGATTTAACATTATTAACCATAAAAATTTAATTTTGCCATTCTCCTGCTTTGCGTGATGTCTCTAGGGTTAGTTGTCGACATGTGGGTATTCATTATATTTTTTTCTCATCAATTTTTTCAACAAGTTTTTTAATGTCCTTCTTTGCCTCCTGTGACCAAAAAGCCATATCTTGTTTAAAGTTCCTTTTCATCTTTCTTGATTTCACTTTGATGTGTTACTCTAAGACTGTACAGTCTAGAAATAGATTTACAATGTCCCCAAGGCTTTCTCTGACAGTGAGGTCAGACACCGGGTTTATTCTTCCTCTGATGAGAAAATAAGTGTTGAGTTCCCCTTCTTACCTTATGAAAGGGAGTGACTCCTGTCCACTTTGACTCTTTTGAATGCAGATTCGGGCATTTCTTGGCATCTAACAGTTTGTTCAAGTAGCTCCCATCGGTTGCACATTCATGGATCATATCTCTTACCTTTCTTGTCTTTTCCTCTTTTGTGTCCTTTGTATCGCTCACCATTTGCTGGTCACTTCTTCGTATTCCCTGCTTTACTTTTTCCACTTCCCGAAGTGCCTCCTCAGGTTTCATGATGAACTCCTTCAACGGGGATCTGCTTCCAGGGTTCCAGTTTAGCCAGAGCCCCATCTGATCAATCTCCTTACACATCGCCTCAACAATCCTTGTGTACACCTCCACGGGATCCTCCGCGATCTCCTCATCAGTACCTGGTGTACCGCCGAACTGCTCATCACTTTGCTCCCCTGTGCCAGTGGTATTGTTAGGATTCCTCATCGGACTTCTAGCACAATGTTTACACTTCACAAAGCTGGTTACTCAGGAATTTGCTGACGCACGGTCCTGAGTCCAGAACACTTTCCTAAGTTAGAAAATAATATGATTGTTTATTTTTAATTTTACGAGAAAAATAACGACATTGACACACTTGCTTACGCTTTCCCATCTCAAACCAAACTCTGTCTGCCATGTATGTGTGTCCCAAATCTGCTGAATTAACTTGTATATCAGTCCTTGTCTTTTTTCATATTTACACTGGACAATCCTGTATAAAATCATGTTTGTCATCATTTTTCTTGTTCCCAGAGTGACTAAAACCATTCCTCCCAAGACAGAACTTCTTGTAAGGAACTATAATCATGCTATCTGCCGCAAAAGAGAATGCTCAACACTCAATCATGATGAGAATAAACATCTTGATAACACCTGGTTCATTTGTATGCTATGCAGAATTCTGTTTCCTTCACTAAACAATGTAATGAAACACACCAGATTTTGCAACAAAACTGGATGTATAATTGCCAAAATAGATTACAATAAAGAAATAAACACTACTGAACAATACAACCTTTGCACAGTGTCACCTTGTGCATGCAATGGAAAAGCAGTGTTGGAGGATATCAATTGTGAGCCACAGGACATTGGACATATGGAATCTACAGATGGACCTCCTTCAAACACACTTCATGAAACTGAATTCCATATAGATAATATTAAATGTGAGCCACAAGATAGTGAACATATGGAATCTACAGATGCACCTCCTTCAAACACAATTCATGAAACTGAATTCCACATAAACAGTATTAAATTTGAGACACAAGGCATTGTATATATTAAACAAATTGCAGTTCCATCAAACACCCATCCTGATACTGAACTCCTTATAGATAATATTGAATGTGAGCCACAAGATAGTGTACATATAGAATCTACAGATGCACCTCCGTCAAACACACTTCATGAAACTGAATGCCATACAAATAATATTAAATGTGAGCCACAAGGCAGTGTATATTTAGAATCTAGAGACGCACCTCCTTCAAACACACTTCATGAAACTGAATTATTTACAGATAATATTAAATGTGAGCCACAGGATAGTGAACATATGGAATCTACAGATGCACCTCCTTCAAACACAATTCATGAAACTGAATTCCACATAAACAGTATTAAATTTGAGACACAAGGCATTGTATATATTAAACAAATTGCAGTTCCATCAAACACCCATCCTGATACTGAACTCCTTATAGATAATATTGAATGTGAGCCACAAGATAGTGTACATATAGAATCTACAGATGCACCTCCGTCAAACACACTTCATGAAACTGAATGCCATACAAATAATATTAAATGTGAGCCACAAGGCAGTGTATATGTAGAATCTACAGATGCACCTCCTTCAAACACACTTCATGAAACTGAATTATATACAGATAATATTAAATGTGAGCCACAGGATAGTGAACATATAGAATCTACAGATGCACCTCCTTCAAACACAATTCATGAAACTGAATTCCACGTAAACAGTATTAAATTTGAGACACAAGGCATTGTATATATTAAAGATAATATCCTTATAGATAATATTGAATGTGAGCCACAGGACAGTGAATATATAAAATCTACAGACCAAAACTCGTATATTTTGCTAGATAATCTCAACAAACATTTAGATAAACACAGAGAAGAAAAACTTTATGAATGTGATAAATGTAAAAAGACATTTTCATTTCTATTCCATCTTAAAAATCATATTGCTACACATACTAGTTTAAAGCCTTTCAGTTGCGACATATGTGGAAAGTCTCATGTTCAATCAAGCCATTTAAAATCTCATATGAGGATTCACTCTGGTGAGAAGCCTTTCAGTTGTGAGATTTGTACAAAATCTTTCACTGAATCTAGTACTTTAAAAAAACACTTGAGGATTCACACTGGTGAGAAGCCATTCAGTTGTGAGAAATGTAGAAAATCTTTCACTGTATCTAGTACTTTAAAAACACACTTGAGGATTCACACTGGTGAGAAGCCTTTCAGTTGTGAGATATGTAGAAAATCTTTCACTGAATCTTGGAATTTAAAAAAAACACTTGAGGATTCACACTGGTGAGAAGCCTTTCAGTTGTGAGGTATGTAGAAAATCTTTCACTCGATCAAGCCATTTAAAATCTCATATGAGGATTCACTCTGGTGAGAAGCCTTTCAGTTGTGAGATTTGTAGAAAATCTTTCACTGAATCAAGTTCTTTAAAAAAACACAAGAGGATTCACACTGGTGAGAAGCCATTCAGTTGTGAGAAATGTAGAAAATCTTTCACTGTATCTAGTGCTTTAAAAAATCACTTGAGGATTCACACTGGTGAGAAGCCTTTCAGTTGTGAGATATGTAGAAAATCTTTCACTGAATCTTGGAATTTAAAAAAACACTTGAGGATTCACACTGGTGAGAAGCCTTTCAGTTGTGAGATATGTAGAAAATCTTTCACTCGATCAAGCCATTTAAAATCTCATATGTGGATTCACTCTGGTGAGAAGCCTTTCAGTTGTGAGATTTGTAGAAAATCTTTCACTGAATCAAGTTCTTTAAAAATTCACAAGAGGATTCACACTGGTGAGAAGCCATTCAGTTGTGAGAAATGTAGAAAATCTTTCACTGTATCTAGTGCTTTAAAAAATCACTTGAGGATTCACACTGGTGAGAAGCCTTTCAGTTGTGAGATATGTAGAAAATCTTTCACTGAATCTTGGAATTTAAAAAAACACTTGAGGATTCACACTGGTGAGAAGCCTTTCAGTTGTGAGATATGTAGAAAATCTTTCACTCGATCAAGCCATTTAAAATCTCATATGTGGATTCACTCTGGTGAGAAGCCTTTCAGTTGTGAGATTTGTAGAAAATCTTTCACTGAATCAAGTTCTTTAAAAATTCACAAGAGGATTCACACTGGTGAGAAGCCTTTCATTTGTGAGGTCTGTAGAAAATCTTTTACTCAATCTCGTGATTTAAAATATCACATGAGGCTTCACACTGGTGAGAATCCTTTCACTTGTGAAATATGTAGAAAATCTTTCATTGTTTCTAGTCGTTTAGAAATTCACATGAGGATTCACAGTGGTGAGAAGCCTTTCAGTTGTGAGATCTGTAGAAAATCTTTCACTCAATCTTGTTATTTAAAAAGTCACATGAAGATTCACACTGGTGAGAAGCCTTTCAGTTGTAAGGTATGTAGAAAATCTTTCAATAAATCTTGTGATTTAAAAAGTCACATGAAGATTCACACTGGTGAGAAGCCATTCAGTTGTGAGATATGTAGAAAATCTTTTACTCGATCCAATGATTTAAAAATTCACAAGAGGATTCACACTGGTGAGAAGCCTTTCAGTTGTGAGGTATGTAGAAAATCTTTCACTGAATCTTCTAATTTAAAAAAGCACATGAGGATTCACACTGGTGAGAAGCCTTTCAGTTGTGAGGTATGTAGAAAATCTTTCACTCGATCCAGTGATTTAAAAAGTCACATGATGGTTCACACTTGTGAGAATCCTTTCAGTTGTGAGGTATGTAGAAAATCTTTCACTCGATCCAGTGATTTAAAAAGACACATGAGGGTTCACACTGGTGAGAAGCCTTTCAGTTGTGAGGTATGTAGAAAATCTTTCACTCGATCCAGTGATTTAAAAAGTCACATGATGCTTCACACTGGAGGTAATCTTTTCAGTTGTGAGATATGTGAGAAGTCTTTTGCTAAGAAATTTCAAATCAGAGAACACTTGAGAGCACATGCTAGATGAAAGATTTTCAGATTATTAGTAAGGTCTCTGTTCAGTTTCATTTAAAACAATAAAACTGGCCTCCAAGGACAAACTCTAAACAAATTGAGAAGATAAAAAAATGTAGGTCAAACAGATAAACAAGAACAACCACCAAACATTACTAATATACAGGATTCGAAAAAAAAGAATATTCTAGAAAATGTAAGTATTGAAAATGCTGAAATGCATGTACTATTAAATCGAGGGGAAACATTTTTACAGAGTGTTGTTTTCCTATCACTGCTAGGGATGGCCTCAGGGGGATTAACTTTAGAATTTTAAATAGAAAGACACTGTCTATGTGATATTTCGGAAAATAAGCTGACAGTAGAAGTATTTTAAGACAAATTTGAGTTTTCTACAACCAAATAGGGTCACAGATATTGTACATTACATCTCAGATAATTCAGCAATATTTTTATAAGAAATTAATTTAATTTTTGTAAAAATTCCGTCTATATTTTTATACCATTAGTTTTACCAGGGGAAATTTCAAGGAGTCAACATTTTTAGAAAAAGTGAAAAGGCTATCCGTTTTCGAGTATAAATTGTTCTATTATTTATCCTAATTTAAGGTATCTTGAAAACATTGCCGGAGACAAGTACTGCACTCGCTTTTTAGCCTCTTTCTAAATAAATTGAAGTAATATTAGCCCTGTTCTTACAATGGGCTGAACAATAAGACTCATAGCATTTATTCAGCACAAATTTTACTAGAAAACCAATAGTTTTTAACATAAAAAGAATTTAACACCTCCCCTGGTAAAGCTAATGGTAAAAAAGGGGCAAATAAGTTATTTTAAATGGCAAAACATTTTTTTAACAAATTTAACTAAAAAAGTTATTAATATCTTTAAAAAAAATGTCTCGAACCTCTGATATTCAATGTACCATTAGACGCTTCGCAATGAATTGTGATATTAAATTTGTGTATCAATTTCGCCCTGAGTTTGTTAACATTTACTTAAAATTATATTAGTTTTTTTAATTAAAAAAAAAATTGTTTTTCACTGCCTTTAATTTCGTAGGCATGAAACAGGAGCAATTGTTGACGCTTGTGGTCTGTGTTGTAGCTTGGCCATCCTGTAGTATGTTTCACCTGTGATGGGAGAGAAGTGGCACAATATTTCCCATTTAGGTCCCAACTTCCGCATGGCAAGCGAGTGCTTAACCTAACCATTGAGCTAATCGCGCGCTCTATTTTATTGTATCTATCCTTGATAAAGCTATAACCTATAACGCGTTAATCGAAAGTTTATAACCTATAACGCGTTAAAATGCGTTAATTATCAACAAAATTTATCATTCTGCAACTTACGGTTATTGAGTTATTGGTCAACGTAGCTCACTGAAATTTGTTGCAATGAACTTCTCTCAACGGACGTTTAAAACAATATGCCTCAAGACATATCTCTGCTGGTAAGATTTTTAAGTAGGTCCGTGCTGAGCCTGACTGGGTCAGTGTAGGCAATTTTTTTTTTGCTGAAACTAAATCTTCAAAAAAATTAAGGAATTTGGGTTTTTGTGATTTCCTATATTTACAGCTGTTCTTGTGATACGGGGGGCGGGGTGGAACATTATGGACAGCCTGTATATGCGTAAATACCAAACTCTGTGTTCATTTTCTAATGGTTGTATACCTAGAACCTAACACTTAAAGAGCTCTTACTCAGATTTTGTCTAAAATAATCACTCGTGGCAAAGATGTTCATTGAGAAGGAATTTTTTGTACTGCAAATGCTCTAGTTCAAAAAATAACTTTTTTATCATTCATTCTAGATGGTGGTTGTGACATATCAAATCCAATGATTCTGAGGTGTTGATTACGAATTATTTTTAGCTATCTGTTACCGTTGAGTCACCATTGGCGGTTCATATGAGTGGAAGAGATTGCCACAGGCAATAACCCCGCCCTTTAGGTAGGACATTTCTCTCTTTTTTTCCTTCTTGTATATTTGTTTAATCTTTTTGTTTTTCTTTATATTTCATTGTGTTCTACTGTATATATTTTTTGTTCTACCTAATAAAGCTTAAAAAAAAAAAAAAAAAACCACATCTCCGTGATGTGACGCGTTAGGCCGTGTCAACATCTCCATAATGTAACGCGTAAGGCCGGGTACACATATTAGTAATACATGTCTAGATGCGTTGTTAAGGATGGGATGTGAGCGTGGCACCAGACGTAAAAACAAGCAGATCTATTATATAGTGATATTTATATATTTAAAAAAAACTAATAAACCTTGAAGAACATAGAACCTGTTACATATAATGTAAAAATTAGGAAGTTGTGGAGCCGATGTGAGATCAGGTACTAACATCACGTGTGACACGACGATTTTCTTCTTCTTTTTTTGACAACATGAAAATTATAATTTAATAAAAATAATTCCAATAATTTCCATCTTCAAAGCCAACTCCGTCTAAAAATCTCTTCCACCCAATCCAAACGCGTCACATCACAGAGATGTGGATCCGGCCTAACGCGTCACATCACAGAGATGTGGATCCGGCCTAACGCGTCACATCACAGAGATTTAGATCCGGCCTAAGGCGTCACATCACAGATATGTGGATCCGGTTTACCACAGCATGAGGTAAACAAAAAATTCAAATAAATTGAACCAATCAGAGGCCGAGATTTGTAGAAAGAGGAACAATCAGCCGTTCAATGTTGGACGCATGAATTTGTTCAATTCGAGATAGGCAAGGTTCTCTCTATGTTATATGATCTCAGTGATTCGCACCCAAAAAATGCCGGAGGTATTATATACGCGTTAGGCCGGATCCAAATCTCCGTGATGTGACGCGTTAGGCTGGGTCCACATCTCCGTGATGTGACGCGTTAGGCTGGGTCCACATCTCCGTGATGTGACGCGTTAGGCCGGATCCACATCTCTGTGATGTGACGCGTTAGGCCGGATCCACATCTCCGTGATGTGACGCGTTAGGCCGGATCCACATCTCCGTGATGTGACGCGTTAGGCCGGATCCACATCTCCGTGATGTGACGCGTTAGGCCGGATCCCAATCTCTGTGATGTGACGCGTTAGGCCGGATCCAAATCTCTGTGATGTGACGCGTTAGGCCGGATCCAAATCTCCGTGATGTGACGCGTTAGGCCGGATCCACATCTCCGTGATGTGACGCGTTAGGCCGGGTCCACATCTCCGTGATGTTTTTTCTTTTTATTAATGTTACTAACTTGCTTTGTATGTTTTGAAAGTAAAATAAAAAAAATATGCATTCCATTTAAAATTCGGGAGAAACGGACATGTGCCCCTCTGAAAACGCCCTTAGGGGCGGTGGGCGCAGGTTCAAAATATTTTCTCATAAAACATCAGACTTCATACTGGGGACCAATTTTTTGTTTCAAGATCCTAACTCAAACTGTTCTCGAGAAAAAGATAGTGGCTGGGTGGTTTCGATCACCCTGTAAAATGAAAGATAAAACATACATCAAGACCAAATTAAGAGAACCGGACTTTATAGTCAAGGGACAGATACGGGGATACGCCTCCTGCTCTTAAAAAAACGTCATAATGGTGGCAATGTCTAGCTAAAAAAACGTCATAATGGTGGCAATGTCTTCAGCTTCAATTTATTTTGTTTTTAGAATTTTTGGTCTAGACCGCTGATATTTTAACCTCCTTGGCTCAAATCACAGGGGTTCTCAAAAAGTATTCGACGAATGGCTCATTTATTGAAAATTTAACTTTTCTTTGAAAACTTGTCTCTCCGCGGAATCTTGAAATCTCTAGTTAAACAACGTGTAGCGAGTTGAAGACTTCATCATTCTGGCATTCCGGTCAAAACTCAAACCCAGGGTGGGTTATGGGAAGCAGGTTTGTGAGTTTCTTGCGAATCGAGTTTAACACCCCCCTCCTATATAACCATGTAATTGAAAAATGATGTTAAACCCTATTCAAATCAACAAAACTTTTTCAATTTACAAGATTGATAAAAAAAATTGAGTTTTACAAGTGTTAATTTCTCTTCACCTGACCATTGTATCCATAACAGATCCAAACATTTCCTCTCAGTTATTCTTATGCATGCGGAAACTCTGCACTCTAGGTTCTCTTGTTATTGCAGCTGTTTGAAAAACCTTAACCAATGATCAGGTATATGTCTCACTAGAGGACTATAAACAGAGAATGTACTAGCTGTAGCCAAGCTATTTGTTTTAGAAAATGAAGTTTTGCCCCAACACCACTCTCATATCACAATAGGGTTCATTACCTTCACATCAATGCCATTCCAGAAACAAAAAAAAACTTGGTTAGAATATTACGCTCCAGCTGGGATTCAAACCCGCAACTTCTGGGTCAGGGACTAATGCTCTTAACCAATGAGTCAGGGAGGTTGGCTAGCCAAGCTCCATGACTCATTGGATACAAAACAATGGCGAGTTTTATAAATATATGAAAGCAGGGAACTGGTAGGCTCATCTCAACCCCATCATAACTGAATCAATTGCCTCCCTGAACCATGGTCCCATCATTTCTACAGAAAAAGGCACAAATATTTTGGATTTAAAAAATAAAAAAAATTGATATTTTGCTTAGTATTTGTGTTATTTTATCACAATTTAGGTAGTACTACAAAATTATAGGACTGGTCCATATCTTCTTCTTTTTTAATTTGGGTTTATTGTTGCTTTCAACTGCTAGGTCATTTCACAACCCTCCATCAGCAGGAAACCCATAAACCTTCTACACAGGTTAACCTCACCGAGCCTGGCTTGTGTAGGAATGTCAGCATGACAAAGTCTTCAAGTCTTTAATAATTTGGATGATAATATTTTATTGTAGTTCTATCATATTCTGAAGTTTGATCATAAGCACAGTGAAAGAGACAAATTAAATCATCTGAAGACTCCTACACCATCATGATAACAACTGAAGGTAGCGCAACACCTGGAGTATGGAGCACCACCCTTATTGAAGTGAATACAGTTCTTGGTTTCTTCGAAGGTATGGATGTAGAACCTGAGGTAGATGATTTTTTTTACAAATATGCATAATATATTTTACTGTCTGGCCTGTTTTCAAGATATTATAAATTTAGATTTAGTGTATTTTCTGTACTTAATCTGCCCCAATCTCGCATCAGCTGATCACAGATTAAGGATTTCTCCTCACGGCTTGTTCTTATTTCTCCTCCAATCTTAACCCGACGTTTTTGTCAGATCGAGATCAACGCCATTTTGAAATCAATTTGACTTTGAGGTTGACCTTCAGCAGATCTTTATTATTTGTTTATGTTTTCATAAATTTACATTGAATGAACTTTTTTGATTTTCTATCGATGACTAGGCTACTTTAAACCAGTTTAGGTATTAGGTTCTAGTTTGAATTTTGAGCCAGATTTAAGATTAGGAATTGTACAGGTATCAAAGTTCATTGTTGATAATGAAAGTACCTTTTATTAACATCCTCAATTTACATATTTCGCCGAAAATGAATGCATAATGTACAGAATGCTAGCTCGAGTTTCCCTTTTGCATTACCTTTATAAATCTCAAGTGTACATTTGTTCTACATCTGGAAAGCAAGACACTGTGTAGTATAAGGACAATCACTTCTGAGAAATTCTCATGAAAAAAATCAAGGCAGTTTTCAATTTACAAAAGAGCACTGGTTCAAGCTGCAGTGATCGTTAACTCTGCTGTTTGTTGAATGCACCAAATTTTCTGAACAGTCTATGGAATAGTAACTTGATTTACATCAAAATTTGAGAAAAAGTAGGTAATGAAACTCTCGCAGAAATCTAAATAGTCATAATAAGGTATTCAGATAGTTCAAATTTCCAATTCAATGAAATATTCTTATCAATCCTTATCAGTAATCTTATTTACATTTCACTGTGAGAAGCTAGCCCTTAATTTAAGTTTCTCTGATTATCGCTAGAGCGCGTCGAGGCGTTCTGATCTCTACAGATCGAGATTGGGGGAGATTATGTACAGAAAATACACTTATTGAATAACAATGGCTGGTGCTATCATTAAATGACAAACTTCACGTTGGCTCAATTGCAGATTCACTCCATACAAGAACAATAGAATTTGTCAAATCTTTTATAAACTAGGGTTTCCAATCCAATATTTATATAAAAAACCCAGGTTCCATAAAATTGACAGAACTGGCTATAAGGTTTTTTGAATTTATTTACACAAATTATGGTAAAAGACTAGTATTGATGAAAATCTTCATAGTAATATTTCTGACTAGACTGATTTTTTCCCTCAAGAAAATTGTAAACAAAGGTAAACTCTCCCTCTCAGTTTATAAAATGTTGATTTTTTTGAAGTTTGATGTTGGGAATTACAAAATCAGAGCAAAGAATTTCTTTAACTAAAATGAACTCAATTTTCCAATTTCTAGTATTAGAAATTATAGGAAGTAAAATTGTTATGAAGAAATTCTTGAATAAATCAATGCAAACTGACTACCTTGTTTTGATACTATTTTACAGATACCCGTAATGTTTACTTCAATCAAAATACTGTGTATACATCAAAAATCAAAACCGAAAAATCAGAATCCAAACCAGATATTGCTAATCAGATAACATTGAATTGGATGCAACATTTAAACTTTGCCAAGGACCAAGGAGGAGAAAACTTGTTGGCTTTCTATTACAGTGGATGTCTGTTTTTTATGTAAGTATTGGTAGTAACTAAATCTGTAAAATTTTGCACTATTAAATAAATAAATAAGGGATATTATTATTATTATTATTAGGTGTTATAATGAGGGTTTTCGGTGTGAGATTGTATCTAACTTAAATTGGAGTTGTTCTCTGTTAAAATTCTCTGTAATTTGTTTTGCTACGTTTTCTGTCCCACCCGTTTCTGTTCGGATCAAGTTGATGAAGATATCATTACTTACCGTTTTCCCTGCACTTTTAATATCATCTCCTAGTGAGGCCAGGTCAAGGTTTTCCTTGACTTTCCCTGCCATAGTGGCGTGCAACAGAATTTTAGATGTGGATATTCTCACTGTCTGATAATCTCTTACCTTAACACTCTTCTTATCTTTGTCTGTGAGAGGCCATGCAGGGTGATTCAACATTATTAACCATAAAAATTTAATTTTGCCATTCTCCTGCTTTGCGTGATGTCTCTAGGGTTAGTTGTCGACATATGGGTATTCATTATATTTTTTTCTCATCAATTTTTTCAACAAGTTTTTTAATGTCTTTCTTTGCCTCCTGTGACCAAAAAGCCATATCTTGTTTAAAGTTCCTTTTCATCTTTCTTGATTTCACTTTGATGTGTTACTCTAAGACTGTACAGTCTAGAAATAGATTTACAATGTCCCCAAGGCTTTCTCTGACAGTGAGGTCAGACCCAGGTTTTATTCTTCCTCTGATGAGAAAATAAGTGTTGAGTTCCCCTTCTTACCTTATGAAAGGGAGTGACTCCTGTCCACTTTGACTCTTTTGAATGCAGATTCGGGCATTTCTTGGCATCTAACAGTTTGTTCAAGTAGCTCCCATCGGTTGCACATTCATGGATCATATCTCTTACCTTTCTTGTCTTTTCCTCTTTTGTGTCCTTTGTATCGCTCACCATTTGCTGGTCACTTCTTCGTATTCCCTGCTTTACTTTTTCCACTTCCCGAAGTGCCTCCTCAGGTTTCATGATGAACTCCTTCAACAGGGATCTGCTTGAAGGGTTCCAGTTTAGCCAGAGCCCCATCTGATCAATCTCCTTACACATTGCCTCAACATTCCTTGTGTACACCTCCACGGGATCCTCCGCGATCTCCTCAACAGTACCTGGTGTACCGCCGAACTGCTCATCACTTTGCTCCCCTGTGCCAGTGGTATTGTTAGGATTCCTCATCGGACTTCTAGCACAATGTTTACACTTCACAAAGCTGGTTACTCAGGAATTTGCTGACGCACGGTCCTGAGTCCAGAACACTTTCCTAAGTTAGAAAATAATATGATTGTTTATTTTTAATTTTACGAGAAAAATAACGACATTGACACACTTGCTTACGCTTTCCCATCTCAAACCAAACTCTGTCTGCCATGTATGTGTGTCCCAAATCTGCTGAATTAACTTGTATATCAGTCCTTGTCTTTTTTCATATTTACACTGGACAATCCTGTATAAAATCATGTTTGTCATCATTTTTCTTGTTCCCAGAGTGACTAAAACCATTCCTCCCAAGACAGAACTTCTTGTAAGGAACTATAATCATGCTATCTGCCGCAAAAGAGAATGCTCAACACTCAATCATGATGAGAATAAACATCTTGATAACACCTGGTTCATTTGTATGCTATGCAGAATTCTGTTTCCTTCACTAAACAATGTAATGAAACACACCAGATTTTGCAACAAAACTGGATGTATAATTGCCAAAATAGATTACAATAAAGAAATAAACACTACTGAACAATACAACCTTTGCACAGTGTCACCTTGTGCATGCAATGGAGAAGCAGTGTTGGAGGATATCAATTGTGAGCCACAGGACATTGGACATATGGAATCTACAGATGGACCTCCTTCAAACACACTTCATGAAACTGAATTCCATATAGATAATATTAAATGTGAGCCACAAGATAGTGTACATATAGAATCTACAGATGCACCTCCGTCAAACACACTTCATGAAACTGAATGCCATACAAATAATATTAAATGTGAGCCACAAGGCAGTGTATATTTAGAATCTAGAGACGCACCTCCTTCAAACACACTTCATGAAATTGAATTATTTACAGATAATATTAAATGTGAGCCACAGGATAGTGAACATATGGAATCTACAGATGCACCTCCTTCAAACACAATTCATGAAACTGAATTCCACATAAACAGTATTAAATTTGAGACACAAGGCATTGTATATATTAAACAAATTGCAGTTCCATCAAACACCCATCCTGATACTGAACTCCTTATAGATAATATTGAATGTGAGCCACAAGATAGTGTACATATAGAATCTACAGATGCACCTCCTTCAAACACACTTCATGAAACTGAATTATATACAGATAATATTAAATGTGAGCTACAGGATAGTGAACATATAGAATCTTCAAACACAATTCATGAAACTGAATTCCACGTAAACAGTATTAAATTTGAGACACAAGGCATTGTATATATTAAAGATAATATCCTTATAGATAATATTGAATGTGAGCCACAGGACAGTGAATATATAAAATCTACAGACCAAAACTCGTGTATTTTGCTAGATAATCTCAACAAACATTTAGATAAACACAGAGAAGAAAAACTTTATGAATGTGATAAATGTAAAAAGACATTTTCATTTCTATTCCATCTTAAAAATCATATTGCTACACATACTAGTTTAAAGCCTTTCAGTTGCGACATATGTGGAAAGTCTCATGTTCAATCAAGCCATTTAAAATCTCATATGAGGATTCACTCTGGTGAGAAGCCTTTCAGTTGTGAGATTTGTACAAAATCTTTCACTGAATCTATTACTTTAAAAAAACACATGAGGATTCACTCTGGTGAGAAGCCTTTCAGTTGTGAGATTTGTACAAAATCTTTCACTGAATCTAGTACTTTAAAAAAACACTTGAGGATTCACACTGTTGAGAAGCCATTCAGTTGTGAGAAATGTAGAAAATCTTTCACTGTATCTAGTACTTTAAAAAAACACTTGAGGATTCACACTGGTGAGAAACCTTTCAGTTGTGAGATATGTAGAAAATCTTTCACTGAATCTTGGAATTTAAAAAGTCACATGTGGATTCACACTAGTGAGAAGCCTTTCAGTTGTGAGATATGTAGAAAATCTTTCACTCGATCAAGCCATTTAAAATCTCATATGAGGATTCACTCTGGTGAGGAGCCTTTCAGTTGTGAGATTTGTAGAAAATCTTTCACTGAATCTTGTAATTTAAAAAGTCACAAGAGGATTCACACTGGTGAGAAGCCATTCAGTTGTGAGATATGTAGAAAATCTTTCAGTGAATCTAATACTCTAAAAATTCACATGAGGATTCACACTGGTGAGAAGCCATTTAGTTGTGAGATATGTAGAAAATCTTTCACTCGATCCGGTGATTTAAAAAAACACATGAGGATTCACACTGGTGAGAAGCCATTCAGTTGTGAGATATGTAGAAAATCTTTCAGTGAATCTAATACTCTAAAAATTCACATGAGGATTCACACTGGTGAGAAGCCATTCAGTTGTGAGATATGTAGAAAATCTTTCACTGAATCTTCTAATTTAAAAAAGCACAAGAGGATTCACACTGGTGAGAAGCCATTCAGTTGTGAGATATGTAGAAAATCTTTCAGTGGATCTAATACTCTAAAAATTCACATGAGGATTCACACTGGTGAGAAGCCATTCAGTTGTGAGATATGTAGAAAATCTTTCACTGAATCTTCTAATTTAAAAAAGCACAAGAGGATTCACACTGGTGAGAAGCCATTCAGTTGTGAGATATGTAGAAAATCTTTCAGTGGATCTAATACTCTAAAAATTCACATGAGGATTCACACTGGTGAGAAGCCATTCAGTTCTGAGGTATGTAGAAAATCTTTCACTGAATCTTGTAATTTAAAAAAGTCAGTTGTGAGATATGTAGAAAATCTTTCAGTGGATCTAATACTCTAAAAAATCACATGAGGATTCACACTGGTGAGAAGCCATTCAGTTGTGAGATATGTAGAAAATCTTTCACTGTATCTAGTACTTTAAAAAATCACATGAGGATTCACACTGGTGAGAAGCCATTCAGTTGTGAGATATGTAGAAAATCTTTCAGTGAATCTAATACTCTAAAAATTCACATGAGGATTCACACTGGTGAGAAGCCATTCAGTTGTGAGGTATGTAGAAAATCTTTCACTGAATCTTGTAATTTAAAAAGTCACATGAGGATTCACACTGGTGAGAATCCATTTAGTTGTGAGATATGTAGAAAATCTTTCACTCGATCCGTAGATTTAAAAAGACACATGAGGGTTCACACTGGTGAGAAGCCATTCAGTTGTGAGATATGTAGAAAATCTTTCACTGAATCAAGTTCTTTAAAAAGTCACATGAGGGTTCACACTGGTGAGAAGCCTTTCAGTTGTGAGTTATGTAGAAAATCTTCCACTCGATCCAGTGATTTAAAAAGACACATGAGGGTTCACACTGGTGAGAAGCCTTTCAGTTGTGAGGTATGTAGAAAATCTTTCACTCAATCTTGTAATTTAAAAAGTCACATTGAAGATTCATACTGTTGAGAAGCCTTTCAGTTGTAAGGTATGTAGAAAATCTTTCAATAAATCTTGTGATTTAAAATGTCACATGAGGATTCACACTGGAGGTAATCTTTTCAGTTGTGAGATATGTGAGGAGTCTTTTGCTAAGAAATTTCAAATCAGAGAACACTTGAGAGCACATGCTAGATGAAAGATTTTCAGATTATTAGTAAGGTCTCTGTTCAGTTTCATTTAAAACAATAAAACTGGCCTCCAAGGACAAACTCTAAACAAATTGAGAAGATAAAAAAATGTAGGTCAAACAGATAAACAAGCACAATCACCAAACATTACTAATATACAGGATTCGAAAAAAAAGAATATTATAGAAAATGTAAATATTGAAAATGCTGAAATTCATTTACCATTAAATCGAGGGGGAAACGTTTTTTACTGAGTTTTGTTTTCCTATCACTGCCAGGGTTGGCCTCAGGGGGGTTAACTTTAGAATATTAAATAGAAAGACACTGTCTATGTGACATTTCGGAAAATAAGCTGACAGTAGAAGTATTTTAAGACAAATTTGAGTTTTCTACAACCAAATAGGGTCACAGATATTGTACATTTCATCTCAGATAATTCAGCAATATTTTTATAAGAAGTTAATTTAATTTACCAGGAGAAATTACAAGGAGTCAACATTTCTAGAAAAAGTGAAAAGGCTATCCGTTTTCGAGTATAAATTGTGCTATTATTTATCCTAATTTAAGGTATCTTGAAAACAGGGCCGGAGGCAAGTACTGCACTCGGTTTTTAGCCTCTTTCTAATTTCTAAATAAATTGAAGTAATATTAGCCCTGTTCCTACTATGGGCTGAACAATAAGACTCATAGCATTTATTCAGCACAAATTTCACGAGAAAACCAATAGTTTTTAACATAAAAAGAAGTTGACACCTTGACACCTCCCCTGGTAAAGCTAATTGTAAAAAAGGGGCAAAGAAGTTATTTTAAATGGCAAAACATTTTTTTTAACAAATTTAACTAAAAAAGTTATTAATATCTTTAAAAAAATGTCTCGAACCTCTGATGTTCAATGTACCATTAGACGCTTCGTAATGAATTGTGATATTAAATTTGTGTATTAATTACTTAAAATTATATTAGTTTTTTTAATTAAAAAAAAATTGTTTTTCACTGCCTCTTTTGTTTCGTAGGCATGAAACAGGAGCAATTGTTGACGCTTGTGGTCTGTTTTGTAGCTTGCCCATCCTGTAGTATGCTTCACCTGTGATGGGAGAGAAGTGGCACAATATTTCCCATTTAGTCGCTTGGTCAACACGAGCGCACCAAAAGGTATCCCATAAAAACAGCTGTAACCTAATTAAGAATACAAAATTTTGTCGGTACGGGGGATCGAACTCGGGACCTTCCGCATAGCAAGCGAGTGCTTAACCATTGAGGTAATCGCGCGCTCTATTTTATTGTATCCATCCTTGATACAGCTATAACCTATAACGCGTTAATCGAAAGTTTTAGAAATGTAAACCTAATTCTTTCGAGATATCGAGAATTTTCGAACAAGGTATAACTCGGTATGTTTTTCAGATAAAACTTTTCACGGATGGTCGTCCGGCTGTCTGACAAAATCGATCAGAAACTGACATCATCAGAATAGGTCGAGTTTTAGTTAATTCGAAAGGTCTTGATAAAATGCGTTAATTAACAACAAAATTTATCTTTCTGCAACTTACGGTTATTGAGTTATTGGTCAACGTAGCTCACTGAAATTTGTTGCAATGAACTTCTCTCAACGGACGTTTAAAACAATATGCCTCAAGACATATCTCTGCATTTAAGATTTTTAAGTAGGTCCGTGCTGAGGGTGACTGGGGCAGTGTAGGCAATTTTTTTTTTTGCTGAAACTAAATCTTCTAAAAAATTAAGGAATTTGGGTTTTTGTGATTTCCTATATTTACAGCTGTTCTTGTGATACGGGGGGCGGGGTGGAACATTATGGACAGCCTGTATATGCGTAAATACCAAACTCTGTGTTCATTTTCTAATGGTTGTATACCTAGAACCTAACACTTAAAGAGCTCTCACTCAGATTTTGTCTAAAATAATATCTCGTAGCAAAGATGTTCATTGAGAAGGAAATTTTTGTACTGCAAAAGCTCTAGTTCAAAAAATAACTTATTTACCATTCATTCTAGATGGGGGTTGTGACATATCAAATCCAATGATTCTGAGGTGTTGATTACGAATTATTTTTAGCTATCTGTTACCGTTGAGTCACCATTAGCGGTTCAAATTTAGACGGAGTTGGCTTTAAAGATGGAAATTATTGTAATTATTTTTAATAAATTATAATTTTCATGTTGTCAAAAAAAGAAGAAGAAAATCGTCGTGTCACACGTGATGTTAGTACCTGATCTCATATTGGCTCCACAACTTCCTAATGTTACATATGTAACAGGTTCTATGTTCTTCAAGGTTTATTATTTTTTTTAATATATAAATATCACTATATAATAGATCTGCTTGTTTTTACGTCTGGTGCCACGCTCACATCCCATCCACAACAACGCATCTAGACATGTGTTACTAATAAGTGTACCCGGCCTTACGCGTTACATTATGGGGATGTGGACCCGGCCTAACGCGTCACATCACAGAGATGTGGATCCGGCCTAACGCGTCACATCACAGAGATGTGGATCCGCCCTAACGCGTCACATCACAGAGATGGGGATCCGGCCTAACGCGTCACATCACAGAGATGTGGATCCGGCCAAACGCGTCACATCACAGAGATGTGCATTCGGCCCAACGCTCCACATCACAGAGATGTGGATCCGGCCTAACGCGTCACATCACAGAGATGTGGATCCAGCCTAACGCGTCACATCACAGAGATGTGGATCCGGCTTAACGCGTCACATCACAGAGATGTGGATCCGTCTTAACGCGTCACATCACAGAGATGTGGACCTGAAGCGGTTTTTTTTATTTGAACAAAGCGAACCGAAGCTGACCTGGTCACTGAAATTCACTTTTTTTTATTTGACCGGACCGAAAAATCCTGACCAGAGTGGACCGGCTCGTTCGATCGGTCATGGCGTTTGGTTCGGTAAGAAGAAGAAGAAGTGGATGATTTCAAATGCAAAATGTAAACAAACACCGATATCTTAAATGTAAACAAACCAGAGTTCCAAAAATCACTTTTTTTTATTTTTCAATTTTGGTTGACCAGAGCTGACTTTTCGGTCTCGTTCAGGCTTTTCGTTCAATTAAAAAAAACCGCTTCTGGTCTTACGCGTTTCATCACGAGATATACAGGGTGGACCAAAAAAAACGTTTACACCCGTTAATGGTAGATTACTGAGGACATTTCCAGCGCGGATCTGCAATCCGTTTTTTCGGATTCGCCTTCGTAACTGCACAAAGTGATTTTTTGCAACTTTCTGAAAAAGTCCGACTTAGGCTTATTCTTCAGGTCAGTGCTCTTTTCCTGTTTAAAATGAGATGATTCTGAACAATTCTGCAGAAAGCCAACAAAATTTCGATGTTTCTAGCTTCACTACATTGTTTTTTACGGTTTGGTTTGTCCTATTTTTTACACCTTAACAGAAAAAAAAACACGAAAAAACTTTTTTACTAAATAAAACACTCGACATTTGCCCAAACAAATTTTGTCGCAGACACGGGCAAGTTTGATAAAAGTTGGCGGCCGCCCCGAGGATGCTAAAAAATAATTTTACGATTTTTATCACGTGATCTTCTGGGAAAAAATATTAGATGTTTGCCAAAAACTCTTCAAAAATCCTAAGAGTTTTCTAGCTGTAGACTGTGTAAGGGCGTCTTGTTTTGTTTACATTGCTTTTTTTGAATACCGCGGTCTCACATGCCTCATCAGCCAGTTTAGGAAAATTCAAATGATAGATTTCGTGCTTCTCAAATTGTCAGTGGTGTTAGCTAGATGTGGTAGTGCTAATATTGTTAGTCGCATGACCGAGGTTCAATTTTCGGAAGTCAATATTTTTTTATTATCAAAAAAATTTGATGGAATATTTTATTCATACCTGTATCTGACCTGTTGTAACACCAACAACTTATGGGTCTTTTTTTAGGGTAATACCATTTGTAAATTGAGTTATATCAGATACAATTGGTATCACAATACACATAATTGTTATTCATGTAAGCCCCTGAGAGACTGCCTTGATAATGTAAGGATGGTTTTTCTTATGCTTTCCTACGAGAGAAAAAAAAACTAGCGAATTTTCCTAGAGAAAGTAGAGTTTATAAAATAAAGTCAGGTAAATAGGTATGTAGGTAGGTTCTTCTATCATAAACAATAACAAATATTTACCGATTGCCAACTCTTAATAGAAATCTTGAAGAAAACAAGATAATATTTTGTAAAATGAATAAACTTTTGCAGTCTTTATTATGTTTTATACTATTTTGGTATAAACAAAAAGGCATTAAAAAAAAAAAAAAAACATTTTGTGTTAGTATGTTCAATGAGAAACGACTAGAAGCGCACGATTAGCTCAGTGGTAAGCTAGTCACTTGCCATGCGGAAGATCCCACCCGGGTCCGAACGCCAGAGCCAGCGAAAAATTCATGACTACAAAATAAAAAAGACTTGTTGCCATATTTTATTTAACCATAGTACACACTATGGATTCTCCTCACACAAATTTTTGAAACCAATAGTGACTTTAGTACCTTAATTCTACCTCAGAACTATAGAGTGGAGTTATAAATAGCTTTGCAGAGATAGTAAATTTGTCCGTAATCTCATAGCGTGTACAACTGTACACGCTATGGTAATCTGCTGTTTTTGGCATTGGGATGCCACTGTGTTTTGATTAGTAAGCATTTATTGTGAGCCAAGCCTTTTTACCTACGAGCTAATATTTCTCACATCCTCATTCGCCTCTCTCTCTCTCTCTTTCGCTCTCTCCCTCTATCTCTCTCTCCCTCTCCCTCCCTTCTCAATTCATCAGAGGAAATGTTAGAAGTGGCGTCCACCTTCCTGGGTGCAAAGGTTGAAAACCTCTTCATCATGTTCCGTCGAATGTTGCGGAAGATTCCAGCTTTTTCTGTCAGGTCATCGAATGCCAACAGGATTCTTGCTACCAGATTCTGCTACCTGCTACTCTTGCGTCTTCACTGGTATTTCGTAAACTATATATGTTTTTCCACGTGATCCCAAATGTTCCTGTTGGCAGCTCCATATGGTAAATACATATCTGCCATTTCAGCATCCGAATAATAATAATTATGTAACTTGTACTAAAAAAGCTCAAGAAGTTTAAAGATAATATTTCATAGAATGCAGAAAAATATGCTTGAAAACTCTCATCGAGAAACAAACAATCATTCATTTGACTGGCCTTTAATTAATTCCAAGGAAAATAATTATCAGACATAAATTAGCTAATTACTCTTTTAGTACAAGACGACCCTACACGGTCAACACTTTTAAGATTTTGAACATCATTTTTTGCAACTTACCTGGTTCGTTTTCCCAGAAGATCGCGTGATAAAAAATCAAAAAATTATTTTTTAGCATCCTCGGGGCGGCCGCCAACTTTTATCAAACTTGCCCGTGTCTGCGACAAAATTTGTTTGGGCAAATGTCGAGTGTTTTATTTAGTAAAAAAGTTTTTTCGTGTTTTTTTTTTCTGTTAAGGTGTAAAAAAATAGGACAAACCAAACCGTAAAAAACAATGTAGTGAAGCTAGAAACGTCGAAATTTTGTTGGCTTTCTGTAGAATTGTTCAGAATCAACTCATCTTAAACAGGAAAAAAGTACTGACCTGAAGAATAAGCCAAAGTCGGACTTTTTCAGAAAGTTGCAAAAAATCACTTTGTGCAGTTACAAAGGCGAATCCGAAAAAACGGATTGCAGATCCGGGCTGGAAATGTCGCCCGTAATCTACCATTAACGAATTAAAGACAAGCGAAAATTATATATTAATTAAAACTTAGTTGGTTATCTTAGAATTTAGAATTAATAAAATTGGTCCTTAGTTATAACCAGAATGATAAACAAAATGCAGAATGTCCTGAACAATCACCGTGGGATTTCTTGCTACCTCTACCATGGGAAGATGTTATCCTAAAGTCTAAACTATTCATCCAGTACAAAATGTCCCACTCTGAGGGAATGAAAATGCTTTGTTGAAATTTGTACTACCTATTATGCATATTAACAGTCCGAAATTACCTGTCAACTTCACAAACATCAGCTAAAAAAAATGTGAGGTAATAGCCGAGTTTATCACAACTCCACCAATCACTGATTCGCCAACCACCCTCGAATCTCGAGGGTTCACGAATCCACCAATCGGGTTTTATCACGAAAATTCAAGCTCGAGTTCGCGAATCATGATTGGCGTTACGGCAACATCGCAATTATACGAAAACTCTCATAAAAGCCTCTGATTTTTCGAAAATTGCGATGTTGTTTTGTTCACTTTTTACATTTTGAATGCTAACATTTCTGAAAGCATTTTGAACGTTTTTTTTTGTGTCGTTCACATGGTCATTTCATAAGTTTCATATTGATCAATGATCATTTTGTGTGACTTGGGTTCAATTCTCAGCAGGGCAAGATATAATAAATTACCTTATGAGTAAGAATGCTGTTTCAATGTGACTATCAGGGATGGAATTATGGTCAAAATAAGATATTGGGACAGATGGTGATCTCGGTTTTATTCCCGGCAGGGCAGAAATTTTTCTGCCCTATGTCCACTGTATTTCCATCACGTTTTCATTAATGTTGTGTACTAGAATTATAATTATAGTTCTCATACCTAGCTGTTTAAGAATTCTAAATATTATCAAACACCTCGGCCGAGGTGTGAAGAACGCCAATACAAAGAAAGAGACAGCCCGGCAGAGTGTAAAGTTACGGAAAACATAGTTCCCATGCATTTCATGTACTTTCAGCCAGCGAGGTTTTCAGCAGGAGTTTGTACATACTGGTGTGGAGAGATGATATAGGACCTGCACTCATACCCAGAGTCACCAAGAAGTTTTAGTACATGTGTTTTAAAGTCTAAGGGCGGAATTAATAGACGTTTTTGTAAGATAGGGAAAACCGACACTTACCAACGACTTAAGTTATTGATGTTGTCTATTAATTACGCCCTAAATCTTGTAGGAACTGAGATTCGGACAAATTCAGAATGTTCCCGAATGAGCTTTTATCTTCCTGGGATTAGCTCGTTTTCAGGAAATATCATATAGACTTAGAAATTCAAATTGTGGTGAAGCACAAGCAGAAAAAGCACAGGTGAAGCACAGAGCAGAAAAATTCCTGCCCCGCTGGGGATCGAACCAAGGTCACCATGCGTGCAATGCCTAGCGCTAAATCATTGGGCAACGGTGACTACTCACAAATCGCTTCTCGGCCTTTTGGTTAAGATGTAATATCACAAAAATAAGTATTAATTAATTAATTTTAATAGCAATCGCGTGATAATGGCCAGTTTGAAAAATTTTCAAGTATTTTTTTTAGGAATAATTCAAATTTATTTCATTCTTTATTACAAAACTTTTATAAACTTAGCACATCAGGATAAGATGACAGGTTTATGAAGAACAAGGACAAGGATAATTAAATAATGGGCAAAAAAATAAAGATGTCATGAAGATAAACAAGTATTTGAATTTTGAAAAAGATAAACATTTTATCTTTGTTTACGATTTAAAAATTCCAAAGAGGAAATTCTATAGTATTTTCAATATTTTTTTCTCTTTGGGAAGCCAATCGGTCCTCGAATCACTGATTCGTGAATCAAGGTTACTTCCTCAAATTGAGTGCTCCGAATCACCTGCGAATCAGAGATTGGAGATGATAAAACCCGATTCGTCGAGCCAATCCGGAGTTCGAGCGAATCCGGGGTGAATCTTGGATGATAAAATCGGCTATAACTTGACTCTGCCTTAACGGGTGTAAACGTTTTTTTGGTCCACCCTGTAGAACCGATATTAGGTTGTAAATAA
Organism: Bactericera cockerelli; assembly: GCA_024516035.1. Classification (NCBI taxonomy): domain Eukaryota; kingdom Metazoa; phylum Arthropoda; class Insecta; order Hemiptera; family Triozidae; genus Bactericera; species Bactericera cockerelli. The sequence goes on from CM044966.1 coordinate 20,163,284, forward strand.
TGCCTCCCGCATTTTTTGGGTGCGAATCAATGAGATAATAGAGACATTTCGCATTATCGTTATCGGGTCCCCATAATCAATCCCCATAACGATAAGTTTATCGGTTTCGTGTCTCATAGGAAGAAGATTTTTTTACATTTCGCATCATCACGATACCCGATAACGAAAACTCTAGCGCCTCTACCGGATATTCTAAGAAAGCTTTTCATCCAAACAAAACAATATTTTTTTTTAATTTTCAATTCATTCTCTTTTCGACTTTTGTAGGTAACTATGTTTTGCTTTAAATCTATACTTATATATAAATGCCAAAGTTAACACTCAATCACTCATTCATCTCGATTTCTCAGCACTGGTATGTCCTAGAAGGCTGAAATTTTGTAGGTCACTTTTAGGTCTTAGATGCGCACTAAGAAAGGATATTATTATATTCTAACGGGGGCGTCAGCCTCCTTCAGCTGACGTTTTTGCAGTTTAGGATTTATGATCCTTGAGTTCTCTGTCTCTCATCCTGCGGATATCTTCTCTGCCATTCTGGATTTTTCTTCGTCAGGAATCGTGGCGTCAAAGAAGGCCTGGCCAATCGTCTCTGCATTTAAATTGCAGAGGTGGTTTGAAAATTTGGTCAAACTTATGTCTGCTATTTCTTCATCAATAGTCTCGTACTCTAAGGCCGAGGTTACGATAGGAGCGTCAAGCGGTGAACGGTAAGCGGCGAGCGGCAAAATGTTTTATGTTTATATTTAAAACAATGGAAATGCTTAGTAGGTGGCTACGATAAAAAAAAATCGCTTGACGCTTGCAGCTACTAAGATGAAACCTACTAAGCATTTCCATTGTTTTAAACGTAAACATAAAATTCTCATTTTGCCGCTCGCCGCTCACCGCTTGACGCTCCTATCGTAGCCTCGGCCTAAAAGGTGCAATTCCGATCCTAGCGACCGCAACGCCCGACAGACGACTGAATCTAACTACTGCTATCTGTGTATTTTAATGAAGTACTTACCAAAGCACGCGACCGGGTCGCGCGACTGGTAGGAGCGACTTTAAGCAGCAAAATGGTATTACACCTTAAGAGACTCTGCAACATTTTGAAGTCTTGCATAGGTGCCAGCTGGGCCTTAGGGGCGTTAAACCACGCTTTGCAATATACAATAGGAATTGTCAGGATTATGTCCAAGCGCTTCCCATATTTTTGCAACCAGAAGGTCAAGGAAGTTCCTCGCTATCTTGAGAAGTGCAAATGTCTATTTACATGTCTACCTCTTAGGAGTCTCAGCCCCCAGAGTCTTAAAAGAAAAAAAAAACTTCTTTTCTAAAAATAATTATGGTCAAAAACATTAAATAACAGTTAGAATAGAATGGCATGTTATTAGCCATGGGTTGCATTATATAAAAATGATACCTACTCTCGTTTTTGAGGGAAAAAGTGCCATTTTGCTCGCTCGGACTAAAAGTTTCTAAAGACTAAAAGTTTTTGACCATAATTATTTTTAGAGAAGAAGTTTAAAAGTGTCCAAAATATAAAACATTCAAAACAATGTAAGCTTTCATTTGAGATAAACTTAAAGACAAAGTACTGGAGTTACATTCTGGAGTTACGGCTCCGAAGTCTCGCTCACCAGCCAAAAATCGCGATTTTTCCAAACTTTGAGCGCCCAGCGGCTATTTATTTTAATATCTGGATGGACTGCACACTTTGTGGGGTTGGCAGATAAAACTTTCTGACTTTGATTTTTTAAAACCGCCCTAACTGTGCATCTTCCAAATGATCCATTATGGCAAAGTCCAATTCATCATCATTTATTTCACCTATCTCATTCCAAAAAAAATGCTTCTTCAATTGACATAATTACACAGAATATAAAATACTGTTAACACAGATAAAACAAAAAATGCAGATAAAAGAGAAAAAATAATACTTGCTAAAAAAAATCTTAAATTTATCAGAATTAAAATGTAAAAATTAATTCTACTCTATGTAAAAAAGTGGGAACGGAGGTTTAGTTTATATATAATTATATATAGAGATTATGTATTTTTTGAAATCACGCGGTATTTTGAGTCAAAAATTTCTTTATCGTTTACGAAGAGAGAACCCCATAATCCACTCGAATTATGGGGATCCCGATAACCATAACCAAACTCCGATAATTTTTGTCATGCGCAGAGACGCAAATTCGAGACTTTATCGTTATGGGGATAGGTTATCGGGTCCCGATAACTTTGCGAAATCTTACTAATATAGAGAGAACCATAGATTTAAAAGAATAGATAAACAACTCCCCTATGTTCCCTGTGTAAATACCACTGAAGCCAGGTTTCAGTTGTGTTTACAGCATTCGCTGGGTTCACATAACCCAGGCTGGGTTATGGGAAGCAGTTTTGTGAGTTTCTTTCGAATCGAGTTTAAGACCCTCATCCTGTATAACCATGTAGTTAAAAATGATGTTAAACCCTATTCAAACCAACAAAACTTTTTGAATTTACAAGATTGATAATTTTATTTGAATTTTACAAGTGTTAAATGAGTAAAATTCTCTTCACCTGACCATTGTATCCATAACAGATCCAACATTTCCTCTCTAAGTTAATCTCATGCATGCGGAAACTCTGCGCTCTAGGTTCTCTTGTTATTGCAGTTGTTTTTTTCTTTGAAAAACCTTCACCAATGATCAGGTATATGTCTCTCTAGAGGACTGTTAACAGAGAAAGTACTAGCTGTAGCCAAGCTATTTATTTTAGAAAATGAAGTTTTGCCCCAACACCACTCTCACATCACTTTAGGGTACATTACCTTCACATTAATGCCATTCCAGAAACAAAAAAAAACTTGGTTAGAATTTTACGCTCCAGCTGGGATTCAAACCCGCAACTTCTGGGTCAGGGACTAATGCTCTTAACCAATGAGTCAGGGAGGTTGGCTAGCCAAGCTCCATGACTCATTGGATACAAAAACAATGGCAAGTTTTATAAATATATGAAAGCAGGGAACTAGTAGGAACATGTATAAAAAAATGTTGAGATTTTGCTTAGCATTTGTGTTATTTTATCACAATTTAGTTTGTATTACAGCATTATAGGACTTGTACAAATCTTCTTTTTTAATTTGGGTTTATTGTTGCTTTCAACTGCTAAGTCATTTCACAACCCTCCATTGGCAGGAAACTCATGAACCTGCTACACACATTAACCTCACCCAGCCTGGCTTGCGTAGGAATGCCAGCATGAAGTCTTGAATTATTTGGATAATAATATTTTATTGTAGTTCTATCATATTCTGAAGTTTGATCATAAGCACAGTGAAAGAGACAAATTTAATCATCTGAAGACTCCTACACCATCATGATAACAACTGAAGGTAGTGCAACACCTGGAGTATGGAGCACCACCCTTATTGAAGTGAATACAGTTCTTGGTTTCTTCGAAGGTATGGATGTAGAACCTGAGGTAGATGTGTTTTTCAAGTATGTTTTTTTTTTACTGTCTAGTATGTATATTTTACTGTATATTCTGGCCTGTTTTCAAGATATTATAAATTTAGATTGAATAACAAAGACTGGTGCTATCATTAAATGACAAACTTCACTTTGGCTCAATTGCAGATTCACTCAATACCAGAACAATAGAATTTGTCAAATCCTTTATGAACTAGGGTTTCCAATCCAATATTTATATTAAAAACCCAGGTTCCATAAAATTGACAGAACTGGCTATAAGGTTTTTTGAATTTATTTACTCAAATTATGGTAAAAGACTAGTATTGATGAAAATCTTCATAGTAATATTTCTGACTAGACTGATTTTTTCCCTCAAGAAAATTGTAAACAAAGGTAAACTCTCCCTCTCAGTTTATAAAATGTTGATTTTTTTGAAGTTTGATGTTGGGAATTACAAAATCAGAGCAAAGAATTTCTTTAACTAAAATGAACTCAATTTTCCAATTTCTAGTATTAGAAATTATAGGAAGTAAAATTGTTATGAAGAAATTCTTGAATAAATCAATGCAAACTGACTACCTTGTTTTGATACTATTTTACAGATACCCGTAATGTTTACTTCAATCAAAATACTGTGTATACATCAAAAATCAAAACCGAAAAATCAGAATCCAAACCAGATATTGCTAATCAGATAACATTGAATTGGATGCAACATTTAAACTTTGCCAAGGACCAAGGAGGAGAAAACTTGTTGGCTTTCTATTACAGTGGATGTCTGTTTTTTATGTAAGTATTGGTAGTAACTAAATCTGTAAAATTTTGCACTATTAAATAAATAAATAAGGGATATTATTATTATTATTATTAGGTGTTATAATGAGGGTTTTCGGTGTGAGATTGTCTCTAACTTAAATTGGAGTTGTTCTCTGTTAAAATTCTCTGTAATTTGTTTTGCTACGTTTTCTGTCCCACCCGTTTCTGTTCGGATCAAGTTGATGAAGATATCATTACTTACCGTTTTCCCTGTACTTTTAATATCATCTCCTAGTGAGGCCAGGTCAAGGTTTTCCTTGACTTTCCCTGCCATATTGGCGTGCAACAGAATTTTAGATGTGGATATTCTCACTGTCTGATAATCTCTTACCTTAACACTCTTCTTATCTTTGTCTGTGAGAGGCCATGCAGGGTGATTTAACATTATTAACCATAAAAATTTAATTTTGCCATTCTCCTGCTTTGCGTGATGTCTCTACTAGGGTTAGTTGTCGACATATGGGTATTCATTATATTTTTTTCTCATCAATTTTTTCAACAAGTTTTTTAATGTCTTTCTTTGCCTCCTGTGACCAAAAAGCCATATCTTGTTTAAAGTTCCTTTTCATCTTTCTTGATTTTACTTTGATGTGTTACTCTAAGACTGTACAGTCTAGAAATAGATTTACAATGTCCCCAAGGCTTTCTCTGACAGTGAGGTCAGACCCAGGTTTTATTCTTCCTCTGATGAGAAAATAAGTGTTGAGTTCCCCTTCTTACCTTATGAAAGGGAGTGACTCCTGTCCACTTTGACTCTTTTGAATGCAGATTCGGGCATTTCTTGGCATCTAACAGTTTGTTCAAGTAGCTCCCATCGGTTGCACATTCATGGATCATATCTCTTACCTTTCTTGTCTTTTCCTCTTTTGTGTCCTTTGTATCGCTCACCATTTGCTGGTCACTTCTTCGTATTCCCTGCTTTACTTTTTCCACTTCCCGAAGTGCCTCCTCAGGTTTCATGATGAACTCCTTCAACAGGGATCTGCTTGAAGGGTTCCAGTTTAGCCAGAGCCCCATCTGATCAATCTCCTTACACATTGCCTCAACATTCCTTGTGTACACCTCCACGGGATCCTCCGCGATCTCCTCAACAGTACCTGGTGTACCGCCGAACTGCTCATCACTTTGCTCCCCTGTGCCAGTGGTATTGTTAGGATTCCTCATCGGACTTCTAGCACAATGTTTACACTTCACAAAGCTGGTTACTCAGGAATTTGCTGACGCACGGTCCTGAGTCCAGAACACTTTCCTAAGTTAGAAAATAATATGATTGTTTATTTTTAATTTTACGAGAAAAATAACGACATTGACACACTTGCTTACGCTTTCCCATCTCAAACCAAACTCTGTCTGCCATGTATGTGTGTCCCAAATCTGCTGAATTAACTTGTATATCAGTCCTTGTCTTTTTTCATATTTACACTGGACAATCCTGTATAAAATCATGTTTGTCATCATTTTTCTTGTTCCCAGAGTGACTAAAACCATTCCTCCCAAGACAGAACTTCTTGTAAGGAACTATAATCATGCTATCTGCCGCAAAAGAGAATGCTCAACACTCAATCATGATGAGAATAAACATCTTGATAACACCTGGTTCATTTGTATGCTATGCAGAATTCTGTTTCCTTCACTAAACAATGTAATGAAACACACCAGATTTTGCAACAAAACTGGATGTATAATTGCCAAAAAAGATTACAATAAAGAAATAAACACTACTGAACAATACAACCTTTGCACAGTGTCACCTTGTGCATGCAATGGAGAAGCAGTTCTGGAGGATATCAATTGTGAGCCACAGGACATTGGACATATGGAATCTACAGATGCACCTCCTTCAAACACACTTCATGAAACTGAATTCCATATAGATAATATTAAATGTGAGCCACAAGATAGTGTACATATAGAATCTACAGATGCACCTCCGTCAAACACACTTCATGAAACTGAATGCCATACAAATAATATTAAATGTGAGCCACAAGGCAGTGTATATTTAGAATCTAGAGACGCACCTCCTTCAAACACACTTCATGAAATTGAATTATTTACAGATAATATTAAATGTGAGCCACAGGATAGAGAACATATGGAATCTACAGATGCACCTCCTTCAAACACAATTCATGAAACTGAATTCCACATAAACAGTATTAAATTTGAGACACAAGGCATTGTATATATTAAACAAATTGCAGTTCCATCAAACACCCATCCTGATACTGAAGTCCTTATAGATAATATTGAATGTGAGCCACAAGATAGTGTACATATAGAATCTTCAGATGCACCTCCGTCAAACACACTTCATGAAACTGAATGCCATACAAATAATATTAAATGTGAGCCACAAGGCAGTGTATATGTAGAATCTACAGATGCACCTCCTTCAAACACAATTCATGAAACTGAATTATATACAGATAATATTAAATGTGAGCCACAGGATAGTGAACATATAGAATCTACAGATGCACCTCCTTCAAACACAATTCATGAAACTGAATTCCACGTTAACAGTATTAAATTTGAGACACAAGGCAAATGTGGAAAGTCTCATGCTCGATCAAGCCATTTAAAATCTCACATGAGGATTCACTCTGGTGAAAGCCTTTCAGTTGTGAGGTATGTAGAAAATCTTTCACTGAATCTAATACTTTAAAAAGTCACATGAGGATTCACACTGGTGAGAAGCCTTCAGTTGTGAGATATGTAGAAATTCTTTCACTAAATCCAGCAATTTAAAAAGTCTCCATGAGATTCCTACTAGCTGGTGAGAAGCCTTTCAGTTGTGAGATATGTAGAAAATCTTTCACTAAATCTAGCAATTTAAAAAGTCACATGAGGATTCACACTGGTGAGAAGCTTTCAGTTGTGAGATATGTAGAAAATCTTTCACTAAATCCAGCAATTTAAAAAGTCACATGAGGATTCACACTGGTGAGAAGCCTTTCAGTTGTGAGATATGTAGAAAATCTTTCACTGAATCTATGAATTTAAAAAGTCACATGAGGATTCACACTGGTGAGAAGCCTTTCAGTTGTGAGATATGTAGAAAATCTTTCACTAATCAGCATTTAAAAAGTCACATGAGGATTCACACTGGTGAGAAGCCTTTCAGTTGTGAGATATGTAGAAAATCTTTCACTGAAACTAGTCTTTAAAAATCACATTGAGGATTCACACTGTGAGAAGCCTTTCAGTTGTGAGATATGTAGAAAATCTTTCACTGAATCTAGTAATTTAAAAAGTCACATGAGGATTCACACTAGGGGAGAAGCCTTTCAGTTGTGAGATATGTAGAAAATCTTTCACTAATCAGCAATTTAAAAATCACATGAGAGATTCACACTGGTGAGAAGCCTTTCAGTTGTGAGATATGTAGAAAATCTTTCACTAATCTAGTCATTAAAAATTCACATGAGGATTCACACTGGTGAGAAGCCTTTCAGTTGTGAGATATGTAGAAAATCTTTCACTGAATCATTAATTTAAAAAGTCACATGAGATTCACACTGGTGAGAAGCCTTTCAGTTGTGAGATATGTAGAAAATCTTTCACTGATCTAGGAATTTAAAAAGTCACAAGAGGATTCACACTGGTGAGAAGCCTTTCAGTTGTGAGATATGTAGAAAATCTTTCACTCAATCAGCAAATTAAAATCTCACATGAAGATTCACACTGGTGAGAAGCCTTTTCAGTTGTGAGATATGTAGAAAATTCTTTCACTCAATCTTGCAATTTAAAAATCACATGAGGATTCACACTGGTGAGAAGCCATTCAGTTGTGAGATATGTAGAAAATCTTTCACTCGATCTGGTGATTTAAAAATCACATGAGGATTCACACTGGTGAGAAGCCATTCAGTTGTGAGATATGTAGAAAATCTTTCACTCGAACCGGTGAATTAAAAATCACATGAGGATTCACACTGGTGAGAAGCCTTTTCAGTTGTGAGATATGTAGAAAATCTTTCACTCGATCTGGTCATTTAAAAATCACATGAGGATTCACACTGGTGAGAAGCCTTTCAGTTGTGAGATATGTAGAAATCTTTCACTCATCTGGTCGATTTAAAAAATCACATGAGGATTCACACTGGTGAGAAGCCTTTCAGTTGTGAGATATGTAGAAAATCTTTCACTCAATCTGGTAATTTAAAATATCACATGAGGCTTCACACTGGTGAGAAGCCTTTCAGTTGTGAGATATGTAGAAAATCTTTCGCTCAATCTTGTAATTTAAAATATCACATGAGGCTTCACACTGGTGAGAAGCCTTTCACTTGTGAAATATGTAGAAAATCTTTCAATAAATCTTGTGATTTAAAATGTCACATGAGGATTCACACTGGAGGTAATCTTCTCAGTTGTGAGATATGTGAGAAGTCTTTTGCTAAGAAATTTCAAATCAGAGAACACTTGAGAGCACATGCTAGATGAAAGATTTTCAGATTATTTCACCGCTAGAAAGTCAAAGAGGCGTAAGTGATTTTATCAAAGTTTTCAAGAGCGCACTTAAGCCTGTGTGTGCTGCAACTTTTCCCGCAAATATCACATACGCCCAAACATAAAAAAATCAATATCTTCACAAGGGTTTAGAAATCACATACGCCTGTTCGTGCTACCAAGAGTTTCTTTCAAGAGCAGTATGCCTGTGTGACAGTATCGATTTTCGTTTTTTGTCACGTACGCCTCTTTGACTTTCTAGCGGCGATTTAAAATGTCACATGAGGATTCACACTGGAGGTAATCTTTTCAGTTGTGAGATGTGAGAAGTCTTTTGCTAAGAAATTTCAAATCAGAGAACACTTGAGAGCACATGCTATATCGTCGTCGGTCTAGCAATATGAGCTATGTGTCAATTTTGGCCAAATGGAGTTATGGTTATCGCCGGAACCGTCTTGGTCTTGCCGATCGATCTGTAAGATCAGCTATGTGATGAAACTTACTGGAATGAAGTTATTAAGGAAAATAACAAAGGCTATGTGAAGGTTCCATTTTATGTTTTTACAATATGAATCATGTGCCAAACAATACAAGTTATGTGAGTAAATATATTTTAAATTTCACAGTGCATGAGTATGTAATTTCAACTATGTGTCCGTTTAACACATAGCTTGACAGCGCCTGCTGTTCAAAAACCCGTCAAATATTGCAAAACCGAGTTTGACAAAGCCAGCTGAAAACCTTTATCAACCTTTATAAAAGTAGAAATATATTATTTTTGTTTCATTTTTCAATGTCTACCTATATCCTGTTTGCCTGTTAAATTTTTTTCGAGCAACAATAAAATTTTCAATATTTTTTCGGGTTGGAGAATTTGTAGTTTCTAATAAAAGGCAACGTTGTAAAGTCCTTTACTATTTTTACATTTTGAAGTTCCTGTTTAGTTAACTAGGTATATTGTTTTGTTTTATTAGGTACACATAGTTTTTTTGTTATTACCTATACCTACCTATGATTAATCTTTTTTGTTTTTGTTTTTACAAATTAACAACCAGAAGTGTTTTTATTTAGTTACCTACATACATTTTATTCTTATTATTGATTAACTCAGTGATCCGCGGGGAACTGGTGTATTCAACGTGCCATAGACGCTGGCAGTAACTAGATAATAAGTACGGATGATGAGATGTAGCAGAAGACAGTGAATGCAGATAGAAATTTTCAGATGGTTTCGATACTGACTAACAATAAAGATAATAAAATTATAATAATAGGTATCTACCTAAGCAACGTCCAGCGTGGTTCGTACTTGGATGGGTGACCGCCTGGGTACGAATTGCGTGATGCTGGCTATTCCCGACTCCACTCAGGCTGGGTGAGGTTAATTTAAGTAGTTGGTAAGGTAGGGCAACGTCCTGGAGGGTTAAACCCCCGTCTCATAAGGGACGTATTATACAGTATGTTTCAGAAAAGGTGGCCACCCCCTCGTAACTTTTGAACGCGACCTAATTTCTCAATTCTGTAAAGTCCTAGGTATAGAAAGTGCCCTATGGCCCATCCTATGGTCATATTTATTTTTGGCCCCGGTCGGCCCTTCCGGCTTTTAGGCCATATTTTTTCATTTTTCTCGTGAATTTTAAATGGAATGCTATATTTTTTATTCCTGTTAATTAAAGTCTAAGTTAGGCTGAGTATAATGAGCCTTTAAAATTTTCAAAAACCTTATCAGGGGCGGAGCTAGTAGGGTGCAAGTTTCAAAACTGTTACACCCTGTATTTCACTCAATCTTGTAATTTTAAAAGTCACATTGAAGATTCATACTGTTGAGAAGCCTTTCAGTGGTAAGGTATGTAGAAAATCTTTCAATAAATCTTGTGATTTAAAATGTCACATGAGGATTGACACTGGAGGTAATCTTTTCAGTTGTGAGATATGTGAGAAGTCTTTTGCTGAGAAATTTCAAATCAGAGAACACTTGAGAGCACATCCTAGATGAAAGATTTTCAGATTATTAGTAAGGTCTCTGTACAGTTTCATTTAAAACAATAAAACTGGCCTCCAAGGACTAACGCTAAACAAAGTGAGAAGATAAAAAAATGTAAGTCAAACAGATAAACAAGCACAATCACCAAACATTACTAATATACAGGATTCGAAAAAAAAGAATATTATAGAAAATGTAAATATTGAAAATGCTGAAATTCATTTACCATTAAATCGAGGGGGAAACATTTTTTACTGAGTTTTGTTTTCCTATCACTGCCAGGGTTGGCCTCAGGGGGGTTAACTTTAGAATATTAAATAGAAAGACACTGTCTATGTGACATTTCGGAAAATAAGCTGACAGTAGAAGTATTTTAAGACAAATTTGAGTTTTCTACAACCAAATAGGGTCACAGATATTGTACATTTCATCTCAGATAATTCAGCAATATTTTTATAAGAAATTAATTTAATTTTTGTAAAAATTCCGTCTATTTTTTTATACCATTAGTTTTACCAGGGGAAATTTCAAGGAGTCAACATTTTTAGAAAAAGTGAAAAGGCTATCCGTTTTCGAGTATAAACTGTTCTATTATTTATCCTAATTTAAGGTATCTTGAAAACATTGCCGGAGACAAGTACTGCACTCGCTTTTTAGCCTCTTTCTAAATAAATTGAAGTAATATTAGCCCTGTTCTTACTATGGGCTGAACAATAAGACTCATAGCATTTATTCAGCACAAATTTTACTAGAAAACCAATAGTTTTTAACATAAAAAGAATTTAACACCTCCCCTGGTAAAGCTAATGGTAAAAAAGGGGCAAATAAGTTATTTTAAATGGCAAAACATTTTTTTAACAAATTTAACTAAAAAAGTTATTAATATCTTTAAAAAAATGTCTCGAACCTCTGATATTCAATGTACCATTAGACGCTTCGCAATGAATTGTGATATTAAATTTGTGTATCAATTTCGCCCTGAGTTTGTTAACATTTACTTAAAATTATATTAGTTTTTTTAATTAAAAAAAAATTGTTTTTCACTGCCTTTAATTTCGTAGGCATGAAACAGGAGCAATTGTTGACGCTTGTGGTCTGTGTTGTAGCTTGGCCATCCTGTAGTATGTTTCACCTGTGATGGAGAGAAGTGGCACAATATTTCCCATTTAGTCGCTTGGTCAACACGAGGGCACCGAAAGGTGTCCCTTAAAAACAGCTGTAACCAAATTAAGAATACAAAATTTTGTCGGTACGGGGGATCGAACTTGGGACCTTCCGCATGGCAAGCGAGTGCTTAACCATTGAGCTAATCGCGCGCTCTATTTTATTGTATCTATCCTTGATAAAGCTATAACCTATAACGCGTTAATCGAAAGTTTCAGAAATATAAACCTAATTCTTTCGAGATATCGAGAATTTTCGAACAAGGCATAACTCGTTATGTTTTTCAGTTAAAACTTTTCACGGATGGTCGTCCGGCTGTCTGACAAAATCGATCAGAAACTGACATCATCAGAATAGGTCGAGTGTTAGTTAATTCGAAAGGTGTTGATAAAATGAGTTAACATTAACAAAATTTATCCTTCTGCAACTTATGGTTATTGTGTTATTGGTCAACGTAGCTCACTGAAAAACGTAGCTCACATTATGGACAGCCTGTATATACGTAAATACCAAACTCTGTGTTCATTTTCTAGTGGTTGTATACCTAGAACCTAACACTCAAAGAGCTTTCACTCAGATTTTGTCTAAAATAATCACTCGTGGCAAAGATGTTCATTGAGAAGGAAATTTTTTGTACTGCAAAGAAGAAAATCGCTAAAATTACTATACGAGCATAGGGAATTGTGTATTTTTGTCCTTACAGGTTCACGGCAACGCTGTAAACACAACTGAAACCCGGCTTCAGAGGTATTTACACATGGAACATAGGGAGTTGTTTATCTATTTTTTTCAATCTTTGATCAAATCCAATGATTCTGAGGTGTTGATTACGACTTATTTTCAGGTATCTGGTACCGTTAATTCACCATTGGCGGTTCAAATTTAGACGGAGTTAGGAGATGGAAATTATTGTAATTATTTTTAATAAATTATAATTTCCATGTTGTCAAAATAAGAAGAAGAAAATAGTCGTGTCACACGTGACGTTAGTACCTGATCTCATATTAGCTCCACAACTTCCTAATGTTACATATGTAACAGGTTTTATGTTCTTCAAGGCTTATTAGTTTTTTTTTTAAATATAAATATCACTATTTATTAGATCTGCTCGTTTTTACGTCTGGTGCCAGGCTCACATCCCATCCACAACAACGCATCTAGACATGTATTACTAAGATGTGTACCCGGCCTTACGCGTTACATTATTTAGATGTGGACCCGGCCTAACGCGTCACATCACGGAGATGTTAACCCGACCTAACGCGTCACATCACGGAGATGTTAACCCGACCTAACGCGTCACATCACGGAGATGTTGACACGTCCTAACGCGTCTCATCACGGAGATGTGGACCCAGCCTAACGCGTCACATCACGGAGATGTGGACCCGGCCCAACGCGTCACATCAAAAAGATGTGGACCCGGCCTAACGCGTCACATCCTTAGATTTAGAATAATAGATATCGCACAGTTGGCACAAAAGTGAAGTCGATTTTGAGAGAGAGATTGAGAGCACTCTGGTGAGCATTTTGGGCGCTATAAGGGCAAAACATTGGAAATTTTACATTGGTTCTTATGGAAAAACCTGACCCTTTTGTAGTTTCCGAATTTACTAATTTTCTTTTCTCTCTATAATTTTACGCGAGTTTATTTTTTGTAATCTCCACTTTCTAATCTTCAAGATGGTTAACTCTTGCTGCCCGTATGGCTGTACCAACCGATATAATAAGAATTCTGAAATACACTTCCACAAGTAAGTAGTCTTAACATTCTAGTACTTTTGATTATTCCCTAGGAAACACAATAAATTGAACTTAATTTACCTTTCAATGTATTTTAATCATAGTTTGGGGTATCAAATAGTCATAAAACGATTTATAAGCATAATAATATCCTGAAGCTATCTTGTTAGAGGATTTTAAGCACCCTCTGGAGTGGTATGAACGTCTTTTTCCATTGTAAAGGTCTCAGGTAGTATAATCATAGAATATATCCTTCGTAAAAATATCGTGGACTCATAACGATAGCTGATAGTGATAAAAGTAAAACGTAAAAATCAGTTTCAATTGCTATTATTTAAATTTTCCCGCCAAAAAATATCAAAAAAGAGAGGCTTAAACATTTGGCAACATTTCGACAGTGAAAATATTAAACGACGAAAAAATTACTGAAAAAGGCGTAGAAAAGACCATATAACCGAATTTGTCTCGAGAAGTTTTCATGAAATTGTATGGTTTGATCAGTAATCAAAGACGAAAATCGCTAAAATTACATTGCGAGCATAGGGAATTCTGTTTTTTTGCCCTTACGGGCTCACGGCAACGCTGTGAGCCTTGGCTTCAGCTGTGATTACACAGGGAACATAGGGAGTTGTTTATCTATTATTTTAAATCTATGGTCACATCACGGAGATGTGGACCCGGCCTGACGCGTCACATCACGGAGATGTGGAGCCGGCCTAACGCGTCACATCACAGAGATGTGGACCCGACCTAACGCGTCACATCACGGAGATGTGGACCCGGCCTGACGCGTCACATCACAGAGATGTGGACCCGACCTAACGCGTCACATCACGGAGATGTGGACCCGGCCTGACGCGTCACATCACAGAGATGTGGACCCGGCCTAACGCGTCACATCACGGAGATGTGGACCCGACCTAACGCGTCACATCACGGAGATGTTGACATGGCCTAACGTGTCACATCACGGAGATGTGGACCCGGCCTGACGCGTCACATCACGGAGATGTGGACCCGGCCTGACGCGTCACATCACGGAGATGGGGGTTTCACGATTCGTCTCAAACTACCTGAGATGACCTTTTTCACAACACGATTCGTCTCAAGAAAAACAAAACACGATTCGTCTCAAATACTCAAAAATCGAAAATATATAATCGCCCTTTCAAACTATCCCCATAAGAAAAAATTCCCTCTCGCACCAAAAAAAATCCCGCTCACATCAAGTAGTTTAGTGATGGCTTTGACAAGTCATATGGTAGGTACTGTTATTGTTTTGAACTTTGAACTAGTAGGGTTAGGGATAATACATAGAAGGTAATGCCTCAGGTTTATAGTAGGGTTAGGTAAAATATATAGAAAGCCATGCCTAATACATAGAAGGCCAAAGCCTGATATACATAGAAGGTAATTTCGTAATTTAATGTTGATTAATAAAAAATCCCTCAATTTGTACGGTACTTAGAATGTCGTACTGAGACGAATCGTGTTGTTTACTTTTTCGCTAAGATAATAATTTGAGACGAATCGTGTGGTCTTTTTATACCTGAAATTCCAACATTTTTAAAAAACCCTTTTTGAGACGAATCGTGATGCGCCCACAGAGATGTGGACCTGGGCCTAACGCGTTTCATCAGTTCACATCAATGCCATTCCAGAAACAAAAAAAACTTGGTTAGAATTTTACACTCCAGATGGGATTTGAAACCGCAACTTCTGGTCTGGGTCAGGGACTAATGCTCTTAACCAATGAGTCACGGAGGTTGGCTAGCCAAGCAGGATACAAAAACAATGGCAAGATTTATAAATATTATATGAAAGCAGGGAACTGGTAGGCTCATCTCAACCCCGTCATATCTGAATCAATTGCCTCCCTGCACCATGGTCCCATCATTTCTACCAAAAAGGCACAAATATTTTGTATATATTTAAAAAAAAATCATATTTTGCTTAGTATTTGTGTTATTTTATCACAATTTAATTAGTATTACAGAATTATAGGACTTGTCCAAATCTTCTTCTTTTTTAATTTGGGTTTATTGTTGCTTTCAACTGCAAGTCATTTCACAACCCTCCATTGGCAGGAAACTCATGAACCTGCTACAAACATTAACCTCACCCAGCCTGGCTGACCTAGGAATGCAAGCATGACAAAGTCTTCAAGTCTTAAATTATTTGGATAGTAATATTTTTTTGTAGTTCTATCATATTCTGAAGCTTGATCATAAGCACAGTGAAAGAGACAAATTTAATCATCTGAAGACTCTTACACCATCATGATAACAACTGGAGGTAGCGCAACACCTGGAGTATGGAGTACCACCGTTATTGAAGTGAATACAGTTCTTGGTTTCTTCAAAGGTATGGATGTAGAACCTGAGGTAGATGAGTTTTTTTACAAGTATGTATATTTTACTGTCTGGCCTGTTTTCAAGATATTATAAATTTAGAATAACAATGGCTGGTGCTATCATTAAATGACAAACTTCACATTGGCTCAATTGCAGAGTCACTCAATACCAGAACAATAGAATTTGTCTGTCCCGATAGCTCAGTGGTCAAGGCGACACTCTGTGAATCCAGATATTCCAGAGGTCTTGGGTTCAAAACCCAGCTGGGACATGACAAGTTATCCTCCCATTTGGGATTTTTACCACATAATAATATGTCTTGGGCTTACTGCTGGAATAATGGGACTTCAGTAGTCTTAATTGGGCAGTATAAATAAGGCAATATTATTATTACTATCCCTTACGAACTAGGGTTTCCAATCCAATATTACATAATAAAAAAAACCCAGGTTCTGTTAAATTGACAGAACTGGCCATAAGGTTTTTTGAATTTATTTACACAAATTATGTTAAAAGAGTATTGATGAAAATCTTCATAATACAATTTCTGGCTAGACTGATTTTTTCCCTCAAGAAAATTGTAAACAAAGGTAAACTCTCCCTCTCAATTAACAAAGCGTTGATTCCTTGAAGTTTTATGTTGGGAATTACAAAATCAGAGCAAAGAATTTTTTAAAAATAAATGAACTCAACTTTCCAATTTCTAGTATTAGAAATTATAGGAAGTAAAATTGTTATGAAGAAATTCTTGAATAAATCAATGCAAACTGACTGCCTTGTTTTGATACTATTTTACAGATACCCATAATGTTCATTTCAATCAAAATTCTGTGTATACATCAAAAATCAAAACCGAAAAATCAGAATCCAAACCAGATATTGCTAATCAGATAACATTGAATTGGATGCAACATTTAAACTTTGCTAAGCACAAAGGAGGAGAAAACTTGTTGGCTTTCTATTATAGAGGATGTCTGTTTTTCATGTAAGCATTTTGGTAGTAACTAGATGTGTAAAATTTTGTACTATTCATAGATTATGGATTTATTATTTAAATGTTTTCTAATTATTGGGATGGTTTGCACTGTTTGATATTTATCTACTTCTTTTTATTGCAGCAAAACTGTGTTTATTACAAGTACAGGATAGGTACAATATATAAGACTTCTATGAGTAGTAATGGCTGTATGGAATGGCCTAGCCTACCAATGCCAAAAATAAATAAATAATAATAACATACCTACTGAAACTTTCCTAACTATAGAGTACACTTTATTTTAAAATTAAGCTGGCCTTGGCCTGTCAATATCTTAGTATCTATTATTATTATTTCCTCTTACAATGTTTCTTGAAGTAAAACAATATCTTTACTACAACAACAACAACAACAACAACTCATTAATTACAGTGTTATTCTAGTTTGTATTTGGGTATTCCTCTCATCTTCTTCTTTTTTCCTCAAGACAGTCCTGATGAAGAAGGATACATTCTCTCAGTTCTCTTTTCTGTCAAGTATGAGCTTATTCATATTAGTCTTGTTGACATCATCACCAATTTTCAGTGTCATTTTTGTCCTCTCCAATTTATTGCCATTAACTGCAAATGAACATTTCAGCTGTGTCCTCCCAAATGCAGTATCTGCATTTGGGGTCATCTGTCAGTTTAAATTTATGATTATAGTATTCAAAGCATCCATGGCCTGATTGTCTGTTATATTTTTCTTCACTTGTTCTTCTTCTGTTTCTTGTGCAGATCCTTCTTGCTTTATTACATTCCTGCCTTAGGTTACAAATTGACTCATTTCACCAATACGCTACTCTTCTCCTTTTATCATTATTCTTCTTCATGGTTTTAGAGCATAATTCTGTAATCAGGGTTGTTAGGTTGTCAGGGTTCCTAATATGTTCTTCGTTTATATTCCTCATGGGGTAATTTAATTCCTCTAAATTGAAAGATTTGATATCCCATCTTTTGGCTGCAGATCTCTGCTGGGATCTGTTTGTCACTGATTCAATATGAAAGCAGATGTATTGATGATCAGTTCCATTTTCACAATCGTCCAGTCAGTACCTTCCAATCTTTGACACTGTGGCATAGCCTATCTATTGCTAGGGTAATGTCTATAACAGATTCTAGATACCTTCTCTTCTTGAAGGTAGGAGTGTTACCTTGGTTAAGTATGACCAGGCTTTCTGCCTCAATCCACTCAATGAACATGCTGCCTCTTCGGTTTAGTCTGTCACTTCCCCAGGATGGTGATTTTCTGTTGAAATCTCCTCCTATATATATTACCTTGCTGGTGGCTCTTTTGAGAGTTCTAATTTCATATAGTGTGGTTTCTAGGGATTCAATTCTGTTATTTCCAGAGTACAAACTAACAAGAATCAGTTTGTCAGTTTCATTCTAGGAAAAGCCACTCCCACATCCTACTTTTTTGAGTGCCTTTTATTAACTCTCCTTCTGAATGCTGGACAGATAGTCTAAGTGGAATTGTGACCCACTTTCTTACATTCATTGCAGTATGCTGCTTCTTTACATTCCTTGAAAGGATATCCTTAGCCGTATTTTTATTTTTAACCAAAGTAGATGCAACTGGAATAAAATGAACAAACTGTAAGCAAGTCTTTTTCTTTTGGAAGAAGAAAATTCTTGCTTCCAGTTCTTCTATAGGTTAAGTCCATTGTTTATCTTTAAAAGTACCAAAACGCATTTTTTCTATTTCTAATAGTGGGAAAGCTAAACTGGAAATATTTGGAATATAATGGAAGTATTTGAAAATACCAAACCCAGAATTTCTTTTTTAACAAAAAGAAAAATACCCCTCTTCTTTGGTGCAGTTTAGGCACCAAATTGTTTTTCGATCCATATTTCTGCATTTTTGTCTCCATACTTTCTATCATATATTTTCGTGATTTCTATATCTAATTCTTCTTCTCCAAGTTCCTCTTTCTTTGCTACTTTTAGATCATCATCCGTCATGAGAGTATCAATAGCTCAGTCTGTCCCGGTAGCTCAGTGGTAAAGGCGGCACTCTGTGAATCCAGAAATTCCAGAGCTCGCGGGTTCGAAACCCAGCCGGGACATGACAAGTTATCTTCCCATTTGGGATTTTACCTCATAATAAAATGTCTTGGGCTTACTGCTGGAATAATGGGACTTTCATAGTCCTAATCGGGCAGTATAAATAAGGGATATTATTATTATTAATAGCTGTTATAACTTTTAGGTGCGAGATTGTCTCTACCTTAAATTGGAGTTGTTCTCTGTTAAAATTCTCTGTTATTTGTTGTGCTACTTTGACTGTCCCATCCTTCTGTTTGGATGAAGATATCATTACTTACCGTTTTCCTTGGTCCGTGTGGCTCTCGGCTAAGAATAAGACCACGGGCTGTTCCCCCTGTCGTAAAAGGCGACTAACAGGAACATCTCTCAGAAGCTGTTGAAAATCTTCATAAAAGAGATTTATAAAACTCTCAGGAGCTGCTGGAAGGCGGTTCGAATGGCTGCTCAAAGCCGTAGAGCCACTTTCCAGTAAAAAGCACCAAAAAGAGCCTCGTTCAGAAGAAACCACTTCAAAGCATCAGGGTGAGAAGCTAATGGAGCAGAAGAGGCAGAAGATGCCAACAACCTCAACTATACTCTCTTGTAGAGATAGTTCAGAGGTGGCACTCGAAACCTCAACTGCTTCTCAAAGCTTTATAAACGCCCTGAAGTCTTTAAAAGTGGGAGTAATTCTGAAGAAGTTCCCAAATGAGTCCCGGCCACAGGCAGGCGAAAATGTTCCTAACTTATTCGCCCAAAAGAGCAAAAGAAATGATCTGTCTGAGCAAAGAGGAATCCTTACTGGCTTTTCAACAGGCCACTGTAGCCTCAACCACCGTCTAAACAAATGGACATTGCTCAAGACGCAAAATGCAGTCTCTCAGAAGCTGCTGAAAAGCTTCAAATAAAGAGAACTTTTTAAAACTCTCAGGAGCTGCTGGAAGGAGGTTCGAATGGCTGCTCAAAGCCGTAGAGCCAATTTCCAGTAAAAGAGCACCAAAAAGAAGCCTTGTTCAGAAGAAACCACTTCAAAGCATCAGGGTGAGAAGCTAATGGAGCAGAAGAGGCAGAAGATGCCAACAACCTCAACTATACTCTCTTGTAGAGATAGTTCAGAGGTGGCATTCGAAACCCCAACTGCTTCTTAAAGCTTTATAAACGCCCTGAAGTCTTTGAAAGTGGGAGTAATTCTGAAGAAGTTCCCAAATGAGTCCCGGCCACAGGCAGGCGAAAATGTTCCTAACTTATTCCAAAAGAGCAAAAGAAATGATCTGTCTGAGCAAAGAGGAATCCTTACTGGCTTTTCAACAGGCCACTGTAGCCTCAACCACCGTCTAAACAAATGGACATTGCTCAAGACGCAAAATGCAGTCTCTCAGAAGCTGCTGAAAAGCTTCAAATAAAGAGAACTTTTTAAAACTCTCAGGAGCTGCTGGAAGGAGGTTCGAATGGCTGCTCAAAGCCGTAGAGCCAATTTCCAGTAAAAGAGCACCAAAAAGAAGCCTTGTTCAGAAGAAACCACTTCAAAGCATCAGGGTGAGAAGCTAATGGAGCAGAAGAGGCAGAAGATGCCAACAACCTCAACTATACTCTCTTGTAGAGATAGTTCAGAGGTGGCATTCGAAACCCCAACTGCTTCTTAAAGCTTTATAAACGCCCTGAAGTCTTTGAAAGTGGGAGTAATTCTGAAGAAGTTCCCAAATGAGTCCCGGCCACTGGCAGGCGAAAATGTTCCTAACTTATTCGCCCAAAAGAGCAAAAGAAATGCTCTGTCTGAGCAAAGAGGAATCCTTACTGGCTTTTAACAGGCCACTGTAGCCTCAACTATCGTCTGAACAAATGGACATTGCTCAAGACCTAAAATGCAGTCTCTGTAAAGAGGCCCCAGAGACAGCAAAACACATTCTCTGTGAATGTGGAGCAGCCTCACACGCTCGACTGAAACACTTCTCAAGGCTGATTCTAACACCTAAAGAAGTTACCGAAATCAGTCCTAAAAGAATCTTAAGCTAAATTAATAGCTTTGATCTCTTTTAGAGTTACAGGGGCATGTCACAAAAGATCTATTTAAGGTCGCAGTGACAAAGAGCTTTCGTAGCCGACAGCCCTACCTATACCAATACCAATAAAATACCGTTTTCCTTGTACCTTTAATATCTACTCCTAGTGAGGCCGGGTCAAGGTTTTCTTTGACTTTCCCTGCCATGTCGACGTACGACAAAGTTTTAGAATAGGATATTCTCACTGTCTGATAATCTCTTACCTTAACACTCTTCTTATCTTTGTCTTGTGGGAGGCCGTGCAGGGTGATTTCACATTATTTACCATAAAAAATTAATTCTGCCATTCTCTTGGTTTGCTTGATGTCTCTAGGGTTAGTTGTCGATATGTGGGTATTCTTTATATTATTTTCTCATCAATTTTTTCAACAAATTTTTTAATGTCTTCGCCTCCTGTGACCAAAAAGCCATGTCTTGTTTCCAGTTCCTTTCCATCTTTTTTGATGTTACTTTGATGTGTTGCAAACCCCCTAAGACTGTCTTCTTCTTCATCCTGCCCCTTCTACCGTAGGTGTAGGGGTTGACAGAGAGTTCACCATTTGGATCTATCAGCTACACTAGACAAGGCGCTTCTCCAGGGGACTCCTCTCTCGCTCACTGCTTCCATTAAATTTTTCTCCCATGTTGTTCTAGGTCTACCTCGCGGTCTTGTGCCATCTGCCCTGGCTTGATATGCTAGTTTTGGGAGTCTTTGGTCGGGCATCCTCATCATGTGCCCAAACCAGCGGAGTTGGGAACTTTGAATGGTAGTCAGGAGGGGTTCAACATTGAGGGAGTTTCTAATGTTTTGGTTTCTTATGCGGTCTCTTCTTGTTTTACCTTCTACTCTCCTCAGATATTTCATCTCTGAAGCCTGCAGCCTTGATTGTGTTTACTGGTTAGAGTCCATGTTTCTGCACTATAAGTCAGAGTAGGACGGTA
This sequence comes from Bactericera cockerelli, assembly GCA_024516035.1. NCBI lineage: Eukaryota > Metazoa > Arthropoda > Insecta > Hemiptera > Triozidae > Bactericera > Bactericera cockerelli. The sequence goes on from CM044966.1 coordinate 20,185,263, forward strand.
GACGGTTTTATATACAGTGACTTTGGTGTGGTTTGAAACTTCTTTTTTGTTTATAAAACCTCTGCTCATGGAGTAATAGCACCTTGTTGCAGCGACTCGTCCATTTATTTCGGCATCAAATGTTCCATCTTCTGATATGGTTGAGCCAAGATACTTAAAGGTGGGGACTTGTTCTATTTGTTGATTGAGCAATTTGATGTTATGTTTGACAGGGGTCTTTGAAATTACCATTGACTTTGTCTTGTTTGCATTTATATTCATAGCTCTACGTTGCATTTCTTCGTTCCAGATGTTGAGGTTGAACTGAAGTGTCGATGCATCTTTAGCTAATATTGCGATATCATCTGCGTAAGCCATTTCTGAAATGAATACTGGCTGTAGCTTCCAGTATTCAATGCTGTATTTTCTGGTTCGTTGTTTACAGGCTTTGATGACATCATCCATTAACAATATGAACAGGTAAGGCGATATTATATCTCCTTGCCGAACTCCGTATGTGGTTAGGAACTCTTCGGAGATGGAACCGCAAGATCTGACCTGGTTTCGGCAAGTGCAGTAGAAGCTCTTTATTGCCCCAATAAGTTTTCTATCAACATTTTTTCTTTCAATGATTGACCATATCAAGTTCCAAGGCACTTTATCGAAGGCCTTTTCAAGGTCAATAAACGCTAGGTGAATTTCAGAGTCATATTTAATGACCTTCTCGGAGATCTGGCGAAGTGCAAAGATAAGGTCTTGAGTGCTCCGTCCTCTTCGGAAACCACACTGACTCTCATCTAGGTCAGCCTCTGTAACTTCCCGTAATCTGTGTTCTAGTATTCGGGAATACAGTTTGCCTGGTATACTAGGGAGTGATATTCCCCTGTGGTTGGAGCACTCACGTTTGTCACCTTTCTTATGAATGGGGATTATTGTAGCCAGTTCCCAGTCTTTGGGTATAGTTTGTTTCTCCCATGCAAGTTGTATGACCTTCAGCAGTAGTTTTTCTCCTTGTAGTCCCATATATTTTATCATTTCCACTGTTATGTTGTCAGCTCCGGGTGCTTTCCTCAGCTTCAATTTGGCAATCGCAGCTTTCATTTTGCCCATAGTTATACCGCCGTCTGATTGTGGTCGGTTTGTTTCCATTTCCATATTTGGGTCATCTAACAGATTGGGCTGATTTTGTCCATCTCCTAAAAGCTCTTCGAAATACTGTTTCCAGCGACTCATGATTTCTCCTTGTGTTGTTAGAAGATTTCCATCTCGATCTTTGATAAATTTTAGTAGGCACTCTTTGTCGGTACGAAGCCGTTTCAAAATACGGTAGAATAACTTTCGGTTGTCTTGATATGCATTTTCCATTTTTTCTCCAAATTCCTTCCACTTTTGTTGTTATCTTTTCCTCTTTCTGTTGTGAGTTTGAGTATTACCAAGCGATGGTCACTACCGATTTCCGGACCTCTTCTAACTCTGCAATCTCTGACATACTTGATGTTTTCCGACTTAATAACAGCATAATCTATTATTGACTTTTCGTTCCTAGATGGTTCTTCCCTGGTGTATTTGTGAACGGCTTTGTGTTTGAACTTGGTGTTAGCAATTGCCAGAGAGTTACAAATGCATAATTCAAGGAGACGTTCTCCATTGTTGTTTATTTCTTCTTCCCCATTTGTTCCAATTACTCCTTGCCAGAGTTGTGCCTGGTTTCCCACTCCCATTGAAATCACCCAACAATATGAGGTTGTCTTGAGCCATATCATCTATGGTTTTTTGGAGTGTCTCATAAAATTCATCTTTTACTGCTGCCAGTTCACTGTAATTAGGGGCATAGACTACTATGATTATATAGTTTATATCTTCTTCAGCAATAACTACTGTCATTATTCTTTCATTTTAAAACTTCCATTGCTTTAAGTTTGATGAATGCTCCTGTTTCACTAAAAAACCAACTCCTGCTCTAGCCCTTTAGGTGTGTGGGACTCCCGAGTATAACAAGATATAGTTGTTGTCAAGAGTTTCGCATCCCTGACCTTTCTTTTTTGTTTCTGTCAAAGCTAAGTACTTCACTTGAGTTTGTAGTATCTCTTCAGTCAGCTCTTTTTCTTTTCCAGCTAATCCTCGTACATTCCATGTTCCAAAAATCGTAGTCCTGAACTTTCGCCAGTTTCGTGTCCGTAAGATCCGTCCGGTTTTCTCTCTTATGTTACTTGTAATGCGTTGTTTTCAGACAAACTGGGGATTGGCCAGTCTGTCCTAGCATGATTTAAGGGGCTGCCTTGACGATCATGCACGCCATATTGTCCAGAGAGCACAATTTCAGCCGAAGCCCCCTGTTGAACCCTGGACAGAGTGTTGCCCATTTAGCACCACCCGGGGAGCACTTGTGACTTAAGGAATGCCACGGAAGCGAGCAACATTACCCCCCTAAGACTGTACCGTTTAGAAATAGATTTACAATGGCTTTCTCTGACAATGAGGTCAGACCAAGGTTTTCTTCTTTCTCTGATGAGAAAATGAGGGTTAAGTTCCCATTTTTTACCTTTTGAAAGGGAGTGATTTATGGATCATATCAAATTTATGGATCATATCCCTTACCTTTCTTGTCTTTTCCTCTTTTGTGTACTTTGTATCGCTCACTATTTGCTGGTCACTTCTTCGTATTTCCTGCTTTACTTTTTCCACTTCCCGAAGTGCCTCCTCAGGTTTCATGATGAACTCCTTCAACAGGGATCTGCTTCCAGGGTTCCAGTTTAGCCAGAGCCCCATCTGATCAATCTCCTTACACATCGCCTCAACATTCCTTGTGTACACCTCCACGGGATCCTCCGCGATCTCCTCATAGGTGTACCGCCGAACTGCTCATCACTTTGCTCCCCTGTGCCAGTGGTATTGTTAGGATTCCTCATCGGACTTCTAGCACAATGTTTACACTTCACAAAGCTGGTTACTCAGGAATTTGCTGACGCACGGTCCTGAGTCCAGAACACTTTCCTAAGTTAGAAAATAATATGATTGTTTATTTTTAATTTTACGAGAAAAAATAACGACATTGACACACTTGCTTACGCTTTCCCATCTCAAACCAAACTCTGTCTGCCATGTATGTGTGTCCCAAATCTGCTGAACTTGTATACCAGTCCTTGTCTTTTTTCATATTTACACTGGACAATCCTGTATAAAATCATGTTTGTCATCATTTTTCTTGTTCCCAGAGTGACTAAAACCATTCCTCCCAAGACAGAACTTCTTGTAAGGAACTATAATCATGCTATCTGCCGCAAAAGAGAATGCTCAACACTCAATCATGATGAGAATAAACATCTTGATAACACCTGGTTCATTTGTATGCTATGCAGAATTCTGTTTCCTTCACTAAACAATGTAATGAAACACACCAGATTTTGCAACAAAACTGGATGTATAATTGCCAAAAAAGATTACAATAAAGAAATAAACACTACTGAACAATACAACCTTTGCACAGTGTCACCTTGTGCATGCAATGGAGAAGCAGTGTTGGAGGATATCAATTGTGAGCCACAGGACATTGGACATATGGAATCTACAGATGGACCTCCTTCAAACACACTTCATGAAACTGAATTCCATATAGATAATATTAAATGTGAGCCACAAGGCAGTGTATATGTAGAATCTACAGACGCACCTCCTTCAAACACACTTCATGAAACTGAATTATTTACAGATAATATTAAATGTGAGCCACAGGATAGAGAACATATAGAATCTACAGATGCATCTCCGTCAAACACACTTCATGAAACTGAATGTCATACAGATAATATTAAATGTGAGCCACAAGGCAGTGTATATGTAGAATCTACAGACGCACCTCCTTCAAACACACTTCATGAAACTGAATTATTTACAGATAATATTAAATGTGAGCCACAGGATAGAGAACATATAGAATTTACAGATGCACCTCCTTCAAACACAATTCATGAAACTGAATTATTTACAGATAATATTAAATGTGAGCCACAGGATAGTGAACATATAGAATCTACAGATGCACCTCCTTCAAACACACTTCATGAAACTGAATTATATACAGATAATATTAAATGTGAGCCACAGGATAGTGAACATATAGAATCTACAGATGCACCTCCTTCAAACACACTTCATGAAACTGAATTATTTACAGATAATATTAAATGTGAGCCACAGGATAGAGAACATATAGAATCTACAGATGCACCTCCTTCAAACACAATTCATGAAACTGAATTCCACGTAAACAGTATTAAATTTGAGACACAAGGCATTGTATATATTAAACAAATTGCAGCTTCATCAAACACCCATCCTGATACTGAACACCTTATAGATAATATTGAATGTGAGCCACAGGACAGTGAATATATAAAATCTTCAGATGCACCTCCTTCAAACACACTTCATGAAACTGAATTATATACAGATAATATTAAATGTGAGCCACAGGATAGTGAACATATAGAATCTACAGATGCACCTCCTTCAAACACAATTCATGAAACTGAATTCCACGTAAACAGTATTAAATTTGAGACACAAGGCATATGTGGAAAGTCTCATGCTCGATCAAGCCATTTAAAATCTCACATGAGGATTCACTCTGGTGAGAAGCCTTTCAGTTGTGAGATTTGTAGAAAATCTTTCACTGAATCTAATACTCTAAAAAATCACACGAGGATTCACACTGGTGAGAAGCCTTTCAGTTGTGAGATATGTAGAAATTCTTTCACTGAATCTAATACTTTAAAAAGGCACAAGAGGATTCACTCTGGTGAGAAGCCTTTCAGTTGTGAGATATGTAGAAAATCTTTTACTCGACCCATTGATTTAAAAATTCACAAGAGGAATCACACTGGTGAGAAGCCTTTCAGTTGTGAGGTCTGTAAAAAATCTTTCACTCAATCGAGTAATTTAAAAAGTCACATGAAGATTCACACTGGTGAGAAGCCTTTCAGTTGTGAGATATGTGGAAAGTCTCATGTTCAATCAAGCCATTTAAAATCTCATATGAGGATTCACTCTGGTGAGAAGCCTTTCAGTTGTGAGGTCTGTAGAAAATCTTTCACTCAATCTCGTGATTTAAAATATCACATGAGGCTTCACACTGGTGAGAATCCTTTCACTTGTGAAATATGTAGAAAATCTTTCATTGTTTCTAGTCGTTTAGAAATTCACATGAGGATTCACAGTGGTGAGAAGCCTTTCAGTTGTGAGATCTGTAGAAAATCTTTCACTCAATCTTGTAATTTAAAATGTCACATGAAGATTCACACTGGTGAGAAGCCTTTCAGTTGTGAGATATGTGGAAAGTCTCATGTTCAATCAAGCCATTTAAAATCTCATATGAGGATTCACTCTGGTGAGAAGCCTTTCAGTTGTGAGGTCTGTAGAAAATCTTTCACTCAATCTCGTGATTTAAAATATCACATGAGGCTTCACACTGGTGAGAATCCTTTCACTTGTGAAATATGTAGAAAATCTTTCATTGTTTCTAGTCGTTTAGAAATTCACATGAGGATTCACAGTGGTGAGAAGCCTTTCAGTTGTGAGATCTGTAGAAAATCTTTCAATAAATCTTGTGATTTAAAATGTCACATGAGGATTCACACTGGAGGTAATCTTTTCAGTTGTGAGATATGTGAGGAGTCTTTTGCTAAGAAATTTCAAATCAGAGAACACTTGAGAGCACATGCTAGATGAAAGATTTTCAGATTATTAGTAAGGTCTCTGTTCAGTTTCATTTAAAACAATAAAACTGGCCTCCAAGGACAAACTCTAAACAAATTGAGAAGATAAAAAAATGCAGGTCAAACAGATAAACAAGAACAACCACCAAACATTACTAATATACAGGATTCGAAAAAAAAAGAATATTCTAGAAAATGTAAATATTGAAAATGCTGAAATGCATGTACTATTAAATCGAGGGGAAACATTTTTACAGAGTGTTGTTTTCCTATCACTGCTAGGGATGGCCTCAGGGGGATTAACTTTAGAATTTTAAATAGAAAGACACTGTCTATGTGATATTTCGGAAAATAAGCTGACAGTAGAAGTATTTTAAGACAAATTTGAGTTTTCTACAACCAAATAGGGTCACAGATATTGTACATTACATCTCAGATAATTCAGCAATATTTTTATAAGAAATTAATTTAATTTTTGTAAAAATTCCGTCTATTTTTTTATACCATTAGTTTTACCAGGTAAAATTTCAAGGAGTCAACATTTTTAGAAAAAGTGAAAAGGCTATCCGTTTTCGAGTATAAATTGTTCTATTATTTATCCTAATTTAAGGTATCTTGAAAACATTGCCGGAGACAAGTACTGCACTCGCTTTTTAGCCTCTTTCTAAATAAATTGAAGTAATATTAGCCCTGTTCTTACTATGGGCTGAACAATAAGACTCATAGCATTTATTTAGCACAAATTTTACTAGAAAACCAATAGTTTTTAACATAAAAAGAATTTAACACCTCCCCTGGTAAAGCTAATGGTAAAAAAGGGGCAAATAAGTTATTTTAAATGGCAAAACATTTTTTTAACAAATTTAACTAAAAAAGTTATTAATATCTTTAAAAAAATGTCTCGAACCTCTGATATTCAATGTACCATTAGACGCTTCGCAATGAATTGTGATATTAAATTTGTGTATCAATTTCGCCCTGAGTTTGTTAACATTTACTTAAAATTATATTAGTTTTTTAATTAAAAAAAAAATTGTTTTTCACTGCCTTTAATTTCGTAGGCATGAAACAGGAGCAATTGTTGACGCTTGTGGTCTGTGTTGTAGCTTGGCCATCCTGTAGTATGTTTCACCTGTGATGGGAGAGAAGTGGCACAATATTTCCCATTTAGTCGCTTGGTCAACACGAGGGCACCGAAAGGTGTCCCTTAAAAACAGCTGTAACCAAATTAAGAATACAAAATTTTGTCGGTACGGGGGATCGAACTTGGGACCTTCCGCATGGCAAGCGAGTGCTTAACCATTGAGCTAATCGCGCGCTCTATTTTATTGTATCTATCCTTGATAAAGCTATAACCTATAACGCGTTAATCGAAAGTTTCAGAAATATAAACCTAATTCTTTCGAGATATCGAGAATTTTCGAACAAGGTATAACTCGTTATGTTTTTCAGTAAAAACTTTTCACGGGTCGTCCGGCTGTCTGACAAAATCGATCAGAAACTGACATCATCAGAATAGGTCGAGTTTTAGTTTATTCGAAAGGTCTTTATAAAATGCGTTAATTATCAACAAAATTTATCATTCTGCAACTTACGGTTATTGAGTTATTGGTCAACGTAGCTCACTGAAATTTGTTGCAATGAACTTCTCTCAAGCCAGCGTCGATGGCATGTTGAATACACCGGTTCCCTTCAGAACACCGAAGTTAAGCGACATCCAGCGAGGTTAAGACTTGGATGGGTGACCATTCAAATTCTAATTCTCGTGACGCTGGCTTTTTCCGGCCCCACTCAGGCTGGGTGAGGTCAATGTGAGTAGCAGGTTTGTGAGTTTCCTGCGAATGGAGGGTAAAACCCCCGTCGTGATATGACCATGGCAGTTGAAAGCGACGTTAAACCCCAATTAAAAAAAAAAAAAAAAAAAAGAACTTCTCTCAACGGACGTTTAAAACAATATGCCTCAAGACATATCTCTGCTTTTAAGATTTTTAAGTAGGTCCGTGCTGAGCCTGACTGGGTCAGTGTAGGCAATTTTTTTTTTTGCTGAAACTAAATCTTCTAAAAAATTAAGGAATTTGGGTTTTTGTGATTTCCTATATTTACAGCTGTTCTTGTGATACGGGGGGGCGGGGTGGAACATTATGGACAGCCTGTATATGCGTAAATACCAAACTCTGTGTTCATTTTCTAATGGTTGTATACCTAGAACCTAACACTTAAAGAGCTCTCACTCAGATTTTGTCTAAAATAATCTCTCGTAGCAAAGATGTTCATTGAGAAGGAAATTTTTGTACTGCAAAAGCTCTAGTTCAAAAAATAACTTATTTACCATTCATTCTAGATGGGGGTTGTGACATATCAAATCCAATGATTCTGAGGTGTTGATTACGAATTATTTTTAGCTATCTGTTACCGTTGAGTCACCATTAGCGGTTCAAATTTAGACGGAGTTGGCTTTTAAGATGGAAATTATTGTAATTATTTTTAATAAATTATAATTTTCATGTTGTCAAAAAAAGAAGAAGAAAATCGTCGTGTCACACGTGATGTTAGTACCTGATCTCATATTGGCTCCACAACTTCCTAATGTTACATATGTAACAGGTTCTATGTTCTTCAAGGTTTATTATTTTTTTAATATATAAATATCTCAATATAATAGATCTGCTTGTTTTTACGTCTGGTGCCACGCTCACATCCCATCCACAAACAACGCATCTAGACATGTATTACTAATATGTGTACCCGGCCTTACGCGTTACATTATGGGGATGTGGACCCGGCCTAACGCGTCACATCACAGAGATGTGGATCCGGCCTAACGCGTCACATCACGGAGATTTAGATCCGGCCTAACGCGTCACATCACAGAGATGTAGATCCGGTCTAACGCGTCACATCACAGAGATGTGGACCCGGCCTAACGCGTCACATCACAGAGATGTGGATCCGGCCTAACGCGTCACATCACAGAGATGTGGATCCGGCCTAACGCGTCAAATCACAGAGATGTGGACCCGGCCTAACGCGTCACATCACAGAGATGTGGATCCGGCCTAACGCGTCACATCACAGAGATGTGGATCCGGCCAAACGCGTCACATCACAGAGATGTGGATCCGGCCTAACGCGTCACATCACAGAGATGTGGATCCGGCCAAACGCGTCACATCACAGAGATGTGGATCCGGGCCAACGCGTCACATCACGGAGATGTGGACCCGGCCAAACGCGTCACATCACAGATATGTGGATCCGGTTTACCACAGCATGAGGTAAACAAAAAATTCAAATAAATTGAACCAATCAGAGGCCGGGATTTGTAGAAAGAGGAACAATCAGCCGTTCAATGTTGGACGCATGAATTTGTTCAATTCGAGATAGGCAAGGTTCTCTCTATGTTATATGGTCTCAGTGATTCGCACCCAAAAAATGTCGGAGGTATTATGTACGCGTTAGGCCAGATCCAAATCTCCGTGATGTGACGCGTTAGGCTGGGTCCACATCTCCGTGATGTGACGCGTTAAGCCGGATCCACATCTCCGTGATGTGAAGCGTTAGGCCGGGTCCACATCTCCGTGATGTGACGCGTTAGGTCGGGTCCACTTCTCCGTGATGTGACGCGTTAGGTCGGGTCCACATCTCTGTGATGTGACGCGTTAGGCCGGGTCCACATCTCCGTGATGTTTTTTCTTTTTATTAATGTTACTAACTTGCTTTGTATGTTTTGAAAGCAAAATAAAAAAAATATGCATTCCATTTAAAATTCGGGAGAAACGGACATGTGCCCCTCTGAAAACGCCCTTAGTGGCGGTGGGCGCAGGTTCAAAATATTTTCTCATAAAACATCGGACTTCATACTGGGGACCAATTTTTTGTTTCAAGATCCCCTAACTCAAACTGTTCTCGAGAAAAAGATAGTGGCTGGGTGGTTTCGATCACCCTGTAAAATGAAAGATAAAACATACATCAAGACCAAATTAAGAGAACCGGACTTTATAGTCAAGGGACAGATACGGGGATACGCCTCCTGCTCTTCTCTCTCTCTGGTGCGAATGAGCCTGCTCTTCTAGCTAAAAAAAAAAACGTCATAATGGTGGCAATGTCTTCAGCTTCAATTTATTTTGTTTTTAGAATTTTTGGTCTAGACCGCTGATATTTTAACCTCCTTGGTTCAAATCACAGGGGTTCTCAAAAAGTATTCGACGAATGGCTCATTTATTGAAAACAAGCAGGCTGTCGCCCGCTTTGCGGGCCGAGGCATGGCCGTGAAAGCAAAAAATCCTTTTTCGCCAATGGCAGGTGTTGCAGTGGGAATTTCGAAAAATCCCGTCTTATTGCACATCTAGACTATAAGACAAAGCTACCTACCAAATTTCAGCTTCCTAGGACTTACGGTTTGGGCTGTAGAGCGATGATCAGTCAGTGGTCAGTGAGTGTCTTTGACATTTATATATAGAGATTTAACTTTTCTTTGAAAACTTGTCTCTCCGCGGAATCTTGAAATTTCTAGTTAAACAACGTCTAGCGAGTTGAAGACTTCATCATTCTGGCATTCCGGTCAAACCCAGGCTGGGTTATGGGAAGCAGGTTTGTGAGTTTCTTGCGAATCGAGTTTAACACCCCCCTCCTATATAACCATGTAATTGAAAAATGATGTTAAACCCTATTCAAATCATCAAAACTTTTTCAATTTACAAGATTGATAAAAAAAATTGAATTTTACAAGTGTTAATTTCTCTTCACCTGACCATTGTATCCATAACAGATCCAAACATTTCCTCTCAGTTATTCTCATGCATGCGGAAACTCTGCACTCTAGGTTCTCGTTATTGCAGCTGTTTGAAAAACCTTCACCAATGATCAGGTATATGTCTCACTAGAGGACTATAAACAGTGAATGTACTAGCTGTAGCCAAGCTATTTGTTTTAGAAAATGAAGTTTTGCCCCAACACCACTCTCACATCACTTTAGGGTTCATTACCTTCACATCAATGCCATTCCAGAAACAAAAAATAACTTGGTTAGAATATTACGCTCCAGCTGGGATTCAAACCCGCAACTTCTGGGTCAGGGACTAATGCTCTTAACCAATGAGTCAGGGAGGTTGGCTAGCCAAGCTCCATGACTCATTGGATACAAAAACAATGGCGAGTTTTATAAATATATGAAAGCAGGGAACTGGTAGGCTCATCTCAACCCCATCATAACTGAATCAATTGCCTCCCTGCACGATGGTCCCATCATTTCTACAGAAAAAGGCACAAATATTTTGGATTAAAAAAAAAAAAAATTGATATTTTGCTTAGTATTTGTGTTATTTTATCACAATTTAGGTAGTACTACAAAATTATAGGACTGGTCCATATCTTCTTCTTTTTTAATTTGGGTTTATTGTTGCTTTCAACTGCTAGGTCATTTCACAACCCTCCATCAGCAGGAAACCCATAAACCTTCTACACAGGTTAACCTCACCGAGCCTGGCTTGTGTAGGAATGTCAGCATGACAAAGTCTTCAAGTCTTTAATAATTTGGATGATAATATTTTATTGTAGTTCTATCATATTCTGAATTTTGATCATAAGCACAGTGAAAGAGACAAATTAAATCATCTGAAGACTCCTACACCATCATGATAACAACTGAAGGTAGCGCAACACCTGGAGTATGGAGCACCACCCTTATTGAAGTGAATACAGTTCTTGGTTTCTTTGAAGGTATGGATGTAGAACCTGAGGTAGATGAGTTTTTTTTACAAATATGCATAATATATTTTACTGTCTGGCCTGTTTTCAAGATATTATAAATTTAGATTGAATAACAATGGCTGGTGCTATCATTAAATGACAAACTTCACGTTGGCTCAATTGCAGATTCACTCCATACAAGAACAATAGAATTTGTCAAATTCTTTATAAACTAGGGTTTCCAATCCAATATTTATATTAAAAACCCAGGTTCCATTAAATTGACAGAACTGGCTATAAGGTTTTTTGAATTTATTTACACAAATTATGGTAAAAGACTAGTATTGATGAAAATCTTCATAGTAATATTTCTGACTAGACTGATTTTTTCCCTCAAGAAAATTGTAAACAAAGGTAAACTCTCCCTCTCAGTTTATAAAATGTTGATTTTTTTGAAGTTTGATGTTGGGAATTACAAAATCAGAGCAAAGAATTTCTTTAACTAAAATGAACTCAATTTTCCAATTTCTAGTATTAGAAATTATAGGAAGTAAAATTGTTATGAAGAAATTCTTGAATAAATCAATGCATACTGACTACCTTGTTTTGATACTATTTTACAGATACCTGTAATGTTTACTTCAATCAAAATACTGTGTATACATCAAAAATCAAAACCGAAAAATCAGAATCCAAACCAGATATTGCTAATCAGATAACATTGAATTGGATGCAACATTTAAACTTTGCCAAGGACCAAGGAGGAGAAAACTTGTTGGCTTTCTATTACAGTGGATGTCTGTTTTTTATGTAAGTATTGGTAGTAACTAAATCTGTAAAATTTTGCACTATTAAATAAATAAATAAGGGATATTATTATTATTATTATTATTAGGTGTTATAATGAGGGTTTTCGGTGTGAGATTGTCTCTAACTTAAATTGGAGTTGTTCTCTGTTAAAATTCTCTGTAATTTGTTTTGCTACGTTTTCTGTCCCACCCGTTTCTGTTCGGATCAAGTTGATGAAGATATCATTACTTACCGTTTTCCCTGTACTTTTAATATCATCTCCTAGTGAGGCCAGGTCAAGGTTTTCCTTGACTTTCCCTGCCATATTGGCGTGCAACAGAATTTTAGATGTGGATATTCTCACTGTCTGATAATCTCTTACCTTAACACTCTTCTTATCTTTGTCTGTGAGAGGCCATGCAGGGTGATTTAACATTATTAACCATAAAAATTTAATTTTGCCATTCTCCTGCTTTGCGTGATGTCTCTAGGGTTAGTTGTCGACATATGGGTATTCATTATATTTTTTTCTCATCTATTTTTTCAACAAGTTTTTTAATGTCTTTCTTTGCCTCCTGTGACCAAAAAGCCATATCTTGTTTAAAGTTCCTTTTCATCTTTCTTGATTTTACTTTGATGTGTTACTCTAAGACTGTACAGTCTAGAAATAGATTTACAATGTCCCCAAGGCTTTCTCTGACAGTGAGGTCAGACCCAGGTTTTATTCTTCCTCTGATGAGAAAATAAGTGTTGAGTTCCCCTTCTTACCTTATGAAAGGGAGTGACTCCTGTCCACTTTGACTCTTTTGAATGCAGATTCGGGCATTTCTTGGCATCTAACAGTTTGTTCAAGTAGCTCCCATTGGTTGCACATTCATGGATCATATCTCTTACCTTTCTTGTCTTTTCCTCTTTTGTGTCCTTTGTATCGCTCACCATTTGCTGGTCACTTCTTCGTATTCCCTGCTTTACTTTTTCCACTTCCCGAAGTGCCTCCTCAGGTTTCATGATGAACTCCTTCAACAGGGATCTGCTTCCAGGTTCCAGTTTAGCCAGAGCCCCATCTGATCAATCTCCTTACACATCGCCTCAACATTCCTTGTGTACACCTCCACGGGATCCTCCGCGATCTCCTCATCAGTACCTGGTGTACCGCCGAACTGCTCATCACTTTGCTCCCCTGTGCCAGTGGTATTGTTAGGATTCCTCATCGGACTTCTAGCACATTGTTTACACTTCACAAAGCTGGTTACTCAGGAATTTGCTAACGCACGGTCCTGAGTCCAGAACACTTTCCTAAGTTAGAAAATAATATGATTGTTTATTTTTAATTTTACGAGAAAAATAACGACATTGACACACTTGCTTACGCTTTCCCATCTCAAACCAAACTCTGTCTGCCATGTATGTGTGTCCCAAATCTGCTGAACTTGTATATCAGTCCTTGTCTTTTTTCATATTTACACTGGACAATCCTGTATAAAATCATGTTTGTCATCATTTTTCTTGTTCCCAGAGTGACTAAAACCATTCCTCCCAAGACAGAACTTCTTGTAAGGAACTATAATCATGCTATCTGCCGCAAAAGAGAATGCTCAACACTCAATCATGATGAGAATAAACATCTTGATAACACCTGGTTCATTTGTATGCTATGCAGAATTCTCTTTCCTTCACTAAACAATGTAATGAAACACACCAGATTTTGCAACAAAACTGGATGTATAATTGCCAAAAAAGATTACAATAAAGAAATAAACACTACTGAACAATACAACCTTTGCACAGTGTCACCTTGTGCATGCAATGGAGAAGCAGTGTTGGAGGATATCAATTGTGAGCCACAGGACATTGGACATATGGAATCTACAGATGGACCTCCTTCAAACACACTTCATGAAACTGAATTCCATATAGATAATATTAAATGTGAGCCACAAGGCAGTGTATATGTAGAATCTACAGACGCACCTCCTTCAAACACACTTCATGAAACTGAATTATTTACAGATAATATTAAATGTGAGCCACAGGATAGAGAACATATAGAATCTACAGATGCATCTCCGTCAAACACACTTCATGAAACTGAATATCATACAGATAATATCAAATGTGAGCCACAAGGCAGTGTATATGTAGAATCTACAGACGCACCTCCTTCAAACACACTTCATGAAACTGAATTATTTACAGATAATATTAAATGTGAGCCACAGGATAGAGAACATATAGAATCTACAGATGCACCTCCTTCAAACACAATTCATGAAACTGAATTCCACGTAAACAGTATTAAATGTGAGCCACAAGGCAGTGTATATGTAGAATCTACAGACGCACCTCCTTCAAACACACTTCATGAAACTGAATTATTTACAGATAATATTAAATGTGAGCCACAGGATAGAGAACATATAGAATCTACAGATGCACCTCCTTCAAACACAATTCATGAAACTGAATTCCACGTAAACAGTATTAAATTTGAGACACAAGGCATTGTATATATTAAACAAATTGCAGCTTCATCAAACACCCATCCTGATACTGAACACCTTATAGATAATATTGAATGTGAGCCACAGGACAGTGAATATATAAAATCTTCAGATGCACCTCCTTCAAACACACTTCATGAAACTGAATTATATACTGATAATATTAAATGTGAGCCACAGGATAGTGAACATATAGAATCTACAGATGCACCTCCTTCAAACACAATTCATGAAACTGAATTCCACGTAAACAGTATTAAATTTGAGACACAAGGCATATGTGGAAAGTCTCATGCTCGATCAAGCCATTTAAAATCTCACATGAGGATTCACTCTGGTGAGAAGCCTTTCAGTTGTGAGATTTGTAGAAAATCTTTCACTGAATCTAATACTCTAAAAAATCACACGAGGATTCACACTGGTGAGAAGCCTTTCAGTTGTGAGATATGTAGAAATTCTTTCACTGAATCTAATACTTTAAAAAGGCACAAGAGGATTCACTCTGGTGAGAAGCCTTTCAGTTGTGAGATATGTAGAAAATCTTTCATTGTTTCTAGTCGTTTAGAAATTCACATTAGGATTCACTCTGGTGAGAAGCCTTTCAGGTGTGAGATCTGTAGAAAATCTTTCACTCAATCTTGTAATTTAAAAAGTCACATGAAGATTCACACTGGTGAGAAGCCTTTCAGTTGTGAGATCTGTAGAAAATCTTTCACTCAATCGAGTAATTTAAAAAGTCACATGAAGATTCACTCTGGTGAGAAGCCTTTCAGTTGTGAGATCTGTAGAAAACCTTTCACTGGATCTCGTAATTTAAAAAAACACATGAGGGTTCACGCTGGTGAGAAGCCTTTCAATTGTGAGATATGTAAAAAATCTTTCACTCAATCGAGTAATTTAAAAAGTCACATGAAGATTCACTGTGGTGAGAAGCCTTTCAGTTGTGAGATCTGTAGAAAACCTTTCACTGGATCTCGTAATTTAAAAAAACACATGAGTGTTCACGCTGGTGAGAAGCCTTTCAATTGTGAGATATGTAAAAAATCTTTCACTCAATCGAGTAATTTAAAAAGTCACATGAAGATTCACACTGGTGAGAAGCCTTTCAGTTGTGAGATATGTGGAAAGTCTCATGTTCAATCAAGCCATTTAAAATCTCATATGAGGATTCACTCTGGTGAGAAGCCTTTCAGTTGTGAGGTCTGTAGAAAATCTTTCACTCAATCTCGTGATTTAAAATATCACATGAGGCTTCACACTGGTGAGAATCCTTTCACTTGTGAAATATGTAGAAAATCTTTCATTGTTTCTAGTCGTTTAGAAATTCACATGAGGATTCACAGTGGTGAGAAGCCTTTCAGTTGTGAGATCTGTAGAAAATCTTTCACTCAATCTTGTAATTTAAAAAGTCACATGAAGATTCACACTGGTGAGAAGCCTTTCAGTTGTGAGATATGTGGAAAGTCTCATGTTCAATCAAGCCATTTAAAATCTCATATGAGGATTCACTCTGGTGAGAAGCCTTTCAGTTGTGAGGTCTGTAGAAAATCTTTCACTCAATCTCGTGATTTAAAATATCACATGAGGCTTCACACTGGTGAGAATCCTTTCACTTGTGAAATATGTAGAAAATCTTTCATTGTTTCTAGTCGTTTAGAAATTCACATGAGGATTCACAGTGGTGAGAAGCCTTTCAGTTGTGAGATCTGTAGAAAATCTTTCAATAAATCTTGTGATTTAAAAAGTCACATGAAGATTCACACTGGTGAGAAGCCATTCAGTTGTGAGATATGTAGAAAATCTTTTACTCGATCCAATGATTTAAAAATTCACAAGAGGATTCACACTGGTGAGAAGCCTTTCAGTTGTGAGTTATGTAGAAAATCTTTCATTAAATCTTGTGATTTAAAATGTCACATGAGGATTCACACTGGAGGTAATCTTTTCAGTTGTGAGATATGTGAGGAGTCTTTTGCTAAGAAATTTCAAATCAGAGAACACTTGAGAGCACATGCTAGATGAAAGATTTTCAGATTATTAGTAAGGTCTCTGTTCAGTTTCATTTAAAACAATAAAACTGGCCTCCAAGGACAAACTCTAAACAAATTGAGAAGATAAAAAAATGCAGGTCAAACAGATAAACAAGAACAACCACCAAACATTACTAATATACAGGATTCGAAAAAAAAGAATATTCTAGAAAATGTAAATATTGAAAATGCTGAAATGCATGTACTATTAAATCGAGGGGAAACATTTTTACAGAGTGTTGTTTTCCTATCACTGCTAGGGATGGCCTCAGGGGGATTAACTTTAGAATTTTAAATAGAAAGACACTGTCTATGTGATATTTCGGAAAATAAGCTGACAGTAGAAGTATTTTAAGACAAATTTGAGTTTTCTACAACCAAATAGGGTCACAGATATTGTACATTACATCTCAGATAATTCAGCAATATTTTTATAAGAAATTAATTTAATTTTTGTAAAAATTCCGTCTATTTTTTTTATACCATTAGTTTTACCAGGTAAAATTTCAAGGAGTCAACATTTTTAGAAAAAGTGAAAAGGCTATCCGTTTTCGAGTATAAATTGTTCTATTATTTATCCTAATTTAAGGTATCTTGAAAACATTGCCGGAGACAAGTACTGCACTCGCTTTTTAGCCTCTTTCTAAATAAATTGAAGTAATATTAGCCCTGTTCTTACTATGGGCTGAACAATAAGACTCATAGCATTTATTCAGCACAATTTTTACTAGAAAACCAATAGTTTTTAACATAAAAAGAATTTAACACCTCCCCTGGTAAAGCTAATGGTAAAAAAGGGACAAATAAGTTATTTTAAATGGCAAAAATTTTTTTAACAAATTTAACTAAAAAAGTTATTAATATCTTTAAAAAAATGTCTCGAACCTCTGATATTCAATGTACCATTAGACGCTTCGCAATGAATTGTGATATTAAATTTGTGTATCAATTTCGCCCTGAGTTTGTTAACATTTACTTAAAATTATATTAGTTTTTTTAATTAAAAAAAAATTGTTTTTCACTGCCTTTAATTTCGTAGGCATGAAACAGGAGCAATTGTTGACGCTTGTGGTCTGTGTTGTAGCTTGGCTATCCTGTAGTATGTTTCACCTGTGATGGGAGAGAAGTGGCACAATATTTCCCATTTAGTCGCTTGGTCAACACGAGGGCACCGAAAGGTGTCCCTTAAAAACAGCTGTAACCAAATTAAGAATACAAAATTTTGTCGGTACGGGGGATCGAACTTGGGACCTTCCGCATGGCAAGCGAGTGCTTAACCATTGAGCTAATCGCGCGCTCTATTTTATTGTATCTATCCTTGATAAAGCTATAACCTATAACGCGTTAATCGAAAGTTTCAGAAATATAAACCTAATTCTTTCGAGATATCGAGAATTTTCGAACAAGGTATAACTCGTTATGTTTTTCAGTTAAAACTTTTCACGGATGGTCGTCCGGCTGTCTGACAAAATCGATCAGAAACTGACATCATCAGAATAGGTCGAGTTTTAGTTAATTCGAAGGGTCTTTATAAAATGCGTTAATTATCAACAAAATTTATCATTCTGCAACTTACGGTTATTGAGTTATTGGTCAACGTAGCTCACTGAAATTTGTTGCAATGAACTTCTCTCAACGGACTTTTAACACAATATGCCTCAAGACATATCTCTGCTTTTAAGATTTTTAAGTAGGTCCGTGCTGAGCCTGACTGGGTCAGTGTAGGCAATTTTTTTTTTTGCTGAAACTAAATCTTCTAAAAAATTAAGGAATTTGGGTTTTTGTGATTTCCTATATTTACAGCTGTTCTTGTGATACGGGGGGCGGGGTGGAACATTATGGACAGCCTGTATATCCGTAAATACCAAACTCTGTGTTCATTTTCTAATGGTTGTATACCTAGAACCTAACACTTAAAGAGCTCTCACTCAGATTTTGTCTAAAATAATCTTTCGTAGCAAAGATGTTCATTGAGAAGGAAATTTTTGTACTGCAAAAGCTCTAGTTCAAAAAATAACTTATTTACCATTCATTCTAGATGGGGGTTGTGACATATCAAATCCAATGATTCTGAGGTGTTGATTACGCATTATTTTTAGCTATCTGTTACCGTTGAGTCACCATTAGCGGTTCAAATTTAGACGGAGTTGGCTTTAAAGATGGAAATTATTGTAATTATTTTTAATAAATTATAATTTTCATGTTGTCAAAAAAAGAAGAAGAAAATCGTCGTGTCACACGTGATGTTAGTACCTGATCTCATATTGGCTCCACAACTTCCTAATGTTACATATGTAACAGGTTCTATGTTCTTCAAGGTTTGTTATTTTTTTAATATATAAATATCACTATATAATAGATCTGCTTGTTTTTACGTCTGGTGCCACGCTCACATCCCATCCACAACAACGCATCTAGACATGTATTACTAATCGAAGTGTCTAGAAGCCCGCCGATTGAAACTGAGGTTGACCGCTACGCAGCGTTCGTGTAGCATCCTTATCAAGTTTTTCAGTTTCATTATTCGCGGAATTTTGCTCATGTAATACTTATTTTGACACCAGATCTCAACTGTTGGGTAGCGATGCGGTATAAGCATGTCGCTTATGACGCGCGTGTTGAGGGTATGTCTTCAAATCATGCTCTCGTCAATTTTTTTTTTTTTAATTTTTTAAACTGATGTAACATTTTTTTTATTAATGATTTTTTCTTTTATTATTATTATAATTTTTAACCCTTTCAACCCTAATGGGATTATACGTCCCAGAGATAGCTTTTCCTGTTCAAGTGGGATTATATGTCCCAAAACTACTAACAGAACACCGGTCTCAGTGTTGTTTGATCACGTATCTAGTTTTCTGTCACGTGACCAAGTTTCATGTTAATACCATGTCTAGTTCTACCTCCAGATCAGTTTGATTTCAGCAAGTGCACAGAGCAGGTATGTCGAATCTCAAAATAATTACGTAAGTGCTATTTATTTTCAAATCCATGAAAGCTAAGTGCAGAAATGCAGTTATTTAGAGTGCTTATAGTGTTTTATAGTGTTTAGAATAATTTCCAATGTAATATCTATAACCTAGCTCAAGTTGTTCAAGTGAATAGGGAGGGACTTCTTGGTGGGACATATTGTCCCAGTAGTATTTTTTGGAGACCACCTGGGATACTACGACCCAATCGTTGTTCGTGATGGGATTTTTTGTCCCATCAGTACTTTTTACTCGGGACTATTTGACCCAATAGTAGTTTTTCGTGAAATTATTTTTAGACCAGGAGTTTTTTTCATGTTATTTTTTTATTTTCGTTTTGATTTTCAAAAAAAAAAATTGATACCAAAAATTAGCTCTAAATGTTGTCATTACTATTCTTGAAGCCCAATATACAGGTTTTAAAAATACTAATGGGACATAGTGTCCCACCAAAGAATACTAATGGGATGTTGTGTCCCACCAAAGAATACGGCTGGGATATAGAGTCCCACGAAAGAATACGGCTGGGACTTATTATCCCAGCATTTTCCGGAAAAACGGCAAAAGATAAAATCTTCAAACTTTGTACAGTTCTTATTTATGACCCAATAAATAAGATCCAATGAAGAAAATCATAAAATTTATACGCTGCAAAAGTCGGGTTGAAAGGGTTAAACTAAAATAATAATTATTTGTATGAGACTTAATGGGCAAAGGTAGGGTTAGGTAAAGTTAACGAGGTGAAATTGCACGATAGATCACTGACTTCAGTTTGTTGGGTAGGATGGTTGGGTGAGGGGCTTAGGTTAGGTTGAAATTAGTGCAGGGTTAGACCGGGTCGCTGCCTCACCCAAGCTATCCTAGCTGGCTAACGAAACACAACATTTAGACTGAAAAATTAATAGTAATTCCGCGAATATTGGAACTGTTCGGCTGACATCCAAAAAAATAAAAGCAACCGTGTTCGGCTTTGGAAGCGCTCCCAACCAACTAACCATTCAGCTGCCAATACTCATATTAGGAAGCTTCAAACTTTGAGAGGATGCTACACGAATGCTGCGTAGCGGTCAACCTCAGTTTCAATCGGCGGGCTTCTAGCAACGGCCATTACTAATATGTGTACCCGGCCTTACGCGTTACATTATGGGGATGTGGACCCGGCCTAACGCGTCACATCACAGAGATGTGGATCCGGCCTAACGCGTCACATCACAGAGATGTGGATCCGGCCTAACGCGTCACATCACAGAGATGTAGATCCGGCCTAACGCGTCACATCACAGAGATGTGGACCCGGCCTAGCGCGTCACATCACAGAGATGTGGATCCGGCCCAACGCGTCACATCACAGAGATGTGGATCCGCCCTAACGCGTCACATCACAGATATGTGGATCCGGTTTACCACAGCATGAGGTAAACAAAAAATTCAAATAAATTGAACCAATCAGAGGCCGGGATTTGTAGAAAGAGGAACAATCAGCCGTTCAATGTTGGACGCATGAATTTGTTCAATTCGAGATAGGCAAGGTTCTCTCTATGTTATATGATCTCAGTGATTCGCACCCAAAAAATGCCGGAGGTATTATGTACGCGTTAGGCCAGATCCAAATCTCCGTGATGTGACGCGTTAGGCTGGGTCCACATCTCCGTGATGTGAAGCGTTAGGCCGGGTCCACATCTCAAAATATTTTCTCATAGAACATCAGACTTCATACTGGGGACCAATTTTTTGTTTCAAGATCCTAACTCAAACTGTTCTCGAGAAAGAGATAGTGGCTGGGTGGGTGGTTTCGATCACCCTGTAAAATGAAAGATAAAACATACATCAAGACCAAATTAAGAGAACCGGACTTTATAGTCAAGGGACAGATACGGGGATACGCCTCCTGCTCTTAAAAAAACGTCATAATGGTGGCAATGTCTAGCTAAAAAAACGTCATAATGGTGGCAATGTCTTCAGCTTCAATTTATTTTGTTTTTAGAATTTTTGGTCTAGACCGCTGATATTTTAACCTCCTTGGCTCAAATCACAGGGGTTCTCAAAAAGTATTCGACGAATGGCTCATTTATTGAAAATTTAACTTTTCTTTGAAAACTTGTCTCTCCGCGGAATCTTGAAATCTCTAGTTAAACAACGTCTAGCGAGTTGAAGACTTCATCATTCTGGCATCCCGGTCAAACCCAGGCTGGGTTATGGGAAGCAGGTTTGTGAGTTTCTTGCGAATCGAGTTTAACACCCCCCTCCTATATAACCATGTAATTGAAAAATGATTAATGATGTTAAACCCTATTCAAATCAACAAAACTTTTTCAATTTACAAGATTGATAAAAAAAATTGAATTTTACAAGTGTTAATTTCTCTTCACCTGACCATTGTATCCATAACAGATCCAAACATTTCCTCTCAGTTATTCTCATGCATGCGGAAACTCTGCACTCTAGGTTCTCTTGTTATTGCAGCTGTTTGAAAAACCTTCACCAATGATCAGGTATATGTCTCACTAGAGGACTATAAACAGTGAATGTACTAGCTGTAGCCAAGCTATTTGTTTTAGAAAATGAAGTTTTGCCCCAACACCACTCTCACATCACTATAGGGTTCATTACCTTCACATCAATGCCATTCCAGAAACAAAAAAAAACTTGGTTAGAATATTACGCTCCAGCTGGGATTCAAACCCGCAACTTCTGGGTCAGGGACTAATGCTCTTAACCAATGAGTCAGGGAGGTTGGCTAGCCAAGCTCCATGACTCATTGGATACAAAAACAATGGCGAGTTTTATAAATATATGAAAGCAGGGAACTGGTAGGCTCATCTCAACCCCATCATAACTGAATCAATTGCCTCCCTGCACCATGGTCCCATCATTTCTACAGAAAAAGGCACAAATATTTTGGATTTAAAAAATAAAAAAAATTGATATTTTGCTTAGTATTTGTGTTATTTTATCACAATTTAGGTAGTACTACAAAATTATAGGACTGGTCCATATCTTCTTCTTTTTTAATTTGGGTTTATTGTTGCTTTCAACTGCTAGGTCATTTCACAACCCTCCATCAGCAAGAAACCCATAAACCTTCTACACAGGTTAACCTCACCGAGCCTGGCTTGTGTAGGAATGTCAGCATGACAAAGTCTTCAAGTCTTTAATAATTTGGATGATAATATTTTATTGTAGTTCTATCATATTCTGAATTTTGATCATAAGCACAGTGAAAGAGACAAATTAAATCATCTGAAGACTCCTACACCATCATGATAACAACTGAAGGTAGAGCAACACCTGGAGTATGGAGCACCACCCTTATTGAAGTGAATACAGTTCTTGGTTTCTTCGAAGGTATGGATGTAGAACCTGAGGTAGATGAGTTTTTTTACAAATATGCATAATATATTTTACTGTCTGGCCTGTTTTCAAGATATTATAAATTTAGATTTAGTGTATTTTCTGTACTTAATCTCCCCCAATCTCGCATCAGCTGATCACAGATTAAGGATTTCTCCTCACGGCTTGTTCTTATTTCTCCTCCAATCTTAACCCGACGTTTTTGTCAGATCGAGATCAACGCCATTTTGAAATCAATTTGACTTTGAGGTTGACCTTCAGCAGATCTTTATTATTTGTTTATGTTTTCATAAATTTACATTGAATAAACTTTTTTGATTTTCTATCGATGACTAGGCTACTTTAAACCAGTTTAGGTATTAGGTTCTAGTTTGAATTTTGAGCCAGATTTAAGATTAGGAATTGTACAGGTATCAAAGTTCATTGTTGATAATGAAAGTACCTTTTATTAACATCCTCAATTTACATATTTCGCCGAAAATGAATGCATAATGTACAGAATGCTAGCTCGAGTTTCCCTTTTGCATTACCTTTATAAATCTCAAGTGTACATTTGTTCTACATCTAGAAAGCAAGACGCTGTGTAGTATAAGGACAATCACGTCTGAGAAATTCTCATGAAAAAATCAAGGCAGTTTTCAATTTACAAAAGAGCACTGGTTCAAGCTGCAGTGATCGTTAACTCTGCTGTTTGTTGAATGCACCAAATTTTCTGAACAGTCTATGGAATAGTAACTTGATTTACATCAAAATTTGAGAAAAAGTAGGTAATGAAACTCTCGCAGAAATCTAAATAGTCATAATAAGGTATTCAGATAGTTCAAATTTCCAATTCAATGAAATATTCTTATCAATCCTTATCAGTAATCTTATTTACATTTCACTGTGAGAAGCTAGCCCTTAATTTAAGTTTCTCTGATTGCTAGAGCGCGTCGAGGCGTTCTCATCTCTACAGATCGAGATTGGGGGAGATTATGTACAGAAAATACACTTATTGAATAACAATGGCTGGTGCTATCATTAAATGACAAACTTCACGTTGGCTCAATTGCAGATTCACTCCATACAAGAACAATAGAATTTGTCAAATCCTTTATAAACTAGGGTTTCCAATCCAATATTTATATAAAAAACCCAGGTTCCATAAAATTGACAGAACTGGCTATAAGGTTTTTTGAATTTATTTACACAAATTATGGTAAAAGACTAGTATTGATGAAAATCTTCATAGTAATATTTCTGACTAGACTGATTTTTTCCCTCAAGAAAATTGTAAACAAAGGTAAACTCTCCCTCTCAGTTTATAAAATGTTGATTTTTTTTGAAGTTTGATGTTGGGAATTACAAAATCAGAGCAAAGAATTTCTTTAATTAAAATGAACTCAATTTTCCAATTTCTAGTATTAGAAATTAAAGGAAGTAAAATTGTTATGAAGAAATTCTTGAATAAATCAATGCAAACTGACTACCTTGTTTTGATACTATTTTACAGATACCCGTAATGTTTACTTCAATCAAAATACTGTGTATACATCAAAAATCAAAACCAAAAAATCAGAATCCAAACCAGATATTGCTAATCAGATAACATTGAATTGGATGCAACATTTAAACTTTGCCAAGGACCAAGGAGGAGAAAACTTGTTGGCTTTCTATTACAGTGGATGTCTGTTTTTTATGTAAGTATTGGTAGTAACTAAATCTGTAAAATTTTGCACTATTAAATAAATAAATAAGGGATATTATTATTATTATTATTAGGTGTTATAATGAGGGTTTTCGGTGTGAGATTGTCTCTAACTTAAATTGGAGTTGTTCTCTGTTAAAATTCTCTGTAATTTGTTTTGCTACGTTTTCTGTCCCACCCGTTTCTGTTCGGATCAAGTTGATGAAGATATCATTACTTACCGTTTTCCCTGCACTTTTAATATCATCTCCTAGTGAGGCCAGGTCAAGGTTTTCCTTGACTTTCCCTGCCATATTGGCGTGCAACAGAATTTTAGATGTGGATATTCTCACTGTCTGATAATCTCTTACCTTAACACTCTTCTTATCTTTGTCTGTGAGAGGCCATGCAGGGTGATTTAACATTATTAACCATAAAAATTTAATTTTGCCATTCTCCTGCTTTGCGTGATGTCTCTAGGGTTAGTTGTCCACATGTGGGTATTCATTATATTTTTTTCTCATCAATTTTTTCAACAAGTTTTTTAATGTCCTTCTTTGCCTCCTGTGACCAAAAAGCCATATCTTGTTTAAAGTTCCTTTTCATCTTTCTTGATTTCACTTTGATGTGTTACTCTAAGACTGTACAGTCTAGAAATAGATTTACAATGTCCCCAAGGCTTTCTCTGACAGTGAGGTCAGACACCGGGTTTATTCTTCCTCTGATGAGAAAATAAGTGTTGAGTTCCCCTTCTTACCTTATGAAAGGGAGTGACTCCTGTCCACTTTGACTCTTTTGAATGCAGATTCGGGCATTTCTTGGCATCTAACAGTTTGTTCAAGTAACTCCCATCGGTTGCACATTCATGGATCATATCTCTTACCTTTCTTGTCTTTTCCTCTTTTGTGTCCTTTGTATCGCTCACCATTTGCTGGTCACTTCTTCGTATTCCCTGCTTTACTTTTTCCACTTCCCGAAGTGCCTCCTCAGGTTTCATGATGAACTCCTTCAACAGGGATCTGCTTCCAGGGTTCCAGTTTAGCCAGAGCCCCATCTGATCAATCTCCTCACACATCGCCTCAACATTCCTTGTGTACACCTCCACGAGATCCTCCGCGATCACCTCAACAGTACCTGGTGTACCGCCGAACTGCTCATCACTTTGCTCCCCTGTGCCAGTGGTATTGTTAGGATTCCTCATCGGACTTCTAGCACAATGTTTACACTTCACAAAGCTGGTTACTCAGGAATTTGCTGACGCACGGTCCTGAGTCCAGAACACTTTCCTAAGTTAGAAAATAATATGATTGTTTATTTTTAATTTTACGAGAAAAATAACGACATTGACACACTTGCTTACGCTTTCCCATCTCAAACCAAACTCTGTCTGCCATGTATGTGTGTCCCAAATCTACTGAATTAACTTGTATATCAGTCCTTGTCTTTTTTCATATTTACACTGGACAATCCTGTATAAAATCATGTTTGTCATCATTTTTCTTGTTCCCAGAGTGACTAAAACCATTCCTCCCAAGACAGAACTTCTTGTAAGGAACTATAATCATGCTATCTGCCGCAAAAGAGAATGCTCAACACTCAATCATGATGAGAATAAACATCTTGATAACACCTGGTTCATTTGTATGCTATGCAGAATTCTGTTTCCTTCACTAAACAATGTAATGAAACACACCAGATTTTGCAACAAAACTGGATGTATAATTGCCAAAATAGATTACAATAAAGAAATAAACACTACTGAACAATACAACCTTTGCACAGTGTCACCTTGTGCATGCAATGAAGAAGCAGTGTTGGAGGATATCAATTGTGAGCCACAGGACATTGGACATATGGAATCTACAGATGGACCTCCTTCAAACACACTTCATGAAACTGAATTCCATATAGATAATATTAAATGTGAGCCACAAGATAGTGTACATATAGAATCTACAGATGCACCTCCGTCAAACACACTTCATGAAACTGAATGCCATACAAATAATATTAAATGTGAGCCACAAGGCAGTGTATATTTAGAATCTAGAGACGCACCTCCTTCAAACACACTTCATGAAATTGAATTATTTACAGATAATATTAAATGTGAGCCACAGGATAGTGAACATATGGAATCTACAGATGCACCTCCTTCAAACACAATTCATGAAACTAAATTCCACATAAACAGTATTAAATTTGAGACACAAGGCATTGTATATATTAAACAAATTGCAGTTCCATCAAACACCCATCCTGATACTGAACTCCTTATAGATAATATTGAATGTGAGCCACAAGATAGTGTACATATAGAATCTACAGATGCACCTCCGTCAAACACACTTCATGAAACTGAATGCCATACAAATAATATTAAATGTGAGCCACAAGGCAGTGTATATGTAGAATCTACAGATGCACCTCCTTCAAACACACTTCATGAAACTGAATTATATACAGATAATATTAAATGTGAGCCACAGGATAGTGAACATATAGAATCTACAGATGCACCTCCTTCAAACACAATTCATGAAACTGAATTCCACGTAAACAGTATTAAATTTGAGACACAAGGCATTGTATATATTAAAGATAATATCCTTATAGATAATATTGAATGTGAGCCACAGGACAGTGAATATATAAAATCTACAGACCAAAACTCGTATATTTTGCTAGATAATCTCAACAAACATTTAGATAAACACAGAGAAGAAAAACTTTATGAATTCGATAAATGTAAAAAGACATTTTCATTTCTATTCCATCTTAAAAATCATATTGCTACACATACTAGTTTAAAGCCTTTCAGTTGCGACATATGTGGAAAGTCTCATGTTCAATCAAGCCATTTAAAATCTCATATGAGGATTCACTCTGGTGAGAAGCCTTTCAGTTGTGAGATTTGTACAAAATCTTTCACTGAATCTAGTACTTTAAAAAAACACTTGAGGATTCACACTGGTGAGAAGCCATTCAGTTGTGAGAAATGTAGAAAATCTTTCACTGTATCTAGTACTTTAAAAAACACACTTGAGGATTTCACACTGGTGAAAAGCCTTTCAGTTGTGAGATATGTAGAAAATCTTTCACTGAATCTTGGAATTTAAAAAACACTTGAGGATTCACACTGGTGAGAAGCCTTTCAGTTGTGAGGTATGTAGAAAATCTTTCACTCGATCAGGCCATTTAAAAATCTCATATGAGGATTCACTCTGGTGAGAAGCCTTTCAGTTGTGAGATTTGTAGAAAATCTTTCACTGAATCAAGTTCTTTAAAAAAACACAAGAGGATTCACACTGGTGAGAAGCCATTCAGTTGTGAGAAATGTAGAAAATCTTTCACTGTATCTAGTGCTTTAAAAAATCACTTGAGGATTCACACTGGTGAGAAGCCTTTCAGTTGTGAGATATGTAGAAAATCTTTCACTGAATCTTGGAATTTAAAAAAACACTTGAGATTCACACTGGTGAGAAGCCTTTCAGTTGTGAGATATGTAGAAAATCTTTCACTCGATCAAGCCATTTAAAATCTCATATGTGGATTCACTCTGGTGAGAAGCCTTTCAGTTGTGAGATTTGTAGAAAATCTTTCACTGAATCAAGTTCTTTAAAAATTCACAAGAGGATTCACACTGGTGAGAAGCCATTCAGTTGTGAGAAATGTAGAAAATCTTTCACTGTAATCTGTGCTTTAAAAAAATCACTTGAGGATTCACACTGGTGAGAAGCCTTTCAGTTGTGAGATATGTAGAAAATCTTTCACTGAATCTTGGAATTAAAAAAAAAACTTGAGGATTCACACTGGTGAGAAGCCTTTCAGTTGTGAGATATGTAGAAAATATTTCACTCGATCAAGCCATTTAAAATCTCATATGTGGATTCACTCTGGTGAGAAGCCTTTCAGTTGTGAGATTTGTAGAAAATCTTTCACTGAATCAAGTTCTTTAAAAATTCACAAGAGGATTCACACTGGTGAGAAGCCTTTCAGTTGTGAGGTCTGTAGAAAATCTTTTACTCAATCTCGTGATTTAAAATATCACATGAGGCTTCACACTGGTGAGAATCCTTTCACTTGTGAAATATGTAGAAAATCTTTCATTGTTTCTAGTCGTTTAGAAATTCACATGAGGATTCACAGTGGTGAGAAGCCTTTCAGTTGTGAGATCTGTAGAAAATCTTTCACTCAATCTTGTAATTTAAAAAGTCACATGAAGATTCACACTGGTGAGAAGCCTTTCAGTTGTAAGGTATGTAGAAAATCTTTCAATAAATCTTGTGATTTAAAAAGTCACATGAAGATTCACACTGGTGAGAAGCCATTCAGTTGTGAGATATGTAGAAAATCTTTTACTCGATCCAATGATTTAAAAATTCACAAGAGGATTCACACTGGTGAGAAGCCTTTCAGTTGTGAGGTATGTAGAAAATCTTTCACTGAATCTTCTAATTTAAAAAAGCACATGAGGATTCACACTGGTGAGAAGCCTTTCAGTTGTGAGGTATGTAGAAAATCTTTCACTCGATCCAGTGATTTAAAAAGTCACATGATGGTTCACACTTGTGAGAATCCTTTCAGTTGTGAGGTATGTAGAAAATCTTTCACTCGATCCAGTGATTTAAAAAGACACATGAGGGTTCACACTGGTGAGAAGCCTTTCGGTTGTGAGGTATGTAGAAAATCTTTCACTCGATCCAGTGATTTAAAAAGTCACATGATGCTTCACACTGGAGGTAATCTTTTCAGTTGTGTGATATGTGAGAAGTCTTTTGCTAAGAAATTTCATATCAGAGAACACTTGAGAGCACATGCTAGATGAAAGATTTTCAGATTATTAGTAAGGTCTCTGTTCAGTTTCATTTAAAACAATAAAACTGGCCTCCAAGGACAAACTCTAAACAAATTGAGAAGATAAAAAAATGCAGGTCAAACAGATAAACAAGAACAACCACCAAACATTACTAATATACAGGATTCGAAAAAAAAGAATATTCTAGAAAATGTAAATATTGAAAATGCTGAAATGCATGTACTATTAAATCGAGGGGAAACATTTTTACAGAGTGTTGTTTTCCTATCACTGCTAGGGATGGCCTCAGGGGGATTAACTTTAGAATTTTAAATAGAAAGACACTGTCTATGTGATATTTCGGAAAATAAGCTGACAGTAGAAGTATTTTAAGACAAATTTGAGTTTTCTACAACTAAATAGGGTCACAGATATTGTACATTACAACTCAGATATTTCAGCAATATTTTTATAAGAAATTAATTTAATTTTTGTAAAAATTCCGTCTATATTTTTATACCATTAGTTTTACCAGGGGAAATTTCAAGGAGTCAACATTTTTAGAAAAAGTGAAAAGGCTATCCGTTTTCGAGTATAAATTGTTCTATTATTTATCCTAATTTAAGGTATCTTGAAAACATTGCCGGAGACAAGTACTGCACTCGCTTTTTAGCCTCTTTCTAAATAAATTGAAGTAATATTAGCCCTGTTCTTACAATGGGCTGAACAATAAGACTCATAGCATTTATTCAGCACAAATTTTACTAGAAAACCAATAGTTTTTAACATAAAAAGAATTTAACACCTCCCCTGGTAATGCTAATGGTAAAAAAGGGGCAAATAAGTTATTTTAAATGGCAAAACATTTTGTTAACAAATTTAACTAAAAAAGTTATTAATATCTTTAAAAAAAATGTCTCGAACCTCTGATATTCAATGTACCATTAGACGCTTCGCAATGAATTGTGATATTAAATTTGTGTATCAATTTCGCCCTGAGTTTGTTAACATTTACTTAAAATTATATTAGTTTTTTTAATTAAAAAAAAATTGTTTTTCACTGCCTTTAATTTCGTAGGCATGAAACAGGAGCAATTGTTGACGCTTGTGGTCTGTGTTGTAGCTTGGCCATCCTGTAGTATGTTTCACCTGTGATGGGAGAGAAGTGGCACAATATTTCCCATTTAGGTCCCAACTTCCGCATGGCAAGCGAGTGCTTAACCATTGAGCTAATCGCGCGCTCTATTTTATTGTATCTATCCTTGATAAAGCTGTAACCTATAACGCGTTAATCGAAATTTTCAGAAATATAAACCTAATTCTTTCGAGATATCGAGAATTTTCGAACAAGGCATAACTCGTTATGTTTTTCAGTTAAAACTTTTCACGGATGGTCGTCCGGCTGTCTGACAAAATCGATCAGAAACTGACATCATCAGAATAGGTCGAGTTTTAGTTAATTCGAAAGGTCTTTATAAAATGCGTTAATTATCAACAAAATTTATCATTCTGCAACTTACGGTTATTGAGTTATTGGTCAACGTAGCTCACTGAAATTTGTTGCAATGAACTTCTCTCAACGGACGTTTAAAACAATATGCCTCAAGACATATCTCTGCTTTTAAGATTTTTAAGTAGGTCCGTGCTGAGCCTGACTGGGTCAGTGTAGGCAATTTTTTTTTTTTTTTGCTGAAACTAAATCTTCTAAAAAATTAAGGAATTTGGGTTTTTGTGATTTCCTATATTTACAGCTGTTCTTGTGATACGGGGGGGCGGGGTGGAACATTATGGACAGCCTGTATATGCGTAAATACCAAACTCTGTGTTCATTTTCTAATGATTGTATACCTAGAACCTAACACTTAAAGAGCTCTTACTCAGATTTTGTCTAAAATAATCACTCGTGGCAAAGATGTTCATTGAGAAGGAATTTTTTGTACTGCAAATGCTCTAGTTCAAAAAATAACTTATTTATCATTCATTCTAGATGGGGGTTGTGACATATCAAATCCAATGATTCTGAGGTGTTGATTACGAATTATTTTTAGCTATCTGTTACCGTTGAGTCACCATTGGCGCTTCAAATTTAGACGGAGTTGGCTTTAAAGATGGAAATTATTGTAATTTTTTTTAATAAATTATAATTTTCATGTTGTCAAAAAAAGAAGAAGAAAATCGTCGTGTCACACGTGATGTTAGTACCTGATCTCATTTTGGCTCCACAACTTCCTAATGTTACATATGTAACAGGTTCTATGTTCTTCAAGGTTTATTAGTTTTTTTTTAATATATAAATATCACTATACAGGGTGTCCCACCAAACTTGGACACCTCAAATTACTCGGCCCCTGAAAGAGTTTTTGAAAAATAAAGAATCCAAGGGTACATGGTCTAATTATGCGGTTTCAGTCATGAATTTTTTTTTATACAGGGTGGTTCAAAAGTCAGAAATTGAGGTGTCAACTTTCGATTTTTAAATGGATCGACCTGAATTTTATTTAATAATTTTACTTGTAAATGGTTCCTGAGTACTTTTTTAAACAAAAATTTTACATACAGGGTGGTTTTTTTTGACCAATTTTTTTTTCTAAATCTCGAATAACTCAAGTTTGTTTAATTTTTTCGATAACAAGAATAGGAAGTGTTTGTGTAATGAAAACACGCACTTTCAATTGGCATCAAATTTTTTTATACAGGGTGGTTCACAAGTGAAATAATGACTTGATTTTTTTTAAAACTGATTTTTTTTAATTTTTTATTTGGGATTAATAATTCTAACCTAATTTTACACATTTTTTGTTAGTCATATCCAAAAACAAAACTAAAGTGTTGTACAGGGTGAGACATAATTTTTTTGTAACACCCTGTATATGGGCACTTGGGCAGTCAAAGAGACATAAAATTAAATAGAAAGACTAAATGTGCAAGAAAAACTTCGATTTTTAATTATATAAAAAAGTTATGGTGTTTTAACTAATATTGTCACATGGACCACCCTGTAGATATTTTCTTAAAACATCATATGGGTAGTCGAAACTGTCCAAAATTCAACGAAGAGTCCAAATCTGAAAGAAAAAAATGAATTCAAAAAGCCATGCTCAATTTTTTGTCTACACCTCCCTACTTTTTATTTCTAGTTTTAAAATCATTCAGTGTGTAACTGTGTACACCAAATTGAAAATGGCTTCAAAATTCGAGTTTTTTACTTGTTTTTCCCCAAGATTCGAAGTCTTCGTTGAATTTTATACAACCTCGAGTACCCACATGATAGTTTAAGAGAATATCTACAGAGTGGTCTATGCGACAATATTAGTTAAAACACCATAACTTTTTGATATCATTAAAAATCAAAGTTTTTCTTGCACATTTAGTTTTTATATTTAATTTTACGTCTCTTTGACTGCCCATATACAGGGTGTCACAAAAAAAATATGTCTCACCCTGTACAACACTTTAGTTTTGTTTTTCTATATGACTAACAAAAAATGTGTAAAATTAGATTAGAATTATTAATCCCAAATAAAAAATTAAAAAAACTCAGTTTTAAAAAAAAACAAGTCATTATTTCACTTGTGAACCACCCTGTATAAAAAAATTTGATGCCAATTGAAAGTGCGTGTTTTCATTACACAAACACTTTCTATTCTTGTTATCGAAAAAATTAAACAAACTTGAGTTATTCGAGATTTAGAAAAAAAAATTGGTCGAAAAAAAACCACCCTGTATGTAAAATTTTTGTATGAAAAAGTACTCAGGAACCACTTAAAAGTAAAATTATCAAATAAGATTCAGGTCGATCCATTTAAAAATCGAAAGTTGACACCTCAATTTCTGACTTTTAAACCACCCTGTATAAAAAAAATTCATAACTGAAACCGCATAATCAGACCATGTACCCTAGGATTTTTTCTTTTTCAAAAACTCTTTCAGGGGCCGAGTAATTTGAGGTGTCCAAGTTTGGTGGGACACCCTGTATAATAGATCCCACAAAAAACTACCGTTAAAAAAAGGGCCAAGTTCCAGAACTCCTATCCAAAAAGGTTTCGCCAATGAATGCAGTGATATCTTGTTTGCGGCCAAGTTATCTTGGTTCTAAACTATTTCTTTTAGTAACACCTGTTTTCTGAGTTCCTCATTTTGTATGTTTTTAACTGCAAACCATCCTCTAACTTGGCCAGTTTCGCTCCTTGTGATGGTTATATTATTATTCTGTACCTATAAATGTAGTGGTAATATTCCATACAACCGATGGCATAAAACTGGCCAAGTGAGAGGATAGTTTGCAGTTAAAAACATACAAAATGAGGAACTCAGAAAACGGGTTTAATAAAAGAAATAGTTAATGATAATGATAAATGCCCGCAGAACGGGTGTATATTAACGAGCCGAGCTCTATTTACACAAATACACAAATAATATTAATAATAAAAGGATAAAAATAAACAAAGGTTACAAAAATACTAATAATAAATCACAAATACATCACAAGGGTAAACTAAAGTTCATAAAATATACTAGAAAGTACAATAAATAGAAAATTGTGAAATAACCACAGCATGTCAAAAAAAAAACTCAAAATAAAAAAAAATAAACAAAATAATAAATAAAATAAAACAAAATAAAAATAAATACATACTATAATCCTATAATTATAAGATCGTGTCAGAAGTCAAACTCAGTAGTATCATTTGCCAGGCGCATCATCCTGTTTAGAGGAGAAAAGTGTGTGTAGTTGGTAGGGCATGTTTTCATGTGAAAAGTATGAGCACGCCTAAGAGCCCGTTCACACCAAAACAGTTTTTACTGGAACAGTTTTTTTACTGTGTCCAGTAAAAAAACTGTTTCTCAGAGTGCGTTCACACAGGCTACAAACAGTATTTTTACTGGTCCTACTTTTCCATGCTTTTCTTTATGTTCATTCGTGATAAAGCCTTTGAACGTGATGGATGTGAATACATTAATGCTTTTGTACTGGTACCGGCATTGACAACGAAGGAATAAGAGAAGATGGTGGAATCATCCCATAGTGGCACAAAGGTATCAAAAAGGAGCATTTCTAAATTTAATTTAATAATTAGTGAGGCGCTAGAGCCGAATTTATGATTTTCCAAAAAGGCCCTTATTTGGCCCTAATTCGGCCCTAGTAGGTGACGAAAGGCCCTAACACTAACCCTAGATAGCAGCAAGTCATACCTATCTATAGAACCTAGTTTGAACCAGATCGCCACCAAAAAGTCATTTGCTCGCCCCGATTTCCATTGTAGCGCCTCACAAATAGACACGAATTAATTTTCATTCGAAAAATACGATATTATAATAGGTTTCAGAAACAATAAAAACTGTGCCGACTGCAGTGTGAACATCTCCATTTGATTGTACAAGCGACTGGATGTAGAAACAGTTTTTTTACTGGGCCAGTTTTTCTACTGTTTCCGTTTCTAGTGGCAAAATCTGATGTAAAAATTTGTCGATCCAGTTTTTTTACTGTTAACAGTAAAACGTTGCCGATGTGAACGCTCTCATTTAAATGTATGCGCCACTCAGTAAAAATACTGGACCAGTAAAATTACTGTCCCAGTAAAAAAACTGTTTTTAGTCGGTGTGAACGGGCTCTAAGTCTACGATGGCAGTCCAACGAAACCCCACTCAAAAGATCACTGCAGTCCACCTCGCCAGATAACAGCTTGCGAAAGAAGTTTAGATCAGCTTGAAGACGGCGATCCTTGAGACATTCAATATCGATCTGGTGATTAGGAAAACGGATATTAAGATAATACAGGAACCTTCTCTGAACCCTGTCTAATAACAGCTCATGCACGTTGTAATAAGGACACCATACAACGCAGGCATATTCTAGTAAGGATCGAACCAGAGAGAAATAAAGAAGTCTAAATGAAGAAGAAGACAAGCCTTTTGATGTTCTAAAAATGTAACCGAGGATTCGATGGCATCGCATTGAGAGATTGGCGATATGGGTAGAAAACGATAAGGTCGGATCAAGACTGACACCCAGATCTTTGATTTGTTCGACATGTTTGAGAGGTTGTGAATCAATACAGTATGTAAAGCTACTGGGCTCCCTGCATCTAGAGAAGGACATATGAGCACACTTACTCAAGGTAAGTTGCAAACCATTGAGTTTTAGCCATTGGCTGAATGATGTTAAATCCTTCTGCAAGAGAATGCAATCATCCTCGCTAGCTATAGCTTTGTAAATCTTCACATCATCTGCAAACATTTGGAAAGAAGAATATTTAATGACATTAGAGAGATCATTGAAGAAAAGACTGAACAAAAGCGGACCGGAATGGCTACCTTGACCAACTCCAGATGACACAAGAATTGAACCTGAAACACTGTCACCAATTTTTACAATTTGAGAACGGTCGGTGAAGGAGCTGTCCAACCAACGAAGAAAGGTCTCGCCTATGCCATAGGATCTTAATTTGGCAATAAGATATTTGGTATTTACTCGGTCAAAGGCCTTTGCAACGTCAGTATAGATGGCATGGACCTCATTGCCACACTGAAGAGAACTCAAAATGTCATTCAGTTTAGAACCAAGATAACTTGGCCGCAAACACGATATCACTGCATTCATTGGCGAAACCTTTTTGGATAGGAGTTCTGGAACTTGGCCCTTTTTTTAACGGTAGTTTTTTGTGGGATATCATTACTTTTTGTAAATGCTTCGTTTCACAACAAGTTTCATTATTTTTTATGAAAAATTTCATGATTCTTCACTTTAATATGCTCCCTAAAACGACACCCTTTAACAGCGGAAATAGTGCGAAAGTGCCGGTTTTCAGATTTTTCCCTGTACTTATATAATGAACCCTAGCACCATACAAAATTTCAGCTTTGTAGGTAGTAGGGAAGTGCCTCATAATTTATATGCATAATTGAGTATACTTCCTCCCTAAAATAACACCGTTTAACAGCATGATAAGTGCGAAAGTTCCGGTTTTCAGATTTTTCCCTGTATTTTTACAATAAAACCTAGCACCATACAAAATTTCAGCTTTCTAGGTAGTAGGAAAGTGCCTCATAATTTATATGCATAATTGAGTATACTTCCTCCCTAAAACGACACCGTTTAACAGCATGTGAAGTGAAAAAGTTCTGGTTTTCAGATTTTTCCCTGTACTTTTACAATAAACCCTACCAGTATGCAAAATTTCAGCCTTATAGGTAGTAAGGAAATGCCTCATAATTTATATACATAATATGGTATAGTTCCTCCCTAAAACGACACCGTTTAACTGTTTTCAGAACTTTTTCAGATTTTTCCCTGTACTTTTACAATAAACCCTACCATCATGGAAAATTTCACCTTTCTAGGTAGTCGGGAAGTGCTTCATAATTTAGATTCATAATCGATAATATATATTCCTCCCTAAAACGACACCGTTTAACAGCATAATAAATGCGAAAGTTTCGGTTTTCAGATTTTTCCCTGTACTTTTACAATAAACCCTACCATCATGCAAAATTTCAGCTTTCTAGGTAGTCGGGAAGTGCCTCATAATTTTGATGATCTGTCAGTCAGTCAATCAGTCAGTCAGTCAGTCAGTATCAAAATCGCAAATTTCAAAATTACATTCCTCTGAAAGTTTTTTGCATAGAGTCTTGAAATTTTCAATGTCTTTTTAATGATATTAGGACAATCTCTGTTCCAAATTTCATATCTCTATAATCAATTGAACCGAAGATATGAGTGTGTGAAAAACCGGGTGAATCGGTTCGTGTAAAGATACACTGCCGTGCTTGCTGGAACTTGGCCTGGCGCACTGCCGTGCGCTCAGATCTGCTTGTTTTTACGTCTGGTGCCACGCTCACATCCCATCCAGAACAACGCATCTAGACATGTATTACTAATATGTGTACCCGGCCTTACGCGTTACATTATGAGGATGTGGACCCGGCCTAACGCGTCACAACACGGAGATGTGGATCCGGCCTAACGCGTCACATCACGGAGATTTGGATCCGGCCTAACGCGTCACATCACAGAGATTTGGATCTGGCCTAACGCGTCACATCACAGAGATGTGGTCCTGGCCTTACGCGTTTCATCACGTGTATAGAATCGATATCAGGTTGAAATTAATTGGCTCCGGCATTTTTTTGGGTGCGAATCACTGAGATCATAATTATAACATAGAGAAAACCTTGCCTATCTCGAATTGAACAAATTTATGCGCCCAACTCTGAACAGCTGATGGTTCCTCTTTCAACAAATCCCGGCCTTTGATTGGTTCAATTTATTTGAATTTTTTGTTTACCTCATGCTGTCCCGGATAACTAAACACCTAATTTTCACGTCAGATACCAAGTCTAATGTTGCTACAATACATCATAAGTAGAAAAAAAGGAAAGTAAAAGAGGAAACAAATACTAAAATAACTAATAGGTAAGTATGAAAAAAGTAAAAATATTAATTTAGAAGAATTGGGTATAGTTTAGGTACCCACTCCTTCGCGAGAGAAAAATTACTACAACTCTGGCACTGATTTTGAAAACAGCTGATGGGCCCTACTGGTCGCAAATCTTGATACATCATGATCA
Organism: Bactericera cockerelli; assembly: GCA_024516035.1. NCBI lineage: Eukaryota > Metazoa > Arthropoda > Insecta > Hemiptera > Triozidae > Bactericera > Bactericera cockerelli. Next base: position 20,223,316 of record CM044966.1, read on the forward strand.
AAATAGTTTGCAAGCTGAAACAGTTGACTCCGAGAAAAGAGCAATCTTATGAACCCCGCATCCCTGGCAAGAAGATACCAAACCAAATTGAGCCTCAAAAATTCAAAGTAATTGGACTTCTCTTTGGAGCACAAGGAACAGTTCCTTCATTCACTTGGAATACCCTAGCAGAACTAGGTATGAGTAATAAGACCCTTAAAATTTCCAGTTCTCAAAGATTCCATTCGTAAACTTACACTTCTTCAACCAATAATCAAATTTTAAAAAAAATTCTCCACCTATTTTATATTTCCAATAGATTGGGATTGTAGAAGTACTATTATAATATTATCAACTAAAATTATAACATGAAAGATAAATCATACATCAAGACCAAATTAAGAGAACCGCACTTTATAGTCAAGGGACGAATACGGGGATACGTTTCACGGTCGAGCCTGCTCTTCTCTCTCTCTGGTGCGAATTAACCTATTTACTGTTATGATTTTAATCATTTGTTTCTTTCATTAATTTTTCTTGGTCATAAAACTAAAGAAACGTCATAATGGTGGCTATGTCTTCAGCTTCAATTTATTTTATTTTTAGATTTGCTCTGGACCGCTAATATTTTAACCTCCTTGGCCCTTGGCTCAAATCACAGGGGTTCTCAAGAAGTATTCGAGGAATGGCTCATCTATTTAAAATTTAACTTTTCTTTGAAAACCTGTCTCTCAGCGGAATCTTGAAATCTTCAAGTTAAACAACGTCTAGCGAATTGAAGACTTCATCATGCTGGCATTCTATTGTCGGTTCTTCACCTTCAAAAAAACACCGTGTTTTTCGAAAAATGTTAGTTCCAAAGGATTCTTCAAGATAGCGCCAGTAAAGTTTTGCTCTCGCGAAACGGAGTTGGCGTATTTTTTGTGAAATACGCCAAAGGTAGCAAAAAAGTAAAAGCGCCAAAATTTAAAAATTCAAGAACATAAACAGAAAGCATAAAAACAAGAAAAGCTAATGTACCCGAAGCTACCAACGTCTTGAAATTTTTATCGAAATTTCTACAGGGTACGGCAAAATATTTTAACTCTTATTGCTGAAGTTACCAAAGAGGTACTAATAATACATACCTCAGTCACAAGATTTTTTTACTAAGATGTTTTTTTTCTCGCAGAGTAAATATAATCCCACTACTAGCAGAAGTCATTTGCGTTCTATTTTTATGATACAAATTTTTAAATTGAAAAACACGCGCACTAAAACTTTTTTTATTATTGTTGCAAATATAATGGCCTGTAATTTAAGGCAAAATAACTCGATTATAACCTAACGGCACGCAGTCATATCCGACATTGAAGGAACCAAAAGGTCTGTTGTAATCGTCTGTCGTAATCTTAGTTCCTTCAGTGTCGGATATGACTGCATGCCGCCATCTATAACATTCAATATTATTTGCAAGAAGAATATAAAAAGTTTTAGGGCGCGCGTAACTTAGTAATAATTACAAAAAAAAATATTTTACAAATAGTATACAATTATATAATAATAATTCTGTTAGATATTATCTTGAACTATATTCTAGTTTTCGGCCAGCTATAAATAATGTGATCTTTGCTGTAGTATCAGTTCTAATAAAGTTGCCTATGTTCCCTTCCTATGTTTCCTTGTGTTTTCTCAATATCCAATATGGTGTCAGAGTGAAAATGAATTTTAGTGACAGTATGAGTAAAGTAAAAGAGATGGACTTTGAAGGTGATGTATCAATGAACTGGAGAAAGTTTAAACAGAGATTTAATATATTTAATGATGCATCAGAAGGAAATAAGAAGGGGGATAAAACGCAGATAGCTTTGTTGCTTCATTTCATGGGTGATGAAGGAATAGAATTATATAATACACTTGAATGGAAGGATATTAAAGAAGAGGACAGGAAACTTCTTGATGTTTTGAAGAAATTTGATGAGATTTTCTTACCAAAAAAGAATGATTTATTTGAGCACTATAAGTTTTTTAATGCCAAACAAAGACAAGGACAGAGTATCCTTACTTATTTGAAGGAATTGAAGTTAATGGTTTCAAATTGCAATTTCAAAGACAGAGACGTTCTATTGGATTGTCAGATCAAGCCTTGATTGAGAAATGTTTAAGAGATTCAGATATAACTTTGGATAAAGCAATCAATTATGCTAGAGCTGCAGAGGCTGCATCTCAGGAAATTCAAATGATGAATAATAAACAGATAGACAAGTGTGATGTTGACCAAATTAAACGCGCAGAGTTTTCAGATAGAAGAGGAAACTGTTCTCGCTGTGGCCGTGTTCATGTACGCGGAAGATGTCCTGCTTCTGAGGAGATGTGCTATCTGTGTAAGAAGAAAGGTCACTACGCGCGGAATTGTTTTATGAATCAGAAGAGGAAAGTTCATGATTGTGAAGCAGATGTAAATGTTGGAGAAAACTCGCACGAGCGTTCAAATCTGAATATGGGAAGTTGTCATCATGAGTATAGTATGGATAATGTGGAAATTGTACCTTTGTATTCTATATCTTCTTCTCATAAATTGAAGAATTGGATGTGTGATATTCAAGTTGAAAATGGTCATGTGAGTTTCAAACTTGACAGTGGCTCGGAGGTAAATATTATTCCTTTGCATGTTTTTAAGCGATTAAAAATTCATAAAGTGGTTGAACCGTCAAACGTGAAACTATTACCTTATGGTAATCAGACATCTATGATACCCCTTGGAAAAGTGGAACTAGTGACGAGATATAGAAATACAAAAATATTAGCAGAATTTCTTATTGTTGATTGTAATGCAGTTCCTCTACTGGGGTTAGACACTTGTGTCAAATTAAATTTAATCAAAAGAGTAAATGCTGTTGAGGACTCGAGTTTGAAAAATGTAACTAAAGATGAATTAATCAAAATGAATGAAGATTTATTTACAGGCTTGGGTACTTTGCCTGGAAAGTACCATATCGAGCTCAGGGAAGATGCAATGCCTGTAATTAGCCCGCCAAGGAGAGTACCATTCAGTATTCAGAAGAAACTAAAAGAAACACTGGATAATATGGAGAGTGCTGGTATAATAATGAAGGTTGACACACCTACAGATTGGGTGAGTAATTTAGTGATTAAAGAAAAGAAAAATGGTGATTTGAGAATATGCATTGATCCCAAGGCTTTAAATGAAAATATTAAACGTGAACACTATGCATTACCTACTTGTGAAGAAGTAATTCAGAGATTGAATGGTAGAAGTGTGTTCACTGTTATTGATATGAAACAAGGATTTTGGCAGGTTGAACTGGATGAGGAGAGTGTCATGCTTTGTACATTCAACTCTATGTTTGGAAGATATGCATTCAAAAAAGCTCCGTTTGGACTAGCTTCTATACCTGAAGTATTTAGTAAGAAAGTGATGCTAATATTTTCTGACATAGAGGGAGTTGAGGTGTATTTCGATGATATTATTATTGCTGGAAAAGATAAAGCTGACCATGATAGAATATTATTAGAGGTATTTGACAGAGCCCGAAAATACAATGTCAAATTCAATAGAGAAAAAATTCAATATAGACAAAGTAGTGTGAAATTTTTGGGTCAAATAATATCTCAAGATGGTGTGAAAATGGACGAAGATCAAGTGGCATCCATAGCAAAAATGAATAGTCCACAGAATAAGAAAGAATTATTAAGATTTTTGGGTATAAACCAAATACTTGTCTAAATTTATACCAAATGTATCAGAAATATCATCTCCATTAAGACAACTCACTAAAGATAGGGCTGAGTGGATTTGGTCTAATTCTCATGAGAAGTCATTTCAGAAGCTCCCCAGACGGCACAGAAAATGTTTAAAAAGATTTTAAAAACACTTATTTTGACAAGATTCAAACATTTTATAAAGCTTATTTTGAAAAGGCTTAACATTTTAGAAACACTTCTATAAGCTTACTACTTCCTCCCCCTGAGCATTTTATTAAGCTTATTTTTACAAGGTTTTGGAAATTGCATACCTACTTAATAATTAAGGGGCTCCATATTGAATTTCATACCGCCGCCATTGCCCGGGAAAATTTGAAAATTGTGATTTCACAGGTAGGGCCAGGAAATTTTTAAAATTAATTTGGATTTGATGAAAAATATACTATTTCAAGGCAATTTGGTCTACAATGATGAAAAGCTGTTGATGAAATGCTAACATTAATAAATAAGAAGACAATTTGTGTTTTTCAGTTTTATATTTTTCCATTTACATGGTAAAAGAATTCAAAGCAAAAATATGTAACAAACAAAAACATGAAACAAACAGAATAATTATAATACATAGAATCAGCAGATAGATTAAGCCAAGTGGACTTGATTAATCTAAATCTTTTATACATATAGGTAATTAAGAGAGAGATATGCTGAAATGCCATCTTCCTGCCCAGCAGCAGGCTGCCCAAAGACAAAGAATACCAGAACAGAAGTTGAGATTATTGAAGATGAAATTAGGAAATAGAACCCAGAGAGAATTTTGACTATAACATGGCATTCGTAAAAAAAGAACAGTCTTCCTGAATTTTTTTTTTGTTTGTTCAAAGTGGGTTTAACCTCAATTGCATAGTCATATCATGACCGAGGTTTTACCCTCATTTGCAGGAAACTCACAAACCTGATACCCACATTAACCTCACCGAGCCTGGGTTGGGCCATTTTATTCTGAATTTACTGGGAATAGTACCAGGTAACCACATTGACCTCACCCAGCCTGATAAACGCTGTGTATACCCATGCCAGCTTCATATTTTCAAAAGAAGGAGAATTATCTGTTTCACAACAACAAAAATGAACCAAAATCTTTGTATTACGGGCAGTAGTCAAATCCTTAATAATGCAAGCTACTGTTTTAAAAGTTAAAATTAATGAACACATTATAGTAAAAAATGTACTTATTACAAGTAAAAAACTGTCTAAATTTGCAACACTTAATACTTCTTCTTAACTTACAATATTTTTTTTTATGTCATAGCTGGTTGAAGATCCATAAAAAACCCCTGTCCTGATTTGAGATAGTGAGGATGGGAATTTCATTCTGAATTTAATGGGAACAGTACCAGCTACCCACATTCACCTCACTCAGCCTGAGTAGGGCTAGATATACCAGCCTCACATTTTCAGAGAACAGATTTATTTATTTAAAAAAAATGGGGGTTGTATACTGAATTTACTGGGAATGGTACCAGCTACCCACATTAACCTCACTTAGCCTGATAAGGGCTAGAAATGCCTTATTTTCAAAGGGAACAGAATTTGCTGTTTGAAAGAAGAAAAAAACTGTAAATTGAACACAGGATCTTTTGATTATGGAACAGTGTAGTCAAATCTTCAATAATGTGAACCTATTAAAAAGCCTTTAGCTAGTCAGTTCTCTGTTTAAAGTTGTTTAGCAAAACACTGGTCTTCTCCCTGTTTAAAATCCCCCAGTCAGACACCTGTTAAGAGTGTGATTCTGATTAAGTGGAATATCTGGAACAGGTTAATCTCCAGCATTTCCACATACATATCCTGGTTTGACTATACAACAATGTAAGATATTGTTTAGCTATTGCTTACCCCACTAATTGGAGTGTAAAACTCCCTTATGATTAATGCATGGAAATTGGTACACTTTAGAACAGTAAACTTTTTAAAGTAGAGAAAAATTTCTTTTTAGTTACACCCTAAAACTGTGATGAAGGAACTTTAGAAGAGTCAACTTATTGGACTTTTTAATTGTTAGATATAATAATATTGTTAAATCATCAATAAAATGTGTAGTCACTTTCACTTATCCGGTGTTGGGTTCAATATGTTTGAGGAGGGAGGCAGCTTGAATAGGTTTCTTCAGATTGAAGCTATGTTGGATTGGATGCACAATACATGTAAACAGGTGGAAAATATCATGTGGATTTCCTCCATAGATCATATTTTAAATGCTAGGATCCAGTTTAAAAAGATATTATATGTTTGCAGACATATTGACCATCCTGACCTCAGTTGGTCAAAAATTGTTCATGCTCTCTAAGGTAAAAGTTTGTAAAGAGCTCCAGAATTCAGTCAGAGCATTGGATCACTAAAAACAGAACTATTTTGAAACAATACTAATATAACTAATAACTTAAAAGTGTTTTGCGACTTGATAAACTTTTCAGTTATTTAATTTCAAAAATTCAATATGGAGTCCACAGACCATTGATGAAGAGAGACATATTGCATACACAGTCACACATTTATTTTTTAAGGCGTTTTCTCTATTCCGATGTCTTGCGAAAAAAAATATTTAAAAAACTTATAAAAGATTGCGGAAACCTTTCCAAAGTGTTTATAAACCTTGCCTAAGTAAGTTTTCCGCAAACTTATTATTTCATACTTTTTTAAATCTTGTGAGGTAAAGGTTATTTTTACAAGGAAAAATCCATACTTTTTTTATACTTTTTAAACCTTGTGAAGTAAAGCTTATTTTTACAAGGAAAATTCAGAGTCTATAAAGCTTGTGTAACCTTTTGTGCCGTCTGGGTCAAGTCTTTGATATGCTCAAGTCCTGTACTGAGGTATTTTGATGATTCAAAACAGTTAGTAATAGAAACTGATTCGTCCAAAGATGGTATTGGATCTTGTTTGTTGATTGAAAATCAACCTGTTTCGTTTGCATCTCGTGCTTTGACAAAATGTGAACAAATGTATGCACAGATAGAAAAGGAGCTCCTGGCTATTGTTTTTGCGACTGAGAAATTTCATCAGTTTATATATGGAAAACCAGTAGTAGTTTATTCTGATCATAAACCTTTAATGACAATAATGAAAAAATGCATTAACGATGTTCCTGCAAGATTACAGCGTATGTTATTACGTCTCTTCAAATATGATTTGAAAGTTATTTATAAACCAGGTTCTCAAATGTATATTTCAGACGCCCTATCTCGTTCTTATCCAAAAGATGTCCCAGAGGATCCTGTGAGTGAAGACTACATGGTTCATGAGGTAATGGTATGCAGCTTGTCATCACAGTTGTGTTTGTCTGATAGTCGAAAGAATGAGATAATCCAGATGACAAGGACAGATCCAAGTCTTCAGCTATTGAAATCTATTTTGATTAATGGATGGCCTGATACTAAAAATGATGTTCCTCTGGAAATACGTATGTATTGGCAACATAGAAATGAAATATGTGTTGAAGATGATTTATTATTTTATAATAATCGTGTAATTGTTCCAACTAAATTAAGACAAGTAATGTTGAAAGAAATTCACGAGGGACATCTTGGGATAGTAAAATGTAAATCACGTGCTCGAGACTCATTGTTTTGGACTTCTATGAATGCAGATATTCAGAATATGATTGAAAATTGTAGAATATGTGTTCAAAATTCTAGAAATAATCAAAAAGAACCATTGAATCCATTACCTATGCCTTATCGTGCTTGGGAACGTATTTCTGCTGATATATTTACTTACAATAATAATGACTATTTGGTTTTGGTCGATTCTTATTCCATGTGGATTGAAATGTTTATGATTCAAAGGAAATCTGCTCAAGAGCTCATAAAACATATGAAGAGTACTTTTAGTAGATATGGCGTACCAGATGTTTTGTTTAGTGATAATGTCCCTTTTAATAGTGAACCATACAGATTGTTTGCAAAAGAATGGAATTTTAATCAAGTTTTCTCAAGTCCTACTTACAGTCAGTCAAATGGCTTAGCAGAAAAATCTGTGTCTATTTGTAAAAACATTTTAAAAAAATGCAATGAAGATAACACTGACATTAATATTGCTTTGTTAAATTATAGAAATACTACTTTGGCTGGCATGTCATACTCCCCATCAGAATTGTTTTTCAATAGGAAATTAAAAACAAAATTGCCTATCAATTCAAAATTGCTTCAACCAAAACTAAATAATGATTTTCAAGAGAATTGGCAAAGAAAAGTGAAGAAACAAGAAGAAAATTATAATCAACATGTTAAATCGCTCCCAAATTTGAATAATGACGAACAAGTATTTATGCAATTAAATGGAAAATGGAAACCTGGCAAAATTATTAAAAAAGATGAAAATCCAAGATCATATCTAGTGGAAAGCAATGGCAGAGAATACAGAAGAAATCGTGTCCACTTAAAGCCATTTCACGGGAGTTTTATGAGAAATGAAGAAATGAATTATGAAAAGAGAAGAATGTGTTTATTAGATGATGATTTTTCTTATGATACAAATGACAATTTAGAAAATAATAATGTTGACAATGCACAAGGAACTGATGAAGAAGGTGAAACATTTGTGATTTGTCAAGATGATAAAGTTAATGATGAAAACGTACAATACAATGTTAACAATCACGAGAATCATGAAGAAGATGAAACATTTGTAATCTGTCAAGATGATAAAGTCAATGATGAAAATGTACAATACAATATTAACAATCAGCAGGATCATGACAAGAGTAACAGAGTCAATGATGAAAATATGAAAAATGATGATAACAATCAGGAGAATCATGATATGATTAATACAGTCAATGATGAAAATACGCAGTATGATAACAACAATCAAGAGGAAAACATTCCTATCAATAGTTCATTTGAAATACCTGAAAATAGTCATGCAAGAAGATCATCTCGTAATAGAAGACCACCTGTAACATTTGGGGACTTTGTCACCTGGCCCAAATGGGCTTAAGTGAGAGAGATGTTAGATATTATCTTGAACTATATTCTAGTTTTCGGCCAGCTATAAATAATGTGATCTTTGCTGTAGTATCAGTTCTAATAAAGTTGCCTATGTTCCCTTCCTATGTTTCCTTGTGTTTTCTCAATATCTAATAAATTCCGTGTCCGTGAGATAGGTATTGATACCTAAATCACGGTGGTGAGAGGATTATATGGACGCCCAAATCCAATGTCTAGGCTCCTTTCATGTCCATAGTATACAATTGATCACAAGCTAGATTACGACAGACCTTGGTTCCTTGACATTCGTATATAATATATATATGACTGCGTCCCGCCAGGTTTAAAGCAATAATCTTTTAGGGCGATCCGAATTTCGTTGAAACAAAATTCGATTTCGACAATTTTAAATTTATGCACAAAAATAGACCAAGTGCCATGCGCGATCTTCAAAACATTAATCTCAGCGACTTCACTTTACCTCATCGCCCTCATCGGCAAGTTAACAGATGAAGAAATATAAAAAAAAAATGAAGCTGGGAAGCAATGACTGTAGTAAGGTAAAAGAGAAAAAGGGATAGTTTAATGAGAATTAAAAATGAATTATTCTAGAGAATTTTTCGTAAATAATGTTTATGGTTGTTTGTTGAACCCTGTTGAATAATCAAATTCGTTGTTTATTTCTATAGAGTAAAGATTATTATATTTAATTATTTGACAAATGATCAAACACCAAATACGCCTCAATTTCACATAGTGAAGGTTTTTTTTTAAATTACCGCCACAATTTTGTTTATATTCTTGCCAATCCCTGAATTTGCAAAAAGTAAGCGTATTTCGAGCGAAACGCTGATTTTGAGGTTAAGTGAAGAACCCATCACTAGTCAAACCCAGGCTGAGTTATGGGAAGCAGGTTTGTGAGTTTCTTGCGAATCGAGTTTAACACCCCCATCCTATATAACCATGTAATTGAAAATGATGTTAAACCCTATTCAAACCAACGAAACTTTGTCAATTTACAAGATTGATATTTTTTTTGAATTTTACAAGTGTTAATTTCTCTTCACCTGACCATTGTATCCATAACAGATCCAACTTTTCCTCTCAAAGTTAATCTCATGCATGCGGAAACTCTGCGCTCTAAGTTCTCTTGTTATTGCAGTTGTTTTTTTCTTTGAAAAAACCTTCACCAATGATCAGGTATATGTCTCACTAGAGGACTCTAAACAGAAAATGTACTAGCTGTAGCCAAGCTATTTATTTTAGAAAATGAAGTTTTGCCCCAACACCACTCTCACATCACTTTAGGGTACATTACCTTCACATCAATGCCATTCCAGAAACAAAAAAAAACTTGGTTAGAATTTTACGCTCCAGCTGGGATTCAAACCCGCAACTTCTGGGTCAGGGACTAATGCTTTTAACCAATGAGTCAGGGAGGTTGGCTAGCCAAGCTCCATGACTCATTGGATACAAAAACAATGGCAAGTTTTATAAATATATGAAAGCGGGGAACTGGTAGGCTCATCTCAACCCCATCATATCTGAATCAATTGCCTCCCTGCACCATAGTCCCATCATTTCTACAGAAAAAGGCACAAATATTTTGGATTTAAAAAATAAAAAAATATTGATATTTTGCTTAGTATTTGTGTTATTTTATCACAATTTAGTTAGTATTACAGAATTATAGGACTTGTTAATCTCTTCTTCTTTTTTAATTTGGGTTTACTGTTGCTTTCAACTGCTAGGTCATTTCACAACCTCACCCTGCCTGGCTTGCGTAGGAATGTCAGCATGACAAAGTCTTCAAGTCTTTAATAATTTGGATGATAATATTTTATTGTAGTTCAATCATATTCTGAAGATTGATCATAAGCACAGTGAACGAGACAAATTTAATCATCTGAAGACTCCTACACCATCATGATAACAACTGAAGGTAGCGCAACACCTGGAGTATGGAGCACCACCCTTATTGAAGTGAATACAGTTCTTGGTTTCTTTGAAGGTATGGATGTAGAACCTGAGGTAGATGTGTTTTTCAAGTATGTTTTTTTTTACTGTCTAGCCTGTTTTCAAAATATTATAAATTTAGATTGAATAACAATGGCTGGTGCTATCATAATATGACAAACCTCACGTTGGCTCAATTGCAGAGTCACTCAATACCAGAACAATAGAATTTGTCAAATCCTTTATGAACTAGGGTTTCCAATCCAATATTTATAAATAAACCCAGGTTCCATCAAATTGACAGAACTGGCCATAAGGTTTTTTGAATTTATTTACACAAATTATGGTAAAAGTCTAGTATTGATGAAAAGCTTCATAATACAATTTCTGGCTAGACTGATTTTTTCCCTCAAGAAAATTGTAAACAAAGGTAAATTCTCCCTCTCAGTTTACAAAATGTTGATTCCTTGAAGTATTATGTTGTTGAGAATTACAAAATCAGAGCAAAGAATTTTTTTAACTTAAATGAACTCAATTTTCCAATTTCTAGTATTAGAAATTATAAGAAGTAAAATTATTATGAAGAAATTCTTGAATAAATCAATGCAAAACTGCCTTGTTTTGATACTATTTTACAGATACCCGTAATGTTCTCTTCAATCAAAATACTGTGTATACATCAAAAATTAAAACCGAAAAATCAGAATCCAAACCAGATATTGCTAATCAGATAACATTGAATTGGATGCAACATTTAAACTTTGCCAAGGACCAAGGAGGAGAAAACTTGTTGGCTTTCTATTACAGTGGATGTCTGTTTTTCATGTAAGCATTGGTAGTAACTTAATCTGTAAAATTTTGTACTATTAAATAAATAGATAAGGGATATAAATTAATATAAATAAGGGATATTATTATTATTAAAAGTTGTTATAATGAGGGTTTTAGGTGCGAGATTGTCTCTAACTTATATTGGAGATGTTCTCTGTTAAAATTCTCTGTAATTTGTTTTGCTACTTTGTCTGTCCCACCCTTTTCTGTTCGGATGAAGATATCATTACTTACCGTTTTCCCTGTATCTTTAATTTCAACTCCTAGTGAGGCCAGGTCAAGGTTTTCCTTGACTTTCCCTGCCATGCTGGCGTGCGACAAAGTTTTAGAATAGGATATTCTCACTGTCTGATAATCTCTTACCTTTACACTCTTCTTATCTTTGTCTGTGGGAGGCCATGCAGGATGATTTCAAATTATTTACCATATAAATTTAATTATGCCATTCTCCTGGTTTGCTTGATGTCTCTAGGGTTAGTTGTCGACATGTGGGTATTCTTTATATTTTTTTCTCATCAATTTTTTCAACAAGTTTCTTAATGTCTTTCTTTGCCTCCTGTGACCAAAAAGCCATATCTTGTTTAAAGTTCCTTTTAATCTTTCTTGATTTTACTTCGATGTGTTGGACACCCTCTAAGACAAAACAGTCTAGAAATAGATTTACAATGTCCCCAAGGCTTTCTCTGACAGTGAGGTCAGACCCAGGTTTTATTCTTCCTCTGATGAGAAAATAAGTGTTGAGTTCCCCTTCTTACCTTATGAAAGGGAGTGACTCCTGTCCACTTTGACTCTTTTGAATGCAGATTCGGGCATTTCTTGGCATCTAACAGTTTGTTCAAGTAGCTCCCATCGGTTGCACATTCATGGATCATCATATCTCTTACCTTTCTTGTCTTTTCCTCTTTTGTGTCCTTTGTATCGCTCACCATTTGCTGGTCACTTCTTCGTATTCCCTGCTTTACTTTTTCCACTTCCCGAAGTGCCTCCTCAGGTTTCATGATAAACTCCTTCAACAGGGATCTGCTTCCAGGGTTCCAGTTTAGCCAGAGCCCCATCTGATCAATCTCCTTACACATCGCCTCAACATTCCTTGTGTACACCTCCACGGGATCCTCCGCGATCTCCTCATCAGTACCTGGTGTACCGCCGAACTGCTCATCACTTTGCTCCCCTGTGCCAGTGGTATTGTTAGGATTCCTCATCTGACTTCTAGCACAATGTTTACACTTCACAAAGCTGGTTACTCAGGAATTTGCTGACGCACGGTCCTGAGTCCAGAACACTTTCCTAAGTTAGAAAATAATATGATTGTTTATTTTTAATTTTACGAGAAAAATAACGACATTGACACACTTGCTTACGCTTTCCCATCTCAAACCAAACTCTGTCTGCCATGTATGTGTGTCCCAAATCTGCTGAACTTGTATATCAGTCCTTGTCTTTTTTCATATTTACACTGGACAATCCTGTATAAAATCATGTTTGTCATCATTTTTCTTGTTCCCAGAGTGACTAAAACCATTCCTCCCAAGACAGAACTTCTTGTAAGGAACTATAATCATGCTATCTGCCGCAAAAGAGAATGCTCAACACTCAATCATGATGAGAATAAACATCTTGATAACACCTGGTTCATTTGTATGCTATGCAGAATTCTCTTTCCTTCACTAAACAATGTAATGAAACACACCAGATTTTGCAACAAAACTGGATGTATAATTGCCAAAAAAGATTACAATAAAGAAATAAACACTACTGAACAATACAACCTTTGCACAGTGTCACCTTGTGCATGCAATGGAGAAGCAGTGTTGGAGGATATCAATTGTGAGCCACAGGACATTGGACATATGGAATCTACAGATGGACCTCCTTCAAACACACTTCATGAAACTGAATTCCATATAGATAATATTAAATGTGAGCCACAAGGCAGTGTATATGTAGAATCTACAGACGCACCTCCTTCAAACACACTTCATGAAACTGAATTATTTACAGATAATATTAAATGTGAGCCACAGGATAGTGAACATATAGAATCTACAGATGCATCTCCGTCAAACACACTTCATGAAACTGAATGTCATACAGATAATATTAAATGTGAGCCACAAGGCAGTGTATATGTAGAATCTACAGACGCACCTCCTTCAAACACAATTCATGAAACTGAATTCCACGTAAACAGTATTAAATTTGAGACACAAGGCATTGTATATATTAAAGATAATATCCTTATAGATAATATTGAATGTGAGCCACAGGACAGTGAATATATAAAATCTACAGACCAGAACTCGTGTATTTTGCTAGATAATCTCAACAAACATTTAGATAAACACAGAGAAGAAAAACTTTATGAATGTGATAAATGTAAAAAGACATTTTCTTTTCTATTCCATCTTAAAAATCATATTGCTACACATACTAGTTTAAAGCCTTTCAGTTGCGACATATGTGGAAAGTCTCATGCTCAATCAAGCCATTTAAAATCTCATATGAGGATTCACTCTGGTGAGAAGCCTTTCAGTTGTGAGATTTGTACAAAATCTTTCACTGAATCTAGTACTTTTAAAAAACACTTGAGTATTCACACTGGTGAGAAGCCATTCAGTTGTGAGAAATGTAGAAAATCTTTCACTGTATCTAGTACTTTAAAAAAACACTTGAGGATTCACACTGGTGAGAAGCCTTTCAGTTGTGAGATATGTAGAAAATCTTTCACTGAATCTTGGAATTTAAAAAAACACTTGAGGATTCACACTGGTGAGAAGCCTTTCAGTTGTGAGGTATGTAGAAAATCTTTCACTAGATCAAGCCATTTAAAATCTCATATGAGGATTCACTCTGGTGAGAAGCCTTTCAGTTGTGAGATTTGTAGAAAATCTTTCACTGAATCAAGTTCTTTAAAAATTCACAAGAGGATTCACACTGGTGAGAAGCCATTCAGTTGTGAGAAATGTAGAAAATCTTTCACTGTATCTAGTGCTTTAAAAAATCACTTGAGGATTCACACTGGTGAGAAGCCTTTCAGTTGTGAGATATGTAGAAAATCTTTCACTGAATCTTGGAATTTAAAAAAACACTTGAGGATTCACACTGGTGAGAAGCCTTTCAGTTGTGAGATATGTAGAAAATCTTTCACTCGATCAAGCCATTTAAAATCTCATATGTGGATTCACTCTGGTGAGAAGCCTTTCAGTTGTGAGATTTGTAGAAAATCTTTCACTGAATCAAGTTCTTTAAAAATTCACAAGAGGATTCACACTGGTGAGAAGCCTTTCAGTTGTGAGGTCTGTAGAAAATCTTTTACTCAATCTCGTGATTTAAAATATCACATGAGGCTTCACACTGGTGAGAATCCTTTCACTTGTGAAATATGTAGAAAATCTTTCATTGTTTCTAGTCGTTTAGAAATTCACATGAGGATTCACAGTGGTGAGAAGCCTTTCAGTTGTGAGATCTGTAGAAAATCTTTCACTCAATCTTGTAATTTAAAAAGTCACATGAAGATTCACACTGGTGAGAAGCCTTTCAATTGTAAGGTATGTAGAAAATCTTTCAATAAATCTTGTGATTTCAAAAGTCACATGAAGATTCACACTGGTGAGAAGCCATTCAGTTGTGAGATATGTAGAAAATCTTTTACTCGATCCAATGATTTAAAAATTCACAAGAGGATTCACACTGGTGAGAAGCCTTTCAGTTGTGAGGTATGTAGAAAATCTTTCACTGAATCTTCTAATTTAAAAAAGCACATGAGGATTCACACTGGTGAGAAGCCTTTCAGTTGTGAGGTATGTAGAAAATCTTTCACTCGATCCAGTGATTTAAAAAGTCACATGATGGTTCACACTTGTGAGAATCCTTTCAGTTGTGAGGTATGTAGAAAATCTTTCACTCGATCCAGTGATTTAAAAAGACACATGAGGGTTCACACTGGTGAGAAGCCTTTCAGTTGTGAGGTATGTAGAAAATCTTTCACTCGATCCAGTGATTTAAAAAGTCACATGATGCTTCACACTGGTGAGAAGCCATTTAGTTGTGAGATATGTAGAAAATCTTTCACTCGATCCGGTGATTTAAAAAGTCACATGAGGATTCACACTGGTGAGAAGCCTTTCAGTTGTAAGGTATGTAGAAAATCTTTCACTGAATCAAGTTCTTTAAAAATTCACAAGAGGATTCACACTGGTGAGAAGCCTTTCAGTTGTGAGGTATGTAGAAAATCTTTCACTCGATCCAGTGATTTAAAAAGACACATGAGGGTTCACACTGGTGAGAAGCCTTTCAGATGTGAAATTTGTAGAAAATCCTATTCTCAATCAGGTAAATTAACTGCACACATGAGAACTCATACTGATGAAAAGCCTTTCAGGTGTAAAGTTTGTTGACAATGTTTCGCTCTATCAGGTTACCTAATTAAACATTTGAGGACTCACACTGGTGAAAAGCCTTTTCGATGTGAAGTTTGTAGAAAATCTTTCGCTCAATCAGCTGATTTAACTGTACACTTGAGGTATGTAGAAAATCTTTCACTCAATCTTGTAATTTAAAAAGTCACATTGAAGATTCATACTGTTGAGAAGCCTTTCAGTGGTAAGGTATGGAGGTAATCTTTTCAGTTGTGAGATATGTGAGGAGTCTTTTGCTAAGAAATTTCAAATCAGAGAACACTTGAGAGCACATGCTAGATGAAAGATTTTCAGATTATTAGTAAGGTCTCTGTTCAGTTTCATTTAAAACAATAAATCTGGCCTCCAAGGACAAACTCTAAACAAATTGAGAAGATAAAAAAATGTAGGTCAAACAGATAAACAAGAACAACCACCAAACATTACTAATATACAGGATTCGAAAAAAAAGAATATTCTAGAAAATGTAAATATTGAAAATGCTGAAACGCATGTACTATTAAATCGAGGGGAAACATTTTTACAGAGTGTTGTTTTCCTATCACTGCTAGGGATGGCCTCAGGGGGATTAACTTTAGAATTTTAAATAGAAAGACACTGTCTATGTGATATTTCGGAAAATAAGCTGACAGTAGAAGTATTTTAAGACAAATTTGAGTTTTCTACAACCAAATAGGGTCACAGATATTGTACATTACATCTCAGATAATTCAGCAATATTTTTATAAGAAATTAATTTAATTTTTGTAAAAATTCCGTCTATTTTTTTATACCAGTAGTTTTACCAGGGGAAATTTCAAGGGGTCAACATTTTTAGAAAAAGTGAAAAGGCTATCCGTTTTCGAGTATAAATTGTTCTATTATTTATCCTAATTTAAGGTATCTTGAAAACATTGCCGGAGACAAGTACTGCACTCGCTTTTTAGCCTCTTTCTAAATAAATTGAAGTAATATTAGCCCTGTTCTTACTATGGGCTGAACAATAAGACTCATAGCATTTATTCAGCACAAATTTTACTAGAAAACCAATAGTTTTTAACATAAAAAGAATTTAACACCTCCCCTGGTAAAGCTAATGGTAAAAAAGGGGCAAATAAGTTATTTTAAATGGCAAAACATTTTTTTAACAAATTTAACTAAAAAAGTTATTAATATCTTTAAAAAAAATGTCTCGAACCTCTGATATTCAATGTACCATTAGACGCTTCGCAATGAATTGTGATATTAAATTTGTGTATCAATTTCGCCCTGAGTTTGTTAACATTTACTTAAAATTATATTAGTTTTTTTAATTAAAAAAAAATTGTTTTTCACTGCCTTTAATTTCGTAGGCATGAAACAGGAGCAATTGTTGACGCTTGTGGTCTGTGTTGTAGCTTGGCCATCCTGTAGTATGTTTCACCTGTGATGGGAGAGAAGTGGCACAATATTTCCCATTTAGGTCCCAACTTCCGCATGGCAAGCGAGTGCTTAACCATTGAGCTAATCGCGCGCTCTATTTTATTGTATCTATCCTTGATAAAGCTATAACCTATAACGCGTTAATCGAAAGTTTCAGAAATATAAACCTAATTCTTTCGAGATATCGAGAATTTTCGAACAAGGCATAACTCGTTATGTTTTTCAGTTAAAACTTTTCACGGATGGTCGTCCGGCTGTCTGACAAAATCGATCAGAAACTGAAATCATCAGAATAGGTCGAGTTTTAGTTAATTCGAAAGGTGTTGATAAAATGAGTTAACATTAACAAAATTTATCCTTCTGCAACTTATGGTTATTGTGTTATTGGTCAACGTAGCTCACTGAAAAACGTAGCTCACATTATGGACAGCCTGTATATACGTAAATACCAAACTCTGTGTTCATTTTCTAGTGGTTGTATACCTAGAACCTAACACTCAAAGAGCTTTCACTCAGATTTTGTCTAAAATAATCACTCGTGGCAAAGATGTTCATTGAGAAGGAAATTTTTTGTACTGCAAAGAAGAAAATCGCTAAAATTACTATACGAGCATAGGGAATTGTGTATTTTTGTCCTTACAGGTTCACGGCAACGCTGTAAACACAACTGAAACCCGGCTTCAGAGGTATTTACACATGGAACATAGGGAGTTGTTTATCTATTTTTTTCAATCTATGATCAAATCCAATGATTCTGAGGTGTTGATTACGACTTATTTTCAGGTATCTGGTACCGTTAATTCACCATTGGCGGTTCAAATTTAGACGGAGTTAGGAGATGGAAATTATTGTAATTATTTTTAATAAATTATAATTTCCATGTTGTCAAAATAAGAAGAAGAAAATAGTCGTGTCACACGTGACGTTAGTACCTGATCTCATATTAGCTCCACAACTTCCTAATGTTACATATGTAACAGGTTTTATGTTCTTCAAGGCTTATTAGTTTTTTTTTTAAATATAAATATCACTATTTATTAGATCTGCTCGTTTTTACGTCTGGTGCCAGGCTCACATCCCATCCACAACAACGCATCTAGACATGTATTACTAAGATGTGTACCCGGCCTTACGCGTTACATTATTTAGATGTGGACCCGGCCTAACGCGTCACATCACGGAGATGTTAACCCGACCTAACGCGTCACATCACGGAGATGTTAACCCGACCTAACGCGTCACATCACGGAGATGTTGACACGTCCTAACGCGTCTCATCACGGAGATGTGGACCCAGCCTAACGCGTCACATCACGGAGATGTGGACCCAGCCTAACGCGTCATATCACGGAGATGTGGACCCGGCCTAACCCGTCACATCACGGAGATGTGGACCCGGCCCAACGCGTCACATCAAAAAGATGTGGACCCGGCCTAACTCGTCACTTCCATAGATTTAGAATAATAGATATCGCAGATCGCACAGTTGGCACAAAAGTGAAGTCGATTTTGAGAGAGAGATTGAGAGCACTCTGGTGAGCATTTTGGGCGCTATAAGGGCAAAACATTGGAAATTTTACATTGGTTCTTATGGAAAAACCTGACCCTTTTGTAGTTTCCGAATTTACTAATTTTCTTTTCTCTCTATAATTTTACGCGAGTTTATTTTTTGTAATCTCCACTTTCTAATCTTCAAGATGGTTAACTCTTGCTGCCCGTATGGCTGTACCAACCGATATAATAAGAATTCTGAAATACACTTCCACAAGTAAGTAGTCTTAACATTCTAGTACTTTTGATTATTCCCTAGGAAACACAATAAATTGAACTTAATTTACCTTTCAATGTATTTTAATCATAGTTTGGGGTATCAAATAGTCATAAAACGATTTATAAGCATAATAATATCCTGAAGCTATCTTGTTAGAGGATTTTAAGCACCCTCTGGAGTGGTATGAACGTCTTTTTCCATTGTAAAGGTCTCAGGTAGTATAATAATAGAATATATCCTTCGTAAAAATATCGTGGACTCATAACGATAGCTGATAGTGATAAAAGTAAAACGTAAAAATCAGTTTCAATTGCTATTATTTAAATTTTCCCGCCAAAAAATATCAAAAAAGAGAGGCTTAAACATTTGGCAACATTTCGACAGTGAAAATATTAAACGACGAAAAAATTACTGAAATAGGCGTAGAAAAGACCATATAACCGAATTTGTCTCGAGAAGTTTTCATGAAATTGTATGGTTTGATCAGTAATCAAAGACGAAAATCGCTAAAATTACATTGCGAGCATAGGGAATTCTGTTTTTTTGCCCTTACGGGCTCACGGCAACGCTGTGAGCCTTGGCTTCAGCTGTGATTACACAGGGAACATAGGGAGTTGTTTATCTATTATTTTAAATCTATGGTCACATCACGGAGATGTGGACCCGGCCTGACGCGTCACATCACGGAGATGTGGAGCCGGCCTAACGCGTCACATCACAGAGATGTGGACCCGACCTAACGCGTCACATCACGGAGATGTGGACCCGGCCTGACGCGTCACATCACAGAGATGTGGACCCGGCCTAACGCTTCACATCACGGAGATGTTGACATGGCCTAACGTGTCACATCACGGAGATGTGGACCCGGCCTGACGCGTCACATCACGGAGATGTGGACCCGGCCTGACGCGTCACATCACGGAGATGTAGACCCGGCCTAACGCGTCACATCACAGAGATGGGGGTTTCACGATTCGTCTCAAACTACCTGAGATGACCTTTTTCACAACACGATTCGTCTCAAGAAAAACAAAA
This sequence comes from Bactericera cockerelli, assembly GCA_024516035.1. Lineage (NCBI taxonomy): Eukaryota > Metazoa > Arthropoda > Insecta > Hemiptera > Triozidae > Bactericera > Bactericera cockerelli. The sequence continues at coordinate 20,243,400 of CM044966.1, forward strand.
CACGATTCGTCTCAAATACTCAAAAATCGAAAATATATAATCGCCCATTCAAACTATCCCCATAAGAAAAAATTCCCTCTCGCACCAAAAAAATTCCCGCTCACATCAAGTAGTTTAGTGATGGCTTTGACAAGTCATATGGTAGGTACTGTTATTGTTTTGAACTTTGAACTAGTAGGGTTAGGGACAATACATAGAAGGTAATGCCTCAGGTTTATAGTAGGGTTAGGTAAAATATATAGAAAGCCATGCCTAATACATAGAAGGCCAAAGCCTGATATACATAGAAGGTAATTTCGTAATTTAATGTTGATTAATAAAAAATCCCTCAATTTGTACGGTACTTAGAATGTCGTACTGAGACGAATCGTGTTGTTTACTTTTTCGCTAAGATAATAATTTGAGACGAATCGTGTGGTCATTTTTATACCTGAAATTCCAACATTTTTAAAAAACCCTTTTTGAGACGAATCGTGATGCGCCCACAGAGATGTGGACCTGGGCCTAACGCGTTTCATCAGTTCACATCAATGCCATTCCAGAAACAAAAAAAACTTGGTTAGAATTTTACACTCCAGATGGGATTTGAAACCGCTACTTCTGGGTCAGGGACTGATGCTCTTAACCAATGAGTCAGGGAGGTTGGCTAGCCAAGCAGGATACAAAAACAATGGCAAGATTTATAAATATTATATGAAAGCAGGGAACTGGTAGGCTCATCTCAACCCCGTCATATCTGAATCAATTGCCTCCCTGCACCATGGTCCCATCATTTCTACCAAAAAGGCACAAATATTTTGGATATATATAAAAAAAAATTGATATTTTGCTTAGTATTTGTGTTATTTTATCACAATTTAATTAGTATTACAGAATTATAGGACTTGTCCAAATCTTCTTCTTTTTTAATTTGGGTTTATTGTTGCTTTCAACTGCAAGTCATTTCACAACCCTCCATTGGCAGGAAACTCATGAACCTGCTACAAACATTAACCTCACCCAGCCTGGCTGACCTAGGAATGCAAGCATGACAAAGTCTTCAAGTCTTAAATTATTTGGATAGTAATATTTTTTTGTAGTTCTATCATATTCTGAAGCTTGATCATAAGCACAGTGAAAGAGACAAATTTAATCATCTGAAGACTCTTACACCATCATGATAACAACTGGAGGTAGCGCAACACCTGGAGTATGGAGTACCACCGTTATTGAAGTGAATACAGTTCTTGGTTTCTTCAAAGGTATGGATGTAGAACCTGAGGTAGATGAGTTTTTTTACAAGTATGTATATTTTACTGTCTGGCCTGTTTTCAAGATATTATAAATTTAGAATAACAATGGCTGGTGCTATCATTAAATGACAAACTTCACATTGGCTCAATTGTAGAGTCACTCGATACCAGAACAATAGAATTTGTCTGTCCCGATAGCTCAGTGGTCAAGGCGACACTCTGTGAATCCAGATATTCCAGAGGTCTTGGGTTCAAAACCCAGCTGGGACATGACAAGTTATCCTCCCATTTGGGATTTTTACCACACAATAATATGTCTTGGGCTTACTGCTGGAATAATGGGACTTCAGTAGTCTTAATTGGGCAGTATAAATAAGGCGATATTATTATTACTATCCCTTACGAACTAGGGTTTCCAATCCAATATTACATAATAAAAAAAAACCCAGGTTCTGTTAAATTGACAGAACTGGCCATAAGGTTTTTTGAATTTATTTACACAAATTATGTTAAAAGAGTATTGATGAAAATCTTCATAATACAATTTCTGGCTAGACTGATTTTTTCCCCCAAGAAAATTGTAAACAAAGGTAAACTCTCCCTCTCAATTAACAAAGTGTTGATTCCTTGAAGTTTTATGTTGGGAATTACAAAATCAGAGCAAAGAATTTTTTAAAAATAAATGAACTCAACTTTCCAATTTCTAGTATTAGAAATTATAGGAAGTAAAATTGTTATGAAGAAATTCTTGAATAAATCAATGCAAACTGACTGCCTTGTTTTGATACTATTTTACAGATACCCATAATGTTCATTTCAATCAAAATTCTGTGTATACATCAAAAATCAAAACCGAAAAATCAGAATCCAAACCAGATATTGCTAATCAGATAACATTGAATTGGATGCAACATTTAAACTTTGCTAAGCACAAAGGAGGAGAAAACTTGTTGGCTTTCTATTATAGAGGATGTCTGTTTTTCATGTAAGCATTTTGGTAGTAACTAGATGTGTAAAATTTTGTACTATTCATAGATTATGGATTTATTATTTAAATGTTTTCTAATTATTGGGATGGTTTGCACTGTTTGATATTTATCTACCTCTTTTTATTGCAGCAAAACTGTGTTTATTACAAGTACAGGATAGGTACAATATATAAGACTTCTATGAGTAGTAATGGCTGTATGGAATGGCCTAGCCTACCAATGCCAAAAATAAATAAATAATAATAACATACCTACTGAAACTTTCCTAACTATAGAGTACACTTTATTTTAAAATTAAGCTGGCCTTGGCCTGTCAATATCTTAGTATCTATTATTATTATTTCCTCTTACAATGTTTCTTGAAGTAAAACAATATCTTTACTACAACAACAACAACAACTCATTAATTACAGTGTTATTCTAGCTTGTATTTGGGTATTCCTCTCATCTTCTTCTTTTTTCCTCAAGACAGTCCTGATGAAGAAGGATACATTCTCTCAGTTCTCTTTTCTGTCAAGTATGAGCTTATTCATATTAGTCTTGTTGACATCATCACCAATTTTCAGTGTCATTTTTGTCCTCTCCAATTTATTGCCATTAACTGCAAATGAACATTTCAGCTGTGTCCTCCCAAATGCAGTATCTGCATTTGGGGTCATCTGTCAGTTTAAATTTATGATTATAGTATTCAAAGCATCCATGGCCTGATTGTCTGTTATATTTTTCTTCACTTGTTCTTCTTCTGTTTCTTGTGCAGATCCTTCTTGCTTTATTACATTCCTGCCTTAGGTTACAAATTGACTCATTTCACCAATACGCTACTCTTCTCCTTTTATCATTATTCTTCTTCATGGTTTTAGAGCATAATTCTGTAATCAGGGTTGTTAGGTTGTCAGGGTTCCTAATATGTTCTTCGTTTATATTCCTCATGGGGTAATTTAATTCCTCTAAATTGAAAGATTTGATATTCCATCTTTTGGCTGCAGATCTCTGCTGAGATCTGTTTGTTACTGATTCAATATGAAAGCAGATGTATTGATGATCAGTTCCATTTTCACAATCGTCCAGTCAGTACCTTCCAATCTTTGACACTGTGGCATAGCCTATCTATTGCTAGGGTAATGTCTATAACAGATTCTAGATCCCTTCTCTTCTTGAAGGTAGGAGTGTTACCTTGGTTAAGTATGACCAGGCTTTCTGCCTCAATCCACTCAATGAACATGCTGCCTCTTCGGTTTAGTCTGTCACTTCCCCAGGATGGTGATTTTCTGTTGAAATCTCCTCCTATATATATTACCTTGCTGGTGGCTCTTTTGAGAGTTCTAATTTCATATAGTGTGGTTTCTAGGGATTCAATTCTGTTATTTCCAGAGTACAAACTAACAAGAATCAGTTTGTCAGTTTCATTCTAGGAAAAGCCACTCCCACATCCTACTTTTTTGAGTGCCTTTTATTAACTCTCCTTCTGAATGCTGGACAGATAGTCTAAGTGGAATTGTGACCCACTTTCTTACATTCATTGCAGTATGCTGCTTCTTTACATTCCTTGAAAGGATATCCTTAGCCGTATTTTTATTTTTAACCAAAGTAGATGCAACTGGAATAAAATGAACAAACTGTAAGCAAGTCTTTTTCTTTTGGAAGAAGAAAATTCTTGCTCCCAGTTCTTCTATAGGTTAAGTCCATTGTTTATCTTTAAAAGTACCAAAACGCATTTTTTCTATTTCTAATAGTGGGAAAGCTAAACTGGAAATATTTGGAATATAATGGAAGTATTTGGAAATACCAAACCCGGAATTTTTTTTTTTAACAAAAAGAAAAATACCCCTCTTCTTTGGTGCAGTTTAGGCACCAAATTGTTTTTCGATCCATATTTCTGCATTTTTGTCTCCATACTTTCTATCATATATTTTCGTGATTTCTATATCTAGGTAATTCTTCTTCTCCAAGTTCCTCTTTCTTTGCTACTTTTAGATCATCATCCGTCATGAGAGTATCAATAGCTCAGTCTGTCCCGGTAGCTCAGTGGTAAAGGTGGCACTCTGTGAATCCAGAGATTCCAGAGCTCGCGGGTTCGAAACCCAGCCGGGACATGACAAGTTATCTTCCCATTTGGGATTTTTACCTCATAATAAAATGTCTTGGGCTTACTGCTGGAATAATGGGACTTTCATAGTCCTAATCGGGCAGTATAAATAAGGGATATTATTATTATTAATAGCTGTTATAACTTTTAGGTGCGAGATTGTCTCTACCTTAAATTGGAGTTGTTCTCTGTTAAAATTCTCTGTTATTTGTTGTGCTACTTTGACTGTCCCATCCTTCTGTTTGGATCAAGATATCATTACTTACCGTTTTCCTTGGTCCGTGTGGCTCTCGGCTAAGAATAAGACCACGGGCTGTTCCCCCTGTCGTAAAAGGCGACTAACAGGAACATCTCTCAGAAGCTGTTGAAAATCTTCATAAAAGAGATTTATAAAACTCTCAGGAGCTGCTGGAAGGCGGTTCGAATGGCTGCTCAAAGCCGTAGAGCCACTTTCCAGTAAAAAGCACCAAAAAGAGCCTCGTTCAGAAGAAACCACTTCAAAGCATCAGGGTGAGAAGCTAATGGAGCAGAAGAGGCAGAAGATGCCAACAACCTCAACTATACTCTCTTGTAGAGATAGTTCAGAGGTGGCATTCGAAACCTCAACTGCTTCTCAAAGCTTTATAAACGCCCTGAAGTCTTTAAAAGTGGGAGTAATTCTGAAGAAGTTCCCAAATGAGTCCCGGCCACAGGCAGGCGAAAATGTTCCTAACTTATTCGCCCAAAAGAGCAAAAGAAATGCTCTGTCTGAGCAAAGAGGAATCCTTACTGGCTTTTCAACAGGCCACTGTAGCCTCAACCACCGTCTAAACAAATGGACATTGCTCAAGACGCAAAATGCAGTCTCTCAGAAGCTGCTGAAAAGCTTCAAATAAAGAGAACTTTTTAAAACTCTCAGGAGCTGCTGGAAGGCGGTTCGAATGGCTGCTCAAAGCCGTAGAGCCACTTTCCAGTAAAAGAGCACCAAAAAGAGCCTCGTTCAGAAGAAACCACTTCAAAGCATCAGGGTGAGAAGCTAATGGAGCAGAAGAGACAGAAGATGCCAACAACCTCAACTATACTCTCTTGTAGAGATAGTTCAGAGGTGGCACTCGAAACCTCAACTGCTTCTCAAAGCTTTATAAACGCCTGAAGTCTTTAAAAGTGGGAGTAATTCTGAAGAAGTTCCCAAATGAGTCCCGGCCACAGGCAGGCGAAAATGTTCCTAACTTATTCGCCCAAAAGAGCAAAAGAAATGATCTGTCTGAGCAAAGAGGAATCCTTACTGGCTTTTCAACAGGCCACTGTAGCCTCAACCACCGTCTAAACAAATGGACATTGCTCAAGACGCAAAATGCAGTCTCTCAGAAGCTGCTGAAAAGCTTCAAATAAAGAGAACTTTTTAAAACTCTCAGGAGCTGCTGGAAGGAGGTTCGAATGGCTGCTCAAAGCCGTAGAGCCAATTTCCAGTAAAAGAGCACCAAAAAGAAGCCTTGTTCAGAAGAAACCACTTCAAAGCATCAGGGTGAGAAGCTAATGGAGCAGAAGAGGCAGAAGATGCCAACAACCTCAACTATACTCTCTTGTAGAGATAGTTCAGAGGTGGCATTCGAAACCCCAACTGCTTCTTAAAGCTTTATAAACGCCCTGAAGTCTTTGAAAGTGGGAGTAATTCTGAAGAAGTTCCCAAATGAGTCCCGGCCACAGGCAGGCGAAAATGTTCCTAACTTATTCGCCCAAAAGAGCAAAAGAAATGATCTGTCTGAGCAAAGAGGAATCCTTACTGGCTTTTCAACAGGCCACTGTAGCCTCAACCACCGTCTAAACAAATGGACATTGCTCAAGACGCAAAATGCAGTCTCTCAGAAGCTGCTGAAAAGCTTCAAATAAAGAGAACTTTTTAAAACTCTCAGGAGCTGCTGGAAGGAGGTTCGAATGGCTGCTCAAAGCCGTAGAGCCAATTTCCAGTAAAAGAGCACCAAAAAGAAGCCTTGTTCAGAAGAAACCACTTCAAAGCATCAGGGTGAGAAGCTAATGGAGCAGAAGAGGCAGAAGATGCCAACAACCTCAACTATACTCTCTTGTAGAGATAGTTCAGAGGTGGCATTCGAAACCCCAACTGCTTCTTAAAGCTTTATAAACGCCCTGAAGTCTTTGAAAGTGGGAGTAATTCTGAAGAAGTTCCCAAATGAGTCCCGGCCACTGGCAGGCGAAAATGTTCCTAACTTATTCGCCCAAAAGAGCAAAAGAAATGCTCTGTCTGAGCAAAGAGGAATCCTTACTGGCTTTTAACAGGCCACTGTAGCCTCAACTATCGTCTGAACAAATGGACATTGCTCAAGACCTAAAATGCAGTCTCTGTAAAGAGGCCCCAGAGACAGCAAAACACATTCTCTGTGAATGTGGAGCAGCCTCACACGCTCGACTGAAACACTTCTCAAGGCTGATTCTAACACCTAAAGAAGTTACCGAAATCAGTCCTAAAAGAATCTTAAGCTAAATTAATAGCTTTGATCTCTTTTAGAGTTACAGGGGCATGTCACAAAAGATCTATTTAAGGTCGCAGTGACAAAGAGCTTTCGTAGCCGACAGCCCTACCTATACCAATACCAATAAAATACCGTTTTCCTTGTACCTTTAATATCTACTCCTAGTGAGGCCGGGTCAAGGTTTTCTTTGACTTTCCCTGCCATGTCGACGTACGACAGAGTTTTAGATGCTGATATTCTCACTGTCTGATAGTCTCTTACCTTTACATTCTTCTTATCTTTGTCTGTGGGAGGCCGTGCAGGGTGATTTCACATTATTTACCATAAAAAATTAATTCTGCCATTCTCTTGGTTTGCTTGATGTCTCTAGGGTTAGTTGTCGATATGTGGGTATTCTTTATATTATTTTCTCATCAATTTTTTCAACAAATTTTTTAATGTCTTCGCCTCCTGTGACCAAAAAGCCATGTCTTGTTTCCAGTTCCTTTCCATCTTTTTTGATGTTACTTTGATGTGTTGCAAACCCCCTAAGACTGTCTTCTTCTTCATCCTGCCCCTTCTACCGTAGGTGTAGGGGTTGACAGAGAGTTCACCATTTGGATCTATCAGCTACACTAGACAAGGCGCTTCTCCAGGGGACTCCTCTCTCGCTCACTGCTTCCATTAAATTTTTCTCCCATGTTGTTCTAGGTCTACCTCGCGGTCTTGTGCCATCTGCCCTGGCTTGATATGCTAGTTTTGGGAGTCTTTGGTCGGGCATCCTCATCATGTGCCCAAACCAGCGGAGTTGGGAACTTTGAATGGTAGTCAGGAGGGGTTCAACATTGAGGGAGTTTCTAATGTTTTGGTTTCTTATGCGGTCTCTTCTTGTTTTACCTTCTACTCTCCTCAGATATTTCATCTCTGAAGCCTGCAGCCTTGATTTGTGTTTACTGGTTAGAGTCCATGTTTCTGCACTATAAGTCAGAGTAGGACGGTAGACGGTTTTATATACAGTGACTTTGGTGTGGTTTGAAACTTCTTTTTTGTTTATAAAACCTCTGCTCATGGAGTAATAGCACCTTGTTGCAGCGACTCGTCCATTTATTTCGGCATCAAATGTTCCATCTTCTGATATGGTTGAGCCAAGATACTTAAAGGTGGGGACTTGTTCTATTTGTTGATTGAGCAATTTGATGTTATGTTTGACAGGGGTCTTTGAAATTACCATTGACTTTGTCTTGTTTGCATTTATATTCATAGCTCTACGTTGCATTTCTTCGTTCCAGATGTTGAGGTTGAACTGAAGTGTCGATGCATCTTTAGCTAATATTGCGATATCATCTGCGTAAGCCATTTCTGAAATGAATACTGGCTGTAGCTTCCAGTAACCAATGCTGTATTTTCTGGTTCGTTGTTTACAGGCTTTGATGACATCATCCATTAACAATATGAACAGGTAAGGCGATATTATATCTCCTTGCCGAACTCCGTATGTGGTTAGGAACTCTTCGGAGATGGAACCGCAAGATCTGACCTGGTTTCGGCAAGTGCAGTAGAAGCTCTTTATTGCCCCAATAAGTTTTCTATCAACATTTTTTCTTTCAATGATTGACCATATCAAGTTCCAAGGCACTTTATCGAAGGCCTTTTCAAGGTCAATAAACGCTAGGTGAATTTCAGAGTCATATTTAATGACCTTCTCGGAGATCTGGCGAAGTGCAAAGATAAGGTCTTGAGTGCTCCGTCCTCTTCGGAAACCACACTGACTCTCATCTAGGTCAGCCTCTGTAACTTCCCGTAATCTGTGTTCTAGTATTCGGGAATACAGTTTGCCTGGTATACTAGGGAGTGATATTCCCCTGTGGTTGGAGCACTCACGGTTGTCACCTTTCTTATGAATGGGGATTATTGTAGCCAGTTCCCAGTCTTTGGGTATAGTTTGTTTCTCCCATGCAAGTTGTATGACCTTCAGCAGTAGTTTTTCTCCTTGTAGTCCCATATATTTTATCATTTCCACTGTTATGTTGTCAGCTCCGGGTGCTTTCCTCAGCTTCAATTTGGCAATCGCAGCTTTCATTTTGCCCATAGTTATACCGCCGTCTGATTGTGGTCGGTTTGTTTCCATTTCCATATTTGGGTCATCTAACAGATTGGGCTGATTTTGTCCATCTCCTAAAAGCTCTTCGAAATACTGTTTCCAGCGACTCATGATTTCTCCTTGTGTTGTTAGAAGATTTCCATCTCGATCTTTGATAAATTTTAGTGGGCACTCTTTGTCGGTACGAAGCCGTTTCAAAATACGGTAGAATAACTTTCGGTTGTCTTGATATGCATTTTCCATTTTTTCTCCAAATTCCTTCCACTTTTGTTGTTATCTTTTCCTCTTTCTGTTGTGAGTTTGAGTATTACCAAGCGATGGTCACTACCGATTTCCGGACCTCTTCTAACTCTGCAATCTCTGACATACTTGATGTTTTCCGACTTAATAACAGCATAATCTATTATTGACTTTTCGTTCCTAGATGGTTCTTCCCTGGTGTATTTGTGAACGGCTTTGTGTTTGAACTTGGTGTTAGCAATTGCCAGAGAGTTACAAATGCATAATTCAAGGAGACGTTCTCCATTGTTGTTTATTTCTTCTTCCCCATTTGTTCCAATTACTCCTTGCCAGAGTTGTGCCTGGTTTCCCACTCTACCATTGAAATCACCCAACAATATGAGGTTGTCTTGAGCCATATCATCTATGGTTTTTTGGAGTGTCTCATAAAATTCATCTTTTACTGCTGCCAGTTCACTGTAATTAGGGGCATAGACTACTATGATTATATAGTTTATATCTTCTTCAGCAATAACTACTGTCATTATTCTTTCATTTTAAAACTTCCATTGCTTTAAGTTTGATGAATGCTCCTGTTTCACTAAAAAACCAACTCCTGCTCTAGCCCTTTAGGTGTGTTGGACTCCCGAGTATAACAAGATATAGTTGTTGTCAAGAGTTTCGCATCCCTGACCTTTCTTTTTTGTTTCTGTCAAAGCTAAGTACTTCACTTGAGTTTGTAGTATCTCTTCAGTCAGCTCTTTTTCTTTTCCAGCTAATCCTCGTACATTCCATGTTCCAAAAATCGTAGTCCTGAACTTTCGCCAGTTTCGTGTCCGTAAGATCCGTCCGGTTTTCTCTCTTATGTTACTTGTAATGCGTTGTTTTCAGACAAACTGGGGATTGGCCAGTCTGTCCTAGCATGATTTAAGGGGCTGCCTTGACGATCATGCACGCCATATTGTCCAGAGAGCACAATTTCAGCCGAAGCCCCCTGTTGAACCCTGGACAGAGTGTTGCCCATTTAGCACCACCCGGGGAGCACTTGTGACTTAAGGAATGCCACGGAAGCGAGCAACATTACCCCCCTAAGACTGTACCGTTTAGAAATAGATTTACAATGGCTTTCTCTGACAATGAGGTCAGACCAAGGTTTTCTTCTTTCTCTGATGAGAAAATGAGGGTTAAGTTCCCATTTTTACCTTTTGAAAGGGAGTGATTTATGGATCATATCAAATTTATGGATCATATCCCTTACCTTTCTTGTCTTTTCCTCTTTTGTGTACTTTGTATCGCTCACTATTTGCTGGTCACTTCTTCGTATTTCCTGCTTTACTTTTTCCACTTCCCGAAGTGCCTCCTCAGGTTTCATGATGAACTCCTTCAACAGGGATCTGCTTCCAGGGTTCCAGTTTAGCCAGAGCCCCATCTGATCAATCTCCTTACACATCGCCTCAACATTCCTTGTGTACACCTCCACGGGATCCTCCGCGATCTCCTCATAGGTGTACCGCCGAACTGCTCATCACTTTGCTCCCCTGTGCCAGTGGTATTGTTAGGATTCCTCATCGGACTTCTAGCACAATGTTTACACTTCACAAAGCTGGTTACTCAGGAATTTGCTGACGCACGGTCCTGAGTCCAGAACACTTTCCTAAGTTAGAAAATAATATGATTGTTTATTTTTAATTTTACGAGAAAAATAACGACATTGACACACTTGCTTACGCTTTCCCATCTCAAACCAAACTCTGTCTGCCATGTATGTGTGTCCCAAATCTGCTGAACTTGTATATCAGTCCTTGTCTTTTTTCATATTTACACTGGACAATCCTGTATAAAATCATGTTTGTCATCATTTTTCTTGTTCCCAGAGTGACTAAAACCATTCCTCCCAAGACAGAACTTCTTGTAAGGAACTATAATCATGCTATCTGCCGCAAAAGAGAATGCTCAACACTCAATCATGATGAGAATAAACATCTTGATAACACCTGGTTCATTTGTATGCTATGCAGAATTCTCTTTCCTTCACTAAACAATGTAATGAAACACACCAGATTTTGCAACAAAACTGGATGTATAATTGCCAAAAAAGATTACAATAAAGAAATAAACACTACTGAACAATACAACCTTTGCACAGTGTCACCTTGTGCATGCAATGGAGAAGCAGTGTTGGAGGATATCAATTGTGAGCCACAGGACATTGGACATATGGAATCTACAGATGGACCTCCTTCAAACACACTTCATGAAACTGAATTCCATATAGATAATATTAAATGTGAGCCACAAGGCAGTGTATATGTAGAATCTACAGACGCACCTCCTTCAAACACACTTCATGAAACTGAATTATTTACAGATAATATTAAATGTGAGCCACAGGATAGAGAACATATAGAATCTACAGATGCATCTCCGTCAAACACACTTCATGAAACTGAATGTCAAACAGATAATATTAAATGTGAGCCACAAGGCAGTGTATATGTAGAATCTACAGACGCACCTCCTTCAAACACACTTCATGAAACTGAATTATTTACAGATAATATTAAATGTGAGCCACAGGATAGAGAACATATAGAATCTACAGATGCACCTCCTTCAAACACAATTCATGAAACTGAATTATTTACAGATAATATTAAATGTGAGCCACAGGATAGTAGAACATATGGAATCTACAGATGCACCTCCTTCAAACACAATTCATGAAACTGAATTCCACGTAAACAGTATTAAATTTGAGACACAAGGCATTGTATATATTAAACAAATTGCAGCTTCATCAAACACCCATCCTGATACTGAACACCTTATAGATAATATTGAATGTGAGCCACAGGACAGTGAATATATAAAATCTTCAGATGCACCTCCTTCAAACACACTTCATGAAACTGAATTATATACAGATAATATTAAATGTGAGCCACAGGATAGTGAACATATAGAATCTACAGATGCACCTCCTTCAAACACAATTCATGAAACTGAATTCCACGTAAACAGTATTAAATTTGAGACACAAGGCATATGTGGAAAGTCTCATGCTCGATCAAGCCATTTAAAATCTCACATGAGGATTCACTCTGGTGAGAAGCCTTTCAGTTGTGAGATTTGTAGAAAATCTTTCACTGAATCTAATACTCTAAAAAATCACACGAGGATTCACACTGGTGAGAAGCCTTTCAGTTGTGAGATATGTAGAAATTCTTTCACTGAATCTAATACTTTAAAAAGGCACAAGAGGATTCACTCTGGTGAGAAGCCTTTCAGTTGTGAGATATGTAGAAAATCTTTTACTCGACCCATTGATTTAAAAATTCACAAGAGGAATCACACTGGTGAGAAGCCTTTCAGTTGTGAGGTCTGTAAAAAATCTTTCACTCAATCGAGTAATTTAAAAAGTCACATGAAGATTCACACTGGTGAGAAGCCTTTCAGTTGTGAGATATGTGGAAAGTCTCATGTTCAATCAAGCCATTTAAAATCTCATATGAGGATTCACTCTGGTGAGAAGCCTTTCAGTTGTGAGGTCTGTAGAAAATCTTTCACTCAATCTCGTGATTTAAAATATCACATGAGGCTTCACACTGGTGAGAATCCTTTCACTTGTGAAATATGTAGAAAATCTTTCATTGTTTCTAGTCGTTTAGAAATTCACATGAGGATTCACAGTGGTGAGAAGCCTTTCAGTTGTGAGATCTGTAGAAAATCTTTCACTCAATCTTGTAATTTAAAATGTCACATGAAGATTCACACTGGTGAGAAGCCTTTCAGTTGTGAGATATGTGGAAAGTCTCATGTTCAATCAAGCCATTTAAAATCTCATATGAGGATTCACTCTGGTGAGAAGCCTTTCAGTTGTGAGGTCTGTAGAAAATCTTTCACTCAATCTCGTGATTTAAAATATCACATGAGGCTTCACACTGGTGAGAATCCTTTCACTTGTGAAATATGTAGAAAATCTTTCATTGTTTCTAGTCGTTTAGAAATTCACATGAGGATTCACAGTGGTGAGAAGCCTTTCAGTTGTGAGATCTGTAGAAAATCTTTCAATAAATCTTGTGATTTAAAATGTCACATGAGGATTCACACTGGAGGTAATCTTTTCAGTTGTGAGATATGTGAGGAGTCTTTTGCTAAGAAATTTCAAATCAGAGAACACTTGAGAGCACATGCTAGATGAAAGATTTTCAGATTATTAGTAAGGTCTCTGTTCAGTTTCATTTAAAACAATAAAACTGGCCTCCAAGGACAAACTCTAAACAAATTGAGAAGATAAAAAAATGCAGGTCAAACAGATAAACAAGAACAACCACCAAACATTACTAATATACAGGATTCGAAAAAAAAAAGAATATTCTAGAAAATGTAAATATTGAAAATGCTGAAATGCATGTACTATTAAATCGAGGGGAAACATTTTTACAGAGTGTTGTTTTCCTATCACTGCTAGGGATGGCCTCAGGGGGATTAACTTTAGAATTTTAAATAGAACGACACTGTCTATGTGATATTTCGGAAAATAAGCTGACAGTAGAAGTATTTTAAGACAAATTTGAGTTTTCTACAACCAAATAGGGTCACAGATATTGTACATTACATCTCAGATAATTCAGCAATATTTTTATAAGAAATTAATTTAATTTTTGTAAAAATTCCGTCTATTTTTTTATACCATTAGTTTTACCAGGTAAAATTTCAAGGAGTCAACATTTTTAGAAAAAGTGAAAAGCTATCCGTTTTCGAGTATAAATTGTTCTATTATTTATCCTAATTTAAGGTATCTTGAAAACATTGCCGGAGACAAGTACTGCACTCGCTTTTTAGCCTCTTTCTAAATAAATTGAAGTAATATTAGCCCTGTTCTTACTATGGGCTGAACAATAAGACTCATAGCATTTATTTAGCACAAATTTTACTAGAAAACCAATAGTTTTTTAACATAAAAAGAATTTAACACCTCCCCTGGTAAAGCTAATGGTAAAAAAGGGGCAAATAAGTTATTTTAAATGGCAAAACATTTTTTTAACAAATTTAACTAAAAAAGTTATTAATATCTTTAAAAAAATGTCTCGAACCTCTGATATTCAATGTACCATTAGACGCTTCGCAATGAATTGTGATATTAAATTTGTGTATCAATTTCGCCCTGAGTTTGTTAACATTTACTTAAAATTATATTAGTTTTTTAATTAAAAAAAAAATTGTTTTTCACTGCCTTTAATTTCGTAGGCATGAAACAGGAGCAATTGTTGACGCTTGTGGTCTGTGTTGTAGCTTGGCCATCCTGTAGTATGTTTCACCTGTGATGGGAGAGAAGTGGCACAATATTTCCCATTTAGTCGCTTGGTCAACACGAGGGCACCGAAAGGTGTCCCTTAAAAACAGCTGTAACCAAATTAAGAATACAAAATTTTGTCGGTACGGGGGATCAAAACTTGGGACCTTCCGCATGGCAAGCGAGTGCTTAACCATTGAGCTAATCGCGCGCTCTATTTTATTGTATCTATCCTTGATAAAGCTATAACCTATAACGCGTTAATCGAAAGTTTCAGAAATATAAACCTAATTCTTTCGAGATATCGAGAATTTTCGAACAAGGTATAACTCGTTATGTTTTTCAGTAAAAACTTTTCACGGGTCGTCCGGCTGTCTGACAAAATCGATCAGAAACTGACATCATCAGAATAGGTCGAGTTTTAGTTTATTCGAAAGGTCTTTATAAAATGCGTTAATTATCAACAAAATTTATCATTCTGCAACTTACGGTTATTGAGTTATTGGTCAACGTAGCTCACTGAAATTTGTTGCAATGAACTTCTCTCAAGCCAGCGTCGATGGCATGTTGAATACACCGGTTCCCTTCAGAACACCGAAGTTAAGCGACATCCAGCGAGGTTAAGACTTGGATGGGTGACCATTCAAATTCTAATTCTCGTGACGCTGGCTTTTTCCGGCCCCACTCAGGCTGGGTGAGGTCAATGTGAGTAGCAGGTTTGTGAGTTTCCTGCGAATGGAGGGTAAAACCCCCGTCGTGATATGACCATGGCAGTTGAAAGCGACGTTAAACCCCAATTAAAAAAAAAAAAAAAAAAAAAGAACTTCTCTCAACGGACGTTTAAAACAATATGCCTCAAGACATATCTCTGCTTTTAAGATTTTTAAGTAGGTCCGTGCTGAGCCTGACTGGGTCAGTGTAGGCAATTTTTTTTTTCTGAAACTAAATCTTCTAAAAAATTAAGGAATTTGGGTTTTTGTGATTTCCTATATTTACAGCTGTTCTTGTGATACGGGGGGGCGGGGTGGAACATTATGGACAGCCTGTATATGCGTAAATACCAAACTCTGTGTTCATTTTCTAATGGTTGTATACCTAGAACCTAACACTTAAAGAGCTCTCACTCAGATTTTGTCTAAAATAATCTCTCGTAGCAAAGATGTTCATTGAGAAGGAAATTTTTGTACTGCAAAAGCTCTAGTTCAAAAAATAACTTATTTACCATTCATTCTAGATGGGGGTTGTGACATATCAAATCCAATGATTCTGAGGTGTTGATTACGAATTATTTTTAGCTATCTGTTACCGTTGAGTCACCATTAGCGGTTCAAATTTAGACGGAGTTGGCTTTTAAGATGGAAATTATTGTAATTATTTTTAATAAATTATAATTTTCATGTTGTCAAAAAAAGAAGAAGAAAATCGTCGTGTCACACGTGATGTTAGTACCTGATCTCATATTGGCTCCACAACTTCCTAATGTTACATATGTAACAGGTTCTATGTTCTTCAAGGTTTATTATTTTTTTAATATATAAATATCTCAATATAATAGATCTGCTTGTTTTTACGTCTGGTGCCACGCTCACATACCATCCACAACAACGCATCTAGACATGTATTACTAATATGTGTACCCGGCCTTACGCGTTACATTATGGGGATGTGGACCCGGCCTAACGCGTCACATCACAGAGATGTGGATCCGGCCTAACGCGTCACATCACGGAGATTTAGATCCGGCCTAACGCGTCACATCACAGAGATGTAGATCCGGTCTAACGCGTCACATCACAGAGATGTGGACCCGGCCTAACGCGTCACATCACAGAGATGTGGATCCGGCCTAACGCGTCACATCACAGAGATGTGGATCCGGCCTAACGCGTCAAATCACAGAGATGTGGACCCGGCCTAACGCGTCACATCACAGAGATGTGGATCCGGCCTAACGCGTCACATCACAGAGATGTGGATCCGGCCAAACGCGTCACATCACAGAGATGTGGATCCGGCCTAACGCGTCACATCACAGAGATGTGTGGGATCACGGGCCAACGCGTCACATCACGGAGATGTGGACCCGGCCAAACGCGTCACATCACAGATATGTGGATCCGGTTTACCACAGCATGAGGTAAACAAAAAATTCAAATAAATTGAACCAATCAGAGGCCGGGATTTTAGAAAGAGGAACAATCAGCCGTTCAATGTTGGACGCATGAATTTGTTCAATTCGAGATAGGCAAGGTTCTCTCTATGTTATATGGTCTCAGTGATTCGCACCCAAAAAATGCGGAGGTATTATGTACGCGTTAGGCCAGATCCAAATCTCCGTGATGTGACGCGTTAGGCTGGGTCCACATCTCCGTGATGTGACGCGTTAAGCCGGATCCACATCTCCGTGATGTGAAGCGTTAGGCGGGTCCACATCTCCGTGATGTGACGCGTTAGGTGGTCACTTCGTGAGTACGCGTTAGTCGGGTCACATCTCTGTGATGTGACGCGTTAGGCCGGGTCCACATCTCCGTGATGTTTTTTCTTTTTATTAATGTTACTAACTTGCTTTGTATGTTTTGAAAGCAAAATAAAAAAAATATGCATTCCATTTAAAATTCGGGAGAAACGGACATGTGCCCCTCTGAAAACGCCCTTAGTGGCGGTGGGCGCAGGTTCAAAATATTTTCTCATAAAACATCGGACTTCATACTGGGGACCAATTTTTTGTTTCAAGATCCCCTAACTCAAACTGTTCTCGAGAAAAAGATAGTGGCTGGGTGGTTTCGATCACCCTGTAAAATGAAAGATAAAACATACATCAAGACCAAATTAAGAGAACCGGACTTTATAGTCAAGGGACAGATACGGGGATACGCCTCCTGCTCTTCTCTCTCTCTGGTGCGAATGAGCCTGCTCTTCTAGCTAAAAAAAAAACGTCATAATGGTGGCAATGTCTTCAGCTTCAATTTATTTTGTTTTTAGAATTTTTGGTCTAGACCGCTGATATTTTAACCTCCTTGGTTTCAAATCACAGGGGTTCTCAAAAAGTATTCGACGAATGGCTCATTTATTGAAAACAAGCAGGCTGTCGCCCGCTTTGCGGGCCGAGGCATGGCCGTGAAAGCAAAAAATCCTTTTTCGCCAATGGCAGGTGTTGCAGTGGGAATTTCGAAAAATCCCGTCTTATTGCACATCTAGACTATAAGACAAAGCTACCTACCAAATTTCAGCTTCCTAGGACTTACGGTTTGGGCTGTAGAGCGATGATCAGTCAGTGGTCAGTGAGTGTCTTTGACATTTATATATAGAGATTTAACTTTTCTTTGAAAACTTGTCTCTCCGCGGAATCTTGAAATTTCTAGTTAAACAACGTCTAGCGAGTTGAAGACTTCATCATTCTGGCATTCCGGTCAAACCCAGGCTGGGTTATGGGAAGCAGGTTTGTGAGTTTCTTGCGAATCGAGTTTAACCCCCCCCTCCTATATAACCATGTAATTGAAAAATGATGTTAAACCCTATTCAAATCATCAAAACTTTTTCAATTTACAAGATTGATAAAAAAAATTGAATTTTACAGTGGTAATTTCTCTTCACCTGACCATTGTATCCATAACAGATCCAAACATTTCCTCTCAGTTATTCTCATGCATGCGGAAACTCTGCACTCTAGGTTCTCTGTTATTGCAGCTGTTTGAAAAACCTTCACCAATGATCAGGTATATGTCTCACTAGAGGACTATAAACAGTGAATGTACTAGCTGTAGCCAAGCTCTTTGTTTTAGAAAATGAAGTTTTGCCCCAACACCACTCTCACATCACTTTAGGGTTCATTACCTTCACATCAATGCCATTCCAGAAACAAAAAATAACTTGGTTAGAATATTACGCTCCAGCTGGGATTCAAACCCGCAACTTCTGGGTCAGGGACTAATGCTCTTAACCAATGAGTCAGGGAGGTTGGCTAGCCAAGCTCCATGACTCATTGGATACAAAAACAATGGCGAGTTTTATAAATATATGAAAGCAGGGAACTGGTAGGCTCATCTCAACCCCATCATAACTGAATCAATTGCCTCCCTGCACGATGGTCCCATCATTTCTACAGAAAAAGGCACAAATATTTTGGATTAAAAAAAAAAAAAATTGATATTTTGCTTAGTATTTGTGTTATTTTATCACAATTTAGGTAGTACTACAAAATTATAGGACTGGTCCATATCTTCTTCTTTTTTAATTTGGGTTTATTGTTGCTTTCAACTGCTAGGTCATTTCACAACCCTCCATCAGCAGAAACCCATAAACCTTCTACACAGGTTAACCTCACCGAGCCTGGCTTGTGTAGGAATGTCAGCATGACAAAGTCTTCAAGTCTTTAATAATTTGGATGATAATATTTTATTGTAGTTCTATCATATTCTGAATTTTGATCATAAGCACAGTGAAAGAGACAAATTAAATCATCTGAAGACTCCTACACCATCATGATAACAACTGAAGGTAGCGCAACACCTGGAGTATGGAGCACCACCCTTATTGAAGTGAATACAGTTCTTGGTTTCTTTGAAGGTATGGATGTAGAACCTGAGGTAGATGAGTTTTTTTTACAAATATGCATAATATATTTTACTGTCTGGCCTGTTTTCAAGATATTATAAATTTAGATTGAATAACAATGGCTGGTGCTATCATTAAATGACAAACTTCACGTTGGCTCAATTGCAGATTCACTCCATACAAGAACAATAGAATTTGTCAAATTCCTTTATAAACTAGGGTTTCCAATCCAATATTTAT
This sequence comes from Bactericera cockerelli, assembly GCA_024516035.1. Lineage (NCBI taxonomy): Eukaryota > Metazoa > Arthropoda > Insecta > Hemiptera > Triozidae > Bactericera > Bactericera cockerelli. Next base: position 20,262,564 of record CM044966.1, read on the forward strand.
ATTAAAAACCCAGGTTCCATTAAATTGACAGAACTGGCTATAAGGTTTTTTGAATTTATTTACACAAATTATGGTAAAAGACTAGTATTGATGAAAATCTTCATAGTAATATTTCTGACTAGACTGATTTTTTCCCTCAAGAAAATTGTAAACAAAGGTAAACTCTCCCTCTCAGTTTATAAAATGTTGATTTTTTTGAAGTTTGATGTTGGGAATTACAAAATCAGAGCAAAGAATTTCTTTAACTAAAATGAACTCAATTTTCCAATTTCTAGTATTAGAAATTATAGGAAGTAAAATTGTTATGAAGAAATTCTTGAATAAATCAATGCATACTGACTACCTTGTTTTGATACTATTTTACAGATACCTGTAATGTTTACTTCAATCAAAATACTGTGTATACATCAAAAATCAAAACCGAAAAATCAGAATCCAAACCAGATATTGCTAATCAGATAACATTGAATTGGATGCAACATTTAAACTTTGCCAAGGACCAAGGAGGAGAAAACTTGTTGGCTTTCTATTACAGTGGATGTCTGTTTTTTATGTAAGTATTGGTAGTAACTAAATCTGTAAAATTTTGCACTATTAAATAAATAAATAAGGGATATATTATTATTATTATTATTATTAGGTGTTATAATGAGGGTTTTCGGTGTGAGATTGTCTCTAACTTAAATTGGAGTTGTTCTCTGTTAAAATTCTCTGTAATTTGTTTTGCTACGTTTTCTGTCCCACCCGTTTCTGTTCGGATCAAGTTGATGAAGATATCATTACTTACCGTTTTCCCTGTACTTTTAATATCATCTCCTAGTGAGGCCAGGTCAAGGTTTTCCTTGACTTTCCCTGCCATATTGGCGTGCAACAGAATTTTAGATGTGGATATTCTCACTGTCTGATAATCTCTTACCTTAACACTCTTCTTATCTTTGTCTGTGAGAGGCCATGCAGGGTGATTTAACATTATTAACCATAAAAATTTAATTTTGCCATTCTCCTGCTTTGCGTGATGTCTCTAGGGTTAGTTGTCGACATATGGGTATTCATTATATTTTTTTCTCATCAATTTTTTCAACAAGTTTTTTAATGTCTTTCTTTGCCTCCTGTGACCAAAAAGCCATATCTTGTTTAAAGTTCCTTTTCATCTTTCTTGATTTTACTTTGATGTGTTACTCTAAGACTGTACAGTCTAGAAATAGATTTACAATGTCCCCAAGGCTTTCTCTGACAGTGAGGTCAGACCCAGGTTTTATTCTTCCTCTGATGAGAAAATAAGTGTTGAGTTCCCCTTCTTACCTTATGAAAGGGAGTGACTCCTGTCCACTTTGACTCTTTTGAATGCAGATTCGGGCATTTCTTGGCATCTAACAGTTTGTTCAAGTAGCTCCCATTGGTTGCACATTCATGGATCATATCTCTTACCTTTCTTGTCTTTTCCTCTTTTGTGTCCTTTGTATCGCTCACCATTTGCTGGTCACTTCTTCGTATTCCCTGCTTTACTTTTTCCACTTCCCGAAGTGCCTCCTCAGGTTTCATGATGAACTCCTTCAACAGGGATCTGCTTCCAGGGTTCCAGTTTAGCCAGAGCCCCATCTGATCAATCTCCTCACACATCGCCTCAACAATCCTTGTGTACACCTCCACGGGATCCTCCGCGATCTCCTCATCAGTACCTGGTGTACCGCCGAACTGCTCATCACTTTGCTCCCCTGTGCCAGTGGTATTGTTAGGATTCCTCATCGGACTTCTAGCACAATGTTTACACTTCACAAAGCTGGTTACTCAGGAATTTGCTGACGCACGGTCCTGAGTCCAGAACACTTTCCTAAGTTAGAAAATAATATGATTGTTTATTTTTAATTTTACGAGAAAAATAACGACATTGACACACTTGCTTACGCTTTCCCATCTCAAACCAAACTCTGTCTGCCATGTATGTGTGTCCTAAATCTGCTGAATTAACTTGTATATCAGTCCTTGTCTTTTTTCATATTTACACTGGACAATCCTGTATAAAATCATGTTTGTCATCATTTTTCTTGTTCCCAGAGTGACTAAAACCATTCCTCCCAAGACAGAACTTCTTGTAAGGAACTATAATCATGCTATCTGCCGCAAAAGAGAATGCTCAACACTCAATCATGATGAGAATAAACATCTTGATAACACCTGGTTCATTTGTATGCTATGCAGAATTCTGTTCCCTTCACTAAACAATGTAATAAAACACGCCAGATTTTGCAACAAAACTGGATGTATAATTGCCAAAGTAGATTACAGTAAAGAAAAAAACACTGCTGAAGATTACAAGCCTTGCACAGTTTCACCTTGTGCATGCAATGGAGAAGCAGTGTTGGGGGATATCAATTGTGAGCCAGAGTATATTGGACATATGGAATCTACAGATGGACCTCCTTCAAACACAATTTATGAAACTGAATCCCATATAGATAATATTAAATGTGGAACCACACAGTATAAATGTGTACATATAGAATCTACAGATGCATCTCCGTCAAACACACTTCATGAAACTGAATTCAACAGATAATATAAATGTGAGCCACAAGGCAGTGTATATGTAGAATCTACAGACGCACCTCCTTCAAACACACTTCATGAAACTGAATTATTTACAGATAATATTAAATGTGAGCCACAGGATAGAGAACATATAGAATCTACAGATGCACCTCCTTCAAACACAATTCATGAAACTTTAGTACTATAATGAGCACAAGGCAGATTAGAATTCAGACGCTTTCAACATCTGAATGAATATTTCAGATAAAATTAAATGTGAGCCACAGGATAGTAGAACATATAGAATCTACAGATGCACCTCCTTCAAACACAATTCATGAAACTGAATTCCACGTAAACAGTATTAAATTTGAGACACAAGGCATTGTATATATTAAACAATTGCAGCTTCATCAAACACCATCTGATACTGAATCACTTATAGATAATATTGAATGTGAGCCACAGGACAGTGAATATATAAATCTTCAGATGCACCTCCTTCAAACACACTTCATGAAACTGAATTATATACTGAAATATTAAATGTGAGCCACAGGATAGTGAAACTATGAATCTACAGATGCACTCCTTCAAACACAATTCATGAACGAATTCCCGTAACAGTATTAAATTTGAGAACAATCTTATGTGAAAGTCTCATGCTCGATCAAGCATTTAAATCTCACATGAGGATTCACTCTGGTGAGAAGCCTTTCAGTTGTGAGATTTGTAGAAAATCTTTCACTGAATCTAATACTCTAAAAATCACACGAGGATTCACACTGGTGAGAAGCCTTTCAGTTGTGAGATATGTAGAAATTCTTTCACTGAATCAATACTTTAAAAAGGCACAAGAGGATTCACTCTGGTGAGAAGCCTTTCAGTTGTGAGATATGTAGAAAATCTTTCATGTTCATATCGATTTAAAAATTCACATGAGGATTCACTCTGGTGAGAAGCCTTTCAGTTGTGAGATCTGTAGAAAATCTTTCACTCAATCTTGTATTTAAAAAGTCACATGAAGATTCACACTGGTGAGAAGCCTTTCAGTTGTGAGATCTGTAGAAAATCTTTCACTCAATCTTAGTGATTTAAAATCACATGAAGATTCACTCTGGTGAGAAGCCTTTCAGTTGTGAGATCTGTAGAAAATCTTTCACTGATCTGTAATTTAAAAATCACATGAGGTTCACACTGGTGAGAAGCCTTTCAGTTGTGAGATCTGTAGAAAATCTTTCACTCAATCTTGTAATTTAAAAAGTCACATGAAGATTCACACTGGTGAGAAGCCTTTCAGTTGTGAGATCTGTAGAAAATCTTTCACTCGATCTCGTAATTTAAAAGGTCACATGAAGATTCACACTGGTGAGAAGCCTTTCAGTTGTGAGGTATGTAGAAAATCTTTCACTCGATCCAGTGATTTAAAAAGACACATGAGGGTTCACACTGGTGAGAAGCCTTTCAGTTGTGAGATATGTAGAAAATCTTTGAATCAATTTAGCAGTTTAAATAGTCATATGAAGATTCACTCTGGTGAGAAGCCTTTCAGTTGTGAGATCTGTAGAAAACCTTTCACTGGATCTCGTAATTTAAAAAAACACATGAGGGTTCACACTGGTGAGAAGCCTTTCAATTGTGAGATATGTAAAAAATCTTTCACTCAATCGAGTAATTTAAAAAGTCACATGAAGATTCACACTGGTGAGAAGCCTTTCAGTTGCGACATATGTGGAAAGTCTCATGCTCGAACAAGCCATTTAAAATCTCATATGAGGATTCACTCTGGTGAGAAGCCTTTCAGTTGTGAGGTATGTAGAAAATCTTTCACCGAATCTTATACTTTAAAAAGTCACATGAAGATTCACACTGGTGAGAAGCCTTTCAGTTGTGAGATATGTAGAAAATCTTTCACTAAATCCAGCAATTTAAAAAGTCACATGAGGATTCACAGTGGTGAGAAGCCTTTCAGTTGTGAGGTATGTAGAAAATCTTTCACAGAATCTAATACTTTAAAAAATCACATGAGGATTCACACTGGTGAGAAGCCTTTCAGTTGTAAGGTATGTAGAAAATCTTTTAATAGATCTAATTATTTAAAAAGTCACATGAGGATTCACACTGGAGATAATCATTTCAGTTGTGAGATATGTGAGAAGTCTTTTGCTAAGAAATTTCAAATCAGAGAACACTTGAGAGCACATGCTAGATGAAAGATTTTCGGATTATTTGTAAGGTCTCTGTACAGTTTCATTTAAAACAATAAAACTGGCCTCCAAGGACAAACTCTAAACAAATTGAGAAGATAAAAAAATGTAGGTCAAACAGATAAACTAGCACAATCAACAAACATTACTAATATACAGGATTCGAAAAAAAAGAATATTATAGAAAATGTAAATATTGAAAATGCTGAAATTCATTCACCATTAAATCGAGGGGGAAACATTTTTTACTGAGTTTTGTTTTCCTATCACTGCCAGGGTTGGCCTCAGGGGGGTTAACTTTAGAATATTAAATAGAAAGACACTGTCTATGTGACATTTCGGAAAATAAGCTGACAGTAGAAGTATTTTAAGACAAATTTGAGTTTTCTACAATCAAATAGGGTCACAGATATTGTACATTACATCTCAGATAATGCAGCAATATTTATATAATAAATTAATTTATTTTTTGTAAAAATTCCGTCTATATTTTTTTATACCATCAGTTTTACCAGGGGAAATTTCAAGGAGTCAACATTTCTAGAAAAAGAGTGAAAAGGCTATCCGTTTTCGAGTATAAATTGTGCTATTATTTATCCTAATTTAAGGTATCTTGAAAACATTGTCGGAGACAAGTACTGCACTCGGTTTTTAGCCTCTTTCTAAATAAATTGAAGTAATATTAGCCCTGTTCCTACTATGGGCTGAACAATAAGACTCATAGCATTTATTCAGTACAAATTTTACTAGAAAACCAATAGTTTTTAACATAAAAAGAAGTTGACACCTCCCCTGGTAAAGCTAATGGTAAAAAAGGGGCAAATAAGTTATTTTAAATGGCAAAACATTTTTTTAACAAATTTAACTAAAAAAATTATTAATATCTTTAAAAAAATGTCGCGTACCTCTGATGTTCAATGTACCATTAGACGCTTCGCAATGAATTGTGATATTAAATTTGTGAAGCAATTTCGCCCTGAGTTTATTAACATTTACTTAAAAATATATTATTTTTTTTTTTATTAAAAAAAAATTGTTTTTCACTGCCTTTTTTGTTTCATAGGCATGAAACAGGAGCAATTGTTGATGCTTGTGGTCTGTGTTGTATCTTGCTCATCCCGTAGTATGCTTCCCCTGTGATGGCAGAGAAGTGACTTTTATTTGACAACTAGCGGGCTGTCGACCGCTTTGCGGGCCGAGGCATGGTCGTAAAGCAAAAAATCCGTTTTCGCCAATAGCAGATGTTGTAGTGGGAATTTCGAAAAATCCCGTCTTATTGCACATCTAGTTTATAAGACAAAGCTACCTACCAAAATTCAGTTTCCTAGGACCTACCAGTTCGGAGAAACAGTGATGAATGAGTGAGTGAGTGAGTCAGTCAGTCAGTGAGTGAAACTCTTTTATAAGTATAGATATTTCCAATTTAGGCACTTAGACAACACGAGCGCACCGAAAGGTATCCCTGAAAAACAGCTGTAAGCAAATTAAGAATACAAAATTTTGTCGGTACGGGGGATCGAACTCGGGACCTTCCGCATGGCAAGCGAGTGCTTAACCATTGAGCTAATCGCGCGCTCTATTTTATTGTATCCATCCTTGATACAGCTATAACCTATAACGCGTTAATCGAAAGTTTCAGAAATGTAAACCTAATTCTTTCGAGATATCGAGAATTTTCGAACAAGGTATAACTCGTTATGTTTTTCAGTTAAAACTTTTCACGGATGGTCGTCCGGCTGTCTGACAAAATCGATCAGAAACTGACATCATCAGAATAGGTCGAGTTTTAGTTAATTCGAAGGGTCTTTATAAAATGCGTTAATTATCAACAAAATTTATCATTCTGCAACTTACGGTTATTGAGTTATTGGTCAACGTAGCTCACTGAAATTTGTTGCAATGAACTTCTCTCAACGGACTTTTAACACAATATGCCTCAAGACATATCTCTGCTTTTAAGATTTTTAAGTAGGTCCGTGCTGAGCCTGACTGGGTCAGTGTAGGCAATTTTTTTTTTTGCTGAAACTAAATCTTCTAAAAAATTAAGGAATTTGGGTTTTTGTGATTTCCTATATTTACAGCTGTTCTTGTGATACGGGGGGCGGGGTGGAACATTATGGACAGCCTGTATATCCGTAAATACCAAACTCTGTGTTCATTTTCTAATGGTTGTATACCTAGAACCTAACACTTAAAGAGCTCTCACTCAGATTTTGTCTAAAATAATCTTTCGTAGCAAAGATGTTCATTGAGAAGGAAATTTTTGTACTGCAAAAGCTCTAGTTCAAAAAATAACTTATTTACCATTCATTCTAGATGGGGGTTGTGACATATCAAATCCAATGATTCTGAGGTGTTGATTACGCATTATTTTTAGCTATCTGTTACCGTTGAGTCACCATTAGCGGTTCAAATTTAGACGGAGTTGGCTTTAAAGATGGAAATTATTGTAATTATTTTTAATAAATTATAATTTTCATGTTGTCAAAAAAAGAAGAAGAAAATCGTCGTGTCACACGTGATGTTAGTACCTGATCTCATATTGGCTCCACAACTTCCTAATGTTACATATGTAACAGGTTCTATGTTCTTCAAGGTTTGTTATTTTTTTAATATATAAATATCACTATATAATAGATCTGCTTGTTTTTACGTCTGGTGCCACGCTCACATCCCATCCACAACAACGCATCTAGACATGTATTACTAATCGAAGTGTCTAGAAGCCCGCCGATTGAAACTGAGGTTGACCGCTACGCAGCGTTCGTGTAGCATCCTTATCAAGTTTTTCAGTTTCATTATTCGCGGAATTTTGCTCATGTAATACTTATTTTGACACCAGATCTCAACTGTTGGGTAGCGATGCGGTATAAGCATGTCGCTTATGACGCGCGTGTTGAGGGTATGTCTTCAAATCATGCTCTCGTCAATTTTTTTTTTTTAATTTTTTAAACTGATGTAACATTTTTTTTATTAATGATTTTTTCTTTTATTATTATTATAATTTTTAACCCTTTCAACCCTAATGGGATTATACGTCCCAGAGATAGCTTTTCCTGTTCAAGTGGGATTATATGTCCCAAAACTACTAACAGAACACCGGTCTCAGTGTTGTTTGATCACGTATCTAGTTTTCTGTCACGTGACCAAGTTTCATGTTAATACCATGTCTAGTTCTACCTCCAGATCAGTTTGATTTCAGCAAGTGCACAGAGCAGGTATGTCGAATCTCAAAATAATTACGTAAGTGCTATTTATTTTCAAATCCATGAAAGCTAAGTGCAGAAATGCAGTTATTTAGAGTGCTTATAGTGTTTTATAGTGTTTAGAATAATTTCCAATGTAATATCTATAACCTAGCTCAAGTTGTTCAAGTGAATAGGGAGGGACTTCTTGGTGGGACATATTGTCCCAGTAGTATTTTTTGGAGACCACCTGGGATACTACGACCCAATCGTTGTTCGTGATGGGATTTTTTGTCCCATCAGTACTTTTTACTCGGGACTATTTGACCCAATAGTAGTTTTTCGTGAAATTATTTTTAGACCAGGAGTTTTTTTCATGTTATTTTTTATTTTTCGTTTTGATTTTCAAAAAAAAAAATTGATACCAAAAATTAGCTCTAAATGTTGTCATTACTATTCTTGAAGCCCAATATACAGGTTTTAAAAATACTAATGGGACATAGTGTCCCACCAAAGAATACTAATGGGATGTTGTGTCCCACCAAAGAATACGGCTGGGATATAGAGTCCCACGAAAGAATACGGCTGGGACTTATTATCCCAGCATTTTCCGGAAAAACGGCAAAAGATAAAATCTTCAAACTTTGTACAGTTCTTATTTATGACCCAATAAATAAGATCCAATGAAGAAAATCATAAAATTTATACGCTGCAAAAGTCGGGTTGAAAGGGTTAAACTAAAATAATAATTATTTGTATGAGACTTAATGGGCAAAGGTAGGGTTAGGTAAAGTTAACGAGGTGAAATTGCACGATAGATCACTGACTTCAGTTTGTTGGGTAGGATGGTTGGGTGAGGGGCTTAGGTTAGGTTGAAATTAGTGCAGGGTTAGACCGGGTCGCTGCCTCACCCAAGCTATCCTAGCTGGCTAACGAAACACAACATTTAGACTGAAAAATTAATAGTAATTCCGCGAATATTGGAACTGTTCGGCTGACATCCAAAAAAATAAAAGCAACCGTGTTCGGCTTTGGAAGCGCTCCCAACCAACTAACCATTCAGCTGCCAATACTCATATTAGGAAGCTTCAAACTTTGAGAGGATGCTACACGAATGCTGCGTAGCGGTCAACCTCAGTTTCAATCGGCGGGCTTCTAGCAACGGCCATTACTAATATGTGTACCCGGCCTTACGCGTTACATTATGGGGATGTGGACCCGGCCTAACGCGTCACATCACAGAGATGTGGATCCGGCCTAACGCGTCACATCACAGAGATGTGGATCCGGCCTAACGCGTCACATCACAGAGATGTAGATCCGGCCTAACGCGTCACATCACAGAGATGTGGACCCGGCCTAGCGCGTCACATCACAGAGATGTGGATCCGGCCCAACGCGTCACATCACAGAGATGTGGATCCGCCCTAACGCGTCACATCACAGATATGTGGATCCGGTTTACCACAGCATGAGGTAAACAAAAAATTCAAATAAATTGAACCAATCAGAGGCCGGGATTTGTAGAAAGAGGAACAATCAGCCGTTCAATGTTGGACGCATGAATTTGTTCAATTCGAGATAGGCAAGGTTCTCTCTATGTTATATGATCTCAGTGATTCGCACCCAAAAAATGCCGGAGGTATTATGTACGCGTTAGGCCAGATCCAAATCTCCGTGATGTGACGCGTTAGGCTGGGTCCACATCTCCGTGATGTGAAGCGTTAGGCCGGGTCCACATCTCAAAATATTTTCTCATAGAACATCAGACTTCATACTGGGGACCAATTTTTTGTTTCAAGATCCTAACTCAAACTGTTCTCGAGAAAGAGATAGTGGCTGGGTGGGTGGTTTCGATCACCCTGTAAAATGAAAGATAAAACATACATCAAGACCAAATTAAGAGAACCGGACTTTATAGTCAAGGGACAGATACGGGGATACGCCTCCTGCTCTTAAAAAAACGTCATAATGGTGGCAATGTCTAGCTAAAAAAACGTCATAATGGTGGCAATGTCTTCAGCTTCAATTTATTTTGTTTTTAGAATTTTTGGTCTAGACCGCTGATATTTTAACCTCCTTGGCTCAAATCACAGGGGTTCTCAAAAAGTATTCGACGAATGGCTCATTTATTGAAAATTTAACTTTTCTTTGAAAACTTGTCTCTCCGCGGAATCTTGAAATCTCTAGTTAAACAACGTCTAGCGAGTTGAAGACTTCATCATTCTGGCATCCCGGTCAAACCCAGGCTGGGTTATGGGAAGCAGGTTTGTGAGTTTCTTGCGAATCGAGTTTAACACCCCCCTCCTATATAACCATGTAATTGAAAAATGATTAATGATGTTAAACCCTATTCAAATCAACAAAACTTTTTCAATTTACAAGATTGATAAAAAAAATTGAATTTTACAAGTGTTAATTTCTCTTCACCTGACCATTGTATCCATAACAGATCCAAACATTTCCTCTCAGTTATTCTCATGCATGCGGAAACTCTGCACTCTAGGTTCTCTTGTTATTGCAGCTGTTTGAAAAACCTTCACCAATGATCAGGTATATGTCTCACTAGAGGACTATAAACAGTGAATGTACTAGCTGTAGCCAAGCTATTTGTTTTAGAAAATGAAGTTTTGCCCCAACACCACTCTCACATCACTATAGGGTTCATTACCTTCACATCAATGCCATTCCAGAAACAAAAAAAAACTTGGTTAGAATATTACGCTCCAGCTGGGATTCAAACCCGCAACTTCTGGGTCAGGGACTAATGCTCTTAACCAATGAGTCAGGGAGGTTGGCTAGCCAAGCTCCATGACTCATTGGATACAAAAACAATGGCGAGTTTTATAAATATATGAAAGCAGGGAACTGGTAGGCTCATCTCAACCCCATCATAACTGAATCAATTGCCTCCCTGCACCATGGTCCCATCATTTCTACAGAAAAAGGCACAAATATTTTGGATTTAAAAAATAAAAAAAATTGATATTTTGCTTAGTATTTGTGTTATTTTATCACAATTTAGGTAGTACTACAAAATTATAGGACTGGTCCATATCTTCTTCTTTTTTAATTTGGGTTTATTGTTGCTTTCAACTGCTAGGTCATTTCACAACCCTCCATCAGCAGAAACCCATAAACCTTCTACACAGGTTAACCTCACCGAGCCTGGCTTGTGTAGGAATGTCAGCATGACAAAGTCTTCAAGTCTTTAATAATTTGGATGATAATATTTTATTGTAGTTCTATCATATTCTGAATTTTGATCATAAGCACAGTGAAAGAGACAAATTAAATCATCTGAAGACTCCTACACCATCATGATAACAACTGAAGGTAGAGCAACACCTGGAGTATGGAGCACCACCCTTATTGAAGTGAATACAGTTCTTGGTTTCTTCGAAGGTATGGATGTAGAACCTGAGGTAGATGAGTTTTTTTTACAAATATGCATAATATATTTTACTGTCTGGCCTGTTTTCAAGATATTATAAATTTAGATTTAGTGTATTTTCTGTACTTAATCTCCCCCAATCTCGCATCAGCTGATCACAGATTAAGGATTTCTCCTCACAGCTTGTTCTTATTTCTCCTCCAATCTTAACCCGACGTTTTTGTCAGATCGAGATCAACGCCATTTTGAAATCAATTTGACTTTGAGGTTGACCTTCAGCAGATCTTTATTATTTGTTTATGTTTTCATAAATTTACATTGAATAAACTTTTTTGATTTTCTATTGATGACTAGGCTACTTCTAAACCAGTTTAGGTATTAGGTTCTAGTTTGAATTTTGAGCCAGATTTAAGATTAGGAATTGTACAGGTATCAAAGTTCATTGTTGATAATGAAAGTACCTTTTATTAACATCCTCAATTTACATATTTCGCCGAAAATGAATGCATAATGTACAGAATGCTAGCTCGAGTTTCCCTTTTGCATTACCTTTATAAATCTCAAGTGTACATTTGTTCTACATCTGGAAAGCAAGACGCTGTGTAGTATAAGAACAATCACGTCTGAGAAATTCTCATGAAAAAAATCAAGGCAGTTTTCAATTTACAAAAGAGCACTGGTTCAAGCTGCAGTGATTGTTAACTCTGCTGTTTGTTGAATGCACCAAATTTTCTGAACAGTCTATGGAATATTAAATTGATTTACATCAAAATTTGAGAAAAAGTAGGTAATGAAACTCTCGCAGAAATCTAAATAGTCATAATAAGGTATTCAGATAGTTCAAATTTCCAATTCAATGAAATATTCTTATCAATCCTTATCAGTAATCTTTATTTACATTTCACTGTGAGAAGCTAGCCCTTAATTTAAGTTTCTCTGATTATGCTAGAGCGCGTCGAGGCGTTCTGATCTGTACAGATCGAGATTGGGGGAGATTAAGTACAGAAAATACACTTATTGAATAACAATGGCTGGTGCTATCATTAAATGACAAACTTCACGTTGGCTCAATTGCAGATTCACTCCATACAAGAACAATAGAATTTGTCAAATCCTTTATAAACTAGGGTTTCCAATCCAATATTTATATAAAAAACCCAGGTTCCATAAAATTGACAGAACTGGCTATAAGGTTTTTTGAATTTATTTACACAAATTATGGTAAAAGACTAGTATTGATGAAAATCTTCATAGTAATATTTCTGACTAGACTGATTTTTTCCCTCAAGAAAATTGTAAACAAAGGTAAACTCTCCCTCTCAGTTTATAAAATGTTGATTTTTTTTAAGTTTGATGTTGGGAATTACAAAATCAGAGCAAAGAATTTCTTTAATTAAATGAACTCAATTTTCCAATTTCTAGTATTAGAAATTAAAAGGAAGTAAAATTGTTATGAAGAAATTCTTGAATAAATCAATGCAAACTGACTACCTTGTTTTGATACTATTTTACAGATACCCGTAATGTTTACTTCAATCAAAATACTGTGTATACATCAAAAATCAAAACCAAAAAATCAGAATCCAAACCAGATATTGCTAATCAGATAACATTGAATTGGATGCAACATTTAAACTTTGCCAAGGACCAAGGAGGAGAAAACTTGTTGGCTTTCTATTACAGTGGATGTCTGTTTTTTATGTAAGTATTGGTAGTAACTAAATCTGTAAAATTTTGCACTATTAAATAAATAAATAAGGGATATTATTATTATTATTATTAGGGTTATAATGAGGGTTTTCGGTGTGAGATTGTCTCTAACTTAAATTGGAGTTGTTCTCTGTTAAAATTCTCTGTAATTTGTTTTGCTACGTTTTCTTCCCACCCGTTTCTGTTCGGATCAAGTTGATGAAGATATCATTACTTACCGTTTTCCCTGCACTTTTAATATCATCTCCTAGTGAGGCCAGGTCAAGGTTTTCCTTGACTTTCCCTGCCATATTGGCGTGCAACAGAATTTTAGATGTGGATATTCTCACTGTCTGATAATCTCTTACCTTAACACTCTTCTTATCTTTGTCTGTGAGAGGCCATGCAGGGTGATTTAACATTATTAACCATAAAAATTTAATTTTGCCATTCTCCTGCTTTGCGTGATGTCTCTAGGGTTAGTTGTCGACATATGGGTATTCATTATATTTTTTTCTCATCAATTTTTTCAACAAGTTTTTTAATGTCTTCTTTGCCTCCTGTGACCAAAAAGCCATATCATGTTTAAAGTTCCTTTTCATCTTTCTTGATTTCCCTTTGATGTGTTACTCTAAGACTGTACAGTCTAGAAATAGATTTACAATGTCCCCAAGGCTTTCTCTGACAGTGAGGTCAGACCCAGGTTCTATTCTTCCTCTGATGAGAAAATAAGTGTTGAGTTCCCCTTCTTACCTTATGAAAGGGAGTGACTCCTGTCCACTTTGACTCTTTTGAATGCAGATTCGGGCATTTCTTGGCATCTAACAGTTTGTTCAAGTAGCTCCCATCGGTTGCACATTCATGGATCATATCTCTTACCTTTCTTGTCTTTTCCTCTTTTGTGTCCTTTGTATCGCTCACCATTTGCTGGTCACTTCTTCGTATTCCCTGCTTTACTTTTTCCACTTCCCGAAGTGCCTCCTCAGGTTTCATGATGAACTCCTTCAACAGGGATCTGCTTCCAGGGTTCCAGTTTAGCCAGAGCCCCATCTGATCAATCTCCTTACACATCGCCTCAACATTCCTTGTGTACACCTCCACGGGATCCTCCGCGATCTCCTCAACAGTACCTGGTGTACCGCCGAACTGCTCATCACTTTGCTCCCCTGTGCCAGTGGTATTGTTAGGATTCCTCATCGGACTTCTAGCACAATGTTTACACTTCACAAAGCTGGTTACTCAGGAATTTGCTGACGCACGGTCCTGAGTCCAGAACACTTTCCTAAGTTAGAAAATAATATGATTGTTTATTTTTAATTTTACGAGAAAAATAACGACATTGACACACTTGCTTACGCTTTCCCATCTCAAACCAAACTCTGTCTGCCATGTATGTGTGTCCCAAATCTGCTGAATTAACTTGTATATCAGTCCTTGTCTTTTTTCATATTTACACTGGACAATCCTGTATAAAATCATGTTTGTCATCATTTTTCTTGTTCCCAGAGTGACTAAAACCATTCCTCCCAAGACAGAACTTCTTGTAAGGAACTATAATCATGCTATCTGCCGCAAAAGAGAATGCTCAACACTCAATCATGCTGAGAATAAACATCTTGATAACACCTGGTTCATTTGTATGCTATGCAGAATTCTGTTTCCTTCACTAAACAATGTAATGAAACACACCAGATTTTGCAACAAAACTGGATGTATAATTGCCAAAATAGATTACAATAAAGCAATAAACACTACTGAACAATACAACCTTTGCACAGTGTCACCTTGTGCATGCAATGGAGAAGCAGTGTTGGAGGATATCAATTGTGAGCCACAGGACATTGGACATATGGAATCTACAGATGGACCTCCTTCAAACACACTTCATGAAACTGAATTCCATATAGATAATATTAAATGTGAGCCACAAGATAGTGTACATATAGAATCTACAGATGCACCTCCGTCAAACACACTTCATGAAACTGAATGCCATACAAATAATATTAAATGTGAGCCACAAGGCAGTGTATATTTAGAATCTAGAGACGCACCTCCTTCAAACACACTTCATGAAATTGAATTATTTACAGATAATATTAAATGTGAGCCACAGGATAGTGAACATATGGAATCTACAGATGCACCTCCTTCAAACACAATTCATGAAACTGAATTCCACATAAACAGTATTAAATTTGAGACGAGACACAAGGCATTGTATATATTAAACAAATTGCAGTTCCATCAAACACCCATCCTGATACTGAACTCCTTATAGATAATATTGAATGTGAGCCACAAGATAGTGTACATATAGAATCTACAGATGCACCTCCGTCAAACACACTTCATGAAACTGAATGCCATACAAATAATATTAAATGTGAGCCACAAGGCAGTGTAAATGTAGAATCTACAGATGCACCTCCTTCAAACACACTTCATGAAACTGAATTATATACAGATAATATTAAATGTGAGCCACAGGATAGTGAACATATAGAATCTACAGATGCACCTCCTTCAAACACAATTCATGAAACTGAATTCCACGTAAACAGTATTAAATTTGAGACACAAGGCATTGTATATATTAAAGATAATATCCTTATAGATAATATTGAATGTGAGCCACAGGACAGTGAATATATAAAATCTACAGACCAGAACTCGTGTATTTTGCTAGATAATCTCAACAAACATTTAGATAAACACAGAGAAGAAAAACTTTATGAATGTGATAAATGTAAAAAGACATTTTCTTTTCTATTCCATCTTAAAAATCATATTGCTACACATACTAGTTTAAAGCCTTTCAGTTGCGACATATGTGGAAAGTCTCATGTTCAATCAAGCCATTTAAAATCTCATATGAGGATTCACTCTGGTGAGAAGCCTTTCAGTTGTGAGATTTGTACAAAATCTTTCACTGAATCTAGTACTTTAAAAAAACACTTGAGTATTCACACTGGTGAGAAGCCATTCAGTTGTGAGAAATGTAGAAAATCTTTCACTGTATCTAGTACTTTAAAAAAACACTTGAGGATTCACACTGGTGAGAAGCCTTTCAGTTGTGAGATATGTAGAAAATCTTTCACTGAATCTTGGAATTTAAAAAAACACTTGAGGATTCACACTGGTGAGAAGCCTTTCAGTTGTGAGGTATGTAGAAAATCTTTCACTAGATCAAGCCATTTAAAATCTCATATGAGGATTCACTCTGGTGAGAAGCCTTTCAGTTGTGAGATTTGTAGAAAATCTTTCACTGAATCAAGTTCTTTAAAAATTCACAAGAGGATTCACACTGGTGAGAAGCCATTCAGTTGTGAGAAATGTAGAAAATCTTTCACTGTATCTAGTGCTTTAAAAAATCACTTGAGGATTCACACTGGTGAGAAGCCTTTCAGTTGTGAGATATGTAGAAAATCTTTCACTGAATCTTGGAATTTAAAAAAACACTTGAGGATTCACACTGGTGAGAAGCCTTTCAGTTGTGAGATTTGTACAAAATCTTTCACTGAATCTAATACTTTAAAAATTCACAAGAGGATTCACACTGGTGAGAAGCCTTTCAGTTGTGAGATATGTAGAAAATCTTTCACTGAATCTTGGAATTTAAAAAAACACTTGAGGATTCACACTGGTGAGAAGCCATTCAGTTGTGAGAAATGTAGAAAATGTTTCACTGTATCTAGTGCTTTAAATAATCACTTGAGGATTCACACTGGTGAGAAGCCTTTCAGTTGTGAGATTTGTAGAAAATCTTTCACTGAATCAAGTTCTTTAAAAATTCACAAGAGGATTCACACTGGTGAGAAGCCTTTCAGTTGTGAGGTCTGTAGATAATCTTTTACTCAATCTCGTGATTTAAAATATCACATGAGGCTTCACACTGGTGAGAATCCTTTCACTTGTGAAATATGTAGAAAATCTCTCATTGTTTCTAGTCGTTTAGAAATTCACATGAGGATTCACAGTGGTGAGAAGCCTTTCAGTTGTGAGATCTGTAGAAAATCTTTCACTCAATCTTGTAATTTAAAAAGTCACATGAAGATTCACACTGGTGAGAAGCCTTTCAGTTGTAAGGTATGTAGAAAATCTTTCAATAAATCTTGTGATTTAAAAAGTCACATGAAGATTCACACTGGTGAGAAGCCATTCAGTTGTGAGATATGTAGAAAATCTTTTACTCGATCCAATGATTTAAAAATTCACAAGAGGATTCACACTGGTGAGAAGCCTTTCAGTTGTGAGGTATGTAGAAAATCTTTCACTGAATCTTCTAATTTAAAAAAACACTTGAGGATTCACACTGGTGAGAAGCCATTCAGTTGTGAGAAATGTAGAAAATGTTTCACTGTATCTAGTGCTTTAAATAATCACTTGAGGATTCACACTGGTGAGAAGCCTTTCAGTTGTGAGATTTGTAGAAAATCTTTCACTGAATCAAGTTCTTTAAAAATTCACAAGAGGATTCACACTGGTGAGAAGCCTTTCAGTTGTGAGGTCTGTAGATAATCTTTTACTCAATCTCGTGATTTAAAATATCACATGAGGCTTCACACTGGTGAGAATCCTTTCACATGTGAAATATGTAGAAAATCTCTCATTGTTTCTAGTCGTTTAGAAATTCACATGAGGATTCACAGTGGTGAGAAGCCTTTCAGTTGTGAGATCTGTAGAAAATCTTTCACTCAATCTTGTAATTTAAAAAGTCACATGAAGATTCACACTGGTGAGAAGCCTTTCAGTTGTAAGGTATGTAGAAAATCTTTCAATAAATCTTGTGATTTAAAAAGTCACATGAAGATTCACACTGGTGAGAAGCCATTCAGTTGTGAGATATGTAGAAAATCTTTTACTCGATCCAATGATTTAAAAATTCACAAGAGGATTCACACTGGTGAGAAGCCTTTCAGTTGTGAGGTACGTAGAAAATCTTTCACTGAATCTTCTAATTTAAAAAAGCACATGAGGATTCACACTGGTGAGAAGCCTTTCAGTTGTGAGGTATGTAGAAAATCTTTCACTCGATCCAGTGATTTAAAAAGTCACATGATGGTTCACACTTGTGAGAATCCTTTCAGTTGTGAGGTATGTAGAAAATCTTTCACTCGATCCAGTGATTTAAAAAGACACATGAGGGTTCACACTGGTGAGAAGCCTTTCAGTTGTGAGGTATGTAGAAAATCTTTCACTCGATCCAGTGATTTAAAAAGTCACATGATGCTTCACACTGGAGGTAATCTTTTCAGTTGTGAGATATGTGAGAAGTCTTTTGCTAAGAAATTTCAAATCAGAGAACACTTGAGAGCACATGCTAGATGAAAGATTTTCACCCAGACGGCACAAAAGGTTACACAAGCTTTATAGACTCTGAATTTTCCTTGTAAAAATAAGCTTTACTTCACAAGGTTTAAAAAGTATAAAAAAAGTATGGATTTTTCCTTGTAAAAATAACCTTTACTTCACGAGATTTAAAAAAGTATAAAAAAGTATGAAATAATAAGTTTGCGGAAAACTTACTTAGGCAAGGTTTATAAACACTTTGGAAAGGTTTCCGCAATCTTTTATAAGTTTTTTAAATATTTTTTTTCGCAAGACATCGGAATAGAGAAAACGCCTTAAAAAATAAATGTGTGACTGTGTATGCAATATGTCTCTCTTCATCAATGGTCTGTGGACTCCATATTGAATTTTTGAAATTAAATAACTGAAAAGTTTATCAAGTCGCAAAACACTTTTAAGTTATTAGTTATAAATTTATAATTATTAGTATTGTAACTTAAAATAGTTCTGTTTTTAGTGATCCAATGCTCTGACTGAATTCTGGAGCTCTTTACAAACTTTTACCTTAGAGAGCATGAACAATTTTTGACCAACTCAGGTCAGGATGGTCAATATGTCTGCAAACATAATATCTTTTTAAACTGGATCCTAGCATTTAAAATATGATCCATGGAGGAAATCCACATGATATTTTCCACCTGTTTACATGTATTGTGCATCCAATCCAACATAGCTTCAATCTGAAGAAACCTATTCAAGCTGCCTCCCTCCTCAAACATATTGAAGACACCGGATAAGTGAAAGTGACTACACATTTTATTGATGATTTAACAATATAATTATATCTAACAATTTCTGATAAAAGTCCAACAAGTTGACTATTCTAAAGTTCCTTCATCACAGTTTTAGGGTGTAACTAAAAAGAAATTTTTCTCTACTTTAAAAAGTTTACTGTTCTAAAGTGTACCAATTTCCATGCATTAATCATAAGGGAGTTTTACACTCCAATTAGTGGGGTAAGCAATAGCTAAACAATATCTTACATTGTTTTATAGTCAAACCAGGATATGTATGTGGAAATGCTGGAGATTAACCTGTTCCAGATATTCCACTTAATCAGAATCACACTCTTAACAGGTGTCTGACTGGGGATTTTAAACAGGGAGAAGACCAGTGTTTTGCTAAACAACTATAAACAGAGAACTGACTAGCTAAAGGCTTTTTAATAGGTTCACATTATTGAAGATTTGACTACACTGTTCCATAATCAAAAGATCCTGTGTTCAATTTTCAGTTTTTTTCTTCTTTCAAACAGCAAATTCTGTTCCCTTTGAAAATAAGGCATTTCTAGCCCTTATCAGGCTAAGTGAGGTTAATGTGGGTAGCTGGTACTATTCCCAGTAAATTCAATATACAACCCCCATTTTTTTTTAAATAAATAAATCTGTTCTCTGAAAATGTGAGGCTGGTATATCTAGCCCTACTCAGGCTGAGTGAGGTGAATGTGGGTAGCTGGTACTGTTCCCATTAAATTCAGAATGAAATTCCTATCCTCACTATCTCAAATCAGGACAGGGGTTTTTTATGGATCTTCAACCAGCTATGACATAAAAAAAAATATTGTAAGTTAAGAAGAAGTATTAAGTGTTGCAAATTTAGACAGTTTTTTACTTGTAATAAGTACATTTTTTACTATAATGTGTTCATTAATTTTAATTTTTAAAACAGTAGCTTGCATTATTAAGGATTTGACTACTGCCCGTAATACAATATTATATTGTTAAATCATCAATAAAATGTGTAGTCACTTTCACTTATCCGGTGTTGGGTTCAATATGTTTGAGGAGGGAGGCAGCTTGAATAGGTTTCTTCAGATTGAAGCTATGTTGGATTGGATGCACAATACATGTAAACAGGTGGAAAATATCATGTGGATTTCCTCCATAGATCATATTTTAAATGCTAGGATCCGGTTTAAAAAGATATTATGTTTGCAGACATATTGACCATCCTGACCTCAGTTGGTCAAAAATTGTTCATGCTCTCTAAGGTAAAAGTTTGTAGAGCTCCAGAATTCAGTCAGAGCATTGGATCACTAAAAACAGAACTATTTTAAGTTACAATACTAATATAACTAATAACTTAAAAGTGTTTTGCGACTTCATAAACTTTACAGTTTAATTTCAAAAATTCAATATGGAGTCCACAGACCATTGATGAAGAGAGACATATTGCATACACAGTCACACATTTATTTTTTAAGGCGTTTTCTCTATTCCGATGTCTTGCGAAAAAAAATATTTAAAAAACTTATAAAAGATTGCGGAAACCTTTCCAAAGTGTTTATAAACCTTGCCTAAGTAAGTTTTCCGCAAACTTATTATTTCATACTTTTTTATACTTTTTTAAATCTTGTGAAGTAAAGGTTATTTTTACAAGGAAAAATCCATACTTTTTTATACTTTTTAAACCTTGTGAAGTAAAGCTTATTTTTACAAGGAAAATTCAGAGTCTATAAAGCTTGTGTAACCTTTTGTGCCGTCTGGGATGTAAATGGAAAAATATAAAACTGAAAAACACAAATTGTCTTCTTATTTATTAATGTTAGCATTTCACCAACAGCTTTTCATCATTGTAGACCAAATTGCCTTGAAATAGTATATTTTTCATCAAATCCAAATTAATTTTAAAAATTTCCTGGCCCTACCTGTGAAATCACAATTTTCAAATTTTCCCAAGCAATGGCGGCGGTATGAAATTCAATATGGAGCCCCTTAATTAATAAGTAGGTATGCAATTTCCAAAACCTTGTAAAAATAAGCTTAATAAAATGCTCAGGGGGAGGAAGTAGTAAGCTTATAGAAGTGTTTCTAAAATGTTAAGCCTTGTCAAAATAAGCTTTATAAAATGTTTGAATCTTGTCAAAATAAGTGTTTTTAAAATCTTTTTAAACACTTTCTGTGCCGTCTGGGTCAGATTATTAGTAAGGTCTCTGTTCAGTTTCATTTAAAACAATAAAACTGGCCTCCAAGGACAAACTCTAAACAAATTGAGAAGATAAAAAAATGTAGGTCAAACAGATAAACAAGAACAACCACCAAACATTACTAATATACAGGATTCGAAAAAAAAGAATATTCTAGAAAATGTAAATATTGAAAATGCTGAAATGCATGTACTATTAAATCGAGGGGAAACATTTTTACAGAGTGTTGTTTTCCTATCACTGCTAGGGATGGCCTCAGGGGGATTAACTTTAGAATTTTAAATAGAAAGACACTGTCTATGTGATATTTCGGAAAATAAGCTGACAGTAGAAGTATTTTAAGACAAATTTGAGTTTTCTACAACCAAATAGGGTCACAGATATTGTACATTACATCTCAGATAATTCAGCAATATTTTTATAAGAAATTAATTTAATTTTTGTAAAAATTCCGTCTATTTTTTTATACCATTAGTTTTACCAGGGGAAATTTCAAGGAGTCAACATTTTTAGAAAAAGTGAAAAGGCTATCCGTTTTCGAGTATAAATTGTTCTATTATTTATCCTAATTTAAGGTATCTTGAAAACATTGCCGGAGACAAGTACTGCACTCGCTTTTTAGCCTCTTTCTAAATAAATTGAAGTAATATTAGCCCTGTTCTTACAATGGGCTGAACAATAAGACTCATAGCATTTATTCAGCACAAATTTTACTAGAAAACCAATAGTTTATAACATAAAAAGAATTTAACACCTCCCCTGGTAAAGCTAATGGTAAAAAAGGGGCAAATAAATTATTTTAAATGGCAAAACATTTTTTTAACAAATTTAACTAAAAAAGTTATTAATATCTTTAAAAAAAATGTCTCAAACCTCTGATATTCAATGTACCATTAGACGCTTCGCAATGAATTGTGATATTAAATTTGTGTATCAATTTCGCCCTGAGTTTGTTAACATTTACTTAAAATTATATTAGTTTTTTTAATTAAAAAAAAAATTGTTTTTCACTGCCTTTAATTTCGTAGGCATGAAACAGGAGCAATTGTTGACGCTTGTGGTCTGTGTTGTAGCTTGGCCATCCTGTAGTATGTTTCACCTGTGATGGGAGAGAAGTGGCACAATATTTCCCATTTAGGTCCCAACTTCCGCATGGCAAGCGAGTGCTTAACCATTGAGCTAATCGCGCGCTCTATTTTATTGTATCTATCCTTGATAAAGCTATAACCTATAACGCGTTAATCGAAAGTTTCAGAAATATAAACCAAATTCTTTCGAGATATCGAGAATTTTCGAACAAGGCATAACTCGTTATGTTTTTCAGTTAAAACTTTTCACGGATGGTCGTCCGGCTGTCTGACAAAATCGATCAGAAACTGACATCATCAGAATAGGTCGAGTTTTAGTTAATTCGAAAGGTCTTTATAAAATGCGTTAATTATCAACAAAATTTATCATTCTGCAACTTACGGTTATTGAGTTATTGGTCAACGTAGCTCACTGAAATTTGTTGCAATGAACTTCTCTCAACGGACGTTTAAAACAATATGCCTCAAGACATATCTTTGCATTTAAGATATTTAAGTAGGTCCGTGCTGAGCCTGACTGCGCCAGTGTAGGCATTTTTTTTTTTTTTTTTTTGCTTGAAATTAAATCTTCTAAAAAATTAAGAATTTGGGTTTTTGTGATTTCCTATATTTACAGCTGTTCTTGTGATACGGGGGGGCGGGGTGGAACATTATGGACAGCCTGTATATGCGTAAATACCAAACTCTGTGTTCATTTTCTAATGGTTGTATACCTAGAACCTAACACTTAAAGAGCTCTCACTCAGATTTTGTCTAAAATAATCTCTCGTAGCAAAGATGTTCATTGAGAAGGAAATTTTTGTACTGCAAATGCACTAGTTCAAAAAATAACTTATTTATCAATTATTCTAGATGGGGGTTGTGACATATCAAATCCAATGATTCTGAGGTGTTGATTACGAATTATTTTTAGCTATCTGTTACCGTTGAGTCACCATTGGCGCTTCAAATTTAGACGGAGTTGGCTTTAAAGATGGAAATTATTGTAATTTTTTTAAATAAATTATAATTTTCATGTTGTCAAAAAAAGAAGAAGAAAATCGTCGTGTCACACGTGATGTTAGTACCTGATCTCATATTGGCTCCACAACTTCCTAATGTTACATATGTAACAGGTTCTATGTTCTTCAAGGTTTATAAGTTTTTTTTAATATATAAATATCACTATACAGGGTGTTCCACCAAACTTGGACACCTCAAATTACAGCCCCTGAAAGAGTTTTTGAAAAATAAAAAATCCACGAGTACATGGTCAAATTATGCAGTTTCAGTCATGAATTTTTTTTTATACAGTGTGGTTCAAAAGTCAGAAATTGAGGTGTCAACTTTCGATTTTTAAATGGATCGACCTGAATTTTATTTAATAATTTTACTTGTAAATGGTTCCTGAGTACTTTTTTAAACAAAAATTTTACATACAGGGTGGTTTTTTTTTGACCAATTTTTTTTCTAAATCTCGAATAACTCAACTTTGTTTAATTTTTTCGATAACAAGAATAGGAAGTGTTTGTGTAATGAAAACACGCACTTTCAATTGGCATCAACTTTTTTTTATACAGGGTGGTTCACAAGTGAAATAATGACTTGATTTTTTTAAAACTGAGTTTTTTTAATTTTTTATTTGGGATTAATAATTTTAACCTAATTTTACACATTTTTTGTTGGTCATATCCAAAAACAAAACTAAAGTGTTGTACAGGGTGAGACATCATTTTTGTAACACTCTGTATATGGGCAGTCAAAGAGACATAAAATTAAATAGAAAGACTAAATGTGCAAGAAAAACTTCGATTTTTAATTATATAAAAAAGTTATGGTGTTTTAACTAATATTGTCACATGGACCACCCTGTAGATATTTTCTTAAAACATCATATGGGTAGTCGAAATTGTCTAAAATTCAACGAGGAGTCCAAATCTGAAATAAAAAATTGAATTCAAAAAGCCATTTTCAATTTTGTGTCTACACCTCCCTACTTTTTATTTCTAGTTTTAAAATCATTCAGTGTGTAACTGTGTACACCAAATTGAAAATAGCTTCAAAATTCGAGTTTTTTACTTGTTTTTTCCCCACGATTCGAAGTCTTCGTTGAATTTTATACAACCTCGAGTACCCACATGATAGTTTAAGAGAATATCTACAGAGTGGTCTATGCGACAATATTAGTTAAAACACCATAACTTTTTGATATCATTAAAAATCAAAGTTTTTTTTGCACATTTAGTTTTTATACTTAATTTTACGTCTCTTTGACTGCCCATATACAGGGTGTCACAAAAAAATTATGTCTCACCCTGTACAACACTTTAGTTTTGTTTTTCTATATGACTAACAAAAATGTGTAAAATTAGATTAGAATTATTAATCCCAAATAAAAAATTAAAAAAAACTCAGTTTTAAAAAAAAACAAGTCATTATTTCACTTGTGAACCTGTATAAAAAAATTTGATGCCAATTGAAAGTGCGTGTTTTCATTACACAAACACTTTCTATTCTTGTTATCGAAAAAATTAAACAAACTTGAGTTATTCGAGATTTAGAAAAAAAATTGGTCGAAAAAAAACCACCCTGTATGTAAAATTTTTGTATAAAAAAGTACTCAGGAACCATTTAAAAGTAAAATTATCAAATAAGACTCAGGTCGATCCATTTAAAAATCGAAAGTTGACACCTCAATTTCTGACTTTTAAACCACCCTGTATAAAAAAAAATTCATGACTGAAACCGCATAATTAGACCATGTACCCTAGGATTTTTTATTTTTCAAAAACTCTTTCAGGGGCCGAGTAATTTGAGGTGTCCAAGTTTGGTGGGACACCCTGTATAATAGATCTGCTTGTTTTTACGTCTGGTGCCACGCTCACATCCCATCCAGAACAACGCATCTAGACATGTATTACTACTATGTGTACCCGGCCTTACGCGTTACATTATGAGGATGTGGACCCGGCCTAACGCGTCACATCACAGAGATGTGGACCCGACCTAACGCGTCACATCACGGAGATGTGGATCCGGCCTAACGCGTCACATCACGGAGATTTGGATCCGGCCTAATGCGTCACATCACAGAGATTTGGATCTGGCCTAACGCGTCACATCACAGAGATGTGGTCCTGGCCTTACGCGTTTCATCACGTGTATAGAACCGATATCAGGTTGTAATCAATGGGCTCCGGCATTTTTTTGGGTGCGAATCACTGAGATCATATAACATAGAGAAAACCTTGCCTATCTCGAATTGAACAAATTTATGCGCCCAACTTTGAACAGCTGATGGTTCCTCTTTCAACAAATCCCGGCCTTTGATTGGTTCAATTTATTTGAATTTTTTGTTTACCTCATGCTGTCCCGGATAACGAAACATCCCTAATTTTCACGTCAGATACCAAGTCTTATGTTGCTACAGTACATCATAAGTAGAAAAAAAGGAAAGTAAAAGAGGAAACAAAGACAAAAATAACTAATAGGTAAGTATGAAAAAAAGTAAAAATATTATTCTAGAAGAATTGGGTATAGGTAGTTTAGGTACCCACTCCTTCGCGAGAGAAAAATTACTATAACTCTGGAACTGATTTTGAAATCAGCTGATGGGCCCTACTGGTCGCAAATGTTGATACATCATGATCAAAATAATTTGCAAGCTGAAACAGTTGACTCCGAGAAAAGGGCAATCTTATGAACCCCGCATCCCTGGCAAGAAGATACCAAATTGAGCCTCAAAAATTCAAAGTAATTGGACTTCTCTTTGGAGCACGTGGAACAATTCCTTCATTCACTTGGAATACACTAGCAGAACTAGGTATGAGTAATAAGACCCTTATTGAAATTAAATTTCAAGTTCTCAAAGATTCCATTCGTATTCTTAACTTACACTTCTTCAACCAATAATCAATTTTTAAAAAAATTCTCCACTTATTTTATATTTCCAATAGATTGGGATTGTAGAAGTACGAGTATATTATCAACTAAAATTATAAAATGAAAGATAAATCATACATCAAGACCAAATTAAGAGAAGGGATGAACACGGGGATACATTTCACGGTCGAGCCTGCTCTTCTCTCTCTCTGGTGCGAATTAACCTATTTACTGTTATGATTTTAATCATTCGTTTCTTTCATTATTTTTTCTTGGTCATAAAACTAAGGAAACGTCATAATGGTGGCTATGTCTTCAGCTTCAATTTATTTTATTTTTAGATTTGCTCTAGACCGCTAATATTTTAACCTCCTTGGCTCAAATCACAGGGGTTCTCAAAAAGTATTCGACGAATGGCTCATTTATTTAAAATAAATTTAATTTTTCTTTGAATTACTTTGAAAACTTGTCTCTCAGCGAAATCAAGTTCAACAACGTCTTGCGAGGTGAAGACTTCATCATGCTGGCATTCCGGTCAAACCCAGGCTGGGTTATGGGAAGCATTTTTGTGAGTTTCTTTCGAATCGAGTTCAAGACCCCCATCCTGTATAACCATGTGATTAAAAATGATGTTAAACCCTATTCAAACCAACAATACTTTTTGAATTTACATGATTGATAATTTTATTTGAATTTTACAAGTCTTAAATGAGGTAAATTTCTCTTCACCTGACCATTGTATCCATAACAGATTCTACATTTCCTCTCTAAGATGATCTTATACTTGAGAAAACTCTGCGCTCTAGGTTCTCTTGTTATTGCAGTTGTTTTTTTTCTTTGAAAAACCTTCACCAATGATCAAGTATATGTCTCACTAGAGGACTATAAACAGAGAATGTACTAGCTGTAGCCATGCTATTTTTTTTTTTTTTTTAAATGAAGTTTTGCCCCAACACCACTCTCACATCACTTTAGGGTACATTACCTTCACATCAATGCCATTCCAGAAACAAAATAACTCAGTTAGAATTTTACGCTCCAGCTGGTATTTGAACCCGCTACTTCTGTGTCAGGGACTAATGCTCTTAACCAATGAGTCACGGAGGTTGGCTAGCCAAGCAGGATATAAAAACAATGGCAACTATTATAAATATATGAAAGCAAGGAACTGGTAGGCTCATCTCAACCCCGTCATAACTGAATCAATTGCCTCCCTGCACCATGGTCCCATCATTTCTATAGAAAAAGGCACAAATATATTGGATTTAAAAAATAAAAAAATATTGATATTTTGCTTAGTATTTGTTTTATTTTATCACAATTTAGTTTGTATTACAGAATTATAGGACTCGTCCATATCTTCTTCTTTTTTAACCCTAGATTGGTAGATATCTGTCATTTTGACCGACACATGGGAGGAACAGATTTTTTCTCCTCTTTACACTTATCAGAACATGTCCAAACTCCCAGATATGCTATCCCAGTTTAGTAGTGAGTTGACCTTCAAGTGAGTGAGACCTGTGTCAGTGATTTCGTTAGTTTAATTAAAAAATTCGTAAAGAATAGGAGGTCATTTTGACAGGTATGTAGAATTAACGTGATATCGTGGGGGTCACTCTGACATGTTCAGGGATAGAATAATAGAAGTCAGTCAGTTAGTCAGAACATTGACTACTTCATTGATTCATTTACTGGTTGCCACATCTCTTTGTTTCCCCTGCGATTATACTATTTTTTAATAAATAATGTAGAATTTAATTAATATAAGTATGTCTCTTTTGGTTCTTATCTCTTTGTTTTTTTTTTTTCAATTTGATTTTGGCTGAAAAAACTACATGGGAGTCAAATTGACGGGTATCTAGCGTTCACGTATTAAAAAGGGATGCTACCTATCTAGGGTTAATTTGGGTTTATTGTTGCTTTCAACTGCTAAAAGTCATTGCACAACCCTCCATTGGCAGGAAACTCATGAACCTGCTACACACATTAACCTCACCCAGCCTGGCTTGCTTAGGAATGCCAGGATGACAAAGTCTGCAAGTCTTTAATTATTTGGATAGTAATATTTTATTGTAGTTCTATCATATTCTGAAGTTTGATCATAAGCACAGTGAATGAGACAGATTTAATCATCTGAAGACTCCTACACCATCATGATAACAACTGAAGGTAGTGCAACACCTGGAGTATGGAGCACCACCCTTATTGAAGTGAATACAGTTCTTGGTTTCTTCGAAGGTATGGATGTAGAACCTAAGGTAGATGTGTTTTTCGAGTATGTTTTTTTTTTACTGTCTAGCCTGTTTTCAAGATATTATAAATTTAGATTGAATAACAATGGCTGGTGCTATCATTAAATGACAAACCTCACGTTGGCTCAATTGCAGAGTCACTCAATACCAGAACAATAGAATTTGTCAAATCCTTTATGAACTAGGGTTTCTAATCCAATATTTATAAATAAACCCAGGTTCCATCAAATTGACAGAACTGGCCATAAGGTTTTTTTGAATTCATTTACACAAATTATGGTAAAAGTCTAGTATTGATGAAAAGCTTCATAATACAATTTCTGGCTGGACTGATTTTTTCCCTCAAGAAAATTGTAAACAAAGGTAAATTCTCCCTCTCAGTTTACAAAATGTTGATACCTTGAAGTATTATGTTGGGAATTACAAAATCAAAGCAAAGAATTTTTTTTAACTTAAATGAACTCAATTTTCCAATTTCTAGTATTAGAAATTATAAGAAGTAAAATTGTTATGAAGAAATTCTTGAATAAATCAATGCAAAACTGCCTTGTTTTGATACTATTTTACAGATACCCGTAATGTTCACTTCAATCAAAATACTGTGTATACATCAAAAATCAAAACCGAAAAATCTGAATCCAAACCAGATATTGCTAATAAGATAACATCGAATTGGATGCAACATTTAAACTTTGCCAAGGACCAAGGAGGAGAAAACTTGTTGGCTTTCTATTACAGTGGATGTCTGTTTTTCATGTAAGCATTGGTAGTAACTAAATCTGTAAAATTTTGTACGTCTGTAAACGAGACCTTGTTTAGACTGCTGGAATAAAGGGACTTTTTAGTCTCACCTCGGCAGTATAAACAAGGTAATTTCTATTCTATTCTATTCTATTCTACTATTAAATAAATAAATAAGGGATATAAATAAGTGATATTATTATTATTAATAGCTGTTATAATGAGGGTTTTAGGTGCAAGATTGTCTCTAACTTATATTGGAGTTGTTCTTTGTGAAAATTCTCTGTAATTTGTTTTGCTACTTTGTCTGTTCGGATGAAGATATCATTACTTACCGTTTTCCCTGTACCTTTAATTTCAACTCCTAGTGAGGCCAGGTCAAGGTTTTCCTTGACTTTCCCTGCCATGTTGGCGTGCGACAGAGTTTTAGATGTCGATATTCTCACTGTCTGATAATCTCTTACCTTAACATTCTTTTCTTTGTCTGTGGGAGGCCATGCAGGGTGATTTCACATTATTTACCATAAAAATTTAATTATGCCATTCTCCTGGTTTGCTTGATGTCTCTAGGGTTAGTTGTCGACATGTGGGTATTCTTTATATTTTTATTCTCATCAATTTTCTCAACAAGTTTTTTAATGTCTTTGCCTCCTGTGACCAAAAAGCCATATCTTGTTTAAAGTTCCTTTCCATCTTTTTTGATGTTACTTTGATGTGTTGGACACCCTCTAAGACATGGATCATATCTCTTACCTTTCTTGTCTTTTCCTCTTTTGTGTCCTTTGTATCGCTCACCATTTGCTGGTCACTTCTTCGTATTCCCTGCTTTACTTTTTCTATTT
This sequence comes from Bactericera cockerelli, assembly GCA_024516035.1. Classification (NCBI taxonomy): domain Eukaryota; kingdom Metazoa; phylum Arthropoda; class Insecta; order Hemiptera; family Triozidae; genus Bactericera; species Bactericera cockerelli. Next base: position 20,292,630 of record CM044966.1, read on the forward strand.
CCCGAAGTGCCTCCTCAGGTTTCATGATGAACTCCTTCAACGGGGATCTGCTTCCAGGGTTCCAGTTTAGCCAGAGCCCCATCTGATCAATCTCCTCACACATCGCCTCAACATTCCTTGTGTACACCTCCACGGGATCCTCCGCGATCTCCTCATCAGTACCTGGTGTACCGCCGAACTGCTCATCACTTTGCTTCCCTGTGCCAGTGGTATTGTTAGGATTCCTCGTCGCACTTCTAGCACAAAACATTAGTATCAGCTGAAGGAACAGCTGGTGTGTGTTCAGACTGTTCAGTACACAGTTTCTTATCAATGTTTACACTTCACAAAGCTGGTTACCACTGAGATCATATAACATAGAGGGAACGCGATGCATCATGATTTGCATCCAAGAGGGACCATCAGCTGATTTTAAAATCAGTGCCGGAATTGTAGTAATCTTTCTCTCGAGAAAAAGTTGGTACCTAATACTTCTAAAATAATATTTTTACTTTATTCATACTTTTTTTTTATTATTAAGAACATAACATTGTTTCAAAAATAATTCTTATAACTATAAATTGAAACAACAATACCAATGTTCACATTAAAATTAAATAATTAATTAAGAACTTAAAACTATAGCGAACTAAAAACTAATTGTCTTACATTTGCTTTAAAAGCTTCCTTAGACAGTAAAAAGTCGTCTGTGCTTAAGTGTACTTCATTACATAGAGTCATTGCTCTGTTCAGTGGCGATTCATGAAGTTTAGTAAGTCTAGGATGAGGGACTGTGAAGGTTTCAATATTTGTATTTCTTAAAATGGGGTTTGGTGTTTTTTCCACTATTTTTTCTTTGAGTTCTAGACATGTAATATTATTGTTTACAAGATTATAAATTAACATCACTAGATCTACTTTACGTCTTAATTCAAGAGAATTAATATCAAGCATTTCTAGAAGGGTGTTGTAGGAAATAGCTTCCGGGTATTTTGGATAAAACCCGTTTTCTTTTTTAAATAGGTATCTAACATGTGGACTGAATTTTTTCAATTGTTTTTGATTCTAATTTCGAGTTTGGATCCCATAATATTGATCCATACTCCACAGTAGATCTCACTAGTGATAAAAATAGCGTTCTTAAAACATCAATATCCTTAACGTGTTTTCCGAATCGAATAATGAGGCCAAGTTTTCTATAAGCTCGTTTTAGCATGTTTGCACGATGTTCGTTAAATTTATGTTCACTGTCAATTATAATACCCAAATCTTTATGAGAATTTACTTTTTCTATACAGATGTCTCCCATTTTGTAGTTATAGTTTATATTGACTTTTTTTTCTTGTGATAGTGATTTGTTTTGATTTGGATGGATGGAAATTTAGCCCAATCAAGTGAAGTTTTTGTCTAACTATGTTGAGATCTTCCTGCAATTTTTGGCAGTCATTTATGTTTGTTATTTTTCTAAAGATTTTGAGATCATCTGCGTAGAGGAGTATTTTTGATTAAGGGCTAATATCTTTGCACACTTCATCGTAGGTTAAAATGAATAGTAAGCTACTTAATTTTGAGCCTTGAGCAATGCCTGATGTTGGGATAAATGGTTCTGATGTAATGTCCATATATTTTACCTGAAGGTTCCTATTGGTAAGGTATGAGACAAATAATTTTGCTGACTTAAATCCTATGCTGTATAATTTTTTTATGATTGATTCATGTGAGATTTGATCAAATCCCTTCATGACATCTGTGAGAAGGACATCCGTTTGATAGCCTTCCTGTAAGGTTGCACATACATATTCTGAAAATTCAGTGAGATTTGTAACTGTCGAACGTCCTTCCACAAAGCCATGCTGAATATTTCTAACCTTAGAAAAAACTTGACCTGCTATAGATTTGTATAATAGTGCCTCATATAGTTTGGCAAAAGAATTGAGGTTAGCTATTGGTCTGTGGTCCTCAACACAGCCAGATTCATTTTTTGGTACAGGTGTTCTTATTGTATCTTTAAGTCGATCAGGAAACACATTTGATTGCAAACTTAAATTAAATAAATAAGTAAGAGGTTTGGCGAGTGATGGAGCGCATTCTCGCACTATTTTGGGGGGTATTCCATCCCTTCCCGCGGGCTTATTTGGGTTTATATTCATAGCTTCATCCAAGACCTGTTGCTCTGTGAACATAGGTATCTCTATACTGGTAGAGAGATCGTTCAGCGAACAGATTTTATCTAAGTCCACAGAGCATGGTTTGTATGAGGTAATGAAGTGATCTGCAAAGGAGTCAACAATCTCTTTTTGAGAGTTCAACTGCTGCCCCTTAAAGATTATGTTTGTCGATTTACCCTTAGATCTTTCCTTTTTTACGTATTTCCAGAAACTTTTACTGTTATGTTTGAATTCAGTGAATAACTTCTGGATGTAGGATTGATAGTTGGACTTAATCTCTTTTTTAATTTCTTTTCGTAAATATTTATAGTGTTCAGATTGGTGCTGTGTTTTGTTTTGCGTTTTGCGCAATTTTTCTTTTGTTTTGAAAATGTGTCTTGTATTTGCGCTCCACCACTCGGGGAAATTTTGTGATCGCTTGCTTACATTGTAAAGGGGAACATTTTTCAAAAATATTTCATTTAACTTTACATAAATATTATTAAGGAAGATGTTTGGACACGTGATTAGATTTATGTCATCTTCCCAGCAGATTTTTTGTATTTCACTATTTAGTTTTTCAGCGTCAATTTTGTGGAAGGCAAAATATTTTGTCTTTTCTTTAGAATCAACTTTATATGGTATTTGCTTAATTTTAATTTTATTTTGATACTTGATCATTATTTCTAATGCAGGATGGTGACTGTCTTCCTTTACTATTCCCTGAGTTTTTAAGATTTCTACATCAACTTGTTTATTATTAGATAAAAATATTTCACTTATGTTCGTTAGACATAGATCTAGTATTCTATTATTTTTATTTCTTATTTTTACTTCTCATACTTATCTATCAGTTAATTTTTTCTTTGCTTCAACTCTTACTTTCCTTATTTTCTACTTATTATATACCTAGTAATATATGATTTGGTATCTGACGTGAATATTAAGGATGTTTAGATATACACCACTGCATGAGGTAAACAAAAAATTCAAAAAAATTGAACCAATCAGAAGCCGGGATTTGTTGAAAGAGGGACCATCAGCTGTTCACACTTGGACACATAAATTTGTTCTACTCGAGATAGGTAAGGTTCCCTCTATGATACGATCCCAGTGCTGGTTACTCCAGAATTTGCTGACGCACTGTCCTAAGTCCAGAACACTCCAAAAGTTAGAAAAAAATATGATTGTTTATTTTTAATTTTACGAGAAAAATATCGATACTGACACACTTGCTTACGCTTTCCCATCTCAAACCAAACTGTGTCTGCTATGTATGTGTGTCCCAAATCTGCTGAATAAACTTGTATATCAGGCCTTGTCTTTTTTCATATTTATGCTAGACAATCCTGTATAAAATCTTATTTGTCATCATTTTTCTTGTTCCCAGAGTGACTAAAACCATTCCTCCCAAGACAGAACTTCTTGTAAGGAACTTTAATCATGCTATCGACCGCAAAAGAGAATGCTTAACACTCAATCACGATGAGAATAAACATCTTGATAACACCTGGTTCATTTGTATGCTATGCAGTATTCTGTTCCCTTCACTAAACAATGTAATAAAACACGCCAGATTTTGCAACAAAACTGGATGTATAATTGCCAAAGTAGATTACAGTAAAGAAAAAAACACTGCTGAAGATTACAAGCTCTGCACAGTTTCACCTTGTGCATGCAATGGAGAAGCAGTGTTGGGGGATATCAATTGTGAGCCACAGGACTTTGGACATATGGAATCTACAGATGGACCTCCTTCAAACACAATTTATGAAACTGAATGCCATATAGATAAATTTAAATGTGAGCCACAAGGCAGTGTATATATAGAAGCTACAGATGCACATCCTTCATACACACTTCTTAAAACTATATTCCATATAGATAATATTAAATGTGAGCCACAGGATAGTTTACATATAGAATTTACAGATGCACCTCCTTCAAACACACTTCATGAAACTGAATTTCGTACAGATAATATTAAATGTGAGCCACAGGATAGTGAACATATAGAATCTACAGATGCACCTTCTTCAATCACAATTCATGATACTGAATTTCAGGTAAATAGTATTAAATGTGAGACACAGGACAGTGAATATATAAAATCTACAGGCCAAAGCTCGTGTGTTTTGTTAGATAATCTCAACAAACATTCAGATAAACACAGAGAAAAAATACTTTACGAATGTGATAAATGTAAAAAGACATTTTCATTTCCATTCCATCTTAAAAATCATATTGCTACACATACTAGTTTAAAGAGGTTTCACACTGGTGAAAAACCTTTCAGTTGTGAGGTATGTAGAAAATATTTCACTGAATCTTGTAATTTAAAAAGTCACATGAGGATTCACACTAGTGAGAAGCCCTTCAGTTGTGAGGTATGTAGAAAATCTTTTACTCAATCTTGTCATTTGAAAAAGCACATAATTATTCACACTGGTGAGAAACCTTTCAGTTGTGAGGTATGTAGAAAATCTTTCACTGAAGCTTCTAATTTAAAAAAGCACATAAAGACTCACACTGATGAGAAGCCTTTCAGTTGTGAGGTATGTAGAAAATCTTTCACTGATTCTAGTAATTTCAAAAGGCACATGAGGATTCACACTGCTGAGAAGCCTTTCAGTTGTGAGGTATGTAGAAAATCTTTCACTGAATCTTGTAATTTAAAAAGTCACATGAGGATTCACACTAGTGAGAAGCCCTTCAGTTGTGAGGTATGTAGAAAATCTTTTACTCAATCTTGTCATTTAAAAAAGCACATAATTATTCACACTGGTGAGAAACCTTTCAGTTGTGAGGTATGTAGAAAATCTTTCACTGAAGCTTCTAATTTAAAAAAGCACATAAAGACTCACACTGATGAGAAGCCTTTCAGTTGTGAGGTATGTAGAAAATCTTTCACTGATTCTAGTAATTTCAAAAGGCACATGAGGATTCACACTGCTGAGAAGCCTTTCAGTTGTGAGGTATGTAGAAAATCTTTCACTGAATCCTTCAAATTAAAAAGACACATGTTAATTCACACTGGTAAGAAGCCCTTCAGTTGTGAGGTATGTAGAAAATCTTTCACTGAATCTTCTAATTTAAAAAAGCACATGAGGATTCACACTGGTGAGAAGCCTTTCAGTTGTGAGGTATGTAGAAAATCTTTCACTCGATCCAGTGATTTAAAAAGTCACATGATGGTTCACACTTGTGAGAATCCTTTCAGTTGTGAGGTATGTAGAAAATCTTTCACTCGATCCAGTGATTTAAAAAGACACATGAGGGTTCACACTGGTGAGAAGCCTTTCAGTTGTGAGGTATGTAGAAAATCTTTCACTGAATCCTTCAAATTAAAAAGTCACTTGTGGATTCACACTGGTAAGAAACCTTTCAGTTGTGAGGTATGTAGAAAATCTTTCACTGAATCTTCTAATTTAAAAAAGCACATGAGGATTCACACTGGTGAGAAGCCTTTCAGTTGTGAGGTATGTAGAAAATCTTTCACTCGATCCAGTGATTTAAAAAGTCACATGATGGTTCACACTTGTGAGAATCCTTTCAGTTGTGAGGTATGTAGAAAATCTTTCACTCGATCCAGTGATTTAAAAAGACACATGAGGGTTCACACTGGTGAGAAGCCTTTCAGTTGTGAGGTATGTAGAAAATCTTTCACTGAATCCTTCAAATTAAAAAGTCACATGTGGATTCACACTGGTAAGAAGCCTTTCAGTTGTGAGGTATGTAGAAAATCTTTCACTGAATCTTCTAATTTAAAAAAGCACATGAGGATTCACACTGGTGAGAAGCCTTTCAGTTGTGAGGTATGTAGAAAATCTTTCACTCGATCCAGTGATTTAAAAAGTCACATGATGGTTCACACTTGTGAGAATCCTTTCAGTTGTGAGGTATGTAGAAAATCTTTCACTCGATCCAGTGATTTAAAAAGACACATGAGGGTTCACACTGGTGAGAAGCCTTTCAGTTGTGAGGTATGTAGAAAATCTTTCACTCGATCCAGTGATTTAAAAAGTCACATGATGCTTCACACTGGTGAGAATCCTTTCACTTGTGAAATATGTAGAAAATCTTTCATTGTTTCTAGTCTATTAGAAATTCACATGAGGATTCACTCTGGTGAGAAGCCTTTCAGTTGTAAGGTATGTAGAAAATCTTTCAATAAATCTTGTGATTTAAAATGTCACATGAGGATTCACACTGGAGGTAATCTTTTCAGTTGTGAGATATGTGAGGAGTCTTTTGCTAAGAAATTTCAAATCAGAGAACACTTGAGAGCACATGCTAGATGAAAGATTTTCAGATTATTAGTAAGGTCTCTGTTCAGTTTCATTTAAAACAATAAAACTGACCTCCAAGGACAAACTCTAAACAAAGTGAGAAGATAAAAAAATGTAGGTCAAACAGATAAACAAGCACAATCACCAAACATTACTAATATACAGGATTCGAAAAAAAAGAATATTATAGAAAATGTAAATATTGAAAATGCTGAAATTCATTTACCATTAAATTTAGGGGGAAACTTTTTTTACTGAGTTTTGTTTTCCTATCACTGCCAGGGTTGGCCTCAGGGGGGTTAACTTTAGAGTATTAAATAGAAAGACACTGTCTATGTGACATTTCGGAAAATAAGCTGACAGTAGAAGTATTTTAAGACAAATTTGAGTTTTCTACAACCAAATAGGGTCACAGATATTGTACATTTCATCTCAGATAATTCAGCAATATTTTTATAAGAAATTAATTTAATTTTTGTAAAAATTCCGTCTATTTTTTTATACCATTAGTTTTACCAGGGGAAATTTCAAGGAGTCAACATTTTTAGAAAAAGTGAAAAGGCTATCCGTTTTCGAGTATAAACTGTTCTATTATTTATCCTAATTTAAGGTATCTTGAAAACATTGCCGGAGACAAGTACTGCACTCGCTTTTTAGCCTCTTTCTAAATAAATTGAAGTAATATTAGCCCTGTTCTTACTATGGGCTGAACAATAAGACTCATAGCATTTATTCATCACAAATTTTACTAGAAAACCAATAGTTTTTAACATAAAAAGAATTTAACACCTCCCCTGGTAAAGCTAATGGTAAAAAAGGGGCAAATAAGTTATTTTAAATGGCAAAACATTTTTTTAACAAATTTAACTAAAAAAGTTATTAATATCTTTAAAAAAATGTCTCGAACCTCTGATATTCAATGTACCATTAGACGCTTCGCAATGAATTGTGATATTAAATTTGTGTATCAATTTCGCCCTGAGTTTGTTAACATTTACTTAAAATTATATTAGTTTTTTTAATTAAAAAAAAATTGTTTTTCACTGCCTTTAATTTCGTAGGCATGAAACAGGAGCAATTGTTGACGCTTGTGGTCTGTGTTGTAGCTTGGCCATCCTGTAGTATGTTTCACCTGTGATGGGAGAGAAGTGGCACAATATTTCCCATTTAGTCGCTTGGTCAACACGAGGGCACCGAAAGGTGTCCCTTAAAAACAGCTGTAACCAAATTAAGAATACAAAATTTTGTCGGTACGGGGGATCGAACTTGGGACCTTCCGCATGGCAAGCGAGTGCTTAACCATTGAGCTAATCGCGCGCTCTATTTTATTGTATCTATCCTTGATAAAGCTATAACCTATAACGCGTTAATCGAAAGTTTCAGAAATATAAACCTAATTCTTTCGAGATATCGAGAATTTTCGAACAAGGTATAACTCGTTATGTTTTTCAGTTAAAACTTTTCACGGGTCGTCCGGCTGTCTGACAAAATCGATCAGAAACTGACATCATCAGAATAGGTCGAGTTTTAGTTTATTCGAAAGGTCTTTATAAAATGCGTTAATTATCAACAAAATTTATCTTTCTGCAACTTACGGTTATTGAGTTATTGGTCAACGTAGCTCACTGAAATTTGTTGCAATGAACTTCTCTCAACGGACGTTTAAAACAATATGCCTCAAGACATATCTCTGCTTTTAAGATTTTTAAGTAGGTCCGTGCTGAGCCTGACTGGGTCAGTGTAGGCAATTTTTTTTTTTTCCTGAAACTAAATCTTCTAAAAAATTAAGGAATTTGGGTTTTTGTGATTTCCTATATTTACAGCTGTTCTTGTGATACGGGGGGGCGGGGTGGAACATTATGGACAGCCTGTATATGCGTAAATACCAAACTCTGTGTTCATTTTCTAATGGTTGTATACCTAGAACCTAACACTTAAAGAGCTCTCACTAAGATTTTGTCGAAATTAATCACTCGTGGCAAAGATGTTCATTGAGAAGGAATTTTTTGTACTGCAAATGCTCTAGTTCAAAAAATAACTTATTTATCATTCATTCTAGATGGGGGTTGTGACATCAAATCCAAGATGGAAATTATTGGAATTATTTTTAATAAATTATAATTTTCATGGTGTCAAAAAAAGAAGAAGAAAATCGTCGTGTCACACGTGATGTTAGTACCTGATCTCATATTGGCTCCACAACTTCCTAATGTTACATTATATGTAACAGGTTCTATGTTCCTCAAGGTTTATTAGTTTTTTTAATATATAAATATCACTATATAATAGATCTGCTTGTTTTTACGTCTGGTGCCACGCTCACATCCCATCCACAACAACTCATCTAGACATGTATTACTAATATGTGTACTCGGCCTTACGCGTTACATTATGAGGATGTGGATCTGGCCTAACGCGTCACATCACAGAGATGTGGTCCTGGCCTTACGCGTTTCATCACGTGTATAGAACCGATATCAGGTTGTAAATAATTGGCTCCGGCATTTTTTTTTGGGTGCGAATCACTGAGATCATATAACATAGAGAAAACCTTGCCTATCTCGAATTGAACAAAATTTATGCGCCCAACTTTGAACAGCTGATGTTTCCTCTTTCAACAAATCCCGGCCTTTGATTGGTTCAATTTATTTGAATTTTTTGTTTACCTCATGCTGTCCCGGATAACTAAACATCCTTAATTATCACGTCAGATACTAAGTCTTATGTTGCTACAATACATCATAAGTAGAAAAAAAGGAAAGTAAAAGAGGAAACAAATACTAAAATAACTAATAAGTAAGTATGAAAAAAGTAAAAATATTAATTTAGAAGAATTAGGTATAGTTTAGGTACCCACTCCTTCGCGAGAGAAAAATTACTACAATTCTGGCACTGATTTTGAAATCAGCTGATGGGCCCTACTGGTCGCAAATTTTGATACATCATGATCAAAATAATTTGCAAGCTGAAACAGTTGACTCCGAGAAAAGAGCAATCTTATGAACCTATCCCTGGCAAAAAGATACCAAATTGAGCCTCAAAAATTCAAAGTAATTGGACTTCTCTTTGGAGCACAAGGAACAGTCCCTTCATTCACTTGGAATACCCTAGCAGAACTAGGTATGAGTAATAAGACCCTTATTGAAATTAAATTTCAAGTTCTCAAAGATTCCATTCGTAAACTTACACTTCTTCAACCAATAATCAATTTTTAAAAAAATTCTCCACCTATTTTATACTAGCGGGCTGCACCCGCTTCGCCAAGCCATCACACACACACCACCCATACATCACAAACCACACTCACACACCACATACACACACCTCACACACACACATCCACACACACACCCATACACACACCCACCCAAACACACACACACAACACAATCACACACATCACACACTCCACACACATACACACACCCATCCACACACACCCACTCACACCCACCCACACACACACCACACACATATACACACACACCCATCCACACACACACACACATCACCACACACACACACACACACACACGCAACCATCATCGCTGTAAATTTCAAAATCCCGAGCCAAATCTATCATAGCGGATATTGATAATATAGCAAACTGGCCCATATTTCGAGAACGGTTTGTCAGAATATGGCAACAAAGGGCTCAAATAAAATCACGTGATGTTCTCAGACAGTTTTTACAATAAAAATATAGGTCCTCGCGATAACGTCCCAATTTTTATTTGTTGTTGTCATATTTGGAACACATACCCTAATTTGAAGCCGTCACAGCGTACAAACTATAGAAAATAGGACCCGTCTCATACGTGTTAAATAATAAAAAATATAGGTCCTCGCGATAGATTTCAAGTTCCAGGGCAAAGACTGTCTTAAAATCGGACCCTTCCTCAAGGAAATACTTAAGGAAGGTCATAACTCAAGGACGGTTTGGAATTTCGGACTTTTGATAGTTTTCCTGGTGTTTTTCGGCAATTTTACTTGGGGTCGTCTCCCATCAATTTTTTGCTATCTCTTACCGTTTCGCCTAAACAATTCCTGCACACAAACATACATACAAAGCCCGTCCATATTTCTCATTTATACAGGGTGGACCAAAAAAACGTTTACACCCGTTAATGGTAGATTACTGACGACATTTCCAGCCCGGATCCGCAATCCGTTTTTTCGGATTCGCCTTCGTAACTGCACAAAGTGATTTTTTGTAACTTTCCAAAAAAGTCCGACTTTGGCTTATTCTTCGGGTCAGTGCTTTGTTTCTGTTTAAGATGAGTTGATTCTGAACAGTTCTGCAGAAAGCCAACAAAATTTCGATGTTTTAAGCTACACTATTTTGTTTTTTACGGTTTGGTTTGTCATATTTTTTCACACCTGAACAGAAAAAAAACACACGAAAAAACTTTTTTACTAAATAAAACACTCGACATTTGTCCGAACAAATTTTGGCACAGACACGGGCAAGTTTGATAAAAGTTGGCGGCCGCCCCGAGGATGCTAAAAAATAATTTTACGATTTTTTATCACGTGATCTTCTGGGAAAAATTATTAGATGTTTGCCAAAAACTCTTCAAAAATCCTAAGAGATTTCTAGCTGTAGACTGTGTAAGGGCGTCTTGTATTGTTTACAAAATTTGTTTACATTGCTGTTTTTGAATACCGCGGTCTTACATGTCTTCATCAGCCAGTTTAGGAAAATTCAAATAATAGTTTTCGTGCTCTTCAGGTTGTCAGTGGTGTTAGTTAGATGTGCTAGTGCTAAGAGTATTAGTCGCGTGACCGATGTTCAATTCTCGGTGATAAATATTTTTTTAATTATCAAAAAAAATCTGATGGAATATTTTATTCATACCTGTATCTGACTTGTTGTAACACCAACAACTTATGGTTTTTTTGGAGGTAATACCATATGTAAATTGAGTTACAGTAGAAATCGTTTATAACGAACTTCAAGGGACCGGACAGATTTGTTCCTTATAGCCGATTTTCACTATAACCGATATATCGGCTATAAGGAACAAGTTCACTATATCCGATATGTATCGCTTATAGAGAACAATGTACGTTATAAGGGAACTTCGTAAGACATGAAAAATGTACAATTATGTATGAATGTAGGTATCCACTAATTCAAAATCTGAAACAATACTAACTTTTGGGTGCTAATAAAATGATCTAAATCAGACAGATCACTCATCTACTCCTTGACAAAAATCTGCATAACTAAACATGTTTTCTGTTTTACTCACAGAGCATCAAAATGAATTTTGTACGTTATAACCGATAGAAAGTAGCCACGGGACTTGAGAATTTGTTCGCTAAAGCCGATATTGTTCCTAATAGCCGATGTTTGTTATAAATGATACCAATGTTAATTTTCCATAAGAATCCAAGGGACCGGAGATTTTGTTTGCTATAGCCGATTGTTCCTTATAAACGGTGTCGTTATAAACGATTTCTACTGTATATCAGATACTATTGGTATCACAATTCACATAATTATTATTCATGTAAGACCCTGAGAGACTGCCTTGATAATGGATGGTTTTTCTTATGCTTCCCTAAGAGAGAAAATAAACTGGTGAATTTTCCTAACGAAAGTTCATAAAATAATGCCAGGTAAATATGTAGGTAGGTTCTTCTATCATAAACAATAATTAAATAACAAATATTTAACGACTGCCAACTTCTAATAGTAATCCTGAAAAAAAACAAGATAATATTTTGTAAAATGAATAAAATTTTATTATGTTTTATACTATTTGGGTATAATCAAAAAGGTATTAAAAATAAACATTTTGTCTGAGTATGTTCAATGAGAAACGATTAGAAGCGCACGATTAGCTCAGTTGTAAGCTAGTCACTTGCCATGCGGAAGATCCCACCCGGGTCGAACGCCAGAGACAGCAAATCATGTTCCGTCTAATGTTGCGGAAGATTTCAGGTTTTTCTGTCAGGTCATCAAATGCCAACAGGATTCTTGCTACCAGATTCTGCTACTCTTGCGTCTCCACTGGTATTTCGTAAACTATGTTTTTCACGTGATCCCAAATGTTCCTGTTGGCAGCTTCATATTCTGCCAAATGCAAATCTGCCATTTCAGCATCCGAATAATAATTATTATGTAACTTGTACTAAAAAAACTCAAGAAGTTTAAAAATAATATTTCATAGAATGCAGAAAAATATGCTTGAAAACTATCATCGAGAAACAAACAATCATGCATTTGACTGGCCTTTAATTAATTCCAAGGAAAATAATTATCAGACAAAAATAGCTAATTACTCTTTGAGTACAAGACGACCCTACACGGTCAACACTTTTAAGATTTTGAACATCATTTTTTGAGACTTACCTGGTTCGTTTTCCCAGAAGATCACGTGATAAAAAATCGTAAAATTATTTTTTAGCATCCTTGGGGTGGCCGCCAACTTTTATCAAACTTGCCCATTTCTGTGCCAAAATTTACTCGGGAAAATCTTGAGTGTTTCAAAGTGTAAAAAACTTACATGAGAATTTTTTTTCTATTCAGGTGTCAAAAAAGATGCCAAACCAAATCGTAAAAAACAAAGTAGTGTAGCTAGAAACATCGAAATTTTGTTGGCTTTCTGCAGAAATGTTCAGAGTCAACTCATCTTAAATAGGAAAAAAGTTCTGACCTGAAGAATAAGCCAAAGTCGGACTTTTTCAGAAAGTTGCAAAAAATCACTTTGTGCAGTTATAAAGGCGAATCCGAAAAAACGGATTGCAGATCCGGTCTGGAAATGTCGTCAGTAATCTACCATTAACGGGTGTAAACGTTTTTTTGGTCCACCCTGTATATAGAGATTTCCAATAGATTGGGATTGTAGAAGTACGAGTATATTATCAACTAAAATTATAAAATGAAAGATAAATCATACATCAAGACCAAATTAAGAGAACCACACTTTATAGTCAAGGGACAAATACGGGGATACATTTCACGGTCGAGCCTGCTCTTCTCTCTCTCTGGTGCGAATTAACCTATTTACTGTTATGATTTTAATCATTCGTTTCTTTCATTATTTTTTCTTGTTCATAAAACTAAAGAAACGTCATAATGGGGGCTATGTCTTCAGCTTCAATTTATTTTATATTTACATAATTTTGCTCTAGACCGCTAATATTTTAACCTCCTTGGCTCAAATCACAGGGGTTCTCAAGAAGTATTCGAGCAGTCGATTCTTCACTTTTACCAAAAACACGAACCACCTAACCTCAAAATCAGCGTTTCGCTCGAAATACGCTTACTTTTTGCAAAATCAGGGATTGGCAAGAATATAAACAAAATTGTGGCGGTAATTTAAAAAAAAACCTTCATTATGTGAAATTGAGGCGTATTTGGTGTTTGATCATTTGTCAAATAATTAAATATAATAATCTTTACTCTATAGAAATAAACAACGAATTTAATTATTCAACAGGGTTCAACAAACAACCATAAACATTATTTACGAAAAATTCTCTAGAATAATTCATTTTTAATTCTCATTAAACTATCCCTTTTTCTCTTTTACCTTACTACAGTCATTGCTTCCCAGCTTCATTTTTTATATTTCTTCATCTGTTAACTTGCCGATGAGGGCGATGAGGTAAAGTGAAGTCGCTGAGATTAATGTTTTGGAGATCGCGCATGGCACTTGGTCTGTTTTTGTGCATAAATTTAAAATCATCGAAATCGAATTTTGTTTCAACGAAATTCGGATCGCCCTAAAAGATTATTGCTTTAAACCTGGCGGGACGCAGTCATATATATATTATATACGAATGTCAAGGAACCAAGGTCTGTCGTAATCTAGCTTGTGATCAATTGTATACTATGGACATGAAAGGAGCCTAGACATTCGATTTGGGCGTTCATATAATCCTCTCACCACCGTGATTTAGGTATCAATACCTATCTCACGGACACGGAATTATGATTATATAATTGTATACTATTTGTAAAATATTTTTGTTGTTGTAATTATTACTAAGTTACGCGCGCCCTAAAACTTTTTATATTCTTGTTGCAAATAATATTGAATGTTATAGATGGCGGCATGCAGTCATATCCGACATTGAAGGAACTAAGATTACGACAGACGATTACAACAGACCTTTTGGTTCCTTCAATGTCGGATCTGACTGCGTGCCGTTAGATTATAATCGAGTTATTTTGCCTTAAATTACAGTCAATTGTATTTGCAACAATAATAAAAAAAGTTTTAGTGCGCGTGTAAGTTTATAAAAATTACAAAATTGATATAAAAATTTATATCATAAAAATAGAACGCAAATGACTTCTGCTAGTAGTGGGATTATATTTACTCTGCGAGAAAAAAACATCTTAGTTAAAAAAATCTTGTGACTGAGGTATGTATTATCAGTACCTCTTTGGTAACTTCAGCAATAAGAGTTAAAATATTTTGCCGTACCCTGTAGAAATTTCGATAAAAATTTCAAGACGTTGGTAGCTTCGGGTACATTAGCTTTTCTTGTTTTTATGCTTTCTGTTTATGTTCTTGAATTTTTAAATTTTGGCGCTTTTACTTTTTTTCTACCTTTGGCGTATATCACAAAAAATACGCCAACTCCGTTTCGCGAGAGCAAAACTCTACTGGCGCTATCTTGAAGAATCCTTTGGAACTAACATTTTTCGAAAAACACGGTGTTTTTTTGTAAGTGAAGAACCCATCAGAGGAATGGCTCATCTATTTAAAATTTAACTTTTCTTTGAAAACCTGTCTATCAGCGGAATCTTGAAATCTTCAAGTTAAACAACGTCTAGCGAGGTAAAGACTTCATTATGCTGGCATTCCGGCCAAACCCAGGCTGAGTTATAGGAAGCAGGTTTGTGAGTTTCTTGCGAATCGAGTTTAACACCGCCATCCTATATAACCATGTAACCGAAAAATGATGTTAAACCATATTCAAACCAACAAAACTTTTTGAATTTACAAGATTCATAATATTATTTGAATATTAAAAGTGTTACTTGTGGTAAATTTTTCTTCACTTTCCTCTCTAAGATGATCTCATGCATGCGGAAACTCTGTGCTCTAGGTTCTCTTGTTATTGCAGCTGTTTTTTTCTTTGAAAAACCTTCACCAATGATCAGGTATATGTCTCACTAGAGGACTATAAACAGATAATGTACTAGCTGTAGCCAAACTATTTATTTTAGAAAATGAAGTTTTGCCCCAACACCACTCTCACATCACTTTAGGGTACATTACCTTCACATCAATGCCATTCCAGAAACAAAAAAAAACTTGGTTAGAATTTTACGCTCCAGCTGGGATTCAAACCCGCAATTTCTGGGTCAGGGACTAATGCTCTTAACCAATGAGTCAGGGAGGTTGGCTAGCCAAGCTCCATGACTCATTGGATACAAAAACAATGGCAAGTTTTATAAATATATGAAAGCAGGGAACTGGTAGGCTCATCTCAGCCCCGTCACATCTGAATCAATTGCCTCCCTGCACCATGGTCCCATCATTTCTACAGAAAAAGGCACAAATATTTTGGATTTAAAAAATTAAAAAATATTGATATTTTGCTTAGTATTTGTGTTATTTTATCACAATTTAGTTAGTATTACAGAATTATAGGACTGGTCCATATCTTCTTCTTTTTTAATTTGGGTTTATTGTTGCTTTCAACTGCTAGGTCATTTCACAACCTAACCCTGCCTGGCTTGCATAGGAATGTCAGCATGACAAAGTCTTCAAGTCTTTAATAATTTGGATGATAATATTTTATTGTAGTTCTATCATATTCTGAAGTTTGATCATAAGCACAGTGAACGAGACAAATTTAATCATCTGAAGACTCCTACACCATCATGATAACAACTGAAGGTAGCGCAACACCTGGAGTATGGAGCACCACCCTTATTGAAGTGAATACAGTTCTTGGTTTCTTCGAAGGTATGGATGTAAAACCTGATGTAGATGAGTTTTTTTTACAAGTATGTATAATTTACTGTCTGGCCTGTTTTCAAGATATTATAAATTTAGATTGAATAACAATGACTGGTGCTATCATTAAATGACAAACTTCACGTTGGCTCAATTGCAGATTCACTCAATACCAGAAGAATAGAATTTGTCAAATCCTTTATGAACTAGGGTTTCCAATCCAATATTTATATAAAAAACCCAGGTTCCATAAAATTGACAGAACTGGCTATAAGGTTTTTTGAATTTATTTACACAAATTATGGTAAAAGACTAGTATTGATGAAAATCTTCATAATACAATTTCTGGCTAGACTGATTTTTTCCCTCAAGAAAATTGTAAACAAAAGTAAACTCTCCCTCTCAGTTTACATAATGCTGATTCCTTGAAGTTTTATGTTGGGAATTACAAATTCAGAGCAAAGAATTTTTTTAAAACTTAAATGAACTCAATTTTCCAATTTCTAGTATTAGAAATTATAGGAAGTAAAATTGTTATGAAGAAATTCTTGAATAAATCAATGCATACTGACTACCTTGTTTTGATACTATTTTACAGATACCTGTAATGTTTACTTCAATCAAAATACTGTGTATACATCAAAAATCAAAACCGAAAAATCAGAATCCAAACCAGATATTGCTAATCAGATAACATTGAATTGGATGCAACATTTAAACTTTGCCAAGGACCAAGGAGGAGAAAATTTGTTGGCTTTCTATTACAGTGGATGTCTGTTTTTCATGTAAGCATTGGTAGTAACTAGATGTGTAAAATTTTGTACTATTCATAGATTATGGATTTATTATTTAAAAGTTTTCTAATTATTGGGAAGGTTTTTAGTGCAGCAGAACTAACATAGTTTTCTTTAGTGTGTTTATTACAAGTACAGGATAGGTACAATATATAAGACTTTTAATATGTACCAGTTTTAACATTACCACTACTTAACATAATGAAACTTTTCTTGGAGTTCACTCCAGTCTAAAACTAAGCGGGCCTTGGCCTATCCTAACACTAAAAAATATCTTTTTAAATGTACAAGTTTGAACATCAATACTACTTAACATACTGAAACTTTCCTAACTATGGAATACACTCCATTCTAAAACTAAAGTGGCCTTAGCCTATCAATATCCTATTATCTATTATTTTTATTTCCTGTTACAATGTTTCCAATTTTACTCTAATTTATCTTTTCAATAAATGAATACAATGTTATTCTAGCTTGGAATTGGATATTTTATCTTTACAACAACAACAACTAATTAATTACAATGCTATTCTAGTTTGTTCTTGGGTATTCCTCTCATCTCCTTCTTTTTTCCTCAAGACAGTACTGATGAAGAAGGATACATTCTCTCAGTTCTCTTTTCTGTCAAGTATGAGCTTAGTCATACTAGTCTTGTTGACATCCTTGCCAATTTTCAGTGTCCTCTCCAATTGCCATTGACTGCAAATGAACATTTCAGCTGTGTCCTCCGCAGTATCTGCATTTGGGGTCATCTGTCAGTTTAAATCTATTATTATAGTATTCAAAGCATCCATGGCCTGATTGTCTGTTATATTTTTCTTTGCTTGTTCTTCTTCTGTTTCTTGTGCAGATCCTTCTTGCTTTATTGGATTCCCGCCTTAGGTTACAAATTGACTCAATCCACAAATATGCTTCTCTTCTCCTTTTTTCATGTTTTTTTTTTCATGGTATTAGGGCATAATTCTGTTATCAGGGTTGTTAGGTTGTCAGGGTTCCTTAAGTGTTCTTTGTTTATATTCCTCATGGGGTTTTTTAATTCCTCTAAATCGAAACATTTGAAATTCCATCATTTGGCTGCAGATCTCTGTGAGGTCTGTTTGTTACTGATTCAATATCAAAGCAGATGTATTGGTGATCTGTTGCATTTTCAAAATCGTCCAGTCAGTACCTTCCAATTTTTGACACTAAGGCATAGCCCATCTGTTGCTAGGGTATTGTCTATAACAGATTGTAGATCCCTCCTCTTCTTGAAGGTATGAGTGTTACCTTGGTTAAGTATGACCAGGCTTTCTGCCTCAATCCACTCAATGACCATTCTGCCTCTTCGGTTTAGTCTGTCACTTCCCCAGGCTGGTAATTTTCCGTTGAAATCTCCTCCTTTATATATTTTCTTACTGGTGGCTTTTTTGAGGGCATTAATATCATATGGTGTGGTTTATAGGGATTCAATTCTGTTATTTCCAGAGTACAAACTAACAAGATTCAGTTTGTCAGTTTCATTCTAGGAAAAGCCACTCCCACATCCTACTTTTTTTATGTATACAGGGTGATTCAGAAAAGTACCGTCAAACATTTACCACATATTCTATGGGCTAGTTAAGGAGGGGTCAACTCTATAAAAGAAAGTGCGCAAATGCCTCCTAACGGAGGTACACGCCCCTTAATGTCTTCGCCTCCTGTGACCAAAAAGCCATGTCTTGTTTGCAGTTCCTTTCCATCTTTTTTGATGTTACTTTGATGTGTTGCAAACCCCCTAAGAGTGTACCGTCTAGAAATAGATTTACAATGGTTTTCTCTGAAAATGAGGTCAGACCAAGGTTTTCTTCTTTCTCTGATGAGAAAATGAGGGTTAAGTTCCCCTTCTTACCTTTTGAAAGGGAGTGACTCCTGTCCACTTTGACTCTTTTGAATGCAGATTCGGGCATTTCTTGGCATCTAACAGTTCGTTCTAGTAATAATAATAATAAAAATCTTTATTTGTTTTCATGTACATTTGCATTCCCATTACATCTCCATGAAGTACTGTTGTACTTTTCGGGAGATGTAAGTAATTTTCCATCACATCAGTTCTTTTTTATAATTATTTTATTTTATTTTCATTGTTTCTTCTTATTTTTTATTTCTATTTTTGCCAATTATATTTCATTATTTGTATTAATAAGGTATTGTTTTAATTCTTGCTTCATTTTATTTTCATTTGGAATATTTCTTAAATTTGTTGGAATATTGTTCAACATTTTTGGAATTTGATGTTTGGTTAGTCTTTCGCCATAATTGTTGTTAAATGTGGGTGTTATATATATTGTATGTCTTGTATTGTAATTATTTTCTTGTATTTTTCTATACTCTTCTATGTAATAATGTTTTGTGAGTGTAACATATGTATATAAATTTTCAAAATTGAAAATATTGTGTTTCTTACATTTTGCATTTCTTTGATCTTTTGACGTCCATGGGTACATTATTGATTTTATTATCTTCTTTTGTGTTATCTTAATAAGTTTTTTGTTTTTTTCTGTACTGAAACCATATATTTCGATACCATATCTTAGAATAGGTTCGCACAGCGTTTTGTACATTATACATTTTATTCTTAGTGGTAAAATTCTTTTTATAAAATACATTTTATAGGATAATATGTTCATTTTATTTTTGATGTACTGATATTGTGATGTCCATTTCATATTTTCATCAAAATTCAATTCTAAGTATTTAATTGATTTTTTATTTTCAAGTTTTTTGCAGTTACAATTATTCATAATATGTTGATTATTATCTATGCATTTATTTTCATGAATTGTTAAATGCTTGGTTTCATAACATCTAAAACGTTTTATCATAGGATTTTGATATAATATTGCTGTCGTTTTTTCTTTGTTCAAAAAAATATCTTTATGATATAACCATATTATTATTTTATTAAGGTCTTCTTGCACTATTTGATACAGTTCGTTTATATTTTCATGGACGTAATATAATAGTGTATCATCTGCATACTGAAGGATTTTTGATTTTATTCCTATATTATTTATACTATTTATATACAGGGTGTCCCACCAAACTTGGACACCTCAAATTACTCGGCCCCTGAAAGAGTTTTTGAAAAATAAAAAATCCTAGGGTACATGGTCAAATTATGCGGTTTCAGTCATGAATTTTTTTTATACAGGGTGGTTCAAAAGCCAGAAATTGAGGTGTCAACTTTCGATTTTTAAATGGATCGACCTGAATTTTATTTGATAATTTTACTTCTAAATGGTTCTTGAGTACTTTTTTAAACAAAAATTTTTACATACAGGGTGGTTTTTTTTCGACCAATTTTTTTTCTAAATCTCGAATAACTCAAGTTTTTTTAATTTTTTCGATAACAAGAATAGAGAGTGTTTGTGTAATGAAAACACGCACTTTCAATTAGCATCAAATTTTTTTATACAGGGTGGTTCACAAGTGAAATAATGACTTGATTTTTTTTAAAACTGAGTTTTTTTAATTTTTTATTTGGGATTAATAATTCTAACTTAATTTTACACATTTTTTGTTAGTCATATCGAAAAACAAAACTAAAGTGTTGTACAGGGTGAGACATAATTTTTTTGTGACACCCTGTATATGGGCAGTCAAAGAGACGTAAAATTAAATATAAAAACTAAATGTCCAAGAAAAAATTCGATTTTTAATTATATAAAATAGTTATGGTGTTTTAACTAATATTGTCACATGGACCACCCTGTAGATATTTTCTTAAAACATCATATGGGTAGTCGAAATAGTCTAAAATTCAACGAGGAGTCCAAATCTGAAAGAAAAAAATGAATTCAAAAAGCCATTTTCAATTTTGTGTCTACACCTACCTACTTTTTATTTCTAGTTTTTAAAATCATTCAGGGTGTACACCAAATTGAAAATGGCTTCAAAATTCGTGTTTTTTACTTGTTTTTCCCCACGATTCGAAGTCTTCCTTGAATTTTATACAACCTCGAGTACCCACATGATAGTTTAAGAGAATATCTACAGGGTGGTCCATGCGACAATATTAGTTAAAACACCATAACTTTGTGATATCATTAAAAATCAAAGTTTTTCTTGCACATTTAGTTTTTAATTTTAATTTTACGTCTCTTTGACTGCCCATATACAGGGTGTCACAAAAAAAATATGTCTCACCCTGTACAACACTTTAGTTTTGTTTTTCGATATGACTAACAAAAAATGTGTAAAATTAAGTTAGAATTATTAATCCCAAATAAAAAATTAAAAAAACTAGGTTTTAAAAAAAATCAAGTCATTATTTCACTTGTGAACCACCCTGTATAAAAAAAATTGATGCCAATTGAAAGTGCGTGTTTTCATTACACAAACACTCTCTATACTTGTTATCGAAAAAATTAAACAAACTTGAGTTATTCGAGATTTAGAAAAAAAATTGGTCGAAAAAAAACCACCCTGTATGTAAAATTTTTGTTTAAAAAAGTACTCAGGAACCATTTAGAAGTAAAATTATCAAATAAAATTCAGGTCGATCCATTTAAAAATCGAAAGTTGACACCTCAATTTCTGACTTTTGAACCACCAGTATAAAAAAAATTTCATGACTGAAACCGCATAATTAGACCATGTACCCTAGGATTTTTTATTTTTCAAAAACTCTTTCAGGGGCCGAGTAATTTGAGGTGTCCAAGTTTGGTGGGACACCCTGTATAGATTAAATAGTGTTGGCGATATTATGGCACCAGTTATCAAACCACAACTAATATCCATTTGATCACTTTCATGGTTTCCTATTTTCACAGTTTGTTTTCTATCCTGGAAATAATTTATAAAAAATTCATTTGTTTGGTCTGAAATTCCCATTTCTTCTAATGTCTTGATCATTTTTTCATGACTAATGGTTTCATACGCTTTTTTGAGGTCTAATGATAGGGTTAAACATAATTTGTTATCGTTCAGTGCACTATTAATGTCATCTGTGTATATTTGTAATGCATTCGAAGTACTTTTATTTTTTCTAAATCCAAATTGGTTTTCGCTTATGATGTTGTTAATTTCAATATATTCATTCAATTGTTTGTTTATGTGTTTCTCAATTATTTTTTCTATACAAGATAAAACATTAATAGGTCGATAGTTTGAGTATTCATCTTTCTTTCCTTTTTTATACACCGGTGTAACTTTAGACATTTTCATTCCAATAGGTATTTTTCGTTCTTCAATAATTTTGTTGATAAGTTCTTTTATTACATCTTGTAAGTTTAAAATGTTCAATTTAATGTCTTTTGGCCTAATACTGTCACTACCTGGTCCTTTGTTTTCTTTTATTTCACGAACAATATTTAATACATCTAAGTTATTAATATTTTTTATTTCAAATTTATTGTTATTATTTCGTATATTATTCACGTTTAATGATGTGTTTAGAAATTCTTTGTTGTTTTTAATATTCATAATTTCGTTTTTGAAGTTTTTGTTAAAATTATCCGCTATACTCTTCACACTTAATCTGGAATTCTTGAAATTATTTTTTATTGTTGTTTCCACATTGTTCTTTTGTTTATTTGTAATTTTATTGATTAAATTCCATGTTTCTTTCATGTCTCCTTTTACTTCATTAAATTTTATATTGTTTTCTCTTCTTTTGGCTTGTGTTATTTTATTATTCAATCTATTTCTAAATTGTTTATAATTTTTTAGATAATATCTGTTTCCAGGATTATTTTTTACACAATTCCATAAATTATTCTTAATCTTAATGTCATCTCTTATATCTTTGGTTATCCAGGTATTACCTTCGTATTTTTTCTTTATTTTAATTACTTTCTTGGCATCTTTGTACATATTTTCAAATTTATAAACCAAGTCATTATATAAATTTTCAGCAGATTTATCTTGATTTAATAATTGATTCCAATCGTATTCCTCTATTAAGGTTTTTAATTTTTCTTCGTCAATAATGTTAATATTTATTAGCTCGTTTTTTTCATCTATTTTATTTTGTTCAATTTGTAAATAAGTAAAATAATGATCAGCAATCTTTTCTTTAATCACACCAGAGTTAAAATTTCGTTTTGATCGAACATTAATATGATCCAAACATGCTCTAACTAGATTTCCATTTAATATTTCTTCTCGTGTTACTGTTTGAATGGTGTTAACTATTCCAATACTACATAAAAGATCAATGTATTCTTGTTTATTTATTGTTTCTTCTAATGTATTAATATTAATATCTCCTATTATTATTAACTCTTTATTCTTGACATCTTTATGATTTGTCCATCTTTTCAGCTCTTTTATAAATTCTTTCAAGTTCAATTTAGGTGGTCTATAAATTGCATTTAATATCATATTCTTATTTTCTAGCTCTATTTCAACATTTTCTGAAAATTTAAATTCCATTTTTCTTTCTTCTGATATTTGTATACTATCTTTTATATATACTGTTATACCTCCTCCTTTTTTATTTTTTCTGTGATAATTGAACATTTTAAAATTCTTAATCTGATACAGATCAGCTTGTTCTTCCTTTAAATGTGTTTCTGTTAAAATAACAATATCTATCTTTGTCAAATTTCTTAAATGTATTTTCAATTGATTCCATTTCACCATGTTTAAACCTCTAATATTTATATGAACTATATTCATTTTTTTGTTTTTCGTGTTGATTTCATTCTTAAACCATTCTTCAGTGTTTTCATAATCTCTTGTTAAATTTCCACATTGAATATTTTCTAAAATACTTGTATCCATTAGTATACAGGGTGTCCCACCAAACTTGGACACCTCAAATTACTCGGCCCCTGAAAGAGTTTTTGAAAAAAAAATTTTTTTAGGGTACATGGTCTAATTATGCGGTTTCAGTCATGAAATTTTTTTTATACAGGGTGGTTCAAAAGTCAGAAATTGAGGTGTCAACTTTCGATTTTTAAATGGATCGACCTGAATTTTATTTGATAATTTTACTTCTAAATGGTTCCTGAGTACTTTTTTAAACAAAAATTTTACATACAGGGTGGTTTTTTTTCGACCAATTTTTTTTCTAAATCTCGAATAACTCAAGTTTGTTTAATTTTTTCGATAACAAGAATAGAGAGTGTTTGTGTAATGAAAACACGCACTTTCAATTGGCATCAAAATTTTTTATACAGGGTGGTTCACAAGTGAAATAATGACTTGATTTTTTTAAAAACTGAGTTTTTTTTAATTTTTTATTTGGGATCAATAATTATCGTTTAATTTTACACATTTTTTGTTAGTCATATCGAAAAACAAAACTAAAGTGTTGTACAGGGTGAGACATAATTTTTTTGTGACACCCTGTATATGGGCAGTCAAAGAGACGTAAAATTAAATATAAAAACTAAATGTGCAAGAAAAACTTCGATTTTTAATTATATAAAAAAGTTATGGCGTTTTAACTAATATTTTCACATGGACCACCCTGTAGATATTTTCTTAAAACATCATATGGGTAGTCGAAATTGTCTAAAATTCAACGAGGAATCCAAATCTGAAAGAAAAAAATTAATTCAAAAAGCCATTTTCAATTTTGTGTCTACACTTACCTACTTTTTATTTCTAGTTTTAAAATCATTCAGTGTGTACACCAAATTGAAAATGGCTTCAAAATTCGTGTTTTTTACTTGTTTTTCCCCACGATTCGAAGTCTTCGTTGACTTTTGTACAACCTCGAGTACCCACATGATAGTTTAAGAGAATATCTACAGGGTGGTCCATGCGACAATATTAGTTAAAACACCATAACTTTTTGATATCATTAAAAATCAAAGTTTTTCTTGCACATTTAGTTTTTATATTTAATTTTACGTCTCTTTGACTGCCCATATACAGGGTGTCACAAAAAAATTATGTCTCACCCTGTACAACACTTTAGTTTAGTTTTTCGATATGACTAACAAAAAATGTGTAAAATTAAGCGAGAATTATTAATTCCAAATAAAAAATTAAAAAAACTCAGTTTCAAAAAAAAATCAAGTCATTATTTCACTTGTGAACCACCCTGTATAAAATTTTTTGATGCCAATTGAAAGTGCGTGTTTTCATTACACAAACACTCTCTATTCTTGTTATCGAAAAAATTAAACAAACTTGAGTTATTCGAGATTTAGAAAAAAAATTGGTCGAAAAAAAACCACCCTGTATGTAAAATTTTTGTTTAAAAAAGTACTCAAGAACCATTTAGAAGTAAAATTATCAAATAAAATTCAGGTCGATCCATTTAAAAATAGAAAGTTGACACCTCAATTTCTCACTTTTGAACCACCCTGTATAAAAAAAATTTCATGATTGAAACCGCATAATTAGACCATGTACCCTAGGATTTTATTTTTTTCAAAAACACTTTCAGGGGCCGAGTAATTTGAGGTGTCCAAGTTTGGTGGGACACCCTGTATGTTCAAGTTAAAATGTAATTTAAAATTGTTTCTTTTTTTTTGATTATATAATGTAATCCAGTTCTTCAAATGTGCGTACTTGAATCACATTACTAGTTTCATTTTTTCTTAGAAACACTTTACCACCTTTTGTCCATACAAATTTATAGGCCATTTCTTTTTTCTTTTGTTTTGTCTCATATAATAATCTTTTTCTTTGTTTTGTCAAATGTTCGTTAATATAAATTGTTCTTTGAGGACCTGACATATTCAAGGTTGTTGTTGTAATTTGTTTATCCTTTGCCTTCTGAATCATCTCATCTCTTTTCTTCCTTGACAAGAACTGGACAACAACGGGTTCAGGATTTTTGTTGTTTCTTGTAGGAATCCGATGGACTACATCTATTTCGCTGTCTTTTATTTCAACATTAATATCAATACCTATATCTTTTACTATTTTTTCCAGATTTTCATCCTTTGTGAAGGGAATTCCATTTATTTCTATATTTCTATTTCTACTATATTGTTCTAAATCTTCTACCGATATCTCCATTTTCCTCACTTTTTCTTTCAACATCTCATTTTCGTTTTCCAACGATACTTGCCGTTTTTTTAATTCCTTCATTTCTTCCAACATTTCTTCCATCTTTCCAGATGTGAAACTCGGACTCTTCTCAAATTCTTGTAACTCTTTCTTGATCTCTTTCTTGAATTCATTCATCACTTTTTTCATCACTTTTTCAATTTTCTCTTCCATGATGTCAACTTCGGAATCTTCCGAATCTGATGATTCTAGAACAGTTGTTTTCCGTGTAACTTTTTTATCATCAACGGTTTGGTTGCCTTTCTTCTTTGGTGCCATTGAACGATAGAAAAACGACAAAATTGAACAAAGAGCTGTGAAAATAGTCAAAAAAGGAGTAATTTTAAATGATTTGAAGACTTCTATTTTAGAATTTTCAGGGAGCAAAGTCAGTTCGGAGAGCTAAGTTTATTAGTTGGCAACTGTTACTGTTAGTTACCTTTCTTGTCTTTTCCTCTTTTGTGTCCTTTGTATCGCTCACCATTTGCTGGTCACTTCTTCGTATTCCCTGCTTTACTTTTTCCACTTCCCGAAGTGCCTCCTCAGGTTTCATGATGAACTCCTTCAACAGGGATCTGCTTCCAGGGTTCCAGTTTAGCCAGAGCCCCATCTGATCAATCTCCTCACATATCGCCTCAACATTCCTTGTGTACACCTCCACGGGATCCTCCGCGATCTCCTCATCAGTACCTGGTGTACCGCCGAACTGCTCATCACTTTGCTTCCCTGTGCCAGTGGTATTGTTAGGATTCCTCATCGGACTTCTAGCACAATGTTTACACTTCACAAAGCTGGTTATCCAGGAATTCGCTGACGCACGCTCCTGAGTCCAGAACACTTTACGAAGTTAGAAAAAAAATATGATTGTTTATTTTTAATTTTACGAGAAAAATAACGATGCTGACACACTTGCTTACGCTTTGCCATCTCAAACCAAACTCTGTCTGCCATGTATGTGTGTCCCAAATCTGCTGAATCAACTTGTATATCAAGGCTTGTCTTTTTTATTTATGCTGGACAATCCTGTATAAAATCTTATTTGTTATCTTTTTTCTTGTTCCCAGAGTGACTAAAACCATTCCTCCCATGACAGAACTTCTTGTAAGGAACTATAATCATGCTATCTGCCGCAATAGAGAATGCTCAACACTCAAACATGATGAGAATAAACATCTTGATAACACCTGGTTCATTTGTATGCTATGCAGTATTCTGTTTCCTTCACTAAACAATGTAATGAAACACACAAGATTTTGCAACAAAACTGGATATATAATTGCCAAAGTAGATTACAATAAAGAAATAAACACTACTGAAGGATACAAGCTTTGCAAAGTGTCACCTTATGCGTGCAATGGAGAAGCAGTGTTGGAGGATATCAAATGTGAGCCACAGGACATTGGACATATGGAATCTACAGATGGACCTCCTTCAAACACACTTCATGAAACTGAATTATATACAGATAATATTAAATGTGAGCCACAGGATAGTGTACATATAGAATCTACAGATGCACATCCTTCAAACACACTTCATGAAACTGAATTTTATACAAATAATATTAAATGTGAGCCACAGGATAGTTTACATATAGAATCTACAGATGCACCTCCTTCAAACACAATTCATGAAACTGAATTCCATATAGGTAATATTAAATGTGAGCCACAAGGCAGTGTATATGTAGAATCTACAGACGCACCTCCTTCAAACACACTTCATGAAACTGAATTATTTACAGATAATATTAAATGTGAGCCACAGGATAGTGAACATATAGAATCTACAGATGCACCTCCTTCAAACACAATTCATGAAACTGAATTCCACGTAAACAGTATTAAATTTGAGACACAAGGCATTGTATATATTAAACAAATTGCAGCTCCATCAAACACCCATCCTGATACTGAACTCCTTATAGATAATATTAAATGTGAGCCACAAGACATTGGACATATGGAATCTACAGATGAACCTCCTTCAAACACACTTCATGAAACTGAATTATATACAGATAATATTAAATGTGAGCCACAGGATAGTGTACATATAGAATCTACAGATGCACATCCTTCAAACACACATCATGAAACTGAATTTTATACAAATAATATTAAATGTGAGCCACAGGATAGTTTACATATAGAATCTACAGATGCACCTCCTTCAAACACAATTCATGAGACTGAATTCCAGGTAAATAGTATTAAATGTGAGGCACAGGACAGTGAATATATAAAATCTAATTTAAAAAGTCACATGAGGTTTCACTCTGGTGAGAAGCCATTCTGTTGTGAGATATGTAGAAAATCTTTCACTCGATCCAGCAATTTAGAAAGTCACATGAGGATTCACACTGGTGAGAAGCCTTTCAGTTGTGAGATATGTAGAAAATCTTTTACTCGATCCTGTGATTTAAAAACTCACATGCGGATTCACTCTGGTGAGAAGCCTTTCAGTTGTGAGATATGCAGAAAATCTTGGACTCAATCGAGTAATTTAAAAAGTCACAAGAGGATTCACACTGGTGAGAAGCCATTTAGTTGTGAGATATGTAGAAAATCTTTCACTCGATCCGTAGATTTAAAAAGACACATGAGGGTTCACACTGGTGAGAAGCCTTTCAGTTGTGAGGTATGTAGAAAATCTTTTACTGATTCTAGTACTTTAAAAAGTCACATGAAGATTCACACTGGTGAGAAGCCTTTCAGTTGTGAGATATGTAGAAAATCTTTCACTCAATCCAGCAATTTAAAAAGTCACATGAGGATTCACACTGGTGAGAAGCCTTTCAGTTGTGAGATATGTAGAAAATCTTTCACTGAATCTTGTAATTTAAAAATTCACATGAAGTTTCACACTGGTGAAAAGCCTTTCAGTTGTAATATATGTAGAAAATCTTTCACTCGATCTGGTGATTTAAAAAGTCACATGAGGATTCACACTAGTGAGAAGCCCTTCAGTTGTGAGGTATGTAGAAAATCTTTTACTCAATCTTGTAATTTAAAAAGTCACATGAGGATTCACACTGGTGAGAAGCCTTTCAGTTGTAAGGTATGTAGAAAATCTTTTAATAGATCTAATTATTTAAAAAGTCACATGAGGATTCACACTGGAGATAATCATTTCAGTTGTGAGATATGTGAGAATTCCTTTGCTAAGAAATTTCAAATCAGAGAACACTTGAGAGCACATGCTAGATGAATGCTTTTCAGATTATTGGTAAAGTTACTGTTCAGTTTCATTTAAAACAATAAAACGGGCCTCCAAGGACAAACTCTAAAGAAATCGAGAAGATAAAAAATGTAGTTCAAACAGATAAACAAGAACAATCACCAAACATCACTAATGTACAGGATCCAAAAAAAAAAAAAAAGAATCCACTTGAATAATCAATTATTATTATTATGTTTTATTTCTCATGTAATACATGGTAACAATCAACATCATCTATGGGCTAGGATATAGCAAACATAGAAGGATTACAATGTTGTTAAGGAGATTTGAGGAGATGAGATATTATGAAGAGGATGAGTGAGAAAGGAATCTTCTGAGCAAACCACAGTTTTCCAGGAGGACGGATTTCTGGATTTTGTAGACAAGATTCTGTGGCAGTTGTATTTTATTTGTATGGACATAGAAACTGGAATGTATCAGCCCATTTGTTGACATGACTACAGGGACAACTTCAACATTGGTCATGTTCCACATGCAGGTGATTTCCGTGGCGAGGTCTTGATATTTGTGGATCTTGGTTGCTGTGGTGTTGAGAATGTTGTGATCTGCAGGATGGGCGATGTCAATGAGTTTCACAGTTTTTTCTTTTTTGTCAATTAGTACAATGTCAGGTTTGTTAGCCTGGATGTTGCGGTCTGTGATTACAGTTGAGTCCCAGTATAGCTTCATTTTTTCATTTTCAAGTATAGGTTCTGGGTGATACTTATAATACTCTGTTTTGTCCTTTGTCAGATTGAATTTCAAGGGTAGGTACTGGTGAACAATCTTGGCGGAAGACTTGTGTCTCTGAAGATAGTCAGAGTTGGCGAGTATCGAGCAGCTGGACGTGATATGTTAGATGTTTTCCGATACTTGATGACAAAGCCTGCATCGGTCGTCGATATTTTTCTTCTCAATGTGTTTAATATAATTTTTAGTCGCAATCACCTCGTCCTGAATGGCACTAACGAAACCCTCTGTTTCGCCGAATAACCCACTTTTGCTTAACCATGAATTTCAGGATCCATGGTTTTTGTTAAGATGTAATTTGAAGCGGCCATGGAGAGACTTGTTTTTCCCACTTGTTCAGCAGATCAGTATTGGTTATTTGATATGGCAGGTCATTACATTGTAGATTCAGTGTGGAGAGATTGTCATCGATGTCTACAATAGGTTTTCAGGTTCATTTTCTCTTTCTGTGCTAACTTCTCAAGATTAATCAAGCCTCTACCTCCAGATGTTCGAGGTAGGTACAAACGTTCAGTGCAGGATCTTGGGTGATGTATGCGGTGTTGAGTCATCAGAACACGGGTTTGTCGGTCTAATGATTCTAAATCGGTTTTAGTCCACGGAACAATTCCAAATGAGTAGCTGAGCAAGGGAGTACACCAACTTTTGATTGCCTTGATCTTGTTCTGACCATTTAAACTTGTCGATAATACTTTTTCAGTCTAGTCACATAAGAATTCGTTACTGATTGTTTTACATTGCTTTTATCATGTACTAAATTTTGGGACATACCAAGGTATTTATTAAAGGATTGAAGGGATGGAAGTTGGTTTGGTGTTTAGGTTAAATCAATATTCTCTTGATTCACAATGCTTCCTCGTTTAACTTCTAGGGTGGCACATTTCTCGAGTCCAAATTTCATGTTTATATCTGATGAGAAGATAGCAGTAGACTCGAGAAGAGATTTGAGTTCATCTTTGTTTTTTACTGTAGATCTTCAAATCATCAACATACAGGAGATGTGATACCTTAAAGTTGGATGAGGTGTTTGGTTTATATCCTTTGTTTGAGTTATTAAGGATATTACTTAGAGGGTTTAAGGCAAAACCATTGAGGACTCCATCCATCACCTTGAAATATACCTTTTTTTATTGGTATGAAGTCAGATTCAAACATGGTTCTATGTACTGTTTGAGAGGTTCCATCACATGATGTAGTTAGTGATAATGAGAGTTTCACAGACCATGCACTCATACTGTGTCTTAAAAAATTTATCAGGACAGGATCTATTTTGTATATGTTTAAGATGTCCAAAAGCCAACTATGAGGTATGGAATCATAAGCTTTGGAGTAGTCAATCCATGTCACTGATATGTTTTTCTTTCTTTTCTTTGCTTGGCTACATAACACATGGTCAATAATTAGTTGTTCTTTACAGCCTTTTGATTTCTGTTTACATCCTTTCTGGTTCTCACTCTTTTTTTACTTATTATTATTATTATTATTATTATAAAACCTGGTTCCAGGGTTTCAGCTGAAACACCATACAATTAACACTGCGACCTAGTAAGATCTATTGTGACCAGGGAGAAAATCTCTCATCCTATTTCCCAGTTCTGTGCCTATGACGGCCCATCTGGGCTTAGTTGGGAGTGGTTTTCCAATGCTGAACACCCTAAGTCCAGAAACCTGTTCCCTTCATGAGAAGTGTCAGTCTATGGATGAGGTGTTTTTGGTTGTGGAGATCTTCGAGATTACTGGATTCGAAAATCCTAAATCTCCTGTTATCCAGCGCCTCACATTCGAAGAGAATGTGTGTTGCTGTTTCTTCTTCCAGACCACATAGCCTACAATCGATTCATTCTCCTCTGGAGAGTCCTAATCTGTGTAAGTGTTTCCTAAGTGGTCCGTGGCCAGTGAGTAGGCTCACTATTAATCTTAGTTTATTTCTGTTTAGTGACAGAGATTCCTGAGTGAGTTTCTTGGAGTATCCTGCTAGTGTTAGCTTGGAGTGTCGCATGCCACTGGAGTTTCTCCAAATTTTATTTGCTTCATCCATGACCCATTTCCTGGCACTAAAACGGACCAGGCATTTGGGTATGGCCAGCACCGGTTCAGGGCCAGTGAAGCTTTTTTCTGCAGCCTCTCTTGCTAGGAGATCTGCAGCCTCGTTGCCTTGGAGACCACTATGCCCTGGAATCCATTCCAAGTTTACCTTGTTATGGGTGGCTAGTTCATTAAGTGTTCCAACACATTCCCATACCAGTTTTGACTTAACTTGGTATGCGTCTAAAGCTTTGAGGGCGGCTTGGCTATCGGAGAAAAAAGTAATATTCTTCCCTTTCCAGCCTATTTCCAGTGCGTGCCTGGCTCCCATTATAATGGCGAAAATCTCGGCTTGATACACGTTGCCAGTGTACCCAAGCTTTCAGATTTTCTACAGAAGCCTGGTGCGCAAAGGCCCGCCCCACTGCTTCCACTCATGCGAGGTGAATAATCAAGAAAATGTAAATTTTGAAAAATGCTGAAATGCATGTACCATTAAATCGAGGGGGAAAACCTTTTTTTACTGAGTTTTGTTTTCTTATCACTGCTAGGGGTTTCCTCAGGGGGTTAACTTTAGAATATTAAATAGAAAGACACTGTCTATGTGACATTTCGGAAAATAAGCTTACAGTAGAAGTATTTTAAGACAAATTTGAGTTTTCTACAACCAAATAGGGTCACAGATATTGTACATTACATCTCAGATAATTCAGCAATATTTTTATAAGAAATTAATTTAATTTTTGTAAAAATTCCGTCTATTTTTTTATACCATTAGTTTACCAGGGGAAATTTCAAGGAGTCAACATGTCTAGAAAAAGTGAAAAGGATTTTCAAGTATAAATTGTTCTATTATTTATCCTAATTTAAGGTATCTTGAAAACATTGCCGGAGACAAGTACTGCACTCGGTTTTTAGCCTCTTTTTAAATAAATTGAAGTTATATTAGGCCTGGTCTTACTATGGGCTGAACAATAAGACTCATAGCATTTATTCATCACAACTTTTACTGAAAAACCAATAGTTTTTAACATTAAAAGAAGTTGACACCTCCCCTGGTAAAGCTAATGGTAAAAAAGGGGCAAATAAGTTATTTTAAATGGCAAAACATTTTTTTAACAAATTTAACTAAAAAAGTTATTAATATCTTTAAAAAAATGTCTCGAACCTCTGATGTTCAATGTACCATTAGACGCTTCGCAATGAATTGTGATATTAAATTTGTGTATCAATTTCGCCCTGAGTTTGTTAACATTTACTTAAAATTATATTAGTTTTTTTAATTTAAAAAAAATTGTTTTTCACTGCCTTTTTTGTTTCGTAGGCATGAAACAGGAGCAATTGTTGACGCTTGTGGTCTGTGTTGTAGCTTGGCCATCCTGTAGTATGCTTCACCTGTGATGGGAGAGAAGTGGCACATTATTTCCCATTTAGTCGCTTGGTCAACACGAGCGCACCGAAAGGTATCCCTTAAAAACAGCTGTAACCAAATTAAGAATACAAAATTTTGTCGGTACGGGGGATCGAACTCGGGACCTTCCGCATGGCAAGCGAGTGCTTAACCATTGAGCTAATCGCGCGCTCTATTTTATTGTATCTATCCTTGATAAAGCTATAACCTATAACGCGTTAATCGAAAGTTTCAGAAATATAAACCTAATTCTTTCGAGATATCGAGAATTTTCGAACAAGGTATAACTCGTTATGTTTTTCAGTAAAAACTTTTCACGGGTCGTCCGGCTGTCTGACAAAATCGATCAGAAACTGACATCATCAGAATAGGTCGAGTTTTAGTTTATTCGAAAGGTCTTTATAAAATGCGTTAATTATCAACAAAATTTATCATTCTGCAACTTACGGTTATTGAGTTATTGGTCAACGTAGCTCACTGAAATTTGTTGCAATGAACTTCTCTCAAGCCAGCGTCGATGGCATGTTGAATACACCGGTTCCCTTCAGAACACCGAAGTTAAGCGACATCCAGCGAGGTTAAGACTTGGATGGGTGACCATTCAAATTCTAATTCTCGTGACGCTGGCTTTTCCCGGCCCCACTCAGGCTGGGTGAGGTCAATGTGAGTAGCAGGTTTGTGAGTTTCCTGCGAATGGAGGGTAAAACCCCCGTCGTGATATGACCATGGCAGTTGAAAGCGACGTTAAACCCCAATTAAAAAAAAAAAAAAAAAAAAAAGAACTTCTCTCAACGGACGTTTAAAACAATATGCCTCAAGACATATCTCTGCTTTTAAGATTTTTAAGTAGGTCCGTGCTGAGCCTGACTGGGTCAGTGTAGGCAATTTTTTTTTTGCTGAAACTAAATCTTCAAAAAAATTAAGGAATTTGGGTTTTTGTGATTTCCTATATTTACAGCTGTTCTTGTGATACGGGGGGCGGGGTGGAACATTATGGACAGCCTGTATATGCGTAAATACCAAACTCTGTGTTCATTTTCTAATGGTTGTATACCTAGAACCTAACACTTAAAGAGCTCTTACTCAGATTTTGTCTAAAATAATCACTCGTGGCAAAGATGTTCATTGAGAAGGAATTTTTTGTACTGCAAATGCTCTAGTTCAAAAAATAACTTATTTATCATTCATTCTAGATGGGGGTTGTGACATATCAAATCCAATGATTCTGAGGTGTTGATTACGAATTATTTTTAGCTATCTGTTACCGTTGAGTCACCATTGGCGCTTCAAATTTAGACGGAGTTGGCTTTAAAGATGGAAATTATTGTAATTTTTTTAATAAATTATAATTTTCATGTTGTCAAAAAAAGAAGAAGAAAATCGTCGTGTCACACGTGATGTTAGTACCTGATCTTATATTGGCTCCACAACTTCCTAATGTTACATATGTAACAGGTTCTATGTTCTTCAAGGTTTATTATTTTTTTAATATATAAATATCTCAATATAATAGATCTGCTTGTTTTTACGTCTGGTGCCACGCTCACATCCCATCCACAACAACGCATCTAGACATGTATTACTAATATGTGTACCCGGCCTTACGCGTTACATTATGGGGATGTGGACCCGGCCTAACGCGTCACATCACAGAGATGTGGACCCGGCCTAACGCGTCACATCACAGAGATGTGGATCCGGCCTAACGCGTCACATCACAGAGATGTGGATCCGGCCAAACGCGTCACATCACAGAGATGTGGATCCGGCCCAACGTGTCACATCACGGAGATGTGGACCCGGCCTAACGTGTCACATCACAGAGATGTGGATCCGGCCTAACGCGTCACATCACAGAGATGTGGATCCGGCCCAACGTGTCACATCACAGAGATGTGGATCCGGCCCAACGTGTCACATCACGGAGATGTGGACCCGGCCTAACGCGTCACATCACAGATATGTGGATCCGGTTTACCACAGCATGAGGTAAACAAAAAATTCAAATAAATTGAACCAATCAGAGGTCGGGATTTGTAGAAAGAGGAACAATCAGCCGTTCAATGTTGGACGCATGAATTTGTTCAATTCGAGATAGGCAAGGTTCTCTCTATGTTATATGGTCTCAGTGATTCGCACCCAAAAAATGCCGGAGGTATTATGTACGCGTTAGGCCAGATCCAAATCTCCGTGATGTGACGCGTTAGGCTGGGTCCACATCTCCGTGATGTGACGCGTTAGGCCGGATCCACATCTCCGTGATGTGAAGCGTTAGGCC
Source organism: Bactericera cockerelli (assembly GCA_024516035.1). NCBI lineage: Eukaryota > Metazoa > Arthropoda > Insecta > Hemiptera > Triozidae > Bactericera > Bactericera cockerelli. Next base: position 20,328,424 of record CM044966.1, read on the forward strand.
GGGTCCACATCTCCGTGATGTGACGCGTTAGGCCGGATCCAAATCTTTTTTGTGATGTGACGCGTTAGGCCGGGTCCACATCTCCGTGATGTGACGCGTTAGGTCGGGTCCACATCTCTGTGATGTGACGCGTTAGGCCGGGTCCACATCTCCGTGATGTTTTTTCTTTTTATTAATGTTACTAACTTGCTTTGTATGTTTTGAAAGCAAAATAAAAAAAATATGCATTCCATTTAAAATTCGGGAGAAACGGACATGTGCCCCTCTGAAAACGCCCTTAGTGGCGGTGGGCGCAGGTTCAAAATATTTTCTCATAAAACATCAGACTTCATACTGGGGACCAATTTTTTGTTTCAAGATCCCCTAACTCAAACTGTTCTCGAGAAAAAGATAGTGGCTGGGTGGTTTCGATCACCCTGTAAAATGAAAGATAAAACATACATCAAGACCAAATTAAGAGAACCGGACTTTATAGTCAAGGGACAGATACGGGGATACGCCTCCTGCTCTTCTCTCTCTCTGGTGCGAATGAGCCTGCTCTTCTAGCTAAAAAAAAAAACGTCATAATGGTGGCAATGTCTTCAGCTTCAATTTATTTTGTTTTTAGAATTTTTGGTCTAGACCGCTGATATTTTAACCTCCTTGGCTCAAATCACAGGGGTTCTCAAAAAGTATTCGACGAATGGCTCATTTATTGAAAATTTAACTTTTCTTTGAAAACTTGTCTCTCCGCGGAATCTTGAAATCTCTAGTTAAACAACGTCTAGCGAGTTGAAGACTTCATCATTCTGGCATTCCGGTCAAACCCAGGCTGGGTTATGGGAAGCAGGTTTGTGAGTTTCTTGCGAATCGAGTTTAACACCCCCCTCCTATATAACCATGTAATTGAAAAATGATGTTAAACCCTATTCAAATCATCAAAACTTTTTCAATTTACAAGATTGATAAAAAAAATTGAATTTTACAAGTGTTAATTTCTCTTCACCTGACCATTGTATCCATAACAGATCCAAACATTTCCTCTCAGTTATTCTCATGCATGTGGAAACTCTGCACTCTAGGTTCTCTTGTTATTGCAGCTGTTTGAAAAACCTTCACCAATGATCAGGTATATGTCTCACTAGAGGACTATAAACAGTGAATGTACTAGCTGTAGCCAAGCTATTTGTTTTAGAAGATGAAGTTTTGCCCCAACACCACTCTCACATCACTTTAGGGTTCATTACCTTCACATCAATGCCATTCCAGAAACAAAAAATAACTTGGTTAGAATATTACGCTCCAGCTGGGATTCAAACCCGCAACTTCTGGGTCAGGGACTAATGCTCTTAACCAATGAGTCAGGGAGGTTGGCTAGCCAAGCTCCATGACTCATTGGATACAAAAACAATGGCGAGTTTTATAAATATATGAAAGCAGGGAACTGGTAGGCTCATCTCAACCCCATCATAACTGAATCAATTGCCTCCCTGCACCATGGTCCCATCATTTCTACAGAAAAAGGCACAAATATTTTGGATTTAAAAAATTGATATTTTGCTTAGTATTTGTGTTATTTTATCACAATTTAGGTAGTACTACAAAATTATAGGACTGGTCCATATCTTCTTCTTTTTTAATTTGGGTTTATTGTTGCTTTCAACTGCTAGGTCATTTCACAACCCTCCATCAGCAGGAAACCCATAAACCTTCTACACAGGTTAACCTCACCGAGCCTGGCTTGTGTAGGAATGTCAGCATGACAAAGTCTTCAAGTCTTTAATAATTTGGATGATAATATTTTATTGTAGTTCTATCATATTCTGAATTTTGATCATAAGCACAGTGAAAGAGACAAATTAAATCATCTGAAGACTCCTACACCATCATGATAACAACTGAAGGTAGCGCAACACCTGGAGTATGGAGCACCACCCTTATTGAAGTGAATACAGTTCTTGGTTTCTTCGAAGGTATGGATGTAGAACCTGAGGTAGATGAGTTTTTTTACAAATATGCATAATATATTTTACTGTCTGGCCTGTTTTCAAGATATTATAAATTTAGATTGAATAACAATGGCTGGTGCTATCATTAAATGACAAACTTCACGTTGGCTCAATTGCAGATTCACTCCATACAAGAACAATAGAATTTGTCAAATCCTTTATAAACTAGGGTTTCCAATCCAATATTTATATTAAAAACCCAGGTTCCATAAAATTGACAGAACTGGCTATAAGGTTTTTTGAATTTATTTACACAAATTATGGTAAAAGACTAGTATTGATGAAAATCTTCATAGTAATATTTCTGACTAGCCTGATTTTTTCCCTCAAGAAAATTGTAAACAAAGGTAAACTCTCCCTCTCAGTTTATAAAATGTTGATTTTTTTGAAGTTTGATGTTGGGAATTACAAAATCAGAGCAAAGAATTTCTTTAACTAAAATGAACTCAATTTTCCAATTTCTAGTATTAGAAATTATAGGAAGTAAAATTGTTATGAAGAAATTCTTGAATAAATCAATGCAAACTGACTACCTTGTTTTGATACTATTTTACAGATACCCGTAATGTTTACTTCAATCAAAATACTGTGTATACATCAAAAATCAAAACCGAAAAATCAGAATCCAAACCAGATATTGCTAATCAGATAACATTGAATTGGATGCAACATTTAAACTTTGCCAAGGACCAAGGAGGAGAAAACTTGTTGGCTTTCTATTACAGTGGATGTCTGTTTTTTATGTAAGTATTGGTAGTAACTAAATCTGTAAAATTTTGCACTATTAAATAAATAAATAAGGGATATTATTATTATTATTATTATTATTATTATTAGGTGTTATAATGAGGGTTTTCGGTGTGAGATTGTCTCTAACTTAAATTGGAGTTGTACTGTTAAAATTCTCTGTAATTTGTTTTGCTACGTTTTCTGTCCCACCCGTTTCTGTTCGGATCAAGTTGATGAAGATATCATTACTTACCGTTTTCCCTGTACTTTTAATATCATCTCCTAGTGAGGCCAGGTCAAGGTTTTCCTTGACTTTCCCTGCCATATTGGCGTGCAACAGAATTTTAGATGTGGATATTCTCACTGTCTGATAATCTCTTACCTTAACACTCTTCTTATCTTTGTCTGTGAGAGGCCATGCAGGGTGATTTAACATTATTAACCATAAAAATTTAATTTTGCCATTCTCCTGCTTTGCGTGATGTCTCTAGGGTTAGTTGTCGACATATGGGTATTCATTATATTTTTTTCTCATCAATTTTTTCAACAAGTTTTTTAATGTCTTTCTTTGCCTCCTGTGACCAAAAAGCCATATCTTGTTTAAAGTTCCTTTTCATCTTTCTTGATTTTACTTTGATGTGTTACTCTAAGACTGTACAGTCTAGAAATAGATTTACAATGTCCCCAAGGCTTTCTCTGACAGTGAGGTCAGACCCAGGTTTTATTCTTCCTCTGATGAGAAAATAAGTGTTGAGTTCCCCTTCTTACCTTATGAAAGGGAGTGACTCCTGTCCACTTTGACTCTTTTGAATGCAGATTCGGGCATTTCTTGGCATCTAACAGTTTGTTCAAGTAGCTCCCATCGGTTGCACATTCATGGATCATATCTCTTACCTTTCTTGTCTTTTCCTCTTTTGTGTCCTTTGTATCGCTCACCATTTGCTGGTCACTTCTTCGTATTCCCTGCTTTACTTTTTCCACTTCCCGAAGTGCCTCCTCAGGTTTCATGATGAACTCCTTCAACAGGGATCTGCTTCCAGGGTTCCAGTTTAGCCAGAGCCCCATCTGATCAATCTCCTTACACATCGCCTCAACAATCCTTGTGTACACCTCCACGGGATCCTCCGCGATCTCCTCATCAGTACCTGGTGTACCGCCGAACTGCTCATCACTTTGCTCCCCTGTGCCTGTGGTATTGTTAGGATTCCTCATCGGACTTCTAGCACAATGTTTACACTTCACAAAGCTGGTTACTCAGGAATTCGCTGACGCACGGTCCTGAGTCCAGAACACTTTCCTAAGTTAGAAAATAATATGATTGTTTATTTTTAATTTTACGAGAAAAAAAACGACATTGACACACTTGCTTACGCTTTCCCATCTCAAACCAAACTCTGTCTGCCATGTATGTGTGTCCTAAATCTGCTGAATTAACTTGTATATCAGTCCTTGTCTTTTTTCATATTTACACTGGACAATCCTGTATAAAATCATGTTTGTCATCATTTTTCTTGTTCCCAGAGTGACTAAAACCATTCCTCCCAAGACAGAACTTCTTGTAAGGAACTATAATCATGCTATCTGCCGCAAAAGAGAATGCTCAACACTCAATCATGATGAGAATAAACATCTTGATAACACCTGGTTCATTTGTATGCTATGCAGAATTCTGTTCCCTTCACTAAACAATGTAATAAAACACGCCAGATTTTGCAACAAAACTGGATGTATAATTGCCAAAGTAGATTACAGTAAAGAAAAAAACACTGCTGAAGATTACAAGCTCTGCACAGTTTCACCTTGTGCATGCAATGGAGAAGCAGTGTTGGGGGATATCAATTGTGAGCCAGAGTATATTGGACATATGGAATCTACAGATGGACCTCCTTCAAACACAATTTATGAAACTGAATCCCATATAGATAATATTAAATGTGAACCACAAGATAGTGTACATATAGAATCTACAGATGCATCTCCGTCAAACACACTTCATGAAACTGAATGTCATACAGATAATATTAAATGTGAGCCACAAGGCAGTGTATATGTAGAATCTACAGACGCACCTCCTTCAAACACACTTCATGAAACTGAATTATATACAGATAATATTAAATGTGAGCCACAGGATAGTGAACATATAGAATCTACAGATGCACCTCCTTCAAACACAATTCATGAAACTGAATTCCACGTAAACAGTATTAAATTTGAGACACAAGGCATATGTGGAAAGTCTCATGCTCGATCAAGCCATTTAAAATCTCACATGAGGATTCACTCTGGTGAGAAGCCTTTCAGTTGTGAGATTTGTAGAAAATCTTTCACTGCTTCTAATACTCTAAAAAATCACACGAGGATTCACACTGGTGAGAAGCCTTTCAGTTGTGAGATATGTAGAAATTCTTTCACTGAATCTAATACTTTAAAAAGGCACAAAGGAATTCACTCTGGTGAGAAGCCTTTCAGTTGTGAGATATGTAGAAAATCTTTTACTCGACCCATTGATTTAAAAATTCACAAGAGGAATCACACTGGTGAGAAGCCTTTCAGTTGTGAGATATGTAGGAAATCTTTCAATCAATCCAGCACTTTAAAAAATCACATGAGAGTTCACTCTGGTGAGAAGCCTTTCAGTTGTGAGGTCTGTAGAAAATCTTTCACTCAATCTTGTGATCTAAAATATCACATGAGGCTTCACACTGGTGAGAATCCTTTCACTTGTGAAATATGTAGAAAATCTTTCATTGTTTCTAGTCGTTTAGAAATTCACATGAGGATTCACTCTGGTGAGAAGCCTTTCAGGTGTGAGATCTGTAGAAAATCTTTCACTCAATCTTGTAATTTAAAAAGTCACATGAAGATTCACACTGGTGAGAAGCCTTTCAGTTGTGAGATCTGTAGAAAATCTTTCACTCAATCTTGTAATTTAAAAGGTCACATGAAGATTCACACTGGTGAGAAGCCTTTCAGTTGTGAGGTATGTAGAAAATCTTTCACTCGATCCAGTGATTTAAAAAGACACATGAGGGTTCACACTGGTGAGAAGCCTTTCAGTTGTGAGATATGTAGAAAATCTTTGAATCAATTTAGCAGTTTAAATAGTCATATGAAGATTCACTCTGGTGAGAAGCCTTTCAGTTGTGAGATCTGTAGAAAACCTTTCACTGGATCTCGTAATTTAAAAAAACACATGAGGGTTCACACTGGTGAGAAGCCTTTCAATTGTGAGATATGTAAAAAATCTTTCACTCAATCGAGTAATTTAAAAAGTCACATGAAGATTCACACTGGTGAGAAGCCTTTCAGTTGCGACATATGTGGAAAGTCTCATGCTCGAACAAGCCATTTAAAATCTCATATGAGGATTCACTCTGGTGAGAAGCCTTTCAGTTGTGAGGTATGTAGAAAATCTTTCACCGAATCTAATACTTTAAAAAGTCACATGAAGATTCACACTGGTGAGAAGCCTTTCAGTTGTGAGATATGTAGAAAATCTTTCACTAAATCCAGCAATTTAAAAAGTCACATGAGGATTCACAGTGGTGAGAAGCCTTTCAGTTGTGAGGTATGTAGAAAATCTTTCACAGAATCTAATACTTTAAAAAATCACATGAGGATTCACACTGGTGAGAAGCCTTTCAGTTGTAAGGTATGTAGAAAATCTTTTAATAGATCTAATTATTTAAAAAGTCACATGAGGATTCACACTGGAGATAATCATTTCAGTTGTGAGATATGTGAGAAGTCTTTTGCTAAGAAATTTCAAATCAGAGAACACTTGAGAGCACATGCTAGATGAAAGATTTTCAGATTATTTGTAAGGTCTCTGTACAGTTTCATTTAAAACAATAAAAGTGGCCTCCAAGGACAAACTCTAAACAAATTGAGAAGATAAAAAAATGTAGGTCAAACAGATAAACTAGCACAATCACCAAACATTACTAATATACAGGATTCGAAAAAAAAGAATATTATAGAAAATGTAAATATTGAAAATGCTGTAATTCATTCACCATTAAATCGAGGGGGAAACATTTTTTACTGAGTTTTGTTTTCCTATCACTGCCAGGGTTGGCCTCAGGGGGGTTAACTTTAGAATATTAAATAGAAAGACACTGTCTATGTGACATTTCGGAAAATAAGCTGACAGTAGAAGTATTTTAAGACAAATTTGAGTTTTCTACTATCAAATAGGGTCACAGATATTGTACATTACATCTCAGATAATGCAGCAATATTTTTATAAGAAATTAATTTAATTTTTGTAAAAATTCCGTCTATTTTTTTATACCATCAGTTTTACCAGGGGAAATTTTAAGGAGTCAACATTTCTAGAAAAAGTGAAAAGGCTATCCGTTTTCGAGTATAAATTGTGCTATTATTTATCCTAATTTAAGGTATCTTGAAAACATTGTCGGAGACAAGTACTGCACTCGGTTTTTAGCCTCTTTCTAAATAAATTGAAGTAATATTAGCCCTGTTCCTACTATGGGCTGAACAATAAGACTCATAGCATTTATTCAGTACAAATTTTACTAGAAAACCAATAGTTTTTAACATAAAAAGAAGTTGACACCTTGACACATCCCCTGGTAAAGCTAATGTTAAAAAAGGGGCAAATAAGTTATTTTAAATGGCAAAACATTTTTTTAACAAATTTAACTAAAAAAATTATTAATATCTTTAAAAAAATGTCGCGAACCTCTGATGTTCAATGTACCATTAGACGCTTCGCAATGAATTGTGATATTAAATTTGTGGAGCAATTTCGCCCTGAGTTTATTAACATTTACTTAAAAATATATTATTTTTTTTTTTATTTAAAAAAAATTGTTTTTCACTGCCTTTTTTGTTTCATAGGCATGAAACAGGAGCAATTGTTGATGCTTGTGGTCTGTGTTGTATCTTGCTCATCCCGTAGTATGCTTCCCCTGTGATGGCAGAGAAGTGACTTTTATTTGACAACTAGCGGGCTGTCGACCGCTTTGCGGGCCGAGGCATGGCCGTAAAGCAAAAAATCCGTTTTCGCCAATAGCAGATGTTGTAGTGGGAATTTCGAAAAATCCCGTCTTATTGCACATCTAGTTTATAAAACAAAGCTACCTACCAAAATTCAGTTTCCTAGGACCTACCAGTTCGGAGAAACAGTGATGAATGAGTGAGTGAGTGAGTCAGTCAGTCAGTGAGTGAAACTCTTTTATAAGTATAGATATTTCCAATTTAGGCACTTAGACAACACGAGCGCACCGAAAGGTATCCCTGAAAAACAGCTGTAACCAAATTAAGAATACAAAATTTTGTCGGTACGGGGGATCGAACTCGGGACCTTCCGCATGGCAAGCGAGTGCTTAACCATTGAGCTAATCGCGCGCTCTCTTTTATTGTATCCATCCTTGATACAGCTATAACCTATAACGCGTTAATCGAAAGTTTCAGAAATGTAAACCTAATTCTTTCGAGATATCGAGAATTTTTTGAACAAGGTATAACTCGGTATGTTTTTTCAGTTAAAACTTTTCACGGATGGTCGTAAGGCTGTCTGACAAAATCGATCAGAAACTGACATCATCAGAACAGGTCGAGTTTTAGTCAATTCGAAAGGCCTTGATAAAATGCGTTAATTATCAACAAAATTATCTTTCTGCAACTTACGGTTATTGAGTTATTGGTCAACGTAGCTCACTGAAATTTGTTGCAATGAACTTCTCTCAACGGACGTTTAAAACAATATGCCTCAAGACATATCTTTGCATTTAAGATATTTAAGTAGGTCCGTGCTGAGGGTGACTGCGCCAGTGTAGGCATTTTTTTTTTTTTTTTTTTTTTTTTTTGCTTGAAATTAAATCTTCTAAAAAATTAAGAATTTGGGTTTTGTGATTTCCTATATTAACAGCTGTTCTTGTGATACGGGGGGGCGGGGTGGAACATTATGGACAGCCTGTATATCCGTAAATACCAAACTCTGTGTTCATTTTCTAATGGTTGTATACCTAGAACCTAACACTTAAAGAGCTCACACTCAGATTTTGTCTAAAATAATCTCTCGTAGCAAAGATGTTCATTGAGAAGGAAATTTTGTACTGCAAAAGCTCTAGTTCAAAAAATAACTTATTTACCATTCATTCTAGATGGGGGTTGTGACATATCAAATCCAATGATTCTGAGGTGTTGATTACGAATTATTTTTAGCTATCTGTTACCGTTGAGTCACCATTAGCGGTTCAAATTTAGACGGAGTTGGCTTTAAAGATGGAAATTATTGTAATTATTTTTAATAAATTATAATTTTCATGTTGTCAAAAAAAGAAGAAGAAAATCGTCGTGTCACACGTGATGTTAGTACCTGATCTCATATTGGCTCCACAACTTCCTAATGTTACATATGTAACAGGTTCTATGTTCTTCAAGGTTTATTATTTTTTTAATATTTAAATATCACTATATAAAAGATCTGCTTGTTTTTACATCTGGTGCCACGCTCACATCCCATCCACAACAACGCATCTAGACATGTATTACTAATATGTGTACCCGGCCTTACGCGTTACATTATGGGGATGTGGACCCGGCCTAACGCGTCACATCACAGAGATGTGGATCCAGCCTAACGCGTCACATCACGGAGATGTGGTTTTTTTTTTTTAAGTCTGGCTGGGGGACTATAAACAGGGAGTAGACCAGCAGTCTGGCTGGGCGACTATAAACAGGGAGTAGACCAGCAGCCAGCAGTCTGGCTGGGGGACTATAAACAGGGAGTAGACCAGCATTGGCTTGGTTCTGGGGGCCCTTGTCAATTATTAGCCTCCTTGTAAAGACAGTGGCGTTAGAGGTGCTGAGTCATTCCTCCACTGTCTGGCTACCATCGTTCACGATGACGCCACCCTATGATGATGATAAGCTTTATTAGGTAGAACAAAAAATATGTACAGTAGAACACAATGAAATATAAAGAAAAACAAAAAGATTAAACAAATATACAAGAAGGAAAAAAAGAGAAAAATGTCCTCTCTAAAGGGCGGGGTTATTTCCTGTGGCAATCACTTCCACGCAATCCTAACGCGTCACATCACAGATATGTGGATCCGGTTTACCACAGCATGAGGTAAACAAAAAATTCAAATAAATTGAACCAATCAGAGGCCGGGATTTGTAGAAAGAGGAACAATCAGCCGTTCAATGTTGGACGCATGAATTTGTTCAATTCGAGATAGGCAAGGTTCTCTCTATGTTATATGATCTCAGTGATTCGCACCCAAAAAATGCCGGAGGTATTATGTACGCGTTAGGCCAGATCCAAATCTCCGTGATGTGACGCGTTAGGCTGGGTCCACATCTCCGTGATGTGACGCGTTAGGCTGGGTCCACATCTCCGTGATGTGACGCGTTAGGCTGGGTCCACATCTCCGTGATGTGAAGCGTTAGGCCGGGTCCACATCTGCGTGATGTGAAGCGTTAGGCCGGGTCCACATCTCCGTGATGTGAAGCGTTAGGCCGGGTCCACATCTCAAAATATTTTCTCATAAAACATCAGACTTCATACTGGGGACCAATTTTTTGTTTCAAGATCCTAACTCAAACTGTTCTCGAGATAGAGATAGTGGCTGGGTGGGTGGTTTCGATCACCCTGTAAAATGAAAGATAAAACATACATCAAGACCAAATTAAGAGAACCGGACTTTATAGTCAAGGGACAGATACGGGGATACGCCTCCTGCTCTTAAAAAAACGTCATAATGGTGGCAATGTCTAGCTAAAAAAAACGTCATAATGGTGGCAATGTCTTCAGCTTCAATTTATTTTGTTTTTAGAATTTTTGGTCTAGACCGCTGATATTTTAACCTCCTTGGCTCAAATCACAGGGGTTCTCAAAAAGTATTCGACGAATGGCTCATTTATTGAAAATTTAACTTTTCTTTGAAAACTTGTCTCTCCGCGGAATCTTGAAATTTCTAGTTAAACAACGTCTAGCGAGTTGAAGACTTCATCATTCTGGCATTCCGGTCAAACCCAGGCTGGGTTATGGAAAGCAGGTTTGTGAGTTTCTTGCGAATCGAGTTTAACACCCCCCTCCTATATAACCATGTAATTGAAAAATGATTAATGATGTTAAACCCTATTCAAATCAACAAAACTTTTTCAATTTACAAGATTGATAAAAAAAATTGAATTTTACAAGTGTTAATTTCTCTTCACCTGACCATTGTATCCATAACAGATCCAAACATTTCCTCTCAGTTATTCTCATGCATGCGGAAACTCTGCACTCTAGGTTCTCTTGTTATTGCAGCTGTTTGAAAAACCTTCACCAATGATCAGGTATATGTCTCACTAGAGGACTATAAACAGTGAATGTACTAGCTGTAGCCAAGCTATTTGTTTTAGAAAATGAAGTTTTGCCCCAACACCACTCTCACATCACTATAGGGTTCATTACCTTCACATCAATGCCATTCCAGAAACAAAAAAAAACTTGGTTAGAATATTACGCTCCAGCTGGGATTCAAACCCGCAACTTCTGGGTCAGGGACTAATGCTCTTAACCAATGAGTCAGGGAGGTTGGCTAGCCAAGCTCCATGACTCATTGGATACAAAAACAATGGCGAGTTTTATAAATATATGAAAGCAGGGAACTGGTAGGCTCATCTCAACCCCATCATAACTGAATCAATTGCCTCCCTGCACCATGGTCCCATCATTTCTACAGAAAAAGGCACAAATATTTTGGATTTAAAAAATAAAAAAAATTGATATTTTGCTTAGTATTTGTGTTATTTTATCACAATTTAGGTAGTACTACAAAATTATAGGACTGGTCCATATCTTCTTCTTTTTTAATTTGGGTTTATTGTTGCTTTCAACTGCTAGGTCATTTCACAACCCTCCATCAGCAGGAAACCCATAAAACTTCTACAAAGGTTAACCTCACCGAGCCTGGCTTGTGTAGGAATGTCAGCATGACAAAGTCTTCAAGTCTTTAATAATTTGGATGATAATATTTTATTGTAGTTCTATCATATTCTGAATTTTGATCATAAGCACAGTGAAAGAGACAAATTAAATCATCTGAAGACTCCTACACCATCATGATAACAACTGAAGGTAGCGCAACACCTGGAGTATGGAGCACCACCCTTATTGAAGTGAATACAGTTCTTGGTTTCTTTGAAGGTATGGATGTAGAACCTGAGGTAGATGTGTTTTTCAAGTATGTTTTTTTTTTACTGTCTAGCCTGTTTTCAAGATATTATAAATTTAGATTGAATAACAATGGCTGGTGCTATCATTAAATGACAAACCTCATGTTGGCTCAATTGCAGAGTCACTCAATACCAGAACAATAGAATTTGTCAAATCCTTTATGAACTAGGGTTTCCAATCCAATATTTATAAATAAACCCAGGTTCCATCAAATTGACAGAACTGGCCATAAGGTTTTTTGAATTCATTTACACTTGATGAAAAGCTTCATAATACAATTTCTGGCTAGACTGATTTTTTCCCTCAAGAAAATTGTAAACAAAGGTAAATTATCCCTCTCAGTTTACAAAATGTTGATTCCTTGAAGTATTATGTTGTTGAGAATTACAAAATCAGAGCAAAGAATTTTTTTAACTTAAATGAACTCAATTTTCCAATTTCTAGTATTAGAAATTATAAGAAGTAAAATTATTATGAAGAAATTCTTGAATAAATCAATGCAAAACTGCCTTGTTTTGATACTATTTTACAGATACCCGTAATGTTCACTTCAATCAAAACACTGTGTATACATCAAAAATCAAAACCGAAAAATCAGAATCCAAACCAGATATTGCTAATCAGATAACATTGAATTGGATGCAACATTTAAACTTTGCCAAGGACCAAGGAGGAGAAAACTTGTTGGCTTTCTATTACAGTGGATGTCTGTTTTTTATGTAAGCATTGGTAGTAACTTAATCTGTAAAATTTTGTACTATTAAATAAATAGATAAGGGATATAAATTAATATAAATAAGGGATATTATTATTATTATTAAAAGTTGTTATAATGAGGGTTTTAGGTGCGAGATTGTCTCTAACTTATATTGGAGATGTTCTCTGTTAAAATTCTCTGTAATTTGTTTTGCTACTTTGTCTGTCCCACCCTTTTCTGTTCGGATGAAGATATCATTACTTACCGTTTTCCCTGTACCTTTAATTTCAACTCCTAGTGAGGCCAGGTCAAGGTTTTCCTTGACTTTCCCTGCCATGTTGGCGTGCGACAAAGTTTTAGAATAGGATATTCTCACTGTCTGATAATCTCTTACCTTTACACTCTTCTTATCTTTGTCTGTGGGAGGCCATGCAGGATGATTTCACATTATTTACCATATAAATTTAATTATGCCATTCTCCTGGTTTGCTTGATGTCTCTAGGGTTAGTTGTCGACATGTGGGTATTCTTTATATTTTTTTCTCATCAATTTTTTCAACAAGTTTTTTAATGTCTGCCTCCTGTGACAAAAAAAAACATATCTTGTTTAAAGTTCCTTTCCATCTTTTTTTAAGTTACTTTGATGTGTTGGACACCCTCTAAGACTGTGCCATCTAGAAATAGATTTACAATGTCCCCAAAGGCTTTCTCTGACAGTGAGGTCAGACCCAGGTTTTCTTCTTTCTCTGATGAGAAAATAAGGGTTAAGTTCCCCTTCTTACCTTTTGAAAGGGAGTGACTCCTGTCCACTGTGACTCTTTTGAATGCAGATGGCCCAAGCCATTTCTTGGCATCTAACAGTTCAAGTAGCTCCCATCGGTTGCACATTCATGGATCATATCTCCAACCTTTCTTGTCTTTTCCTCTTTTGTGTCCTTTGTATCGCTCACCATTTGCTGGTCACTTCTTCGTATTTCCTGCTTTACTTTTTCCACTTCCCGAAGTGCCTCCTCAGGTTTCATGATGAACTCCTTCAACGGAGATCTGCTTCCAGGGTTCCAGTTTAGCCAGAGCCCCATCTGATCAATCTCCTCACACATTGCCTCAACATTCCTTGTGTACATCTCCACGGGATCCTCCGCGATCTCCTCGTCAGTACCTGGTGTACCGCCGAACTGCTCATCACTTTGCTTCCCTGTGCCAGTGGTATTGTTAGGATTCCTCATCGCACTTTTAGCAGAAAACATTAGTATCAGCTCAAGGAACTGCTGGTGTGTGTTCAGACGGTTCAGTACACAGTTTCTTATCAATGTTTACACTTCACAAAGCTGGTTACTCAGGAATTTTACTGACGCACGGTCCTGAGTCCAGAACACTTTAGGTACTAAGTTAGAAAAAAAAATATGATTGTTCATTTTTAATTTTACGAGAAAAATAACGACATTGACACACTTTCTTACGCTTTCCCATCTCAAACCAAACTCTGTCTGCCATGTATGTGTGTCCCAAATCTGCTGAATTAACTTGTACATCAGTCCTTGTCTTTTTTCATATTTACACTGTACAATCCTGTATAAAATCTTATTTGTCATCATTTTTCTTGTTCCCAGAGTGACTAAAACCATTTCTCCCAAGACAGAACTTCTTGTAAGGAACTATAATCATGCTATCTGCCGCAAAAGAGAATGCTTAACACTCAATCATGATGAGAATAAACATCTTGATAACACCTGGTTCATTTGTATGCTATGCAGAATTCTGTTCCCTTCACTAAACAATGTAATAAAACACGCCAGATTTTGCAACAAAACTGGATGTATAATTGCCAAAGTAGATTACAGTAAAGAAAAAAACACTGCTGAAGATTACAAGCTCTGCACAGTTTCACCTTGTGCATGCAATGGAGAAGCAGTGTTGGGGGATATCAATTGTGAGCCAGAGTATATTGGACATATGGAATCTACAGATGGACCTCCTTCAAACACAATTTATGAAACTGAATCCCATACAGATAATATTAAATGTGAGCCACAAGATAGTGTACATATAGAATCTACAGATGCACCTCCGTCAAACACACTTCATGAAACTGAATGCCATACAAATAATATTAAATGTGAGCCACAAGGCAGTGTATATTTAGAATCTACAGACGCACCTCCTTCAAACACACTTCATGAAATTGAATTATTTACAGATAATATTAAATGTGAGCCACAGGATAGTGAACATATGGAATCTACAGATGCACCTCCTTCAAACACAATTCATGAAACTGAATTCCACATAAACAGTATTAAATTTGAGACACAAGGCATTGTATATATTAAACAAATTGCAGTTCCATCAAACACCCATCCTGATACTGAACTCCTTATAGATAATATTGAATGTGAGCCACAAGATAGTGTACATATAGAATCTACAGATGCACCTCCGTCAAACACACTTCATGAAACTGAATGCCATACAAATAATATTAAATGTGAGCCACAAGGCAGTGTATATGTAGAATCTACAGATGCACCTCCTTCAAACACAATTCATGAAACTGAATTCCACATAAACAGTATTAAATTTGAGACACAAGGCATTGTATATATTAAACAAATTGCAGTTCCATCAAACACCCATCCTGATACTGAACTCCTTATAGATAATATTGAATGTGAGCCACAAGATAGTGTACATATAGAATCTACAGATGCACCTCCGTCAAACACACTTCATAAAACTGAATTCCATACAGATAATATTAAATGTGAGCCACAGGATAGTGAACATATAGAATCTACAGATGCACCTCCTTCAAACACAATTCATGAAACTGAATTCCACGTAAACAGTATTAAATTTGAGACACAAGGCATTGTATATATTAAAGATAATATCCTTATAGATAATATTGAATGTGAGCCACAGGACAGTGAATATATAAAATCTACAGACCAAAACTCGTGTATTTTGCTAGATAATCTCAACAAACATTTAGATAAACACAGAGAAGAAAAACTTTATGAATGTGATAAATGTAAAAAGACATTTTCATTTCTATTCCATCTTAAAAATCTAATTGCTACACATACTAGTTTAAAGCCTTTCAGTTGCGACATATGTGGAAAGTCTCATGTTCAATCAAGCCATTTAAAATCTCATATGAGGATTCACTCTGGTGAGAAGCCTTTCAGTTGTGAGATTTGTACAAAATCTTTCACTGAATCTAGTACTTTAAAAAAACACTTGAGGATTCACACTGGTGAGAAGCCATTCAGTTGTGAGAAATGTAGAAAATCTTTCACTGTATCTAGTACTTTAAAAAAACACTTGAGGATTCACACTGGTGAGAAGCCTTTCAGTTGTGAGATATGTAGAAAATCTTTCACTGAATCTTGGAATTTAAAAAAACACTTGAGGATTCACACTGGTGAGAAGCCTTTCAGTTGTGAGGTATGTAGAAAATCTTTCACTCGATCAAGCCATTTAAAATCTCATATGAGGATTCACTCTGGTGAGAAGCCTTTCAGTTGTGAGATTTGTAGAAAATCTTTCACTGAATCAAGTTCTTTAAAAATTCACAAGAGGATTCACACTGGTGAGAAGCCATTCAGTTGTGAGAAATGTAGAAAATCTTTCACTGTATCTAGTGCTTTAAAAAATCACTTGAGGATTCACACTGGTGAGAAGCCTTTCAGTTGTGAGATATGTAGAAAATCTTTCACTGAATCTTGGAATTTAAAAAAAACACTTGAGGATTCACACTGGTGAGAAGCCTTTCAGTTGTGAGGTATGTAGAAAATCTTTCACTCGATCAAGCCATTTAAAATCTCATATGTGGATTCACTCTGGTGAGAAGCCTTTCAGTTGTGAGATTTGTAGAAAATCTTTCACTGAATCAAGTTCTTTAAAAATTCACAAGAGGATTCACACTGGTGAGAAGCCATTCAGTTGTGAGAAATGTAGAAAATCTTTCACTGTATCTAGTGCTTTAAAAAAATCACTTGAGGATTCACACTGGTGAGAAGCCTTTCAGTTGTGAGATATGTAGAAAATCTTTCACTGAATCTTGGAATTTAAAAAAACACTTGAGGATTCACACTGGTGAGAAGCCTTTCAGTTGTGAGATATGTAGAAAATCTTTCACTCGATCAAGCCATTTAAAATCTCATATGTGGATTCACTCTGGTGAGAAGCCTTTCAGTTGTGAGATTTGTAGAAAATCTTTCACTGAATCAAGTTCTTTAAAAATTCACAAGAGGATTCACACTGGTGAGAAGCCTTTCAGTTGTGAGGTATGTAGAAAATCTTTCACTGTATCTAGTACTTTAAAAAATCACATGAGGATTCACACTGGTGAGAAGCCTTTCAGTTGTGAAGTATGTAGAAAATCTTTCACTGTATCCAGTACTTTAAAATGTCACATGAGGATTCACACTGGAGGTAATCTTTTCAGTTGTGAGATATGTGAGAAGTCTTTTGCTAAGAAATTTCAAATCAGAGAACACTTGAGAGCACATGCTAGATGAAAGATTTTCAGATTATTAGTAAGGTCTCTGTTCAGTTTCATTTAAAACAATAAAACTGGCCTCCAAGGACAAACTCTAAACAAATTGAGAAGATAAAAAAATGTAGGTCAAACAGATAAACAAGAACAACCACCAAACATTACTAATATACAGGATTCGAAAAAAAAGAATATTCTAGAAAATGTAAATATTGAAAATGCTGAAATTCATGTACCATTAAATCGAGGGGGAAACGTTTTTTACTGAGTTTTGTTTTCCTATCACTGCCAGGGTTGGCCTCAGGGGGGTTAACTTTAGAATATTAAATAGAAAGACACTGTCTATGTGACATTTCGGAAAATAAGCTGACAGTAGAAGTATTTTAAGACAAATTTGAGTTTTCTACAACCAAATAGGGTCACAGATATTGTACATTACATCTCAGATAATTCAGCAATATTTTTATAAGAAATTAATTTAATTTTCGTAAAAATTCCGTCTATTTTTTTATACCATCAGTTTTACCAGGGGAAATTTCAAGGAGTCAACATTTCTAGAAAAAGTGAAAAGGCTATCCGTTTTCGAGTATAAATTGTGCTATTATTTATCCTAATTTAAGGTATCTTGAAAACAGGAAAGTACTGCACTCGGTTTTTAGCCTCTTTCTAATTTCTAAATAAATTGAAGTAATATTAGCCCTGTTCCTACTATGGGCTGAACAATAAGACTCATAGCATTTATTCAGCACAAATTTCACGAGAAAACCAATAGTTTTTAACATAAAAAGAAGTTGACACCTTGACACCTCCCCTGCTAAAGCTAATTGTAAAAAAGGGGCAAATAAGTTATTTTAAATGGCAAAACATTTTTTTTTAACAAATTTAACTAAAAAAGTTATTAATATCTTTAAAAAAATGTCTCGAACCTCTGATGTTCAATGTACCATTAGACGCTTCGTAATGAATTGTGATATTAAATTTGTGTATTAATTACTTAAAATTATATTAGTTTTTTTAATTTAAAAAAAAATTGTTTTTCACTGCCTTTTTTGTTTCGTAGGCATGAAACAGGAGCAATTGTTGACGCTTGTGGTCTGTTTTGTAGCTTGCCCATCCTGTAGTATGCTTCACCTGTGATGGGAGAGAAGTGGCACAATATTTCCCATTTAGTCGCTTGGTCAACACGAGCGCACCAAAAGGTATCCCATAAAAACAGCTGTAACCTAATTAAGAATACAAAATTTTGTCGGTACGGGGGATCAAACTCGGGACCTTCCGCATGGCAAGCGAGTGCTTAACCATTGAGGTAATCGCGCGCTCTATTTTATTGTATCCATCCTTGATAGAGCTATAACCTATAACGCGTTAATCGAAAGTTTCAGAAATGTAAACCTAATTCTTTCGAGATATCGAGAATATTCGAACAAGGTATAACTCGGTATGTTTTTCAGATAAAACTTTTCACGGATGGTCGTCCGGCTGTCTGACAAAATCGATCAGAAACTGACATCATCAGAATAGGTCGAGTTTTAGTTAATTCGAAAGGTCTTGATAAAATGCGTTAATTATCAACAAAATTTATCTTTCTGCAACTTACGGTTATTGAGTTATTGGTCAACGTAGCTCACTGAAATTTGTTGCAATGAACTTCTCTCAACGGACGTTTAAAACAATATGCCTCAAGACATATCTCTGCATTTAAGATTTTTAAGTAGGTCCGTGCTGAGGGTGACTGGGGCAGTGTAGGCAATTTTTTTTTTTTGCTGAAACTAAATCTTCTAAAAAATTAAGGAATTTGGGTTTTTGTGATTTCCTATATTTACAGCTGTTCTTGTGATACGGGGGGGGCGGGGTGGAACATTATGGACAGCCTGTATATCCGTAAATACCAAACTCTGTGTTCATTTTCTAATGATTGTATACCTAGAAAACACTTACAGAGCTCTCACTCAGATTTTGTCTAAAATAATCACTCGTGGCAAAGATGTTCATTGAGAAGGTATTTTTTGTACTGCAAATGCTCTAGTTCAAACTATAACTTATTTATCATTCATTCTAGATGGGGGTTGTGACATATCAAATCCAATGATTCTGAGGTGTTGATTACGAATTATTTTTGGCTATCTGTTACCGTTGAGTCACCATTGGCGGTTCAAATTTAGACGGAGTTGGCTTTAAAGATGGAAATTATTGTAATTTTTTAAATAAATTATAATTTTCATGTTGTCAAAAAAAGAAGAAGAAAATCGTCGTGTCACACGTGTTGTTAGTACCTGATCTCATATTGGCTCCACAACTTCCTAATGTTACATATGTAACAGGTTCAATGTTCTTCAAGGTTTATTAGTTTTTTTAATATATAAATATCACTATACAGGGTGTCCCGTATACAGATGCAAATATTTTGAGGGTAGGTTCAGCCCACCATGGACTATCATATAAGCGAAACTTGCAGTGGGGCATTTTGCTTCGTTAAAGAGTTATGGCTAAATCCCTGTTTTTCCCACAGGTCTAGAGGTCACTTGGATCGATGCACGTTTTTAAAAAAATGATAGCCAGTAAGTAATTTTTTACTTCATGTATGGATAGTCATGCATATTTCCCTTCAAATGCAGTTGGTTGCATTAAAAAAATATTGAAAGACCAGAGAGATATTTAATCATAAGTTCAATACTTTTCTAAAATTTGATATTTCGCTTTTTTCCCTTTCGTGAATTTAAAGTACTTCTACAATTGCAATTCTGCGTATCACTAGTTAAAAAAATACCCTGTTATGTTTAGTTTTAGAAAAAAGAAAGCTCATTTATATTACTTTAAAGATCATGGAACGCAGTACACACAAAGCTCAAAAAACACTTGTGAATCATGATGGAAAATTCAAATTTGGCTGAATTTTAACAGAATTGGCGCGTGATTTGAGGTATAAATACACTGCTCTGGAATGTTCAACAGAGGGAAATTGATCATTCACATTGGTCGGTCGGTGTGAACTTTTATGTGATGAATGGGGTTACGGGGTTTCAGGGTTATTGTGAGGAAAAATGAGAGAGGCTGCAACGAAAGCAGCAACCAGTGGTGTAATTATGGACAAAGAATACACAATGAGAAAGACTCTGGGCCAACAACAACAAATTGTGATTTTATTTTTAGAAGTAAAATTAAAAATATCATTTTTGTGTTTATCACAATCATGATATCAAAATATTTAAATAATGCCGAAAAACTATTAATACTTTATTGATAAACTACAAACATGATACATTCTGCAACACAGGACATGAATTGAAAAGAACCCAAAAGAATATGTAGCGAACCAAGGGCGAGGTTAAAGCTTGTGGCTTTCTCTTCCACCGAACAAAAATTGATCGCCTTGTTATTTTAACTATTAGATTTGATTGATATAGTTGGTTAATAGAACTATTTGTACTCAAAAAATTTTCATTTATAACTTGCAGTTTGCACAAAAATGGTCACACAGACCGCTTCAGGCATCGAGTGTTCTTCAATATGCAATAGCGCCCAGATTCAAAATTTGAAAGATGTGTTTCTCTCCATCTGGTGCCGTTTAATAAGGCGTATCTCATTCGTTTCTTCACGCGTCTGAAAGAACTTTGTATTTATTGAAAAACATAGCAAAGGGTATTTCTTCACCTAGTGATACGCAGAATTGCAATTGTAGAAGTACTCAAAATTCACGAAAGGGAAAAATCGAATTTTAGAAAAATATTAAACTTATGATTAAATATCTCTCTGGTCTTTCAATATTTTTTCATGCAACCAACTGCATTTGAAGGGAAATATGCATGACTATCCATACATGAAGTAAAAAATTACTTACTGGCTATCATTTCTTTAAAAACGTGCATCGTTCCAAGTGACCTCTAGACCCGTGGGAAAAACAGGGATTTGGCCATAACTCCTTAACGAAGCAAAATGCCCCACTGCAAGTTTCGCTCATATGATAGTCCACGGTGGGCTGAACCTACCCTCAAAATATTTGCATCTGTATACGGGACACCCTGTATAATAGATCTGCTTGTTTTTACGTCTGGTGCCACGCTCACATCCCATCCACAACAACGCATCTAGACAGGTATTACTAATATGTGTACCCGGCCTTACGCGTTACATTATGGGGATGTGGACCCGGCCTAACGCGTCACATCACAGAGATGTGGATCCGGCCTAACGCGTCACATCACGGAGATGTGGTTTTTTTTTTTTTTTTAAGCTTTTTTTTAAGTTTGGCTGGGGGACTATAAACAGGGAGTGGACCAGCAGTCTGGCTGGGCGACTATAAACAGGGAGTAGACCAGCAGCCAGCAGTCTGGCTGGGGGACTATAAACAGGGAGTAGACCAGCATTGGCTTGGTTCTGGGGGCCCTTGTCAATTATTAGCCTCCTTGTAAAGACAGTGGTGTTAGAGGTGCTGAGTCATTCCTCCACTGTCTGGCTACCATCGTTCACGATGACGCCACCCTATGATGATGATAAGCTTTATTAGGTAGAACAAAAAATATATACAGTAGAACACAATGAAATATAAAGAAAAACAAAAAGATTAAACAAATATACAAGAAGGAAAAAAAGAGAAAAATGTCCTCTCTAAAGGGCGGGGTTATTTCCTGTGGCAATCACTTCCACGCAATCCTAACGCGTCACATCACAGAGATGTGGATCCGGCCCAACGCGTCACATCACAGAGATGTGGATGCGGCCTAACGCGTCACATCACAGAGATGTGGATCCGGCCTAACGCGTCACATCACAGAGATGTGGATCCGGCCTAACGCGTCACATCACAGAGATGTGGATCCGGCCCAACGCGTCACATCACAGAGATGTGGATCCGGCCTAACGCGTCACATCACAGAGATGTGGATCCGGCCTAACGCGTCACATCACAGAGATGTGGATCCGGCCTAACGCGTCACATCACAGAGATGTGGATCCGGCCTAACGCGTCACATCACAGAGATGTGGATCCGGCCCAACGCGTCACATCACAGAGATGTGGATCCGGCCCAACGCGTCACATCACAGAGATGTGGATCCGGCCTAACGCGTCACATCACGGAGATGTGGATCCGGCCCAACGCGTCACATCACAGAGATGTGGATCCGGGCCAACGCGTCACATCACAGATATGTGGATCCGGTTTACCACAGCATGAGGTAAACAAAAAATTCAAATAAATTGAACCAATCAGAGGCCGGGATTTGTAGAAAGAGGAACAATCAGCCGTTCAATGTTGGACGCATGAATTTGTTCAATTCGAGATAGGCAAGGTTCTCTCTATGTTTTGTAATTTGTAATTTGTAAATATTTAGCATCTTTATTTATTAAATAATACATAGACAGCATACAAGTAGACACATAGAAATATAGACAGTATGGGTTCCAAGTTCTAACTTATGATAATAATAGTATACAATAAAAGATTGAACAAATATGAAGATTAGGAGCTATTTATTATTATGTGCCTATAATGTAGCCAATAATGGAGTTGCCTTCTACTCACACTAAGAGATTAGAATCTCTTGTTTTGTGAGTAAGGGTTGTGTTATCAGTCTAGAAAGGTGTAAAAAAATAATTACAATTGAAAAAATAAAAGTAATAATAAAAACTAACAATTTAATATCAAGTAACCATTTCATTGAGATTCTCAAATTCTCATAAGCATAATAATATTGTTCTATATTTTTTTTTTCTTATTACTTATTTTCGATGTAGGTACCTATGTGATTTTGTCTTGAAATCACATCATGTTACAGAAAAAAATAATAATATGTATTTTAATAATAAAAATAATAATAATATGTATAAAAAAATAATACTAAGTTCTTTATGTATTTTCTAAGAGATAATGTTATATGTTATATGATCTCAGTGATTCGCACCCAAAAAATGCCGGAGGTATTATGTACGCGTTAGGCCAGATCCAAATCTCCGTGATGTGAAGCGTTAGGCCGGGTCCACATCTCCGTGATGTGACGCGTTAGGCTGGGTCCACATCTCCGTGATGTGACGCGTTAAGCCGGATCCAAATCTGCGTGATGTGGACGCGTTAGGCCGGATCCAAATCTCCGTGATGTGACACGTTAGGCTGTGTCAACATCTCCGTGATGTGACGCATTAGGTCGGGTCCACATCTCCGTGATGTGACACGTTAGGCCGTGTCAACATCTCCGTGATGTGAAGCGTTAGGCCGGGTCCACATCTCCGTGATGTGACGGGTTAGGCCGGATCCAAATCTCCGTGATGTGACGCGTTAGGCTGGGTCCACATCTCCTTGATGTGACGCGTTAGGCCGGGTCCACATCTCCGTGATGTGACGCGTTAGGCTGGGTCCACATCTCCGTGATGTGAAGCGTTAGGCCGGGTCCACATCTCTGTGATGTGACGGGTTAGGCCGGATCCAAATCTCCGTGATGTTTTTTCTTTTTATTAATGTTACTAACTTGCTTTGCATGTTTTGAAGGCAAAATAAAAAAAATATGCATTCCATTTAAAATTCGGGAGAAACGGACATGTGCCCCTCTGAAAACGCCCTTAGTGCCGGTGGGCGCAGGTTCAAAATATTTTCTCATAAAACATCAGACTTCATACTGGGGACCAATTTTTCGTTTCAATATCCCCTAACTCAAACTGTTCTCGAGAAAAAGATAGTGGCTGGGTGGGTGGTTTCGATCACCCTGTAAAATGAAAGATAAAACATACATCAAGACCAAATTAAGAGAACCGGACTTTATAGTCAAGGGACAGATACGGGGATACGCCTCCTGCTCTTCTCTCTCTCTGGTGCGAATGAGCCTGCTCTTCATAAAACTAAAGAAACGTCATAATGGTGTCTTCAGCTTCAATTTATTTTGTTTTTAGAATTTTTGGTCTAGACCGCTGATATTTTAACCTCCTTGGCTCAAATCACAGGGGTTCTCAAAAAGTATTCGATGAATGGCTCATTTATTGAAGATTTAATTTTTCTTTGAAAACTTGTCTCTCAGCGGAATCTTGAAATCTTCAAGTCAAAGCGAGTTGAAGACTTCATCATGCTGGCATTCTGGTCAAACCCAGGCTGAGTTATGGGAAGCAGGTTTGTGAGTTTCTTGCGAATCGAGTTTAACACCCCCATCCTATATAACCATGTAATTGAAAAATGATGTTAAAACATATTCAAACCAACAAAACTTTTTCAATTTACAAGATTGATTAAAAAAATTGAATTTTACAAGTGTTAATTTCTCTTCACCTGACCATTGTATCCATAACAGATCCAACATTTCCTCTCTAAGTTAATCTCATGCATGCAGAAACTCTGCGCTCTAGGTTCTCTTGTTATTGCAGTTGTTTTTTTCTTTGAAAAACCTTCACCAATGATCAGGTATATGTCTTTCAACTGCCAGGTCATTTCACAACCCTCCATCGGCAGGAAACCCATGAACCTTCTACACAGGTTAACCTCACCCAGCCTGGCTTGGGTAGGAATGTCAGCATGACAAAGTCTTCAAGTCTTTAATAATTTGGATGATAATATTTTATTGTAGTTCTATCATATTCTGAAGTTTGATCATAAGCACAGTGAACGAGACAGATTTAATCATCTGAAGACTCCTACACCATCATGATAACAACTGAAGGTAGCGCAACACCTGGAGTATGGAGCACCACCCTTATTGAAGTGAATACAGTTCTTGGTTTCTTCGAAGGTATGGATGTAGAACCTGAGGTAGATGAGTTTTTTTTACAAATATGCATAATATATTTTACTGTCTTGCCTGTTTTCAAGATATTATAAATTTAGATTGAATAACAATGGCTGGTGCTATCATTAAATGACATACTTCACGTTGGCTCAATTGCAGATTCACTCAATACAAGAACAATAGAATTTGTCAAATCCTTTATAAACTAGGGTTTCCAATCCAATATTTATGTAAAAAACCCAGGTTCCATAAAATTGACAGAACTGGCTATAAGGTTTTTTGAATTTATTTACACAAATTATGGTAGAAGACTAGTATTGATGAAAATCTTCATAATAAAATTTCTGACTAGACTGATTTTTTCCCTCAAGAAAATTGTAAACAAAGGTAAACTCTCCCTCTCAGTTTATAAAAATGTTGATTTTTTTGAAGTTTGATGTTGGGAATTACAAAATCAGAGCAAAGAATTTCTTAAACTAAAATGAACTCAATTTTCCAATTTCTAGTATTAGAAATTATAGGAAGTAAAATTGTTATGAAGAAATTCTTGAATAAATCAATGCAAACTGACTACCTTATTTTGATACTATTTTACAGATACCCGTAATGTTTACTTCAATCAAAATACTGTGTATACATCAAAAATCAAAACCGAAAAATCAGAATCCAAACCAGATATTGCTAATCAGATAACATTGAATTGGATGCAACATTTAAACTTTGCCAAGGATCAAGGAGGAGAAAACTTGTTGGCTTTCTATTACAGTGGATGTCTGTTTTTTATGTAAGCATTGGTAGTAACTAAATCTGTAAAATTTTGCACTATTAAATAAATAAATAAGGGATATTATTATTATTATTAGGTGTTATAATGAAGGTTTTCGGTGTGAGATTGTCTCTAACTTAAATTGGAGTTGTTCTCTGCTAAAATTCTCTGTAATTTGTTTTGCTACGTTTTCTGTCCCACCCGTTTCTGTTCGGATCAAGTTGATGAAGATATCATTACTTACCGTTTTCCCTGTACTTTTAATATCATCTCCTAGTGAGGCCAGGTCAAGGTTTTCCTTGACTTTCCCTGCCATATTGGCGTGCAACAGAATTTTAGATGTGGATATTCTCACTGTCTGATAATCTCTTACCTTAACACTCTTCTTATCTTTGTCTGTGAGAGGCCATGCAGGGTGATTTCACATTATTAACCATAAAAATTTAATTATGCCATTCTCCTGGTTTGCTTGATGTCTCTAGGGTTAGTTGTCGACATGTGGGTATTCTTTATATTTTTTTCTCATCAATTTTTTCAACAAGTTTTTTAATGTCTTTCTTTGCCTCCTGTGACCAAAAAGCCATATCTTGTTTAAAGTTCCTTTTCATCTTTTTTGATTTTACTTCGATGTGTTAGACACCCTCTAAGACTGTACAGTGTAGAAATAGATTTACAATGTCCCCAAGGCTTTCTCTGACAGTGAGGTCAGACCCAGGTTTTATTCTTCCTCTGATGAAAAATAAGTGTTGAGTTCCCCTTCTTACCTTATGAAAGGGAGTGACTCCTGTCCACTTTGACTCTTTTGAATGCAGATTCGGTCACTTCTTGGCATCTAACAGTTTGTTCAAGTAGCTCCCATCGGTTGCACATTCATGGATCATATCTCTTACCTTTCTTGTCTTTTCCTCTTTTGTGTCCTTTGTATCGCTCACCATTTGCTGGTCACTTCTTCGTATTTCCTGCTTTACTTTTTCCACTTTCCGAAGTGCCTCCTCAGGTTTCATGATGAACTCCTTCAAGGGGGATCTGCTTCCAGGGTTCCAGTTTAGCCAGAGCCCCATCTGATCAATCTCCTCACACATCGCCTCAACATTCCTTGTGTACACCTCCACGGGATCCTCCGCGATCTCCTCATCAGTTCCTGGCGTACCGCCGAACTGCTCATCACTTTGCTTCCCTGTGCCAGTGGTATTGGTAGGATTCCTCATCGGACTTCTAGCACAATGTTTACACTTCACAAAGCTGGTTATCCAGGAATTCGCTGACGCACGCTCCTGAATCCAGAACACTTTACGAAGTTAGAAAAAAAATATGATTGTTTATTTTTAATTTTACGAGAAAAATAACGACACTGACACACTTGCTTACGCTTTCCCATCTCAAACCAAACTCTGTCTGCCATGTATGTGTGTCCCAAATCTGCTGAATTAACTTTTTTCATATTTATACTGGACAATCCTGTATAAAATCTTATTTGTCATCTATTTTCTTGTTCCCAGAGTGACTAAAACCATTCCTCCCAAGACAGAACTTCTTGTAAGGAACTATAATCATGCTATCTGCCGCAAAAGAGAATGCTCAACACTCAATCATGATAAGAATAAACATCTTGATAACACCTGGTTCATTTGTATGCTATGCAGTATTCTGTTTCCTTCACTAAACAATGTAATGAAACACACCAGATTTTGCAACAAAACTGGATGTATAATTGCCAAAGTAGATTACAAAAAAGAAATAAACACTACTGAACAATACAACCTTTGCACAGTGTCACCTTGTGCATGCAATGGAGAAACAGTGTTGGAGGATATCAATTGTAAGCCACAGGACATTGGACATATGGAATCTACAGATGAACCTCCTTCAAACACACTTCATGAAACTGAATTATATACAGATAATATTAAATGTGAGCCACAGGATAGTGAACATATGGAATCTACAGATGCACCTCCTTCAAACACAATTCATGAAACTGAATTCCACATAAACAGTATTAAATTTGAGACACAAGGCATTGTATATATTAAACAAATTGCAGTTCCATCAAACACCCATCCTGATACTGAACTCCTTATAGATAATATTGAATGTGAGCCACAAGATAGTGTACATATAGAATCTACAGATGCACCTCCGTCAAACACACTTCATGAAACTGAATGCCATACAAATAATATTAAATGTGAGCCACAAGGCAGTGAATATATAAAATCTTCAGATGCACCTCCTTCAAACACACTTCATGAAACTGAATTATATACAGATAATATTAAATGTGAGCCACAGGATAGTGAACATATAGAATCTACAGATGCACCTCCTTCAAACACAATTCATGAAACTGAATTCCACGTAAACAGTATTAAATTTGAGACACAAGGCATATGTGGAAAGTCTCATGTTCAATCAAGCCATTTAAAATCTCACATGAGGATTCACTCTGGTGAGAAGCCTTTCAGTTGTGAGGTATGTAGAAAATCTTTCACTGAATCTAATACTTTAAAAAGTCACATGAGGATTCACACTGGTGAGAAGCCTTTCAGTTGTGAGATATGTAGAAAATCTTTCACTAAATCCAGCAATTTAAAAAGTCACATGAGGATTCACACTGGTGAGAAGCCTTTCAGTTGTGAGATATGTAGAAAATCTTTCACTAAATCTAGCAATTTAAAAAGTCACATGAGGATTCACACTGGTGAGAAGTCTTTCAGTTGTGAGATATGTAGAAAATCTTTCACTAAATCCAGCAATTTAAAAAGTCACATGAGGATTCACACTGGTGAGAAGCGTTTCAGTTGTGAGATATGTAGAAAATCTTTCACTGTATCTAGTACTTTAAAAAAACACTTGAGGATTCACACTGGTGAGAAACCTTTCAGTTGTGAGATATGTAGAAAATCTTTCACTGAATCTTGGAATTTAAAAAGTCACATGTGGATTCACACTAGTGAGAAGCCTTTCAGTTGTGAGATATGTAGAAAATCTTTCACTCGATCAAGCCATTTAAAATCTCATATGAGGATTCACTCTGGTGAGGAGCCTTTCAGTTGTGAGATTTGTAGAAAATCTTTCACTGAATCTAGTTCTTTAAAAATTCACAAGAGGATTCACACTAGTGAGAAGTCTTTCAGTTGTGAGATATGTAGAAAATCTTTCACTGAATACAGTAATTTAAAAAGTCACATGAAGAATCACACTGGTGAGAAGCCTTTCAGTTGCGACATATGTGGAAAGTCTCATACTCAATCAATCCATCTAAAATCTCACATGATGATTCACTCTGGTGAGAAGCCTTTCAGTTGTGAGATATGTAGAAAATCTTTCACTGAATCTTGGAATTTAAAAAGTCACATGAGGATTCACACTAGTGAGAAGCCTTTCAGTTGTGAGATATGTAGAAAATCTTTCACTGAATCTTGGAATTTAAAAAGTCACATGAGTATTCACACTGGTGAGAAGCCATTCAGTTGTGAGATATGTAGAAAATCTTTCACTCGATCTAGTGATTTAAAAATTCACAAGAGGATTCACACTGGTGAGAAGCCTTTCAGTTGTGAGATATGTAGAAAATCTTTCACTCAATCCAGCAAATTGAAAACTCACATGAAGATTCACACTGGTGAGAAGCTTTTCAGTTGTGAGATATGTAGAAATTCTTTCACTCAATCTGGTCATTTAAAAAATCACATGAGGATTCACACTGGTGAGAAGCCATTCAGTTGTGAGATATGTAGAAAATCTTTCACTCGATCCGGTGATTTAAAAAGTCACATGAGGATTCACACTGGTGAGAAGCCATTCAGTTGTGAGATATGTAGAAAATCTTTCACTCGATCCGGTGAATTAAAATATCACATGAGGCTTCACACTGGTGAGAATCCTTTCACTTGTGAAATATGTAGAAAATCTTTCATTGTTTCTAGTCGTTTAGAAATTCACATGAGGATTCACACTGGTGAGAAGCTTTTCAGTTGTGAGATATGTAGGAATTCTTTCACTCAATCTGGTCATTTAAAAAATCACCATGAGGATTCACTCTGGTGAGAAGCCTTTCAGTTGTGAGGTCTGTAGAAAATCTTTCAATCAATCTTGTAATTTAAAATATCACATGAGGCTTCACACTGGTGAGAAGCCTTTCAGTTGTGAGATATGTAGAAAATCTTTCGCTCAATCTTGTAATTTAAAATATCACATGAGGCTTCACACTGGTGAGAAGCCTTTCACTTGTGAAATATGTAGAAAATCTTTCAATAAATCTTGTGATTTAAAATGTCACATGAGGATTCACACTGGAGGTAATCTTCTCAGTTGTGAGATATGTGAGAAGTCTTTTGCTAAGAAATTTCAAATCAGAGAACACTTGAGAGCACATGCTAGATGAAAGATTTTCAGATTATTTCACCGCTAGAAAGTCAAAGAGGCGTAAGTGATTTTATCAAAGTTTTCAAGAGCGCACTTAAGCCTGTGTGTGCTGCAACTTTTCCCGCAAATATCACATACGCCCAAACATAAAAAAATCAATATCTTCACAAGGGTTTAGAAATCACATACGCCTGTTCGTGCTACCAAGAGTTTCTTTCAAGAGCAGTATGCCTGTGTGACAGTATCGATTTTCGTTTTTTGTCACGTACGCCTCTTTGACTTTCTAGCGGCGATTTAAAATGTCACATGAGGATTCACACTGGAGGTAATCTTTTCAGTTGTGAGATGTGAGAAGTCTTTTGCTAAGAAATTTCAAATCAGAGAACACTTGAGAGCACATGCTATATCGTCGTCGGTCTAGCAATATGAGCTATGTGTCAATTTTGGCCAAATGGAGTTATGGTTATCGCCGGAACCGTCTTGGTCTTGCCGATCGATCTGTAAGATCAGCTATGTGATGAAACTTACTGGAATGAAGGTATTAAGGAAAATAACAAAGGCTATGTGAAGGTTCCATTTTATGTTTTTACAATATGAATCATGTGCCAAACAATACAAGTTATGTGAGTAAATATATTTTAAATTTCACAGTGCATGAGTATGTAATTTCAACTATGTGTCCGTTTAACACATAGCTTGACAGCGCCTGCTGTTCAAAAACCCGTCAAATATTGCAAAACCGAGTTTGACAAAGCCAGCTGAAAACCTTTATCAACCTTTATAAAAGTAGAAATATATTATTTTTGTTTCATTTTTCAATGTCTACCTATATCCTGTTTGCCTGTTAAATTTTTTTCGAGCAACAATAAAATTTTCAATATTTTTTCGGGTTGGAGAATTTGTAGTTTCTAATAAAAGGCAACGTTGTAAAGTCCTTTACTATTTTTACATTTTGAAGTTCCTGTTTAGTTAACTAGGTATATTGTTTTGTTTTATTAGGTACACATAGTTTTTTTGTTATTACCTATACCTACCTATGATTAATCTTTTTTGTTTTTGTTTTTACAAATAAACAACCAGAAGTGTTTTTATTTAGTTACCTACATACATTTTATTCTTATTATTGATTAACTCAGTGATCCGCGGGGAACTGGTGTATTCAACGTGCCATAGACGCTGGCAGTAACTAGATAATAAGTACGGATGATGAGATGTAGCAGAAGACAGTGAATGCAGATAGAAATTTTCAGATGGTTTCGATACTGACTAACAATAAAGATAATAAAATTATAATAATAGGTATCTACCTAAGCAACGTCCAGCGTGGTTCGTACTTGGATGGGTGACCGCCTGGGTACGAATTGCGTGATGCTGGCTATTCCCGACTCCACTCAGGCTGGGTGAGGTTAATTTAAGTAGTTGGTAAGGTAGGGCAACGTCCTGGAGGGTAAAACCCCCGTCTCATAAGGGACGTATTATACAGTATGTTTCAGAAAAGGTGGCCACCCCCTCGTAACTTTTGAACGCGACCTAATTTCTCAATTCTGTAAAGTCCTAGGTATAGAAAGTGCCCTATGGCCCATCCTATGGTCATATTTATTTTTGGCCCCGGTCGGCCCTTCCGGCTTTTAGGCCATATTTTTTCATTTTTCTCGTGAATTTTAAATGGAATGCTATATTTTTTATTCCTGTTAATTAAAGTCCAAGTTAGGCTGAGTATAATGAGCTTTTAAAATTTTCAAAAACCTTGTCAGGGGCGGAGCTAGAAGGGTGCAAGTTTCAAAATTGTTACACCCTGTATTTCAGCGTTAGTTAGATTTTTTAGTACTTTTTTATGTTCATAGGTTCAAAATATTGTTTTACACCATATGAAATCAAAAAAATATTCTTGTTTACTTCTAATCAGGGTCATAGTAAGGTGTTTGTAAAAGTACTTTTTTTCTCACGTCAATTTTTCCGTAAATTAATGGTGTTCTCGAAATTGGCATTTTTAGAGGTGAAAGTCTGCAGTGACATATGTTTTTTATGCTTGAAGTCGAAAGAAAACTTAACGGAGAAGCGATTAAGATCATAAAAAAAGCCATTTAACCTGCTAGTTTTTTCACGACAGTGTCCGGTAAAGTGGGTGAATTTCGTATTGGATTTTTTTTTTGTTGAGGAAACACTATTGGCATAGAAAATAAATAATACCTAATAAGGGAATAATACTTCAATTAACATAACTAAATGCGAAATTAAATGAAGATTATTTCTTCTAAATCAGTGCCGGATAATTTTTTTTTTCTCTCTCTCTTTCTCTCTCTCTCTCTCTTCTCCTCTTTAAAATAATTGAATTGGTTTAATTTTCACCCTCAAGAGTTTGGTACTTGACCTGGAATTTTTTTCTCTTAAATTTCGAGATAATTAGATTTTTATTTAGAGACCTGGTATTCATTACTAGCAACACCAGTATGATTTTTTTTTTAAATTTGGGTTTAATATCGCGTTTCAACTGCATTACATTCCATTCGCAAGAAACTCACCAACCTCCTAAACACATTTATCTCACCCAGCCTGGGTTAGGCCGGAATACCAGCATCACGAAGTCTTCTCCTCGCTGGACGTTGCTTAACTTCGGTGATCCTACAAGAATCGTTGCATTCAAAGCGCCATCGGACTGACTCCAGAATTATTGACAATGTGTTTTCTACAGATTTTACCAACTTACCAACTAAAATTGTCTCAAGAGGGGACCCCTAGGCCGACTTTAGAAGCAGCATTATCCGATAATTATTTTTGATACAACTTGAACTTTGAAAAGTGAAAAAGAGAGAGAGAGAGAGAGAGAGAGAAAAAAAAAAAAATATCCGGCACTGATTTAGAAGAAATAATTTCCATTTAATTTCGCATTTAGTTATGTTTATTGAAGTATTATTCCCTTATTAGATATTATTTATTTTCTATGCCAATTGTGTTTCCTCAACAACAAAAAAAATCCAATACGAAATTCACCCACATTTCCGGACACTGTCGTGAAAAAAATAGCAGGTTAAATGGCTTTTTTTATGATCTTAATCGCTTCTCCGTTAAGTTTTCTTTCGATTTCAAGCATAAAAAACATATGTCACTGCAGACTTTCACCTCTAAAAATGCCAATTTCGAGAACACCATTAATTTACGGAAAAAATTGACGTGAGAAAAAAAGTACTTTTACA
The DNA here is from genome assembly GCA_024516035.1 of Bactericera cockerelli. NCBI lineage: Eukaryota > Metazoa > Arthropoda > Insecta > Hemiptera > Triozidae > Bactericera > Bactericera cockerelli. The sequence goes on from CM044966.1 coordinate 20,361,576, forward strand.
AAAACCTTACTATGACCCTGATTAGAAGTAAACAAGAATATTTTTTTGATTTCATATGGTGTAAAACAATATTTTGAACCTGTGAACATAAAAAAGTACTAAAAAATCTAACTAACGCTGAAATACAGGGTGTGTAACAATTTTGAAACTTGCACCCTACTAGCTCCGCCCCTGATAAGGTTTTTGAAAATTTTAAAAGCTCATTATACTCAGCCTAACTTGGACTTTAATTAACAGAAATAAAAAATATAGCATTCCATTTAAAATTCGCGAGAAAAATGAAAAAATATGGCCTAAAAGCCGGAAGGGCCGACCGGGGCCAAAAATAAATATGACCACAGGATGGGCCATAGGGCACTTCCTATACCTAGGACTTTACAGAATTGAAAAATTCCGTCGCGTTCAAAAGTTACGAGGGGGTGGCCACCTTTTCTGAAACATACTGTATACAGGGTGTCCCACCAAACTTGGACATCTCAAATTACTCGGCCCCTGAAAGAGTTTTTGAAAAATAAAAAATCCAAGGGTACATGGTCTAATTATGCAGTTTCAGTCATGAATTTTTTTTTATACAGGGTGGTTCAAAAGTCAGAAATTGAGGTGTCAACTTTCGATTTTTAAATGGATCGACCTGAATTTTATTTAATAATTTTACTTGTAAATGGTTCCTGAGTACTTTTTTAAACAAAAATTTTACATACAGGGTGGTTTTTTTTGACCAATTTTTTTTTCTAAATCTCGAATAACTCAAGTTTGTTTAATTTTTTCGATAACAAGAATAGGAAGTGTTTGTGTAATGAAAACACGCACTTTCAATTGGCATCAAATTTTTTTATACAGGGTGGTTCACAAGTGAAATAATGACTTGATTTTTTTTAAAACTGATTTTTTTTAAGTTTTTATTTGGGATTAATAATTCTAACCTAATTTTACACATTTTTTGTTAGTCATATCCAAAAACAAAACTAAAGTGTTGTACAGGGTGAGACATCATTTTTTTGTAACACCCTGTATATGGGCACTTGGGCAGTCAAAGAGACATAAAATTAAATATGAAAGACTAAATGTGCAAGAAAAACTTCGATTTTTAATTATATAAAAAAGTTATGGTGTTTTAACTAATATTGTCACATGGACCACCCTGTAGATATTTTCTTAAAACATCATATGGGTAGTCGAAACTGTCTAAAATTCAACGAAGAGTCCAAATCTGAAAGAAAAAAATGAATTCAAAAAGCCATGCTCAATTTTGTGTCTACACCTCCCTACTTTTTATTTCTAGTTTTAAAATCATTACTTGTAAATGGTTCCTGAGTACTTTTTTAAACAAAAATTTTACATACAGGGTGGTTTTTTTTGACCAATTTTTTTTTCTAAATCTCGAATAACTCAAGTTTGTTTAATTTTTTCGATAACAAGAATAGGAAGTGTTTGTGTAATGAAAACACGCACTTTCAATTGGGTTCAATTTTTTTTTATACAGGGTGGTTCACAAGTGAAAAAATGACTTGAAAAAAAAAATGAAAAAATGAGAATTATTAATCCCAAATAAAAAATTAAAAAAACTCAGTTTAAAAAAAAACAAGTCATTATTTCACTTGTGAACCACCCTGTATAAAAAAATTTGATGCCAATTGAAAGTGCGTGTTTTCATTACACAAACACTTTCTATTCTTGTTATCGAAAAAATTAAACAAACTTGAGTTATTCGAGATTTAGAAAAAAAATTGGTCGAAAAAAAAACCACCCTGTATGTAAAATTTTTGTATAAAAAAGTACTCAGGAACCACTTAAAAGTAAAATTATCAAATAAGATTCAGGTCGATCCATTTAAAAATCGAAAGTTGACACCTCAATTTCTGACTTTTAAACCACCCTGTATAAAAAAAAATTCATGACTGAAACCGCATAATTAGACCATGTACCATAGGATTTTTTATTTTTCAAAAACTCTTTCAGGGGCCGAGTAATTTGAGGTGTCCAAGTTTGGTGGGACACCCTGTATAATAGATCTGCTTGTTTTTACGTCTGGTGCCACGCTCACATCCCATCCAGAACAACGCATCTAGACATGTATTACTAATATGTGTACCCGGCCTTACGCGTTACATTATGAGGATGTGGACCCGGCCTAACGCGTCACAACACGGAGATGTGGATCCGGCCTAACGCGTCACATCACGGAGATTTGGATCCGGCCTAACGCGTCACATCACAGAGATTTGGATCTGGCCTAACGCGTCACATCACAGAGATGTGGTCCTGGCCTTACGCGTTTCATCACGTGTATAGAACCGATATCAGGTTGTAATTAATTGGCTCCGGCATTTTTTTGGGTGCGAATCACTGAGATCATATAACATAGAGAAAACCTTGCCTATCTCGAATTGAACAAATTTATGCGCCCAACTTTGAACAGCTGATGGTTCCTCTTTCAACAAATCCCGGCCTTTGATTGGTTCAATTTATTTGAATTTTTTGTTTACCTCATGCTGTCCCGGATAACTAAACACCTAATTTTCACGTCAGATACCAAGTCTAATGTTGCTACAATACATCATAAGTAGAAAAAAAGGAAAGTAAAAGAGGAAACAAATACTAAAATAACTAATAGGTAAGTATGAAAAAAGTAAAAATATTAATTTAGAAGAATTGGGTATAGTTTAGGTACCCACTCCTTCGCGAGAGAAAAATTACTACAACTCTTGCACTGATTTTGAAAACAGCTGATGGGCCCTACTGGTCGCAAATCTTGATACATCATGATCAAAATAGTTTGCAAGCTGAAACAGTTGACTCCGAGAAAAGAGCAATCTTATGAACCCCGCATCCCTGGCAAGAAGATACCAAACCAAATTGAGCCTCAAAAATTCAAAGTAATTGGACTTCTCTTTGGAGCACAAGGAACAGTTCCTTCATTCACTTGGAATACCCTAGCAGAACTAGGTATGAGTAATAAGACCCTTATTGAAATTAAATTTCAAGTTCTCAAATATTCTTAACTTACACTTCTTCAACCAATAATCAATTTTTAAAAAAATTCTCCACCTATTTTATATTTCCAATAGATTGGGATTGTAGAAGTACGAGTATATTATCAACTAAAATTATAAAATGAAAGATAAATCATACATCAAGAAAAAATGAAGAGAATCGCACTTTATAGTCAAGGGACGAATACGGGGATACATTTCACTTTCGAGCCTGCTCTTCTCTCTCTCTGGTGCGAATTAACCTATTTACTGTTATGATTTTAATCATTCATTTCTTTCATTATTTTTTCTTGGTCATAAAACTAAGGAAACGTCATAATGGTGGCTATGTCTTCAGCTTCAATTTATTTTATTTTTAGATTTGCACTAGACCGCTAATATTTTAACCTCCTTGGTTCAAATCACAGGGGTTCTTAAAAAGTATTCGACAAATGGCTCATTTATTTAAAATAAATTTAATTTTTCTTCGAATTTGAAAAATTGTCTCTCAGCGAATTCAAGTTCAACAACGTCTTGCGAGGTGAAGACTTCATCATGCTGGCATTCCGGTCAAACCCAGGCTGGGTTATGGGAATCATTTTTGTGAGTTTCTTTCGAATCGAGTTCAAGACCCCCATCCTGTATAACCATGTGATTAAAAATGATGTTAAACCCTATTCAAACCAACAATACTTTTTGAATTTACATGATTGATAATTTTATTTGAATTTTACAAGTCTTAAATGAGGTAAATTTCTCTTCACCTGACCATTGTATCCATAACAGATTCTACATTTCCTCTCTAAGATGATCTTATACTTGAGAAAACTCTGCGCTCTAGGTTCTCTTGTTATTGCAGTTGTTTTTTTTTTTTTTTGAAAAACCTTCACCAATGATCAAGTATATGTCTCACTAGAGGACTATAAACAGAGAATGTACTAGCTGTAGCCATGCTATTTTTTTTTTTTTTTAAATGAAGTTTTGCCCCAACACCACTCTCACATCACTTTAGGGTACATTACCTTCACATCAATGCCATTCCAGAAACAAAATAACTCAGTTAGAATTTTATGCTCCAGCTGGTATTTGAACCCGCTACTTCTGTGTCAGGGACTAATGCTCTTAACCAATGAGTCACGGAGGTTGGCTAGCCAAGCAGGATAAACAATGGCAAGTATTATAAATATATGAAAGCAAGGAACTGGTAGGCTCATCTCAACCCCGTCATAACTGAATCAATTGCCTCCCTGCACCATGGTCCCATCATTTCTACAGAAAAAGGCACAAATATATTGGATTTAAAAAATAAAAAAATAATGATACTTTGCTTAGTATTTGTTTTATTTTATCACAATTTAGTTTGTATTACAGAATTATAGGACTTGTCCATATCTTCTTCTTTTTTAACCCTAGATTGGTAGATATCCGTCATTTTGACCGACACATGGGAGGAACGGATTTTTTCTCCTTAACACTTATCAAAACATGTCCAAACTCCCAGATATGCTATCCCAGTTTAGTAGTGAGTTGACCTTCAAGTGAGTGAGACCTGTGTTAGTGATTTCGTTAGTTTAATTAAAAAATTCGTAAAGTATAGGAGGTCATTTTGACAGGTATGTAGCATTAACGTGATATTGTGGGGGTCACTCTGACATGTTCAGGGATAGAATAATAGAAGTCAGTCAGTCAGTCAGAACATTGACTACTTCATTGATTCATTTACTGGTCGCCACATCTCTTTGTTTCCCCATGTTTCCCCTGCAATTATACTATTTTTTAATAAATAATGTAGAATTTAATTAATATAAGTATGTCTCTTTTGGTTCTTATCTTTTTGCTTTGTTTTTTTTTTTCAATTTGATTTTGGCTGAAAAAACTACATGGGAGTCAAATTGACGGGTATCTAGCGTTCACGTATTTTAAAAAGGGACGCTACCTATCTAGAGTTAATTTGGGTTTATTGTTGCTTTCAACTGCTAAAAGTCATTTCACAACCTTCCATTGGCAGGAAACTCATGAACCTGCTACACACATTAACCTCACCCAGCCTGGCTTGCATAGGAATGCCAGGATGACAAAGTCTGCAAGTCTTTAATTATTTGGATAGTAATATTTTATTGTAGTTCTATCATATTCTGAAGTTTGATCATAAGCACAGTGAACGAGACAGATTTAATCATCTGAAGACTCCTACACCATCATGATAACAACTGAAGGTAGCGCAACACCTGGAGTATGGAGCACCACCCTTATTGAAGTGAATACAGTTCTTGGTTTCTTTGAAGGTATGGATGTAGAACCTGAGGTAGATGTGTTTTTCAAGTATGTTTTTTTTTTACTGTCTAGCCTGTTTTCAAGATATTATAAATTTAGATTGAATAACAATGGCTGGTGCTATCATTAAATGACAAACCTCACGTTGGCTCAATTGCAGAGTCACTCAATACCAGAACAATAGAATTTGTCAAATCCTCTATGAACTAGGGTTTCCAATCCAATATTTATAAATAAACCCAGGTTCCATCAAATTGACAGAACTGGCCATAAGGTTTTTTGAATTCATTTACACAAATTATGGTAAAAGTCTAGTATTGATGAAAAGCTTCATAATACAATTTCTGGCTGGACTGATTTTTTCCCTCAAGAAAATTGTAAACAAAGGTAAATTCTTCCTCTCAGTTTACAAAATGATGATTCCTTGAAGTATTATGTTGGGAATTACAAAATCAAAGCAAAGAATTTTTTTTTACTTAAATGAACTCAATTTTCCAATTTCTAGTATTAGAAATTATAAGAAGTAAAATTGTTATGAAGAAATTCTTGAATAAATCAATGCAAAACTGCCTTGTTTTGATTCTATTTTACAGATACCCGTAATGTTCACTTCAATCAAAATACTGTGTATACATCAAAAATCAAAACCGAAAAATCTGAATCCAAACCAGATATTGCTAATAAGATAACATCGAATTGGATGCAACATTTAAACTTTGCCAAGGACCAAGAAGGAGAAAACTTGTTGGCTTTCTATTACAGTGGATGTCTGTTTTTCATGTAAGCATTGGTAGTAACTAAATCTGTAAAATTTTGTACTATTAAATAAATAAATAAGAGATATTATTATTATTAATAGCTGTTATAATGAGGGTTTTAGGTGCGAGATTGTCTCTAACTTATATTGGAGTTGTTCTCTGTGAAAATTCTCTGTAATTTGTTTTGCTACTTTGTCTGTCCCACCCTTTTCTGTTCGGATGAAGATATCATTACTTACCGTTTTCCCTGTACCTTTAATTTCAACTCCTAGTGAGGCCAGGTCAAGGTTTTCCTTGACTTTCCCTGCCATGTTGGCGTGCGACAGAGTTTTAGATGTGGATATTCTCACTGTCTGATAATCTCTTACCTTAACACTCTTCTTTCCTTTGTCTGTGGGAGGCCATGCAGGGTGATTTCACATTATTTACCATAAAAATTTAATTATGCCATTCTCCCAGCTTGATGTCTCTAGGGTTAGTTGTCGACATGTGGGTATTCTTTATATTTTTTTCTCATCAATTTTTTCAACAAGTTTTTTAATGTCTTTCTTTGCCTCCTGTGACCAAAAAGCCATATCTTGTTTAAAGTTCCTTTCCATCTTTTTTGATGTTACTTAGATGTGTTGGACACCCTCTAAGACTGTACCGTCCTGAAATAGATTTACAATGTCCCCAAAGTCTTTCTCTGACAGTGAGGTCAGACCCAGGTTTTCTTCTTTCTCTGATGAGAAAATAAGGGTTAAGTTCCCCTTCTTACCTTTTGAAAGGGAGTGACTCCTGTCCACTGTGACTCTTTTGAATGCAGATGGCCCAAGCCATTTCTTGGCAACTAACAGTTTGTTCAAGTAGCTCCCATCGGTTGCACATTCATGGATCATATCTCCTACCTTTCTTGTCTTTTCCTCTTTTGTGTCCTTTGTATTGCTCACCATTTGCTGGTCACTTCTTCGTATTCCCTGCTTTACTTTTTCCACTTCCCGAAGTGCCTCCTCAGGTTTCATGATGAACTCCTTCAACGGGGATCTGCTTCCAGGGTTCCAGTTTAGCCAGAGCCCCATCTGATCAATCTCCTCAACATTCCTTGTGTACACCTCCACGGGATCCTCCGCGATCTCCTCATCAGTACCTGGTGTACCACCGAACTGCTCATCACTTTGTTTCCCTGTGCCAGTGGTATTGTTAGGATTCCTCATCGCACTTCTAGCACAATGTTTACACTTCACAAAGCTGGTTATCCAGGAATTCGCTGACGCACGCTCCTGAATCCAGAACACTTTACGAAGTTACAAAAAAAATATGATTGTTTATTTTTAATTTTACGAGAAAAATAACGATACTGACACACTTGCTTACGCTTTGCCATCTCAAACCAAACTCTGTCTGCCATGTATGTGTGTCCCAAATCTGCTGAATCAACTTGTATATCAAGGCTTGTCTTTTTTTATATTTATGCTGGACAATGCTGTATAAAATCTTATTTGTTATCTTTTTTCTTGTTCTCAGAGTGACTAAAACCATTCCTCCCAAGACAGAACTTCTTGTAAGGAACTATAATCATGCTATCTGTCGCAAAAGAGAATTCTCAACACTCAAACATGATGAGAATAAACATCTTGATAACACCTGGTTCATTTGTATGCTATGCAGTATTCTGTTTCCTTCACTAAACAATGTAATGAAACACACAAGATTTTGCAACAAAACTGGATGTATAATTGCCAAAGTAGATTACAATAAAGAAATAAACACTACTGAAGGATACAAGCTTTGCAAAGTGTCACCTTATGCGTGCAATGGAGAAGCAGTGTTGGAGGATATTAAATGTGAGCCACAGGACATTGGACATATGGAATCTACAGATGGACCTCCTTCAAACACACTTCATGAAACTGAATTATATACAGATAATATTAAATGTGAGACACAGGATAGTGTACATATAGAATCTACAGATGCACCTCCTTCAAACACAATTCATGAAACTGAATTCCATATAGGTAATATTAAATGTGAGCCACAAGACATTGGACATATGGAATCTACAGATGAACCTCCTTCAAACACACTTCATGAAACTGAATTATATACAGATAATATTAAATGTGAGCCACAGGATAGTGTACATATAGAATCTACAGATGCACATCCTTCAAACACACTTCATGAAACTGAATTTTATACAGATAATATTAAATGTGAGCCACAGGATAGTGTACATATAGAATCTACAGATGCACCTCCTTCAAACACAATTCATGAGACTGAATTCCACGTAAATAGTATTAAATGTGAGACACAGGACAGTGAATATATAAAATCTAATTTAAAAAGGCACATGAGGTTTCACTCTGGTGAGAAGCCTTTCAGTTGTGAGATATGTAGAAAATCTTTCACTCGATCCAGCAATTTAAAAAGTCACATTAGGATTCACACTGGTGAGAAGCCTTTCAGTTGTGAGATTTGTAGAAAATCTTTCACTGAATCTTGTAATTTAAAAAGTCACATGAAGTTTCACACTGGTGAGAAGCCTTTCAGTTGTGAGATATGTAGAAAATCTTTCACTCGATCCTGTGATTTAAAAACTCACACGAGGATTCACTCGGGTGAGAAGCCTTTCAGTTGTGAGATATGTAGAAAATCTTTCATTGGATCTAGTCATTTAAAAAGTCACACGAGGATTCACACTGGTGAGAAGCCTTTCAGTTGTGAGGTATGTAGAAAATCTTTTACTGATTCTAGTACTTTAAAAAGTCACATGAAGATTCACACTGGTGAGAAGCCTTTCAGTTGTGAGATGTGTAGAAAATCTTTCACTCAATCCAGCAATTTAAAAAGTCACATGAGGATTCACACTGGTGAGAAGCCTTTCAGTTGTGAGATATGTAGAAAATCTTTCACTGAATCTTGTAATTTAAAAAGTCACATGAAGTTTCACACTGGTGAAAAGCCTTTCAGTTGTAATATATGTAGAAAATCTTTCACTCGATCTGGTGATTTGAAAACTCACATGAGGATTCACTCTGGTGAGAAGCCTTTCAATTGTGAGGTATGTAGAAAATCTTTCACTGAATCTTGTAATTTAAAAAGCCACATGAGGATTCACACTAGTGAGAAGCCCTTCAGTTGTGAGGTATGTAGAAAATCTTTTACTCAATCTTGTAATTTAAAAAGTCACATGAGGATTCACACTGGTGAGAAGCCTTTCAGTTGTAAGGTATGTAGAAAATCTTTTAATAGATCTAATTATTTAAAAAGGCACATGAGGATTCACACTGGAGATATTCATTTCAGTTGTGAGATATGTGAGAATTCCTTTGCTAAGAAATTTCAAATCAGAGAACACTTGAGAGCACATGCTAGATGAATGCTTTTCAGATTATTGGTAAAGTTACTGTTCAGTTTCATTTAAAACAATAAAACGGGCCTCCAAGGACAAACTCTAAAGAAATCGAGTAGATAAAAAATGTAGTTCAAACAGATAAACAAGAACAATCACCAAACATCACTAATGTACAGGATCCGAAAAAAAAGAAGCCATTTGAATAATCAATTATTATTATTATTTTAGGTCAGCGCTGCAGCTCGACCCACCATGAGAGATACACTGTCCCCCCTTCCTCTGTCTGACCTACCCGAGCACCTACTTCCCGAGGTGTTTGACAACACCGCAGGGGATTACAGGAGCCAGGGATAAAAGTGGACTCCTCCAACCGCGCAGAATGGATCTGCCTGAAAGCTCAAGCTGGTACTTGCCTCAGTGTACTCTGTTCCTTCGAATCTGTCTGAACCTGTTCAAATTTTGCTTTTTAAAATCGTTGATTTTTGCAATTTTTGGAAATCCCCTATTTCTATTTAATTTTTCGATAGTTTGATTCGATTGTCTTGATTGTCTAAGAAGTGTTTTCAGTTTCTTCTGCAAGATTTTCACGAGGTTCAGTTCGAAGTTCAAGTTTCGACTTCCTCCTTCAGTGCAAAACGTCATCGCCATCTTGGTACAGGGTAAGTTCTGTACTCCAGACTGGGAGGACATAATAATGCTTTGTCTCCCTTGGGCTTTATAATGTTTTGGGGCATTTTCACTCTGGTGTCCACTACTCCATCCTGGATAGTTGGTCTTGACCGTGTGGTCCCTCTTAATAGCCTCTTTGGGTCTTATTGCCTATCTACCCTACCTTGTGTTATTTTGGTCCTTTGGCCTCCTTGGGCTTTATTTCAGGGTCTAGGACTCTCGTCGGTCCCTGTGGCCACAGTTTCCGAGGATCCTGGTGCCAGCTTACAATTTTCCACATATCGGCCCCCGACGGCCATATGTCAGGTCTCTGGACTCGGCCATAATTCCTCACATCGGCCCCAGATGGCCATGTGTCAGCTCTCTGGGACTCGGCCATAATTCCTCACATCGGCCCCAGATGGCCATGTGTCAGCTCTCTGGGACTCGGCCATAATTCCTCACATCGGCCCCAGATGGCCATGTGTCGGGGCGGCCCCCCCCCCCCCCCAATTCCAAGTTCGGCTCACGGACGGCTTAATGTCGGCTCTCCGACGGCCAAATGTCGGCTCCCCGGCGCCAAGTGTCGGCCCTGACGGCCACAGGTCAGGCCATAGATGCCCTCATGTCGGTCCATAAACGGCCACATGTCGGCTCTCGGTCGGCCAAACGTCGACTCACCGCCAAACCTGCGGCTTTCCGCAGGTCCATATAAGGCTAAGGATGGCTCTACTGGATATTCATCCCAGTCCCTTCTCATTCCTTCGCAGAATTGGGCCGAGCGAATACGCGGCGTCTTTACGCCCGACAAGAGAGGATTATCCCATCTTCAGAAGGTGGGGGACACCGACGGTGGACCTCTTTGCGTCCCGTCGATCCGCAGTCGTAGCGACGTATGTGTCTCTCGACCCTCGAGACCATCAATCCCTGTTCACAGACGCGTTCTCAAGACAATGGAATTTCAGTCTTGCGCGGGTGTTTCCTCCACCTCCGCTCATTCCTCTAGTTCTTCAGCATCTAGAGAAGGCGTCAGGGACATTTCTTCTCGTGTCCCCGCGATGGAAGAAAACGTTCTGGAGGCCTGTGATCAAAGCCAAGGCCGTAGACGCCCCGATCAGGGTGAAGAATTTGGAGCTAGCGTTAGTCGATTTGACCAGCGGCTTCTCCCCATCGAACGTACGGGAGCTCGTTCTAGAGGTCTGGAAGATTCGGGGTGGGCACCCCTACTCGAGAACTGGACTCAAAATGAGCGTGACCTCATAAGAGCAGCTTGGAGGCCCTCTACTATCAAAACTTAGCGTCAGCCGTGGCAGAGATGGGTTCATTGGGCATCTTCCCAATCTATTGATTTCTCTACTCCAGATCCGGGAGACGTTGCGCGGTTCCTCGCCTTCCTTCACTCGTCTCTTCACCTTTCACCAGCCTCAATTAAGCTACACAAATCCGTAGTCTGTACGTGGATTCGGCCTCAGACCTCCGCGATTATCTCCTCTCATCCTCTTGTTTTGAAAATGATTAAGGGAATTCAATACTCCTGCCCAAAACAAGAAAAGAGGCAAATTTGGGATATTGAGCAGCTGCGACAGTGGATAGTGGATAACCCTCCCAACATAGCAAGTTTCTTTCAAGTCTCGCGCCACGTTGCAATATTACTTCTTCTTGCTTCTGGACGTCGTATTCATGACCTTACCTTACTCCACATCTCTGAGGCACAGTTCCAACGCATTGATGAAGATATAATCTTCTGACCGGTTTTCGGGTCAAAGACCGACTCCCATTCTGGCTCCCAACCTGGTTGGCGGCTGTCACCCAACTTATCCGACGAATTGTGGAACACAGTTCACTGGATAGATATTCTTCTCGACATTCGTCGTCAGCGGTGTGGATCACTGCCCCTCACTGCCTTGTTCCTATCTTCTCGAGGGAAAGTTAAGCCAGCTTCCAGAGCGATTATTGCCAAATGGGGGTCGTCCGCTCTCATCTCAGCTGGTATATCGGCCCCAGCCGGGAGTTTCCGATCGGCGGTAAACTCCAGCCTGGCAAGGGATATGATCCCTTTGGATGATATTTTGCGCCGTGCGAATTGGCGTTCCTCATCTACATTCTTCATATTACACTATTTTCGGCCGGTGATTCCAGTCCCTAGCTCTGGAGTATCCAACCCCGTCGCTAAGGATTTTTGTCCGACAGCTTAGCTCTGTCTCATTACACAACTTTTGGCCATGTATTAATCCATGCTCAAGTTTACAAAAGTGTGGTTCAATTATAATTGTGTTTATCACGTATTCAATTATAAGAGTTAATATAATCATTATACTTACATATATCACAGTGTACTCTGTTCTCCAGTTCAACCTCAAGCTGGCAGATACCAAACACGCTCTCATGGTGGGTCGAGCTGCAGCGCTGACCTAAAATACTACAGTTTTCACCCCGTAGGGAAACGAAAACTGATATTTTGGGTCAAGCAAAGCTCGACCCACCCACATAAATGCTTGCCAGCCTTTTTCACTGAGGCAAGTACCAGCTTGAGCTTTCAGGCAGATCCATTCTGCGCGGTTGGACGAGTCCACTTTTATCCCTGGCTCCTGTAATCCCCTGCGGTGTTGTCAAACACCTCGGGAAGTAGGTGCTCGGGTAGGTCAGACAGAGGAAGGGGGGACAGTGTATCTCTCATGGTGGGTCGAGCTTTGCTTGACCCAAAATATCAGTTTTCGTTTCCCTACGGGGTGAAAACTGTAGTATTATAAAACCTGGTTCCAGGGTTTCAGCTGAAACACCATACAATTAACACTGCGACCTAGTAAGATCTATTATGACCAGGGAGAAAATCTCTCATCCTATTTCCCAGTTCTGTGCCTATGACGGCCCATCTGGGCTTAGTTGGGAGTGGTTTTCCAATGCTGAACACCCTAAGTCCAGAAACCTGTTCCCTTCATGAGAAGTCTCAGTCTCTGGATGAGGTGTTTTTGGTTGTGGAAATCTTCGAGATTACTGGATTCGAAAATCCTAAATCTCCTGTTATCCAGCGCCTCACATTCGAAGAGAATGTGCGTTGCTGTTTCTTCTTCCAGACCACATAGCCTACAATCGATTCATTCTCCTCTTGAGAGTCCTAATCTGTGTAAGTGTTTCCTAAGTGGTCCGTGGCCAGTAGGCTCACTATTAATCTTAGTTTATTTCTGTTTAGTGACAGAAATTCCTGAGTGAGTTTCTTGGAGTATCCTGCTAGTGTTAGCTTGGAGTGTCGCATGCTACTGGAGTTTCTCCAAATTTTATTTGCTTCATCCATGACCCATTTCCTGGCACTAAAACGGACCAGGCATTTGGGTATGGCCAGCACCGGTTCAGGGCCAGTGAAGCTTTTTTCTGCAGCCTCTCTTGCTAGGAGATCTGCAGCCTCGTTGCCTTGGAGACCACTATGCCCTGGAATCCATTCCAAGTTTACCTTGTTATGGGTGGCTAGTTCATTAAGTGTTCCAACACATTCCCATACCAGTTTTGACTTAACTTGGTATGCTTCTAAAGCTTTGAGGGCGGCTTGGCTATCGGAGAAAAAAGTAATATTCTTCCCTTTCCAGCCTATTTCCAGTGCGTGCCTTGCTCCCATTATAATGGCGAAAATCTCGGCTTGATACACTGTTGCCAGTGTACCCAAGCTTTCAGATTTTCTACAGAAGCCTGGTGCGCAAAGGCCCGCCCGACTGCTTCCACTCATGCGAGGTGAATAATCAAGAAAATGTAAATTTTGAAAAATGCTGAAATGCATGAACCATTAAATCGAGGGGGGAAACATTTTTTAACCGAGTTTTGTTTTCCTATCACTGCTAGGGGTGGCCTCAGGAGGGTTAACTTTAGAATATTAAATAGAAAGACACTGTCTATGTGACATTTCGGAAAATAAGCTGACAGTAGAATATTTTAAGACAAATTTGAGTTTTCTACAACCAAATAGGGTCACAGATATTGTACATTACATCTCAGATAATTCAGCAATATTTTTATAAGAAATTAATTTAATTTTTGTAAAAATTCCGTCTTTTTTTTAATACCATTAGTTTTACCAGGGGAAATTTCAAGGAGTCAACATTTCTAGAAAAAGTGAAAAGGCTATCCATTTTCGTGTATAAATTGTGCTATTATTTATCCTAATTTAAGGTATCTTGAAAACATTGCCGGAGACAAGTACTGCACTCGGTTTTTAGCCTCTTTCTAAATAAATTGAAGTAATATTAGCCCTGTTCCTACTATGGGCTGAACAATAAGACTCATAGCATTTATTCAGCACAAATTTTACTAGAAAACCAATAGTTTTTAACATAAAGAGAAGTTGACACCTTGACACCTCTCCTGGTAAAGCTAATGGTAAAAAAGGGGCATATAAGTTATTTTAAATGGCAAAACATTTTTTAAATAAATTTAACTAAAAAAAATATTAATATCTTTAAAAAAAGGTCTCGAACCTCTGATGTTCAATGTACCATTAGACGCTTTGCAATGAATTGTGATATTAAATTTGTGTATCAATTTCGCCCTGAGTTTGTTAAAATTTACTTAAAATTATATTAGTTTTTTTAATTTAAAAAAAAAAATTGTTTTTCACTGCCTTTTTAGTTTCGTAGGCATGAAACAGGAGCAATTGTTGATGCTTGTGGTCTGTGCTGTAGCTTGCTCATCCCGTAGTATGCTTCCCCTGTGATGGGAGAGAAGTGACTCTTATTTGACAATATTTACAATTTAGGCGCTTAGTCAACATGAGCGCACCGAAAGGTATCCCTTAAAAACAGCTGTAACCAAATTAAGAATACAAAATTTTGTCGGTACGGGGGATTGATTACGAATTATATTTAGCTATTTGTTACCGTTGAGTCACCATTGGCGGTTCAAATTTAGACGGAGTTGGCTTTGAAGATGGAAATTATTGTAATTATTTTTAATAAATTATAATTTTCATGTTGTCAAAAAAAGAAGAAGAAAATCGTCGTGTCACACGTGATGTTAGTACCTGATCTCATATTGGCTCACAGGTTCTATGTTCTTCAAGGTTTATTAGTTTTTTTTTAATATATAAATATCACTATATAATAGATCTGCTTGTTTTTACGTCTGGTGCCACGCTCACATCCCATCCACAACAACGCACCTAGACATGTATTACTAATATGTGTACCGGCCTTACGCGTTACATTATGGGGATGTGAACCCGGCCTAACGCGTTACATTATGGGGATGTGGACCCGGCCTAACGCGTTACATTATGGGGATGTGGACCCGGCCTAACGCGTCACATCACAGAGATGTGGATCCGGCCTAACGCGTCACATCACGGAGATTTGGATCCGGCCTAACGCGTCACATCACAGAGATGTGGTCCTGGCCTTACGCGTTTCATCACGTGTATAGAACCGATATCAGGTTGTAATTAATTGGCTCCAGCATTTTTTTGGGTGCGAATCACTGAGATCATATAACATAGAGAAAACCTTGCCTATCTCGAATTGAACAAATTTATGCGCCCAACTTTGAACAGGTGATGGTTCCTCTTTCAACAAACCTTGGCCTTTGATTGGTTCAATTTATTTGAATTTTTTGTTTACCTCATGCTGTCCCGTATAGCTAAACATCCTTAATTTTCACGTCAGATACCAAGTCTTATGTTGCTACAGTACGTCATAAGTAGAAAAAAAGGAAAGTAAAAGAGGAAACAAAGACAAAAATAACTAATAGGTAAGTATGAAAAAAGTAAAAATATTATTTTAGAAGAATTGGGTATAGTTTAGGTACCCACTCCTTCGCGAGAGAAAAATTACTACAACTCTGGCACTGATTTTGAAAACTGCTGATGGGCATTCGTAGATTCCATTCGTAAACTTACACTTCTTCAACCAATAATCAATTTTTAAAAAAAATCTCCACCTATTTTATATTTCCAATAGATTGGGATTGTAGAAGTACGAGTATATTATCAACTAAAATTATAAAATGAAAGATAAATCATACATCAAGACCAAACTAAGAGAACCACACTTTATAGTCAAGGGACGAATACGGGGATACATTTCACGGTCGAGCCTGCTCTTCTCTCTCTCTCTCTGGTGCGAATTAACCTATTTAGTTATTTACTGTTATGATTTTTAATCATTCGTTTCTTTCATTATTTTTTCTTGGTCATAAAACTAAGGAAACGTCATAATGGTGGCTATGTCTTCAGCTTCAATTTATTTTATTTTTAGATTTGCTCTAGACCGCTATTATTTTAACCTCCTTGGCTCAAATCACAGGGGTTCTCAAGAAGTATTCGACGAATGGCTCATCTATTTAAAATTTAACTTTTCTTTGAAAACCTGTCTCTCAGCGGAATCTTGAAATCTTCAAGTTAAACAACGTCTAGCGAATTGAAGACTTCATCATGCTGGCATTCTAGTCAAACCCAGGCTGAGTTATGGGAAGCAGGTTTGTGAGTTTCTTGCGAATCGAGTTTAACACCCCCATGTAATTGAAAATGATGTTAAACCCTATTCAAACCAACGAAACTTTGTCAATTTACAAGATTGATATTTTTTTTTGAATTTTACAAGTGTTAATTTCTCTTCACCTGACCATTGTATCCATAACAGATCCAACTTTTCCTCTCTAAGTTAATCTCATGCATGCGGTAACTCTGCGCTCTAGGTTCTCTTGTTATTGCAGTTGTTTTTTTCTTTGAAAAACCTTCACCAATGATCAGGTATATGTCTCACTAGAGGACTCTAAACAGAAAATGTACTAGCTGTAGCCAAGCTATTTATTTTAGAAAATGAAGTTTTGCCCCAACACCACTCTCACATCACTTTAGGGTACATTACCTTCACATTAATGCCATTCCAGAAACAAAAAAAAACTTGGTTAGAATTTTACGCTCCAGCTGGGATTCAAACCCGCAACTTCTGGGTCAGGGACTAATGCTTTTAACCAATGAGTCAGGGAGGTTGGCTAGCCAAGCTCCATGACTCATTGGATACAAAAACAATGGCAAGTTTTATAAATATATGAAAGCGGGGAACTGGTAGGCTCATCTCAACCCCGTCATATCTGAATCAATTGCCTCCCTGCACCATGGTCCCATCATTTCTACAGAAAAAGGCACAAATATTTTGGATTTAAAAAATAAAAAAATATTGATATTTTGCTTAGTATTTGTGTTATTTTATCACAATTTAGTTAGTATTACAGAATTATAGGACTTGTTAATCTCTTCTTCTTTTTTAATTTGGGTTTACTGTTGCTTTCAACTGCTAGGTCATTTCACAACCTCACCCTGCCTGGCTTGCGTAGGAATGTCAGCATGACAAAGTCTTCAAGTCTTTAATAATTTGGATGATAATATTTTATTGTAGTTCTATCATATTCTGAAGATTGATCATAAGCACAGTGAACGAGACAAATTTAATCATCTGAAGACTCCTACACCATCATGATAACAACTGAAGGTAGCGCAACACCTGGAGTATGGAGCACCACCCTTATTGAAGTGAATACAGTTCTTGGTTTCTTCGAAGGTATGGATGTAGAACCTGAGGTAGATGTGTTTTTCAAGTATGTTTTTTTTTACTGTCTAGCCTGTTTTCAAGATATTATAAATTTAGATTGAATAACAATGGCTGGTGCTATCATTAAATGACAAACTTCACGTTGGCTCAATTGCAGATTCACTCAATACAAGAACAATAGAATTTGTCAAATCCTTTATGAACTAGGGTTTCCAATCCAATATTTATAAATAAACCCAGGTTCCATCAAATTGACAGAACTGGCCATAAGGTTTTTTGAATTCATTTACACAAATTATGGTAAAAGTCTAGTATTGATGAAAAGCTTCATAATACAATTTCTGGCTAGACTGATTTTTTCCCTCAAGAAAATTGTAAACAAAGGTAAATTCTCCCTCTCAGTTTACAAAATGTTGATTCCTTGAAGTATTATGTTGTTGAGAATTACAAAATCAGAGCAAAGAATTTTTTAAACTTAAATGAACTCAATTTTCCAATTTCTAGTATTAGAAATTATAAGAAGTAAAATTATTATGAAGAAATTCTTGAATAAATCAATGCAAAACTGCCTTGTTTTGATACTATTTTACAGATACCCGTAATGTTCACTTAAATCAAAATACTGTGTATCCATCAAAAATCAAAACCGAAAAATCAGAATCCAAACCAGATATTGCTAATCAGATAACATTGAATTGGATGCAACATTTAAACTTTGCCAAGGACCAAGGAGGAGAAAACTTGTTGGCTTTCTATTACAGTGGATTTCTGTTTTTCATGTAAGCATTGGTAGTAACTTAATCTGTAAAATTTTGTACTATTAAATAAATAGATAAGGGATATAAATTAATATAAATAAGGGATATTATTATTATTAAAAGTTGTTATAATGAGGGTTTTAGGTGCGAGATTGTCTCTAACTTATATTGGAGATGTTCTCTGTTAAAATTCTCTGTAATTTGTTTTGCTACTTTGTCTGTCCCACCCTTTTCTGTTCGGATGAAGATATCATTACTTACCGTTTTCCCTGTACCTTTAATTTCAACTCCTAGTGAGGCCAGGTCAAGGTTTTCCTTGACTTTCCCTGCCATGTTGGCGTGCGACAAAGTTTTAGAATAGGATATTCTCACTGTCTGATAATCTCTTACCTTTACACTCTTCTTATCTTTGTCTGTGGGAGGCCATGCAGGATGATTTCACATTATTTACCATATAAATTTAATTATGCCATTCTCCTGGTTTGCTTGATGTCTCTAGGGTTAGTTGTCGACATGTGGGTATTCTTTATATTTTTTTCTCATCAATTTTTTCAACAAGTTTTTTAATGTCTGCCTCCTGTGACAAAAAAAACATATCTTGTTTAAAGTTCCTTTCCATCTTTTTTTAAGTTACTTTGATGTGTTGGACACCCTCTAAGACTGTACCATCTAGAAATAGATTTACAATGTCCCCAAAGGCTTTCTCTGACAGTGAGGTCAGACCCAGGTTTTCTTCTTTCTCTGATGAGAAAATAAGGGTTAAGTTCCCCTTCTTACCTTTTGAAAGGGAGTGACTCCTGTCCACTGTGACTCTTTTGAATGCAGATGGCCCAAGCCATTTCTTGGCATCTAACAGTTCAAGTAGCTCCCATCGGTTGCACATTCATGGATCATATCTCTAACCTTTCTTGTCTTTTCCTCTTTTGTGTCCTTTGTATCGCTCACCATTTGCTGGTCACTTCTTCGTATTTCCTGCTTTACTTTTTCCACTTCCCGAAGTGCCTCCTCAGGTTTCATGATGAACTCCTTCAACGGAGATCTGCTTCCAGGGTTCCAGTTTAGCCAGAGCCCCATCTGATCAATCTCCTCATTGCCTCATTGCCACACATTGCCTCAACATTCCTTGTGTACATCTCCACGGGATCCTCCGCGATCTCCTCGTCAGTACCTGGTGTACCGCCGAACTGCTCATCACTTTGCTTCCCTGTGCCAGTGGTATTGTTAGGATTCCTCATCGGACTTCTAGCACAATGTTTACACTTCACAAAGCTGGTTACTCAGGAATTTGCTGACGCACGGTCCTGAGTCCAGAACACTTTCCTAAGTTAGAAAATAATATGATTGTTTATTTTTAATTTTACGAGAAAAATAACGACATTGACACACTTGCTTACGCTTTCCCATCTCAAACCAAACTCTGTCTGCCATGTATGTGTGTCCCAAATCTGCTGAATTAACTTGTACATCAGTCCTTGTCTTTTTTCATATTTACACTGGACAATCCTGTATAAAATCATGTTTGTCATCATTTTTCTTGTTCCCAGAGTGACTAAAACCATTCCTCCCAAGACAGAACTTCTTGTAAGGAACTATAATCATGCTATCTGCCGCAAAAGAGAATGCTCAACACTCAATCATGATGAGAATAAACATCTTGATAACACCTGGTTCATTTGTATGCTATGCAGAATTCTGTTTCCTTCACTAAACAATGTAATGAAACACACCAGATTTTGCAACAAAACTGGATGTATAATTGCCAAAATAGATTACAATAAAGAAATAAACACTACTGAACAATACAACCTTTGCACAGTGTCACCTTGTGCATGCAATGGAGAAGCAGTGTTGGAGGATATCAATTGTGAGCCACAGGACATTGGACATATGGAATCTACAGATGGACCTCCTTCAAACACACTTCATGAAACTGAATTCCATATAGATAATATTAAATGTGAGCCACAAGATAGTGTACATATAGAATCTACAGATGCACCTCCGTCAAACACACTTCATGAAACTGAATGCCATACAAATAATATTAAATGTGAGCCACAAGGCAGTGTATATTTAGAATCTAGAGACGCACCTCCTTCAAACACACTTCATGAAATTGAATTATTTACAGATAATATTAAATGTGAGCCACAGGATAGTGAACATATGGAATCTACAGATGCACCTCCTTCAAACACAATTCATGAAACTGAATTCCACATAAACAGTATTAAATTTGAGACACAAGGCATTGTATATATTAAACAAATTGCAGTTCCATCAAACACCCATCCTGATACTGAACTCCTTATAGATAATATTGAATGTGAGCCACAAGATAGTGTACATATAGAATCTACAGATGCACCTCCGTCAAACACACTTCATGAAACTGAATGCCATACAAATAATATTAAATGTGAGCCACAAGGCAGTGAATATATAAAATCTTCAGATGCACCTCCTTCAAACACACTTCATGAAACTGAATTATATACAGATAATATTAAATGTGAGCCACAGGATAGTGAACATATAGAATCTACAGATGCACCTCCTTCAAACACAATTCATGAAACTGAATTCCACGTAAACAGTATTAAATTTGAGACACAAGGCATTGTATATATTAAAGATAATATCCTTATAGATAATATTGAATGTGAGCCACAGGACAGTGAATATATAAAATCTACAGACCAAAACTCGTGTATTTTGCTAGATAATCTCAACAAACATTTAGATAAACACAGAGAAGAAAAACTTTATGAATGTGATAAATGTAAAAAGACATTTTCATTTCTATTCCATCTTAAAAATCATATTGCTACACATACTAGTTTAAAGCCTTTCAGTTGCGACATATGTGGAAAGTCTCATGTTCAATCAAGCCATTTAAAATCTCATATGAGGATTCACTCTGGTGAGAAGCCTTTCAGTTGTGAGATTTGTACAAAATCTTTCACTGAATCTATTACTTTAAAAAAACACATGAGGATTCACTCTGGTGAGAAGCCTTTCAGTTGTGAGATTTGTACAAAATCTTTCACTGAATCTAGTACTTTAAAAAAACACTTGAGGATTCACACTGGTGAGAAGCCATTCAGTTGTGAGAAATGTAGAAAATCTTTCACTGTATCTAGTACTTTAAAAAAACACTTGAGGATTCACACTGGTGAGAAACCTTTCAGTTGTGAGATATGTAGAAAATCTTTCACTGAATCTTGGAATTTAAAAAGTCACATGTGGATTCACACTAGTGAGAAGCCTTTCAGTTGTGAGATATGTAGAAAATCTTTCACTCGATCAAGCCATTTAAAATCTCATATGAGGATTCACTCTGGTGAGGAGCCTTTCAGTTGTGAGATTTGTAGAAAATCTTTCACTGAATCTTGTAATTTAAAAAGTCACAAGAGGATTCACACTGGTGAGAAGCCATTCAGTTGTGAGATATGTAGAAAATCTTTCAGTGAATCTAATACTCTAAAAATTCACATGAGGATTCACACTGGTGAGAAGCCATTTAGTTGTGAGATATGTAGAAAATCTTTCACTCGATCCGGTGATTTAAAAAAACACATGAGGATTCACACTGGTGAGAAGCCATTCAGTTGTGAGATATGTAGAAAATCTTTCAGTGAATCTAATACTCTAAAAATTCACATGAGGTTTCACACTGGTGAGAAGCCATTCAGTTGTGAGATATGTAGAAAATCTTTCACTGAATCTTCTAATTTAAAAAAGCACAAGAGGATTCACACTGGTGAGAAGCCATTCAGTTGTGAGATATGTAGAAAATCTTTCAGTGGATCTAATACTCTAAAAATTCACATGAGGATTCACACTGGTGAGAAGCCATTCAGTTGTGAGATATGTAGAAAATCTTTCACTGAATCTTCTAATTTAAAAAAGCACAAGAGGATTCACACTGGTGAGAAGCCATTCAGTTGTGAGATATGTAGAAAATCTTTCAGTGGATCTAATACTCTAAAAATTCACATGAGGATTCACACTGGTGAGAAGCCATTCAGTTGTGAGGTATGTAGAAAATCTTTCACTGAATCTTGTAATTTAAAAAGTCAGTTGTGAGATATGTAGAAAATCTTTCAGTGAATCTAATACTCTAAAAAATCACATGAGGATTCACACTGGTGAGAAGTCATTCAGTTGTGAGATATGTAGAAAATCTTTCACTGTATCTAGTACTTTAAAAAATCACATGAGGATTCACACTGGTGAGAAGCCATTCAGTTGTGAGATATGTAGAAAATCTTTCAGTGAATCTAATACTCTAAAAATTCACATGAGGATTCACACTGGTGAGAAGCCATTCAGTTGTGAGGTATGTAGAAAATCTTTCACTGAATCTTGTAATTTAAAAAGTCACATGAGGATTCACACTGGTGAGAAGCCATTTAGTTGTGAGATATGTAGAAAATCTTTCACTCGATCCGTAGATTTAAAAAGACACATGAGGGTTCACACTGGTGAGAAGCCATTCAGTTGTGAGATATGTAGAAAATCTTTCACTGAATCAAGTTCTTTAAAAAGTCACATGAGGGTTCACACTGGTGAGAAGCCTTTCAGTTGTGAGTTATGTAGAAAATCTTCCACTCGATCCAGTGATTTAAAAAGACACATGAGGGTTCACACTGGTGAGAAGCCTTTCAGTTGTGATGTATGTAGAAAATCTTTCACTCAATCTTGTAATTTAAAAAGTCACATTGAAGATTCATACTGTTGAGAAGCCTTTCAGTTGTAAGGTATGTAGAAAATCTTTCAATAAATCTTGTGATTTAAAATGTCACATGAGGATTCACACTGGAGGTAATCTTTTCAGTTGTGAGATATGTGAGGAGTCTTTTGCTAAGAAATTTCAAATCAGAGAACACTTGAGAGCACATGCTCGATGAAAGATTTTCAGATTATTAGTAAGGTCTCTGTTCAGTTTCATTTAAAACAATAAAACTGGCCTCCAAGGACAAACTCTAAACAAATTGAGAAGATAAAAAAATGTAGGTCAAACAGATAAACAAGCACAATCACCAAACATTACTAATATACAGGATTCGAAAAAAAAGAATATTATAGAAAATGTAAATATTGAAAATGCTGAAATTCATTTACCATTAAATCGAGGGGGAAACATTTTTTACTGAGTTTTGTTTTCCTATCACTGCCAGGGTTGGCCTCAGGGGGGTTAACTTTAGAATATTAAATAGAAAGACACTGTCTATGTGACATTTCGGAAAATAAGCTGACAGTAGAAGTATTTTAAGACAAATTTGAGTTTTCTACAACCAAATAGGGTCACAGATATTGTACATTTCATCTCAGATAATTCAGCAATATTTTTATAAAAAGTTAATTTAATTTACCAGGAGAAATTACAAGGAGTCAACAGTTCTAGAAAAAGTGAAAAGGCTATCCGTTTTCGAGTATAAATTGTGCTATTATTTATCCTAATTTAAGGTATCTTGAAAACAGGGCCGGAGGCAAGTACTGCACTCGGTTTTTAGCCTCTTTCTAATTTCTAAATAAATTGAAGTAATATTAGCCCTGTTCCTACTATGGGCTGAACAATAAGACTCATAGCATTTATTCAGCACAAATTTCACGAGAAAACCAATAGTTTTTAACATAAAAAGAAGTTGACACCTCCCCTGGTAAAGCTAATTGTAAAAAAGGGGCAAATAAGTTATTTTAAATGGCAAAACATTTTTTTTAACAAATTTAACTAAAAAAGTTATTAATATCTTTAAAAAAATGTCTCGAACCTCTGATGTTCAATGTACCATTAGACGCTTCGTAATGAATTGTGATATTAAATTTGTGTATTAATTACTTAAAATTATATTAGTTTTTTTAATTAAAAAAAAATTGTTTTTCACTGCCTCTTTTGTTTCTGTTAGAGTATTGGCTAGATATTGGCCAGATTGTATTATGATGTAAATCTGGAAATATATTCAGTCTATCTTCTGATACTTTACTCGCTTAGAATTGTGTTCTTTCTCTTTGCCCTTTCTAATAAAATAAAACATGGTGTCAGAGTGTATTTTTTCAAATTTGAATTTTGAAAGTTATTCTTTTGATTTTATCAAATTGAAATAAAGTTAACAATGAATGAAGAGGAAATCAAAGCTTTGATTGCTAAAGAAGTTGAGAGACGGACAGTGACATTCAGACAGCAGAACAAGGAGCTACAGAAGCAGTTGGAGGACCAGAGGAAGAGGGGAACTGACAAACAAGTGGTCAACATCCCGTGCCCGTCTCCATTGCAGCTGAGTGGAAATGTTCGCGAGAATATCCTGTTCTTCTCAAAGATGTGGAATGAGTACCTGGCAGCTAGCAGGTTACAAGATGAGCAAGAAAAGACAAAGATAGCGGTAATGATGAACATCATTGGAAGTGAAGCGGCTAGGATCATCTTCAAAATAGTCAACCTTGAGGAGGAGGAGATGACAGTGGAGAAAATCATGACAGCGCTGCTACAAAAGATGAGTCCAGAAATTAATGTACGCTATGAAAGATTTGTGTTCAACTCAATGAAACAAGACAATGGAGAAGAATATCAAGCCTACTTTCTTCGGTTAGGAGATCAAGTGAAGCTGTGCGAGTACAAAACAATGGAAGAAGAAATAATGATTGACAAGATTATTTGCTCCATCTGGAACGTGAAGATGAAGGAGAAACTGTGGATGAGGGAAAAGTTGAATCTGGCGGAGGTTGTGCAATTGTGCCGCGCAGATGAAGAATCAAGAAAGCAGATTGATTGCATCAATGGAAAACTGAACGAGGTGAACAAAATAGCAACAAGGAGCAGAGAAGAAGCAGTGCCGAGAAAACCAGTGACGGGAAAACAGTGTTTGAACTGTGGAGGTTTGTGGCACCTAACACTGAAGCAATGCCCTGCCAGGAATAAAACGTGTTACAAATGTAACAAGAGAGGACATTGGTCCAAAGTATGTCTTGGTCACACGGACGTCAAGCAAGTGACGGGAAGTGATGGTGAGAGTGAACGTGACGTCATGAAAATTGAGAAGACTGGAAAAAATGGAGTGTTTTCTAATCTTGACTTTATATTACCAAGCAGTAAGGTAAAGTCAGTCAGGTGTCAGCTGGATACTGGAGCTGACTGTAATGTGATTGGCTTCACACAGCTTTTGGAAGTCCTTGGAAAAAATGAGTGTCAAGAATTGATGAAAACTAGCATCAAGCTGAGAGCTTTTGGTGGGACACCCATAAAAGTGGTGGGTTCAATATTTTTAAAAGTTAGACGGCACAAAAGTTTATACAATATTTTGTTCATTGTAGTTGACAAAGATCATTGCCCACTTCTGTCAGCTAATGCTTGTGAAATGTTAAAGCTCATACACTTCTGTAATCAGATTTCTAGTGAATTTCAGGTAGAAAGTCAACATGAAGAACCAATCATTAGAGAGTTTGCTGATGTGTTCCAAGGCATTGGTAGAATGAAAGGAGACGTGCAAATTGAAATCATCAACGGCAGAGCACCTGTGAGACAAGCGCCACGGAGAATTCCCATTACAATGCGTGAAGACTTAAAAAAGGAACTTGATGAGATGGAAAAGATGGGTATCATTCAGAAAGAAACAGACTATACTGACTGGGTGAGTAATCTCACAATAGTTAGGAAAGATAACAAGCAACTCCGTATCTGTTTAGACCCCAAATTTTTAAATGAGGCAATTAAAGATACCAAGCAACAATTACCAACATTAGATGAAGTTTTGCCTGAATTAAGAAATGCAAAAATTTTCTCAACAGTGGACGCTAGGAAAGGATTTTGGCAAGTACCTCTCACAGAAGAGAGCAGCAAGTTGACAACATTTTGGACACCGTTTGGGAAGTTCCGGTACCTGCGTTTGCCATTTGGTATTGCTACAGCAATGGAAATTTTCCAGCAGAAGATGTTAGAGGTGACAGCGGGCCTGAGTGGTATCTATGTCCTGGCTGATGATGTTCTCATTGTAGGTAAAGGTGATACTGAGAGGGAAGCAAGTAAGAATCATGATGAGAATTTTAAAGCACTTCTAATTCGCTTGCGCGAAGAAAATGTTAAACTCAATCTTGAAAAGTTGAAGTTCAAAGTGGAGGAAATAAAATTCTTTGGTCATATTCTGTCCTCGGAAGGTGTAAAACCTGACAGTAAGAAGGTAATAGCAATCACAGAAATGCCAAAACCTGACAATAGGGAAGGTGTTTTACGTTTTTTGGGCATGGTGACTTATCTAGCAAGATACATACCAAACCTGTCTAGTCATTCTGAGCCCCTAAGAGAGATAACCAGAAACAACAGTGAGTTTATTTGGGGTGATAAACAAGAAGAATCATTTAACAAGATAAAGCATCTAATTGCAAAAACCAGCCTGCTGAAGTATTTTGATGTTAATAAACAGATTTTAATACAAACTGATGCATCGTCATTTGCCTTGGGATGTGCCCTGATGCAGGATGGATTTCCGATAGCATATGCTTCCAAGACTTTGACAAGCACACAGCGGAACTATGCTCAAATTGAAAAAGAGATGCTGGCCATTGTGTTTGCTTGTAAAAAGTTTGATCAGTACATATGTGGAAACAACATAATTGTTGAAACTGATCACAATCCTTTGGTGAGTGTATTCCAAAAGTCTCTTCTTAAAACTCCAAAGCGTTTACAAAGCATGATTTTGTCTTTACAGCGCTACAACATTCACGTGAAGTACAAGCGAGGCAAAGAGATGTACCTCGCAGACACACTGTCTCGAGCTCCTGTGAGCATGGAAAACGAGGAGAAACAGCTGGACGTGTACGAGTTGAACAGTTTTGACTTTGTTAGCCGGATCAAAGAGTTGAGAAAAGGGGTACACTACCTAGAGAACAGAAAAGGGTCAATAAGTGATAAGTCATTGGAAAATATAAAAAAAGAAACACTTAAAGATAAACAGTTACAAAAGTTGTATCAGCAAATAAAACAAGGCTGGCCTGAAAATAAACAAAATGTTGATAATCTTTTAAAGTGTTTTTGGAACTTCAGAGCCGATCTAGTTATTGAAAATGAATTTATTTTGAAAAGTAACCAAATTCTCATTCCACAGAGTCTCAGAAAGGAGTTTCTTGACAAGTTACACTTGAGTCATCTTGGTGTGGAAGCTACATTGAAACTGGCTCGAGAGACTGTGTTCTGGCCTGGGATAACGGAGGATGTGAGGAACAAGGTGGCGGCATGCGAGACGTGTGCTAAGTTTGCACCAAACCAACAAAGAATGAAGATGATGACAAACATCATCCCTGAGAGTCCATTTGAGATCGTCAGTATGGATGTATTTGAAGTGACCATCAAGGATAAGAAGAGAAGATTCTTGATCACTGTGGACCACTTCTCAGATTTCTTTGAGTTAGACGAGTTGCCTGACATGTCAGCTAAGAGTGTAATACTTATTTGTAAAAGAAATTTTTCTCGGTATGGAATTCCTTCTTTGGTAATTTCAGATAACGGAACAAATTTTGTCAATAAAGAATTTGACAAGTTCAAAGAAGAGTGGGAGTTTGATCACGAAACAAGCAGCCCTTTCCATCAACAAGGAAATGGTAAAGCAGAGTCAGCTGTCAAGATAGCAAAGCAATTAATACAAAAAGCAGTTCATGATAATGTGGATTTCTATAAGATGTTGTTAGTATGGAGAAATACACCAAATAAAACAAATTATAGCCCTGCTCGTAGATTCATGTGTAGGTGGTTGAGATGCCAACTACCCAGTATTGATAAATATCAGAACATTGTGGACCCTGAAGAAGTTCAGATCAATATTAAGAATAATAGAAACAATGCGGCAAAACACTATAACAGGAGGACAGCAGAAAGACTTCCTCTGGCGATTGGAGAGCCTGTTTGGTACAAGCAAGATCCTTGTGATAAAGAGTGGAAAAAAGGAACAGTACAGTCAAGAGAAAATGAGAGGTCCTACAACATCGAAACATCAAATGAGAATATTTTAAGAAGAAATGAAATACACATAAAACCACGAGTTATTCCAGAGGAGATTCCCGAGCACAACTTGGATCCTGGAGAAGGGACTTCAATGATCTGCCAGGAATCTCAGGAGTCTGAGCAAGTCAGCAGCAATGAAAATGTAGTGCAGGATCCTGAGGAATCTTCTAAGTATTCCCGACCTAGAAGACAGTACAATCTTCCAAAGAAATTTCAAGATTATTTCATGTACAAATAATAATGTTTTCTCATGTGTAATTTTTTATTCTAGAGAAGGGGATGTTAGAGTATTGGCTAGATATTGGCCAGATTGTATTATGATGTAAATCTGGAAATATATTCAGTCTATCTTCTGATACTTTACTCGCTTAGAAATGTGTTCTTTCTCTCTGCCCTTTCTAATAAAATAAAACAGTTTCGTAGGCATGAAACAGGAGCAATTGTTGACGCTTGTGGTCTGTTTTGTAGCTTGCCCATCCTGTAGTATGCTTCACCTGTGATGGGAGAGAAGTGGCACAATATTTCCCATTTAGTCGCTTGGTCAACACGAGCGCACCAAAAGGTATCCCATAAAAACAGCTGTAACCTAATTAAGAATACAAAATTTTGTCGGTACGGGGGATCGAACTCGGGACCTTCCGCATAGCAAGCGAGTGCTTAACCATTGAGGTAATCGCGCGCTCTATTTTATTGTATCCATCCTTGATACAGCTATAACCTATAACGCGTTAATCGAAAGTTTTAGAAATGTAAACCTAATTCTTTCGAGATATCCAGAATTTTCGAACAAGGTATAACTCGGTATGTTTTTCAGATAAAACTTTTCACGGATGGTCGTCCGGCTGTCTGACAAAATCGATCAGAAACTGACATCATCAGAATAGGTCGAGTTTTAGTTAATTCGAAAGGTCTTGATAAAATGCGTTAATTATCAACAAAATTTATCATTCTGCAACTTACGGTTATTGAGTTATTGGTCAACGTAGCTCACTGAAATTTGTTGCAATGAACTTCTCTCAACGGACGTTTAAAACAATATGCCTCAAGACATATCTCTGCTTTTAAGATTTTTAAGTAGGTCCGTGCTGAGCCTGACTGGGTCAGTGTAGGCAATTTTTTTTTTTTTTTGCTGAAACTAAATCTTCTAAAAAATTAAGGAATTTGGGTTTTTGTGATTTCCTATATTTACAGCTGTTCTTGTGATACGGGGGGCGGGGTGGAACATTATGGACAGCCTGTATATGCGTAAATACCAAACTCTGTGTTCATTTTCTAATGGTTGTATACCTAGAACCTAACACTTAAAGAGCTCTTACTCAGATTTTGTCTAAAATAATCACTCGTGGCAAAGATGTTCATTGAGAAGGAATTTTTTGTACTGCAAATGCTCTAGTTCAAAAAATAACTTATTTATCATTCATTCTAGATGGGGGTTGTGACATATCAAATCCAATGATTCTGAGGTGTTGATTACGAATTATTTTTAGCTATCTGTTACCGTTGAGTCACCATTGGCGGTTCAAATTTAGACGGAGTTGGCTTTAAAGATGGAAATTATTGTAATTTTTTTTAATAAATTATAATTTTCATGTTGTCAAAAAAAGAAGAAGAAAATCGTCGTGTCACAAATGTTGTTAGTACCTGATCTCATATTGGCTCCACAACTTCCTAATGTTACATATGTAACAGGTTCAATGTTCTTCAAGGTTTATTAGTTTTTTTAATATATAAATATCACTATACAGGGTGTCCCGTATACAGATGCAAATATTTTGAGGGTAGGTTCAGCCCACCATGGACTATCATATAAGCGAAACTTGCAGTGGGGCATTTTGCTTCGTTAAAGAGTTATGGCTAAATCCCTGTTTTTCCCACAGGTCTAGAGGTCACTTGGATCGATGCACGTTTTTAAAAAAATGATAGCCAGTAAGTAATTTTTTACTTCATGTATGGATAGTCATGCATATTTCCCTTCAAATGCAGTTGGTTGCATAAAAAAATATTGAAAGACCAGAGAGATATTTAATCATAAGTTCAATACTTTTCTAAAATTTGATATTTCGCTTTTTTCCCTTTCGTGAATTTAAAGTACTTCTACAATTGCAATTCTGCGTATCACTAGTTAAAAAAATACCCTGTTATGTTTAGTTTTAGAAAAAAGAAAGCTCATTTATATTACTTTAAAGATCATGGAACGCAGTACACACAAAGCTCAAAAAACACTTCTGAATCATGATGGAAAATTCAAATTTGGCTGAATTTTAACAGAATTGGCTCGTGATTTGAGGTATAAATACACTGCTCTGGGATGTTCATATCATAACGTGTAGACTAAGAAGTGTGGAAACCACCCCCCGCCGGCCTACATCTTCGCGTCCTCAGCGCTAGACAGCGCTTGTATCGCGTGAGACGGATGCTCTCCTCGCCCCTCACAAAATTTCTTCCCGGTAAAATGTAAACATAAACATAAAAAGTTCAATTTGTTTCAAGATCGAGATAGTTTTGGCATTTTTGCTGAAATAACAATAAGTAATTGTGATTTGAACATTTTGAGCTTGGTTTTATGATAAAAATCTTTTCTAAATTAGTTGTCAGTACCTTTTTAACTGTTTGATATTATTATGTAACTGTTAAGCTTAATCGCAAAAAGGATACCGAGGAAGAGATTTGCAAAGTGTTACGTGTGGTGCTGTATAGAGCAGAGACGTGGACGATGAGAAAGAAGGAGGAAAAATATCTGGAGAGCTGCGAAATGTGGGTGTGGAGAAGACTAGAAGGAATCAAGTGGTCAGATAAAGCCAGAAATGAAGAAGTATTTAGAAGAGTTGGAGAGAAAAGAGAAATATTGAGAACCATGAACAGAAAAAGAAGCTGGCTGGGTCCATACTGAGGAGAGATTTTCTGCAGAGAATCATCATGGAAGGAAATCTGGAAGGAAGAAGATCAAGAGGAAGAAGAAGGTTTGGAATGCTGACAAACATGCTGAATGGAAGAACATTTGAACAAATGAAGGAGGATGCCCAATGCCCATCATGATCGAGTAAAGTGGAGAACGTCAAGTTGAAACCTAACAATGGCTTGTTGAATACACCGGTTCTCTTAAGACCACCAAAGTTAGGCAACGTCCAGCGAGATTAGGACTTGGATGCTGGCTCTTCTCGGTGCAACCCAGGCTGGGTGAGGTTAATGTGGGTAACAGGTTTGTTAGTTTCCTGCGAGTGGAGGGTTGAACCTCTGTCATAAATGACCATAAAGTTGAAATATGACATTAAACTCTAATAAAACACACTAATAATACAAAAGGATTGGTGGGACATGAGTTTTCTTTCCTTCCAACCTGGGTGTTTTCTGTACTAGAAACCACTGGGTTGGAAGGATCTAACTCTCATCAAAGCTGGCTTTCTTTTTTCAAGTAAAGTGTCATGAAAATTAAGTCATGATTTTTGTTCTTTCTAAGTCTGTAGACTTAAGAAGCAAGGGAAAAAATGGAAATATTTAGGGTGAAATTAATAGACATTGATGACTTCAGCATTGGTTATCCTATGCTAAGTAATACGCAAATCTAGACTTAGTGTCCAAGAGGTATTACAATTTTTTTAAATATTAACTTTGGCCTTAAGAAACAATACATTAAGGATGTTATAAACTTTTTTTCTAAAATATTTGTTTTGCAAGTTTACATTTTTGTTTCCATAAGTTGTAATAATTTTTCCTGTATTGAGTGTAAATCCTTAATCTAATTAATTTTATACAAAACAAAAAAAATTGCGTGTGTTCCCTGAACTGTGCTAGAGAATGTATATTGGTATCTAATTTCTTATACTTTACTTATTTTATGTTGATCAACAAAATAATGAAAATATAAGTATGTTACATTTGTGTATAAACATGATAATATTAATTATATCTTTTCTATTTGATAAAGTTTGCAGGAAGGTTTAGGCACATTATAGTTAGTATCATTATTAAATTTACTTTGGTTCATATGGGCTGTGTGGGCCCCAGAGCAATAAAAGTGCAATTACCTCCACTACAGTACATAATTATTAGTAGAATAGTAAATAAGTTTCTTTGTGTTATTATATCACTATTTCAGTGGGTAGCATGGAACTAAAGAACTTGCACAAGTTATCTTTTAATATACAATAGCTTGATTTGACCATAATTCCACCAATGGTGTCTGCTCACAGTACTCACATCAAAGCATCTATTTATTTTTATCTCACAAGGTATATGAGTGGACCCCAGGCATTCAATTATAGAGAGAAAAATTATTGTCTCACTGGGTATCGAATGCAGGTCACTGTGTATGCAAGCCTAGTATGCTACTTACTCAGCCACGATTACAACTAATTCTTCCCATAGAATAATAGATATCAAGAAGTGCAGTAATCTCTTTAGCAACTTATTTATAAGTTGGATGTTGTCTCGAGACACCCTAATAAAATAATAAATTAATTTCTTTAATGAGACACAAAGGAAAACTATTACTTGGTATCGCTCGTAAATCATATTGTTAGTATTTTGTAATAGGAAGTATTGGGTATATGTATGTACAACATGTTTAAATTGTGCATTTTTTATTGAGGAAAAATGTACGTGTCAATCGGGATTTGAACCCTACCGTTTGTTACCATTCAGATAAAATAATTGAGTAGGTAACAGTTACCTACTTACCTGATGCCTATTAATTAATTAGTTACCTATATGTTGTGTGGCTTATTATTTTCTCATTGAGGAATATTACACAGAAGTTTTTGAAATTTCCTTTATAAACCATTTATACTTCCGGTTAACAAGAGTTTTGAACTTTCTAATTTACCTAAATAAGGGAAACGATATTCCCATCTTAAAAAAAAAAACAGTAATACTGTCGTGATTATAGTGCTCGATTAGGACTATCATGTCCCATTATTCAAACAATAAGTCCAACGTAATATAAAAATTCTGCACTTGTCCCATCTGCATCGCCAACTCAGGGAAGTGTAGAGTGCCGCCTTATCCACAGAGCCATCGTAACATCTAATCGATAAGAATTAATAACACGTTATGAAGCTATCGAGACAGCCCGCGAGAAATATTTCGTCTGCGGCGATGGTGTCGCGCTATGTGGCGTGTCCACGAAACTGGGGCTCGTTTCCACACTAACTTATTAATCTACACGCTATGTTCATATGTTCAACAGAGGGAAATTGATCATTCACATTGGTCGGTCGGTGTGAACTTTTATGTGATGAATGGGGTTACGGGATCACATCGTTATTGTGAGGAAAAATGAGAGAGGCTGCAACGAAAGCAGCAACCAGCGGTGTAATTATGGACAAAGAATACACAATGAGAAAGACTCTGGGTCAACAACAACAAATTGTGATTTTATTTTTAGAAGTAAAATTAAAAATATCATTTTTGTGTTTATCACAATCATGATATCAAAAAACATAACAAATAATGCCGAAAAACTATTAATACTTTATTGATAAACTACAAACATGATACATTCTGCAACACAGGACATGAATTGAAAAGAACCCAAAAGAATATGTAGCGAACCAAGGGCGAGGTTAAAGCTTGTGGCTTTCTCTTCCACCGAACAAAAATTGATCGCCTTGTTATTTTAACTATTAGATTTGATTGATATAGTTGGTTAATAGAACTATTTGTACTCAAAAAAATTTCATTTATAACTTGCAGTTTGCACAAAAATGGTCACACAGACCGCTTCAGGCATCGAGTGTTCTTCAATATGCAATAGCGCCCAGATTCAAAATTTGAAAGATGTGTTTCTCTCCATCTGGTGCCGTTTAATAAGGCGTATCTCATTCGTTTCTTCACGCGTCTGAAAGAACTTTGTATTTATTGAAAAACATAGCAAAGGGTATTTCTTCACCTAGTGATACGCAGAATTGCAATTGTAGATGTACTCAAAATTCACGAAAGGGAAAAATCAAATTTTAGAAAAATATTAAACTTATGATTAAATATCTCTCTGGTCTTTCAATATTTTTTCATGCAACCAACTGCATTTGAAGGGAAATATGCATGACTATCCATACATGAAGTAAAAAATTACTTACTGGCTATCATTTCTTTAAAAACGTGCATCGATCCAAGTGACCTCTAGACCTGTGGGAAAAACAGGGATTTGGCCATAACTCCTTAACAAAGCAAAATGCCCCACTGCAAGTTTCGCTCATATGATAGTCCACGGTGGGCTGAACCTACCCTCAAAATATTTGCATCTGTATACGGGACACCCTGTATAATAGATCTGCTTGTTTTTACGTCTGGTGCCACGCTCACATCCCATCCACAACAACGCATCTAGACATGTATTACTAATATGTGTACCCGGCCTTACGCGTTACATTATGGGGATGTGGACCCGGCCTAACGCGTCACATCACAGAGATGTGGATCCGGCCTAACGCGTCACATCACAGAGATGTGGATCCGGCCTAACGCGTCACATCACAGAGATGGGGATCCGGCCCAACGTGTCACATCACAGAGATGTGGATCCGGCCTAACGCGTCACATCACGGAGATGTGGATCCGGCCTAACGCGTCACATCACAGAGATGTGGATCCGGCCTAACGCGTCACATCACAGAGATGTGGATCCAGCCTTACGCGTCACATCACGGAGATGTGGATCCGGCCTAACGCGTCACATCACAGAGATGTGGATCCAGCCTAACGCGTCACATCACGGAGATGTGGATCCGGCCTAACGCGTCACATCACAGAGATGTGGATCCAGCCTAACGCGTCACATCACGGAGATGTGGATCCGGCCTAACGCGTCACATCACAGAGATGTGGATCCAGCCTAACGCGTCACATCCCAGAACATGGTTTTTTTTTTTTTAAAGCTTTTTTTTAAGTCTGGCTGGGGGACTATAAACAGGGAGTAGACCAGCAGTCTGGCTGGGCGACTATAAACAGGGAGTAGACCAGCAGTCTGGCTGGGGGACTATAAACAGGGAGTAGACCAGCATTGGCTTGGTTCTGGGGGCCCTTGTCAATTATTAGCCTCCTTGTAAAGACAGTGGTGTTAGAGGTGCTGAGTCATTCCTCCACTGTCTGGCTACCATCGTTCACGATGACGCCACCCTATGATGATGATAAGCTTTATTAGGTAGAACAAAAAATATATACAGTAGAACACAATGAAATATAAAGAAAAACAAAAAGATTAAACAAATATACAAGAAGGAAAAAAGAGAAAAAATGTCCTCTCTAAAGGGCGGGGTTATTTCCTGTGGCAATCACTTCCACGCAATCCCAACGCGTCACAACACGGAGATGTGGATCCGGCCAAACGCGTCACATCACATAGATTTAGATCCGGCCTAACGCGTCACATCACAGATATGTGGATCCGGTTTACCACAGCATGAGGTAAACAAAAAATTCAAATAAATTGAACCAATCAGAGGCCGGGATTTGTAGAAAGAGGAACAATCAGTCGTTCAATGTTGGACGCATGAATTTGTTCAATTCGAGATAGGCAAGGTTCTCTCTATGTTATATGATCTCAGTGATTCGCACCCAAAAAATGCCGGAGGTATTATGTACGCGTTAGGCCAGATCCAAATCTCCGTGATGTGAAGCGTTAGGCCGGGTCCACATCTCCGTGATGTGAAGCGTTAGGCCGGGTCCACATCTCCGTGATGTGAAGCGTTAGGCCGGGTCCACATCTCAAAATATTTTCTCATAAAACATCAGACTTCATACTGGGGACCAATTTTTTGTTTCAAGATCCTAACTCAAACTGTTCTCGAGAAAGAGATAGTGGCTGGGTGGGTGGTTTCGATCACCCTGTAAAATGAAAGATAAAACATACATCAAGACCAAATTAAGAGAACCGGACTTTATAGTCAAGGGACAGATACGGGGATACGCCTCCTGCTCTTAAAAAAACGTCATAATGGTGGCAATGTCTAGCTAAAAAAACGTCATAATGGTGGCAATGTCTTCAGCTTCAATTTATTTTGTTTTTAGAATTTTTGGTCTAGACCGCTGATATTTTAACCTCCTTGGCTCAAATCACAGGGGTTCTCAAAAAGTATTCGACGAATGGCTCATTTATTGAAAATTTAACTTTTCTTTGAAAACTTGTCTCTCCGCGGAATCTTGAAATCTCTAGTTAAACAACGTCTAGCGAGTTGAAGACTTCATCATTCTGGCATTCCGGTCAAACCCAGGCTGGGTTATGGGAAGCAGGTTTGTGAGTTTCTTGCGAATCGAGTTTAACACCCCCCTCCTATATAACCATGTAATTGAAAAATGATGTTAAACCCTATTCAAATCAACAAAACTTTTTCAATTTACAAGATTGATAAAAAAAATTGAATTTTACAAGTGTTAATTTCTCTTCACCTGACCATTGTATCCATAACAGATCCAAACATTTCCTCTCAGTTATTCTCATGCATGCGGAAACTCTGCACTCTAGGTTCTCTTGTTATTGCAGCTGTTTGAAAAAGCTTCACCAATGATCAGGTATATGTCTCACTAGAGGACTATAAACAGTGAATGTACTAGCTGTAGCCAAGCTATTTGTTTTAGAAAATGAAGTTTTGCCCCAACACCACTCTCACATCACTAAGGGTTCATTACCTTCACATCAATGCCATTCAA
Source organism: Bactericera cockerelli (assembly GCA_024516035.1). Lineage (NCBI taxonomy): Eukaryota > Metazoa > Arthropoda > Insecta > Hemiptera > Triozidae > Bactericera > Bactericera cockerelli. The sequence continues at coordinate 20,398,492 of CM044966.1, forward strand.
GAAACAAAAAAAAACATGGTCAGAATATTACGCTCCAGCTGGGATTCAAACCCGCAACTTCTGGGTCAGGGACTAATGCTTTTAACCAATGAGTCAGGGAGGTTGGCTAGCCAAGCTCCATGACTCATTGGATACAAAAACAATGGCGAGTTTTATAAATATATGAAAGCAGGGAACTGGTAGGCTCATCCCAACCCCGTCATATCTGAATCAATTGCCTCCCTGCACCATGGTCCCATCATTTCTACAGAAAAAGGCACAAATATTTTGGATTTAAAAAATAAAAAAATATTGATATTTTGCTTAGTATTTGTGTTATTTTATCACAATTTAGTTAGTATTACAGAATTATAGGACTTGTTAATCTCTTCTTCTTTTTTAATTTGGGTTTACTGTTGCTTTCAACTGCTAGCTCATTTCACAACCTCACCCTGCCTGGCTTGCGTAGGAATGTCAGCATGACAAAGTCTTCAAGTCTTTAATAATTTGGATGATAATATTTTATTGTAGTTCTATCATATTCTGAAGATTGATCATAAGCACAGTGAACGAGACAAATTTAATCATCTGAAGACTCCTACACCATCATGATAACAACTGAAGGTAGCGCAACACCTGGAGTATGGAGCACCACCCTTATTGAAGTGAATACAGTTCTTGGTTTCTTTGAAGGTATGGATGTAGAACCTGAGGTAGATGTGTTTTTTAAGTATGTTTTTTTTTACTGTCTAGCCTGTTTTCAAAATATTATAAATTTAGATTGAATAACAATGGCTGGTGCTATCATAATATGACAAACCTCACGTTGGCTCAATTGCAGAGTCACTCAATACCAGAACAATAGAATTTGTCAAATCCTTTATGAACTAGGGTTTCCAATCCAATATTTATAAATAAACCCAGGTTCCATCAAATTGACAGAACTGGCCATAAGGTTTTTTGAATTCATTTACACAAATTATGGTAAAAGTCTAGTATTGATGAAAAGCTTCATAATACAATTTCTGGCTAGACTGATTTTTTCCCACAAGAAAATTGTAAACAAAGGTAAATTCTCCCTCTCAGTTTACAAAATGTTGATTCCTTGAAGTATTATGTTGTTGAGAATTACAAAATCAGAGCAAAGAATTTTTTTAACTTAAATGAACTCAATTTTCCAATTTCTAGTATTAGAAATTATAAGAAGTAAAATTATTATGAAGAAATTCTTGAATAAATCAATGCAAAACTGCCTTGTTTTGATACTATTTTACAGATACCCGTAATGTTTACTTCAATCAAAATACTGTGTATACATCAAAAATCAAAACCGAAAAATCAGAATCCAAACCAGATATTGCTAATCAGATAACATTGAATTGGATGCAACATTTAAACTTTGCCAAGGACCAAGGAGGAGAAAATTTGTTGGCTTTCTATTACAGTGGATGTCTGTTTTTTATGTAAGCATTGGTAGTAACTAAATCTGTAAAATTTTGCACTATTAAATAAATAAATAAGGGATATTATTATTATTATTATTAGGTGTTATAATGAGGGTTTTCGGTGTGAGATTGTCTCTAACTTAAATTGGAGTTGTTCTCTGTTAAAATTCTCTGTAATTTGTTTTGCTACGTTTTCTTTCCCACCCGTTTCTGTTCGGATCAAGTTGATGAAGATATCATTACTTACCGTTTTCCCTGTACTTTTAATATCATCTCCTAGTGAGGCCAGGTCAAGGTTTTCCTTGACTTTCCTTGCCATATTGGCGTGCAACAGAATTTTTGATTTGGATATTCACACTGTCTGATAATCTCTTACCTTAACACTCTTCTTATCTTTGTCTGTGAGAGGCCATGCAGGGTGATTTCACATTATTAACCATAAAAATTTAATTTTGCCATTCTCCTGCTTTGCGTGATGTCTCTAGGGTTAGTTGTCGACATGTGGGTATTCATTATATTTTTTTCTCATCAATTTTTTCAACAAGTTTTTTAATGTCTGCCTCCTGTGACAAAAAAAACATATCTTGTTTAAAGTTCCTTTTCATCTTTCTTGATTTTACTTCGATGTGTTGGACACCCTCTAAGACTGTACAGTCTAGAAATAGATTTACAATGTCCCCAAGGCTTTCTCTGACAGTGAGGTCAGACCCAGGTTTTATTCTTCCTCTGATGAGAAAATAAGTGTTGAGTTCCCCTTCTTACCTTATGAAAGGGAGTGACTCCTGTCCACTTTGACTCTTTTGAATGCAGATTCGGGCATTTCTTGGCATCTAACAGTTTGTTCAAGTAGCTCCCATCGGTTGCACATTCATGGATCATATCTCTTACCTTTCTTGTCTTTTCCTCTTTTGTGTCCTTTGTATCGCTCACCATTTGCTGGTCACTTCTTCGTATTCCCTGCTTTACTTTTTCCACTTCCCGAAGTGCCTCCTCAGGTTTCATGATGAACTCCTTCAACAGGGATCTGCTTCCAGGGTTCCAGTTTAGCCAGAGCCCCATCTGATCAATCTCCTCACACATCGCCTCAACATTCCTTGTGTACACCTCCAAGGGATCCTCCGCGATCTCCTCATCAGTACCTGGTGTACCGCCGAACTGCTCATCACTTTGCTCCCCTGTGCCAGTGGTATTGTTAGGATTCCTCATCGGACTTCTAGCACAATGTTTACACTTCACAAAGCTGGTTACTCAGGAATTTGCTGACGCACGGTCCTGAGTCCAGAACACTTTCCTAAGTTAGAAAATAATATGATTGTTTATTTTTAATTTTACGAGAAAAATAACAACATTGACACACTTGCTTACGCTTTCCCATCTCAAACCAAACTCTGTCTGCCATGTATGTGTGTCCCAAAACTGCTGAATTAACTTGTATATCAGTCCTTGTCTTTTTTCATATTTACACTGGACAATCCTGTATAAAATCATGTTTGTCATCATTTTTCTTGTTCCCAGAGTGACTAAAACCATTCCTCCCAAGACAGAACTTCTTGTAAGGAACTATAATCATGCTATCTGCCGCAAAAGAGAATGCTCAACACTCAATCATGATGAGAATAAACATCTTGATAACACCTGGTTCATTTGTATGCTATGCAGTATTCTGTTCCCTTCACTAAACAATGTAATAAAACACGCCAGATTTTGCAACAAAACTGGATGTATAATTGCCAAAGTAGATTACAGTAAAGAAAAAAACACTGCTGAAGATTACAAGCTCTGCACAGTTTCACCTTGTGCATGCAATGGAGAAGCAGTATTGGGGGATATCAATTGTGAGCCAGAGTATATTGGACATATGGAATCTACAGATGGACCTCCTTCAAACACAATTTATGAAACTGAATCCCATACAGATAATATTAAATGTGAACCACAAGATAGTGTACATATAGAATCTACAGATGCACCTCCTTCAAACACACTTCATGAAACTGAATTATTTACAGATAATATTAAATGTGAGCCACAGGATAGTGAACATATAGAATCTACAGATGCACCTCCTTCAAACACAATTTATGAAACTGAATCCCATACAGATAAATTTAAATGTGAGCCACAAGGCAGTGTATATATAGAAGCTATAGATGCACATCCTTCAAACACACTTCTTAAAACTATATTCCATATAGATAATATTAAATGTGAGCCACATGATAGTTTACATATAGAATTTACAGATGCACCTCCTTCAAACACACTTCATGAAACTGAATTTCGTACAGATAATATTAAATGTGAGCCACAGGATAGTGAACATATGGAATCTACAGATGCACCTTCTTCAAACACAATTCATGAGACTGAATTTCAGGTAAATAGTATTAAATGTGAGACACAGGACAGTGAATATATAAAATCTACAGGCCAAAGCTCGTGTGTTTTGTTAGATAATCTCAACAAACATTCAGATAAACACAGAGAAAAAATACTTTACGAATGTGATAAATGTAAAAAGACATTTTCATTTCCATTCCATCTTAAAAATCATATTGCTACACATACTAGTTTAAAGAGGTTTCACACTGGTGAAAAACCTTTCAGTTGTGAGGTATGTAGAAAATCTGTCACTAAATCTTCTAATTTAAAAAATCACATAAAGATTTTCAGTTGTGAGGTATGTAGAAAATCTTTCACTAAATCTTCTAATTTAAAAAAGCACATAATTATTCACACTGGTGAGAAACCTTTCAGTTGTGAGGTATGTAGAAAATCTTTCACTGAAGCTTCTAATTTAAAAAAGCACATAAAGACTCACACTGATGAGAAGCCTTTCAGTTGTGAGGTATGTAGAAAATTTTTCACTCGATCCAGTGATTTAAAAAGTCACATGATGGTTCACACTTGTGAGAATCCTTTCAGTTGTGAGGTATGTAGAAAATCTTTCACTCAATCTAGTGATTTAAAAAGTCACAGGAGGACTCACGCTGGTGAGGAGCCTTTCAGTTGTGAGGTTTGTAGAGGATCTTTCACTCAATCCAGTGATTTAAAAAGACACATGAGGATTCACACTGGTGAGAAGCCTTTCAGTTGCGAGGTATGTAGAAAATCTTTCACTGATTCTAGTAATTTCAAAAGGCACATGAGGATTCACACTGGTGAGAAGCCTTTCAGTTGTGAGGTATGTAAAAAATCTTTCACTGAATCCATCAAATTAAAAAGGCACATGTGGATTCACACTGGTAAGAAGCCTTTCAGTTGTGAGGTATGTAGAAAATCTTTCACTGAATCTTCTAATTTAAAAAATCACATGAGGATTCACACTGGTGAGAAGCCTTTCAGTTGTGAGGTATGTAGAAAATCTTTCACTCGATCCAGTGATTTAAAAAGACACATGATGGTTCACACTTGTGAGAATCCTTTCAGTTGTGAGGTATGTAGAAAATCTTTCACTCGATCCAGTGATTTAAAAAGACACATGAGGATTCACACTGGTGAGAAGCCTTTCAGTTGTGAGGTATGTAGAAAATCTTTCACTGAATACATCAAATTAAAAAGTCACATGTGGATTCACACTGGTAAGAAGCCTTTCAGTTGTGAGGTATGTAGAAAATCTTTCACTGAATCTTCTAATTTAAAAAAGCACATGAGGATTCACACTGGTGAGAAGCCTTTCAGTTGCGAGGTTTGTAGAAAATCTTTTTCTCATTCAAGTATTTTAATTCAACACATGAGGACTCACACTGGTGAGAAGCCTTTCAGTTGCGAGGTTTGCAGAGAATCTTTTACTCGATCTCATACTTTAATGGTTCACAGGAGGACTCACACTGGTGAGAAGCCTTTCAGTTGTGAGGTTTGTAGGAAATCTTTCACGCAATCTAGTACGTTAATAGTTCACATGAGCACTCACACGGGTGTGAAACCTTTCAGTTGTAAAATTTGTAGAAAATCTTTTTCTGAATTAGGTAATTTATCTAAACACATGAGGACTCACTCTGGTGAGAAGCCTTTCAGTTGTGAGGCGTCAAATACAACTCAAGGATAGTCACGTTTAATGTGATGTGCTAACTACCCAGACAGCATGTCACAACTGAAGACATTCAGTTCTGACATATGTAGAAAATCTTTTAGTGTATCTAGTCATTTAAAAAATCACATGAGGATTCACACTGGTGAGAAGCCTCTCACTTGTAAGATATGTAGAAAATCTTTTAATCAATCTAGTACATTAAAAAATCACATGAGGATTCACACTGGAGATAGCTATTCAGTTGTAAGATTTGTAGAGGACCTTTCAGTAATTCAAGTCATTTAACTAAACACATGAGGATTCACACTGGAGATAAGGCTTTCAGTTGTAAGATATGTAGAAAATCATTTACTCAAGTAAGTAAACTGAAATTATTCAGAAATTATTTTCACTCCCCAGAAATTAGTTTCAAATGTGATCTATGTAAAGAAAATTCAAATCAGATAACTTGAGAGCACATGCTAGATGAAAGCTTTTCAGATTCGTTGATAGTTAAGTTTCTTGTTGAAAAACTGTCTTGGCATTCCAAAGATGATGTACACCATGAAAACCACTCCAACATTTTGATGCCAGATATCCTCAATGAAATGGACTCTGCAATGAAGGAATGCATTGAAGACATCTTACATTACATACCACTGAATGAGACACAATGGGATCAAGCTAGTCTACCCATCAAATGGGAGGCATGGATTCGAAAGATGTCTGAGATCTCCTTACCAGCCTATCTTGTTTCATCTTCTGGGGTTAAATCAGTCATCTCCACTATTTTAAACACTACAGTTGATGATCTGAAGTTGAACTCTTGGGACGAAGCATGGTCTGGAAGTGTGGGAGAAATGCCACTGAACACTGTGTCACGAAAAGAATGGGATGAAAAGTTCCTTTCAAAAAGGCTAGAGAACAAAAATCTAGTGGATCCCATTGACAAAGCAAGAATGAAGGTTTTGCGAGAACCTGGCTGCATGCGTACCCTTCTAAACTCGTTGGTACTTTCATGGACAACAACACCATTCGCGTATGTATGGGATTACGACTAGGATGCTATATTTGCCGTCCATATCAGTGTGCTTGTGGAGTAACTGTTGACTCAAAGGGACTACATTGAGTTGTAAAAAGAGCGCTGGTCGCTATTTCCGACACGCTGCGCCCAATCAAAGTATATAAAGGATATTGGCAACCATAGAGATACCTTCCATCCTTGAACCCAGCGGTCTCATCAGAGAAGACGGCAAGAGACCTGATGGAATGTCTGTTGTCCCATGGTCTAGAGGTCAATGTCTCGTATGGGACTACACATGCGCTGACACATTTGCAGCAACCTATACCCGACAAATCTCCAACTTGGGGCTAGAAAAAAAACACACCAAATACATGACAGTAAAATCAAATGGGTATTACTTTGTTGCGCTCAGCAGAGAGACAGGAGGAGCATGGTGCAAGGAAATGAAAATGTTCATGCAAGAAGTAGGGAAGAAAGCCATGATGAAAACAGGTGACGCCCGCACACCAAGCTTTATAAAACAAGTTTTCTCCCTAGACATACAGAGGGGCAATGCGGCCAGCATCCTTGGTTCATTACCAGATGCTGGTCAGATTAAGGAAATTTTTTATTTATAAAAAATGTTACAATTTATATGTATTAAAAAAAAATTTCTTTCAAAATAATTCATAAAACTGCCTTTCAAGGGCACACTTTTTAAACAATTTGAGAAGATAAAAAATGTAGGCCAAACAGATAAACAAGTACAAGCACCAAGTATTACTAATATAAAGGGTCCGAAAAAAAAGAAGCCATTTGAATAATCTAGAAAATGGATGTAAATTTTGAAAAATGCTGAAATAAACAAAACAGGGCCGGAGATCTCGTTCATTGAATTTCAGATATTTGATAAGAAATGAATTGTGTTGTTGTAAAAAATATTGAAAACAAGTTTTGCCAAATGAAATAATAAAATTTGCGTCAATTTTTTTTACCACTAGCTACCAGGAGATATTTCAATTTGTCATATATTTTTGTTGTCGTAAAAACCATCCGTTTTCGAGTATAAGTTGTGCCAAATAATTGCAATGAGTCTTGTTGTTCAATCCTAATAATAAAATATCTTGAAAACAGGGCCGGAGCATTCCGGAGGCCGGTTTTAGCATTTGTCAAAATGAATTGAAGTTATTCCGGCGTTTTTCTTGTCATGGACTGAACAATGACTCAGCATTTTTTTTAGAACACATTTTACTGGAAAACCAATAGTTTTTTACATGAAAAAAAAAGTTGACCGCTTGACACCTCCCCTGGTAAAGCTAATGGTACAAAAAAGGCAAATATGTATTTTAAATGGTTACATTTCTGTAACAATTTTTACAAAAATATATCTAATTTTTTTTTTTTTTTAAAATGGCTGTTTCTACCTCTTATATTTTTTCCCCACCTTCAACACAAGATTTTTTATCTTTTGAAGGTAGGTATACCCGCATTGTTTGTTGAAGATGTTATTGTGAAATATAAATACATGGAAACTTAAAAAAAAAAAAAAAAATCCAATGTACCAAAAATTAGTATATTTTTCAAAATTTAAATCTAGATATTTAATTATTTATTAATTAAATATCTAATAAATAATTCTCTAGATATTTAATTATTTATTAATTAAATATCTAATAAATATAATTCTCTAGATATTTAATTATTTACTAGATATTCAATTATTTAATCTAATAAATAATTAAAGCCGGAAGGGCCGACCGGGGCCAAAAATAAATATGACCACAGGATGGGCCATAGGGCACTTCCTGTACTTAGGACTTTACAGAATTGAAAAATTCCGTCGCGTTCAAAAGTTACGAGGGGGTGGCCACCTTTTCTGAAACATACTGTAAAAAAAAGTTGTATTTTCGCATTATGTTATGCCAACCTTTTGTAAAATCATATTACAATAGAATAAAATTGATTGATTGTATGTGTTTTTTAAGTAAATGAAGATATTTTTACTAAAAAATTAAAACTAAGATTGTTAACATTTACTTAAAATTATATTAGTTTGTTTTGATTGTCTGCGCGTTCTGATTTTATTGTGAATACAGTGTGATCCTTGACACAGCTAGTAAAAACCGGCCCTACCCAGCTCACTCAGCTTGGGTATGGCCGGTTGGGTGGCTATCTGATAATTACTTAAAAAAGTACATTTTTTATAGCATTTTTAGATTCAATTCTTATTGACTTGTACATATGTATATCATTATATTTATTTTTTTTTGTTCTAGTTACTCATTCATTGCTATGTAAGATATTATCTATTTTATCTTGTAATTTTTATCTATGTATTTTTTTAAATACCATTGTAAACTTTTTGATCATTGTATACACCCGTCTTTCATTATCATTGTCATTGTATACAAATAAAACATAAATCTATCGATCTATATTTATTTTTTTAGCATCATGTTTATGTTAGGGTCCACTTTCCTCGTCTGAGATTAACACTTTGAGCCCATGAATACCAAATATGACCCTCAGCTGACATTTCACAAAGGACATGAGTACCATATATGACCCTCACCCAAAATTTCACTGTAGTCTTGTGTACTCTATATGGTATTCACGACCTTCCTTTACTTGGAAGACATGAGTACTCCCTATGGTATTCGTTTCTATGTGTATCTCATAGGGAATAGGTTCTTGTGGTCCTTGGGAGCAATGTATGAGTGTTGGGTTCTGAAATTTGTGGTCCCTCGTGCTCACTCGCCGATCCCAGCTCTGGGACTCAAAGTGTTTAAGATCAAGTGAAACGGGCGTTCCGCGAGAGAACGCCTCCAAGAAATTACAGTGCTTATACATATAACAGTAAATATATGTAATATTTACTATATGTATATGTAAATGTATGTAAATGTAATTAAATATATGTAAATGTTTAATATATGTAAAAAAAAGAGGAAAGAATTTCAAAGATATTCAATAAAATAAAACTTCAAAGAAAAAAAAATATATATATATAACAGTAAATATAGTTTGTATGTATTTTGTCTCATCGAAAAACTAATGTTGCGATGAAAAATAGTCGTTTATTGTATCAAAAACCAATCATTAAAGTAACGAAAGAAATGTTTTCACTATATTCACCGGACAAGAGATGAGATAGAATTTCTTCTGGTTCTCTACGTTAAGGGCAAAATTAATAGACAAATTCTATATCACAAGTCAATGCTAAGCGTCGGTTTTTCTTATCTTACACTGAACGCAATCCGTGACTTAGCGCCACAGAGGTATCACAAAAAATTAAAATTCATTAGTAATGTAAATTAATTTTGAGTGGGTAACAGACTTGTTTTCAAAGGATAAAGCCATAGTCAATCCTATTCAAGAGTTTGAAAGATTATATTCTTAAATCGTCCCTGACGGTCCCTATAGGACGGGACCGATGCGATGAGATGTTGAGTGATGACGTCAGTGGGTAACAGACCTATTTCTAATGGCTAGTGCTAGTGGGTTAAACCAGACAAGGAAAAACGCTTGCATACGAGTGTGCAACCATTGGGACATTTTCATGTTTTTTTTTCGTTACATAATTTCGTCACATAATTTCGTTACATAATTTCGTCACATAATTTCGTTACATAATTTTGGTTATGTGCCAGAGCAAAGACATGAAAATGTCAAAACGTCTACTAATTCCGCCCTAAGTTTCGTTTGGGTCCATTTTTTCCCTACTTTATAGTTTTTTGTTTTTCTCAGAATATTTTCTTTTTGAGACGTTTCTCTTAGAGAGGGCGGAATTAATAGACGTTTTTGTAATACCCCTGTGGCGCTAAGTCACGGATGGCGTACTGTGAGAGATAGGGAAAACCGACGCTGAGCAGTGACTTGAGTTAAAGAATTTGTCTCTTAGGGCGGAATTAATAGACAACATCAATAACTTAAGTCGTTGGTAAGTGTCGGTTTTCCCTATCTTACACAGTACGCAATCCCAGACTTAGCGCCACAGAGGTATTACAAAAACGTCTATTAATTCCGCCCTTAATTTCGCCCGTAATGTGTTTTCAAACGGGTTGTATTCTCAGTTCTTGGTGTATATATAGTACAGTATACTAGTGCTTTATTTAGACTGTCGGCTTGAGACAGGGTGTTTCACTAACAGTTTAATATAATAAATAAAAGTGTTTCTTTGTGTTATTTTATCACAATTTTTAGTGGGTAGCGCAGAATTATAGGACTTTTCCATATCTTTTAATATCCTAATATCTTATTTTTTCCCATAATTTCGCCACTGGTCGCTGCTCACATTAAAGCAGCTACTCATTTTTCTTCACGAAGTATGAGTGGACCCCGAACACCCAAGAACAGAGCAGAAAAATTCCTGCCCCCCTTGGGATCGAACCCAGGTCACCATGAGTGCAATGCCTAGCGCGCTAACTCACTCCGCCACGGTGACTTCATAACAGTTGAATAAAGCTCCTCTTTTTTTTTTTTGTTTCTGACAGACCATGGTGCGTTGACAGCAATTCTAAGAGCTTTGTTTTGAAAAGCTGACAGGTTGGTGGGAGAAGCTGTACTCCAATCAATCAAATGTTTATTGTGAATAAATATACATATACAAAGTATGTGTTTCACATTAATCTAAAATTACTAATTATAAACTAAAACTTAGGTCGAAATTAATAGACAACATCAATCACTTAAGTCCTTGCTAAACGTCAATTTCCCCTATCTTACACAGTACGCAATCCGAGACTTAGCGCCACAGAGGTATTACGAAAACGTCTATTAATTCCACCCTTAGGGCGGAATTAATAGACGTTTTTGTAATACCTCTGTGGCGCTAAGTCACGGATTGCGTACTGTGTAAGATAGGGAAAACCGACACTTACCAACGACTTAAGTTATTGATGTTGTCTATTAATTCCGCCCTTAAATTACCTAATTAAAAACTAATGCGCTAGAAGCAACCAGTCTCAGGCATGGTGGGCCCGGGAACGGGAGTGCGTATGTGAAGAGTGCGCATGCGCAATTGCGCAGTATAGTCTTGTGTAATAAGTCCTTATTAAAGTGTAAAATTATAATAGTAAGAGTAAAATAATAAGAATAAAAATAAGAGTATCAAGTTTATTTTGAAAATTCTCAACTCGATAAAAATCCACTATTAAAAAATAAAATTAATTAAAAAATATCAACCGGCCCTTCTTTTTGCCCTTTTTCGATGATTTTTATTTTTTACCACAGTGTGACCCCCTTAGCTTTCACGATCACCAAATCAAATATTTTCTCAACGACCCTGAAAAATTTCAAGAGCCTTGCTTTATTTAATAAAAATAGAAAAATCGTTTTATTTTTCTCTAAAACGGCCCCCATTTGATCCAGAGTGACCCAATTCGACCAAAAAACTATAGGCAAAATTCTAGGACCCCAATTAACAAAATGTATACAGAAGTTCATCTATGTTGAAGAATCCGTTCGAGAGTTACCGCGGAACAGGCAGACGAACACACAGACCGACAGACAGACAAACGAAAGCCGAATCGTCCAGTATGCAAGTTAAAACAGAACCTCACTGTGTTCGGTTAATGAGGTCCAAAATGGGTACTTATGTCCTGTAACAAATTTTCTTTTAATTCAAACATTATTTGAGATTCCAAATGGGTTCTCTTTAATTGTGTTGTCATGTAAGTTGAGATACCAAAGGGGTACTCATGGCACTTTGACGTAGTTCTCTAAAATAGCGTGGCACTGAAGTTGTTAACAATAGTTCATTATGAATTTTGAACAAAAAACTCAAACAAAGGCTATGTGTCCAATGTTCACTGGTCAAGGTAATATTCTAATTTCGCTGCAACAATTGCCAGTAAAATTGTCGAATTAAAATTCACATCATAATCCGTCTGGTATTGGCAGGTTTGTGTGAATATGAATGAGATCGATGAATTGCATATTCATCATTGGATATTGATCAAGCTTGTAGTTCGAGGCAATATTTTGTTTCCTACGTGACTGACTTATGAATTTTTTTGCATCTAAATTGGTTATGAATTTCACCTGGAAAAACGTTGCCAAAAAAGGGCACAATAAAATTTGAAGACTTCCAACTTGTTCAGTTTGCAACACGCGTACCACCACAAGGTGACCGATTACGTCCCAAGTGAATGAATATCAATTGTAGACACTTAGACAGTCATTCATCATCCGATTGTACACACCTTATGAATACTAAAATTTACTAGTGGTAACTAAAATTTACTAATAAATGTTCAATCAAGTATGAGGACACCGAGACCTTTCATTCAATACCCCATTCGATATGATATAAAATATATCAACCAGCCCTTTTTTCGATTTTTTTACCACAGTGCGACCCCCTTAGCTTTCACCTTCACCAAATTTTAGTTCCCAACTCAAATGTATTTTCTCAACGACTCTATAAATTTCAAGGGCCTTGCTTTATTCAATAAAAATAGAAAAATCGTTTTCGATTTCCACCAAAACGGCCCCCAGAGTGGCCTAATTCGACCCAAGATTCGACTATAGGTAAATTCTAGGACCCCAATGAACATGTATACAAAAATTTATTTTGAAGAATCCGTTCAAGAGTTATCGCGGAACAGGCAGACGAACACACATACCGACAGACAGAATCATGGAAAAATATACATTTTCTCAACAACAAAAAAGTCACGTTTATTTTGTTTTGCGTAGTTTAGGATAATTTTTGTAATGCTAGTACTGGCATAATAAACCGAACTTATAATACTGGCATAATAAACCGAACCGAAATTTTTGTCGGCGCGGGGGTTCGAACCTTCCAGGACCTTCCGCATGGCAAGCGAGTGCTTGACCACTGAGCTATTCGTGCGCTCATGTTTCCGAATATTTTCTTGGAACCGAATATTTTCGTTACTAGTGGTTGACGCGCTTGTCTGGTAATCCAGGTAGCGTAGGAATCCCTTGGTTCGAATCCCACCCAGTGCAAGACTTTTTGCTCATTAGAGTTTCTGACCACATAATAATAAGACCAGGCGCGGCCGGTGCCATGGAGTAACGGAACTGCAGCACCCCCAGACACAAAAGAAATAGAAACTTATTTGTTATTACGTTCATATTAAAAATCCAAAGTAGTGTTAGGTATATGTAATATTTTATATAAAACTAGAATTTAAAGAATCCTAGTTTTATATAAAATATTACATATAACCAGAAATAGGGACGATTTACTCAAGTCCTAGCCACAATGAAAATTATCACACATTTCTCGAATAATCAAGGCGTAATTATTTTGATTGGCATGGTAAACAAACTCAAACTCTTTAGATACTGAAAGAACGATTCTATAAATGCACCCCTAAATCATTTTCCTAGCGCCCACGCCTGAATAAGACTCAAAGGGTTAGGTGGTAGAAAATGTTCTGAGCATGAACCTCGCCTGGTGGTTACCTTCCACTAAAGGCTATTATTATTACCCGGTCGCGAAAGACGTAGCCGCGTATGTTAGAGCCTCTATGAGTTGCCCCCGATTAAGGATGTTAGACCCCATTGTGATTTACAAATTTTGTAATTTGTAAGTTTGACTTTTTTTTCAGATTTGTACATTTTTTCCTTAATGCTGATAACATTTTTTCCTTAATGCTTAATATGATAACAGACAATTATATTTAGTCATAATTATTAAATGAACAGAAAAATATATGTATGGGTATGGTAATTTATACATCTAAAGTCTATTCTATTCTCACTAAGGAAGATCTTGTATTGAGAAAACGGTCTTTCGGATTTAAGTTCGAACTGAGAACAGGCCATTCCAAGAGCTTATTATTATTAATATATAAATCTTTATTAAGAGGACAAAGTAATGTACAATTTTAGAGAATAAAATTAAAAATAAATAAATAAATGATTAAATAGTTAGAAAAATACAAAAGAAAAAAGAAAATAATACCAATGTCCTAACTATAGGGCGGGGTTATTGCTTAATTGTGGCAATGTTTTCCACTCAACCGGTGATGGTTTCCTTCCAGAGTACTTTGACTTTTGGACTCTTTGATGTCCAAACGCCAAAGCACTCCGGACTGTTTGTTGACCAAAAGGGATCACTTGGGTATCTAATCCTAGGGTACAATAACGCTCCTGGGGAGAAATACTGAAATTAGCAATAACAGTAACCAATAAGGTGCATTTACCTTTTACACAGAGAGGTATACATTATACCTTTCAGGTATTAGAACGTAATAATCCATCTTCTTTTATCTAAAAATCGTTAATTGAAAAATTCAGAAATGCTGTTTGAAAAAATCCCACCAAACCGTCCCGCACTATATTTTCTCCCACAACACAGACGCGAGATTTCTCCCACACGGTTTATTCCCCTCAGCTAGCACGTGCTCGAGCCATCCCCTCCCCTCTGTCTCGCGTGTGCATTTCCCCTACGTTATCAACAACTTCCCCTCTCCGGCTGCGAATCAGAAATCGGGTTTTTATCAGCTCAAGTATTTCTGTCCAATCACACTTCCCCTCTCTCGCTTTTATCAACTCAGTCCATTTGCTAATCACGCAGACGACTTTTTGAATCAGAATCTCGTTTAGTCAGTGTTTACTTAGACGTTGCCGAGGTAACATCTGTGCCGCAGATTTTTATTTTCTCAGTTTTCTTTTTCTTTTCATCAGCCAGTGCATCTGCCTTTGACAGTTTGTTCAAATTTCCGTTTTAATTTTTGATTCTTAATCGTTGCATTTTTGTAACCGTTTTTTTTTTTCTTATCGTTTTAAACCTCTAATATAGTTTCCGTGCCTTGCAGTCATGGCAGAGTGGGGATATACAGAATTTAACGGTAAGATTATCCTTTGGATTTTGCAACAAGACATTCTCTATTTATATTACTTTGTGATGTTTTGTTATTTAGCTTCTGTAACCTAATATCTAGTTACAAAAAAACACTCGTAAACGGTGTTTTTTTTTGGTGTACGAGTATGGTGTTAGCTGAGTAGATTTGTGGGTGTAGAGTATGCTGTTAGCTGAAGTTAAGATTTGTGGGTGTACGAGTATGCTGTTAGCTGAAGTTAAGATTTGTGGGTGTACGAGTATGGTGTTAGCTGAAGTTAAGATTTGTGGGTGTACGCGTATGGTGTTAGCTGAAGTTAAGATTTGTGGGTGTACGCGTATGCTGTTCAGCTGAAGTTAAGATTTGGAAGGCCTCTCCACCAAAAGTGATCATTTCGTCACACTTAAATAATTTACTAGAATTTAAATGTACAAATCTTACATTAATTTTGAATTATTCAATCAAATGACTGATGGTTTTATAGTTTTGGCCAATAGATGGGTACTTTTTTTTTGGTATCGGGTCAAAGGCAACTAAAGCAACCCAAAGCACATTTATTTAGGAGTTAAAACATACTATATGAGGAACTCGAAATGGTACCAAGATAATGGCCGCAAACAAGAAATCACTAACTTCACTGGCTAAAACTTTTAGGATAGGAGCTCTGGAACTCGGGATTATCTTTTACCTAAAAAAATATATCTTTCACTTACGTATTCATTGCAATCTTGATGTCACAATAATAACTCAAAACTCACCCTACTATACTAAATAGTTGTCAAACTAAGTTTCGAACCACCGACCTCTAGATTACGAGTACCTTGAGAATCAAGCTACTGAGTTTGGTTTATTTTTATTTATTTATTAATTTTTAAGTGCAATACAAAAGTAGAAATAAAGGTTGCAGCTATATTTTTTTATGCTAATATGGATAGAGAGACCAGACAATCCTGAAGTAAAATTTATTATTTTACCATATTTATTTTGTGTTAATTCAGTAGATCCTCGATGTAACGAACTTCGATACAACGAAAAACTCTAAATAGCGAACAAAAATCGTTTTCCCTTCCCTTGAGAATAATAAACCTTGATACAGCGAAAAATAATACAATATGTATAACCAAGTAATATAACTTGAAGATAAAACTGTCCCGGTAGCTCAGTGGTAAAGGCGGCACTCTGTGAACCCAGAGAATCCAGATGTCGTGGGTTCGAAACCCAGCCGGGACATGACAAGTTATCCTCCCAATTGGGATTTTTACCACATGATAATACGTCTTACTGCTGAATAATGAGCATTAATAGTCTTAATCGGCAGTATAAATAAGGCGATATTATTATTATTCCCTTCCCTTGAGAATACTAAACCTTGATACAGCAGAAAATAATACAATATGTATAACGAAGTAATATAACTTGAAGATAAAATAGAATTAGTAGACTTATATAATAGAATTAGTAGACTTATTCATTAAAAGAAATATATTTAGACATGAGCTATTAAAAAAAAATGACTATCTCGCTGGAATAATTGCGAACATAAATCACAGATGACGTGCGGATCCCACCCCGCCCATCTATTCGCCAAATGTTGAACAGATACAAGAGAAGCGTAGGTTAGCAACTTATCAAAGTTCTTTATTCGCAACTAGAAAAGATACACTGCCAATTGTGGACACAATACTTCCTCGTGATTAGGGGTAATGGAAGGAATGTATTTTATTTCATTTTACAGTTTTTCATTAAAATCCCCTTGAAGTACAATATCTGTTGTAAGTAAGTAAGTGGGTAAGATTGTTTTATTGTGCATTTGCTACATAAAGTATGTTCACAACGTCATGATAAAAAATAGAAACAGTATTTATAAAATATATATTTTTTTTTTTGTACTTTTAGGGGGTTTTCCACATTAGCTGTATTTTTCTTTCTAACCAAAGTGAATTCAAATGGTACAAAGTGGACGAACAGGAAGAAAGTCATTTTTCTTTTGAAAGAGGAAAAATCTTCTTCCAGTTTGGTTAACCGAAATGGATTTAAAAAATTCTTGCTTCAATTTCTTTTATAGGTTAAGTCCATTGTTTATCTTTGAAAGTACCGAAACGCATTTTTCTTTCACGAAGAGTAGAGAAGCTAAACTTGGAAGAAAATGGAAATATTTGGAAATACCGAACCTGGAAAAAAAATATCCAAAAGAAAAACAAGGCTATTGTATACACTAGGCAATTTTGAGGTTTTATTCTAAATCACTTACTTGTATCTCCAAAACTTTTTAACCGATTTTCGGGTGTACCCCGTACACGAAATATAAGCGTTTATGTGAAAAGTTAGAGGTCAGGCGTATGGTCTCTATTTACCAAGAACCGCTAGTGCGAACTTGATGAATTTAAAAAGGGACCATCTGCAATGCGTCTCCTATATGTGTACAAAATTTCGTTGACATCCATTCAGTAGTTTCTGAGATTTGCACGTTACAAGGAATATATTTAACAGACCGACAGACAGTCAAAATTAAAGTTGCTCAGGAGGTTATGAAATATGATTTAAATCCGAGCATTTTTTTTTCTTTACAAAAACGAACACGGTTATAATATTAGAAATATATCGGAAGTAAAAAACGTCACTCCGAATATTTACCTAATATCTGTGTAAACTTTCATTTCTTGAAAGAAGAAAACATCGTTGCCATGTGCCATTTTAATGTCAGTTTTAATTTTTGGGCATTATAAAAAAAGTTAGCATACGTACTTGTCAAAATCATCTTCGCATCAAAACTACTCGAACTCGCTTTACTAAATCTGTGCTGTATTTGGGACTGAACCACCGACCTCCAAGTTACAAGTCCGCCGCCCTATAGTATAGAATGGTTTTTAATTAATCACAAGCATCATCCAAACTTTTTGAAACAGAGGATTTCTCTGTGTATCCAGAGAGGAAATGCAGCAGCTGTGTTGGGCACAGTGCCTCGTTCCTCAGACTTGGAAAGCATTTTTTATATTTTATAAATAATTTTGTAAATAAATATATATTACACACTTTACTTATTTGAGCATTAACTCCAGCATCATCCAAACTTGTAATAATTTTGAATACATTAAGCAGAAAAATTTGTTAGGAGTTATCAGTATGAAATCATTTATATAATTAGATAAGTTATTAGGAGCTATACAGATCTGAGAGGTGGTGTAGATTATGGCAGAGCTCTGGAGCCCACCACACTGCCTGTTCCACTATTATGTCACTAGCACTAAGATCATATACCATAGAGGGAACCTGTACCTATCTCGAATTGAACAAATTTGTGCGTCCAACTTTGAACAGCTGATGGTCCCTCTTTCAACAAATCCTGGCCTCTGATTGGTTCAATTTATTTGAATTTTTTGTTTACCTCATGCAGTGGCGGATAACTATACATTCTTAATTTTCACGTCAAATACCAAA
Source organism: Bactericera cockerelli (assembly GCA_024516035.1). Classification (NCBI taxonomy): domain Eukaryota; kingdom Metazoa; phylum Arthropoda; class Insecta; order Hemiptera; family Triozidae; genus Bactericera; species Bactericera cockerelli. Next base: position 20,417,185 of record CM044966.1, read on the forward strand.
TCTTATATTACCTACTACATGATAAGTAGAAAATAAGGAAAGTAAAAGAGGAAGCAAAGACAAAAATAACTAATAGGTAAGTATGAAAAAAGTAAAAATATTATTTTAGAAGAATTAGGTAGTTTAGGTACCCACTCTTTTGCGAGATAAAAATTACTACAGATCCGGCCCTGATATAGAAATCAGCTGATGGTCCCTACTGGACGCAAGTTTTGAAACATTGGGTTCCCTCTATGATAAATGATCTCAGTGGTCATTAGTTAGAAATTTAGGGCAAACTTAATAGAAAAAGTCTATATCACAAGTCATTGCTAAGCGGGGCAGAATTTTTTCTGCTCTATACTGTCTTGGGTGTTCGGGGTCCACTCATACCTTGTGAGGAAAAATGAATAGGTGCTTTAATGTTAACAGCGACCAGTGGCGGAATTAAAAAAAAAAAAGATGAGTGTTTCACAGCCGTTTTTATTTCGTAGCCATGAAACAGGAGCACACTATAGACGCTTGTGGTCTGTGTTGTAGCCTACCCATCCTGTAGTGTGCCTCCCCTCTGATGGGCGAGAAGTGACACAATACTTCCCAATTAGGTACCGGGTCAACACGATTATAGACAAAAATAAGATATATGAAAGATACGGAAAAGTCCTATAATTCTGCGCTACCCACTAAAATTGTGATATAATAACACAAAGAAACACATTTATTATATATTTATTTATTATATTAAATTGTTAGCGAAACTCCCTGTCTCGAGCCAATAATAAATTGTAGTCAAGTGGTTAACGCGCCAGTCTGGTAATCCAGGTAGCGTAAGGGTCCGTTGGTTCGAATCCCACCCAGTGCATGAATTTTTCCTCATTAATTTGAGTTTATGACCACGTAATAATAAGACTCACCTAATAAGTTAGGTGGTAGAAACTGCTTTGAGCATTAACCTCGTCTGGTGGTTTCCTTCCACTAAAGAGTGTTATTATTATTATAATAATGATTGGCAGCAGCAGAATCATTGCGAATCGTCCCCACAGCCTTGCCATCTGTTCTCTACCGGCGAGAGATTACGCAATGATTTGCATTGCAAATTGATCCCAGCACTACTGCCGGGTTCTGTTACCTACAGGTCTGTGTTGTGTTAGGCTAGGTGTGGGTGTGTGCCGCCTTGACCACTGAGCTACCGTGAAAGATAGTTAGGACGGGGATTTCACTCTCCATTCACTAGGAATCGTACCAGCTACCCACATTAACCTGGGTAGGGCCGGAAAAGCCAGCCTCACATGTGTTTTGAAGGAACAGAATTTCTTCGAAAAGTCTGCCCCAACTGGGGATTGAACTCGGGATCTCTAGACTACTGGGAGTAGTCTCAATCGTCACGCCACGGAGGCTGGCTATTTGGACTTTCAGACTTGCGCGTTAACCACTTGACTAGCACTTATTGATTATAGCTTTATCTTAAATAAAAATAAATCTCGTTTGACTCTTTCCCTTCAGACAGGTCTCCCAAGAACAGGGCATCTTGTTGTTATAGCGGAAAAAGCTATGCTGAGGGGGGGTGATGGTCTCTAACCCCGGGTTTATAAATAATAGCTCAGATGGAGTGAGGTTCCTGTGCAATGAATTTAATCATTTACGGTTCAAGTGTATCGCTACTTCTGAGCCATTCTGTTCTGTATATACAATAAAATTGTACAAATACTCAGTTCAAGTGTATCGCTACTTCTGAGGCAGAGAAATAATTAGGTCGCAGTGTTAATTGTAAGGGTTTCATTGAAAACCCTGCAACCAGGTCAGATAATAATAAAATAAAAATACTTCTGAGGCATCCTGTAAACCCTCAGTTAAAGTGTATCGCTCCTTCTGAGCCATCCTGTATGTACAAATCCTCAGTTCAAGTGTATCGCTACTTCTGAGCCATCCTGTATGTACAAATCCTCAGTTCAAGTGTATCGCTCCTTCTGAGTCATCCTGTATGTACAAATCCTCAGTTCAATTGTATCGCTACTTCTGAGTCATCCTGTAAATCCTCAGTTCAAGTGTATCGCGCTACTTCTGAGCCATCCTGTTGTGTATGTACAAAAAGTTCAATACTCGTCCTACATCACATCACGTTGTAATGTTTGTTTACAAACGTGTTTACCTTTTGTCTCGCAAGAGGGGAGGGAGGGGAAGTGAGACATGGAACCGGTTCTTATCAGAGGGGGAGAGGGGAAGACCTGGTTCAATACCTGGGCTGATAATGGCGGATATACAGGGTGACTTCCAAGCCCAGGAGTAACGATTACGATGTCAAGTTGTCGTTTGCAGTCAAACCTATTAGACTCGGATATTTTTCTAATTTTGTAATTTGTAATAATAGGCAATGATGGTTGTAATGTATTTGACATCAATAATATACAAAAATGAACAAAAGTACATACAATAATAATAATATCGCCTTTTTTATACTGCCCGATTAAGACTATTAAAGCCCCATTTTTCCAGCAGTAAAATCCCAAATGGAAGGATAACTTGTCATAGTTATTATTATAAAACCTGGTTGCAGGGGTTTTTTTTTTTTTTTTTTTTTTTGGAAGGATAACTTGTCATAGTTATTATTATAAAACCTGGTTGCAGGGTTTCAGATGAAACACCATACAATTAACACTGCGACCTAGTGAGATCTATTGTGACCATACAATAATAGTTAATACAGTAAAAAAATAAGTGAATGTTAGGTAGGTAGGTATTAGGTAACAAATATAAAAGGTAATTGAATACTGAGCCAGAAAGAAAAATGTTATAGGTTTTATTTGCCTACCACCCATCTATATCTAATAAGATTTCTATAAATTATGTATGTATGCTGACAATTGCCATAGCTATCTACACTAAGGGAATTATTTCCCTAGTTTTGTGGATAGCGTTGTCATAGGAAACTCTTAATGATACAGACAATCTGAGGTCCCTGCTTCACTTGAAGAATGATGACCACTTAGTTGGTTTAGGACAAAGTAAAATATGGCTGGGCCAACTTTTGAAGTGATAGGAAAAGGAGAGGGTATGCTTAAGCTTCACACAAATTAGGTTAATTATTAAGGGCACTATAAGTGCTCGGCCATAACGAAGACCTTGGCCTACACCCTCAACCCTGGTACCTATAGCTTGATATGGACAATTTTCGGGACTCCGTTGTGGCCGCTTACATTCAATGGAGGCTCGAAAATTGTCTGTATCATGCTGTAGGTACCAGGGTCTGGGGTCGAGGGTGAATCAAGCTGTAGGTACCAGGGTCTAGGATGTAGGCCAGGGTTTTCGTTGTGGCCGCCTACTTACTCATGTGAGATTTTCCAACACTGACAGCCGCCTAGCCGTATTTCTGAACGGAAAACGCCATCCGAGCGATCGATGTTTCAATCTCAAGCATGTATTTTTAAAATATTATTGGCCAATACCTCGCTTGAGACATTCCTCAGGCAAATTTCTCTGTTCATAAATACGGCTGTGAATCACTGAGCACGGAATTCAAAAGTCGAGATTATTGGACGTTTTGGGGTGTAAAAATATTTTCTTATAATTTCAGAACATTCTGTTTTTAAATTTCAGCGAAAGGCTGCAATCTTTTTTTACTATAGACTCCATGAGGGCATGTTTGAAATAAAATTAGAATTAGGAATTATTCTTGTTAAAAAAGAAAGAATATAAACTTTTCGAGCCAGGCACGCGCCGGTATGGCTGCAAGTCCTGCGCTAGAATTTCTAAATTTTCATCATCAAAATTTCAAGTATATGAATGTTAAAAGAAGCTGAGTCCAAAGTATCTAAAAGATGAAATACATTGCGAAGAACACGGACGCTTCATGGAGTAAAAGAAGACTGTAATTGAGAAAAATATTTTTTTAATTTTTCTAAAAAATAGTTTGTGAAAAAAAGAGAGAGAAAAAAAAGAAGATAGGAGTGTTTCTTTTGCAGCACCCTGTATGTGTATAGTGAGAGGAAAGATACAGACGACCAGGTTTTTTCCATACTTTGTTTATCAACAGAAGAGCGCGCTAAAGTAGGGGAGGTTATTGTTTACAAATGAGAATAATACTCATGAGGTTATGAGGTATTAGTTGTGCCCGCACTTGAGACATGACCCTATGCTGTCAAACCTGGATATAAGAGAAACCTGGATCTAAGAGAACTAGATACAATAGAAACCTGGATATAAGAGAAACCTGGATCTTAGAGAACGAGATACAATAGAAACCTGGATATAAGAGAAACCTGGATCTAAGAGAACTATATACAATAGAAACCTGGATATAAGAGAAACCTGGATCTTAGAGAACGAGATACAATAAAAACCTGGATATAAGAGAAACCGGGATATAAGAGAAACCTGGATCTAAGAGAACTAGATACAACAGAAACCTGGATATAAGAGAAACCTGGATCTAAGAGAACTAGATACAATAGAAACCTGGATATAAGAGAAACCTGGATATAAGAGAACTAGATTAGATACAATAGAAACCTGGATATAAGAGAAAATTAAGAGAACTGGATATAAGAGAACTTTATTAAGAGATTAAGATAAAAGAAAAACTTGAATATAGGAGAACTAGATATAAGAGAAATCTGAATCTAAAAACTGAATACAGGGTGTTTCAAAAAAGTGTGCCTTGATTTTAACCACGTGTAATATGGACCATTTTAGGGGGGGGGGTGGTCAAGACTATAAAAAAAAGGGCGAAAGGCGACTTCCAATACAATATGGCGCCGTTATTTTGACGTAGAAATCAAGGTTATTGAACTCTCAGGGGCGGCCATAGGGTTCATAAGGGTTCTCCCTTATGAAGCACTTTCGCCCTTTTTGTTATAGACTTGACCCCCCCCCCCCCTAAAATGGTCCTTATAACAAGTGGTTAAAATAAAGGCACACTTTTCTGAAACACCTTGTATAAGAGAACAGTGTAAGAAAACAAAACATACTGGTTTAGCATGTGAGAAAGAAAGATTTTTGGGAATATTTGCCAACAGGGAATATTTGCCCCCTGCATTTTGTAAACATATCCCTCCCCCTCCCATTTCGTCTTACGAAATACTAAGGGTGGTATGAAGAGTCCTCACTGTAGGGATGCCTGGGTCATTTGTCCCTTCAGCTGATTTTGTTATTCAGAGACGTTTGTTTAAAGCGTCTGTGCGCATGTAAAATCAGATGTTTCTTTAATAAATAATTGTCAAGGTCGTAGTATTCCCTACAGCAAGCTCGGGAACACCCTACAGTGAACCCTATAGGGATTACTAAATCGTCTCTGCATACCAGCCTAAGGATAGGGGACATATTTACTACCCATGTGAGATATACGATATGACGTGTCCATTAGTTATTTCTCCATGACCGTACTTAACGCGTATAGATGTAGAAAGTAGATAACGAACTCTGATGGTCGAGAAGTGAAGCACCCGTTCTGCATAGGAAATAGCATTCACTGCCTCAATTGAAAATGTCGGACACCATGGTAAAAGCAAAATGGTGTCCGCCATTTTCTATTGAGGAAGTGCTTCACATGAGATGCTTTGGGAGTCTGTGATTTCTTTATCTATTAAGGCCAAAAATATTAGACGTTTTTGTAATACCTCTGTGGTGCTAAGTCACGGATTGCGTACTGTGTAAGACAGGGAAAACCGACGCTTAGCAATTACTGAAGTTATTGATGTTGTAAAAAAAAAAGAAGTCATAGATTGGAAAATATTAAGGGCGAAATAAACAGACAACATCTATGAATTTTGCCCTTAATATTTTCCAATCTATGACTTTTTTCTTTTTAAAGGTAATTGTGCCCCGGAACCGATTTCGTATTACTTCAGAGCACTTTACCTTTACATACATGCAATTCCGGAAATGGAAAACTCTGTTAGAATAGGGCGGAAATACTAGATGTTTTTGTAATACCTTTGTGGCGCTAAGATAGGGAAAACCGACGCTTAGCAATGACTTAGGTTTTTGATGTTATTAGTTTCACCCTTAATGTTTTTCAATCTATGACTTTTTTCTTTTTAAAGGTAATTGTGCCCCGGAACCGATTTCGTATTACTAACTTCAGGGCACTTTACCTTTACATCCATGCCATTCCGGAAATGTAAAACTCTGTTAGAATTTTCCGCTTCGGCCGAGATTCGAACCCGCAACCCAACCGGGTCAGCAACCAATGCTCTTAACCTCTGAAACACGGAGGTCGTCTTAACGAGATAACAGTGTTGCACGACTGCATTTTTTCACACCTGCCCCGCTCTCTTGTTGACGCAGAGTGGCAACAACTTTACTTGATTAACTTTCACTTGAACCTTGCCGTGTGCAAGGGGTCAACAATAAGGGCATACAGAACGTCATAATTATTGTAGGAACAAAACAACCGATGATAAGTCCGTTCAATGGCAAAATACAGTAAAACTGTTCAATAAAACTGTTGGCATAATGGAACTACCTGTCTTGCGCTGACAGTTTAAAATAAAGCACTACTTATACTTATACAGGCGTCAATGACTGTCCCGGTAGCTGAGTGGTCAAGGCGTCTGACTTGTAATCCAGAGGTCGCGGGTTCAAATCCCAGCCGGGACATGACAAGTTACCCTTCCATTTGGGATTTTGGCCAAATAATAATAGGTCTTGGGTCTTGGGCCGTACTGCCGGGACTCATCTACGCTGAAATCGGGACTTGAACCACCGACCTCTAGGTTACTTTTATTTATTTATTGAAAAGATAGAGCCTTATTATAAGGTCTATTTACATGATGTTTTTTTTGTATAAATATAAAACTAAAACTAAAGTAATAGATAACAGATAAATTATTTGTGAAGAAAAATCTTATAATTAGAACAAGTCCGCCGCCTTATCAATCAAGTTACTGAGGTCGGTTATTATTATTATCATCATCATCATTAAAAAAAAAGTATATGTAGTGCAAAATTCCCATGTACGCCAATGCGCCATTTCTCACCCACTGAGGTCCACACAAGATAATATGTTAATCGTGGAAGATGGCTCGGATGGGCATTCCATCCATACATTATAAATTATATAAATTGCCAAGGCCGTTTGGCTAAACGCCTTCCTCCCCTCCCCTCCTCTCCCCTCCCTCCTCTTAAAACAGGTTCAATGTCTAGAGTGGCTATTTCTATTTTTAGTTCCTCGCCTGGTGACTCTGTGCTTTCTGAACCCGCTATACTTGCTATGCAACCCGTCCGGTACTGGGTGTTTGTAAAACTTGCTATAGTCGCTATGCAAACAGTCCGCTACTGGGTATTTGTAAAACTCGCTATAGTCGCTATGCAACCAGTCCGGTACTGGGTGTTTGTAAAACTCGCTATACTTGCTATGCTACCAGTCCGATACTGGGTGTTTGTAAAACTCGCTATACTTGCTATGCAACCAGTCCGGTACTGGGTGGTTCTAAAACTCGCTATAGTTGCTATGCAAGCAGTCTGGTACTGGGTGTTTGTAAAACTCGCTATACTTGCTATGCAACCAGTCCGGTACTGGGTGTTTGTAAAACTCGCTATACTTGCTATGCAACCAGTCCGGTACTGGGTGTTTGTAAAACCCGCTATAGTCACTATGCAACCAGTCCGGTACTGGGTGTTTGTAAAACTCGCTATAGTCGCTATGCAACCAGTCCGGTACTGGGTGTTTGTAAAACTCGCCATTGTCGCTATGCAACCAGTCCGGTACTGGGTGTTTGTAAAACTCGCTATAGTTGCTATGCAACCAGTCCGGTACTGGGTGTTTGTAAAACTCGCTATAGTCGCTATGCAACCAGTCCGGTTCTGGGTGTTTGTAAAACTCGCTATGCAATCAGTCCGGTACTGGGTGGTTACAAAACTTGCTCAACCAGCAAAGCCTCATTCCAGAGATCCTCATAATTATCTCTCTTAAGGCCAAATTCTGAAACAGGATTAAAGTTCAGATAAGCCACAGGCTCCCTCAAGTCTGAGTTTCAACCAATCACAGCGCACTATAGCCCGAGTTGAGGAATTTCAATTTCAATTTTATTGTACTAAAGGATACATATTGTATGTGTACAAACTTACATGCTATTTAACAAATTAAATTAAATCTAAGTTACACATTAAAATAGGTATACTAGGTAGGAACAAAGAGCATTTAAATAATTGAGGACTACCAATAAAAATATATAGACACAAATTGAAACGAAAAACAGAAAAGCAGAAAAGTCTGGAACAATCTGGCTTATCTTAAATTTAATCCTGTCATATAATTCCATAATTCCCGACCTCAGTCGCTTGATCGATAAGGCACCGGACTTGTAACCAGGAGGTCGGTGGTTCACGGCCCGGTTTCAGCGTAAATTAGTTTGAGTAGTTGTGACATCACGATTGTGATTAACACAAATAGGATAACTTTAAAAATAAGGAAAGTAAAAACTTAACTTTAACTTTTATATAATGCCCCCCTATTGAGCGGTGATTCTACACTGGATGTCTGAAAAAGGATTTGATTTGAAAACAAAGTTATTATTGCAATTTTTCGGAGTTAGGACTGGTCATTGTCTCGTGTGTTGACACAATATATCATGAAATTTCAATTGAAATACAATATTAACAATACTCTGTCAATTATGGACACAATACTTCCTCGTGAATGGTTCACATTGTTTACACTTACTGGACAATAATGTTCTATCTACTTTCCTGTATTTCTAATATTAGAAATTGGAAGATTTGTGTTCGTTTTTGTAAAAGAAATATTTTTTTGCTCCGTTTTAATTTTTTTCATATTTCTGTGTTTTTTTGTTGAGCTTGTTCTACTGGTGTTACGAAAATGAGCATTTCTTTTACTTCATACTCTTTACTTTCATATCGAGCTTTTTTTCTCCTTTTAGGAGATTTAGCTCTATTATTATTATTATTATTATGTCCCGGTAGCTCAGTGGTAAAGACGGCACTCTGTGAATCCAGAGTTTCCAGAGGTCGTGGGTTCGAAACCCAGCCGGGACATGACAAGTTTTCCTCCCATTTGGGATTTTTACCACATAATAATATGTCTTGGGCTTACTGCTGGAATAAGAGACTTTAATAGTCTTAATCGGGCAGTATAAAAAAGGCGATATTATTATTATATTTTTTTCTTAGAAGCTTTAGATTAGGAAAAATACCTTTGTATATGTTATCCTGTTATTTAAAAAAAAAAATATCATTAGACTTAGACATATTGTTAGCGCCGTACAAAATACAAAATCTTTAAAAAAAATAATAAAATGCTTCCAATGTCTTTAGGTATTGTCGGAAGTAATACATAAACATTAAACAGACTCTCCTCAGCTTCAACATCTTAATTGCCTAATTGATATTGATTCACTTTGGATGGAGAATGTTATCATGTGGGACAATGAAATCCCTTAATAAATACAATTGATTCATGTTGGGCAGAGCGGGGTAGCTGAACCTCAGAGGGTGTTGTGGCATTTTATTTTTTTAGAAACCCTTTATTAGTAGAACATATATACAGGCAAATAATGGTAAAAATTAAACATAAAATTGACAATATTAATAATATAAACAAGAAAAAAATAAACAAAATATATACAATAAAAGGGCGGGGTTATTGCCTATGGCAATCTCTTCCACCCAACCCTTCACGTTACTTGGCATGATCACCAAGTAAGGTGAAGGACCGTAAAATATTTTGGCGGAATTAATAGACGTTTTTGTAATACCTCTGTGGCGCTAAGTCTAGGGCTGGTATGCAGAAACGATTTTGTAATCCCTATAGGGTTCACTGTAGGGTGATCCCGAGGGAATACTTCGACCTGACAATTATTTTTTAAAGAAACATCTGATTGCACATGCGCACAGACGCTTTAAACAAACGTCTCTGAATAACAAAATCAGATGATGGGACAAATGACCCAGGCATCCCTACAGTGAGGACTCTGCATACAACCCTAGATTTTGCGTATTATTTTAGATGAAGAAATATAATTTCTGACTAGAACTTGCAGTCCCGATTTTGTGTATTAATTTCGCTCTTGGAGCTGAATTAATAGACTTTTGTAATACCTCTGTGGCGCTAAGTCACGGATTACGTACTGTGTTAGATAAGGAAACCCGACGCTTAGCAATGACATGTGACATAGAATTTGTCTATTAATTTCGCCCTAGACGTTTTGTAATACCTTTGTGGCGCAAAGTCTCGGATTGCGTACTGTGTTAGGTGGGGAAAACTGTGCTAGGTGGATTTGTAAATTGTGAAAAATGTCATTTGTAAACGATATCAAAATAAACTTATCTGATTTGATTTGATTTATTTCATTTGACAACAGTGTATGCAAATTCCATTCCTCTCTTTACAAACTAATACATCAACAGTATTACAATACCTATCATTAACATTAATGGAACTATTGATTTCATTTGATATGTTTGTCACCTCGGTACCTCGCAAGCCAGATTGGCATGCTGACTTTGTCAAGGCCTTTGATCAGTTCGATTTCACCATGAATAAATTATTGTTCTGAGATACAATAGCCAGCATTGATCTCATTGACATAATATATCAGAAGACTTCATCCAACTATCTTCAGATTCTTCAGGGCTGTTCTGGTAGGGACATGTAGCCCGTTCCAGAAACACTCTCCACTCTCGTAATCTCCAAATCTCCTTTTCAACCGTCACGCATCTCTGATGGGTTAATTTGAACGCAATAACCAATCAGAGGTCGTTGTGTGACGTTTGAAACGGAGATTCGGGGATTTTGAGAGTGGAGAGTAATTTTGGGACCGACTACAGCACCTCGGGTTCTTTCTTTTTTAATTCGAAATTAACGTCGCTTACAACTGCATGGTCACATCACACCGGGGCTGTTACCGTCCATTCGCAGGAAACTCTCAAACCTGCTACCCTCATTTTCCTCACCCAGCCTGGGCTGGGCCGGAATGCTAGCAACCCGAAGTCTTCGCCTCGCTGGAAGTTGCTTAACTTCGGTGATCCTACGAGAACCGGTGCATTCAACGCGCCATCGACCCTGGCGAGTGTTCTTTTTACTATAAAAGCTAGAGCAGGGCTGTACAACCTTCGTACCACCGCGGGCCGCAAGGGATCAATCTAGATAGTTTGGGAATAAGTGCGCTAATGCGGGGTAATTCTTTTTTACTACTTGACCTATGTTACTACCAGGTGCGGCCGGTGCTAAGGAACTGCAGCATCCGCAGACACAAAAGAAAAAGAGAGGATTTTCTCAAGTCCTAGCTCGCACACAATGAAAATTATCACACATTTCTAGATTAATTAATCCATAATTATTCTGATTTGCATGGTAATCAAACTCAAACTCTTTAGACACTGAAAGAGCGACTCTATAAATGTTATTTTAGTCCGACTTATGTGGCAGCACCCCCGAATTATTTTCTCACCGGTCGCGCTTGGTTACTACATACTACTAAAGGCGGCACTCTGTGAATCCAGAGATTCCAGAGGTCGCGGGTTCGAAACCCAGCCGGGACATGATAAGTTATCCTCCCATTTGGGATTTTTACCACATAATAATACGTCTTGGGCTTACTGCTGGAATAATGGGACTTAATATTCCTAATCGGGCAGTATAAATAAGACGATATTATTATTATTTTGTTGGTCTCTTTACGTTAGTATTTAATGAAGGGGCCGTGGGCTGGACAACCCTGATCTAGAGCGTACTGGTAATGAGCTTGCACAGGTTTTCACGTTACTATTTTCCAGGTGTAAGTTCAATAATAATTACTGTACATTGTACTTAGATCATACCCATACGTAATAGGTAATGGTATATAACGTGCCCATATAATCTATGTATATTTTTCTATGTAGCAAATAGGTAATGTATGTAATTCTGGGCTCAGGCGGAGTGACAGTTCAAGGTGTTCATTGGAAAACCGGGTTAGTTACTCACACAAGTCACTCACACTTTCAACCATTACTGACGAATCTGTGGATATAAGAGAAACCTTGATATAAGAGAACTAAACATAAGAGTAAACTGGATATAAAGAAACCTTGATATTAGAGAACAATTTCCATGTCTATTATACCTCTACATAAGTGAAAATCCTGTTTTATAAGAGAAACGTGGATATAAGAGAATCTTGAAAATAACAAGAAAAAAAATAAGAGAAATCTCGATGTATGATAACAAGGTCCATTTTACTTATACATAAGTGAAAATAACCTCCTATATAAGAGAAATCTGGGTATACGAGTATGAGGAAAAAAAATTCCGGTCCCTGTAATTCTCTTTTCCAGGTTTGACTAAAATACCGATTGTTAAAAGTGAAAGTCCCGATTATGTATGCGTACAATAATAATAATCGTATAATTATTATACTTAATGTTGAAGTGACTATAATATTCATATTGATCATAATTCGATCATAATTATGTCTGCTGATGACAACTTTCAGTGATGCTCGATTAATCGGTAGTAAGCGAATAATCGATTAATTACAAGTCGATTTGTTACTAATCGATTACGATAGTCGGAATGGTTTCTAATCGATAACCTCGATTTTCAAGTAATCGGAGCATCACTACCACTTCCAATAATTGTGTGCCTGGAGAATCAGTAGGGTGGAACAGGGTATAATAATAATAATTCCGTGTCCGTGAGTTAGGTATTGATACCTAAGTCACGGTGGTGAGAGGATTATATGGACGCCCAGATTTTAATGTCTAGGCTCCTTTCATGTCCATTGATTCTATTTGGTTTTAACGTCCTGACTTGAGGTAGACAGGACGGGGGTTTTACCCTCCATTCGCTGGGAATCGTACCAGCTACCCACATTAACCTCACCCAGCCTGGGTAGGGCCGGAATTGCCAGTCTCACAGGTTCGGACGGAACAGAATTTTCTGTGCGAAAAGTCTGCTCCAACCGGGAATCGAACTCAGGAACTCTGGACTACGGGCAGTAGTCACAACCGTTACGCCACGGAGGCTGGCGGAACAGGGTGACAGGAATCAAACATAAAAACAGTTATCAAATCAGCAAGGTGGAACAGGGTGACAGGAATCAAACATAAAATCAGTTATCAAATCAGCAGGGTGGAACAGGGTGACAGGAATCAAACATAAAATCAGTTATCAAATCAGCAGGGTGGAACAGGGTGACAGGAATCAAACATAAAAACAGTTATCAAATCAGCAAGGTGGAACAGGGTGACAGGAATCAAACATAAAATCAGTTATCAAATCAGCAGGGTGGAACAGGGTGACAGGAATCAAACATAAAATCAGTTATCAAATCAGCAGGGTGGAACAGGGTGACAGGAATCAAACATAAAAACAGTTATCAAATCAGCAGAGTGGAATAGGTTGACAGGAATCAAACATAAAATCAGTTATCAAATCAGCAGGGTGGAACAAGGTGACAGGAATCAAACATAAAAAGTTATCAAATCAGTAGGGTGGAACAAGGTGACAGGAATCAAACATAAAAAGTTATCAAATCAGTAGGGTGGAACAAGGTGACAGGAATCAAACATAAAAAGTTATCAAATCAGCAGGGTGGAACAGGGTGACAGGAATCAAACATAAAAACAGTTATCAAATCAGTAGGGTGGAACAGGGTGACAGGAATCAAACATAAAAAGTTATCAAATCAGTAGGGTGGAACAAGGTGACAGGAATCAAACATAAAAAGTTATCAAATCAGCAGGGTGGAACAAGGTGACAGGAATCAAACATAAAAAGTTATCAAATCAGTAGGGTGGAACAAGGTGACAGGAATCAAACATAAAAAGTTATCAAATCAGTAGGGTGGAACAAGGTGACAGGAATCAAACATAAAAAGTTATCAAATCAGCAGGGTGGAACAGGGTGACAGGAATCAAACATAAAAACAGTTATCAAATCAGTAGGGTGGAACAAGGTGACAGGAATCAAACATAAAAAGTTATCAAATCAGCAGGGTGGAACAGGGTGACAGGAATCAAACATAAAAACAGTTATCAAATCAGTAGGGTGGAACAAGGTGACAGGAATCAAACATAAAAAGTTATCAAATCAGCAGGGTGGAACAAGGTGACAGGAATCAAACATAAAAAGTTATCAAATCAGCAGGGTGGAACAAGGTGACAGGAATCAAACATAAAAAGTTATCAAATCAGTAGGGTGGAACAAGGTGACAGGAATCAAACATAAAAAGTTATCAAATCAGCAGGGTGGAACAGGGTGACAGGAATCAAACATAAAAACAGTTGTCAAATCAGTAGGGTGGAACAAGGTGACAGGAATCAAACATAAAAAGTTATCAAATTTGTGGGCTTGACTTGATTGAACAAGACTGACGTCACTGATCTATAACTATTTATTCAAGCCAACATTTCAGCCTCTGTGTTTTTAAGAGGTATTCTACTGGCTAGCCATGAAACAGGCAACATTAAAATTGATAGTTCCCTAAATTTTTAAATACCATTTTTTTTTAATTGTTAAATTTGCCATATTTAAGTGCATCATTTCACTATACACTGGACACGGAAAGTAAAGTAATTGTGCCCCGGAACCGCTTTCGCATTACCTGAGGGCACTTTACCTTTACATCCATTCCATTCCGGAAACGGAAAAACTCGGTCACAATTTTCTGCTCCGGCCAGGATTCGAACCCGCAACCTCCAGGTCAGTAACCAATGCTCTTTATCTTCAACCAATCAAATGGCACAAACATGTAAATCTGATTGTGCCTTTCTGGATAAAAATTTATAATAAAATTCAATTCACGTTCGTTCTGTTCCGTTTCAAAACTATTTTTATAAAATAGTTTTATAAAAATAGTTTATTTTTATAAAACTATAAACACATAATAAAATTCAACTATTAAAACCATACCTTCAATCATCTCTCCGGTCCATTATTTTGAGCATATGTAAATTTTCATTTCAGTTACCTAAACAAATCAAATCTCCCTGCGTCACTCTAGCCTCGATCTCCCCTACCATAGAATGCATCTCACAATGTAAAATCCATGCACTTTAATTTAATGCATTTATTTTATATTTTTGATGGTCATAAAAGCAATGCACCCTATTACTTTGTCTTGGACAAATGTAAAATTCAACTATCAAAGCGATCTGTTCAATCATCTCTCCGGTCCATTATTTTGAGCACATGTAAATTTTCATTTTAGTTTCCTAAACAAATGAAATCTGCCGGCGTGCGTCACTCTAACCCCGAGCTCCCCTAGAATGCATCTCATAATGTAAAATTCAGGCACTTCAATTTAATGCATTACATCGAATACTTTAGTTTTATATTCCTGATAGC
This sequence comes from Bactericera cockerelli, assembly GCA_024516035.1. NCBI lineage: Eukaryota > Metazoa > Arthropoda > Insecta > Hemiptera > Triozidae > Bactericera > Bactericera cockerelli. Next base: position 20,432,447 of record CM044966.1, read on the forward strand.
CATAAAAGCAATACAACCTATTTTAACTCTGCGTTTCGTGTCTTAGTATCAAAGTACGAAATGTAGCAGTCGATTTTTTTCACTGCAAATTAGCTTGTTCCTTTAATAAAGTCTGCTTTTTACTAATATTGTCTAAAATATGCGAGATGGACAGATTTTTAGAAAATTTGCTCTAAGGCACAGTCAAGTTTTCTCCATCACATTCGTTAGAGGCACAGATTATTCAAGTTATCTCCATCACCTTCGTTAGAGGCACGCATGAGTCAAGTTATCTCCATCACCTTCGTTAGAGGCAAAGTGAATTTAAGTTATCTCCATCACCTTCGTTAGAGGCACAGATGAGTCAGGTTATCTCCATCACATTCGTTAGAGGCACAGATTATTCAAGTTATTTCTATCACCTTCGTTAGAGGCACGAATGAGTCAAGTTATCTCTATCACCTTCGTTAGAGGTACAGATGTGTTAGGTTATCTCCATCACCTTCGTTAGAGGCACGGATGAGACAAGTTATCTCCATCACCTTCGTTAGAGGCACGCATGAGTCAGGGTATCTCCATCACCTTCGTTAGAGGCACAGATTATTCAAGTTATCTCCACCACCTTCGTTAGAGGCACGGATGAGTCAAGGTATCTCCATCACCTTCGTTAGAGGTACAGATGTGTTAGGTTATCTCCATCACCTTCGTTAGAGGCACGGGTGAGACAAGTTATCTCCACCACCTTCGTTAGAGGCACAGATGAGTCAAGTTATCTCTATCACCTTCGTTGGAGGCACAGGATAATTGCCTCTTCTATTTCTTCTTCCTCGTGTACTTATATGGCGTTCAGAACTATAGGTTCTCCAAGGTCACTGGTTTAGCCAGTTCCGTTTCTATTCAGGACAAAACCCCTAGGGCAGGGGTTCCAAAACAAATCACTTCGGAGTAAAAACTGAAGGACACTTTGATCTCTCTGTTCAGGTACTTTTCATTCACAATAATTAATTATGTAGTTTTTTTGTACCTAGTTTTCGTACATAATTTACTTCATATAGTTTGCATACATAATTAAGTACTAAGAGTTTTCGTACATTTTCGTTCATAATTTAGTTCATATAATTTGCATACATAATTAAGTACTAAGAGTTTTCGTACATAATTAAAAGTTCATAGTTTTCGTACATAATTAAGTAGGGCAATATACCTAGTATTCGTTCTTAAATAGGTATGTAATGTAATTTTTATTTGTAATAATTTTTTTGTTACAAAGAGAGTTGCCATGACGGTTACCATGACACGTGTTAGTTTAGAAAAAATCCAGCCCAAGGATTATTTTTTTTTATTAAGATATGCAACATTACAAATAATAAATTTTACCTTTATTCTTTATTGTATATATTTATAAAACGATGACATGTTTGTTGTACTTATGAAATATTAAATATTGAGAACTCTTCATTGAAAAAAAAAATATATATTGTATATATTGTTTCCATTTTTTAATTGTTATATTAATTATTTTAAATAATAAATAATGAATTGTACCTTTGTTTCTATGATTGCAGGTAAGAACCTATCTCATGTGCGCAGGCGTCACGGGGTTTTTATGCTCAAGCCTCAGTTATACTCAATGGTAAGTTCATAAACGGATTCAACATCATTAAACAAATATAATATCTAAAACATGAATGTGTAATGGGAAATGATATTTTTATATTTGTAATGTAATGTAGCCTTTATTTGTACAATTAAATTTACACACAACATAAATACATAGTATATAATATGGGCATCTTGTACAAAATCAGATTAATATCTGAGGCCTCCCCACGTTAAGGGGGCATCTAAACAACTAGTTTTAAGGGTATAAATTTTTAAATTTGTAAACTGTAAAGGAAAATAATAAATAAATAATATAATAAAATAATAATAGATGGCACAAACAAATTTTATATTTACATATTTTTATTTATTTATCATTATTTACATATTTAGCTTCTTTTTTAATATTATTATTGAAATATCTAGATAGGGAACTCCAAGGGTTGAGTGGAACAGATTGTCGTAAAACCCCGCCCTTTAGGACATATGTTTGTATATATTTTTCTATTTTTAGAGATAAAGAAAAAAAAGTAGACCAATTCCTTAAAGGTACACATAGTACTTAGAGGGAAATTTATAAATATTTAAACATTGTAGGTAGATAAATAATAAAACTCATTATCAATTAATTATCTTTATTGTATATATTGTTTCCATTTTTTAATTGTTATAATAATTATTTGTAATGTACATATGTCTTTTTATATCCAATATCCAGTTTAATATTAATAATAATGATTTTCGAAATTCCACATAATACGCCGAGGTGCGTTAAGTTGACAGCCAACCAGAACGGATTTCGACCAAATATGGCTCAACGTTTTGTGCCACCAAAAAATTATTTTGTACCCCTACCAATTTCCAGATAACGAAGCCCCTCAGGTGGGCTGTCAACTTAACGTTAAGTTGGCAGCCCACCAGAACAGCTTTGGTTGCAAGAAGATTCATAAAATATTTTTTTAGTACAAAACGGCACAAAACGAACCATATCCAATGAACCTTCTTGCAACCAAATCTGTTCTGGTGGGCTGCCAACTTAACGTTAATTTGACAGCCCACCTGAATGGGGGGTCGTTGTCTCAAAGCTGGTAAGGGTACAAAATAAATTTTTGATGGCACAAAACGTTGAACCATATTTGGTCGAAATCCGTTCTGGTGGGCTGTCAACTTAACGCATCTGATACGCCGACCATTCCTCGCTGGAATCACGCTAGTTAATATAATAAGAGAGTCTGCATCAAGCTATCAGTTCGGATTAAAATTTTACATCAGAAGTTCTCACTTTTTCTCATTTTTTATTGAATTGCGAATTCCCCGGGAGTGCGGAAGTGAATTTGCAATTTCGCCGAGAAGTTACAGTGGCGAAGCTTTGATTTTTTTTTTTTAACAAGAATTGTGCTTTATTTGTACATCATTTCATTACAATGTTTAGGATAACAATAAAATAATAAATATTATAAGTACTTAAAATTAATAAAATAAAATAATATGTCAAAGATTGAGTTTGAGGAGTCGTTTATCCCAGAGATAGTCCAGTGTAGTCACCTCGGCGTAGCGGCAGCATGCTCGGCTTGCACTCCAGGTGACCCGGGTTCGAATCCCGGCGGAGTCGGAATTTTTTCGGAACTGTACTTTGAATATCGGGGTATGCCGTAGCCTCGTGAGGACAACTGGGCTAGTTGCAGAGTGGGCAGTGGCCAGTGGCGGCATTGTGAGATTGATATTGGAATATAAGAAGTTTGGATGAGAGAAAATTTCTAATCAAAGTTAAAGAGTATTTCATTGAGAATGCCTTCTATTCCCAACAGGAATTTATTCAATCATGTGCTTACTTACCTAGTCTAGTCAGTTAGTTTTGGTTTTTTTTTTTCAATTCTAAGTTAAAATTCTAGTCTTAAGTGTTTAGTGTTAGTTTAGTGTTTAGTCCTAAATGTTTAGTGTTTTGTACCTATGTAAAAATCCAACAATTTGTTGTCAATAAATTATTATTATTATTATATGATGGTTAGAGATAATCCCATTCTACTAATATGATATTGAAAAAAAAAAAAAAAAAAAAAACTTCATAGAAACTCACTACTCGCTGGAAACTCACAAACCAGATATTCAAATTAACCTCACCGAGCCTGAGCGGGGCCGGGAAACCGGGAACAGGTTCGGCATCACGAAGTTTTGAATTTAAATGGTCAATTTTCAAGTCCGACTTTTGTTTAACTTCAGTGACTGAATAGAGCGTGATTTTTGAAAATGATTTTTTGAACCACCTAGAAATTTTGTTCACATATTCTATTCAGGTAAAGTCACACAAAGTTTTTGGCTTTGGCAATCTAGAGAGATCACTTGCTGCGTTAGCACCTAGAAATACTTACTTATACTTTCCAAGTCCATGTGTGATGTCATGGTGGTGGAAGGATTGATATGGGTGAACCCTTTGAACGCCCAGAACTATATAGTTCTGGGCTCCTTCCGTGTCCAGTGTGTTGTGTATGTGGTGTATATAATAGAATAAAATATACCTTGTTTATACTGCCGAGGTAAGACTGAAAAGTCCCTTTACTCCAGCAGTCAAACAGGTCTTATATATTTTGTGGTGTATGTGTAGTTTGTTGAAATTATGCTGACAATTTCAAAAATATTTCTTAAAATTTGATAGGATTTTTAAGAGTCATCGTACTTTTTCAAATTTGATGAATTATTATGAAATGTCGGAACACTGGTTTTAAAAGATTCAATATATATTTTAAAACAACACATTTACAAGTAAAAAAATAAGGAGAAAAAAATGTTTTTAAACTGTTTGTTATGCTGTGATTTTTAGCAACCCACCATATGGTGGGCAGTATGAATATTTATTTTATTTTTATTTAATTATTTAATATTTGTCTAAATATTATTCTTCTTCTGGCCACCACGCGAGGGATTCGAATCACCGAGAAATGAACCACCCTGTATAATGAATCACCCTGTATACGAGTGTCGTCTGCCAGGCTGCATCCTTCCTCAGGATCTCATTGTCCTCTCACTTCTATTTCTATTCTATCCTCCTTCCATTCTATTCTATTCTCATTCCATTCTATTCTATTTCGTTCTATTGTGGGTGCGGATTCATCTATTTGGCACAAACTCGTCACTGTATTGAAAAGAAAATTGGATGGAGCGCCGTATTAGAGTCAACAACACGACGCATTGAGGCACCTGAATGCAACATGAAAAGAAAAGCAACTCTAACAATAATAATAATAATAACACTCTTTAGTGGAAGTTAACCATCAGACGAGGTTAATGCTCAAGCATTTTCTACCACCTAACCCTCAGAGTCTTATTATTATACAACCTCAGAGGTACAAAGAAACTTGTACTTCTATTATACAGTCTTAATTTTAAGTACTTTTTTTATAATTAATTTCAATTATAGATGTAGGAAGTAGATTTATACTATTGTAAATCTCTATATATAAATGACAAAGTATAGTCACTGACCACTGACCACTGACTGATCATCGCTCTACAGCCCAAACCGTAAGTCCTAGGAAGCTGAAATTTGGTAGGTAGCTTTGTCTTATAGTCTAGATGTGCAATAAGACGGGATTTTTCGAAACTCCCACTACAACACCTGCCATTGACGAAAAAGGATTTTTTTGTTTTCACGGCCATGCCTCGGCCCGCAAAGCGGGCGACAGCCCGCTAGTTGTCTATATAATAGCACCAGCAGTGCGTTTAGATAATATATGAAAAAAAAAAAAAATAAAAAAAAAATATGTGGTCACAAACTCAAATTAATGTACTGGGTGGGATTCGAACCAACGGACCAGTACGCTACCTGGATTACCAGACTAACGCGTTAACCACTTGACTACCAGTGCAGTCTATAACACTGGTAGGTCTTGTGAACAAGTGCTTGATACGCTGGTCTGGTAGTCCCAGGTATATGGCCAGGAGCCGACTTCCGTTGCTCAGTGGTTAAGCAATCGCTTGCCATGCGGAAGGTCCCGGGTTCGATCCTCGGTGCCGACAAAAAATTGTATTCTTAATTTGGTTACAATTGTTTGTAAGGGATACCTTCCGGTGTGCTCGTGTTGACCCAGCATCTAATTGGGAAGTATTGTGTCACTTCTCGCCCATCAGAGGGGAGGCATACTACGGGATGGGCAGGCTACAACACAGACCACAAGCGTCTACAGGAGCTCCTGTTTCATGGCTACAAAATAAAAAACGGGTGTGAAACACTCATCTTTAAAAAAAAAAAAAAAAAAAAAATGGTTTCTGATCCGGAGGTTGTGGGTTCGAATCCTGGCCGGAGCGGAAATTTCTGACCGAAATTTTCCGTTTCCGGAATGGCAAGGATGTAAAAGTTAAATGCCCTGAAGTAATGCTGTTCCGGGCACACTTACCTTTAAAAAAAAGAAAAAAAAAGCTCTTGTTTTTAAGCCTAAGTCATTTTGGTCAGCGGAAAACGACCTTCGTAAATCCTTTGAATACCATGATATCGTGTATTAGTGGTCAGGTGGTTAAGGCGCTAGTCTGGTAATCCAGGTAACCAACGGATGTTGGTTCGAATCCCAACCAATGAATGAATTTTATCTCATTAATTTGAGTTTGTGACCACATTATAACAAGACTCTGAGGGTTAGGTGGTAGAAAATGCTTTGAGCATTAACCTCGCCTGGTGGTTACCTTCCATTAAATAGTGTTATTATTATTAATAACAACTTGGCGGTAGTTCAGTTTGGTAAACACCCTGTGAATAGATACAAACCGGGTACCAGCAGATGAAAACAGACTGCAAGAGTTGACTTACACCCTGTGAATAGATACAAGTAACTTCTAGAACACCGGGTACCAGTAGATAAACAGAGATTGCAAGAGAGTTGACTTTGCGGATTTTTTTGCATACAATCAGGGGCGGATCTGAGGTTTCCTTTTCCCAAACATCAGTGGTGTAGGGTGAAGTACAATAATATATTATCCTGTTCTGTTTTTTCCGTGGCGACTTACGGTCGAATTATGAAACAGGATTAGTATATTATGAAACTTAAGCTGACCCTAAGATTTTCTCAGCTGAGGGATAAGTATTCTAAAATAAGATTTTCCGTCACGGAGGCTGGCCACAGCTCCGTTACGCCACAGAAGAAATATACAGCTACAAAGACCTGCTTAGATATGACCTCTACAGTTGTTGTCAAGGCGAAAGTTAAGGAATAGTGTCCACTAAGATTAATAAATCCTGTTTCATAATTCGGACCATAGATATGACCTCTACAGTTGTTGTCAAGGTGAAAGTTAAGGGATAGTGTCCACTAAGATTAATAAATCCCGATTCATAATTCGGGCCTTAGAGTCGAATTATGAAACAGGATTAGATTTAATCTAAGTGGACACTGTCACTTAACTCGGGCTATAGTGCGCTGTGATTGGTTGCAATTCCCTTAGCCCACTTAGATTAAATCTAATCCTGTTTCACAATTTGGCCCTAAATCAAATAATAATAATTACACTCTTTATTTTTTTAACATAGTTTTTAGCCAGATTTTTATTTATTTATTTATTATACACCACTTGACTACCAGTGCAATGACTATCAGAATCACCCTGTATGGGTAAGTGGGTACGTATAAGAGATCTCTCTATGGAAATGCAGAGAGGTGAGAAAACAGCCATCAACAAGGACATCAACAATAACAACAGCAACAATAACAACAGCAACAACAACAACAACAACAACAACAACAACAACAACAACAACAACAACAGCAACAACAACAACAACAACAACAACAACAACAACAACAACAGCAACAACAACAACAACAACAACAGCAACAACAACAACAACAACAACAACAACAACAACAACAACAACAACAACAACAACAACAACAACAACAACAACAACAACAACAACAACACTTAAGAACAATAATATCAACAACAGTAACAATAACAACAACAACAACATTTAAGAACAACAAAATAATCTCCTAGACGAGATGGAGTTCAAGTGAGGTCATTGGTACAGTTTGCAACTTTAACCAGAGGTGTCTCTTATACAGGGTGTAACATAGAGATGGTGTGTCAGTACAGGTGTCTCTTATACAGGGTGTAACATACAGATGGTGTGTCAGTAGAGGTGTCTCTTATACAGGGTGTAAAATAGAGATGGTGTGTCAGTAGAGGTGTTTCTTATACAGGGTCTAACAAAGAGATGGTGTGTCAGTAGAGGTGTTTCTTATACAGGGTGTTACATAGAGATGGTTTGTCAGTAGAGGTGTCTCTTATATAGGGTGTAACAGAGAGATGGTGTGTCAGTAGAGGTGTCTCTTATACAGGGTGTAACAGAGAGATGGTGTGTCAGTAGAGGTGTTTCTTATACAGGGTGTAACATAGAGATGGTTTGTCAGTAGAGGTGTCTCTTATATAGGGTGGAAAATAGAGATGGTGTGTCAGTAGAGGTGTCTCTTATACAGGGTGTAACAGAGAGATGGTGTGTCAGTAGAGGTGTCTCTTATACAGGGTGTAACATAGAGATGGTGAGTTAGTAGAGGTGTCTATTATACAGGGTGTAAAATAGAGATGGTGTGTCAGTAGAGGTGTCTCTTATACAGGGTGTAACAAAGAGATGGTGTGTCAGTAGAGGGCTGTAACGAGAGGTGTCTCTTTAAAAATATAATACTCTTCGAGCGTGCGATTAGCTCAGTGGTTAAGCACTCGCTTGCCACTGGGTTCGGAAGGTCCCGGGTTCGTTCCCCCAATCTGACAAGAAAATTGTATTCTAAATTTGGTGATAGTTTGTAAGGGATACCTTCCGGTGCGCCCGTGACCCAGCTACTCAATGACGCCCATATCCCATTAGTGATGGACGCGGTGAGGTGCGATTTTTGGCTCTGATTCGCACCGCACCGCAAACTATGGTGCGATTGAAGAGAAGAAATCGCACCGCGCATTTCAGCACGGTGCGGTGGCAGACTAAAATCGCAACCGCAATAGTTTTTAATCGTACCGCACCGCACATGATCATCAGCGCATGGACCGCGGTGAAAAATTAAGTAATGTTGATACTAATTAGTTAATTACCTCTCTAAGGTACATACAACTACATTCGGTGCTGAAATGCTCGAAAATAAGGTACATACAACTACATTCTTAGCTAAAATGCTCGAAAATAAGGTACTATACAACTACATTTGGTGCTGAAAAGTGCGAAACCCAAGGACATATTGGAAACCCACAGTAGCTGCTGTTTTCTAGCTACGAATTCTAATGGCTGTGAAACACTCATCCTAAACTGGTACTTATGTAAATATGTACAATTGTACAATATACATACTATGTACGTTAAGAATATCCATGTATTATGTATACGTCGAGTCAACACCAGCACATGTGGAGAGAGTGGGACTAACCTGCCTGTATGACTCAATATGACTCATCCTCTGTAATCAAACTGGTGCGATACGGGGGAAGTAATGGATTTTATTTTTAGTTCGGAGCAGAAAGAGATGGAAATTGAAGGTGATTTTCACTTTCTATTACCTATAGAAAGTATTACCTACCTATACTTTTTATTAGTATCGAAAGTAATTACATATAGAAAGTATTACCCATAAGTAGTCACCGTGGCAGAGTGAGTTAGCGCGCTAAGTGACACAATACTTCCCATTTAGGTGCTGGGTCAACACGTGCGTACCAGAAGATATATCCCTTTCAAACAACTGTAACCAAATTTAGAATACACTATTTTTGTTGGCGCGGGGCATTGAAACCGCGACCTTCTGCATTGCAACCGAGTCGCTTAAGCACTGAACTAATTAAAGCAAAAGTGATTTTCACTTTCTATTACCTATGAGGTATAGAAAGTATTGTTTTTTTTATATACCGTTGAGTGTTTTACACTCTAGGCGGCGGACCTACAACTTGGAAGTCGGTGGTTCAATTCCCGGTTTCAGCGTAGATTTTGTAAAGCTAGTTTGAGTAGTTGTGATATCACGAAAGTGATAACCACAAATATATGATAACTTTTTTATCTGTATTTTTTTTATCACTCGGTTCGCAAGTGCCTATATGGATTTTTAAAGTGAGCAATTTTTATTACTTGAATGGAAAATTTCGCAGTTTTTCATCAAGGTTGTAGCATTCAGAATATAATATCGTTCTAATATTACTTATTTATTACCACTTAGGCTCTGCGGGGCAGAGGGCCATAAAACAGCTATCACTAATTGCAACCACAGTCTATTGTGCTGTAAATGTTTCGAGTATTGTATTCAATTATTGTATTGTATTGTATGGAACAGGCGCGGCCTCTCTCTATCTTGCTTTATGCGTCGTGTATTGTATTCAAGTATAGTATTGTATTGTATTGTATTGAACAGGGGCGTCCTCTCTCTCTCTTGCTTTATGCGTCGTGTATTGTATTGTATTGCATTGTATTGTATTGTATTGTATTGTATTGTATTGTATTGTATTGTATTGTATTGTATTGTATTGAACAGGGGCGGCAGGTGCTAAGAAGCTGCGGAACTGCAGCACCCCCAGACGAAGAGGGAAAAGAGTGTATTTAAGTATTGTATTGTATTGAAGTATTGTATTGTATTGTATTGTATTGTATTCAAGTATTGTATTGTATTCAAGTATTGTATTGTATTGAACAGGGGCAGCCTGTGTTAAGGAGCTGCGAAACTGCAGCACCCCCAGACGTAAAAGGGAAAATAGTGTATTTAAGTATTGTATTGTATTGAAGTATTGTATTGTATTGTATTGTATTGTATTCAAGTATTGTATTGTATTCAAGTATTGTATTGTATTGAACAGGGGCGGCTGGTGCTAAGAAGCTGCGAAACTGCAGCACCCCCAGACGAAAAGGGAAAAGAGTGTATTTAAGTATTGTATTGTATTCAATTAATTATTGTATTGTATTAAAGTATTGTATTGTATTGAACAGACGCGGCTGTCTGAGTTGCGAAACTGCAGCACCCCCGGACGAAAAGGGGAAATAGTTTTTTTTTTCAATCTCTAGCTCGTACACAGGGAAAATCAGTGCACATTTCTATATTTTTTTTTTATTGTTGAAACACTTCTATAGGTTTACTTTATTAGCTGATAGAGTTTTAAATTAAGTTTTCATATTTGTGTTCACAAGAACTCAAACTCGCTTTTCTAAATCTTCGCTGAAACCGGGACTTGAACCACCAACCTCCAGGTTAGGAGTCCACCGCCTCATCGATCAAGCTACTGAGGTCGGGTTAAAATTTTAAACTATGTATAATATTTCGTTAAGATCTTCTGGGACTGGCCAAGTGGCCACGCGCCCACAATGAATTTCTAGAATAATAAATTAAACTATATGATTATAATGAATGGCATGGTTAAAAAAACTCATAGCACTTTTTTTTATTAAAAAAAGGTAACTGTGCCCCGGAACCGCTTTCACATTACTTAAGGGGGCTTTACCTTTCCATCCATGCCATTTCGGAAACGGAAAATTTCGGTCAGAATTTTCCGCTCCAGCCGGGATTCGAACCCGCAACGCCCGGTCAGTAACCAATGCTCTTAACCACTAACCTTAGTACTAAAAGAGTGACTCCATAAATCTTATATTTTAGTCCAGTTTATGTGGCAGCACCCCCAAAACACCGACCACGCCTGGTTCATCTCATCTTAATGACCTTAATTTTTTTAATTTTTTTTTAATTAATTTTTTGCGACACCTAGGCTAGGTCCTAGATATCAAATAGTTTTATGGCGTTCAACTTCAACCTACGGGATAGTTTTATGACTTTATGGCATATTTATTAATTATTTGTCATGGGCTTAGTTAGGTACATATCTCAGGAGATTGTGTCATGTATGTTGTCGTGGAGAATCAACATGTCAGGGAGCTAGATACAGCCACCATTCATATTTAATAATAACACTCTTTAGTTGAAGGTTACCACCAGGCGAGGTTAATGCTGAAAGCATTTTCTACCATCTAACCGTCAGAGTCTACAACAACAACAACAAAATTATTCATAATTCTTCTTCTCTTATTTGCCTTTTCCCAAACCCACTTGGACCCAAGGATCCATGAAATCCATGGATCCTTTCCTTCCATATCTATTTATTTTCAGTTTTTCTCTTTAGGTCTCCTTGAATGTTTTATTCAACGCATGGATCTATGGTTCGGATTTTAAACACCGACCTCCAGATTACAAGTCCGCCGCCCTATATCGATCAAGCTACTGAGGTCGGTTGATAAAATACAAAATTACACGACTTTCTATTACTTAAATAAAGAAGAAACAAAAGATGATGAAAAGAAATACATGGGTCACAACTTCTCAAAAAAATATTTTATAATGAGGTCTGTTGGCTGTATGGCAAATTCCCATGATAAGGAGTATAACTGTATAACCAATGTCAAAAAAAAAAAAAAAAAAAAAAAAATGAGGTCTGTTTGAAAAAAAAATCGCCGAGATAAGGAGGCGAACCCCGACCTTCTGATCTCGTACTCTCGGGCTTGCATGAGGCCAGGGCGTGATGGCGGGTGAGAGTTTAGCACAGGGGTTCCCAAACTTCCTCAAGGCACGGACCACTTTTGAATTTCATAATTTTCCACGGACCACTAGCACCACCACTTTTGGGACAAGTTTGGTGTCTGAAGGTAGGTACCTAACGTGTTCTTCGAAATACATAATAATATTATAAGCGAAATTGAAACACGTGATGTTAAGCCAAATTAAAAAAAAGGTAGGTGAAAAGGTAGGTACTTTCAACAAAAGTTAGAGGTTTCTTTTTTGTAAGGACATTATTTTGTTTTGTTTGTTTTTTTTTTTTCTTTAGGAACCACCTCGCGGACTACTCATAATAATAATAATATACTCTTTAGTGGAAGGTAACCACCAGGCCAGGTTAATGCTCCAATCATTTTCCACCACCTAACCCTCAGAGTTTGTGACCACCCATTATGTGGTCACAAACTCAAATTAATGATTAAAAAATTGGTGAACTGGGTGGGATTCGAACCAACGGATATCGCTACGCTACCTGGATTACCAGACTAGTGCGTTAACCACTTGACCACCAGCGCACGAAAACTGTCCCTGAAGAAGCCACACGTACGAACATAGATTGATATAATCTGCCTTACTGCCTCACTGAATGTCTTATTCCCCCCCTCTCCCCCCCCCCCCTTTTAATGTTGCGATTCGAAATCGAACCAACGGATTCCTACGCTACCTGGATTAGCAGACTAGCGCATTAACCACTTGACTACCAGTGCACCACTTGAAATCTTCTCGTGGACCACAGTTTGGGAACCCTTGGCCTTAGCAGCCAATGCGTAAGCCATCGTATGTTAGGCTGTTGCTGAGCTTTTACTGTTTAACATTGAGAAGAAAGCGATTAGATAAGACTACGAGACGTCAGAGATAAAACTTTTTATTTATAACTCGTTATTTATTTACGTTTTTTTTTTATTTTTAAAGGTAATTATGCCCCAGAACTGCTTTCGCATTACTTCAGGGCACTTTACCTTTACATCCATGCCATTCCGGAAACGGAAAATTTCGGTCAGAAATTTCCACTCCGGCCGGGATTCGAACCCGCAACCTCCGGGTCAGATAAATTAAGTCATTGTGAAGCATCAGTTTCCCCCATCTTGGATAGCACGCAATCCGAGACTTAGCTCCACAGAGGTATTATAAAAACGTTTATTAATTCTGCCCCTAGTCTTTTGGTTTTTTAGTCTGTCCCGGGTAGCTCAGTGATAAAGGCGGCACTCTGTAAATCCAAAGATTCCAGAGGTCGTGCGTTCGAAACCCATCCGGGACATGACATGTTATCCTGCCATTTGTAATTTTTACCACATAATAATATGTCTTACTTAGGCTTACTTCTGGAATAATTGGACTTTAATAGTCCTAATCGGGCAGTTTAAATAAGGCGATATTATTAGTCGGTGCACTGGTAGTCAAGTGGTTCACTAGCTAGTCTGGTAATCCAGGTAGCGTAGGAATCCGTTGGTAATTCCGCCACTGGTCGCTGCTAACATTAAAGCAGCTACTCATTTTTCCTCACGAGGTACGAGTGGACCCCGAACACCCAAGTACAATGCAGAAAAAATCCTGCCCCGCTGGGGATCGAACCCAGGTCACCGTGCGTGCAATGCCTCGCGCGCTAACTCACTCGACCACGGTGCCTCCTAAAGACATTTAATTGACTGTTAGCCCTAACACGTGACCAACATCTAGCCCTGTGTCATATTTTATTGCTGTCTCTGTCTGCTCCGCTGATAAGATAAGTGATAATCCTTTTGGGAAGACTAATTGACGTCCACTAACTGATAAGGGGAGAGAGAGAGAGAGAGAGAGAGAGAGAGAGAGAGAGAGAGAGAGAGAGAAAAAGAAACATTTGCGGCCCTACCCAGGCTGGGTGAGGTTAATGTGAAAGAATGGAAGAGAATGCCGTTGGGCATTAGCACCGGCCTTGATCAAGTTTTGTTTTTTTTTATAATTTAAATTTCTATGTAAATATTCTACGTACTTTATTGTAAATAAAACTTGATCTAACATGTTAAAAAAAAAAAAAAAAAAAAAAAATGTGGGTAGCTGGTACGATTCCCAGCGAATGGAGATTAAACCCCCGTCCTAATCAGGACGTTAAATCAAATAGAATCGATGGCGTTAGGAAGGGCATCCAGCCTTAAAAATGTGCCACAACCAACCAACCTCAACAATGAGGTTGAACAATGCCGACCCCAAGTAGGTTTAGGAAAATGACAAAGTGAAAGAAGAAGAAGGAGATTGTAGGTAATTAGGCAATACTTTTTTATTTTTACAATATGTATTTTGATTTTAAATTTACAATAACGAAATTTAAGATCAAAATGAAAATCAAAAATCGACGTTAAAACCCCACTTGAAAAAAAAGTATTAACAATAATACTTAATAATATAATAATAAATCATTTGTTTTATTTTTCATATTTTTTTTATACAGAGGACTCATCCTAAGCCATTTTTATTTGGCTTCTAAGATGTGAAGAACATGAAAATCGAAGCTCCCGAAAAGTACAAATGTACTTAGGGGAACTCTTAGCAATGATTATTATTGAAAACCGAATATATTTAATGTTATTATTAGTACTTAGTATTTTTTTGACAATTATTATTATTGTTTTTCACAATGGTGTGCTGAAATCGGCAATTATGACCAATTAGCATTCCACCTTCTTATCACTGGCCACAGTTTCCTTATCAGCTTATCAGTTGACAAAAAAAAACTCTGTGATCAAATTAGCAGAAGGTGTGTGCAGACTCTTGGAAGAAAAAAACAAAACAAAACAACAACAAACATAGTGTGATTCATTGTTTTCGCGATGCCTAATAACTCTCGCAATAATAATTAAATCGTTAAGTGAGTGTTTTTTTAATGGTAATTCGTGAAATCAATCAAATGAATTAGACAATTAGTAAGGTGAAGCTCCTCAATCAAGGCTTCTTCACAATTTTTGTGAGTTTTGTTACTAAGGGCCGTATTATGAAACAGGATTAGTAAATTAAAGCCGACCCTTAGATTTTATCAGCTGGCCGATTGGTATTTTAAAACAAGATTTTCCGTCACGAAGTCTGGCTAATACAGCTCTTTTTTTTAATAAATAAATAAAAATATTCAATAATAAATTCGCATTAGGATGTCAAATATAAACAACATGTTCGAAAAATACTCTACTCACTTAGAGTTCATCAATTAGTCCTCAGTAAAAAAAAACAATACTTTCCTTATTATAATAGTATAAGAAAGTAAAAAATAGGGGTTTAAATCGGTTTAGGAGCAATAAAAACACGAAGCTTTCTGTACCCAGGATGTTATATTAAATGTCAATCACGAGTCAAGAATCTGCCGGCATTGGGACAATGGTTCTTAATATTATTATTAATTATTTTTGACAAGGTTTGGATCCTTCGGGCTGGGTACGCCATTATTTTCTTGACTTCACATCTCAGGTAGAGTCCAGGAGTAGATAGCGTCCAGGAGTAGATAGCTTGCCATCACTTTTCCACCAGAGATGTCATCAGATAGAGTGGGGTGGGAATACTGGAAAGGCATGCGTCCAGGAGTAGATAGCTTGCCATCACTTTTCCACCAGAGATGTCATCAGGTAGAGTGGGGTGGGAATACTGGAAAGGCATGCGTCCAGGAGTAGATAGCTTGCCATCACTTTTCCACCAGAGATGTCATCAGGTAGAGTGGGGTGGGAATACTGGAAAGGCATGCGTCCAGGAGTAGATAGCTTGCCATCACTTTTCCACCAGAGATGTCATCAGGTAGAGTGGGGTGGGAATACTGGAAAGGCATGCGTCCAGGAGTAGATAGCTTCCCATCACTTTTCCACCAGAGATGTCATCAGATAGAGTGGGGTGGGAGTACTGGAAAGGCATGCGTCCAGGAGTAGATAGCTTCCCATCACTTTTCCACCAGAGATGTCATCAGGTAGAGTGGGGTGGGAGTACTGGAAAGGCATGCGTCCAGGAGTAGATAGCTTGCCATCACTTTTCCACCAGAGATGTCATCAGGTAGAGTGGGGTGGGAATACTGGAAAGGCATGCGTCCAGGAGTAGATAGCTTCCCATCACTTTTCCACCAGAGATGTCATCAGATAGAGTGGGGTGGGAGTACTGGAAAGGCATGCATCCAGGAGTAGATAGCTTCCCATCACTTTAGCACCAGAGTGGGTTGGGATCTGGAATGATGTTTCGCTTGACGGGATCTATGTCAAGTTTTCTTCTTTGTCATACATATCTTGGTTGCTGTTAATTTTGATTTCGAGAGTTGTGCTGATGATGTTTCTTGTGTTACTATATTTTTTTGTTTTTTATTTATTTAATTTTTTGTTTTTTTTTAATTTTTTGTTTTTTTTTTAATTTTTTATATTTTTGTATTATTTTAAATTTGTTTTTTCTATTTTTTTTTTCTTCCAAATTTTGATTTTTATGTAGATTTTTTATGTTTTTCTTCTTGTTTCGTGTTGTACACCTTATACAATTTGTTCTGATGCTTTAGTTAGAAGATGTTGTTTATTATTCCTTTTATTTAATTTTTTTCTATATTGCCATCTTGAATATATATTATATATTTGGTGTTGAAATATGAACAGCTTTTTTAGAGGCATCTTCTTCTGCATTAATTTCTTCACATACTCTTTCGTGAATTCCTTGTTCCTGAGAATTTTGATTAAGATGTAATGAAGGTTCTTTTTTTGTGTTTATTTTTTGTTTGCTTTTTTTTTACCGTAATTTTTGCTATCAGTGTAATCATCACTCATCACGAGTAATTTTGAAACTCAGTGTCATTGCCACAAATAATTTTGAACATCAGCAAAGATAATTTTGATCAGCACGAAGAATTTGGAATTTGTAACATCAGCAAGAAGAATTTTGTTCAGCACGAAGAATTTGTAACATCAGCAAGTAGAATTTTGATCAGCACGAAGAATTTGGAATTTGTAACATCAGCTACCCACTAAAATTGTGATATAATAATACAAAGATATACATTTATTATATTTATTTTTTTATTACAAACAGCTACGAATTTCTGTATTACAAATAGCTTCTAATTTTTCTTTACGAGGTAAGACTGAACCCCAGACATCGATGTTCAGAGCAGAAATGTCTGTACTGCTGGGGATCGAACCCAGGTCACCGTGCGTGCAGGCCAGTGTGCTATTCCACTTGGCCGAGGCAATTATAATTCCAACAGCTCATATACTTGGGATGTTCACTCATACCTCGTGAAGAAAAATGAGTAGCTGCTTCGATGTGAAGCAGCGACCTGTGGTAGAATCAAAGGCAAAAAATAATACAAGATATTGTATATTAAAGTGGTAAAGTCCTATGATTCTGCACTACTCACTAAAATTGTGACATAATAACAGAAAGAAAAAGCATTATTATTATTAATAAATAAATGTGTTTGTTTGTGTTATAATATCAGAATTTTAGTGGGTAGCGCAGAATTACAGGACTTTTCCATATCTTTTAATATCCTAATATCTTATTTTTGCCTATAATTCCGCCACTGGTCGCTGGTAACATTAAAGCAGCTACTCATTTTTCCTCACGAGGTATGAGGAAAAAATCCTGTCCCGCTGTGATCGAACCCGGGTCACCGTGCATGCAATGCCTAATGCGCTAACTCACTCTGCCACGGTGACAGTTGAAAAATAATACCTAAACACTTCCAAAGTGTCTATACAGTCGAAAATATATCGTTAAGAGAGTGTTTTTAATGGTGATTCGTAAAATCAATTAATTAGTCAATTAGTAAGGCATTAAATTTAGGTATGGTTTTCGCTTGTTTCCGCGGAAAAATACGGCGTAGTTGAATAATAATAAACTCTTTTAATTATACCAACTGGGTAGAAGTGGTAGAACCATAATGAGTCTCTTTATTATACAGCTACCTCAGTAGATTGATCGATAAGGCGGCGTACTTGTAATCTGGAGGTCGGTGGTTCAAGTCCCTATAGTAAAGCAATTTTTTTATTTTAAGATGAGTGTTTCAGCCTTTTTTTTCGTAGCCATGAAACATTAGCACCTGTAGACGTTTATGGTCTGTGTTGTAGCCTGCCCATCCCGTAGTATGCCTCCCCTCTGATGGGCGAGAAGTGACACAATACATCCCATTTCGGTGTTGGGTCAACACGAGCGCACGGGAAGGTGTTCCTTAAAACCAACTGTACCCAAATTTAGAATACAAAATTTTGTCGGCACGGGGGATCGATACAATGTAACATGTCATGTTCTCTCTATATGTTTTGGGAGCGGTGCCTGTTTTCAACTTACCCGTGTTGCGTAGCATTCCAAGTATGTAATGTTAGAATGTATATATTCTACTCGCATTACTTACTACCCAGTGCCTATTCCTGTTTCTATGTATGTAGCTAAGGAGAGGTATCTATGTATGTAGCTAAGGTGAGGTATCTATGTATGTAGCTTTGTATAGCTATGGTGAGGTATCTATTACCACCTCAATCACGTGCTCGGAACCTGATATCTCTACGACACAGAGTAGAGACAGGTTCCACCGGTGACTAAGTCACCGCCTGCTCGCCCACCGGTCGTTTACCCCCACGTGACTGATTCACGTGCGTGAGACCCGGGTTCGATTCTAGCTCAAGTCAAAAAATTCTATCTCTATTTGTTTTTTTTTTTAATAGTCAACATTAATCTCAATAGTAATGACGACAGAATCAAATGAGGCAAATTTGTCGGGCGCAATGGACCGAGAAGAGTTAAGAGAGAAGGAGAGAGAAGAGGAAAGGAAAGGGAAGGTGAGAGAAGGAGAGGAAAGGTGAGAGAAGAGAGAAGGAGAGAAGAGAACGAGAGAGAAGTAGAGAGAAGAGAATGAGAGAGAAGGAAAAAGAAGGAGAATGAAGGGGAGAGAGAGAAGGAGAGAAGAACGAAGAGAGTAGGACAGAAGAGAATGAGAGAGAAGGAAAAAGAAGGAGAATGAAGGAGAGAGAGAGAAGGAGAGAGGAGAGAAGAAAGAAGATAAAAGGAGAGAAGAGAGAAGGAGAGAGGAGAGAAGAAAGAAGATAAAAGGAGAGAAGAGAGAAGGAGAGAAGAGAACGAGAGAGAAGGAGAATGAAGGAAAGAGAAGGAGAGGGAAGAGAGAAGAAAGAAAAAAAAAAGAAGGAGAGAGAAGGAGAGAGGAGAGGGACTGAAAATTCCCTTGTGTTTGCGCACTTGAATAGGAAAGTTTAGATTTTTTAACGCTAACCAAGAGTGCAGGGACTGAGCTAGTATGTACTCACATTATGTTTCCTGAGGGTAGGCGGGGTTTGTAAGTGGCTACTTGAGTGCTGGCGTGAAGTAGTGAAGCACCTAATGGAATTTATTACCGGTAAACAACCCCAGGTGTTGAGCTGGTACATTTCCACCTGTGCTAATATAGGCTACCTGTTTATCTAGGCGAGCAGATAATAAATACTGAGGTAGGTACAAGTCAATATGAACTTGAAATGATTTCGGCACTCATGTGGACCTGATCTAGGCTCACTTGAAATGATTTAGGCTTTCTTGAAGTGATCAGGGATCACTTGAAATTAATGATTTAGATTTTAGGCTCACTTGAAATGATTTAGGCTTGCTTTAAGTGATCAGGGATCACTTGAAATTAATGATTTAGATTCAAGGCTCACTTGAAATGATTTAGGCTTACTTGAAGTGATCAGGGATCACTTGAAATTAATGATTTAGATTCTAGGATCACTTGAAATGATTTAGGCTTACTTGAAGTGATCAAGGATCACTTGAAATTCATGATCTAGGATCTAGGCTCTCTTGAAATTAATGATCAGCTTTACTCAAATTTCACCTGACTTGTGTCTCAAACCTACGACCTCCATGTTGTGAGGCTGCTACCACTAACTTTTTACTTATACGCTTATATCTCGTGAACGGTACACCCGATTTTGATGAAATTTTGTATGTACCTATGCGAATAAGTATATTTTTGTTGTTGTTGTTGTAAAATCTAGAACGTAAGAAAAACGGTATTCTACCATTTATAACAAATTTGAAGGAAATTGATTAAGCAGTTTTATAAATATGAGCTTTGGTTGTCGCACTGGTAGCGTAGGGATCCGGTTCGAATCCCACCCAATGCATGAATTTTTCCTCATTAATTTGAGTTTGTGACCACATAATAATAATCTCTGCGCGTATGGAATCGATAGATGCAGATCACTTGTATGAATTCCATCGAATTCACCGGATTAATTTACCGGGGAAATAGCGCACATGAGAAATAGCGCTGTCTCTCATCTGTCAGCTCAAGCTTCGTAGCCCCAATTGTACAACATATAATTAATCGTAACATTTCAAGGGGGAAATAAGACATTCAGTGAGTCAGTAAGGCAGATTACCTATATCTATGTTCGTACGTGTGGCTTCCTCAAGGCCAGTTTTCGTCAGTACGAGAACAGACAATGAACTGTCGGAGAAAATTGACTGGGAGAGTGGTAGAAGAACATGCTATGTCAAAAATTGACTTTTCAGGAGAGCAATAATACTACATTACTATGCTATGGAAGGAGTTTGTTGACCATCTTGGCAACAAACTGATTGAAACATCTGGAGATAGCACGGCCAAGGATTATTTGTACCAAAGAATTTCGATGGCTGTACAGAGGGGCAACGCTGCATGTGTGGAAGGAACCATGCCCCCCGTTGATGCATTCAACGAAATATTTATTTTATATTAACATGTATCGAATAAATAAATCGATCGATCTAAGGACGGTTTGAAATGCTATAGATGAGGGGACGGCAGTTAAATCCTGTTCAGCTCCGTATTAACACGAGAAAAATCTCCGTAGTCCGAATTAATAAAACCCCTCCCCTTCTTCTTAGGGCTACTTCTTTTTGCAAATCAATTTTTCTTGAAGGAAGAGAAAAAAAAATGATTTTTTTTCGGGCCTAGAATACGGACCGCGGTCCGCTAATTGCCGACCGATGTTATAGATGCTATAGGTTTCCTGGAAAGAGAGGTAGAGGTAGACCTAAAAAATCGTGGAAAAGTTGTGTTATAGAGGACATGAGAGAAAAAGGAGTAAGACCAGCTGATGCACAAAATCTATTGAACTGGAAGAGAGTGAAGAGACTGACTAGAGACGTCGACCCTGCTTACGCGGGATAAGACAGAGAAAAAGAAGAAGAAGCTATAGGTTTCCTCCACTCTAAAATATTTTTTTTTTCCATAGTTGTAGGGGCTATTTCTCCTTCATATTCAACGAGATGATAGAAAAGAGAAAATTGCATGTTATTCTGCAAAAGAAAATCGATTTTTGACATAGGATGTTCTTCTAATCATATATTCAATGATTGTTGAGTGTCTGTTCAGAGCTGTCGCTTATTTCTTTTCGCTTTACTCACCAGTGCGGCCATTCCTTTGTTCGTTTTAAAATTGCCGTGGCGATGTACGGGAAAACGGCTAGTTTTAATATAATTATGTTGTTTTTCCTCTAGACAACTAGATTCAAATTTTAATGGTAGGTAATTTTTCCAGTCCATACCGGTGACATAATATAGTGGCTGGGTTCATAACAATACAATACACGCCACATTCTGGTATGTTGGTATTGTTATTATTATTAGTACATGAGCAATCCGAAAAACAGGCTGCGATATTTCAGGTATATCGGGTTTCTGGCTTCAACTGACACAACAATTAGTTATTAGCTTTGGTGCGGGTAAACAACATTCGTTTAATTCTAAACAACAACAAATCTTAGAAGCCAAATAAAAATGGCTTAGGATGGCTCCTCTGTATACAGAAAACGACAGACGCACGGACCAATGGCTGAAAACATTTTTTTTTGGTATCCTGAGGCTATGATTCGTCCAGAAATGTGAAAAACTGGGTAGGTCAAAATTTCGACGAATACATTACTTTCCTTTTTATAGGATAAGGAAAGTAAAAAAAAGAAAATGAAAAATAAAACAAATGATTTTTTGTATATAAATAGCTTGCAGTTTTTTTGTAATCTCACAAAGTACTGTGTCACTTCTCGCCCAGCAGAGGGGAGGCATACTACGGGATGGGCAAGCTACAACACAGTCCCACAAGCATTTATAGTAGCTGATTTTTCTTGGCTACCAAATAAAGAGGGCTGTGAAACACTCATTTGCATTTACATGGTAGCACTTCCGCTTTCAGCAGACACGGCCGGTGCTAAGGAGCTGCGGAACTGCAGCATCCCCAGACGAAAAAGAAAAAGAGAAAATTTTCTCATGACCTCGCTCGTACACAATGAAAATTATCACATATTTCTAGAATAAATATTATGATTAGCATGGGTTTACAAACTCAAACTCTTTACTGAAAGAGCTCTGTAAATCCTGTTTTAGTCCGATTTATGTGGCAGTACCCCCAAAACATTTTCCCCCCGACCGCGCCTGGCTGACATATCTCTATACGAGTATATAAAACAGAAAAAAGGACTACCTACCTACCTACCTATGTTTGTTTGTTTGTTTGTCCGGAGTTGTTTAGCCAAAACGGTAAGAGATAGCGAAAAATGTCTCAGAATTGACCCCCCCCCCCCCCCCCAAAACCATTATCGCTTTGTGCAGAAAAATTATAAAAAGTTCAAGAAGGCATTGCTGTCCAGCAGTACGGCCATGCCTTAGTAAATTTGAAATTTAGTCCCGTTGCAAAGCACGGGCAAACGGCTAGTACATAATATTAAGTAGGTCTAATACATAGCTGATGTACAAATGTATTGACGTCTGTCATCAATTCATCAATATTCTGATATTGTCTTCATGATGATGATTACTGATGGGACAGGATAGATCGCAGTTCTTTTCTTATCACACGATGGTGATTATTATTATATTGATAGCTAACATATAGGTACATATTAAGTAGGTATGTATCTGAGGTACAAATGTTTTGACGTCTGTCATCAATTCATCAATATTCTGATATTGTCTTCATGATGATCATGACTGATGGGGCAGGATAGATCGCAGTTCTTTTCTTATCACACGATGGTGATTATTATTATTATTATTATATTGATAGCTAACATATAGGTACATATTAAGTAGGTATGTATCTGAGGTACAAATGTTTTGACGTCTCTCATCAATATTCTGATGTTGTCTTCATGATGATGATTACTGATGGTTGGCATATCTTTTCTTATCACACGATGGTTATTATTATTATTGGCAATATCCTGTGCAGAAGATTTGACAGATGTGGCCATCAGAATGTTCTTATCACACGATGGTGATTATTATTATTATTATTGTTATTGGCAATATCCTGATGTGCAGAAGATTTGACAGATGTGACCATCAGAATGTTCTTATCACACGGTGGTGATTATTAGTATTATTATTGTTATTGGCAATATCCTGATGTGCAGAAGATTTGGCAGATGTACCAAGCAGTGGGCATCAGAATGTTCTTATCACACGATGGTGATTATTAGTATTATTATTGTTATTGGCAATATCCTGATGTGCAGAAGATTTGGCAGATGTGCCAAGCAGTGACCATCAGAATGCCAAGTACCTTCCTCTATGTGTACTTGCTGAATGGAATCCTTAATGAGGAGGGGTGGGGTCGATGGAATCGTTAATGAGGTGGACAGAGAGATAGGTGTGATGTATTGTATGAGATGGAGGGAGAGGGAGATACGTATGATGGTATGAGAATTTGCATGCTAATTTTTGGCAGGAGCTCATAAATCCAGGAAGTGCTATGGAGAGTCTACAATATGTTGTTGTGTCTGCAGATGTGTGTTGTGTCTGAGAGAGACAATAAAATAAATATATTTTAACAGACTGCTTTCATTATAGAGAGGTGCCAAAAGACACAGTATAAGCATCAATAATCCATGATCACGTATTTTTTCTTCTTATTATTGATGATTTTCTTTTTTTTTTCTTCGTTTTTTCTTTGATGATGTTGTTAGGATCTACGTTGAAAGTAAATGTGATAGTGACTTTTTTGTCCGAAATTTCTGATTTTCTTAACTAGCAGAGCTAAATAAAAAATTATTTAAAAAAATATAAATGCACTATGGAAAACGCTATTGCGCACATACATTTAAAATTTCATCAAAATCGGGTTTACCGTTCACGAGATATATGCGTTTAAGTAAAAAATTTGTGGTCAGGCGCATGGTCTTTTTCACCCAGAACCGCTAGTGCGAAGTTGATGAATTTAAAATTGGATCATCTACAGAATGTCTCCTATATGTTTTCAAAATTTCGTCGAAATCTGTTCAGTAGATTCTGTGAGATTTGCGTGTAACAAGGAATGTTTTTAACCGACAGACAGACAGACCTACAGACAGACACAAAACCAAAGTTTCTCAGGAGGTTATGAAACGTCCAGAAATGTGAAAAAACTGAAATCGGAGCAAAAAAATATTTTTTTTCTATACAAAAACGAACACAAAATACTTCCGATTTCTAATATTACAAATTTATAGGAAGTAAAAAACAACAAAGAAAGATGGAATAACTAACTACTTTGTTTGATTTGTATACTGTGCTCTTTTGGCAACTCACATAATGAGCAGTTCATTAATGAAATATATTAATTGTTCCTCCCTCAAAAGTATTCCGACCTGGTAAAAAACTGGCGTCCTGATTAATTTGGCGAATTTTCAAAAACCCCCCAAATGTACGTCTAGCTACGCCACTGAATGGAAGGATAACTTGTCATGTCCCGGCTAGGTTTCGAACCCGCGACCTCTGGAATCTCTGGATTCACAGAGATATTAATTGTTCCTCCCTCAAAAGTATTCCGACCTGGTAAAAAACTGGCGTCCTGATTAATTTGGCGAATTTTCCAAATGGGTGGCTTTCTATTGTAATTTTTGTTTGTAACTTCAAAAAACCAAATACACAACACACGTCTATATTCAAAAGTTGAAATTTCCAGCTTCAAAGCTGGGAAAAAAATTCTGGAAATTTTTTTCGTAGCTCCTGTTTCATGGCTACGAAATAAAAACGGCTGTGAAACACTCATCTTTTTTTCTTTTTTTTTTTTTATTTAAAGCGTATATAATCAGATGTTTCAGGATTTTATGAACACACTGTATGACAGACAGGAGCTCAGAAAGTTACCTAATCAAACTTGAGTTTCCAATACAAAAACTAGGATTAAACTGTCAAATATAATTAGTGGAAAGCGTTAGAAAGCATCACGTCTATAGCATGGCCTTACTGAACATGTACTATTATTATTTTTTCCGACATCAGTAGCTTGATCGATAAGGCGGCGGACTCGTAACTTGGAGGTCGGTGGTTCAAGTTCAAGGTCGGAAATCAAACAGAGCTAATTTTTTTCAAATTAAAAACCTAAAAAAAAAAAAAAAAAAAACCCCTCTAGAAACCCCCCGTTTTTCAGTTTCTTGAGCCCCGGAACCGATACACATCACGGGTACCGATACTATACGGGTAAAGGGTGCTATTATTACTAATATTATTATTTATTGTATTACCTATTTATTAGGTAAATTGTGACAGTATGTAACCAGTAATAATGTTGAATGAGATAGTTTTTGCCTTTTTAACTAACTTCGAACTCTGTTTCTTCTTGTTCACAGGTAAGATCTCACGAGGCCCAATACATTGATATGATGAGCGGTGCAGCGGTGTAACGCGCTTCCCAGGTAAGATCATGAGGCCCAATACATTGACATGATGAGCGGTGCAGTGGTGTAACGCGCTTCCCAGGTAAGATCATGAGGCCCAATATATTGGTTCTCATCATCATAAAAAATAAAGAATACAGAAATGGCCTCATATCGCCTATCAAACAGTTTTCCGACAACACTTTATCAAGACCGTTGGGTGTTGACCTTGAATAAAAACACGATGGACCGCAAAATGAGAACCACTGATTTCATTATTGAAATTATCCAACACAAGATAGGTACCTCATCTTCATAATTAAAAAAAATAATAATACAGAAATGGCCCTTGGACAAAAACACGATGGACCGCAAAATGAGAACCACTAATTTCATTTTTGAAACTATCCAACACAAGATAGGTACCTACTATAGAATCGAGGATCATGAGGCCCAATATATTGGTTCTCATCATCATAAAAAAATAAAAAACACAGAAATGGCCCTTGGATAAAAATACGATGGATCGCAAAATGAGAACCACTGATTTCATTACAATAGGTATCGCCTATCAAACAGTTTTCCGGCAACACTTTATCAAGAGCCAGAGTTGGGTGTAATTTTTGACCTTGTCTTGCGTTTTGTTGACTCTGTTGATTCAAACTATCCAACACAAGATAGGTACCTACCTACCTACTCTAGAATCTAAGATCATGAGGCCCAAAATATTGGTTCTCATCTTCATAATTAAAAAAAAATATCTAATAATACAGAAATGGCCCTTGGACAAAAACACGATGGACCGCAAAATGAGAACCACTGATTTCATAATTGAAACTATCCAACACAAGATAGGTACCTACTATAGAATTGAAGATCATGAGGCCCAAAATATTGGTTGTCATCATCATAAAAAAAAAAAAAAAAAAAATGGCTCTTGGATCAAAATACGATGGACCGCAAAATGAGAACCACTGATTTCATTACAATAGGTATCGCCTATCAAACAGTTTTCCGGCAACACTTTATCAAGAGCCAGAGTTGGGTGTAATTATTGACCTTGTCTTGCGTTTTGTTGACTCTGTTGATTCAAACTATCCAACACAAGATAGGTATACCTATAGAATCTTTGAAGAATCTATCAGATAGGTAACTTATACATGAATACTAAATTAGGTTCTATTGGAACTATACAAGGTATCCTAGGTTCTCGCGATAAAGTTTAAGTTCCGCGCTGGAATCTGCTAAAAAAATGTGAAAAGTCTGAAAAAAAGGTCGAAATTTCGAACATTCTGGCTTATATCTCGAGAACGGTACGTCAGAATGTGGCCTAAAATGAATTCAATGAAAGCTAGTTTTGTCTAATGTGATAGATTTCAAGTTCCAGAGCTAAGACTGCCTTAAAATCGGACCCTTCCTCAAGGCAATAATTTCTTGCTATCTCTTACCGTTTCACCTAAACAATTCGGACACACAAAGCCACGTAGCCACAAAGCCCGTCCATATTTCTCATTTATATATAGAGATTATCTCCTGGAGTTGATTCTGAAATTTTCTAAAAATACTTCCAGTCAACTTGATTCTCTACGTTTTAATTCTACTTGATTCTACTACAACCTACGATATTTTACTCGTCTCTTAAATTTTCTTATTTTGTTTTCTTATTTGTATTAATTTTATATTGTTCTATGTAATCAATGTACATTGATTACAATGTACTTGACCCATCAATAAATAAAGAATAAATTAAATTAAATTAAATAAAAGTGGGACACCCT
Source organism: Bactericera cockerelli (assembly GCA_024516035.1). Taxonomy (NCBI): domain Eukaryota; kingdom Metazoa; phylum Arthropoda; class Insecta; order Hemiptera; family Triozidae; genus Bactericera; species Bactericera cockerelli. The sequence goes on from CM044966.1 coordinate 20,459,948, forward strand.
GTATGTGTCTGGATTTCTAGAAGTGAGATTCGAACTAGTTAAATTCCATTTTGTTGTCATAGACACAGAGTACTGACTTCCTGGTACAATTAAGGCTCTAATACCGCCACACGAGAGTGCAATCAGTAGACAGGCGTTCCCAAACTGTGGGCCACCCGGGCCCTTTGAGATCTAGGGGCCATGGAATGAGTTTTTTCATACCACCACACGAGAGTGCAATCACTAGACAGGCCTTCACAAACTGTGGGCCACCCGGGCCCTGTGAGATCTAGGGGCCGTATAATGAGTTTGTTAATACCGCCCATTGAGAGTGCAATCAGTAGACAAGCCTTCCCAAACTGTGGGCCACCCGGGCCCTTTGAGATCTAGGGGCCGTATAATGAGTTTGTTAATACCGCCAAATGAGAGTGCAATCAGTAGACAGGCGTTCCCAAACTGTGGGCCACCCGGCCCTTTAAGATCTAGGGGCCGTGGAATGAGTTTGTTAATACCGCCACATGAGAGTGCAATCAGTGGAAAAGCCTTCCCAAACTGTGGGCCACCCGGGCCCTGTGAGATCTAGGGGCCGTATAATGAGTTTGTTAATACCGCCCATTGAGAGTGCAATCAGTAGACAGGCGTTCACAAACTGTGGGACACTCGGCCCTTTGAGATATAGAGGCCTTGGAATGAGTTTGTTAACACCGGCCCATTCTAGAGAAGGTTTTCTCAACCTGTCGAATCTGATACTTTTTTTCTGTTATTTCTTAAAGAAATCGGTGATTTATGATAAAAATCGCTACAGAAACAGAAGTTCTGTAGAAGGGTTGGGTGGAAGAAATTGTCATAGGCAATAACCCCGCCCTTTAGTCAGGACATAATGTACCTATATATTTTATTTTATTTTCCTGTTTATATTAATTTTGTCAATTTTATATTTAATTTTTACCATTATTTGTTTGTATATAATTATTTTCTTCTAATAAAGCGTTTCATAATAATAATAATAAGTTCAAGGGATATGCCCGCCGAGAGAGGTTGAGAACCACTACTCAAGATTCCTAGTTCTTCCGGTTCTCTACCGTACTAATACTAACCTCATTTACCGGTGTGCAACATGGCTCAACATGCATGCATTAGGCGTGTATGCACTTTATGTACACATACATACTACATTTTACTACATAGGTTTGGTCATATTCCATACTATGAGAGAAAGGAATCTACAACGGGAGGGGCAAGCAACAACATAGATCCATAAGGGTTGGGTGAAGAGATTGACCCGCCCTAGCCCCGAGATAACCCCGCCCTTTAGGTAGGATATTATATTATTATTATTATAGTATGCTTTATTAGGTAACACAAAAATATACTTATACAGTAAAAACAATGAAATTAAAAAAAAAAAAAAAAAAATACGTTGATCAAAGAAACAAGAACAAAAAAGAGAGTAAAGCTAATGTCCTACCTAAAAGGCGGGGTTATTGCCTGAGGTAATCTTTTCCATCCAACTATTTTGGGTTGGGTAGAAGAAATTGCCAAGAGATGAGGGTTAGTTCTTTTCATCTTTATTACATATTTTATTTAATTTTCAATCTATTTTAGTATTTATTTATTTACTATTAATTCTATACTGTAAGTAAGTATTGTACATTTCCCTGTCTATGTCTCATCTCGTGATGCATATACTCAGGCGACTTCTATCATCTTTCAGCCCAAGGTCACACGACCTGGTGACCTTGGCTCAATGTCAAATGACCTTGACGATTCTTTCAATAGAACAATCGTCGGATTGTGATGATTCGATGTATATCGTCACATGGCGAGTACTTCCTATTGTTCTATCTCAGATCTCTGCTCTCTCCAGTATCAAGATCAGTGATCTAGGCGGGAATCGATTGAGACAGGAATATATTATTATTATTAGCCGACCTCAGTAGCTTGATCGATAAGGCGGCGGACTTGTAACCTGGAGGTCAGTGGTTCAAGTCCCGGTTTCAGCGTGGATTTAGTAAAGCGAGTTTAAGTAGTTGTGATATTATGAAAGTGATTAACACAAATATGATAACTATTATTATTATTATTATTATTATTATTCTAAATGGACATTATGTACAGTACAAATAATTATTTTAACAATGAATAAAATGGAAGCAATATATAGATACAATAAAAGTGATAAAGAATAGTAAAATATATAGAAACATATGTCCTAACTAAAGGGCGGGGTTATTGCCAATGTCAATAACCCCGGGGGGGGGGGGTATATCTTCCTCCCCTCCTCTCTCTAAAGGGTTGGGTGGAAGAGATTGCCATAGGTTTGAACTCCCTAATCTCTAAAGTTTGAAACTGTACTGGTGACTGAACGGGAACAATGAACGAAAAATAAATGTCCAATTCGTAATCAGCAGCTCAAAGTTATTGGATTTGACATGTAACAACTCCCATCTATGATGAATAGCATTATTATTTTACACTTTATTAATAAAGACATTTAGACAACACAGATACATAATTACAAATATACAATATAAGAAGAACTAAAAAGAGAAAAAAATGAATAAAAAATAAATAAATTTATACAGATGTCCTATCTAAAGGGCGGGGTTTATTGCCTTTGGCAATCTCTTCCAGCCAACCCTTATAATAGTAAAAATGTTAGTTTTTTTACCGGTACTTGGAGCCAGGTTCTAATATGTTCAAGATATCAAAATTTCGGGTGATTTAAGTGATGTGAATTTCCTCGATGATTTTCTTTCTATAGGATTAGGAAATAATAAAAAAAGAAAAAAAGGCAAGAATGATAATAACACTCTTTAGTGGAACTACCAGACGAGGTTAATGCTCAAAGCAATTTCTACCACCTAACCCTCAGAGTCTTATTATTATGTGGTCACAAATTCAAACTAATGAGGAAAAATTCATGCACTGGGTGGGATTTGAACCAACGACGCTACCTGGATTACCAGACTAGCGCGTTAATCATTTGACTACCAGTGCACTTGAACAACGTCAACCCTGCTAAAGCGGGATAAGACAGAGTAGAAGAAGTAGAAGAAGAAGAATCGTCCTAATAGGATCGGTCAATATTTACTCGTATTGACTTAGCCACTTACCATTCTATCGTGTATCGGCTCTATCCACATGATCTCAAACGGTGCGAACCTGGGAGAAAACTATTAACTAATCAAAATAAGAAAGAAAGAATAAGAAAGGAAGTCATATTAAATTCTCATACATATTAAATGCGTTACTGCATTTGGCAATCTTTTGTACCCAACCCTTCAGTTAAATATAAACAGAAAAGTGAGAAGTTGTACTAGATGCGTACATGGCTATCAGAACACACCTGGACAGCTGTTTCGAGTTTATTTGCTCTCATCAGCTGGTAATAATTCTGAATATCCATGCCATCAACTAACGTCTCTAATTTAATCAGTATAAACAAACCCCCCATTGGGAAGATAAACTCGTCATGTCCCGGCTGGTCTTGACCACTTGGCCACATAGCTACCGAGAGAGTCAGAATAAGGAAATATTCCTAATAATAATAATATCGCCTTATTTATACTGCCCGATAAGGACTATTAAAGTCCCATTATTCCAGCAGTAAGCCCAAGACATATGTGGTAAAAATCCCAAATGGGAGGATAACTTGTAATGTCTCGGCTGGGTTTCGAACCCACGACCTCTGGAACCTCTGGATTCACAAAGTGCCGCCTTTACCACTGAGCTACCGGGACTAATATCCCACGCCAGTCAGCGGGGGGGTCGATTCGTTTCCGTACTCCCCCCTCACTCACAGTCAACATTTTGTCACCCACCACGACCTTGATCCTGACCGACCCGCGACCTCTAGATTACAAAACCACAACCATTAACCACGAAGCAGACTCCGTCGACTCTTCTGGGCCCCGTTTCAAGGAATTGGGTGAATTGTTCACCGAACTTAAAAGTAAATTAGGCTATGGGATACTTACAATTTAAAATTTTGTCTTTGTCTTCTTTGGATATTTTTATTCTTTTCATTCATTGTACCTAAATAACAAAAAAATGTAAATAAATGAAAGTTATTTGTTGAAAAAAAAAAACTAAATGTTAGGGCGAAAAAAAAAAATAGATTATATATTTTAATAACAGTTTCAGCACATTTTTTAGTAAAAAAAAAAATATTTTCCAATGATTTTCCACTGGCCAGAGTAATAATATAATAATGTTTTTTCTTTGTGTTTTTATGTCACAATTTTAGTGGGTTTAATATACAATATCTTGTATTATTTTCTTTTGCCTATGATTCCGCCACTGGTCGCTACTTCACATCAAAGCAGATTCTCATTTTTCCTCACGAGGTATGAGTGAACCCCGAACATCCAAGTACAGAGCAGAATAGAGCCCGCTAGATGACGTCACAGAATGAGCACGGTTCACTTTCAGAAAAATCGTGCTTCCTGAGAAGTAGGTTTTTGGGCACTTTTGTACCTTTTTCTCGAGTTCTACACGAAAGCAGTATTTTTCTTTCTAACCTAAAGTGGATTCTAACGGAATGAAATGGACGAACTGGAAGAAAGTCAGTTTTCTTTTGGGAGAGGGAAAATCTTCTTCCAGTTTGGTTAACCAAAATGGATTTATAAAATTCTTGCTTTAATTTCTTTCATAGGTTAAGTTTTCATTTTTCCATTATTTATCTTTAAAAGTACCGAAACGCATAAATTTTTATAGTGGGGAAGCTTAAGTTGGAAGACAATGGAAATATTTGGAAATACCGAACCTGGAAAAAAAATTTAATCCAAAAGAAAAACACGGCTAAATTGTGTTCTGTTGAACAAAACAAGATCTACCGAGTATATCTACTTGTTTGTTTATCAAGACGAGGCACTAGTTTGAAAATTATAGAGATTAAATTAAATTTAAGATGCAATGAGAGGAAAGATTTCTCTTGGGATCTTTTTTTTTACCCTCCATTCACGTGATTTCAGTTAAAACATTGTTTGAAGTAGGTGACATCTTTGGGTTGGCTCCATTTGAGAAAAACACTGACCCTTGTCTAGTTGATGTGATATGCCTGCACGCAGAAGTTTGAATTTTACTTCCGAGAAATTTCTAATATTAGATTTTTTCTTTTTTCAATTTCGTTTCAATATTGTTTTGTAGTTATTTGTCCCTATCAGCAAATATTTACCCTTTGTATATTTCACAAAAAAAAAGTAATTACAAGTCTTTTTAAACAGCAATACCTAAACAGTTTTCTATTATTATTTTTGAAACAGGTCCCAAAGGCTTGATAGAACGCATAAACAAAACTGTTAACTAAAATCTACAATGGGCTGCAATTAATTCTAGAATATACAGGGTGTATTACACATCACTTACAAATTTACCTTTCTGTGAAATTTCAAGAAATCTGAACTTCATCTCTTAGAATATGATTTAGGAGGGAATTGAGTTTTTTGTATTTCCGAAAGTTGATTATTTCGTGACTTTTTTTTCCAAAAGTTGGTGGCTGAAAAGTTGGGTCTTTGGAACTCCTAGGTCCTAGATTTTTTTTCTCTCTCTCTCTCTCTGTCCTTGGTTGGATGTGTTGTACATTTAATTGTATGGAACATCGAAAAACATGTATGCAACATGCAAAAACGTGTATGGAAAGGGTTGGGTGGAAGAGATTGCCATAGGCAATAACCCCGCCCTTTAGTTAGGACATGTGTATATATTTTGTTTATTTTTTTCTTGTTTATATTATTTTAATATTGTCAATTTTTATATTTAATTTTTACCATTAGTTGTCTGTACATATGTTCTACTAATAAAGAGTTTCTAAATAAATAAATAAATAAATAAAAATGATGGACTGGACTTACTCACGTAATTTCCCTTAAAAATATAGTATAGTTGACTAGGGGTGGAATGAATACATGTTTTTGTAATACCTCTAAGTCGATTTTTCGTACGGTCTTAGACTTTTTCAACGGATGGAGCTTGCTCAGCTGATGGAGAGACCCTGTATAATAATTAACCAGGGAAATTAACTCACTGGAACTGGGAGTGATATTTCCAGTAACTGGCCAATTCTAGCTCGTTAAAAACTCTGTGACTGACTGGATGATTGAGATCTATTTACGTTGTTTAGCGTCGGACCTGTTGTCTTGCCAGGTGCCAGGTTGTTTCCTTTTTAATTATATTCATGGCTTCAGATTAATTCTCTGTTAAGCCGGCCACTCACTATTAAGTATACCTGCTGTCAGGTATACCTGATGAGCACACTCACTCTTCAGGTAGACCTGAAGGTTTTGTCAGTTCACCATGTAGCCTCCTAGAGCTGATCGAATTTTCATCAGGTCGCCTGCAAGACTTGCTTTTACTACCACACACTATAATGTCTACCTGACATCAGGTACACCTGACGTCAAGTATACCTGATAGTGAATGCCCGGCTTTAGATCTTATGTTCTGCCCGGTGTTTACTACTTGGGTACAGAACTACTATTTTGGTGCCAAACACGCAGGTAAAAATTACTAGTTGGGTACGGAAGATGTACTACTTGGGTACCAGATAAAAGCAGGTAAAATATTAGTACATAGAAATTAAGTATATAGGTTTTAGATTATTATGACATGTCGTTCATTAATAATTGAATTAGTTCTCTCTGGTCATCCATCTAGTGATAATTGGAAATTGTCTATTGGAAATTGATGCGTAAGTGAATTTTTTGTTAGAGGAATTTTGTAGTTAGGTAGGGTTAGGTAACATTAACAAGGTGAGATTGCACGGTAGATCACTGACTTCAGTTTGTCGGGTAGGATGGTTGGGTGAGGGGCTTAGGTTAGGTTGAAATTAGCGCAGGCGGTTAGGCCGGGTCGCCCAGCGACCCGGTCTAACCCTGCGCTAATTTCAACCTAACCTAAGCCCCTCACCCAAGCTATCCTAGCCGGCTAACGAAACACAACATTTACTAGGTACACTTTTTTTTATCAATTTTTTTATGTACTCTTTATGTAATGAATAAAAAAACGACCCGTTACCCAAGTCGGATATCTTGTGCTTTTTCTTGTACCCAAGTAGAAGGATAAAATAAGGTCTGTACCCAAGTAGTATACAGCCGTTCTGCCTGTGTCACCCACCTTCTTTTTTGTGGAGGTCAAGAAAAAATCTTTAAATGATACCCAGATCCAATTCATCCTGGTCTGCGGTGTGGGATTTTCACCCACTAAAAACCCCAATGTTGATTTATTGTTCTTTTATTTGATTCATTTTTGTTATCTTAGACTGAAGGCCCTTGTGTTATATGAAAAAGGCACTTGTTCTATTTCTAGACAAAGTGACGTCCTATCGGTTCATATAGACAAAGATCCAGTATTCATGAGCCAGTTTGCTAGTGGCAGTCTCGCAGTTTCTATTGGCTCTAATTAGATCAACTAGCTATCAGCCTGGGTGACAGTTTATGTAATCAACCAACTGTCAAACCCGCGTGACAGCGGTATATTGCCACTCTGATTGTTTTAGCTTCCTCCCTCAGTCATCAGTAGTCAGACTAGTCTGTTGTCAGCTCTAAATATATGATATAAATCTTTTAATAATTTTGCGCAGTATAAAGGCTGGAAGTGCTAGAATAATTAAATAAATAAAAACAACTGTAGACCGTTCCAGAAACACTCTCCACTCTCATAATCTCCAAATCTATCTTTCAACGAACTCTGATTGGTTAACAGTGTGCGTTGTGTAACGGTTGAAACGGAGATTCGGGGATTTTGAGAGTGAAGAGTGTTTCTGAAATGGACTACTGGAGTGTGTGTAAACCCTATGTATAACATATTACTATTTTTGTATTATCTTTACTCATCATGAATCAAATAGTCTTGTCAGTCCATTATTCAAGCCTATAACAGGTCATCATAATGTATGCAAAATATTCAAAATCATGTCTTTATGCAAAATATGTCTCAGTGAAAATAAATAACACAAAAACTATTTAAATTGAAAACTTGTACTTCAGAGGCTGTGCTAATTTGGACCATTCATGTAACCCTGTGGAACACCTACATATATTATTTATCTCTCACATCATACACGCACCATATTTTTGTCTTGTTATTAGATTCAAATTTATCGGTTCTTTTCTACGTCGTAAAGTTAAACTGTCTGTAAATAATCACTTTTTTTGTATGACATTAATCAATTCTATCCACGCTGTCAAACGCTCTGCAAAAATCAACAAATGCACAAATATTAGCCTTAAACTGAGTGCGTGTTATTTCGCTTTGTACTAAAGTGTCTGTTTCAATGTACATTGTGTCTACTTTTTCTCATATGTATCTATTATAGTTTAAATAAAGAAAAACACAAAGAAAGTGACTTCATAAGTTCCATCTGTTGGCTGGATTAGACATGTGGCGCCGTTGGTTCTAACTTGGATACGAAAACTATGATTGTGCGTAGTTTAAGTATTCTCTTCCGTGCAATTGAAAGTGACGTTAAAAAAAAACTCTACATGCTCAACAAAGACCAAAAACAACTAGCAAACAGATGGAAAGTATAAAAACAAGGGACACAAAGAAAGCCTTATTTGTCTGGTAGTGTAATGGTACTCCTTGTTTTAGCTTATACATTTGTGACAACAGACATAGACAGCATACTTGTGACTCATATGACAGCACACATAGACAGTACTAGTCAGTCTCCATTCGATATTCATACAGTAGGTACCTCTATACTAATCTCATTAATGTTCACTCTGAAAATTCTCAAACGTAGCAAATCAGCTAGCACAAAGAGAAGCAGTCCAAATCAACAACTTCTAGAAAACACAGAGTTTTCACTGAACAAGTGGTTAATTACTCGGTCCCATGACGTGGGGTAATTAGACATCTAACGAGGCTTGTTACGTGAGGCCACAACAGTTCTTGACAGTGAAACAATAAATTAACAATTTAGGATTCTTACTGAAATACCAGACCTCATGTTAAGCGAATCAAGTAAACAGAATCATGTAAACAGTGTTGTGAATTGATAGGAAAACTACTTTACTGGACAAGTTGACATTTGGTTTAGTGTCCCCAGCACGTAAATAGGAAGTACTGTCACTTCTCGCCCATCAGAGGGGAGGCATACTACGGGATGGGCAAGCTACAACATAGACCACAAGCCACAACCGTCCAGTGTAGCTGCTGTTTCATGGCAACGGAATAAAAAAGGCTGTGAAACACTCATTTTTTTTCGCCAACAATATTCCCTTTTTTTCTTCTATACAGTCTTCTGTTTCTCCACGAAACGCCCGTGTCATTCTCAAAATATATTTCATCTCTTGGATAGTTTGGACTGAACTTTTTTTTAAATTAAAAAAAAAAATATCTTTTTGAAAAGAGAAGAATTGAGAGACTTGTGCCCGTCCCACCCGATGTGAACACAAACAACACATGAGTGTATCGTCACCGCGTAGCTCGTGTTTATTCATTCGGCCAGGTTTTCCAGACTCGGCACTCAACATGTGGGTCCAATGTCCAAATACAGTTGGGGGTGAGATGGGGGGGGGGGGGGGGGGGGAGTGTGACCCTGGGTGTAACATGTGTGAGAGTGAGGAGAGAGAGAGAGACTGAAAGAAAGAGAGAGAAAGAGGTTGTAACATGTGAGACTGAGAGAATGGGAGAGAGATAAAAGAAAGAGTGAATGTGTGTGAGAGAGAATGAGTGTGTATGATTGTGTGAGTGAGTGATGAGAGAGAGGTAGAAAGAGAGAGAGATAGGGAGAGAGAGAAAGAGAGAGAAAGAGAGAGAGAGAAAAAAAGGAAAAGACAGAAAGAGGGTGTAACATGTGAGACTGAGAGAGAGATATAAGAAAGAGTGAATGTGTGTGAGAGAGAATGAGTGTGTGTGTGTGTGTGTGTGATTGTGTGAGTGAGTAAAGAGAGAGAGAGAGAGAGAGAGAGAGAGAGAGAGAGAGAGAGAGAGAGGGAGAGAGAGGGAGAGAGAGAGAAAGAAAGAAAGAGAATGAGAGAGAAAGAAAGAAAGAGAGAGAGAGAGAGAGAGAAAGAGAGAGAGAGAGGGGGATGACCCTTAGTGTAACATGTGATTGTAGGAGAATGGGAGAGAAAGATAAGAAAGAGTGAGTGAGTGATTAAGAGAGTAAGGGAGAGAGAGAGAGAGAGAGAGAGAGAGAGAGAGAGAGAGAGAGAGAGGAGAGGAAGAAAAAAAAAGTTCCGAAGATCCAGAGTTAGAAGTAATACTTGAGATGCTATGTGTGAGATAGCAATGGTACTAGGTGGGGGTAGAAGACATTTTCTTTTCTAAATGCCGATCTTTTTTTATTTTATTTTTTTTATTTATAAAAAGCCCTATGTCTGTCTCTGTTGATTTAAAATTTAATTCCATCACGATATTCGTGAAAAAGGCTGTGATATTTCATGATGTGTCAGAAAAGTGGAGCCTCGAAGCCTAAATTGAAATGATCAATCAAAGTCTGAAAAAATAAACACCATAAACTTTACCCTTAGATTTCAATACGTACATAATATAAACACAATAAACATTGCCTTACATAATATAAACACAATAAACATTGCATTACATAATATAAACACAATTAATTATCATGTCGCGTGGGAGATAGATGGAAATGATGTGGAGAGGATGAGGGGTGAGGGGGGGGTGGGGGGGGTGGGTGAGGAGTTTCAGCACTTTGGTCTGGCCAAGCAGCTGCTGTCTATCTTAATCCCCCAAAAACAACAATTCGTTGTTCCAGAAGGAAGAACGCCCCACTAAAAAACTAAAATCCTAAAGTACAAAACTAAAGTACAAAAAACTAAAATCCCTTAAACTTGCCATTTTTTTTTTAACATTTACATCAGAAATGTACTGTTCATTAATAAGTTATTTCTTTAGAATTAAATTTATTGATGAAGATGAAATGTATTGGTTTAATAAAGAAAAATCTTTCGAAAGTAAAAAAAAAAAAAAAATTAAAAAATATTTAAGATACGGAAAAGTTCTATAATTCTGCGCTACCCACTACTAGTGGAGTAAAGTAATACAAAGAAATACATTTATTTTGCTCTGTAGGTACCTATTTGTAGGCTGGATATTATTGGATTTTAATGTTGCAAATACATAGTTGATTTAGTCCTTAAAAACACCACTCTGTGGTTACAAAAGGAAGAACGCCCGCTCAAAAAAGTTAGTACAAAAAGACAAAATTAAAAGATATCAAATTGAGAATACCTCACTGTGCTGCTATCTACATAATTAAATGACAGACACAAAACCAAAGTTGCTCAGGAGGTTATGAAACTTTTTAGAGGGGTGGAAATCCCATAAAAATATCCCATTTTATTCCATAAAATATATAAGACCTGTTTGACTGCTGAAGTAAAGGGACTTTTCAGTCTTACCTCGGCAGTGTAAACAAGGTATATTATATTATTCTATTCTATTCTATTCAAATCCCACACCCCAAGTCAAGATGGGCTTGGGTGTCTTAAAAAGATTTTTCCTGCCTTCAACCCGAAAACAGAAGAAGAAGGAAAAAACACAAACCACCTATTTATACCTAACGAAGCCTCACCTCTGTATTGACGTCTACTATTGATTAGATTGGTTTATCATCCTTCATAATTATCATAATATTTCTTATTGCTTATCTACTGGGTGTTTCAGATCTATGGTAACAAACGTTAAAGGACATGATCAACCAATTTTTTTCTGTGGGCGAGTTTTGATTTAGTCGTTTCTTAATACGGAGCTACGCCCATTTTAGTGTTGTTTAAAACAGTAGGTAAATGGTGTTTTTTTCATTAAAAAATAAATAAATAATTAGTTTTACCTAATATTATAAAGCGTTATGCAAAAATCTAAAACTTGTTTTCATAAGTTGGATTAATCACGAGTACAAAAACAAAATGGCGTCCGTTTGAAAATTTCCAAGTCAATTTTATCAAAAACCATAGTCGGATGGATTTTAATTTTTTTTATATATTTGTTCCCCTGTACTATCACTTTTATACTTACTAGTAATACTCATAAGTGGAAGGTAACCACCAGGCGAGGTTAATGCCTAAAGCATTTTCTACCATGATCCTATTTACTAATAACTCGATTGACAAGAATAATTTTGGCAAAGGGCGTTGAAACTTTCGGATCTTTTGGACCAGATGCCTTGGATCTATTCAATTCTATTTCCAAGTCTCTGGTGCTTGAAACGAAAGAGAGACGTGCAGGGGAGTACTTCCGACAAAGAGTGAGTTTCGCGGTACAAAGAGGAAATGTTGCATCCGTGTTGAGCACACTAAAGAAAGAGGATTTATTAAATGAAATATACATATTATATCAATTGAAAAAAAAATTGATTTGTATTTGCAAATAGCGCGTAGCTGGTTCGCAGAATCAATAATCGGGAAACTACGCACGCTAAGATATTGCAAACACTTCACTTTGATGGTTTCAATCATGCTCTGGTAACTACCTTATCACTAATTAATTGATAACAGCTCTTCATATATTTCACTGTACTTTTCTCCTCTTTTATATGTTTGTATCTTTTTTTTTAGCTATCAGTATAAACAGAATCAGTCTATTTCAGTATAAACAGAAAAGTGAGAAGTCGTACTAGATGTACATTGTACATGAATATCAGAACATACCTGATGGACAGCTGTTTCGAGCTTATTTGCTCTCATCAGCAGGTAATAGTTCTGAATATCCATGCCATCAACTAACCTCTCTATTTTTATCAGTATAAACTGAAAAGTGAGAAGTTGTATTATTAGATGTGTATCACAAAACCTGATAAAACCTACGGCACAACATTATACTTTATGAGGTAAGAACAGACCTCAGTAGCTTGATCGATAAGGCGGCGGACTTGTAACTTGGAGGTCGGTGGTTCAAGTCCCAGTTTCAGAGTAGCTTTTGGTAAAGCGAGTTTGAGCGAAATTGATTAACACAAATAGGATGATTTTATGAGTTTAGTTTTGTGTACGCCGCTAGTTCTCTAGCCTCCCATTCTTATACAATACACCATCGTGAGGACTTAGACTATTCTTTATAAGCCATTAAACCCTCTGTTTTTAGTCCTCTAACCAGTCACTGGTCTTCTCCCTGTTTAACTGCAAGCTAGCCTGGCTTGTAAGGGTTGGCTAGTCCGTTCTCTGTTTATATTCCTCTAACGAGACACTGGCCTTCTCCCTGTTCAACGTCCTCCAGCCAGAAGTTGTTCTATCTTGTGAGAGTGTTGTAGGCTTTGAAAATTCTAGTTACTACTTACGTCTTACGTTAGTTGCGATTATGCAAATAAAATTATTCCGATGCTCGTGGGAGCAATTATAATTCATGCTTGAAGCATAGTCACCTGTGTACGTGTAGAATGTTGGGGAAATTCAGTCATCTCTCCTCTCCTGCTATGGAAAGTATTTTTCTTCCATGTGTTATTATTGATAATGATCAGTTCTGAGTAATATTTGCAACGACTGTAACTATTCAGGGGGAGAGAGAGAGAGAGAGAAAGAGAGAGAGAGATTTTGATTTGATTTGATTTGAAAATATTATAAAGTGTTTTATTGGTTTTTTTACATCATATAATTCCTCTAAGCTAATAGCTAACTTATAATGAAGAGAGAGAGAGAGAGAGAATTGAAATTGAATATTATGAAATAATAAAGTATACAATAATAAAACATAATATATTATCACCTAAGCTTATGCAAACTTCACTGAGTAAAAAAGTTTCGGAGATATCGCCGCTGCGAACACAAACTGTCGTATCTGCAAAATTTCAGGAAGCGCACATAGTGGTTTGAAACTTCCTTTTTCACGTCACGAACTGTCGTATCTGTATCTCAACTCCTTCCCGAAGTATTCAAGTTTTAAGGTTAGTCGTATGTGAGTTTCAAAGATTCTCAGCAAGCACGAACCACTATGTGCGCTTCTTAACTGAAAATGGCAAAATTTGCAGATACGACAGTTTGTGTTTGCAGCGGCGATATAAGTGATTCAGTATAAAATCTCAAAATTGCCAAGTGTACACAATGTGAACCAATCACGAGGAAGTATTTTGTCTATAATTTGCAGTATATTTTTCTTCTCTTATTATGCATCTCTTTTTTTTTTGTTTCCAAATTAGTCGTATTTTAACCGACCTCAGTAACTCGATCGATAAGGCGATGGATTTGTATCCTGGAGGTCGGTGGTTCAAGTCCCAAGTACAGCAAAGTTTTAGTAAAGCGAGTTTGAGTAGTTGTGACATATCACGAAAGTGATTAAAACAAAGCCGTTTGGAATGTCGTGTGATGTTTACACCAGATTTTTTTTATATTTATTTTCTTTTCTTTTTTCTTGTTTCCAAATTTGCGTCTATTCCTTCCCAATTTATTGTTGTCTATAAATTTATTTTCTAATCTTCTTCTTTTACTCTGTCTTATACCGCTCAAGTAGGGTCGACGTTGTTCAACAACATCATGGTTGAGGTTGGTTGGTTTTGTTTTTCTAATTTATTTATTTTCTAATGACCAAGTAAATACATCTACTAATAATAATAATACGTATGTAGCATCACGTGATTGAGATAAGATGGCGGCGTGTTGGTGAGATCACGAGATCATCCGCACTACAGAACAAAACAATTATGTATTTGCAGAACAGTACAACTTGCTTGACCTCTACCCCAGGTTTCTCAGTAAAATTGTTTTCAGAATAACAAGAGATAATTAAAAAAAAAACAATAAAACAAAATACATAATATAAACTCTGTTTCGAGAAGGCCGGTTGGCTGGCGCTTCTTGACGAGCGTTCGCTTCCCGGCGAGCTTGATATGATGTGATCCCATTTCGCTTTCTTCCCTCTCCAACATTTCTCTCATGCTCGGTTGTACGGATCTTGAAAATCGCCTGAAAAACACGAAACCTTGGGAATTGGGAACATTAGTTTCAAAAGGATTCGTGGGTGGAAGAGATTGCCACAGGCAATAACCCCGCCCTTTATGTAGGACATTAGCTTCATTCTCTTTTTTGTTCTTGTTTCTTTGTTCAATCCATTTATTTTTTCTTTATAATTTCATTGTATATTACAGTATATATTTTTGTCTTACCTAATGAAGCATACTCATACTATAATAATAATAATAATAATAATAATAGTGCAGTAATCGAGGGTTTTGCTTGCCAAACCGAGGTGGCGTATTTTTTGGGAGGGAGGCTGTATAGGTATACATGTTTTTGTATACATCTGTTCTTACTTTCCGTGTCCATGTGTGATGTCATGGTGGTGGAAGGATTGATATTGTGTGAACCTTTTGGACGCCCAGAACTAGTGTTCTGGGCTCCTTCCGTGTGTGTAGTGTATGGTGTATGTGTAGCGTCTTGAAATGATGCAATTTAAACTGATAATTCAAAAAAAAAAAAAAATTTTTACATGAATACATTTTCACTTAGCATTATAATATTATTAAAAACTGTATTAAAATACTAAAATCCTATCTAACTTAACTGGTTAATACAATAGCTTAATATATTTCTCAACCGACCTCAGTAGCTTGATCGATAAGGCGCGGACTTGTAACCTGGAGGTCGGTGGTTCAAGTCCCGGTTTCAGCGTAGATTTAGTAGAGCGAGTTTGAGTAGTTGTGGTATCACGATAGTGATTAACACAAATATGATAACTAGTATGATGTATGTGTAGTGTCTTGAAATGATGCAATTTAAACTGATAATTCAAAAAATGTGTTTTTTTTTTACATGAATACAACTGTATTAAAAAACTAAAATCCTATCGAACTTAACTGGTTAATATGTATAGGTAATAGCTTAATATATTTCTTAAACCTCTGTTCTAATGGCCTGTCTCCTTATTTCCTGCCCCCAGGCCCGTCCGTGTGGCCGAAAATGTTCCCCGAAGCCTCGGGGGAGCGCCAGTCTCCCGTCAACGTGGACACGAGCAAGGTGTCGTCCGACAGAAGTCTGGAGGAGTCGCCACTGGTGTGGAGGTACAAGGCCGCCGCCACTGAGACCATCAGCAATCCGGGCTACTGCTGGCGGGTGGATGTCAACGGGGAGGATTCGGGTGAGTGGAGGGGAGGGGAGAGGATTGGAGGGGAGTGGAGTGGAGTGGAGTGGAGTGGAGTGGAGTGATGTGGAGTGTAGTGAGATGGAGTGTAGTGGAATGGAGTAGAGTTGAATGAGATGGGGTCGAGTGGAGTGGAGTGATGAGGAGTGGAGGGGAGGGGAGTGGAGTGAGGTGGAGTTGAATGAGATGAGTGAAGTGGAGTGGAGTGATGAGGAGTGGAGTGGTGTGGAGGGATGAGGAGTGGAGTGGAGTGGAGTGGAGAGGAGTGGAGTGGAATAAGGTATTAACTTCGCCACTGATGTGGAGGTACAAGGCCGCCGCCACTGAGACCATCAGCAATCCGGGCTACTGCTGGCGAGTGGATGTCAACGGGGAGGATTCGGGTGAGTGGAATGGAGTGAAGTGGAGTGGAGTGGAGTGGAGGATTCGGGTGAGTGGAGGGGAGGGGAGGGGAGGGGAGTGGAGTGGAGTGGAGTGGAGTGGAGTGGAGTGGAGGGTGGATGTCAACGGGGAGGATTCGGGTGAGTGGAATGGAGTGAAGTGGAGTGGAGTGGAGTGGAGGATTCGGGTGAGTGGAGGGGAGGGGAGGGGAGTGGAGTGAAGTGGAGTGGAGTGGAGTGGAGTGGAGTGGAGTGGAGTGGAGTGGAATAAGGTATTATCTTCGCCACTGGTGTGGAGGTACAAGGCCGCCGCCACTGAGACCATCAGCAATCCGGGCTACTGCTGGCGAGTGGATGCCAACGGGGAGGATTCGGGTGAGTGGAGGGGGGGGAGTGGAGTGGAGGGGAGTGGAGTGCAGTTGAATGAGATGGAGTGGAATAAGGTAGATTGGAATAAGATGGAGTGGAATAAGGTAGATTGGAACAGGATGGAGTGGAATAAGGTAGTGTGGAATAAGATGGAGTGGAATGGAGTGGTGTGGTGTGGGGTGGAGTGGAGTGGAGTGGAGTTGAATGAGGTGGAGTGGAGTGAAGTAAAGTGGAATAGGATAGATCGGAATAAAGTGGAATAAGGTAGAGTGGAATATGATGTGGACACGAGCAAGGTGTCGTCCGACAGAAGTCTGGAGGAGTCGCCACTGGTGTGGAGGTACAAGGCCGCCGCCACTGAGACCATCAGCAATCCGGGCTACTGCTGGAGGGTGGATGTCAACGGGGAGGATTCGGGTGAGTGGAGGGGAGGGGAGTGGAGTTGAATAAGATGGAGTGGAAGGGAGTGGAGTGGAGTGGAGTGGAGTGGAATGGAGTGGAGTGGAGTTGAATGAGATGGAGTTGAGTGGAGTGGAGGGGAATGGATTTGAATAAGATGGAGTGCAGTGGAGTTGAATAAGATGGAGTCGAGTGGAATGAGATGGAGTGGAGTAGAGTTGAATGAGATGGAGTGGAGTAGAGGGGAGTGGAGTGAAATGGAGTGGAGTGGAGTTGAATGAGATGGAGTGGAGGGGAGTGGAGTTGAATGAGATGGAGTTGAGTGGAGTGGAGTGGAATGGATTTGAATAAGATGGAGTGCAGTGGAGTTGAATAAGATGGAGTCGAGTGGAATGAGATGGAGTGGAGTAGAGTTGAATGAGATGGAGTGGAGTAGAGGGGAGTGGAGTGAAATGAGTTTGAGTGGAGTGGAGGGTAGTGAAATGGAATGAAATGGAATGGAGTGGAATAACATATTAACTTAGGCTAAGTCAATGATGCCTATTAGGTTTTTCTATTATAAAGTTATGCTATTCCTAAACTATATAGGTATTAACGCAACGGGAGAGAATTCGGTGTTGATAAAACCATGCGCGGGAGAGAACTCGTGATACTACTCTACCTGACCAAAAGTTGGGTCGGGAGAGAACTCGGTGACGTCCAGCCCACAACTTTCCTAACTATACCTGAACTGATTACCCTGTAGACTACAAAGTTTAAAATTAAATCATCCTTCTGAAACATAAAAAATTATTTTGTATGCACGCCTTGAATCCATAGTGCTTATGCAATGCGCCATGCACAATACGAGTTGTTCTAATAAAGTGTTATATAATAATAATAAAGTGTTTGTTTGGTTTCAGAGTTGACGGGGGGTCCATTGCACCACCGGTACAGGCTGGAGCAGTTCCATTGTCACTGGGGGTGTGTCAGCAACAAGGGTTCCGAGCACACAGTGGACGGAAAATCCTACGCTGGGGAGGTAACCAATCAATCAATGAATTACCTAATAAGAGCGCGCGATTAGCTCAGTGGTTAAGCACTCGCTTGCCATGCGGAAGGTACAGGGTTCGATCACCCGAAACGACGAAAAAAATATACGAAAACTTCCGGTTCGCTCGTGCTTTGACCCAGTACCTAAATGGGAATTATTGTGTCACCTCTCGCCCATCAGAGGGGAGACATACTACGGGATGGACAAGCTACAACACAGACCACAAGCGTCTAAAGTAGCTCCTGTTTCATGGCTATGAAATAAAAAAAGGCTGTGAAACACTCATATTTAAAAAATAATAATAAATACCTACAGGTAACGAGATGTAGGATGTCATAATTATGAACCTCCCCTTTGGCGCCAAGAAATAATAACAAAGAGGGGAAATTTGCGGTGGCTCTAGGTTTACAAATATCTACAAAGCTAGATTTGTAAACCGAGAAGCACCGCAAATTTCCCCTCCTTGGTATCCTTACTCGGCTCTAAAGGGAGGTTCACATGACCATGCTACATCTCGTTGCCTGTACCTACCAAGCATTCACATATTTTTGTTTATTACATGTATTAACTATTATTATTTGTACTCTTATCCATTTTTGTATAAATAAGTAAAACAAAAAAAGTCGAGTGTTTTCTATTTTCAAATTATTTCGAAATATATCCAGGTTATTTATGCCATAATAATACTAACAGGATGTAAACCCTAGTTAATAATCTCTCTCTCCCCCCTCAGCTTCATCTGGTTCACTGGAATGCCGACAAATACTCCACTTTCGGGGAGGCGGCGGGTCAACCAGACGGTCTGGCTGTCCTAGGCGTTCTACTAGAGGTGAGTCACTACTCATTAACACGTTCGTTACCGAACGGCCATATGTGGATGTTTTTGTGTTTTTCTTTAGGACCGAAACACACATGTGGCCGTTATCAAAATTTTAACGAGGGACCGGACATCCATATATGGCCTTTTTGAGGTAGGTTGTTAGTATTAGAACAGATATAGGATCGATTCTTGTACAAATACGATGCCAAATATGCAAAAAAAAAATCATTTTGGTACCCAGGATGCAACAGCGACTTTACCGCCTGGTCCCTACGTAAAACTTGAAAAAATTGGCTTGGTAACGAACGTGTTAAGGTATTAATTACTTATTAGAAGTATTACAGAGTATAAGTAACTAGAAATTACAGAGAAATACTCATTAGAAGTATTACTTATTAGAAGTAATACAGAGTATTACCAACTAGAAATTACAGAGAAATTAAACAGTCCGAAACAAATGAAAATAAAAGTTAACCATTAACCAATGAATACAAGATTACAAGGTACAAAAAATAAAAAAATGAAGACATTGAATGAGTAAATGTGTAAGTAGAATTAGTATGGCTGTTGTTTTGGCAAGTAAATAATAATAAAAATATCGCCTTATTTATACTGCCCGATAAGGACTAATAAAGTCCCATTCTTCCAGCAGTGAGCCCAATACATATTATTATGTGGTAAAAATCCCAAATGGGAGGATAATTTGTCATATTCCGGCTGGGTTTCGAACCCACGACTTCTGGAACCTGTGGATTCACAGAGTGCCGCCTTTACCACTGAGCTACCGGGACAAACACTCACATGATACTTATTATTATTATTAAACACAGCTAGTTTCAGTCCTAGGCGTTCTACTCGAGGTGAGTCACTACTCCGGCCATGCCTCACTCACATGATACTTATTATTAAAGTTCTCATATTTGTGTTAATCACTTTCGTGATGTCACAACTACTCAAACTCGCTTTACTAAATCTACGCTGATACCGGGACTTGAACCACCGACCTCCAGGTTACAAGTCCGCCGCCTTATCGATCAAGCTACTGAGGTCGGTGATACTTATTATTATTAAACACAGCTAGTCTCAGTCCTAGGCGTCCTACTAGAGGTGAGTCACTACTCCGGCCATGCCTCCCTCACATGATATACTTATTATCCTCTAAAAGCCCAAGCACTTTTTTTGTTTTGTAAGTTTAAAGGCCCATGTCCAAAATTTTGGACATATTGGGTTGTTGCAATAATGCTCTCCTAGGGTGTGGTAGGATCACTATTTTGGAATACAAAATATTTTTTCAGTCCCCGTGTCTCCATTGACCCTTTCACTCCCCATGTCTTTATTAACCCTTTCACTCCCCGTGTCCCCATTAACTCTTTCACTCCCCATGTCTTCATTAACCCTTCCACTCCCCGTGTCCCCATTAACTCTTTCACTCCCCATGTCTTCATTAACCCTTCCACTCCCCGTGTCCCCATTAACTCTTTCACTCCTCATGTCTTCATTAACCCTTTCACTCCCCATGTCCTCATTAACCCTTTCACTCCCCATGTCGCCATTAACCCTTTCAGTGCCCATGAACCCTTTCACTCCCCTTGTCTTTATTAACCCTTTCACTCCCCCCATGTCCCCATTAACCCTTTCACTCCCCCGTGTCTCCAGGCGGGCGACGAGGATCATCCCGAGATGCAGAAGATAGTGGACGCCATCCCGGGCATCATGTACAAGGGCCAGCGGACCCGACTGGATCCGATCTCACCCGAAAAGCTCCTCCCCTTGCAGTACAACTACTGGACCTACCTCGGCTCCTTGACCACGCCCCCCTGCACAGAGTCCGTCACCTGGATTCTGTTTCAGAACTCGGTGAAACTCAGCGAGCGCCAGGTGAGTCCCACAGTATTATTTTCTTCTGTGTTATTTATTTATTTATTTAAACTTTATTTTTTTTTACAAAACAATCATCATCAACAACAAAAAATATAACAATAAATTAAAAAAAAAAACTTAGAAATATGTAACAAAAAAAGAAATAATAATTTATAACACAGAATTTCTTCTGTGTTATTTATTTATTTATTTTTCAATCTCATTTATTTATTACTTCCGAGAAATTTCTAATATTAGAAATCGGAATACGCGTTCGTTTTTGTAAAAAAATACATATATTTTTGCTCTGATTTTTTTTTTCTTCTTTATTTTATATTATTAAACATGTTGGATCAAGTTTTTACATTATTTACAATAAAGTTTTTAAATTATTTACAATAAAGTACATAGAATATTTACATAGAAATTGAAATTGAAAAAAAAAAACAAAACTTGATCAACGGCGGTGCTAATGCCACAACGGCATTCTCTTCCATTATAAATATTGTATATTACTTTGTTCTCCCAATGAAGATTACAAAATAATAATAAAAACATAAAACATTTTTTTGTTTTTGTTTTTTTAATTTGGGTTTAACGTTGCTTTCAATTGCATGGTCATATCGTGATCATGCTAATGTCATGGACATGTCCCGGTAGCTCAGTGGTAAAGGCGGCACTCTGTGAATCCAGAGGTCGCGGGTTCGAAACCCAGCCGGGACATGACAAGTTTTCTTCCGAGCTGGGATTTTTACCACATAATAATACGTCTTGGGCTTACTGCTGGAATAATGGAACTTAATAGTCCTAATCGGGCAGTATAAATAAGGCGATATTATTATTATTATCATGACGGGATAAAACAGTTTGATTGATTCAGCTTTAACCTATTTCTCTCTCTCCCGATTTCAGCTGAAAGCGTTCCGCTCCCTGAAAAGCATCGAGGAGGGTACAGGGTGTTCCTGCAGTCCTTGTGACGAGAGAGGGAAGGTCGTGAACAACTACCGGCCCCCCCTGCCCCTGGGCGAGAGAGACCTGCGCGAATGCGGCTCTTTCTAGACACCCGGTAGCCCCTTGGATAGTGTGATACACCCTCGGACCGTCACGGATTGCGAAACACCCGGTAGCGGGCGTCCCGATTGGATTGTTGCGAGTGGCTTGAGAGTCAACTGTTGGATCGTCACGGATAGCGACCCTGCAGGGACTGTGTGTTGGTTTTTGGCTCACCCTGTGTCCGCGAGCCATTTGCAAAGAGAATGATGCCCACAGTTTGTTTTCTTTGGATCTGTTTGTGTTTGATTTCGAAATAAAATGAATTGTACTTTGTAGGTCCTGAGATAATGTGTTATCTCTCTTGGTTGAGAATCTCAGGATCTGACCATCTGGTACAATCTGAGTATTTGTTGTCTGTTACCATGGTAACGATTGAGTGCTTGTTGTCTGTTACCATGGTAACAACTGAATACTTGTTGTCTGTTACCATGGCAACGACTGAATGTTTGGTGTCTGTTATTATGGTAACGACGGAGTGTTTGTTGTTTGTTACCATGGTAACGACTGAGTGATTCTTGTCTGTTACCATGGTGACGACTGAGAGTTTGCTGTCTGTTACCTTGGTAACAACTGAGTGATTCTTGTCTGTTACCATGGCAACGACTGAATGCTTAGCTTAGTGTCTGTTACCATGGTAACGACTGAGTGTTTTTTGTCTGTTACCATGGTAACGACTGAATGCTTGTTGTCTGTTACCATGGTAACAACTGAATGCTTGTTGTCTGTTACCATGGTAACGACTGACTGTTTCCTACTTAAGTATGACGAAGGTACTTCTGATTCAAGACATTCCCCAGATATTTTTCTGCTAATTCCAACTTCACTTCATTCCCGGCCGAGACTGTTATAATTCCTTGCTGTCAAGTTGTGTACGTCCAATCTGCACAGACTGAATTTTTACACAATTTAGGATGTGTTCAAGTAAGATGTTTTATCTTAGGTTTACCGGAAGTAATGCAAAAGAGCTTCTGGGCCACAACTACCTTTTCAAAAAAAAAAAAAAAAGGTTTGCCAACTGAGGTAGAGAAAGCTCCAAAATGTTGCGGTTCAGTTGAGGTTTCACGAGTTGTGTAAACCAGCAGGCTTTCCTGGGATGTTCGGGGTTCAAAGAAACTAAGGGGGGTATGCAGAGTCCTCTCTGTAGGGATGCCTGGGTCATTTGTCCCTTCAGCTGATTTTGTTATTCAGAGACGTTTGTTTGAAGCGTCTGTACACATGCGCATTCAGATGTCTCTTGAAAGAAGAGATTGAAATAATTGTCATGGTCGAAGTATTCCCTATAGCAAGCTCGAGACCACCCTACAGTGAACCCTATAGGGATAGAAAAAACGTCTCTGCATACCAGCCTAATAGTACTTAGTAACTTGTATTATTTTTTATGGCAACTTAATAGATACCAACCTATCATTTTTTTCAACAGTTGGTTGTTTTTGTGGAATTACTAGGAGGTTAAAATTGAGGCACTATGGTCTTCAAATTTTTTATTATTTTTTTTATCTGGTTTGGTATTTGCGGGATAAAGAAAGGTTTTGTGTACAAATGGTGCTTTTTTATTATGTTTTACGATCTATGTTTCAATGTTTTTGTGTCCTAGCACGGCTTTTATATGCCTTAACGAAATTTAAATGCCTTCACTCAGTTTTAATGTCTTGATACAAAAAAAAAATTGACTGTATTTGACGAAATGCTTCAGTGCCTTATTTTCTAATGGATATAACGACTGGTTTTTTTTTTTCTTTTTTTTGTATAGAATCAAAGATTTCTCATGATTAGGAAGTGTCTTTTAACGAAGACTTTCATTATTACAGGACTTTCAAGTCCAAATTTTGTGTTAATTTGCGTATTTTTAAACAAAATATGCGTTGAGGAATCATTCCATTTTTGAAACTTTGCTATTCTATTTTTATAAACAGAAAAAATCCGATTTAAATTCTAAAAATCGGGGAAAAAATTGTTTTCTGTACAGCCAATTATGTTGAAATGCAGAGATTTTTGTATTTTGTTTTTACATTTGATACGTTTTGATTTTGTAACATTTTTTAATGTAAAGTCGCGCTTTCTATGTAACCAGAGTTAAATGTCATATTAAAAAAAATAAAAATATTTATTCCGGTAGCTCAGTGGTATAGTCCCAGAAACAAGTCCTTGATATCTAATCGTTTCTTTAATATTTTTTTCGGACGGGTCCTTCATAATTGAAGGCCTCGCTCAAAAAAACGAGCTATCTGCATTTTTCAAAATTGTTATTTTCAGCTCATTATTCAACCTGCCAACGTTGTCAAGCTATCTGTCATATGGTCCGTTTTTGTACACTTATAACTATCGGAGAGCCAGAGACTCTTCACCAATAAAGCAGCATATTTTTGTGACCCCGAAACCGCTGAAAACGCGAATTCGAATTTTTTTGCAGATAGCTCTTTCAGCAAGGCCCTCTCAACTATATGTCAAGACCATTTGTCAAAGAAAATAAAATAAAAACACGGCATGTGTAATAATGAGCGCGTCACAGTTCTAACAATTAACTTGGTTACATGAAAAATTCGGCTAGGTAGTGTTACCCTAAAAGTATTTTAAGAGATTTTTGATTTTTCTTTTCCGTTTTTTATCTGTTTTTTAAAAGCAGACTTAAATAAACCAGTTCCGGTTTTTATATGAATATTGAGGAGATATCAAAAGACTTTTGTATTTATTTTGATTTTTGCTTAGAAATATCTACTCGTTATTTTAGAAGGACTCCGGTTACAACGAATTCAGTGTAAAGTGTTTCGGCGTAACAAGAAATTGCCATGGGATGAGCTGGTTTTTTTTTAAATTCTGTTTTAACTTGCATACTGGACGATTTGGCTTTCGTTTGTCTGTCTGTCTCTTCCGCGATAACTCTCGACCGGATTCTTCAAAAATTTTGCAATATAATATAACTGTTCTGTGGTAAAAAATAGAAAATGGGCCAAAAAAAAAGGAGATAGTAAGACCAATAATTAATAATCTTACGTAATTTTTTGAAAGAAAAAAAAAAATACTTGAATAAAAAGTTTTCACCGCCAGCGTCGGTGGCGAGTTGAATACACCGGTTCTCGTAGGATCACCGAAGTTGAGCAACGTCCAGCAAGGTGAAGACTTCGTGATGCTGGCATTCCGGACCAACCCAGGCTCGGTGAGGTTAATGTGAGTAGCAGGTTTCTGAGTTTCCTGCGAATGGAGGATAAAAAAAAGATTCCAAGAGAAATCTTTCCTCTCATTGCATCTTAAACTTAATTTAATCTCTATAATATTCAAAGTAGTGACTAGTCCTGATAAACTAACAAGTAGATATAGATCTTGTTTTGTTCAACAGAACACACTTTAGCCGTGTTTTTCTTTTGGATTAAAAAAATTCCAGGTTCAGTTATTTCCAAAGTCATTTTCTTCCAAGTTTAGCTTCGCCACTATTCGTGAAAGAAAAATGGTTTCGGTACTTTTAAAGATAAACAATGGAAAAATGAAAACTTAACCTATAAAAGAAATGGAAGCAAGAATTTTATAAATCTATTTTGGTTAACCAAACTGGAAGAAGACTTCTCCTCTTCCAAAAGAAAAATGACTTTCTTCCAGTTCGTCCATTTTATTCCATTTGAATCCACTTTGGTTAGAAAGAAAAATACGGCTTTTGTTAAACACTTCTCTTTTTCCTTAACCTACTTGGGGTCGGCATTGGTTTTCCAATGCAACGTAACCTCTTCCTAATAGGTAAGGTTGTTGGTCCTTCGACCCTGGTGGACGATTTTCAGGACTCTGTTGACTGTTGAGGCCTCTAACATTTTTTTATTTATTAATAATGATATACAGGGTGATTCAGAAAAGTACCGTCAAACGTTAACCACATATTCTATGGGCTAGTTAAGGAGGGGTCAACTCTATAAAAGAAAGTGCGCAAATGCCTCCTAACGGAGGTACACGCCCCTTAAGGTGTTTTTAAACAATCGAAATTTTCATTTTACGGCTTACCTATTTGGGATATCGCGATATGGTAAAAAAATCACTCTCAATACTAGATGAAACCTTTCTTTTGGCATACAATTTAACAGCATTCCAATTTCAGGGGCGGTCTGAGGAGGGTCAGATGGAAGAAAAAACGTTCTAACTTTTTAGTCGTTGCTTGTAATTGAATTTGGTTTTCACCATTTTAAAACCTATGTCATTGTCTACAAAAATAGTCTGAATAATTTTTCCCTCAAATTAACACAAAAACTTGAAAATTGAAATTGAAGATTTTAAAACCGCATTAAATTTTGAAACCTATGCAACTAGCATACAATTTTAGAACAAGAATTTTCAGCCAATTCATTATTTAACAATGAAATACACCTGGAATATTTGAACGTGTTCGTCAATCTTTTCGAAGGCATATGGAGGTCTGCATTGAAGCCAGAGGAGCCCATGTGGAACATTTGCTGTAAATCTTATTTCGGCTTAAGCCCTTCAATTTCGATTTTCAAGCGTTTGTGTTGGTTTGAGAAAAAAATTATTCAGAACATTTTTGTAGACAATGACAGACGTTTTAAAAGGGTGAAAACCAAATTCAATTACAAGCAACGACTAAAAAGTTAGAACCTTTTTTCTACCATCTGACCCTCCTGAGACCGCCCCTGACATTGAAATGGTGTTTAATTTTGTGCCAAAAGAAAGGCGCTATCTAGTATTGAGAGTGATTTTTTTACCACATTGCGATATCCCAAATAAGTAAGCCGTAAAATGAAAATTTCGACTGTTTAAAAACACCTTAAGGGGCGTGTACCTCCGTTAGGAGGCATTTGCGCACTTTCTTTTATAGAGTTGACCCCTCCTTAACTAGCCCATAGAATATGTGGTTAAAGTTTGACGGTACTTTTCTGAATCACCCTGTATATTTACACAGGAGACTTAACAATCACAGTCCTTGCTCCTCTTTAACATTTAACACTTTGAGCCCATGAATACCATATATGACCCTCAGCTGACATTTCACAAAGGACATGAGTACCATATATGACCCTCACCCAAAATTTCACTGTAGACTTGTGTACTCTATATAGTATTCACGACCTTCCTTTACTTGGAAGACATGAGTACTCCCTATGGTATTCGTTTCTATGTGTAT
Organism: Bactericera cockerelli; assembly: GCA_024516035.1. NCBI lineage: Eukaryota > Metazoa > Arthropoda > Insecta > Hemiptera > Triozidae > Bactericera > Bactericera cockerelli. The sequence goes on from CM044966.1 coordinate 20,486,995, forward strand.
CTCATAGGGAACAGGTTCTTGTGGTCCTTGGGAGCAATGTATGAGTGTTGGGTTCTGAAATTTGTGGTCCCTCGTGCTCACTCGCCGATTCCAGCTCTGGGGCTCAAAGTGTTAATAACATAGTTAGATTATTTTACGTGGTACCGGCGATACCCTATACCCTGGTACGTAAAAAATTTAAATCGGAGCAAAAAAATATTATTATTTTTACAAAAATCATTTTATTATTTCGCAAAATTGATTTCCTTTTTTTAAAGAACGTCAATAATTAGCTTAATTTCTATTCAATACAAAAACGAATTATCTATATTATTATTATAATATTATTAATAATATATTATTATAATAAATATATTAAATGTAAGCGGCCTCAACGGAGTCCCAAAAATCGTCTGTATCCCGCTGTAGGTACCAGGGTCTGGGGGCGAGGGTCTAGGCCCAGGGTCCTCGTTGTGGCCGCCCACATAAGTTTGGGCACTACTACTTCTACACTCTACGGCCACATGCCCTTCCTAACTCCAACCCTGCTAAGGGCCACTGTTTATGTTTCAACTCCTGGCGGTATCATGTCGTGCCCCTGAGTAGTCATCAATTTTCTTCGTTCTTCTTCGTTCAAGTTTCTGTTTTCTAAATTTCGAAAATAATAATAAAAAAATACAATTTTAATAATTTTACTTTCACTGAAAAATGACTTTTATTTTATAAATTTATGCTTAGAACCTACGAATATATTTAGTTTGTAAAATGCAATTTGAGACTCCACTGTTATAATAATAATATCGCCTTATTTATACTGCCCAATTAGGACTATTAAGTCCCATTATTCCAGCAGTAAGCCCAAGACATATTATTATGTGGTAAAAATCCCAAATGGGAGGATAACTTGTCATGTCCCGGCTGGGTTTCGAACCCGCCACCTCTAGATTCACAGAGTGCCGCCTTTGCCACTGAGCTACTAGGTAACCACCAGACGAGGTTAATGCTTAAGCTTAAAGCATTTTCTAGAACCTAACCATTAGAGTCTTATTATTATGTGGTCATACACTCATACACTCAAATAAATGAGAAAAATTCATGCATTGTGTGGGATTCGATCCAACGGATCCCTACGCTACCTGGATTACCAGACTAGCGCCTTAACCACTCCGACTACCAAATAATAGTTCTTGCTATAAGTTGAACATTTATCATATTTGTTTTCATCACTTTCGTGATATAACAACTACTGAAACTCGCTTTACTAAATCTACGGACTTGAACCATCGACCTCCAAATTACAAGTCCGCCGCCTTATCGATCAAGCTACTGAGGTCGGTTTCTTGCTATATGTTAAGGAAATGACAGAGAACAAGAACTGAGTAGATATTTTAGACATGTTAATTTTATTTATTTGTTCCTCCTACTACAAAAGTATATTATACATGGATTTATCATTATTAGAAGTATTACAGAGAAATACTTATTAGAAGTATTACAGAGTATTACTTATTTGAAGTATTACTTGTTACAAGTAGTGTTACTTAGAAGTATTACATAAAAATACTTATTATAAAGTATTACAGAGTATTACTTATTAGAAGTATTACAGATAAATACTTATTACAAGTATTACAGAGAAATACTCATTAGAAGTATTACAGAGTATTACTAACTAGAAATTACAGAGAAATACTTATGACAAGAATTACAGAGTATTACTTATTAGAAGTATTACAGAGACATACTCATTAGAAGTATTACAGATAAATTCTTATTACAAGTATTACAGAGAAATACTCATTAGAATTATTACTAACTAGAAATTACAGAGAAATTAAACAGTCCGAAACAAATGAAAATAAAAGTTAATCATCAACCAATGTATACAAGGTACAAAAAATAAAAAAATGAAGACATTGAATGAGTAAATGTGTAAGTAGAATTAGTATGGCTGTTGTTTTGGCAAGTAACTAATAATAAAAGTAATAATGTCGCCTTATTTATACTGCCGATTTAGAAGAGTATTAAGTCCCATTATTCCAGCAGTAAGCTCAAAACGTATTAAAGTGATCACTTTTCAAACTAATAGAGAAAAAATTGAAATTTATTCCAACAAGCTGATACAGAATTGTCCTGTAGTGTTACCCTCCATTTACAGGACACTCACAAACGTGCTATCAACATTAACCTCACCCAGCCTGGGTTGGGCCGGAATGTCAGCATCACGAAGTCTTCACCTCGCTGGTCGTTGCTTAACTTCGGTGATCCTACGAGAACCGGTGCATTCGACGCGCCATCGACGCTGACATTAGGCCTAATGAAGTCCCATTATTTCAACAGTAAGTCCAAGACGTATTTCTATTAAGAGTGTACCATAGAATTGATTCTGAAAATTTCTAGAAATAAAACTAGGACGAGCCAGCGTCGATGGCATGTTGAATACACCGGTTCCCTTCAGAACACCGAAGTTAAGCGACATCCAGCGAGGTTAAGACTTGGATGGGTGACCATTCAAATTCTAATTCTCGTGACGCTGGCTTTTCCCGGCCCCACTCAGGCTGGGTGAGGTCAATGTGAGTAGCAGGTTTGTGAGTTTCCTGCGAATGGAGGGTAAAACCCCCGTCGTGATATGACCATGGCAGTTGAAAGCGACGTTAAACCCCACTAAAAAAAATAAAAAATAAAAAAAATAAAAAAAAAAAAAAAAAAAAACTAGGACGCCACGTAAATTCATTATTAAATTTACATGAAGTTTACCACTCTCTGAATGCAATATTCAAACGAAATCTGCCGGTTGAAAGAAACGGTGAAGTTATCATATTTGTGTTAATCACTTTCGTGTTGTCCCGACTACCCAAACTCGCTTTACAAAAACTACGCTTAAACCGGGACTTGAACCACCGACCTCCAGGTTACAAGTCCGCGGCCTTATCGATCAAGCTACTGAGGTTGGTTGCAAGGAAGATTTAGGGACGGTGGGAGTGCTTTCGAGGCTAGTTGAAATTTTTTTTTTACAAAGAAACATATATGAAGTAAAACTAGAATTATTATAACATTTCTACCAAAGTTTACTTAGGAGAAAAAGAAACGATAATATTATGATTGCTAGAATTGAATTAATCTTATGAATAACCTGGGAACACTATTATGTACATCAAATATTGGAATTCTAACATATAATTATACTCAGCAAGGTTTGTTTCCTAGTGAGTGCAACATTTTAGCCGTATTTTTCTTTCTAACCAAACTGGAATAAAATTAACTAAACTGGAAGCAAGTCATTTTTCTTTTGGAACAGGATATTTTTCCTCTTCCTTCTTCCAGTTTGGTTAACCAAAATGGAAGTAGAAAATTCTTGTTTTCAGTTCTTTTATAGGTTAAGCCCATTGTTTATCTTAAAAAGTACCGAAACGCATTTTTCTTTCACGAATGTGGTGAAGTTGACCTTGGAATATCGTTATCATACTGACTGAAACTTTCAACAATTCGCCAAACATATTGGAGGAGCAAGGTCTCTGATTATTAAGTCTCCTCTGAAAATAAACATAAAAAAATCGCCGAAATTCTACAAAAAAGGTTGCTCTCAGTAGAAAATCGACTTGAGAAATCATGAGCTAAATTTACACATCTAATTTAAGGGAAGGTCACTAATTATACAACCCAACATCTACCCATGATAGTGATAAAAGTTACCATGAATCGTATAGATTTTGAAGATTTTGGTGAATCTGTCATCTCCACAAAAAAAAAAAAAAAAAAAAAAAACCATTCCTCAGGTTGCTACACAACTAATCTAAGGGAAGGTCGCTAATTATACAACACAACATCTACCCATAATAATAATAAAAGTTACCATGAATTGAATAGATTTTGAAGATTTTGGTGAAACTGTCATCTCCACCAAAAAAAAAAAAAAAAAAAAAATAGAAGGTCCATTCCTCAAGTTGCTACACAACTAATCTAAGGGAAGGTCACTAATAATTATACAACCCAACATCTACCCATGATAATAATACAACTAACCATGAATTATATAGATTTTGAAGATCACCGATCTATGATTTTGGTGAATCTGTCATCTCCACTAGAAAAATGGAAGGTCCATTTTTTAAGTTGCTACACACCTAATCTAAGGGAAGGTCACTAATCAAAAGATTCAACATCTACTCATGATAACTATACAATAACTAAACATGTCTTTTGTATAGTAGAGACGAGCTTCGATATAATAATAATATGGCCTTATTTATACTGTCCGATTAGGACTGTTAAGTCCCACTATTCCAGCAGTAAGCCCAAGACATATTTTTATGTGGTAAAAGTCCTATGACTATACAAGACGTATACATTCATGCCATTCCGGAAAAGGAAAATCTCAATCAATTCCGCTCCGGCAGGGATTCGAACCCGCAACCTCCGGGTCAGCAACCTCTTAACCACTGAGCCACGGAGGTCGGCTTACTTAGTGACCTTGGTTCAGTTTTTTGCTTTTCACAAAGGAGTCGAAACAAATCCTATAATCGTCTATCCCGGTAGTGGTAAAGGCGGCACTCAAAAGTTAAGAGCAACCAATGCTCTTAACTATTGAGCCAGGAAGGTCGGCAGTACTGTCTGTCCCGGCGGTAGCTCAGTGGTAAAGGCGGCACTCTGTGAATCCAGAGATTCCAGAGGTCGCGGGTTCGAAACCCAGCCGAGACATGACAAGTTATGCTTCCCTTAGGGATTTTTACAACTTTTTTTTAATGTAACAATTGTTTGTTTCTTTGTATTCATGTATATATTGGGCCACGCCCGTTTATTAAAAAAAAAAAAAAACATAATAATACGTCTTGGGCTTACTGCTGGAATAATCAGACTTAATAGTCCTAATCGGGCTGTATAAATAAGACGACATTATTATTATTATTATTATGCATCTGAATCTCTACAAGTAACTAAATTGATAAACTACAACTTCTTTATGAAGATTTTTATTAAATAATCAGAAATGGGGTTGCTTTTCAAATAATTGAACGTCATGGATTAAGAAAACTAATATCAAGGTTAAAAGTACTCCGAAAAAAATCAAGTAAATAAGTAAAGCTAATTACGTATTTTATATACTTTTCCCTACAATACACAAAAAAAATCTGACCAATTACAGTCGAAACTTGAATATATGAGAATGATTTTCAGATTAAATTTATCACTCCATAAGGGAAAAATAACCACTTTATAAAAGAAACCTGGAAATAAGAGAACGATACAAGAAAGCACTTTAAAATTAACATACATTTTAGAGTTTCATAAATTGAAAACCACTTTAGGTTTTTTTAAGAGATCAAAATTTGGTTAAAAGTTCAAATATATAAATTGACCTCTTTAGAACTACTAGTCAGAAGTATCCTATTTTAAGTCATGTAAGATTGAATCCTGGAAGAAGTAATGAATGATTATATAATCCGACGTTAAATATTTAATTTTTGGTTGAGTTATCTTAAGTTACCTAAGTAATTCTGGGTACATAAATAATGTAAGTCATAGATGAAGTAATCTTGGTTTGAGAAATTCTGCATTATTTAAGACTTAAGTAATCTTGGGTTAAGAAATCCTGAATTATTTCAGGTAATTTTGGGTTAATAAATTCATTATTTTAAAGTAATCTTAGGTTAAGCTGGATTATTTTAAGTTATCTTGGGTTAAGAAATCTTGGATTATTTTAGGTAATCTTGGGTTAAGAAATCCTAAATTATTTTAAGTAATGTTGGGTTAAAAATTCCTGGATTATTTTAAGAATCCTTGGACTAAGACATGATTCAGTAATCCTGCACTAAGTAATCCTTCATTAAGAGGATTAAGAAATCCTGGATTAATTGAATTATTCTTGAGTTTAATAAAACTTGGGTTACGTAATCCTGCATTAAATAATGTAAAGATTAAGTAATCTTGGATTATTTCAAACATTCTGAGTTAAGAAATCTTGGGTTAACTATTCCTGGATTATTCAAAGTACTCTAAGTTAAGAAATCTTGGGTGAACTAATCCTGGATTAAGCCAGCGTCGATGGCATGTTGAATACACCGGTTCCCTTCAGAACACCGAAGTTAAGCGACATCCAGCGAGGTTAAGACTTGGATGGGTGACCATTCAAATTCTAATTCTAGTGACGCTGGCTTTTCCCTGCCCCACTCAGGCTGGGTGAGGTCAATGTGAGTAGCAGGTTTGTGAGTTTCCTGCGAATGGAGAGTAAAACCCCCAAAAAAACGAGCTATCTGCATTTTTCAAAATTGTTATTTTCAGCTCATTATTCAACCTGCCAACGTTGTCAAGCTATCTGTCATATGGTCCGTTTTTGTACACTTATAACTATCGGAGAGCCAGAGACTCTTCACCAATGAAGCAGCATATTTTTGTGACCCCGAAACCGTCGAAAAAGCGAATTCGAAAAAAAAAAAAAAAAAAAAAAAAATGCAGGTAGCTCTTTCAGCAAGACCCTCCAATTATTATGTCAAGACCATTTGTCAAAGAAAATAAAATAAAAACACGGCATGTGTAATAATGAGCGCGTCACAATTCCAGCACTTAACTTGGTTACATGAAAAATTCGGCTAGGTAGTGTTACCCTAAAAGTATTTTAAGAGATTTTTGATTTTTCTTTTCCGTTTTTTATCTGTTTTTTAAAAGCAGACTTAAATAAACCAGTCCCGGTTTTTATATAAATATTGAGGAGATATCAAAAGACTTTTGTATTTATTTTGATTTTTGCTTAGAAATATCTACTCGTTATTTTAGAAGGACTCCGGTTACAACGAATTCAGTGTAAAGTGTTTCGGCATAACAAGAAATTGCCATGGGATGAGCTGGTTTTTTTTTAATTCTGTTTTAACTTGCATACTGGACGATTTGGCTTTCGTTTATCTGTCTGTCTGTTCCGCGATAACTCTCGACCGGATTCTTCAAAAATTTTGCAATATAATATAACTGTTCTGTGGTAAAAAATAGAAAATGGGCCAAAAAAAAGGAGATAGTAAGACCAATAATTAATAATCTTACGTAATTTTTTGAAAGAAAAAAAAAAAAATACTTGAATAAAAAGTTTTCACCTCCAGCGTCGGTGGCGAGTTGAATACACCGGTTCTCGTAGGATCACCGAAGTTGAGCAACGTCCAGCAAGGTGAAGACTTCGTGATGCTGGCATTCCGGACCAACCCAGGCTCGGTGAGGTTAATGTGAGTAGCAGGTTTCTGATTTTCCTGCGAATGGAGGGTAAAAAAAAGATTCCAAGAGAAATCTTTCCTCTCATTGCATCTTAAACTTAATTTTAATCTCTATAATATTCAAAGTAGTGACTAGTCCTGATAAACTAACAAGTAGATATAGATCTTGTTTTGTTCAACAGAAACACACTATAGCCGTGTTTTTCTTTTGGATTAAAAAAATTCCAGGTTCAGTTATTTCCAAAGTCATTTTCTTCCAAGTTTAGCTTCGCCACTATTCGTGAAAGAAAAATGGTTTCGGTACTTTTAAAGATAAACAATGGAAAAATGAAAACTTAACCTATAAAAGAAATGGAAGCAAGAATTTTATAAATCCATTTTGGTTAACCAAACTGGAAGAAGACTTCTTCTCTTCCAAAAGAAAAATGACTTTCTTCCAGTTCGTCCATTTTATTCCATTTGAATCCACTTTGGTTAGAAAGAAAAATACGGCTTTTGTTAAACACTTCTCTTTTTCCTTAACCTACTTGGGGTCGGCATTGGTTTTCCAATGCCGTAACCTCTTCCTAATAGGTAAGGTTGTTGGTCCTTCGACCCTGGTGGACGATTTTCAGGACTCTGTTGACTGTTGAGGCCTCTAACATTTTTTTATTTATTAATAATGATATGGGTCATTTTCATTTATCTTGGGCATATCAAGTCCGCAACCTTTCTCCTTTAATAAATGTGGAAATAATAGGGATATATGACTAAAATCTATTTGATCACATAGGAAACAATTTTTTTTATAAATCACAATAATATATTGTCTTTTAAACTAATGTGGAGACTCAAAATTGCCAGTTATGTAAGTAACGTTCATGATATTTTAGGTGTCCCTTAGTCTAAGATTTTACTGTGTCTGATAGAAAAAAATGCATTTCTCCCCATTATTTGCACCAAAATCCAATATAAATGAGAAAAATACAGTTTATTTAGGATGTGACCATTAGTTTTCATATAATAATGTTCACCTCATTCTACAGACGTGTAAAGTTGTGTCCCTACGAAGAAAAAAAAATCTCCGTCATGAATGTTACCCCCAAGAAAATGTAAACCATTTTGAAAAACCCTTCGAATGAGAAGCTAGCAGCTGCCGCCATTTTGCTTCTTACAGATGACATTGTTTTTGTTTTGAAATTTCCTGTCAGTTGGATGTTGGATGCAGTACAGTGAGGGACAATGGTGGGTCTAATTTTTTTTGACAAGAACGTTACGCGGTTTTTAAAATAAATTGTAATGATTATTTAATATACAGGGTGTCCCACCAAACTTGGACACCTCAATTTACTCGGCCCTGAAAGAGTTTTTGAAAAATAAAAAAATCTAGGGTACATGTGCTAATTATGCGGTTTCAGTTATGAAATTTTTTTTATACAGGGTGGTTGAAAAGTCAGAAATTGAGGTGACAACTTTCGATTTTTAAATGGATCGACCTGAATTTTATTTGATAATTTTACTTCTAAATGATTCTTGAGTACTTTTTTAAACAAAAATATTACATACAGGGTGGTTTTTTTTCGACCAATTTTTTTTCTAAATCTTGAATAACTCAAGTTTGGTTAATTTTTTCGATAACAAGAACAGAAAGTGTTTGTGTAATGAATACACGTACTTTCAATTGGCATCAAAAAAAATTATACAGGGTGGTTCACAAGTGAAATAATTACTTGATTTTTTTTAAAACCGAGTTTTTTTAATTTTTTATTTAGGATTAATAATTCCTATCTAATTTTACACATTTTTCGTTAGTCATATCGAAAAACAAAACTAAAGTGTTGTACAGGGTGAGACATAATTTTTTTGTAACACCCTGTATATGGGCAGTCAAAGAGACGCAAAATTAAATATAAAGACTAAATATGCAAGAAAAACTTTGATTTTTAATTAAACTAAAAAGTTATGGTTTTTTAACTAATATTGTCGCATGGACCACCCTGTAGATATTTTCTTAAACTACCATGTAGGTACTCTAAGTAGTCTAAGTTGTATAAAATTCAACGAACACTTTGTATCATGTGGGAAAAACAAGTAAAAAACACGAATTTGAAGCCATTTTCAATTTGGTGTCCACACTAAATGATTTTAAAACTTGAAATAAAAAGTAGGTAAGTGTAGACACAAAATTGAGCATAGCTTTTTGAATTCATTTTTTTTCTTTCAGATTTGGACTCCTCGTTGAATTTTAGACAGTTTCGACTACCCATATGATGGTTTAAGAAAATATCTACAGGGTGGTCCATGCGACAATATTAGTTAAAACACCATAACTTTTTAGTTTAATTAAAAATCAAAGTTTTTCTTGCATATTTAGTCTTTATATTTAATTTTGCGTCTCTTTGACTACCCATATACAGGGTGTTACAAAAAAATTATGTCTCACCCTGTACAACACTTTAGTTTTGTTTTTCGATATGACTAACGAAAAATGTGTAAAATTAGACGAGAATTATTAATCCTAAATAAAAAATTAAAAAAAACTCGGTTTTAAAAAAAATCAAGTCATTATTTCACTTGTGAACCACCCTGTATAATTTTTTTTGATGCCAATTGAAAGTGCGTGTATTCATTACACAAACACATTTTGTTCTTGTTATCGAAAAAATTAACCGAACTTGAGTTATTCAAGATTTAGAAAAAAAATTGGTCGAAAAAAAACCACTCTGTATGTAATATTTTTGTTTAAAAAAGTACTCAAGAATCATTTAGAAGTAAAATTATCAAATAAAATTCAGGTTGATCCATTTAAAAATCGAAAGTTGACACCTCAATTTCTGACTTTTGAACCACCCTGTATAAAAAAAATTTCATAACTGAAACCGCATAATTAGCACATGTACCCTAGATTTTTTTATTTTTCAAAAACTCTTTCAGGGGCCGAGTAAATTGAGGTGTCCAAGTTTGGTGGGACACCCTGTATAATGCATTTCTTTAATTCTTCTGCATGTCCTCTTTCCAATCAAATATTTTTTTTTGTAAAGTGAATATTCTTTCATGGAGAAAAGATTGTTTTAGTGGCGTGTTACTCATGAACGTTACCGTCATGAACGTTACCCGTGGTCATGAACGTTACCTGGTACGTTAAGTTTTTGTAATTTTGTGTGAAGAGGTAGCTTCTAGAAATATTCTAAATGAAAGCTTTTGCTCAAAGGTATTTGTCTTAGTCTTCTGAGCCTAAAAAATTGTTAAAAATTGTTTAGGAAAAATGTGACGTTCATGACTTGAAAAAATCCAATTGCCCAAGATAAATGAAAATAACCCATATACAGGGTCTTCATAAAGTCTCACCCAGGCCTAGGTTTCTCGAAAACGACTGAGAATATCAAAAAATGCAAAAACCCGTATTCCTTTATATTTAGGGGGATTGATTTTCAGCCAAATTTTTTTTGCCTACACGGCCCCAGTCAGGCTGGGCATGGACCAACTTTAAAATCTTAAATAGAATGGTATGTCTTGTGGCATATTGTTTTAAAGGTCTTATTGAAAGAAGTTTATTACAATAAATTTCAGTGTGCTACAACTAACCGTTCTCGAGATACAGGGTCGGACGTCCTGCGTAATATCCATATATTTTGACCTATAACTCGTTAACCGTAAATTATGGAGAAAATTTTTCTTGTTAATAATAACTCCTTATGACAAGACCTTTCGAACAAGTTATAACTCGACTTACTCTGTTGATGTTAGTTTCTGGTCGGTTTCGTCAGCCAGCCGGACGAACAGTCGAAAAAAATTTAACGAAAAAACAAATCAAGTTTTAACTTGTTCGAAAGTTCTTGCCATAAGGAGTTATTATTAACAAGAAAAATTTTCTTCATAATTTACGGTTAACGAGTTATAGGTCAAAATATACGTATATTACGCAAGACGTCCGACCCTGTATCTCGAGAACGGTAAGTCGTAGCTCACTAAAATTTGTTGTAATGAACTTCTCTTAATAAGACCTTCAAAACAATATGCCACAAGACATACCAATATATTTAAGATTTTAAAGTTGGTCCACGCCCAGCCTGACTGGGGCCGTGTAGGCAAAAAAATTTGGCTGAAAATCAATCCCCCTAAATATAAAGGAATACGGGTTTTTGCGTTTTTTGATATTCTGAGTCGTTTTCGAGAAACCTAGGCCAGTGGCGGCTCCTGACTTCAAGACTAGGTGAAGACAAATTATACCCAGAAGTATTGAAAAAATAAAATTATTAATTTATCAGATCTTAGTTCTTATGGTCTCATAAACACAGCCCATTGTAAGTTATGGCTGTTTCCCTGCAGAGCATGATTTTCTCTCATACCAGTTTTGCATCATATAAGTTTTTATAGGTACTTTTTTTGGAGAACACTTGGTACTTAATAAATAAACAAGGCCAGCAGAACAATTTATCAACACTTGAGCTGGTACACAGCCATTCATTTTTCATAAACCATTCAGGCTTGAACTGTATGGCTGTGGGGCAGGCATTTGCTTTACTTTTTTAGTGGTGGTTATAGTAATTGGAGAAATTGGACATCCAGTAATCATAATATTTTCTCATCCTCATTACTTCTTAATCTGAATGGGGTTACTTTCAATGTTTGAACTCCATAATTTTGTGGGAATCTCATTGTTTCTTTGAAATATTGTTATTAATTATTCATCTTAATAAAAAATATTTATTCATCTTAATAAAAAATATTAACTAAAAGTTGGTAAAAAGGAATTAAAATAAAAATATTAGGATTATACCTCAGTAGATAGGTAGGTACAACATTTTAAAGAGGGGTTAGAACTGGGAAGGAAAGAAAGTTAGTTGAAGACTAAAAATTACAATCCAAAACTGGAAGAAAATCCACCACCAGATTACAAAATAAATCTAAGAAAACATACTTACTACAAATATAAAATCAGCTTAAATTTGTGTTACCATTGATGTTTAAATGACTATTTATGAAAAACACAGATATTGCCTTATAATTTTAAGTACTTCACTGGAAGCTGTGTGCTTAGCTACCTGCAACCTGCATAATTATAATGTTATTTCTGACACTGAAAGAAGTACATAGCTACTTCATATTCAACTTATTATGAAAAGCACAGGTCAGATCAGGTAGGAATAATGTTTCTATCCTGTATCAAATACTGGCAAATAACTTTATTAACTAGTTACACCAATTAAAAGTCACTTGATTACCGTTGAAAAGATTTGAAAATAATCTAATAAAATTTAAAAAGTGCACTACAAGTTTTGAAGACATTACTGCTTTGAAAGATATTGACAATGAAATTAAAACCTGTTTAAAAAATTTAGATATTGACATTCCAGTTGATGAAGCAAAAGCAGCCCTAGTCCGAGAGAAACTGAGAGACAAAGAGTTTGTCAAGTGGGAAGGAATGAAACTGAAGGGGGCAGGTGTTAGCCTTTTCAAGGAAGTGAAAAGTCACAATAAATATTTAACAACCAAAGAAGGCCTTACAAATAATGAAGTAACAGAGGTGATAAAGATGTGTACCAACACAGTGGCAGTCAGAGCTATTCCTGGTAGATCCAATGATGGTGTGCAGTGCCGCCGGTGCCCAATGGGTCCCGAGAATAAACCCACTGAAACACTTGCACACGTACTTGGAAATTGCCAGTTCAGTCATCTCCTGCGTATAAATCGCCATAACACTGTCCGAACTATGCTTGCTAATGAATTTAGAAAAATGAACAAATATGAAGTTTATGAAGAAGTGAGTGGTTTAGCTGAGGATGGATCATGTAGAAGAATTGATATAATGGTCATTGACAGGAAAACAAAGAAAGGTATAATTATTGACCCAACTATCCGTTTTGAAATCAACCAAAATCAACCGATGGATGTCCATGAAGAAAAAGGTAGTATTTATATCCCTACTATACCCCACTACAAGGAGAAATACAATCTTGCTCATATTGAGGTCATTGGTATCATGATCGGGGCAAGAGGTACCATTACCTCCTTCTTCAGAGATTTCTGCCGACGTTTCAACATCAAAGAAGATGCCATTAAATCAATTGTCCAACATGTCATTAGAGCATCAATATCAATGGTCAGAAATCACATATATGGACCTCGTTAACTCCTACATTAACCCCCATCTGCTTTACATTCATAGATCTATTTTACTAATCCTAATATTTGAATAATGCCATGTTATAGTCAAAATTTATCCCTGGGTTTTTTTTTTCCAAATTTCATCTCTAACCATCAAAACTTCTGTACTGGTATTCTTTGTCTTCGGGCAGCCTGCTGCTGGGCAGGAAGACGGCATTTCAGCATATCTCTCTAAGAGATACAATGTTGCCAAGTTAATTTCATAGCTAAATTTCTACAAAATTCAAGAGCTATATTTTAAATTTAAAGAAATCCCTCAAATCATGTAAGACGTATTTATTTATTTAAAAAAATAATACTACACCGCCTGAACAGAATTTTCTTTTGCGAATTTCATTTCAAAACGTCTAATTTCATGATTTTTTTTTTTAAAGTGGTTTCATAGTCAGGATCTTAAACAGGACCAAAATTGTCCCTATTTAAAAACTTCTTGGAACAACTAGATAAAAGATTATCTTATTTGGCTCAATCTCGGTACCTACATTAAATAATAATTCCGAGATTTGACTTCAATCGAGATGTCCTTTTTAACACTATAGTTGACAAGATACATATTAAGTAGTTAAAATTTATTGGTATCAGCTATCGTTTAGGAACTATGTATAAAACTAGAACCCAAAAAATGAGAAATAATATCCAAAATTCCTGACACAAAATCCTGCTTTCCTAACGCCTACGTTATTACTATTATTTTTTTTTTTTTTTTTTTTTTTTAATATTACAAGATTGTGCTAGATATGGGAGGCTAAATCATTGTCTGGTTTCCTAGGTCTGGCATAATGCTACTGGCAACAATGTTAATATCAAAAACACGTGACATCGCGCATGGTATGTGGCTTCGTGACATTTCGTATGAGGTCGTGTAGATAATGTAAACTGAATACAACTGAAGACTGTCCTCAGTAGCATATTACATAGATATAGTTCTTGCCTAATATTTCATGATACCTACTTGGAAATACTCAACTCTGATTGGTTGATTCAAGGACAACTGAAGACAATTGGGAATGGGGCTTTCCCAAATGACTATTTTTTTCGAGCAGATGATTGATTCTAATGTAAAAAGACCCGAGGAACACGATTTTGATGTTCAAAAATTAAAAAAGTCATTCCTTAGGGATGAAAAGGCTCTCCAAAGGTCTTCCTTGAAATAACGCAATCTGATTGGTCGCCTACGCTGTGACGTCAAAAGTATGTAAACAAACAATTTTGAAACGCTACTTCGAATTTTGTGTGTAGTATTACATTAGAGTTGAATGTGAAGAGTCGATTTAAAACTGTAATAAATTTGTGAATTTTAACTCTAATACAGTATTTTAAACTTTAATGTTAACTAACAATGTCTAAAATATCAGTAGATGACGGTATTGCAAAGGCTGTCAGTGGAAATTTACCTGCAGTAAGGACTTTTACAATGGCCAATTTCTTCAATTTACGCGTGTATTTCACGCGTGCTGCAGACGTACTTAGTAAACCAATTTCAAGTGCAGCCAGCCGTCCAATCGCTCGCTTTGGTTAAGAAACGTCCAGCGTGGTTAGGACAAAGATCGGTGAACGGTTTGGTTTATTTTAAAATTTATCATTGGTAATTACAAGCCCCACGATTTACTGGTAAGTAAACTCCGGAACGGCTCAGTACTTTGTCTTTTAATTAATAGATTGCGAACCAACTATATACAATTATACAAGGTTATTGTGTTATGTAAAAATGAGAAATTCTGTGCCAATACATATAGGCTAGAGATTTTATCAAAGGAATCTCTATATTGCTTTTTTACGTCCGACTATCGAATATGACGCTAATGTAAATCTTCTTCGTATTGGGTATTGCATTTTTTCGTTTTAAAAGAATTACGGACACAATGCTTCTTCGTGATTGATTCGCAGTGTATACACGTGGCTATTTTGAGATTGGAAGTGTTAACAATAAGTAACAACATCATCAGTCTTCTGTGAAAGTGAAACGTGAATTTGCAAAGTGTTCAAAGGCCCAGCATCGAATCCTAACTCGATCGTAGCAACCGGTTTTGACAGACAGTATGCTGGACTCTTCAACCCTTCGCGAATCACGAATTCTCACAGAACGAAAACAGAAAATAGACATTACCAATGCAAGGTCGCGACTGAAGTATCGGCAAGCTAGACTTGAGGAGTCTAGAGAGAATACCGCGTTTTCAATCGACGTGTTCCACATTGTTTTCACAACGTGTTCCACAATCAATTCTTGTAAAAGACAGCTATAGTATCAAGGATAGTACTTATAACAAATTAAATACTGTTTTTCATTCAATGAAGACTTAAAAAATCAATTTCATTGAAGTGATATCTATGAGAAACCTATGAAAACTGTAGTATTTCAAAACTCCAAAATTTTTGTTTACATACTTTTGACGTCATCAAAACAAAAATGGCTGCCCGCGAAAATTAGGGTGTTTCAAATTTTCCAATTTTCAAATGAAATTTTCTCAATGATTGCGATTCCTAAATTGAAAATGGATGTCACCAATAGAATCAGCGTGTTCTAAACCATAAGAATAATTGGTTTGTAAAAAATGTGGGAAAGCCCCATTGTCTTCACATTTGGTGTTCTCCTTGGAAAGTAACATGAAATGTTAAGCAGCATTGATCTATTTTACACAAAGCTTACTCTTTTTTTTTTTTTTTTTTTTTTTCTTGAGTTGGATCAATTGTGCCATGTTCAAGGGATTATGAGTAGTGTTTTCACTGTTCAAAATTAGGTGAAAATGTCTTCAGTGTCTTCACCCGACGAGCCGCCACTGACCTAGGCCTGGGTGAGACTTTATGAAGACCCTGTATATTTACACAGGAGACTTAACAATCACAGTCCTTGCTCCTCTTTAGCATTTAACACTTTGAGCCCATGAATACCATATATGACCCTCAGCTGACATTTCACAAAGGACATGAGTACCATATATGAACCTCACCCAAAATTTCACTGTAGACTTGTGTACTCTATATAGTATTCACGACCTTCCTTTACTTGGAAGACATGAGTACTCCCTATGGTATTCGTTTCTATGTGTATCTCATAGGGAACAGGTTCTTGTGGTCCTTGGGAGCAATGTATGAGTGTTGGGTTCTGAAATTTGTGGTCCCTCGTGCTCACTCGCCGATTCCAGCTCTGGGGCTCAAAGTGTTAATAACATAGTTAGATTATTTTACGTGGTACCGGCGATAACCCTATACCCTGGTACGTAAAAAATTTAAATCGGAGCAAAAAAATATTATTATTTTTACAAAAATCATTTTATTATTTCGCAAAATTGATTTCCTTTTTTTAAAGAACGTCAATAATTAGCTTAATTTCTATTCAATACAAAAACGAATTATCTATATTATTATTATAATATTATTAATAATATATTATTATAATAAATATATTAAATGTAAGCGGCCTCAACGGAGTCCCAAAAATCGTCTGTATCCCGCTGTAGGGCAATAGGTGAGTTCGGTGCGAAGATTACCCGCACCTTTTTCGCATGTATGAATTCGGTGCCGCCTAAAAAAGGTGATGTACGAGTTCGGTGCGGTCTTAATGACTTATAAATTGATTTTTTGTTTATAATGTACTAGTTGCTTGTTAACATTCATCCTGCTGTTATTAAGTTAGTAGATTATTTTGTAGATAGTTACATTCAGCAAGACTGTCCATTTCCTCCTTGAAGGCCATGCCTTGGGTTTATAGTAGGGTTAGATAAAATACAATGAAGGCCATGCCTTGAGTTTATAGTAGGTTTAGGTAAAATACAATGAAGGCCATGCCTTGGGTTTATAGTAGGGTTAAGTAAAATAAAATGACGGCCATGCCTTGGGTTTATAGTAGGGTTAGGTAAAATACAATGAAGGCCATGCCTTGGGTTTATAGTAGGGTTAGATAAAATACAATGAAGGCCATGCCTTGGGTTTATAGTAGGGTTAGGTAAAATACAATGACGGCCATGCCTCGGTTTATTAATTGAAGGCCATGCCTATCAGGAAAAAAAAAACTATAATTACCTGATCATCAGGGCAAGTACCAGGGCACCGAATTCATACATGACCTTTTTTAGGCGGCACCGAATTCATACATGACCTTTTTTAGGCGGCACCGAACTCATACATTTTTTTATTTTCCGCACCGAACTCATACATAGCCCGCTGTAGGTACCAGGGTCTGGGGGCGAGGGTCTAGGCCCAGGGTCCTGGTTCTGGCCGCCCACGGGAACTTCACGATTCGGCCCAAATTACCTGAGGAGACCTTTTCCATAGCATGATTCGTCCCAAAACACACTGTCAAATTTTGATCCCACACAAAAAGTCCCATTTTCATTCTAACAAAAAGTCCCACTTTCATTCCACCAAAAAATCCCTATAAAATAGTATGGAAACGTTGCCCTGAAAGAACTGAGAACAATGGCGATGTTCACGATGTTATTGTTCTGAACTAGTAACAGTCATCTTTGTTATCAGTGTTTATTTGAGTGTTTGACAGTAGGGTTAGGTAATATACATAGAAGGCCATGCCTCAAGAATATAGTAGGGTTAGGTAAAATACATAGAAGGCCATGCCTCAAGAAAATAGTAGGGTTAGGTAAAATACATAGAAGGCCATGCCTCAAGAAAATAGTAGGGTTAGGTAAAATACATAGAAGGCCATGCCTCAAGAATATAGTAGGGTTAGGTAAAATACATAGAAGGCCATGCCTAAAGAATATAGTAGGGCTAGGGATAATACATAGAAGGCAATTCCGTAATTTAATGTTGAATAATAAAAAATCCCTCAATATGTACGGTACTTAGAATGTTGCACTGGGCCGAATCGTTCGGTGACCTTTTTTACCTGAAATCGAAAACCTTTTTCATAAACCTTTTTGGGCCGAATCGTAATGCGCCCGGCCGCCCACTTAGGTTTGGGCACTCCTACTTCTACACTCTACGGCCATATGCCCTTCTTAACTTCAACCCTGCTAAGGGCCACTGTTTATGTTTCAACTCCTGGAGGTATCATGTCGTGCCCCCAGAGTAGTCATCAATTAAGTTCTTCGTTCAAGTTTCTGTTTTCTAAATTTCGAAAATAATAATAAATAAAAAAAAAATACAATTTTAATAATTTTACTTTCACTGAAAAATGACTTTTATTTTATAAATTTATGCTTAGGACCTACGAATATATTTAGTTTGTAAAATGCAAGTTGAGAATCCACTGATAAAATAATCTTTAGTGGAAGGTAACCACCAGGCGAGGTTAATGCGTAAGCTTAGAGCATTTTCTAGAACCTAACCATCAGAGTCTTATTATTATGTGGTCATACACTCAAATAAATGAGAAAAATTCATGCATTGTGTGGGATTCAATCCAACGAACGGATCCCTACGCTACCTGTATTACCAGACTAGCGCCTTAACCACTCGACTACCATATAATGGTTCTTGCTATAAGTTGAAAATTTATCATATTTGTGTTCATCACTTTCGTGATATCACAACTTCTCAAACTCGCTTTACTAAATCTACGCTGAAACCGGGACTTGAACCACCGACCTCCAGGTTACTCCGCCGCCTTATCGATCAAGCTACTGAGGTCGGTTTCTTGCTATAAGTTAAGGAAATGACAGAGAGAACAAGAAGAGAGTAGATATTTTAGACATGTTAATTTTATTTATTTGTTCCTCCTACTACAAAAGTATATTATACATGGATTTATCATTATTAGAAGTATTACAGAGAAATACTTATTAGAAGTATTACAGATTACAGAGTATTACTTATTTGAAGTATTACAGAGTATTAATTGTTACAAGTAGTGTTACTTAGAAGTATTAGATAAAAATACTTATTATAAGTACTACAGAGTATTACTTACAAGTATTACTTGGAAGTAGTACAGAGAAATACTTATTACAAGTATTACTTGGAAGTATTACAGAGTATTACTTATTACAAGTATTACAGAGACATACTTATTACAAGTATTACTAAAGAGTTTTTTAGAGAAATACTTATTAGAAATATTAAAGAGAAATACTTAAAACAAGTACTACTTAGAAGTATTACGGAGAAATACTTATGACAAGCATTACAGAGTATTACTTATTAGAAGTATTACAGATAAATACTTATTACAAGTATTACAGAGAAATACTTATTACAAGTATTACAGAGAAATACTTATTACAAGTAGTACAGAGAAATACTTATGACAAGCATTACAGAGTATTACTTATTAGAAGTATTACAGATAAATACTTATTACAAGTATTACAGAGAAATACTCATTAGAAGTATTACAGATAAATACTTTTTAGAAGTATTACACAGAAATATTCATTAGAAGTATTACAGAGAAATACTATAACTAGAAATTACAGAGAAATTAAACAGTCCGAAACAAATGAAAATAAAAGTTAATCATCAACCAATGTATACAAGGTACAAAAAATAAAAAAATGAAGACATTGAATGAGTAAATGTGTAAGTAGAATTAGTATGGCTGTTGTTTTGGCAAGTAAATAATAATAAAAGTAATAATATCGCCTTATTTATACTGCCCGATTAAGAGTATTAAGTCCCATTATTCCAGCAATAAGCCCAAGACGTATTATTATGTGGTGAAAATCCCAAATGGGAGGATAACTTGTCTTGTCCCGGCTGGGTTTTGAACCCGCGACCTCTGGAATCTCTGGATTCACACAGTGCCGCCTTTACCACTGAGCTAGCGGGACAGACTGACAGAAAGTAAATAATAATAATAATATCGCCTTATTTATACTGCCCGATTAAGAAGAGTATTAAGTCCCATTATTCCAGCAGTAAGCTCAAAACGTATTAAAGTGATCACTTTTCAAACGAATAGAGAAAAAATTAAAATTTATTCCAACAAGTTGCTAGAGAATTGTCCTGGTTCACTAGGGCAGTTTAAACTTATATATTACGGAACCAGCTCCTGTCAGGTCTAATGGTAATAGGTCGTATCGTATTCATAAAATTGAAGTTATTTTATGAATTTTATTTCATTTCAAATTTCAAACAGAGGCTTGCTATGGCCGCCCAAAGAGGCAATGCGGCGGTCATACTTGACACGTTTCCTGTCAACCAAGGGCTCGATGAGGCCTTTTTTCTATGATTTATCAAAAATATGATAACTATTGAGGAAGAGGTAACTGAGTACAATTACAGATATTAACAAAACTTTTAATCATACTTTTATGAATACGTATGGTAGTAAGATTTTCGTAGTAAGCTTGCTCATAGGGCTTTTTTAGGTTTCACGTCGCTTTCAACTGCATGGTTATATCACGACGGGGGTGTTACCTTCCATTCGCAGGAAACTCACTAACCTGCTACCCACATTAACCTCACCCAGCCTGGGCTGGGCCGGAATGTCAGCATCACCAAGTCTTCACCTCGCTGGTCGTTGCTTGACTTCGGTGATCCTACGAGAACCGGTGCATTCGAGGGGCCATCGACGCTGACATTAGGCCTCATGAAGTCCCATTATTTCAACAGTAAGTCCAAGACGTATTTTTACAATGAGTGTACCATAGAATTGATTCTGAAAATTTCTAAAAATAAAACTTGGACGCCACGTAAATTCGTTATTAAATTTACATGAAATTTACTACTCTCTGAATGCAATATTCAAACGAAAGCTGCCGGTTGAAAGAGACATTTGGGGATGTTGAAGTTATCACCGTGCCAACAGGCAACACATCATTGGGTGTGCGGTCGTTAAATATATATTTATATGTATTTTAACTTTAAAAAAATATTTGTGTTAATCACTTTCGTGTTGTCACAACTACTCAAACTGGCTTTACAAAAACTACGCTTAAACCGGGACTTGAACCACCGACCTCCAGGTTATAAGTCCGCCGCCTTATCGATCAAGCTACTGAGGTCGGTTGCAAGGGAGATGTGGGGACGGTGGGAGTGCTTTCGAGGCTAGTTGAAAAAAGTTTTACAAAGAAACATATATGAAGTAAAACTAGAATTATTATAACATTTCTATCAAAGTTTACTTAGGAGAGAAAGTAAGGATAATATTATGATTGCTAGAATTGAATTAATCTTATGAATAATCTGGGAACACTATTATGTACATCAAATATTGGAATTCTAACATATAATTATACTCAGCAAGGTTTGTTTCCTAGTGAGCGCAACATTTTAGCCGTATTTTTCTTTCTAACCAAACTGGAATAAAATTAACTAAACTGGAAGCAAGTCTTTTTTCTTTTGGAAGAGGAAATTTTTCGTCTTCCTTCTTCCAGTTTGAGTCAGACACGCACAGATTTGAGCCATGAAACAGGAGCTACTGTAGACGCTTGTGGTCTGTGTTGTAGCCTACCCATTCCGTAGTATGCCTCCCCCATGATGGGCGAGAAGTGACACAATACTTCCCATTTAGGTGCTGGATCAACACGATCGCACCGAAAGGTATCGGTTACAAACAACTGTGACCAAATTTAGAGTGCTTAACCACTGAGCCAATCGCACGCTTTATCATAATGACTGAAACTTGCAACAATTCGCCAAAAATATTGGAGGAGCAAGGACTCTGATTGTTAAGTCTCCTCTGTAAAAAAAAAAAAAAAAAAAAATCGCCGAAATTCGACAAAAAGGTTGCTCTTAGTAGAAAATCGACTTGAGAAATCATGAGCTAAATTTACACATCTAATTTAAGGGAAGGTGACTAATTATACAACCCAACATCCACCCATGATAATAATAAAAGTTACCATGAATCGTATAGATTTTGAAGATTTTGGTGAATCTGTCATCTCCACCAAAAAAAAAAAAAAATATGGAAGGTCCATTCCTCAAGCTGCTACACATCTAATCTAAGGGAAGGTCACTAATTATACAACCCAACATCTACCCATGATAATAATATAACTAACCATGAATTGTATAGATTTTGAAGATCACCGAACTATGATTTTGGTGAATCTGCACCAAAAAATGGAAGGTCCATTCCTCAAGTTGCTACACACCTAATCTAAGGGAAGGTCACTAATCAAAAGATTCAACATCTACTCATGATAACTATATTACTAACCATGTCTTTTGTATAGTAGAGACGAACCTCGATATAATAATAATATGGCCTTATTTATAGGACTGTTAAGTCCCACTATTCCAGCAGTAAGCCCAAGACATATTACTATGTGGTAAAGTTCTATAACTATACAAGACATATACATCCATGCCATTCCGGAAAAAGAAAATCTCAATCAGAATATTCCGCTCCGGCCGGGATTCGAACCCGCAACCTCCGGGTCAGCAACCAATGCTCTTAATTAAAAACTACCATAATAGTCCTAATCGGGCAGTATAAATAAGGCGATATTCTTATTATTATGCATCTGAATCTCTACAAGTAACTACATTGATAAAACTACAACCTATCATTTATGAAGATTATCTTTAATTAATCAGAAATGGGGTTGCTTCTCAAATAATTGAACGTCATGGATTAAGAAAACTAAGATCAAGGTTAAAAGTACTCAAAAAAAAAAAAAAAAAAAAATCAAGTAAATAAGAAAAGCTAATTATGTATTTTATATATTTTTCCCTACATTATACAAAAAAGTCTGACCAAGTACAGTCGAAACTTGAATATATGAGAATGATTTTCAGATTAAATTTATCGCTCCGTAAGGAAAAATAACCACTTTATAAGAGAAACCTGGATATAAGAGAAACGAACGATACAAGATACACTTTAAAATTAACATACATTTTAGAGTTACATAAATTGAAAACCACTTTTTTTAAGAGATCAAAATTTGGTTAAAAGTTCAAATATATAAATTGACCTCTTTAGACCTACTAGTGATAAATATTATACTAGTCAGAAGTATCCTATTTTAAGTCATGTAAGATTGAATCCTGGAGGAAGTAATGAATGATTATATAATCCGACGTTAAATATTTACTCCTTGATTGAATTATCTTAAGTTACCTAAGTAATTCTGGGTCGATAAATAATGTAAGTCATAGATTAAGTAATCTTGGGTTGAGAAATTCTGGATTATTTTAAGACTTAAGTAATCTTGGGTTAAGAAATCCTTAATTATTTCAGGTAATTTTGGGTTAATAAATTCATAATTTTAAAGTAATCTTAGGTTAAGCTGGATTATTTTAAGTTATCTTGGGTTAAGAAATCTTGGATTAATTTAGGTAATCTTGGATTAAGAAATCCTAAATTATTTTAAGTAATGTTGGGTTAAAAATTCCTGGATTATTTTAAAAATCTTTGGACCAAGACACGATGGATTCAGTAATCCTTCATTAAGAGGATTAAGAAATTTAATCCTGGATTATTTAAAGTATTCTTGAGTTTAATAAATCTTGGGTTAACTATTCCTGGATTATTCCAAGTACTCTGAGTTAAGAAATCTTGAGTTTACTAATCCTGGATTACTTGAAATATTCTTGAGTTAAGAAATCTTGGGTTAAATAATCCTGCATTAATTAATGTAGGATTAGAAATCTTGGGTAATCCTGGATTATTTGAAGTATTCTTGTGTTAAGAAATCTTCGGTTAACAATTCCTGGATTATTCAAAGTACTCCGAGTTAAGAAATCTTGGCCTACTAATCCTGGATAGTTTGAAGTATTCTTGAGTTAAAAAATCTTTCGTTAAGTAATCCTGCATTAAATAATGTAAAGATTAAGTAATCCTGGATTATTTCAAACATTCTGAGTTAAGAAATCTTGGGTTAATTAATCCTGGATTGTTCAAAGTACTCTTGAGTTAAGAAACAGGCAATAATCCCGCCCTTTAGGTAGGACATTATTGTTATTTTCTTTTATACGTATTTATTTTGTCATTTGTTTGTTTTTGTTTTTTTTTTTCTTAATTTTATACTGTTACCATTGTACTTTGTCCTCCTAATAAAGCTTAAAAATAAAGAAATCTTGGGTTAACTATTCCTGGATTATTCAAAGTACTCTGAGTTAAGAAATCTTGGGTTAAGCAATCCTGCATTAAGTAATCCTCCGTTAAGTAATGTCTGATTAAGTAATCATCCATTAGTTAATGTCGGATTAAAAGGTCGGGGTTCGGAGAGGGAGAGAGAGAGAGATCTTCTAGAGCCACTCGTGCGAGGGCGGAGGCCGTCAGGTCTGCAGCGCGGTGCTGATCTCGCGGTGAATGGTGGCCAGCTCCGCGACGCGGCCCGCCAGCTGATGGTTGAGGGTGTCGATGATGCGGCGCTGCGCGTCCTGCGAGGCGAGCAGGGTGTCCAGCTGAGCCTGGACCAGGGAGATGGCGGCCTGGAGCTCGGCGTTCTCCTGGGTGAGCAGCTGAGGAGTAGATTAGAATATAATAGAGAAGAGAAGAGGAAAACTCGTAAGATGATGCCTGTTTCACTGATTTTGGGAAAGAGAAAGATAGCATGGCCAGCATGGTTTTCTGAGTGGTCGTTCTACTGCAACAAATCTGGCATCATTCATGCAGTTTACTGGCACTGTTGTGCTGGACAGGAGGCAAGTTGACACTGCTTACTTTGACCTTAGTAAGGCATTTGATGTTGTCAATCACAAACTATTAATAATAATGTTACAAAAATTTGGTCTTTCACTTCTTTATGCCAATTTTTTTTTAAAGTTATTTACAATGTCGCCAGTTTAAGGTCAAAGTTGGCAATTTTTTCTCCTCTTGTTATGCTATTCCCTCTGGTGTGCCTCAGGGTTCCAATCTTGGTCCCCTGTTGTTCATTCTCTTTTTTGATGACATTAAAAATGTCATATCTAGTCATTTTCAATTTTTTGCTGATGACCTCAAAATTAGCAGAGCGATCAATGACCCTCATGATCATGAAATTCTTCAAAATGATATTAATTCGGTAATATGTTGGTGTTCTAAGAATGGAATGCAGTGTAATAATAATAAAACTGTTGTTGTTAGTTACTCGAGGCAACATGTTGTAAGGTACCATAACTATAGGATTAATAACATTCTCATTAGCAGAAAACATGTACATAAGGACCTAGGTGTTCTCTTTTACAATAAATTAAACTTTGATTACCATATTCAGAAAATGATAGCGAATGCTAAAAGATCCTCTGGTGTTGTCTTCTGGGCCACTAAAACCTTCCGCAACCCTTCTTCCTATTCGGTACTTTTTAGTGCTCTTGTTCGCTCGAAATTAGAATATTGTTCGGAGGTCTGGGGTGGTGTTGGAGATGTCATGTCACCACTGGTCAAATTGAGCAAGTGCAGAAGAACTTCCTTAGGAGAGTTTCTTTCCGTGCCTTAGGGTTTTCAAATTCATATAATATTTCTCTTCAAACTTACGGTCTTACAAGACTAGAAGCTCGAAGGAAATACAAAGACATAATGCTTATTTACAAACTTCTCAACAACATCACTGACTGTGATTTTCTGTCATCCCAAATAGTTTTTAACATACCTAGTTTAAGGAGGTCTAGTCGCCGTCAACATATTCCATTTAAGGCAATTCCTTCAAATATTGTACCCATATTGAGGGTTCTGAGTCTCTGTAATAGTCACCCTGATCTTGACTACGCTCAGACTTTGAGTGTTTTTATTTCTAACCTCAAACGGATATTTTTTGAGACAGATTCTTAAGTCTTGTTTAATTTATTCTAACAAATTGTTTATAATATTTTTTTATTTACTGTTAACTTTTTTTTTTTTTTTTCCTTTTTTTTAACTTACTTTTTTGTTCCTCTTTTTTTTATATAGTGTATTAACAATGTAATTGGTTTTTATTAACTGTTTTGTATATGCACTTTAAATCAATAAATAAACATTTGAATTGAATTACCTTGCACTTGTCCTCCACTGCGTACTTGCCACTGTTCAGCCTCTTCAGTTCCTCCTCCTTGCTCTTCACCTCCGCCCCAGTGTCTCATTCCTCGCCCTCACACTGGTCAGCTCCTTCCTCAGCTCCACGGCCGCTTCGGACACACCTGCGAAATTGTAATGGAAAGTCGTGTGACGTTAGCACCAGTTTATTGTACCACTGATTCCAGTTCTTACTTCCGAAAAATTTCTAATATTAGAAATCGGAAGTATTGTGTTCGTTTTTGTAAAAAAAAAAATATATTTTTGCTCCGATTTCAATTTTTTTTTTCATCAACAAATTTTTTTTTACCTCAGACACACCTGCGAAATTGTAATAGAAAGTCGTGTGACGTTAGCACCAGTTTATTGTACCACTGATTCCAGTTCTTACTTCCGAAAAATTTCTAATATTAGAAATCGGAAGTATTGTGTTCGTTTTTGTAAAAAAAAAAATATATTTTTGCTCCGATTTCAATTTTTTTTTTCATCAACAAATTTTTTTTTACCTCAGACACACCTGCGAAATTGTAATAGAAAGTCGTGTGACGTTAGCACCAGTTTATTGTACCACTGATTCCAGTTCTTACTTCCGAAAAATTTCTAATATTAGAAATCGGAAATATTGTGTTCGTTTTTGTAAAAAAAAAAAATATATTTTTGCTCCGATTTCAATTTTTTTTTTTCATCAACAAATTTTTTTTTACCTCAGACACACCTGCGAAATTGTAATAGAAAGTCGTGTGACGTTAGCACCAGTTTATTATAACACTGATTCGAGTTTTTTTTTTCATCAACATTTTTTTTTCTGCCTCAGACACACACCCCTGCGAATTGTAATGGAAAGTCGTGTGACGTTAGCACCAGTTTATTATACCACTGATTCAGGTTTTTTTTTTTTTTTCATCAACAAAATTTTTTTTTTGCTGCCTCAGACACACCTGCGAATTGTAATGGAAAGTCGTGTGACGTTAGCACCAGTTTATTATACCACTGATTCAAGTTTTTTTTGCAAAATATAATAAAATAAATTCTATTGTAATGTTGGCTATTATACTACAGACACCTGTGAATCGTAATGGAAAGTCGTGAGACGTTAGCATCAGTTGATTTTTATTTTATTTTAATCAACTTATTAGACATTTACAGCTCAATGTACTTACCTCTGGTAGCCTCCAGCTCAATGTACTTACCTCTGGTGGCCTCCAGCTCAATGTACTTACCTCTGGTAGCCTCCAGCTCAATGTACTTACCTCTGGTAGCCTCCAGCTCAATGTACTTACCTCTGGTAGCAATCTACTTACCTCTGGTAGCCTCCAGCTCAATGTACTTACCTCTGGTAGCCTCCAGCTCAATGTACTTACCTCTGGTAGCCTCCAGCTTAATGTACTTACCTCTGGTAGCCTCCAGCTCAATGTACTTACCTCTGGTAGCCTCCAGCTCAATGTACTTACCTCTGGTAGCCTCCAGCTCAATGTAATTACCTCTGGTAGCCTCTAGCTCAATGTACTTACCTCTGGTAGCCTCCAGCTCAATGTACTTACCTCTGGTAGCAATGTACTTACCTCTGGTAGCCTCCAGCTCAATGTACTTACCTCTGGTAGCCTCCAGCTCAATGTACTTGGACTTGAGCTTCTGGTTCTCTTCCTTGTAAGCCTGCAGCTGTCTCTTCCACCCAACCTCAATGTACTTACCTCTGGTAGCCTCCAGCTCAATGTACTTACCTCTGGTAGCCTCCAGCTCAATGTACTTACCTCTGGTAGCCTCCAGCTCAATGTACTTACCTCTGGTAGCCTCCAGCTCAATGTACTTACCTCTGGTAGCCTCCAGCTCAATGTACTTACATCTGGTAGCCTCCAGCTCAATGTACTTACCTCTCGTAGCCTCCAGCTCAATGTACTTACCTCTAGCTCAATGTACTTACCTCTGGTAGCCTCCAGCTCAATGTACTTACGTCTGGTAGCCTCCAGCTCAATGTACTTACCTCTGGTAGCCTCCAGCTCAATGTACTTACCTCTGGTAGCCTCCAGCTCAATGTACTTACCTCTGGTAGCCTCCAGCTCAATGTACTTACCTCTGGTAGCCTCCAGCTCAATGTACTTACCTCTGGTAGCCTCCAGCTCAATGTACTTACCTCTGGTAGCCTCCAGCTCAATGTACTTACCTCTGGTAGCCTCCAGCTCAATGTACTTACCTCTGGTAGCCTCCAGCTCAATGTACTTACCTCTGGTAGCCTCCAGCTCAATGTACTTACCTCTGGTAGCCTCCAGCTCAATGTACTTACCTCTGGTAGCCTCCAGCTCAATGTACTTACCTCTGGTAGCCTCCAGCTCAATGTACTTAGATAAGATAAGAATAACTTTTATTTGGTATTTTCGCCACGAAGGCATTCCAATGGTCAGTACAATACAATAAAATACAATAATAAAAAAATAAAATAAAAATTACAGAACATCATTTTTACTATTGTTTTTTTTTTTTTTTTTTTTTTTTTTTTTTACTTACCTCTGGTAGCCTCCAGCTCAATGTACTAAGATAAGATAAGAATAACTTTTATTTGGTATTTTCGCCACGAAGGCATTCCAATGGTCAGTACAATACAATAATACAAAAATAAAATAAAAATTACAGAACATCATTTTTACTATTGTTTTTTTTTTTTTTTTTTACTTACCTCTGGTAGCCTCCAGCTCAATGTACTTGGACTTGAGCTTCTGGTTTTCCTCCTTGTAGGCCTGCAGCTGTCTCTTCCACTCCTCCACGTTGGCAGTGGACTCCTGCAGGGCGCTGGTGAGGCGCAGGTTGTTCGACTTGAGATTGGCGAGCTCGATCTCCCACTTCTTGGCGTTCGCGGAACTGCAAGCAAGAATTTTTGTTTTTTTTTCCTTTTCAAAATGCTCGAGTGATACATTTTTCATTTAATGTATATTAAAAAATGCTCATATTAGAAAATATTACATTTATTTATTTTGCACACATTTTGCCTTTTACAAAAAAATTAACTTTTTCTTAACTCATCTCCTTCTTGACCTAGTCGACTCGTCCTTCAAACGACTTCTATGGATGTCAATTTCTTCCTACAATTTTGACTTGAAATTTTGATGCTTAAAATTTAAAAATTCTATCAGGACTTCATCCAGCCAAATCCAAGTATGTATTGTTATATTTAATATAAAACTAGGATTCTTTAAAGTGAGTGAAAATTTAAAGAATCCTAGTTTGCGAAATTATTATTTTTATTTAAACATTAACAATAGAACAAATACTTCATTCAGAAAATTTGTGAAAGGGAATGAGCCTGCAATGCTGGCTGCATTCCCCCTCTGAATGGCTAAATCCTAGTTTTATATAAAAGCAATCTTAATATATAAATGTCAAAGTCACTGACTGACTGACCACTGACTGATCATCGCTCTACAGCCCAAACCGTAAGTCCTAGGAAGCTGAAATTTGGTAGGTAGCTTTGTCTTATAGTCTAGATGTGCAATAAGACGGGATTTTAGAAATTCCCACTACAACACCTGCCATTGGCGAAAAAGGATTTTTTGCTTTCACGGCCATGCCTCGGCCCGCAAAGCGGGCGACAGCCCGCTAGTATATTATACAGTTGAACCTAGATATAATGGAACCCAAGTTCTATAACAATACGTAATTTACGGAGCAAAAATTCTATTATTAGGAGTTTTCTGATATAGCCAGTTCTCTATTACACATAAACAGGTGTTGCAGGGACCTGAGATTCTGTCTATTATAAACAGTTTTCTAGTACGTATATATCCAAGTCCATTATATCCAGTTTCGATTGTATGTACTTTGATATTCTATTTTATTTAAACAAACACTACTCAGCCTAGCGAACTGACTGAGTCTAAAGGGTTTCAATTTTTAGCATGGGATTTTTAGCACATAATAATTCATCTTGGGCTTACTGCTCGAATAATGGGACTTAATAGTCTTAATCATCATCATTATAGGGTGGCGTCATCGTGAACGATGGTAGCCAGACAGTGGAGGAATGACTCAGCCTTAATCGGGCAGTATAAATAAGGCGTTATTAATATTATTATTATTACTAACCCGGTTAGGGACCATCACACACCCCTCGGCATAGCTTTTGCCGCTACAACATCAGTAACAACAACACACAATTTCTAGGCTGGGTCCGGGCCCGAGTTCAAATAGCGCTCATCAGAGCATCAAGTATGTGTATTAGAGGAGCCCTGACCAGATTTAGTTCTGGGGAAAGTCTACTAGGATATGAAGAGTACTAAGACCGAGCACAAATGTAAATCCTTATGCATTTGTTGATTTTTTTTTTCTTTCGAATTTGGCCAACTAGGACCACGGTAAATAATAATAAACATTTTGTCAATTTTTCTTCTTCTTTTTTTCCTCCCAATATTTCTTCATTCTTTCTCTGTGTTGTTGTTTTCTTTCTTCAGTCCATGGAGCTCCTATTTTTTCTTCTCTTTTTCTCTGAATCCTTTAAAATCTTGAATTTTTGCTCTGAACTGTTTTCTATCTTCAATAGATTCCTCAGGAATTTTCCATCTCTGACAGATCTTTTTATTGTTTCAATAAACCAGTTCACTCTTGTTTTTGGATTTTGGTCAAAATAATCAAATAGTAAATATAATTGTCTAGTTTTAGGCGATATTGTTATTTAAAAAAAAAAATCACTATTTCTACGTACCTGTGCGCGAGCGCTAGTTTGAGTTTGTCGTTCTCGTACTTCAGCTGGTTCTCGCCGGGGGGCAGAGGAGCCGAGGAGGCTTTGCTGCTGTTGCTGGTGGAGTGGGCGGTGGAGTTGGAGTTGGAAGAGGTGGAGTTGTTCAGACTAGAGTTGAGGGCGGCGGAGGAGTTGTTCATGTCTGATGACATGGTGAGGTGCTTCGGGCTGTCGGCCGTCTGAAACCAATGACATTTTATTTATTTACGAAAAAAAAAAAAAATTCTCAAAACAATCAACAACAACAACAACAAATTAATAACAATAAATTTTTAAAAAAACTTGGAAATATGCCCAAAAAAAAAGAACATTATTAATTTTTAATTACAATTGTTTTGTAATCCGGGGCGAAGTCAATGCCTTATAATATAATAATAATACTCTTTAGTGGAAGGCAACCACCAGGCGAGGTTAATGCTCAAAGCATTTTCTACCACCTAACCTTCAGAGTCTTATTATTATGTGGTCATAAACTCAAATTAATGAGGAAAAATTTGTGCACTGGGTGGGATTCGAACCAACGGATCCCTACCCTACCTGGATTACCAGACTAGCGCGTTAACCACTTGACTACCAGTGCACTTGGGCATTCTCTGCCACTTAACCCCAGATATGACAATGTTATTATTCAATGCCTGGCTGGGGGACGTTAAACATGTGAAAGAGATTGCCGCAAGCAAAAACCCCGCCCTTTGGTTAGGACATTAGTATTTTTTTCTCATTATTTATTTATTTGGTGATGAGACTTGGTGAAACGTCGACCTGTTCATTAACGGAATGACAAAGGATATGTACGAGTATGTATTCAGGACAACACCTGACTGTAACTTTTTATTGATTGAATGGGTTTGATGACAGAGATTGCCTCAGGCAATAATCACGCCCTTTGTCAATATTATTCTTGTCAATAAAGAGTTATTATTGATTCACAAAACCTCCGCCTCACTGAACTAGAGAGCTGAGCTCACCTGGGTGTGGCTGTGCTCCTCCGTGTAGGTGGGGGTAATGGAGGGGGGCGGCTCAAGCAGACAGTCCGGCTGACAGGCGGAGCCTCGCACCGTGACCGGGAGGCGTTGGCGCTGGAGCTCACCGTGTTGCTCGCCGAGCCGCCATTGCTGGCAGACTTGCCCGACGCTTGACACGTGGCCTCCTTCACCTCCTGGAATTTGCTGATGAACTGTGGACCAATTTCATTATTATTATTTATTGCAACTATAAATAGTTATATAATTTAAAAAAAAAGAATGGAACTATGTAGGTAAATTTACGTTCCAAATAGAATAGGTAATATTACATCCCAAGCAACTCTACTATCACAAAACAAGGTGCCTGGTTCTCCAGGTATATTAGTGTGATAGTATAAGTGCATACTCATTACTCATATTATTTTATTTTATTAATTTTAAGTACTTATATATTTATTATGTTATTATTATCCTAAACATTGTAATGAAATGATGTACAAATAAAGCACAATTCTTGTTTAAAAAAAAAAAAAAATATTTAGAATATCTACGGGATCTAACCCATTTTACAATAATTGGCCCTACAAAAAGAAAAAACTTAAAACTTAAAGTTACACCACAGATAAACATAAAATACAAAATAAAACTTAAACTAAGGAAATATTATGATTACTATTGAATTCTATATTAGTAGGACATAATATCTACAAGCAAGTAATGATAAAAATAAAATACAAAATTGAGAAAAATTAAAATAAACAACATAGATAAAATATGTACAGAAATACTGACTAAAGGGTGGGGTAATTGCCTATGGCAATCTCTTCCACCAAACTTTTACAGTCATTTTTTTAAAAACTAAGTGCACTTCTAGGACAGTTACTAAATGAAAGGGTACCTATCTATTATTATTAGTATACATTTTTCTTGTATTTATTACTATCTGACCTGGTTGGTGAAAAACTCTTACAATGAACACTGCAACCTAATTAGATCTATTGTGACAAGTTGATTCCATTTGGTTTTAATATCCTGATTTAAGATAGATAGTTAGGATGGGGTTTTACCCTGTATTGGCTGGGAAGATTAGTGAAGACTAACAAATTGAGGCATTTTTATTATTTTAGTTGCTATACCTTGTTGAGTTCAGACTCTGCAGAGAAGCCAAGTCCATACACTGTGTTGGCGCGGATATCAGACCACTGACCAAACTTCTGTGATGTCTTTGTGAATGTCATTCCTGTGGTGATGGTGCTGTTGATGACGGCTTTGGTGCCTGGAGAAATGAAATTGGGACTTTCAGTTACTTTTCTCAAGAATAGCTGTGCAAAGATGCCAAAACGTGGTAACCAACATTTTTCAAAATTTTCAGGAGAGCAAAAATACGTTTTACTAAAAAAATGAAAACATGGTATTGGATTTTGTCACGATTTGACATCTTTAAGTAAGGTCAATTATAAGAAAGTAATCAGATTTTTTGATGTTAACATTCAATAACAGGTTTTGCCCTCTTACGATCAAACTCAAATAACTCAAAATAAACTTAACATGTTTTTTTTTTCAACCTCAATATCTCATGAACGGTACATTGTAGAATAATAATGATTACACTGGTCGATAGAGATGGTCACATTTAGTAGGAATATACTAATAACTCAATTTCGAAAATAATGTTGGTTACCTACCACGTTTTGGCATCTTTTCACAGGTTGTACTTACTTATTTATTTTTTATTTTTTAATAGAGTAAATATAAAGAAATGTTTTATAATAAATAGATATATATCCATTCTTAATACAAAAAAACAAATTTACTCCTCTTCTTTAATTTTATTTTATTTATATATTCACAGATAAGATAATGTTTTATAGTACAAGTAGGTACAAAATTGTCCAGAATAAATTTTTCATTTAAACCATTACAAATACTTCCAATTTCTAATGTTAGAAATTTCTCATAAGTAAAATGAAAATAATTAGTTAAAAAAAGGGCATAAAGACTGTTTTTATTTGATTTAATATCACAGATGAATTGTGTCCAATAGTCTTCAATTCAGTATTGCGCCGAAAAGGAGATTAAAAGGTGAAAAAATTCCTATCATTCACCTCTGTATGGTGATTGAGATGCTTTAATTCAGGGAAGCTCTGGATCAGGGATTATCTGATTTCCCACTAGATGTTATTTTAACAAATACAAAATAATGGTAAATAAACTGACACAACATAAGAGATTTCCTTTAACACATAATTTGATATAAATAATGAAACAAACAAACCTTCAACACTGATAATTCTATACAAGCTCCGAGTGGAATCATAGAAGAAAGATACATTGACGGCTGAGCTTGAGGCCGACACCCATGATCGTTTGGTTTTTGGGTCAATATGAAACACATGGGCTTTGCACGTGAATATGGGCTGTTCTCTGGAATGGAAATTTACAAGAGTATATTAGAATGTCTACAAGGTAAAAAGTAAGCCAATACAAGGTTATTGTGACATTAATAAATTCAATTAGTCATTAGTTTCTTAATTAGTCACTCAGTATTGGTGACTAATTAAAAAACACTTAATTGATCATTCCCCTTTACATAGAATCCCAAAACTGATTTGAAATTCAAGGGGGGGAAGTGTCATTTTAAATCATTGACTTTCAAGTTATCAGAATTTCCAATAAGGAGTGAAGTTTGACAAGGGCCAAAGAATTCATTTGAATTAACACTTTCACCGCCAACTGTATTTTCGACTATTTTCATTCATAGGCCAGGCGTGATTTTGATGTGGTGATACTTCAAAGTATCACTGGCCTGGGGAAGAGATTTTGACAAAAATTTGTCATGTTCTTGGATACTGCTAGGCCAGAGCAACACATTCCTCATGTTAAACATATAGAAGTTACTCACAAGTATCACCAGCGTCTTATAGAAGACTCTGTGGGTGATACTTTGAAGTATCACCATGTTCATACTAGCGCAGAGCCAGGTGATACTTCCATGTATCACCTGGCGCTGAAAGTGTTAACGGGATTTTCAAACCATCAGGATTTTGAGTTAGAGAGATTCTACTGTAGTTATCCATCACAGCAGCTTGATTGAAAGGGCAGCAGGCTTGTAACCTGGAGGTGGGTGGGTCAACTCCCAAGTACAGCATTAAGGCAAGGTTCGGGTAATTGTGCCATCATGATGATCACAAATGAGATTTAATTTGCCTATGTAGTAAGCTGGGAATGTTGAAAGAGTACTAACCCCATGGTCTCCTTGCCCGAAGTCATTCCTAGGCACCCAGCCCCTCTTCAACACACCATGTAGCTGTGCCTCCTGCTTGCTTGAAAATATATGTCACACAATTTCAGGAATATTCTTTGAGCCGTAGGATATAATACAGTCAGGATCTCAATGTTAAAAAGAGTTCTGATGAATAATTGATATAAGACTTCGAGTTCACTAGTCATAAAGTAAAAAAGTTCGAGAATCGACTTTTGAAAGTTTCAAGTTCTGAAAGATAATATAAAAAGTAAAAAAGTTTTGATTCTCACTCATGAGATGGCGTTTGTATACAACTTGCTGATCTTGGATTTTTTTGATAAGAAATATCACACGACTTGCAATTACAATAAATAATTAATATGGCACTTCAAAACTCGGCATTTTATTATTAAATAGGACGTTCTTCACAAGTCGGCCGAGGTGTTTGATCTCATCAATTTTTCAAAAGCCATTCAAGATCCAAGAAAACACCCAAATAGCGCTTCTAAGAACTTGTCAAATTTTAAAAAATCTTCTTGCAACAGTCCCTAAAATCTACCGAGAGTGCTGCGCCTAGCGTTCGAATTTAGAACCAGGAATTCAAGGAGGTTACCGCATCCCATCGGGATCTGTAGAGTGCAGCCAATTGATAAAAGTGTATACGTTATCAATACTCCTTTATCCAATTCAAATCCCATCCAGATTGTCAAAATTACTCAAAATTAGTGCAATTGCAAGAAAACCTCTGTATTCTCTGTCTTTGAAGAGAAGAAAATTTAAGATTCGTTGTCCACAGTCAATCAATTCCATAAGGAAATTTAGAAAATACACCTGTCACAGAAATTAAGTAGAAAAATAGTAACGTTCTCACAGTTTTCACAAAATTTCTTTTGAACTGATAACAGTTTCTTATCAGGGTAAGTGCATTGCCCTTCAGTTAACTGTATCTTGTTATGAGTCTTATCTCAACAGGTAGTTGCTTCTTGATTCTCTATTGAAACATCATTTGCAACACTAGGTATCTTCTCAGCTAAACTTATATTTTTACAAACTCCTTTGATAAAATATTGGTAGTCAAGTGGTTAAGCCGCTAGTCTGGTAATCCAGGTAGCATTAGGATCCGATGGTTTGAATCCCACCCAATGCATTAATTTTTCCTTATTCATTTGAGTTTGTGATAACATAATAATAATACTCTGAGGGTTAGGTAGTAGAAAATACTTTGAGCATTCTAACCTTGCCTGGTGGTTATCTTCCACTTTCAAGTATTATTATTAAAGAAAACCTAATTTACTTGAACCTTTAATTTTTGATTCAGAGTCCCATCTATCCCTTGTTATCTTGACTAAGGCTGAAATTAATAGAAAAATCAAGTTCTTTAGTCATGACATAGCAATAGATTTCCCTATCTAAGACAGTAAACCTATGCAATCCTTGACTTATCGTCATAGAGGTATTTCAAAAACATCTATTAATTTTGTCCTAAGATTGAAACTTACACCACATGGGTATTACAAAAATGTTTATTAATTTTGCAGTATAGTTGAACCCTGATTTTATGAGCCTCGTGATTATGAAAATTATTTACTACAAACAACTAGAGGCAGAAGTAGTACAGCTCCTTATGCAGCAACAAATTGAGATTACACTTTGGTCGAAAAGTGGAGGCACACTAGAATTTCGGGTTGTGCTTGAAATGCCAGCCTTGTGTGTTCATTTACTGAGAGGTAACTTGTTTTATTTTTTTCTAGATCTTCAAAAATGTCCAAAGTACATATTTTCAAAGCTGAAATGACCTGTGAGGGTTGCTCCTCTGCCATCACAAGAATATTGGACCGTATGAAAGACAAGGGAGTCGAGTCGGTGGAATGCAGTCTCCCGGAGCAAACTGTGAAGGTGAAGAGTACGCTGGATGCCGACATTCTCCTGGAAGCTATCAAGAAGAGTGGGAAAACAGCAAGCTATGTCGGAGAAGCTAGTTAACTCATTTGCTTAGGTTAACAGGTATTCATTTCTTAACAGGACCCAGGAAACTTTTAACATGTCATTTCTTTTTATATACCTATATTACTCAAATTTCAAACTAATTTATACTATTTAATTTATGAATTTATGGCTTTTCAAGAAATAAATACTTTGTTCTTGTCTGTGTTTATTGTAAAGAGTGTTCAATTCATAAATGATTAAGACTTGGATGTAATATAGCTTGAGCAATTAATGTCTTCTTGGACTTTTTTTTTGGCAACATTATAACTTATGATGAGGTATTTTGTATATTGAAATCAAAGTATTATAGTGGTACATACAGGGTGGTCCAGAAAGTTTGCACCAAAATGATAGGGGTAATAAAAGAGACCATTTCCAACAAAAATATTCCCGGACATTTTCCTTTATTTTTTGTCGTTTTCAAAATGGCGGCCAAAACGTGTGTTTTTCAAATACGTGCGTTCAGAACCTTGACAGCCTAAATGAGCATGAACATTAAAAAATTGAACGGGTTAATTGAACTTATTTTAATTAAAATTTTATTCTCAATTCAAAAATGCAATCCGTTTTTTTCTAGGTGGTACAGAAAAAATTAAAAAAATCAAAAGCCAAACCAAAGTCGGAATATTGAAAAACACACTTTTGGCCGCCATTTTGAAAACGACAAAAAATAAAGGAAAATGTCCGGGAATATTTTTGTTGGAAATGGTCTCTTTTATTACCCCTATCATTTTGGTGCAAACTTTCTGGACCACCCTGTATATTAAATGTAATATCTACATTTTAACGAGTGAAAAAAAAATGATAATTCCAACATAGGTTTGTGGTCTTCTAAGGTTCAAAAGGTTGCTAATCACTGCACTAGTGAGACACTGGCCTTCTCATTGTTTAATGTCCCCCAATCACATGATATTGATACTTGCACACAATAAGCTCAGTTGTAAGCCACTTGCATGCCATGTGGAAGATCCCAAGATTAAATTCCAGAGCCAACAAATAATTTGTATTGAAAATTTCTAGCACTCTTGTCTTGAGCCAACACCTAAATAGGACGTATTGTGTCACATCTCACCCATCAGAAGAGA
The DNA here is from genome assembly GCA_024516035.1 of Bactericera cockerelli. Classification (NCBI taxonomy): domain Eukaryota; kingdom Metazoa; phylum Arthropoda; class Insecta; order Hemiptera; family Triozidae; genus Bactericera; species Bactericera cockerelli. The sequence goes on from CM044966.1 coordinate 20,525,143, forward strand.
GGTCTACTATGGGAAGTGCAAGCTACAAAACACACCCCAAGGGTCTTTAGTAGCTGCTGTTTCATGGCTACAAAATAAAAAAGACTGTGAAACACTTATCCTTTTTTTTACATCATGGCTTGACTTAAAAAAAGGATGTACTTATTGTGTTTTTTTGTGTGTGTATAATTTTTGATTTTTTTTCATTACCATTTCAGAGTGTGCCAATATAGCTTTATACCTATTGTAGCAGTGATAGTTTTTTTATTATATTCCTGAACATCTCTTTCTAATTCCAATTTCCCATCAACTCCTGAAGTTTGAAATATTTTGCAGCTGTACTTTAAAAGCAAGTTATTTTATATGTTGCTAGGTAAGTTTTTAAATTATTTTTGTAGAGTCAGAAAATTATTAGTTGCAAGTTTTTATACCTTTTTCCAGTATTCCCTTCCTTTTTCATTTCTTTTAGTCCCCCTGACCCACCCTCTTTTAATACGTAAAGTAATTTCCAACCTAAATTAATTTATTTGTTTGATATATTTTACTGTGATTCGTTTATTTTCATGTATAAAAATCTGCTATCATTTCAATAAAACAATAGTTGTTGAGAATGAAACAACATTTTGATTTTTATCAGATGTAGCTTTATTCTTGTATTTATTTCTTAATTTATTATGATATAAAAAGTACTATTTGCATACAGTACAAGGTGGGCTAACTGAAGCGGTCTGAAATGGATACAGAGGCTAGGAAGAAGAAATCCTCATTAAGTTGAGTTTGTAACCACTTAATAGTTACAAGACTCCTAGGGTTCGGTGGTACAAAGTGTTAAGAGTATTTTTAAAGAGTATTATTATTATCATCAAAATTATGAGAAATGTTGAAATCTTTCTCCTTGAGTTGTTAACATGGTAGCAAATAATTTCCTTCCTTCTCGTTACCATGGTAACTACACTTTCCCCTTCGTCTTGTTGCCATGGTAACTTAGCTTTCCTCTTCTCCTCGTTGCTATGGAAACTACGAACTACACTTTCCCCTTCTTCTTGTTGCCATGGTAACTACTCTTTCCTCTTTTCCTCGTTGCCATGGAAACTACGAACTACACTTTCCCCTTCTTGTTGCCATGGTAACTACGCTTTCCTCTTCTCCTCGTTGTCATGGAAACTACGAACTACGATTTTCCCTTCGTCTCGTTGCCATGGTAACTACGCTTTCCCCTTCGTCTTGTTGCCATGGTAACTACTCTTCTCCTCGTTGCCATGGAAACTACGAACTACACTTCCCCTTCGTCTTGTTGCCATGGTAACTACGCTTTTCTCTTCTCCTCGTTGCCATAGAAACTACAAACTACACTTTCCCCTTCGTCTTGTTGCCATGGAAACTACGAACTACACTTTACCCTTCTTCTTGTTGCCATGGTAACTACACTTTCCCCTTCGTCTTGTTACCATGGTAACTACACTTTCCTCTTCACCTCGTCGTCATGGAAACTACGATTTCCCCTTCTTCTTCTTCTTGCCCTGGGGCCGCATGGGGCGTGGCCTCGTGTGCTTGGGCGGAGTCCACACCTCCACGCTGGTCTCCTCCGTCTCGTCCTTCCTGTGTTTCTTCTTGAGGGGGCGGGGCGTTTTCTTGACCCGCGTGGCGTTGCACTGCTTGCGGTGTCGCTGGATGGCGATCGGGTTACCTTGGTCCAGGCCACATCGCGAGCAGGGGAACGCGCGCCCTGTGGGAAGAGAATTTTTTTGGTTGCAATTTACAAACATAACTTTAAAAACAAACCGACCGAAACATAAAATTTACAAACCGACCTCAGTAGCTTGATCAATAAGACGACGGACTTGTAACCTGGAGGTCGGTGGTTCGAGTCCCGGTTTTAGCGTGAATTTAGTAGAGCGAGTTTGAATAGTTGTGATATCACGAAAATGATTAACACAAATATGATAACTTTCAAAAACATAACTTTATTTGCACTGGTAGTGAAGTGGTTAACGCGCTAGTCCTAGTAATCAAATTGTTGTTGTTGTTGTTGTAGCCAGCTTGGCTACAGCTGGAGGGGTGAGTGATGGTCTCCAGCCAACTTTATTTCAAAGTTGGCTCGTCCTGAACCACATATTTTTATGTGCGATCAACCATCATGAGGACTTGGACTTTTCTGTTCAAGCCATTAAACCCTTGGGAAACTGCAAGCTAGCCTGGCTTGTAAGGGTTGGCTAGTCTGTTCTCTGTTTATAGTCCTCTAGCGAGACACTGGTCTTCTTCCTGTTTAACGTCCCCCAGCCAGACACAGTAATCAAATTAGAGCAGGGATCCGTTGGTTCGAATCCCACACAGTAAATGATTTTTTCCTCATTTATGCGAGTATATGACCACATAATAATAAGACTCTGAAGATTAGGTGGTAGAAAATGGTTAGAGCACTAACCTCACCTAGTGGCTGTTACCTTCCACTAAAAAGAGTGTCGTTATTATTATTACACTACCGGCGACAAGGGTTGGGTGGAAGAGATTGCCTCAGACCATCGGCAATAGACCAACAAGAACAAAACCAACAATCACAAGAACAACAACAACAATAAGAATAAGACCAACAATAACAAGAACAACATCAAGAACACCAACAAAAACAAGAACAACTACAAACCAACAAGAACAAAACCAACAATCACAAGAACAACAACAACAATAAGAATAAGACCAACAATAACAAGAACAACATCAAGAACACCAACAAAAACAAGAACAACTACAAACCAACAAGAACAAAACCAACAATCACAAGAACAACAACAACAATAAGAATAAGACCAACAATAACAAGAACAACATCAAGAACACCAACAAAAACAAGAACAACTACAAACCAACAAGAACAAAACCAACAATCACAAGAACAACAACAACAATAAGAATAAGACCAACAATAACAAGAACAACATCAAGAACACCAACAAAAACAAGAACAACTACAAACCAACAAGAACAAAACCAACAATCACAAGAACAACAACAACAATAAGAATAAGACCAACAATAACAAGAACACCAACAAAAACAAGAACAACTACAAACCAACAAGAACAAAACCAACAATCACAAGAACAACAACAACAATAAGAATAAGACCAACAATAACAAGAACAACATCAAGAACACCAACAAAAACAAGAACAACTACAAACCAACAAGAACAAAACCAACAATCACAAGAACAACAACAACAATAAGAATAAGACCAACAATAACAAGAACAACATCAAGAACACCAACAAAAACAAGAACAACTACAAACCAACAAGAACAAAACCAACAATCACAAGAACAACAACAACAATAAGAATAAGACCAACAATAACAAGAACAACATCAAGAACACCAACAAAAACAAGAACAACTACAAACCAACAAGAACAAAACCAACAATCACAAGAACAACAACAACAATAAGAATAAGACCAACAATAACAAGAACAACATCAAGAACACCAACAAAAACAAGAACAACTACAAACCAACAAGAACAAAACCAACAATCACAAGAACAACAACAACAATAAGAATAAGACCAACAATAACAAGAACAACATCAAGAACACCAACAAAAACAAGAACAACTACAAACCAACAAGAACAAAACCAACAATCACAAGAACAACAACAACAATAAGAATAAGACCAACAATAACAAGAACAACATCAAGAACACCAACAAAAACAAGAACAACTACAAACCAACAAGAACAAAACCAACAATCACAAGAACAACAACAACAATAAGAATAAGACCAACAATAACAAGAACAACATCAAGAACACCAACAAAAACAAGAACAACTACAAACCAACAAGAACAAAACCAACAATCACAAGAACAACAACAACAATAAGAATAAGACCAACAATAACAAGAACAACATCAAGAACACCAACAAAAACAAGAACAACTACAAACCAACAAGAACAAAACCAACAATCACAAGAACAACAACAACAATAAGAATAAGACCAACAATAACAAGAACAACATCAAGAACACCAACAAAAACAAGAACAACTACAAACCAACAAGAACAAAACCAACAATCACAAGAACAACAACAACAATAAGAATAAGACCAACAATAACAAGAACAACATCAAGAACACCAACAAAAACAAGAACAACTACAAACCAACAAGAACAAAACCAACAATCACAAGAACAACAACAACAATAAGAATAAGACCAACAATAACAAGAACAACATCAAGAACACCAACAAAAACAAGAAACAAACAACAAAACAACAAGAACAAAAACAACAACATCAACAAGACCAACAACAAGAACAACGACAACAAAACACCCACAACAAAAACAAAGAACAACAAACCAACAACGAACAACCAAAAAACAAGAAACAACGACAAAAAACAAGAACATCAATAAACAAGACAACAACAACAAGAACAATAACAAGACCAACATCAACAAACAACACCAACAACAAAAAACAACAACAACAAACCAACAAGAACAACAACAAACCAACAAGAACAACAACAACAAGAACAAAAACAACAACAAGAACAACAAAAACAACAACAAGAACAAAAAACAACAACAAGAACTAAAACAACAACAAGAACTAAAACCAAACAACAAGAACAACAACAACAAGAACAACAAACCAACAAGAACAACAAACCAACAAGAACAAGACCAACATCAACATCAAGAACAACAACAAAACAACAACAACAAGAGTGACTCACTCGGCAGATCCTTGAGCAGCGGCTGATTGTAGAACACGTTGACCAGGGACGTGTATTTGCCCTTTCGGAACTCGTGTCCGAACTCGGCCAGCAGTTCCGTGTTCTTGTCGACGGGCTTGATGGTCCTGAAGAACGGAAAGGGCTTGCCTGGGTCGAAGAAAATCTCCAGGTTCTGTTCGGACTCGTGTCGCGCCGCGTTGATGTAGCGGCACTGGAGATTCAATTCAATTTTTATTTAATTATTAGTTTTAGCCCATACAGAGAATGCAGACATGCAATTTTGCACATTGGACCTCACCTAAACTGTAAATACTATTTTTAATATATTCATAAAAATTGATGAACATTTTTAAATTTTTGTTTATTTTTTTATTGTTCTTTCATTTTGTTGTTTTTGATAAAATTTTCGTTGAAAAAAAAAAACACAAATAAAATAAAGTAAAAAAAAGACCTCGATCTGTTAACCTGCTCAAATGGCATATCTCCTGACTCTCCTGAGCTATTTAGATAGGTAGGTATTATAAACTAGCCCGAAGTGTTTTAGTATAGTTTCGTCCTTATTTGGACTCATCATTTAGACATAACAATGAATCCTAAGCCGTATTTTTCTTTCTAACCAAAGTTAACCAAACAGGAATAAAATGAACTAAACTGGAAGCAAGTCATTTTCTTTTGGAAGAGGAAATTTTTCCTCTTCCTGCTTCCAGTTTGGTTAACCAAAATGGAAGTAGAAATTTTTTGCTTCCAGTTCTTTTATAGATTAAGTCCATTGTTTATCTTTAAAAGTACCGAAACGCATTTTTCTTTTACGAATGTGGTGAAGTTGACCTTGGAATAAAATGGAAATATTTGAAAATATCGAACCTGGAAAAAAAAATTATCCAAAAGAAAAATAGGCCTCTAGTCTCATATTATGAATATATAATTCTTACATATTGGATGTAAAACACTAGTTTTCAGTCTTATCTCGGCAGTATAAACAAGGGCCCTATTCGAATATACTACCCAAATTCTCCGAATCTCCCATTCTCCGTTTGAACCGTCAAAAATATCGTTCAAATATCGATATCAGAGAGTGCAATCGGAAAGTGAAAGAGGGAGTTGAAATAGCTGTTCTGCGCATGACATTACGTCAAGGTATATTCTATTCTAATTAAATGAAAATTACCCAGTTCCCGAGCGTGTTGCTGCGTCCGTCCACCTGGTACAGCATCTGCCGGGTCTTGGGGTGGAAGATGTACAGCACGTGTTCGGGTGGCTTCGCCCGGTCTTCCGAATCTTCGTGTGAGTCCGTGAGGTCGACGCGCCCTCGGAAGGGCCCCATCACCACCCCGGCGGGCAGCGCCACCTTGCTCCACACGCCCAGCTGAACATCCGGGATCCCGGACTGGGCGACCACTGGGAAGGTATTGAAGCGAATTTGAATAAATTTGAATAAAGCGAATAAATGGGCGAATTTGAAGCGTGTTTTTTTAGTGAATAGATAAGTAGAGCGTAATTTTTATGTGAATAAATAAATAAAAATACATAAATGAATGAATAAATAAGTAAATAAATTAAGTAGGGGCAAAATTAAAGCGTATTTCTTATGTGAATAAATAAATAAAACTACATAAATGAATGAATAAATAAGTTAATAAATTAAGTAGGGGCAAAATTAGAGCGTATTTTTTTACTTTCCTTATACTATAATAAGGAAAGTATTGTATTCGTCGAAAATTTGACCTACCCAGCTTTTCACATTTCTGGACGAATCATAGCCTCAGGATACCAAAAAAGTGGTTTTCAGCCATTGGTCCGTGCGTCTGTCTGTGTGTGTGTGTGTGTGAACAGGATATCTCAAGAACGGTAAAAGCTAGAGACTTGAAATTTGGTATGGTAATTAATTTTATACACCAGACGAACCATGAAACTTTTGGTTGAAATCGGCCGCATTCTGCGGCCGCAGGGCCGCAAATATTGGCCGCAAGCACCACTTCTTTGAATTGGTTAAAGATACAAAAAAAGTTAGAGAACAACATTTGCTCAGATTAAAAAAATAATAGTGGTTCACTCTGATCATTTTTTTGATATCTTTAACTTTTTGGAAACCGGCCCCAATTTACCGGTATTGTAGGGGGACCCGATTGGACTAACTTTTTTATTATTCATCCTAGATGGGGGTTGTGACATATCAAATTAAATGATTTTGAAGTGCTGATCACGAATTTGGCATTGATTTTTAGTTATCTGTTACCGTTCACTCACCAGTGGCAGAATTCGACTCCTTTTTGGGAGATAAGGAAAGTCGTGTGATGTTTACACCAGATTTTTTAGTTAATAGAATAATAGATAAATGAAAATACATGAATGAATTAATAAATAAGTAAATAAATTAAGTAGGGGTGAAATTAGAGCGTATTTTTTGAGTGAATAGATAAATAGAGCGTATTTTTAAGTGAAAAATCGGAGCAAAAATTTTTATTTTTTTTTTCACAAAAACGAACACAATGCTTCCGATTTCTAATATTAGAAATTTCTCGGAAGTAAAATGAATATATAAATAAATAAGTAGATGAATTAATGAATAAATATGTTGATATATAGGTAAATAAGTATATAAATAAATAAATGAATAAATAGATAAATAAATAAACGAGTAAATGAATTACTGAAAGAGTAAATAAATAAATGAATGAATGGATGAATGAATAGATGAATGAATGATCGAACGAATAAATAGATAAATAAGTAAATAGATAAATTAATGTATGAATGGATAAATAAATAAATAAATAAACAAATGCAGAGAAAAACCATATAATTTTTAATAAAGTCTCAGTTTGCGCACTGTCTTGAATGGGGAAAATAAACGCTAAGCCCATGACTTAAGAACTCGGAGCCACATTATGAAACAGGATTAGTACATAATTATAAGGTAGAAATAGCTTAGAGTATTTTCTACCAGGCGAGGTCCTGATTTTCTACCATAACCACCCGTATTAATGTTTTTGATAATTTTGCCCCGGAACCGATATACATTACTTCAGGGCTATTATTATTATGAAAAATAAATAAAAAAATATTATGATTGTTATGATTGTTATTATTATTGAAAGAAAATTTGTTTACCAAACTCGCGAGGACAAGAGAGCAGAGCGTTGTTGATTCTCATGTCTATAACAGCGTCCGCATCGTCCATTAGTTCTTTGTAGATGGTGATCTTAGGTCCATGCTCCATGGAGAACTGGAATAATAATATTTATTTATTTTTTATTTATTTATTTACACTTTATTAGGTAATAGGACATCTTCTTAATAATATATAAATGTCAAAGTCACTGACTGACCACTGACTGATCATCGCTCTACAGCTCAAACCGTAAGTCCTAGGAAGCTGAAATTTGGTAGGTAGCTTTGTTCTTATAGTCTAGATGTGCAATAAGACGGGATTTTTCGAAACTCCCACTACAACACCTGCCATTGGCGAAAAAGGATTTTTTGCTTTCACGGCCATGCCTTGGCCCACAAAGCGGGCGACAGCCCGCTAGTAATATATAAATGTCAAAGTCACTGACTGACCACTGACTGACTGATCATCGCTCTACAGCCCAAACCGTAATACCTAGCGAGCTGAAATTTTGACACAACATTCCTTGCATACTGAATACGTGCAATATAAAAGGATTTTGCAAAATTCCAAACCGTTCCATAGATAGAGCCCTAAAAGTGCCTAAAACCATCGTGGCGAAGCACGGGTTAACTGCTAGTATTATATACAATACAAATAATTTCAAATGAAAATATAATAGAAGAAAAAAATAAAGAAAAAATAAATAAATATATAGATAATATATGTCCTAACTAAAGGTCGGGGTTATTGCCTTAGGCAATCTCTTCCACCCAACCCTGTCCATCAGTTCATCAGTTCCTTGCAGATGGTAATCTTAGGTCAAACGATGAAGATTTTCTGTTAGTTTGAGATTTATCTCCGCCCCGTTTATTGTGATATCAATATTAATGTAAAATATGCCTACAAATAATAATAATAACACTCATTAGTAGAAGGTAACCACCAGGCGAGGTGAATGTTCAAAGCATTTTATACCACCTAACTCTCAGAGTCTCATTATTATATAGTCATAAACTCAAAGTAATGAGGAAAATTGCATACACTGGGTGGGATTTGAACCAACGGATCCCTACGCTACCTGGATTACCAGACTAGCGCGTTAACCACCTGACTACTAGAGCACTTATATGTGGTAAAAATCCCAAATGGGAGGAAAACTTGTCATGTCCAGGCTGGGTTTCGAACTCGCGACCTCTGAAATATCTGGATTCACAGAGTGTCGCCTTTACCACTGAGCTACCGGGACACGTGTCTTCTGGGTGCTCAGTGATCGGCTGTCTCGACATCTTAACCAATGATGTTCAATTGTTCATATTAGTCACCTGTGGCGGCGCTTTTAATGATTTTTTCTGGGATATTTTTTTGTATCTTTTTTTCCGGCCACTTAACCCAACTCCCCCCTCCCCCCTCTCCTCCATAACTTAAAAAAGAATGTCTGCGGCGCCATCAAATTTACTTATCTTGATGTTTTGGTCTGTTCTTCATGACCTGTACAAGGGGGGAAAAAAACATCTGCGGCCACTTTCCCCCTTAACTTTGAAAAAAAATCGTCTGCGACGCCATCAAATTTACTTATCTTGATGTTTTGGATTGTTTTTCAAGACGTGCAAAAAAAAAAAAAAAAATGAACCAAGTACCTAATATGGTGGACACATTTCAGATCATTATTTTCAAAGAAAAATTATTTCCAAAAATTGTAACATAGACCGTTTTTTGAGACACGCATTCATTCAATCATGTTTCTTTTATTATCAGGTTTACTTGGTTGTTTAGCCTCCGTGGCGTAACGGTTGTGACTACTGCCCGTAGTCCAGAGATCCTGAGTTCGATCCCCGGTCGGAGCAGATTTTTCACACAGAAAATTCTGTTCCCTCCGTACAGGTGAGGCTGGCATTTCCGGCCCTAGCCAGGCTGGGTGAGGTTAATGTGGGTAGCTGGTACGATTCCCAGCGAATGGAGGGTAAAACCCCCGTCCTAATCCAGGACGTTAAATCAAATAGAATCGTTGGCGATAGGAAGGGCATCCAGCCGTAAAAAAATGTGCCAAATCCAACCAACCTCAACCATGAGATTGAACAACGTCGACCCTGCTTAAGCGGGATAAGATAGAGTAAAAGAAGAAGAAGAAGACTTGGTTGTTTAGACAGCCACTCACAGCGATGGTCTCGGGTTCCAGTGTCGTGGTCACCAGGTCCACAGGGGGGTGAGTTGTGCCCGCCCCCTCCTCCTCTCTCAGTGTCGTGGCGTTGGCAAACTTCCCCGCCATAGCTTCCCGTATCACCGCGTTGATGCGTCCCTGGTCCAGAAGAGTCTCGTTTGTTTGGCGTCCGCCTCCCTGTTGCTCGTTCAGCTCACTGAAATTTCATTGTTGAAATCTTTATATGTGTAAAGTTTTGCGCATCACTCTATCTGTCCCGGTAGCTCAGTGGTAAAGGCGGCACTCTGTGAATCCAAAGACTCCAGAAGTCGTGGGTTCGAAACCCAGCTGGGACATGACGTGTTATCCTCCCAATTGGGATTGTTACCACATAATAATATGTCTTGGGCTTACTGCTGGAATAATGGACTTTAATAGTTCTAATCGGGCCTTATAAATAAGGCGATATTATTATTATAAATTATTATTATGAATCTCTTTATTAGAAGAACATAAATATACAAACAAATAATGGTAAAAAATAAAATTTACAAAATTAATATAAATAGGAGAACAAATGAACAAAATATATACATAATATGTCCTAACTAAAGGACGGGGTTATTACCTATGGCAATCTCTTCCACCCAACACTTTATCTATAAAGTAATGGACACAGTGCCTTGTTCTTCGGACTTGGAGGGATTTTTTTATTTTTATAAATAGATAAATGTACATGTAAAAAATCTATAAAGTTGAATTTTACTTATAATTTTTTAACCGGAATAGCACAAACATATTTACATGTTTGTGGTATTTGATTGGTTGAATATAAAGAAAATACACAGCCAATTATGGACATACATAATACTTCCTTGTGAATGGTAATCAATTTTTTTTTAACTTTTATAAAGTTAGTGGTCTGGCGCATGGTCTATATCACCAAGAACCGCTAGTGCGAAGTTGATGAATTTAAAATGGGACCATTTAAAATACGTCTCCTGTATGTGTACACATTTCGTCGAAATCTGTTCAGTAGTTTCTGAGATTTGCGCGTTACAAGGTATGCATTTGCTCAGGGAGTTATGGAACGTCCAAAAATACGAAGAAAAAAAATTGAAATCAGAGCGAAAAATATTTTTATTAACAAAAACAAACAAAATACTTCCGATTTTTAATATTAGAAATTTCTTACGAGTAAAATCCACGAAATTTTAGAAAAAATAAAACACAACTCGTGTTGTGCATGGCGCATTGCATAAGTACTATGGATTCAAGGCGTGCATATAAAATAATATTAATTTATGTTTCGGGTTCCTGTAGTTCATGTTGATATAAAATCATTATGATTTACCAAACTCAAAGTTTCGTGAAGTAAAGGATAGAATTCGGTTCCGAGCAAAAAATAGTTATAGAAAACGCAAGGGATAGAATTATCTCACTTGATGCGGGCTCGCATGGCCTCGATCTCTTCCGCCTTCATGAGGACCTCTGGTTTCATCATGGGCGTGGCCTCCACACCTCCTTCTTCGTGATGCTCCTCCTCCTCCTCTTCCTCTGAAATCAGAATTTGCATATTAAATTTAACCATTTATTTGCATCATTTTTTTTTTTTTTTGAAGGGAAATAGGTAGGTATTTGCTTTTCAAACGAAGGTTTGTTGGTTTAACCTCCGAAAGGGTCTTTTCCCCTCTAAAAAAACTCCTCCTGATCCTTATTTTGATGGCCCTGGAACCGTTTTGTAACATTACTTCAGGGCCCCTGTTTTGTGCATTTTTATAATGCTTCATCTTCATAGTATAATATTCTAATTGATGTAGATTGCATCAATTGAAAGTATGTAAACACATGTATAATCACAAAATATAGATTTCAAATTGACCTGGAGAGGTTTGTTTTAATACACAAATGTCAAAGCACGGACTAATTTTATACAAATCAGAAGAATACGTTATTTTGTTGTTTTCCGTGTGAATATGTTTAAAATAAGCAAATTTTCTCAAATATTTTATTCTGTTTTCACTTTTACAATACCTTACATAGTTTAAAAAAAAAAAATTAAAAGTGTGGGACACGGTACTTTGAAAATGACAAAAATTTCTCGTTTTTCCCGGCAATTTTCTTGTTTTTATTAAGGCTATATTAGGTTTAATAGTCCCTCGCCCACTGAATAACCCTTTTTTGTGTTGCAATTTAATTGAGAAACACCCTGCATATTGTCATATATTTCAAGAGCCTCAATGTGTTAAATGTATCCACAACTAAAGTCTATTTATTAATACAACATGGCGACGAGGATCGGATGGATAATCAGTGATAAAGAATCGGTAGCGCGATGCGAGAAAGTGTAAAACTGCTGTGAGTGCTGTAATACTGTGAACCAATCGAAGCTGTAAGTTATTTTGCCGAAGCATTAAAACCAAACCTTAGCACTCAAACATTAAATATGTCAGGAAGCCAGGTACCAAAGTTCACAGGTGAAAGAATCACAAGTAAAGAAATATATGACACATATAAGCAAAACCTTTCACTACTCACCATATTCATCTTCCTCATCTTCGCAATAAAAACCTTTCACTACTCACCATATTCATCTTCCTCATCTTCGCCATAAAATCCTTTCACTACTCACCATATTCATCTTCCTCATCTTCGCAATAAAAACCTTTCACTACTCACCATATTCATCTTCCTCATCTTCGCCATAAAAACCTTTCACTACTCACCATATTCATCTACCTCATCTTCGCAATAAAAACCTTTCACTACTCACCATATTCATCTTCCTCATCTTCGGCATAAAAACCTTTCACTACTCACCATATTCATCTTCCTCATCTTCGCCATAAAATCCTTTCACTACTCACCATATTCATCTTCCTCATCTTCGCAATAAAAACCTTTCACTACTCACCATATTCATCTTCCTCATCTTCGCCATAAAAACCTTTCACTACTCACCATATTCATCTACCTCATCTTCGCCATAAAAACCTTTCACTACTCACCATATTCATCTACCTCATCTTCGCCATAAAAACCTTTTCATTACTCACCATATTCATCTACCTCATCTTCGCCATAGAAACCTTTCACTACTCACCATATTCATCTTCCTCATCTTCGCCATTAAAACCTTTCACTACTCACCATATTCATCTTCCTCATCTTCGCCATAAAAACCTTTCACTACTCACCATATTCATCTTCCTCATCTTCGCCATAAAAACCTTTCACTACTCACCATATTCATCTTCCTCATCCTCGCCATTAAAACCTTTCACTACTCACCATATTCATCTTCCTCATCTTCGCCATAAAAACCTTTCACTACTCACCATATTCATCTACCTCATCTTCGCCATAAAAACCTTTCACTACTCACCATATTCATCTTCCTCATCTTCGCCATAAAAACCTTTCACTACTCACCATATTCTATCATCTTCCTCATCTTCGCAATAAAAACCTTTCACTACTCACCATATTCATCTTCCTCATCTTCGCATAAAAAACCTTTCACTACTCACCATATTCATCTTCCTCATCTTCGCCATAAAAACCTTTCACTACTCACCATATTCATCTACCTCATCTTCGCCATTAAAACCTTTCACTACTCACCATATTCATCTTCCTCATCTTCGCCATAAAAACCTTTCACTACTCACCATATTCATCTACCTCATCTTCGCCATAAAAACCTTTCACTACTCACCATATTCATCTTCCTCATCTTCGCCATAAAAACCTTTCACTACTCACCATATTCATCTTCCTCATCTTCGCATAAAAACCTTTCACTACTCACCATATTCATCTTCCTCATCTTCGCCATAAAAACCTTTCACTTCTCACCATATTCATCTTCTTCATCTTCGCCATAAAAACCTTTCACTACTCACCATATTCATCTTCCTCATCTTCGCAATAAAAACCTTTCACTACTCACCATATTCATCTTCCTCATCTTCCCATAAAAACCTTTCACTTCTCACCATATTCATCTTCCTCATCTTCGCCATAAAAACCTTTCACTACTCACCATATTCATCTTCCTCATCTTCGCCATAAAAACCTTTCACTACTCACCATATTCATCTTCCTCATCTTCGCCATAAAAACCTTTCACTACTCACCATATTCATCTTCCTCATCTTCGCCATACTCATCCTCATCGTACTCATCATCCTCCGCCTCCATCTCAGCCAGGGACTTGGGACTGAGCGTCTTCAGGACACATCCCTGCAACACACAATAATAATAATAATAACAGTTACGGAGTCAGGACACATCCCTGCAACACACAATAATAATAATAATAACAGTTACGGAGTCAGGACACATCCCTGCAACACACAACCATAATAATAATAACAGTTAGGGAGTTTCAACCAATTCAGGGAACTACAGTCCGACCAGTGAGGTACAGTGAAAGAGTTGGGTGGAAGAGATTGCCTTAGGCAATAGAGATATTGTACCGAATATCTTTATTTAAAAATGTTCAATTGAAATATTTTCTTCGCTGTCACTACTCTCTTTTCCAATGATCAATGCCATCTTCATACCCCAACAACGACTCTCCACTCCGCCCTTTTAGTTAGTACATCATATTGTATTAATGTATTTTCATATTTTCTTGTTTTGATTATCATCCATTTTGTAATTTATTTGTTTTCATTATTTGATCGTATTTTTTCCTTCTAATAAAGTATTCAATAATGATAATAGTAATAAGGTCTGAACTATCTTTGTCGTTACCTTATTTGATAATTTGGTACATAGTCTTCATTTTGTACAACAAAAAATAAGTGATATCTCCAAAAAATACACTTCGTGTTGAGAAAAGGAGAACGCCAAAAACTTCCTAGAAAATAAGTGATATCATGAGTAAACGTTTTTTTTCGTCTCTTGGAATCGACTTGTGAACCTCAGTCTTACCTTGGAATCGTCGTAGATGTGAGGATAGTGCACACACTTCGGATGCCAGTAGTCTTCGCAGTCATTGCAAACTGGAAAGAAAAAACACACTGTCAATAGACGCGTCACTTCTTCGCAATTTTATTTTCGTGAATACATTTAACTTTTCCGAGGGAAAAGTTAAATGTATTCCAAAATATAAAAAAATCTGGTGTAAACATCACACGACTTTCCTTATCATAATTATAAGGAATTGGAACAGGACCAAAAGCCACTGGTGACTCAAAGGTAACATTTAGCTAAAAATCAATATCAAATTCGTTGGATTTGATATGTCACAACCCCCATCTACGATAAATAATAAAAAAGTTAATCAAAGCGGGTCCCCCCCAAAATACCGGTAAATTGGGGCCGAGGTCCAAAAAGTTCAAGATATCAAAAAAATGATCAGAAGAGACCCCTATTATTTTTTTAATCTAAGACATAATTGTTCTCTAATATTTTTTTGTATCTTTAACCAATTCAAAGAAGCGGTACTTGCGGCCAATATTTGCGGTCCTGCGGCCGCAGTCTGCGGCCGATTGCAACCAAAAGTTTCGTGGTTCGTCTGGTGTATAATTATAATTAGCATACCAAATTTCAAGTCTCTAGCTCTTACCGTTCTCGAGATATCCTGTTTACACACAGACAGACAGACAGACAGACAGACGCACGGACCAATGGCTGAAAACAACTTTTTTGGGGTATCCTGAGGCTATAATTCGTCCAGAAATGTGAAAAACTGGGTAGGTCAAATTTTCGACGAATACAATACTTTCCTTATTATAGGATAAGGAAAGTAAAAAAACAACTAAAACGAACAGAATACAGTCATAATCCGAGAAACTACTAGGAGGTAAAAATAACTGAAAACACAAGGCAACAAAGCAGTAAACTGGAGGGCGGTGGTTCGAATCCCAAGGTCGGCAAATTTTAGTAAGGCGCGGGTTTAAGTAGGTAATTGATCATTGTGACTAAACAAGATACAACTAATGATATTTTAAAAATATAATACAGGCGAATCTTGATAAACAATAATAATATCGCCTTATTAATACTGTCCGATTAGGACCATTAAAGTCCCATTATTCCAGCAGTAAGCCCAAGACGTATTATTATATGGTAAATATCCCTAATGGGAGGATAACTCGTCAAGTCCCGGCTGGGTTTCGAACCCAGGAAATCAGGAATCTCTGGATTTTTAATTTAATGTTTTATTTGTACATAAAATATTCAGGTGAATGTTGTACAAAGTCAATAAATACTAAGTTATATACAATTAAAGTTAAAAAGTACTTAAAAACAGGTGAGCAAAGAAAAATTAAGAGAGAGAGAGATAAAGGTTTAAGAAGAGGAAGAGAAAAAAAGTAAGAAAGTATATATACGTACATGTACATCTAGTACAACTTCTCACTTTTCAGTCTATACCGATACTGACATACACATACCCATATCTACACGCATACGCACACCACACACACACACACACACACACACGCACACACACACACACACACACACACACACACAAAGTGACACTGCATGAGAGAGACAAAGAGAAAATATTTTATAGTTGCAGGATATTTGGTAATGCAGGACAAACACAATTTGGTAAATAAAGTAAAAATGACTCTGTAGTATTAAGGGGGGGGGGGGGGGGGGGAATGATAATTGTGTGTGAGTGAATCAAACTATTGTCAATTTTATATATTTTATATTTAGTTATTGTTATTTTGCCTTTCTTTGGTGCTAAGAGTGACTGATTTGAGAATTATCATGGCCTCTTCATGTGAGTAAGGAGCCCCTTTGGTAAGTGATGTTTTCAAGTTATTTCTAAATTCTTGATAGTTTAGGGATCTTATTGGATGTGGTAGTGTATTGAAGATTTTGATGCCGTTGATGATAAAAGAATTGGCGAATTTTATGTGTTGGGGCATTACAATGTTATCACAGTGGCGGGTGTTATAAGAGTGTATCTGATTGTGTGTTTTGAGTTTATCTGTGATTTTGTGTATGGTGCAGCATATTTCAGTGTAGTAAATTGCATAGTATGTAGGAATGGTCTGTTCTGTAAATATGGGGCGACATGAATCTCTGTATTTCATGGAAAAGACAGAACGCAGGGCTTTTTTTTGTAGAACAAAAATCTCTTTGTCTCTGGTCTCACATGTTCCTGCCCAGAATGGGATCCCGTATCTTAGCTTACTTTGGAAATGAGAATGAAAGGTAAGTAGGGCCAGCTGGATGTTGTATCTTTTCTTGACTGATTTTATCAAGTAGATTGAAGAACTTAATTTCCTTTGTAAATTATCAATATGTGGGATCCATGTCAGACAGTAGTCAAGGGTGACTCCAAGAAACTTTGTTGAGTGCCCTGATTTTATTGAAGCATTGTACCTGTTGATCAATATGTCTTGGTTTAGGTGAGGAGATCTTGGTGACTTAAAGAACATGAAAACTGTTTTATCGTAGTTAAGTACAAGCTCCTTGCCTGCAAACCAGGTTATAAGGTCTTCTAGTATTTTATGTGCGTCGTTCCACAAAGTCTGAAAGTTGTCTCCCGACAGTAGGATGGATGTGTCATCGGCAAAGAGAGTGAAAAGGGCAGGTATGTTTGAACATGATTTAATGTCGTTAATGTATAGTAAGAAAAGGAGTGGCCCCAAAATACTGCCTTGGGGCACGCCCCTTTTCACCTCCCTCTTTTCCGACAGCACATGGTGACATACCCCATCTGGGTCCAGGGTTTCAATGGAAACTTGTTGAGTTCGACCCTCCAGGTAAGAGACAAACCAATTTAGGGCTTTTCCTTGAATGCCATATGTTTTTAGTTTTTTAATTAAGTGGGCGTGTCCTACACAGTCAAATGCTTTGCTTAGGTCGCAAAAAACACCTATTGCAGATTTGCCTTCATATATTTTCAGGTATAGCTCAGACAAGAAATTGGATATGGCATCCGATGTTGAGCGGTCATTCATGAACCCAAACTGAATGTCACATAAAAAGTTATATTTTTGTAGGTATGCGATTAGTCTTTTATGCATAAGTTTCTCGAATATTTTTGACAATGTGTTTAAAAGAGATATTGGTCTATAATTTTGGGGTTGATTTCTCTCGTCTTTCTTGAATAGTGGAAGAATGATGGCATTTTTGAAATTATGTGGGAATATACCTGCTTCAAGGGAGTTATTAAAAATACTACTTAGGGGTTCAGCGATGAGTTCAATACAATCTTGAATGACAGATAGTGGTATTTCATCTTCTCCTTTGGCTGTTTTGTTTTTTAGTTGTTTGGAGACCTCAATGATTTCATCTGGCGTTGATAGATAGAGTTTGAACTGAATGGTTGGTGTATGTGATGATTGTGTGGGATGTATTGTTGAATTGTTAAGTTGTAGGTTAAATGGCTCTGATTCAGCTGATAAACGATGGTTTGGATGTATATGGTGAGTGTTTGCTGAATCGGATGAATCTTGTATGTGAGTGTTATCGTGGGTTGTGGGAGAGTTATCTATTGTTGTTATGTCTGGTGATTGTGAGTTATTGAGTGTATTGCTCTGTGATAATTGCTTTATGCATTCATCAGCGATGTTTTGAAGATGAGCATTAAAGTGTTCGGCCACCTGATTGCCTTGAGTTACAGGAATATTGTTTATATTCAGTTCTATGGGTTTATGTATTTGCTTCAATGATGTTATGCAGGGTTTGATAAGGTTCCATTGGTGTTTGTTTTTGCTTGGAAGGTTCTAGTTTTTTTAATTCCTGTAGTTTGTGTTGTGTTTTAGCGTTGTGAACTATTTTGTTGTGCATTCTTTTAAATTCAAGATAATTAGTTTCTGCCAAAGGGTTTATTGAGTGAATTGATAGTTCATACAGTTCACGTTTTCTCTTACATGAGGCTCTCACTTCTGTAGTAATCCATTTTTTTGGTGGTATTCTGTTTGTAGCTATGGGTTTTTTAGGAAAAGCGTTGTTGAAGTGATGGCTCAAGATATTTTGAAATTTTGAGCACATGTCGTTTATTCCTTCACCTGTTAGCACGTTAGACCAGGATTCCTTTCTAATAGCATCTACAAAGTGGCATCGGTTTTTGTCAGTGATTTTGCGAATGTATTTTTTGTTGACCGTTGAAGAAGTTTTTTTAGGGATTATAGTGAGGATTTGTGAGTAATTGTGGTCTGAGATACCACTGAATATGTTATGAGCTGTGTATCTATGATCTTGTGCATTTGTAAAGATGTTGTCGAGCTGTGATGATGTATCTCTTGTAACTCTAGTGGGTGAGGTAAGTTTAGATGTCATGTTGTATGTGTTAAATATACGAATAATACGTTTGTGTAATATGTTTTCAGATTCAAAGTGTATGTTATAGTCACCGGCTATGATTATGTCTTGGGTTTGTGGTAGTTTTTCTAGGAGGGATTCTAATTTTTTAAAGAATGTTTCTGTGTTGGAAAGTTGTGGATGATTAGATCTGTAAATACACATAATGATCAAATTTTGTTCTTTCGATCTAATTGCTGTGTATTCAAATGAAAGCTCAGATGGTGTTATTGAGTATTTTACAGGTGAAAATCCCAGATTCTTTTTGACAAATATAGAAACTCCACCGTGTATGTGGTGGGTTCGTACAAAACTGTTGCATGGGTAGTAGCCTTCAATATTTATTGTTGCAACCGTATCTGATTTGCACCATGTTTCAGAGAGGCAGAGTATGTCAGGTATTATGTTATGGTGAGTCTCAAGATCGGAAAGGTATAGTTCAAGAGATTCAATTTTATTGGAAATGGCTTGCACATTTTGATGGAGGATGTTTAGTTTTGTAGGTACGTCTTTTTTTGTTTGTGAATTATTATTTTTACATGTGTTGCTTGTTGATACTCTCAGATCTTTGTAATCAATTTTTTTGCGTGTTTTTTTTTGTAGTCTTAATTCAGGTATTTTTACGGGTAGCTGTGGAGTCAGGTGTACTGCTGTTTTGTATAGATCCGGGATTTTAGTATGGTTGGGATGATGTATGTTAGTTTGAGAGTTGACATATTCATGTATTGCATATTCGAGACTACATGCTAAGTTAGTATTGTCCCATACTCTGCTGTAAAATTTATTTTCGTCATTTTGAATGTTTTGTGTGTGAGTGCTTGTATCTGTTGATCCTGCAGATTTGTTTGTGTCATTTTCAGTGTGTAATGTGTTGTCTGAAGTGGTATTCCGCTTTGTTTCAGCACATTTTGTGCACGTCAGTGGTTTAGAAAAAACACAGTGTTATTTTCATAAGGAAAATTTGTGTTTCCATTAATCATGTTTGATCCACAGGAGTTGCATTTCGAAGAAGTGGCCATTGTTCTAGTGTTCACTGGTGCTCTACATTGTGTTCCATAATGTTCTTGCTGGTGTTGATGTTGTTGTACTTGGAGCTCCTGTTGTATTGGTAGTTTCAGGGATGGTTGTTCTGGTAGTAATATTTGATGTTGCTGATGTAGTTGTTGTTGTGGGTGGTGTTTTTGTTGTGTGTGTTGTTGTTGTGGGTGGTGATATTGTTGTTGTGCGTGTTGTTGTTGTGTGTGTAGTTGTTGTATGTGTTGTTGTTGTGTGTGTAGTTGTTGTATGTGTTGTTGTTGTTGATGTTGTGTGTGTTGTTGTGGGTGTTGTGTGTGTTGTTGTGGGTGTTGTTGTTGTGGGTGTTGTTGTTGTGTGTGTTGTTGTTGTGTGTGTTGTTGTTGTGAGTGCTGTTGTTGTTGATGATGAGTTTGTTGCTGATAATGATACCATTGCTGTTGTTGTTTTTGCTCTTGTTGAAGTTGATGTATATGTTTGTGAGAGTGAAGTGAAGGAAGAGTATAGTGTACTAGGTTCTGTTGTTCTGGTGTTGAGAGTACATTTTGATTTTGGGCTTGTGCTGGCCTATCAACTGTTGGTTGATGATGAGGAAGTTGTTGTTGCATTTGAGTCAATTCTGGTTTGTGTATCAGATTTTGTTGCAGTTGCCGTTGTCGAGATATCAACTGTGTTTGAGTTTCATGGTATTTTGTTTGATATTGTTGTTCATGTTGATAAGCAGTCTGCCTACTTTGATCAGGTTGACCTATTGGATGTTGCTCTTGCTCCAGTAGTTGGTTTTTAGAAGTTTTGGAGGTGTTGTTTCTTTGGAGTGTTGTTTTTTGTTTTTGTTGGTCTCGCATGAATTGTTTTTGTTTATGCTCATTTTGCTGATGATTGTATGTTTTACTGTGGTGATCTGATGACTGATTCTGCCGTCGTTTTTGTTGAGTTATCATATTTTTATTCAAGGAAATTTCAAATTGTTTTTCTAATGTGTGGGATTTTATTGTTGGTTGATTTTTAGGTTGACGCTCATTATTTTCATTACTTGCAGTTTGCAGTACGTCTAAGTGATGGTTTGTAGCATTTAGCTGTTCATGAATGGAAATGTTTTTGACAGCTTCAGTTATTTTTTTACAGAGATAATTCTTTCCTTTCCTACCAAGATGTATTCCATACCAAGATGTATTCCTACCAAGATGGATTCACAGAGTGCGACTTTATCATTGACTTTGGTAAGATGGTAAGTAGAAAACCTATGTAAACTGAAGAAAAAAAAAAAACTTGTGGTCCTTATAGAGGTTTCCTCCAAGACCACCCTGTACCTACTTACTTTACTTACTTTCCGTGTCCATGTGTGATGTCATGGTGGTGGAAGGATTGATATGGGTGAACCCTTTGGACGCCCAGAACCAGTGTTCTGGGCTCCTTCCGTGTCCAGTGTGAAGTATGTGTAAAAAATTGCATTTAAAACCACCCTGTAGAAATACTCACATCGCTTGAACTCGGGCTCGACATAGAGGGTGGACTTAAAAAATTGCATTTAAAACCACCCTGTAGAAATACTCACATCGCTTGAACTCGGGCTCGACATACAGGGTGGACGCATTACTCTTCTCCGTGATCGGGTACTCGGGCCCAAACTCTATCCGGTGCTCGAACCGCTTCAGATATTCGGGCCTCACTTTGGTGGTCCACTCGTACTCCGCCTCCTCTTCCTCCTCAACCTCCGTGGGCTTATTGACCTCGGGGTCGAGTGGTGCCTTGACCTCTGTGACCTTGGGGGCGGCGTGGACAAGGCCGGGATCCGAAGCTCTCGCGAGGCCACAGAGAAGTGGGAGGAGCCAATGTAGAGGGAGGAGTCTGTTGACTGGAAGAAGCATGGCAGGTGGGCGGGACTAGATGGGGGTGGAATTTATTGAAGGTGTGTAGAACCTCTGTGGTCTGGTTTTTGAGTAGGTATCGTTTGAAGTTTTGAGAAAATCAGGTGATTACTCAAACTGATGTGGCCGATTTTGTTTGATATTTTGAGAAAATCAGGTGATTACTTAAACTGATGTGGCCGATTTTGTTTATTTTCGTTCGAGTTGACGAAATTGATTCACAAGTTGTGAATCAATATTTGATGCTCCTCCTCATTCATGTTCATGAATAACGATCTTAGCCGGTGTTACACGATTTCTGCCGATGTTGAGCGATCTTTATCGATGTTTACGACATTTTTTACGAAGTTTATGTGATTTTCTGTTGAGATTATTCGATGTTCCTGGGGTCTATTTCCAAGTTATTCGATGACCTTTATCATGTTTTCAGTGTTTTGTGGGGTTCCTGGGTGATTTTGCGACTTTATTTGACTTCTTGTGACTTAAATTTATCGTTTTGCATTTTCTTTTTTCTTAATATTTTTTTATCAAGTCGTAATCTGTGTCTGTGTTGCTGTAAGCTTTATAGAAATTTATTGAAGTTGCGACTGTTTCTATGTAGTTGTGAATTTTTAGGACAAAAGGACACCTTGAAGATGAGTTCTGGGCTTATTAGCTATATTTATTTATGTTTTGCTTTTGTTAGATCATCTACCTACTTATTTTTATTGTGATTTTCAAAAGATTGTCGATATTTTACAATGTTGCATATTTTTGGCTCGATTTGCAGGTTGTAAAGCTAAAGCGACTGAGTTATTTGAAGATGTTGAAAATCTTTGAACCAATGTGTAAACTTTTAGAATAATGAACTTTTGAAAGTTGAATATGTTGAATATTTTCAGCTCACAAGAAACTTTTATTACCCCACAATCGATAGTAAATTTTAGGTTTAGTTCTCTTCTTCAATTACTTTTATTTAATTTTTTTTAAAGAAAAAAACAAATGCACAAGATACTTTCGTAAAAAATGAGGGTTTTTGGTTTAAAACAAAAGCGCACGGCACGTGAGAAATACGCTACGTGAAATATTCGAACACACTATGATGTCACGAAGCGTGGCGCTAAGGTGTGCTACCTCAAATTGATGAGTAAGAGAGAGAGAGAGAGAGAGAGAGAGAGAGAGAGAGAGAGAGAGAGAGAGAGAAAAGAGAGAGAGAGAGAAAGAGAGCGAGAGAGAAAGAGAGAGAGAGAGAGAGAGAGAGAGGAATGGATGAGTCTTGCTGTTGATTCTTATCACTCCTCAGAGCTCAGGGTATTTTTCATGGACCCCAGTAGCCCATTCCAGAAACAATCTTCACACTCAAAATCCTCGAATCTCCGTTTCAACAGTCACACAACGCACTCTGATTGGTTATTGCGTTCAAATTAACCAATCAGAGTGCGTTGTGTGATAGTTGACAGGGAGATTCGGAGATTGTGAGAGTGTTTCTGGAACGCGGTCCTTACCAGGCTCTTTAGGTCGCCTGACCATAGTTGTTTAGGTCGCCCAGTGGTGAAGGCGTCTGTTTGGTTTAATACTCGTCATAGGGTGGCGTCATCGTGAACGATGGTAGCCAGACAGTGGAGGAATGACTCAGCACTTCTACCACTGTCTTTACAAGGAGGCTAATAATTGACAAGGGCCCCTCGAACCAAGCCAATGCTGGTCTATTCCCTGTTTATAGTCCCCCAGCCAGACTGCCTGTCTACTCCCTGTTTATAGTCCCCCAGCCATACTGCTAGTCTACTCCCTGGTTTATAGTCCCCTAGCCAGACTGCTGGTCTACTCTCTGTTTATAGTCCCCCAGCCACACTGCTGGTCTACTCCCTGTTTATAGTTCCCTAGCCAGACTGCTGGTCTACTCCCTATTTATAGTCCTAGCTTTAAATAAATCCATAATATTTCAGCGATCATCCAATTTTTTTCAAGTAAGCAGGGTTCAGTGCTGGTTAACGCGCTAGTCTGGTAATCCAGGTAGCATAGGGATCCGTTGGTTCGAATCCCACCCAGTGCATGAATTTTTCCTCATCAATTTGAGTTTGTGGCCACACTGGCCACATAATAATAAGACTCTGATATTTATTAAAAACATCAGTTAAAGACTTATTAAAAATAAATATATACCAAGTTTTTAACTCGGTTCACCACTAAAAAAAAAAATAAAAAAAAATAAAAAAAAAAAAAATAAAGACTCTGAGGGTTAGGTGGTAGAAAACATTTTGAGCATTAACCTCGCCTCGAGGTTACCTTCCACTAGAGTGTTATTATTTTTTTTTTTTTTGGTTTATGTTAGTTTCAAGTGCACGGTTATATTGGTCGTATCACGACGGGGGTTTTACACTCTATTCACTGGAAATTCACAAACCAGCTACTCACATTAACCTCACCCGGCCTCAGAGGTCCCGGGAATAGCCAGCACAACGAGGGTTCGAATGTCACAACGAGGACTCTAACTTAAAAAAAAAAAAAACTTACTCTAACTTACCGGGTGGTATCGAAAACGGACAATTGCACAAAAAATATTTAAATAAAAACAACACATTTGAACATTTTATAGCATTTTAACAAATGTCGGCCAAATTGGCGCCAAGTTTTGGTTATTTCTGATCATGATTCTATTTGAAAATCCTGTGATGACAAGACATAAGACAATTTATGAAAATAGTAAAATTCAAACATAATGATAGACATTGTATTAACAAGAATCAAGGCAATAAGTGTATTAAAAAAAGAAAATACTATGAAATACATTGGAGTATTTTTTTAAAGTAATTTTTACATTGGAGTATTTTTTTATATTTTTTTAAAGAAAAAAAAAGATAATTTTTTTTTTTACAAAAACGAACAAAATCCGATTTCTTATTTAGAAATTTTAGGAGGTAAAAAAAAAAAAAAAAAAAAATACATTGGAAAACACAGTGTTACAAATTTCTATCAAATTCAACACCTCACCCTTTGGGTTTTGAAGATCACATTTCATTTTGAACTTCAGTTGTGAAAATATAGGCATAATCAATGGGGGCAAACGCATAAGAACATCTACTATCATGTAAAACCATCAAAAATCACTTTCTTTTCGTTACGAAACAAATGTTCATTTGATTTGACCGGATCACTTGAATGATTCACACAGGCTCCTAAACTTTAGACCTATATCAGTATTGCCAATATTTTCAAAAGTTGTAGAAAAAGTCGTAAAACAACAAATTGTTCGCTATTTTGAACATAATAACCTCTTTACAAAGTCTCAATATGGTTTCAGGCAAGGCATTTCCACAACAGATGCCATAATGAAACTTATTTCTGAAATTGGCTCAGCTTTTGAAAGCAAAGAGTATGCCTCTACGTTGCTTTGTGACGTAAGTAAGGCATTTGACGTCCTACATCATGATACCTTAGTAAACAAACTGGCCAAATATAAATTTGATGAACAAAGTTTGAAATTTATTCGATCATATCTTGTAAATAGACAGCAGAGTGTCAGAATCACGAAATCCTCAGGCGTAAATAGTCCCCGTGCCACTTCGATGCTCGGTGATGACGGCAGTGGCGTATCCATCACCTCACTACCCAATCAAGATATTATATCATCTCCGTCCATGATAACCAGTGGCGTACCGCAAGGTTCTGTATTGGGGCCGTTGTTATTTCTCATTTATATAAATGATTTACCTGGGTACATGGACGAAGAGGAATCTGCCATTTTTGCTGATGACTCCACTTTTACAAGAAAATTTAAAGAACTTGAAAATTGTAACACTGTCTTCAGTAACATGGAAAAGAAAGCAGAAAATTGGTTCACATGCAATAAACTTTATCTAAATAAAAATAAGACTGAAAAAATACTATTTTCCCTGAGAGACATGAGCTCATTCAATAATCCTGAATCTGTAACTTTATTAGGGGCCAGATTACAGCCTAATTTATGTTGGGATGATCATGTTGAGCATGTAGCAAATAAAATAAATAAGAGTGTTTTTTTACTACGAAATCTTGCTCCCATTGTTTCTCAAGAAACCCTAAAGGTGGCATATTATGGACTAGTGCATTCCCAATTAAGTTATGCTCTTCTAGCTTGGGGTCACTCATCTGCTAAAAATAGAGCATTTGGACTACAGAGAAAGGCCATACGAGTGTTAAATTACTTATCTTATAGGGCACCTTGTAAAGAAGCTTTTATATCACTTGAAATTCTTACCCTTCCATGTATGTATATTTATGAGTGCTTAAGGTTTGCCAGAAAAAACTTACAACATTTTGAAACAAGCGCTGATATACATTCATATGATACAAGACATAAAAACGACTACAGATCGCCTTTCATTCGGCTACAGAAAAACCAAAATGGCCCAAATTTTTGGACATTCAAATTTTACAACAAGCTGCCCCTAAAAATAAAATTGTCATCAGAAAGAGAATTTCAAAGGAACATTAAAAGTTTTCTATTGAATAAGGCTTACTATTCATTTGAAGAATATTTAGATGATAATTTTTAATAACTTATTATTTATCTTACCTATATGTATTGTAAATTGTGTACTTTTACTTTTATACCATTGACGTTGTATGAAGCCCTTGGGCATTATATGCAATAAAAATAAATCTTATCTTATCTTATCTATCGCCTGTAACATGTTCATGATACTGTTCAACATCTCTCTCGACTCAGATCCGGATCACTTGAATGATTCACACTGGCTCCTGTATCGTTTGTTTGTTGTACATGTTCATGATACTGTTCAACATCTCTCTCGACTCAGATCCGGATCACTTGAATGATTCACACTGGCTCCTGTATCGCCTGTGTGTTGTACATGTTCATGATACTGTCCAACATCTCTCTCGACTCAGATCCGGATCACTTGAATGATTCACACTGGCTCCTGTATCGCCTGTTTGTTGTACATGTTCATGATACTGTTCAACATCTCTCGCGACTCAGATCCGGATCACTTGAATGATTCACACTGACTCCTGTATCGCCTGTTTGTTGTTCATGATACTCTCCAACATCTCTCTCGACTCAGATCCGGATCACTTGAATGATTCACACTGGCTCCTGTATCGCCTGTTTGTTGTACATGTTCATGATACTGTTCAACATCTCTCTCGCCTCAGATCCGGATCACTTGAATGATTCACACTGGCTCCTGTATCGCCTGTTTGTTGTACATGTTCATGATACTGTCTAGCATCTCTCTCGACTCAGATCCGGATCACTTGAATGATTCACACTGGCTCCTGTATCGCCTGTTTGTTGTACATGTTCATGATACTGTCTAGCATCTCTCTCGACTCAGATCCGGATCACTTGAATGATTCACACTGGCTCCTGTATCGCCTGTTTGTTGTACATGTTCATAATACTATCCAACATCTCTCTCGACTCAGATCCGGATCACTTGAATGATTCACACTGGCTCCTGTATCGCCTGTTTGTTGTACATGTTCATGATACTGTTCAACATCTCTCTCGACTCAGATCCGGATCACTTGAATGATTCACACTGACTCCTGTATCGCCTGTAACATGTTCATGATACTGTTCAACATGTCTCTCGACTCAGATCCGGATCACTTGAATGATTCACACTGGCTCCTGTATCGCCTGTTTGTTGTACATATTCATGATACTGTTCAACATCTCTCTCGACTCAGATCCAGTACACTTGAATGATTCACACTGGCTCCTGTATCACCTGTAACATGTTCATGATACTATCCAACATCTCTCTCGACTCAGATCCGGATCACTTGAATGATTCACACTGGCTCCTGTATCGCCTGTTTGTTGTACATGTTCATGATACTCTCCACCATCTCTCTCGACTCAGATCCGGATCACTTGAATGATTCACACTGGCTCCTGTATCGACTGTTTGTTGTACATGTTCATGATACTGTCCAACATCTCTCTAAACTCAGATCCGGATCACTTGAATGATTCACACTGGCTCCTGTTTCGCCTGTTTGTTGTACATGTTCATGATACTGTTCAACATCTCTCTCGACTCAGATCCGGATCACTTGAATGATTCACACTGGCTCCTGTATCGCCTGTTTGTTGTACATGTTCATGATACATCTCTCTCGACTCAGATCCGGATCACTTGAATGATTCACACTGGCTCCTGTATCGCCTGTTTGTTGTACATGTTCATATTGTTCATGATACTGTTCAACATCTCTCTCGACTCAGATCCGGATCTCTTGAATGATTCACACTGGCTCCTGTATCACTTGTTTGTTGTACATGTTCATGATACTGTTCAAACATCTCACTCGACTCAGATCCGAATCACACTTGAATGATTCACACCGACTCTTGTATCGCCTGTTTGTTGTACATGTTCATGATGCTATCCAACAACTCTCTCAACTCAGATCCGCATCATTTGAATAATTCTCACCGGATCACTTGAATGATTCACACTAGCTCCTGTATCGCCTGTTTGTTGTACATGTTCATGATGCTATCCAACAACTCTCTCAACTCAGATCCGCATCATTTGAATAATTCTCACCGGATCACTTGAATGATTCACACCGGCTCCTGTATCGCCTGTTTGTTGTACATGCTCATGATACTGTCCAACATCTCCCACAGTTTCTCTCGGCTCAGATCCGGATCGAACACCTGAAAAAGAAACAGTCATTATAATAATACGAAAAGAGTGCCTATTCTACATATTTGCAGCCAGATCGAGATAGAAGAGAAAAATATTCGTTTTATTCACTTTATTTGTTATTTTTTTCGATTTTTTTTTTTAAATTCCATTTAAAATATTCATATAAAACAATATTCGCTTAATGTATACAATAAAAAGGAAAAAGAACAGAAAAATATACATAAACTAACTAAAAAGCGGGGTTATGGCGATCTCTTCCACCCAACCTTCCACATATTAATCACATGACGCAAAAACCAATGCAAAAAAGACGACGTGTTACCCACTTACCGAGGTTATTGTCTATGGCAATCTCTTCCACCCAACTTTCCACATGTTAATCGCATTGTACCAAAAACCAGTAAGTCATAAAAACAGTAATAATAAGATTTAGATTATATATTTTAAAGTGAAAAATATAATTACAATCAGTAAGTAGGTAGGTAGGTGCATTTGTTTTGTTCTGTTCTTTTTTTTTAGCTGTAAGTTTTTTTTTATGTATAGATTTAAGTGTAATTGTATTAATGGGGACTCATCCTCGTCAATCAAATCGGTTTCGTTCCGTCGTAACGGGTCGATGGACGAAGCCTCTCTACCATAGTCTATTATTATATTTCTGATCCCTCTCGATTACTTCTAGAGTAAACCCTCTCTTTTCTATATCTGATTTCAGATTGTCTTTGTAACGATGTCTGGGTCTTCCTCGTGGTCTTTTTCCTTGAACTTTCTTTTCATACATTTGTTAAGGGATACCTTGCGGTGCGCTCGTGTTGACCCAGCACCTAAATGGGAAGTATTGTGTCACTTCTCGCCCATCAGAGGGGAGGCATACTACGGGATGGGCAGGCTACAACACAGACCACAAGCGCCTACAGTAGCTCCTGTTTCATGACTACGAAATAAAAAAGGTTGTGAAACACTCATCTTTAAAAAAAAAAAAAAAAAATCGGTAATTTAATTTCATTCATCCTCATAATGTCCAAACCATTTCAAAAAAACCAATACAAAAAACCCACTTACTTACCGAGTACCAGAGGGTGCCATCCTCTTCATCTGTGTAGGGCACCTGTACCCCATACACCTGTAGGGCGAGGGTGTTACCCACTTACTTACCGAGTACCAGAGGGTGTGTCCCACTTACTTACCGAGTACCAGAGGGTGTGTCCCACTTACTTACCGAGTACCAGAGGGTGTGTCCCACTTACTTCCCGAGTACCAGAGGGTGTGTCCCACTTACTTACCGAGTACCAGAGAGTGCCATCCTCTTCATCTGTGTAGGGCACCTGTACCCCATACACCTGTAGGGCGAGGGTGTTAGCCACTTACTTACCGAGTACCAGAGGGTGTGTCCCACTTACTTACCGAGTACCAGAGGGTGTGTCCCACTTAATTACCGAGTACCAGAGGGTGTGTCCCACTTACTTACCGAGTACCACAGGGTGCCATCCTCTTCATCTGTGCAGGGCACCTGTACCCCATACACCTGTAGGGCGAGGGTGTGTCCCACTTACTTACCGAGTACCACAGGGTGTTACCCACTTACTTACCGAGTACCAGAGGGTGTGTCCCACTTACTTACCGAGTACCACAGGGTGCCATCCTCTTCATCTGTATAGGGCACCTGTACCCCATACACCTGTAGGGCGAGGTAGAGACACGCGATGGCGATCTGATGAGCCCTGTAGTTGAGAATGGAGGGGTCGTGGTGGAAATCCTGCGGGGAATTGAATTGAAAAATCAATTTTTTTTTAATTATTTGGATTGAATAATTCAATTTCTTTTATTCAATTGAATAATTTCATGAATTATCAAAAAAAAAAAAAAAAAAAAAAAAAAAAATGCGAATGATTGAATTGAAAAATCAATTATTCAATTTCACTTATTCAATTGGGTGTTCTTAAAAGAATTGAATTGAAAAAAAAAAATTGTTGTGAAGAACGGATCCCTACGCTACCTGGATACCAGACTAGTTCTTGAGAACTTAAAGAAAAGGAGGAACTTACGTGTAGAAAGGCGTAGGCTGCCTTGAGCACGGGGACACTCTGCAGGTCTGTCGGGTGGATCCAGGTCCTCAGCGAGTTGTAGTAGGTCATTAGGTACTTGTGGGGGAGCTCATGTGCCTCTATGTTGAACCTCATGAACCTGCAAGTACAAGAGAGGCATCAGATACTTGTGAGGAAGCTCATGGGCCTCTATGTTGAACCTCATGAACCTGCAAGTACAAGAGAGGCATCAGATACTTGTGAGGGAGCTCATGTTGAACCTCATGAACCTGCAAGTACAAGAGAGGCATCAGATACTTGTGAGGGAGCTTATGTTGAACCTGCAAGTACAAGAGAGGCATCAGATACTTGTGAGGGAGCTTATGGGCCTCTATGTTGAACCTCATGAACCTGCAAGTACAAGAGAGGCATCAGATACTTGTGAGGGAGCTCATGGGCCTCTATGTTGAACCTCATGAACCTGCAAGTACAAGAGAGGCATCAGATACTTGTGAGGGAGCTCATGTTGAACCTGCAAGTACAAGAGAGGCATCAGATACTTGTAAGGGAGCTCATGGGCCTCTATGTTGAACCTCATGAACCTGCAAGTACAAGAGAGGCATCAGATACTTGTGAGGGAGCTCATGTTGAACCTGCAAGTACAAGAGAGGCATCAGATACTTGTGAGGAAGCTTATGGGCCTCTATGTTGAACCTCATGAACCTGCAAGTACAAGAGAGGCATCAGATACTTGTGAGGGAGCTTATGGGCCTCTATGTTGAACCTCATGAACCTGCAAGTACAAGAGAGGCATCAGATACTTGTGAGGGAGCTCATGGGCCTCTATGTTGAACCTCATGAACCTGCAAGTACAAGAGAGGCATCAGATACTTGTGAGGGAGCTCATGTTGAACCTGCAAGTACAAGAGAGGCATCAGATACTTGTGAGGAAGCTCATGTTGAACATGCAAGTACAAGAGAGGCATCAGATACTTGTGAGGGAGCTCATGGGCCTCTATGTTGAACCTCATGAACCTGCAAGTACAAGAGAGGCATCAGATACTTGTGAGGAAGCTTATGGGCCTCTATGTTGAACCTCATGAACCTGCAAGTACAAGAGAGGCATCAGATACTTGTGAGGGAGCTCATGTTGAACCTGCAAGTACAAGAGAGGCATCAGATACTTGTGAGGGAGCTCATGGGCCTCTATGTTGAACCTCATGAACCTGCAAGTACAAGAGAGGCATCAGATACTTGTGAGGAAGCTCATGTTGAACATGCAAGTACAAGAGAGGCATCAGATACTTGTGAGGGAGCTCATGGGCCTCTATGTTGAACCTCATGAACCTGCAAGTACAAGAGAGGCATCAGATACTTGTAAGGGAGCTCATGTTGAACCTCATGAACCTGCAAGTACAAGAGAGGCATCAGATACTTGTGAGGGAGCTCATGTTGAACCTGCAAGTACAAGAGAGGCATCAGATACTTGTGAGGGAGCTCATGTTGAACCTGCAAGTACAAGAGAGGCATCAGATACTTGTGAGGGAGCTCATGTTGAACCTGCAAGTACAAGAGAGGCATCAGATACTTGTGAGGGAGCTCATGTTGAACCTGCAAGTACAAGAGAGGCATCAGATACTTGTGAGGAAGCTCATGGGCCTCTATGTTGAACCTCATGAACCTGCAAGTACAAGAGAGGCATCAGATACTTGTGAGGGAGCTCATGTTGAACCTCATGAACCTGCAAGTACAAGAGAGGCATCAGATACTTGTGAGGAAGCTCATGTTGAACCTCATGAACCTGCAAGTACAAGAGAGGCATCAGATACTTGTGAGGAAGCTCATGGGCCTCTATGTTGAACCTCATGAACCTGCAAGTACAAGAGAGGCATCAGATACTTGTGAGGGAGCTCATGTTGAACCTGCAAGTACAAGAGAGGCATCAGATACTTGTGAGGGAGCTCATGTTGAACCTCATGAACCTGCAAGTACAAGAGAGGCATCAGATACTTGTGAGGGAGCTCATGTTGAACCTGCAAGTACAAGAGAGGCATCAGATACTTGTGGGGGAGCTCATGTTGAACCTGCAAGTACAAGAGAGGCATCAGATACTTGTGGGGGAGCTCATGTTGAACCTGCAAGTACAAGAGAGGCATCAGATACTTGTGGGGGAGCTCATGTTGAACCTGCAAGTACAAGAGAGGCATCAGATACTTGTGAGGGAGCTCATGTTGAACCTGCAAGTACAAGAGAGGCATCAGATACTTGTGGGGGAGCTCATGTTGAACCTGCAAGTACAAGAGAGGCATCAGATACTTGTGGGGGAGCTCATGTTGAACCTGCAAGTACAAGAGAGGCATCAGATACTTGTGGGGGAGCTCATGTTGAACCTGCAAGTACAAGAGAGGCATCAGATACTTGTGAGGGAGCTCATGTTGAACCTCATGAACCTGCAAGTACAAGAGAGGCATCAGATACTTGTGAGGGAGCTCATGTTGAACCTCATGAACCTGCAAGTACAAGAGAGGCATCAGATACTTGTGGGGGAGCTCATGTTGAACCTGCAAGTACAAGAGAGGCATCAGATACTTGTGGGGGAGCTCATGTTGAACCTGCAAGTACAAGAGAGGCATCAGATACTTGTGGGGGAGCTCATGTTGAACCTGCAAGTACAAGAGAGGCATCAGATACTTGTGGGGGAGCTCATGTGCCTCTATGTTGAACCTCATGAACCTGCAAGTACAAGGTGTATTTTTTTTTTCTTTACTAGCGGGCTGTCGTTCGCTTTGCGGGCCGAGGCATGGCCCGCAGAGCAAAAAATCCTTTTTCGCCAATGGCAGGGTTGTAGTGGGAATTTCCAAAAAATATTGTCTTATTGCACATTTAGACTATAAGACAAAGCTACTTACCAAATTTTAGCTTCCTAGGACTTACCAGTTCGGAGAAACAGTAATGAATCAGTGAGTGAGTCAGTCAGTCAGTGAGTGAAACTCTCTTTTATAAGTATAGATTTACACTTTATTAATAAAACATATTATATACAACACAAATAATTACAAATTAAAATACAATATAATGGAAGAAAAAATAAATAAATAAATATATACATAATTTGTGTCCTAACTAAAAGGCGGGGTTATTGCCTTTGGCAATCTCTTCCACCCAACCATTATTTTTTAATTTGGGGTTGACGTTTTTCTTAATTTTTTTTAAATTGGTTTTAATGTCTTTTTTAATGGTTTGGTTTTATTTTTTTTCTAATTTGTGGTTAACGTCTTTCTTAATTTTTTTTGTAAATTGGTTTTAATGCCTTTTTTAATGGCTTGGTTTTAATTTTTTTCTAATTTGGAGTTAACATCTTTTTTATTTTATTTTTTAATTTGGTTTTAATGCCTTTTTTAATTTGAGGTGAGGTAACCTCTTCTTACCCAATGTACATGGAAATGCACATTTTTTTTTAAAATGCTATCCTCCCAAGCAAAATTTTTACTTTGTAGTGCGCCAATGTAACCAAAACAGTATTCTGTGTTGATTAAAAACTTCTCTGTGTAGGATTCGTTCACATTGACTATCAAAACTCGTAAACATTAATTGTGCATTTATTTAGATGCACATGGGGCGTTTTCACTACAAAAAAAAAAACACTGCCAATTATGGACACAATATTTCCTCGTGATTGTTTCACTTTGTTAACACGTGCCAATTTTGAGATTTTATACAAAATTAATTGTATCTCCAAAACGACTGAACCGATTTTCTTCAAATTTAATTTATATGGTAGAAAACTGTTTTTTCTACATTCTAGATTCCACAAAAAAATTCTGTATCGGCAAGTCGTGGTCCTTATTTTTTGACTTTTTTGTCCAAAATTTCGGATTTTCTTATATATCAGAGTCAAATTATAATTAATTTAAAAATAAATATAAATAACTTAAGTATAACAGTAATATGCATATTCTTACAAAATTTCATCAAAATCGGGTGTACCGTTCACGAGATATAAGCGTTTAAGTAAAAAGTTAGTGGTCAGGCGCATGGTCTTTTTCACCCAGAACCGCTGGTATGAATTCAATGAATTTAAAATGGGACCATCTACAGAATGTCTCCTAGATATGTGCAAAATTTCAACAAAATCGGTCGAGTAGTTTCTGAGATTTGCGCGTTACAAGGAATCGTTTTAACAGACCGACGGATCGACAGACCGACAGACAGACGGACCGACAGACGGACACAAAACCAAATTTACTCAGTAGGTTATGAAACGTCCAGAAATATGAAAAAAATTGAAATCGGAGAAAAAAAATATTTTTTTTTACAAAAACGAACACAATACTTCCGATTTCTAATATTAGAAATTTCTCGGAAGTAAAACTTGACTCGGGAAGATACCATTACATTCTCAGTGTGCATTTAGATGTACTTTGGGGTGATAACACTACATAACAAAAAAAGTGGTTGGGTAGGAAGAGGATTAAATCTCACCTCATCAGCAGCAGTTCCCCCTGGGTGATGCCATCCTGCATGGCGTAGAACTTCTCATTGTTGGACAGGGGGCCCGCTCCCTGGTGCAGAGTGACGTGGGCCACGTTCACAATGTTTTTCATTTTTAATTTGGGTTTGACGTCTTTCTTAATTTTTTTTTTAAATTCGTTTTAATGCCTTTTTTAATGGTTCGGTTTTATTTTTTTTCTAATTTGGGTTTGACGTCTTTCTTAATTTTTTTTTTAAATTCGTTTTAATGCCTTTTTTAATGGTTCGGTTTTATTTTTTTTCTAATTTGGGGTTAACGTCTTTCTTAATTTTTTGTAAATTGGTTTTAATGCCTTTTTTAATGGTTTGGTTTTCATTTTTTCTCTAATTTGGGGTCAACGTTTTTTTTATTATTATTTTTTTTTAAATTTGGTTTTAATGCCTTTTTTAATGGTTTGGTTTTATTTTTGTTTAATTTGGGGATAACGTTTTTCTTATTATTATTTTTTTTTTAAATTGGTTTTAATGCCTTTTTTAATGGTTTGGTTTTCATTTTTCTCTAATTTGGGGTTAACGTTTTTTTTATTATTATTTTTTTTTTTAAATTTGGTTTTAATGCCTTTTTTAATGGTTTGGTTTCAATTTTTTATAATTTGGGGTTAACGTCTTTTTTATTTAATTTGTTTTAAATGCCTTTTTTAATTTTTTTCTAATTTGGGGTTAACGTCTTTTTTATTCAATTTGGTTTTAATGTCGTTTTTAAGGTTTTGGTTTTAATTTTTTCTAATTTTGGGATAATGTCTTTTTTATTCTTTTTTTTAAATGGTTTTAATCTCTTTTTTAATGGCTTGGTTTTTTATTTTATTTTTTTAATTTGGTTCTAATGCCTTTTAAATCGCGTATTCTTTAAATCTCACCTCATCAGCAGCAGTTCCCCCTGGGTGATGCCATCCTGCATGGCGTAGAACTTCTCATTGTTGGACAGGGGGCCCGCTCCCTGGTGCAGAGTGACGTGGGCCACGTTCACAATATCGCGCAGGTCAATGTGAGACTCGTTCTGAACTTTGCTCGCCAGGGACATACACGAGGACCCCATGGACTGAGAAAGAGAGGGGAAAAAAGGTGATACGCATCTTCAAAAGATAAAAAAAAAATAGTTTTTTTTTTTTAATCAGGAGAGTTTAATTTGTCCATAAATGTTATTTATATGGGTATTTTTAATCATAAGATTTTTTTCATCATGTAAATAGACCTTATAATAACTTTTGTAGACTGAGAAAGAGAGGGGAAAAAAAGTTATACGCATCTTCAAAAGATAAAAAAAAAATATATTTTTTTTTTTGAAATCAGGAGAGTCTAATTTGTCCATAAATGTTATTTATATAGGTAGGTATTTCTAATTATAAGATTTTTTTCTCTCACAAATAATTTATCTATTATTTTAGTTTTATATTTACACAAAAAACATCATGTAAATAGACCTTATAATAAGGTTTTTTTTATTCAGGAGAGTTTAATCTGTCCATAAATGTTATTTATATAGGCATTTCTAATTATATGATTTTTTTCTCTCACAAATAATTTATCTATTATTTTAGTTTCATATTTATACAGAGAGTCTAATTTGTCCATAAATGTTATTTATATAGGTATTTTTAATTATAAGATTTTTTTCTCTCACAAATAATTTATCTATTATTTTAGTTTTATATCAATACAAAAAGACCTTATAATAAGGCTCTATCTTTTCAATAAATAAATAAATTATCAGATCAATTTCGAAAAAAACAAAAACTTGAAAAAAATTCTAAAAAAAAAAAAGGTTTCCAACCTCTTTTGTGAGCAAATGCTCAATTGGATTAATATATGGTAGCTAGTATTTATTTTTATGTATTATAATAATTTGTTTTTGTACTGTCATATATTAATAAATGTGTTTCTTTGTGTTATTATATCACAATTTTTAATGGGTAGCGCAGAACTATAGAACAAAAATAGTATTTTTTTTATATAAATACATATTTAGCAAAAACAGAAGCAAACTTACATAGAAATCATAATGGTTTCGTTGGGTTTCTCCTTTGAAAAATCTGTGAAATATGATGGCAGCTGTGGAGATCGTCAGTGGTTTCACTTTCAACTTGAAGCCTGGTGACAGACAAAATATTTTCAATTTTAATTTATTCTTTACAACGGGTCAAGCCCAATGTACATTGACTACCTCATCCTGCATATTGCAATTGCAGGATAAAAATTCAAAGGGTCAATAGCTCGAGCATCAGAGGCACGCTTCCTCTCGGTAGTGAGCTTGAATAAATATTTTACCTTTGAAATATACGTTCAGTAGTGGCTATCCACTAAAATTTTGCAATTGCTATACAGAGAGGTAATGCTGTGAGTATTAGAAGAAGTCTCCCAACCTCTGAAAAATTGGAGGAAATCTTTTACTTGTAAGATGTTGTTCATGTTGTGCTTTTTTATCATTAAAACTGAGTTACTTTCTTTTATATCTTAAACATGGAAATAAATTTATAGTAAATAAATAATCCTTTATGTGTAATAAATTAGGTACAAATTACAATTTAAAAAAATAAAAATAAATAAATAAATTTGTTTCTTTACGTTATTATATCACAATTTTAGTGGGTAGCACAGAATTATAGAACTTTACAGAATTATAGGACTTTACAGAATCATTGTTATCCTAATATCTTATTTTTGCCTATAATTTTGCCACTGATTGCTGCTCACGTTAAAGCAGCTACTCATTTTTCCTCACGAGGTTTGAGTGGACCCCAAACACCCAAGTACATACCTATTTCAAATGTTAGATACATACCTATTTCAAATAGAAACCGCACTCCGTTGAAAACAGAAATATTGTTCACGTAGTCCACTCTGGTAATATACTTCACAGGTTTCTCCACCACCTCAACAGGTGTGTCATTGACCGTTGCAATCTCCGCCAGATTATTTGTAGCTGCTGGTTCAGCCTCCATCATTTTAATCGGTTAAAACTTTTCTGAAAACAAAATAAAAACTTAATTTTACTAAATTGTACCAATCTCAGTAGCTTGATTGATAAGGCGGTGGACTTTTAACTTGGAGGTTGGTGGTTCAAGTTCAGGTTTCAGCTTAGATTTAGTAAAAGTGAGTTGAGTAACTGTGATATCACAAAAGTGATTAACACAAATATGATAACTTTATTACAAAATTGTAACTGGGAAATTGTAACACATTTTTGTTTACCTCTGGAAAGAATATTTAATAATTTTATTAATACACTAGAGCTAGAGTCTGAAGGGTAATATTAGAGGAATGCACAAGATGTTTTCCCATAAACCCCATTTATTTCTATAATAAACCTATTTATTATTTCTTTTTTCTTTTTTTTTTTAACAAATTTGTCAGGGCTCTAGTAATGGGCTTGTCAAAGTTGACTATTTTCAATACTTCTCTGTTCTGTTTTGTTGGTTTAACATTGCTTTCAACTGCATGGTCATATCACGACACGTTTTTCTTCTCTAATATAATATTTGTATAGGATTTATAGTCAATCACATTAAAAGAATCATTCCAACTAGGAGCGGGAAGAGAAAACCTAAACATAGCATAATTTGTTCACTTAAACCTTGTTCTAAGAAAACTTGATTTCATGAAAACCTCATTATATACCTACATTATATATAATGCCATTTCCTTTTGGTTTTGTTACATCAAGGTTCTACTGTATTGTAATAATAATATTGCCTCATTCATACAGCTTAATTAGGAATTGAGTCCCATTAATCCAGTACTAAGCTCAAGACTAGTCATGAACAAATACCTACACAGATATTTATTATTATAATATTTTCACAAGAATTAATACACACAAATAAATTAATTACGATGGAAAAGGGGAAGTTACATTGGTTTCTGAAAGTCAATTTATAGTATGAGAGATTATAATAAAATGAGAGGCTACATATTCCAACCTGTTGCTGTGGAAACCATGGGTGCTTGGAGCGTGGAATCTAAAAAATGGTTAGACCATTTGGGAAAGAAATTGATTGGAATTACGGGTGATCCGCGTTCCAATCATTTTCTTTACCAAAAAATTGGTCTTGCCATTCAAAGAGGAAATGCTTCTTGCATCCTCGGTTCCCTTCCAGAAGGACGGTCCCTGGGACAAGTTTTTTATATATAATAAAAAATAAATAAAACATTCCTCTTAAAAAAAATACTACAATTTATATTCATTGACTGAATGAAATTTGAGACATTATAATTTTACCAGTAGTGGCTTTGGTCGTGATGGACATTCTTGTAAATGTAAATTATGAGAGGCTATTTGGATTAGAGTATCTTCTCAGAGTCTCGGAGTTTTTTTACCTACCTAATTTAGCACATTTTCTTGCCAATATTCACAATTAAATACCTTCTCTAACTACTTCCTCTGTGATATATATGCATTAAAAGTCTGAACATGATACTAGGGGTTACAGAAGAAATTAAATTTGTATTTCTCTTCAATTGTTCATACTACTCATACTTATTGTCCATGCCTTATCTTGCTCAGGTAGGATTGGCATTTTTAGATAGCAATCTTCAGTTGCCTTAGTTGTAATAACCCATGTAATATTGTACAAAAAAACAACACCACCACTCAAAATTTAGAGCATGTAAACAAAATCAAGTACCTAGCTAAAAAAAAAAAAAAAAAAAAAACAAACAGAATATTTCCAATTTCTAATGTTAGAAGTTTCTTGGAAGTAAAATTAAAAAGAAATCAGCTGGAATATTTAAAATGCTGTTTTCAACTTTTATGTAATTTACCCAACCCCTGGGTTAATACCCAATTTTTGATTACTTTCCGATGGGTATTTACCCCACACTACCCAAACCCAAGACATATTATCATGTGTTGTCAAATTGCAAATGGGAGGATAACTTGTCCTGGCTAGGTTTCCAACCCACCACTACTGAATTACCAGACAGACACTCCTGAACTACTCCAGTGTTCAACTTTACATTCAACAGTGAGGTTATCTTGAGATGGGATTGTTACTCTCCATTCACTGGAAAAATACAAACCTGCTACTCACATTTAGGGATGGGTAAATATTGAGCGAGTCGACTCGAAGAGTCGACTATTTCTGAAGAGTCGTATGAATCGACTCTCGAAGTTCTAAAGAATCGACTATCGACTCACCGCTCATTTCCTTGTCTGGTTTAACCCACTAGCACTAGCCATTAGAAATAGGTCTGTTACCCACTGACGTCATCACTCAACATCTCATCGCATCGGTCCCGTCCTATAGGGACCGTCAGGGACGATTTAAGAATATAATCTTTCAAACTCTTGAATAGGATTGACTATGGCTTTATCCATTGAAAACAAGTCTGTTACCCACTCAAAATTAATTTCTTTCTACTAGCTTCTTAATGTGATATCAGGGGATAAGTGAGAACTAGATGTAGGGGAGGGCAATATGAATATTCAGATGAATATTTAGTCGAACTGAGTCTAGTGTCTACAGAACCGAATATTCTAAACGAGTCGAGAATCCCATCCATACTCCCTAGACTACCTACTGAATCGACTACCCCCATTATCTAAGGTGAAACAAATTATACAGAATTTCAAAGAACCGCGACTCTTAAAGAGTCGACTCACTGAGTCGACTACTTTTGATGAACTGAGTCTACTGAATCGAATATTCTAAACGAGTCGAGAATCCCATCCCTACTCACATTAACCTCTCCCAGCCTGGGTTTGGTAGGAATGCCAGCATCACAAAGTCCTTACCTTGCTGGACGTTGCTTTACTTTGGTGATCCTGCCGGAACCCGTGCATATAAATCTGGCTTAAGGGAATCACTTTTGGTGATTTGTGAGAATTAATGTTCTTCTAGTAATTAGGTAATTTAGGTTTTTTTTTGAGTACAAATAACTTGTATTACTTCGTCAATGAAAAAATCAGTTTCTTCTAATTTGAAATTTGATTAATTTTTTCATACTTAAATTTTCAAATTTTGGTGTCACTGGTGTCACAAGTTTGATTCGCCGCCCACAAAACAGTGGGAATTTATTTTTCTCTCAAAAACCCTTGCTAGGGTTTTTCGCTTCTTTCAAGAGATATCTGAATGCGCATTAGCACAGGCGCTTCAAACAAAAATGTCTCTGCATAACAAAATCAGCTGAAGGGACAAATGACCCAGGCATCCCCCTACAGTGAGGACTCTGCATACCACCCTAAGGAAATAGTCCAGTAAAAATATTGGAGCGAAATTAATAGACAAAATCGATATTTTAGTCAATTAGCATCGGTTTAAAATACTAATTAGTAAGTTAACTTATTCGAAAATGAAAACATAGACTTGAATTTATCCTTGCAAAGCAAACGTTGAAACAAAGTTTCCTGCAAACGTTCTTCCAGCAAAACGTTTGATTCATTTCACGTGCGCAGCGAACGTACTACAAGTTTTCGGCTTACTTTCGCAAGCCTTTCTGTAAGCTTGTGCTTTTGAAGGAAACACGCACGAACAAGCGTGAAACGAACACGCTGCAAAAATGTTTTGTGCTAT
The DNA here is from genome assembly GCA_024516035.1 of Bactericera cockerelli. Taxonomy (NCBI): domain Eukaryota; kingdom Metazoa; phylum Arthropoda; class Insecta; order Hemiptera; family Triozidae; genus Bactericera; species Bactericera cockerelli. The sequence continues at coordinate 20,566,997 of CM044966.1, forward strand.
CTGGGATACATTGTTAGATCGAGTTGCAGAATTTTGACAAGCGGCGGGCGGAATTTGGCGCTAAAAAAATATGGAAATTGATTGCTACCCCCATTCTTCCGCCACTTTTATATTAGAAAAAAGTCAAATTACTCTCAAATTCTGCCACTGTGGTGACTAAACGATAACAGATAACGAAAAATTACTATCAAATTCCTGACTTATCAGCACCTCAATAGCATTGGTTATGACACAACCCCTATCAGAAAGTTATAGTTGAAACACTTGAATATTGAAGTGTCAAGACTGTCAAGTTGTGATTGTGAACCATAGTTGTGAACCATTTCAACCATTTGTGATTTATAACTGAAGAATTTTAAATAAATAAGTCACTGAGATCATATAACATAGAGAGATCCTTGCCTATCTCGAGTTGAACAAATTTATGCGTCCAACTGTGAATAGCTGATGGTCCCTCTTTCAACAAATCCCGGCTTCTGATTGGTTCAATTTATTTGATTTTTTTGTTTACTTCTTGCAGTGGCGGATAACGAAATATCCTTAATTTTCACGTCACGTACCAAGACTTATATTACTATATAATAAGTAGAAATTAATGAAAGTAAAAGAAGAAGAAAAGACAAAAATAACTAATATGTAAGTATGAAAAAAGTAAAAATATTATTTTAGAAGAATTAGGTAGTTTAGGTACCCGGTCCCTTCGCGAGAGAAAAATTACTAAAACTCCGGCACTGATTTTGAAAACAGCTGATGGTCCCTTTTGGACGCAAATCCTGATACATTGGGTTCTCTCTATGTTATAAGATCTCAGTGAAATAAGTAGGTTGGTGGGATTATTCCCACGAAGTCTCACACGACGTTTAACAAAAATCCCACGACAAATGGTACCTCGCGTTCTGCCCGGAGTCTTACCCCACTGCTTCTCGATATTACTTCCGAGTTCCAAAAGTTTCTAGAAATAGTAGAAATAGCATTACTTCACTTCGTAGTTATAGGTTTAAAGTTATAGTTAATAGTTATGCTTTTGTTTTCCACATCACCTTTCATTTTATTTAGAATAATAATTTCTTCGTATGATTGTATTAATTTTAAACGATCATTTAATATTTCAATCTGAGATGAAGAAAGTTGAATAATTTAAAATTTTGTCCGGTAAAACTCTACTCAAAAGCCTTGCTTTCATCTGAAAGTTATCTTCTCATATCACAGATCTGACAGTGTGACAACTCAATCTACAGGGTAGGTATTAATCGTCCATGGTTTTTCACAAGATTCTACAGTAGCCGTATTTTTCTTTCTAACCAAAGTGGATTCAACTGGAATAAAATGAACAAACTGGAAGAAAGTCATTTGAGGAAAAATCTTCTTCCAGCTTGGTTAACCAAAATGGATTTATAAAATTCTTGCTTTCATTCTTTTTATAGTTAAGTCCATTGTTTATCTTTGAAAGTAGGTACCAAAACGCATTTTTCTTTCACAAATAGTAGGGAAGCTCAACTGGAAATATTTGGAATAAAATGGAAATACCAAACCTGGATTTTTTTATCTGAAAGAAAAATACACCTAGTATGTTCATTCATAGATGGCCTAAAGTGTTGCTATAAAAACTCTTTCAACACATCAAAGTGATACATAATTATCTCACAAGCCCAGTCATTCAGCTAGAGTCAAATCAAATCAAATCAAATTATATTTATTCGTTTTCATTTTTTTTTTACAAAAATTATGAATATTGTCAATTTAAATTTAAATTATAGACAGGCACAGTGAAAATGAAAATATATGTGCGTAAAGTAATTCTAATAATAATAATATAAAAATAAGCATTTTGCAATTCTTAGAAAATAAGGTTAAAGGTAAGTGACATCAGTGTTCCTCTAAATATTCATTTATGGAGTTAAATGGATGTAATAATAGATAGTCTTTTCATTGTTTTAGGAAGTATGTCTTCGATTTTGTTAAACAAGATTTTATTTCAGATGGTACCTAATGCATTGAAGAAAATTTTGCCCATAGTGAATGGTCCTGTGGAAGTTTTATGGAAATGAAACGTATCTCTTTGAAAGTCATTTTTATTTCAGAGGTTATAAGATGTGATATCTTTAACACACTTGTGTTGTTTAAGATCATCTCTGAGTGCAAGTGTGATGACTTTATATATATAAAGGGAATAGATAGTGAGTAAGCCCTTCTCCTTAAAAATTAGACGTACTGATTGAAAGCGTTGTAGTTTGAAAGTATATCTAATCGCTTTTTTCTGCAAAATAAGAATACGTTCAGTGTAGGTATGGGGCGCTGATCCCCAAATTTCAATACCATAGCTCAACAAAGAGTAAAAAACTCCATAATGAACATTCAGAAGAACATCTTGAGGAAGATAGTCAGACAATCTCCACAGTAAATAGGTACTAGAGGACAGTCTAGAGCAAAGATGTTCAATATGAACATCCCATCTAAGATGCTCATCAATGTGAACACCCAGCAACTTGACAGAATGAACTGCATGCAGCTCGTTCCCGCCCAGACTAAGGCGGAAGTCAACACTGTTTCGCAAGGTGAACTTAAGAATTTCACTTTTCTCGATATTTAAAACCATATTAAGAGATGACATATAGGAATTCACCTCTAGCAAAGTTGCTTCACATCTACTGACAAGATCCTCACAAGATCTTTCACTGAGGAGAAGTGAGGTATCATCCGCAAATGCAATAGCTAAAAGATTAAGCAATGTATCAAAAAGCAAGGGAAAATTATTTACGTATACAATAAAAAAGAGAGGCCCTAATATGGAGACAAAGAGTCATAATAACAATGTGGCATAGGGTGCATGGTTGTGACAGGCAAAATAGGAGGACTAAGACAAGGTCTCCATGGTAATGTTAGTGCAACCTGTAAGGTTCATTTGCCCCACACAGTGATCAGCATGTTAGGCAACATTAAAATAATATCCATGGTAGATATCAGCTAAGTCTGTTCCGGTAGCTCAATGGTAAAGGTGGCACTCTGTGAATCCAGAGATTCCAGAGGTTGTGGGTTTGAAACCCAGCTAGGTCATGACAAGTTCTCCTCCCATTAAGGATTTTTACAACATAATTATATGTCTTGTGCTTACTGCTGGAATAATGGAACTTCAATAGTCCTACTCAGCAGTATAAATAAGGTGATATCATTATTATATCAAAAACAATTTACTTTTTATTCATTAGGGTTTAATGTTGCTTTCAACTGCATTGTATTATCACAAGGGGGGTGTTACCCTCCATTTTCCAGAAACAAACCTGCTACCCACATTAACTTCACCCAGCCTGGGTTGGGCCAAAATGCTAGCATCACAAAGTCTTCATCTTGCTCGACATTGCTTAACTTATGAGAACCGGTGTGCTCAATGCACTATCAACTCTGGCTGAATCAATTTACAAACTACATAAATATTTGACAATAACCATAACAAACAAAGCAGTTCTTGAATTTCTTGTTTTTGTTGCAGCATGGAAGACGTTGAGGATTATGTGTTGATAAATACCCAAGTCAGCAAGAAGCTCTTGAAAATGTGGAACAATGTGAAGTACAGTGACACAAAATTTCTCGTAAACCAGACTCAGTTCCACGCGAGCAGTCATCTTGTGACTGTATCAAGTGACGCACTGGAGTATCTGGTTGACAATCACTACGAGAATTGTAATGACAGAGAAATCACAATCCCTAGTGTGAAGCATGCAGAGAGCTTTGCGAATATTCTCAGATACATCTATGGCCTTGAGATCAACTTTACTCAGATGAGTAAAGCTGTCATGTGTGAAGTGCTGCATCTGAGTGATACCTACGAACTGCCTGAATTCTCCAAGGAACTGAAATCTTTTCTGGGAAAATTGGATTCTTTCCAAGTTGATTCTGCAGTAGTTCTGCTGAACACTGCAAAGAAGTTTCATCTGGATGAACTCTATGAAAAATTGACTGTATTTGCTTATAAAAACACAGAGCAGTTAGTGAAACACGAGAGCTTCAAACAGTTACAGTTTGATGTACTGCGTGATTTATTAAAATCAGATTTTTTTTGTGCACCAGAAATAAATATACTCACTGGTGTACTGGTCTGGCATAATGATATGAATGAGGGTCCAAGGAGGGAGTTCTTGAACAAGGAGGAAGAGAGTGAAAGTGTTGCCGAGGACACAGATGTTTCTGATTGTGAAACTGACCTGGATGAATTGGTTGAAACTGAATCAGGCGATGAAAATGAAGACAATAATTCAGCCAATGAAGACTGTGCTGATTCTTCAAGTCAAATGGCCCATGGTAACATTGTAGGAATTGAGTCCAAATATTCTGTTCAAGCAGACAAATGTGCAGAATTGGTGCAAACATTCTCTCAAAATGTACTCAAATCATTGCTCTCTCACATTAGAATCACACTAATTTCTGTGTTTGACTATATGGAAGCATACACATTGTTCAAGTATCAAAAGAATATATTGGCAAATAAAAAACATTTTTCATCAAAGATTGAACCACGGAAAAGATATGACACATCTAATTCTATTAATGACAAAGTTCAACCAAGCAATATCTCCCCAGAAGTTCCCCAACGCCCCCCTGTTTCTGTAGCGGTGGCAAGGGTAGCAACACAGGTGCCCCCTGCCTCTGCATCAACATCAAGCCCTGTCTCCGATGTGCTCAGCAGTGTGGCTGGAGTTAGCACAGCTCACCCTGCATCTGCTAATCAACAACCCGTGGCAAACATAAGAGAGGATCCTGGACAAGTTGTTAAACTTTCCTCCAGCAGCATACCTGCACCACCTAGAGCAGATATTTACTGTGTAAAAAAGACTTTTACTGTGCAAACCAGTGAATGTAAAAATTGGTTGGAATCAGTGGAGGAACACACCTTTAGTAACAAGAAATGGAAAATGTATTTAAGGGTTAGGGATAAAAAAACAATTGACATCAATTTGCACTGCAAATCTCATGAACTCCATTGGGAAACAACTGTACCGTGTTCTTTTAGTCTAAAGCCTAGTCCTTATTATTATAGATATCCGTGTGTAAGTTTACCAAGTGATGGATCATTCAAGTCAATCACATTGACATCTCAACAACCATGTGTGTATTTTGGTGAGTTCAAAAGTGGTTACTCATGTGACATGTCTTACTACAATTATAATAGTCCTTTCACTGTAGAAGCTCATTTTCATGCTGAGGTGAACTAGCACAAGCATCATCCCAACTTATCCTTCTCTAACTTTATTCACAATTTTCATTTTTACTTTCTGTCCAGATTATAGTATAATAATAATACTATTAGTGGAAGGTAACCAACTGGCAAGGCTTGATGCATTCTCTTTTTTAAGTTGTTTATAGAGAAAGAAAAAAGTTTGCATATGTTTAGTCACAATGAGTCATTAAAAAGAGATGAGTTTTACTGTTACACAGCTGTTTTTATTTCATAACCGTATAACAGGAGCTGGTCTGTGTTTTAGCATAGCATGTTGATTTGTGGAAACCATCGTTCGCCGGCCTACATCTTTGCGTACTCAGCGCTAGTGTATCAAAGGAGTCTCCTCTCCCCGTCCCACACAATATTTCTTCCCCTTATCAAATCTCTATATATAAATGTCAAAGTCACTCACTGACCACTAACCACTGACTGATCATCGCTCTACAGCCCAAACCGTAAGTCCTAGGAAGCTGAAATTTGGTAGGTAGCTTTGTCTTATAGTCTAGATGTGCAATAAGACGGGATTTTTCGAAACTCCCACTACAACACCTGCCATTGGCGAAAAAGGATTTTTTGCTTTCACGGCCATGCCTCGGCCCGCAAAGCGGGCGACAGCCCGCTAGTCTTAATATATAAATGTCAAAGTCACTGACTGATCATCGCTCTACAGCCCAAACCGTAAGTCCTAGGAAGCTGAAATTTGGTAGGTAGCTTTGTCTTATAGTCTAGATGTGCAATAAGACGGGATTTTTCGAAATTCCCACTACAACACCTGCCATTGGCGAAAAAGGATTTTTTGCTTTCACGGCCATGCCTCGGCCCGCAAAGCGGGCGACAGCCTGCTTGTGTAAACATAAACATAAATAGACCGCAAGAAATATTCTACTCCTTTGCAATGGTGTCGCGCTATGTGGCGTTTCCATGCAACTGGGGTTTGTTTTCTCACTTCTTAATTCTACACGCTATGGTTTTAGTTTGCCCATCCTGCAGTATGCCTTCCTCTCTGATGCGCAAGAAGTGACACAATACTTCCTCATTAGGTGCTTGATCTACAAGTGTGGAAGAATACCCTTTCAAACAACTGTAGAGAAATTTTTAATGAATTTTTTTTTGTTTTTCTACAAGGGATGCAATTATCTAACCTCTAACTGAAAAGAGTCATAAACCAGTTACTTAATATGAGTAACAACCAGTTACGTGGCTGTGTGGACTTACTTTTGGTCCACTACCAAAAAAGAAAAGAAAAAAGAGTAACAAACGGCTTTGCCACTCATGTGTAGACGGCATAATAGTACAGTAGGTATAATAATAATAATATCGCCTTATTTATACCGCTCGATTAGGACTATTAAAGTCTCATTATTCCAGCAGTAAGCCCAAGACATTTTATTATGTGGTAAAAATCCCAAATGGGAGGATAACTTGTCATGTCCCGGCTGGGGTTCGAACCCGCGACCTCTGGAATCTCTTGATTCACCGAGTGACGCCTTTACCACGGAGCTACCGGGACAGACATGGTATAGTTGGTATACTCATATGTTTATTTATTAATGATACTGATAATTTTTGTTGTACGACACATGTAATCTTGCCGACCTCAGTGGTTAAGACGATTGGTTACTGACGCGGAGGTTGCGGGTTCGAATCCCGGCCGGAGCGGAAAATTCTGACCGACTTTAGCCGTTTCTAAAAATCCAGAATGACATACGGGTGTAAAAGTAAAGTGTCCTGAGGTAATGCGAAAGCGGTTTCGGGGCACAATTACCTTTAAAAAAGGTAATCTCGTAGCAGAAATAAATAATTCACTAATCAATAATTTCAATACAAATCACAACTTTGAATACGGTGAAGTCACAAATTCGACTTATCACAGAATCTTTATTTATCAAACCAATGAAAGGTAATAATGAGATAATAGTATTTCAACATATCGTCAGCTGGAAGGTAAAACTGACCATCTCCATTTGGTCATTGAAATCTCCACCAGTCTTTCAGGTAAAATTTGTTTTTTCGCTTTTTCCCGCGCAGATGTTTAAATACTACCGAACTTTTTAGCCAATAGTTAGGTTAATTTCCGACCAGATTAACGAAAAATCAAGAAATGACCAACTGTCACTTGGTCAGTTTTACCTTCTAGCCGACGATAAATGGTTCTGATTTGATATCGAAGTGATTGGGCCGTATTCATAAAAAGAAACAAAAGCTTTTACTTCCTAAATTTGAAGTAATTGCTTCAGTTGGTATTCATAAAGTTTTGAGAACAAAAGCTTTTACTTCCTAAATTTGAAGTAATTGCTTCAGTCGGTATTCATAAAGTTTTGAGAGGAGAAGCTTTTCTTTCTTTGGAAGAAAATGGTACTTGGGTTTTCATAAAGGTGACCCATTCAGTTCATCCCGATTGCTCAGTGGTCAAGGCGTCCGTCTGGTAATCCTGAGTTCGCGGGTTCAAAGCCCAGCCGGGACATGACAAGTTATCCTCCCATTTGGGATTACGAACACATAATAATACGTCTTGGGCTTACTGCTGGAATAATGGGACTCAATAGTCTAAATCGGGTAGTACACGCCTTGCTTGTACATTATTAGATTATTCTCTGGGCGATATTATTATTATTATGTCTGTCTCGGTAGCTCAGTGGTAAAGGCGGCACTGTGTAAATCCAGAGATTGTGGGTTCGAAAACAACCCGGGACATGACAAGTTATCCTCCCATTTGGGATTACGACCACATAATAATACGTCTTGGGCTTACTGCTAGAATCCTATTAGTCTAAATCTTGCAGTATAAATAAGGCGATATTATTATTCTTTTTTATAATAGATCCTCCAACTTCAACATGGAACTATTGCTAACGAGTAAAAACAAATGTTTATGAATACGAAAATGATCAAATATGCTTTTACTTCTACCTTTTTCTCACGAGCCATTTCTTCATTTTTATGAATACGGCCCCTTATCAACGCCTTCTCAAACAAACAAAAACCAATCTTCATAAATAATTTAAGGACAATTTTTTTTTGTTATGACAGAGCGAGAAAAAATATGTTTATGAAATAATATGAAGATACATATGAAGATACATAACTTGAGGATACATTTCATATCTTGTATGAAGGTACAATCTTTTTCTTGTATGAAGATATTGAAGATACATTTTTTATCTTTTATGAAGATACAAGATACATTTCATATCTTCTATAAAGATATTATAGAATTTTTAGTAAAACTATATTAAAGTTTTACTAAAAAGAAAAAGATACATAACTTAAAAATTTATTTGGGGCTGTTTTTTACTTTCCTTATACTGTAATAAGGAAAGTATTGTAGGTATTCGTCGAAAATTTGACCTACCCAGTTTTTCACATTTCTGGACGAATCATAGCGTCAGGACACCAAAAAAGTTATTCTTGTTGTTCAAGATCCTCTAAGAGAATAATTCTCTAGTGAAAAGTAACCAGGTAACCATGCACCAAGCGAGGTTACTGCTCAAAGCACTTTCTACCACCTAACCTAGCGGTAGCATGCTCGGCTTGCACTCCAGGTGACCCGGGTTCGAATCCCGGCGGGGTCGGAATTTTTTCAGCTCTGTACTTTGGATGTCCGGGCCTACCCTAGCCTCGTGAGGACAGTTATAGAGTAGAGAGGGCAACAACCAGTGGCGGCATTACGAGATAGATATTGGAATATGATGGTTGGTTGGAGATATTTTTCAAAAAGTACTTAAGTACTTATAGTGAAACACAACAAGAAAAAGATAATGTAATCTTAATAAAATAAAACTTATTATTACTATACATAATATGATGCATTAGCATTAGTCAACGCTACCCACTAAAAATTGTGAAATAATAATACAAATAACTAGCAATCGACCTCGGTAGTTTGAACGATAAGGCGGTGAACTTGTAATCTGGAGGTCGGTGGTTCCAGTCCCAAGTTAATCAAAAATTTGGAAAAGCCAGTTATTGGAGTAGTTGTGATGTCACGATTGAGATTAACACAAATATGAGAACTTTCATACGAGTATAAGTATAAGTAGTGCTTTATTTAGACTGTCAGCGCAAGACAGGTAGTCCCATTGTGCCAACAGTTTAACAGAGCATCTCTCCATTTCTTTGAGTATAAATACACACAGCCTGGCTGAGGGACTATAAACAGGGAGTAGACTAGCATTGGCTTGGTTCTGGGGGCCCTTGTCAATTATTAGCCTCCTTCTATAGACAATGGTAGAAGTGCTGAGTCATTCCTCTACTGCCTAGCTACCATCGTTCACGATGACGCCAACCTATGATGATAAATACACTTTATTTATACTCAAATGAGCTTTAGTTCTCGTAATGTCGATGCTACCCACTAAAAATTGTGACATAATAACACAAAAAACTAGCTCTTATAACCGACTTCAGTAGCTTGATCGATAAGGCGGCGGACTTGTAACCTGGAGGTCGGTGGTTCAAGTCCCGGTTTCAGAGTAGTTTTAGTAAAGGGAGTTTGAATAGTTGTGACATCACGAAAGTGATTAACACAAATATGATACCTTAACTTAACTAGCTCTTATAACCACTCGAGGGCTACAGATGGAACAGCTACCTCACCCGCCTGAGTAGTCTGTCCCGTTAGCTCAGTGGTAAAGGCGACACTCTGGGAATCCAGAGATTCCAGAGGTCGTGGGTTCGAAACCCAGCCGGGACATGACAAGTTATCCTCCCATATGGGATTTTTACCACATAATAATATGTCTTGGGCTTACTGCTGGAATAGTGGGACTTTAATAGTCTTAATCGGGCAGTATAAATAAGGCGATATTATTATTATTATTATAGAGGCGGGTGGAGGGGCTACAGATGGAACAGCTGCCTCACCCGCCTGAGCAGGGACGGACGCGGCTGGGGCAGACGGAGCAACTCGGTCAGGTAGCTGAGCAGCGCTTTGTCCCCGAGGAGACTCATGTGGTCCGCGCCTGGGAACTCCCGGTGGAACAGGGGCGGACTCTGGCGGCCCGCCCAGGCGAGGCAGCCTCGTAGGGAGCGCAGGTTCACCGTGCCGTCCCCGTCATCCATCTCGTACTGGGGGGAGGCGGGGAACTTGCCCGCGCTGCTGTACACGAGCCTGAGTAGTATATAATATGGTGTTATCGCGAAATACGTGCCCATTTTTTTCAAAGCTCCGTGTGCGCGTGGGTGAGTAAGTGTGTGTGAGCAACAGATTGTGCAGTGGTAAAAAAGTAATATATGAATAGTTGTCTAGAAGAACCACCTATGTGTTTTTGGGCACTTTTCAGTAGGGTACTTTTAGTAATACCATTATTGCAGCACCCAAATGCTCTGTTTTGACGAAAAAAGACGAATAAAAACGAGTAGGAACAAAATTTTTGTATGCTGACTTCTCTAGTGATTCAAGCACTGAGATCATAATTATAACATAGAGGGAACCCGATGTATCAAGATTTGCGTCCAAGAGGGACCATCAGCTGATTTCAAAATCAGTGCCGGAGTTGTAGTAATTTTTCTCTCGCGAAAGAGTGGGTACCTAAACGTCCTGATTCTTCTAAAATAATAATTTTACTTTTTTCATACTTACATAATTTAGTTATTTTTGTCTTTGCTTCCTCTTTTACTTTTCTTATTTTCTACTTATTATGTAGTAATATAAGATTTGGTATCTTACGTGAAAATTAAGGATGTTTAGAAATCCGCCATTGCATGAGGTAAACAAAAAATTCAAATAAATTGAACCAATCAGAAGCGGGGATTTGTTGAAAGAGGGACCATCAGCTGTTCAAAGTTGGACGCATAAATTTGTTCAACTCGAGATAGGCAAGGTTCCCTCTATGTTATATGATCTCAGTGGGTCAAAAGGTAATTAATCTATGTCTTTTTATATGTAATGTGTGTAATAATAATAATAATATTTTTTAATTTCATTTATTTATTAAAGTGTATACAACAAAACAGTTGGAGTTCAACTTATAACATTGTGGCACACCCTATAGAAAACAATTTAAGGGTATGAAAAAACAAAGCTTGAAGTAATAATAATAATAATTATCTTTAGTGGAACTTAACCACCAGGCGAGGTTAATGCTCAAAGCATTTTCTGCCACCCAACCCTCAGAGTCTTATTATTATGTGTGGTCACAAATCAAATTAATGAGGAAAAATTCATGCACTGGGTGGGATTCGAACCAACGGATCTCTGCGCTACCTGGATTACCAGACTAGCGCGTTAACCACTTAACTACCAGTGCACGTTAAAATATGAAAAAAATTGAAATCGGAGCAAAAAATATTTTTTTTTCTACAAAAACGAACACAATACTTCCGATTTCTAATATTAGAAATTTCTCGGAAGTAATTAATCTTGTTCTTTATTTTACTGCACATATTTCTAAGTTTTATTTTAAATTTCTGTTATTAATTTGTTGTTGTTGATTGTTTTGTAAAAAATAAATAAAGTGTAAATAAATAAAAGATTAAAAATTAAATAAGGGAAAGTGAAAGAAGAAGAATACCAGCCTCCGTGGCGTAAACGGTTGTGACTACTGCCCGTAGTCCAGAGTTCCCGAGTTCAACTCCCGGCTGGGGCAGACTTTTCGAAGAAAATTCTGTTCCATCCAAACACGTGAGGCTGGCATTTCCGGCCTTCCCAGGCTGGGTGAGGTTAATGTGGGTAGATGGTACGATTCCCAGCGAATGGAGGGTAAAACCCCCGTCCTAATCCAGGACGTTAAATCAAATAAAATCGTTGGCGCTAGGAAGGGCATCCAGCTGTAAAAAAATGTGCCAAAACCAATCAACCTCAACCATGAGGTTGAACAACGTCGACCCTGCTTGAGCGGGATAAGACAGAGTAAAAGAAGAAGAAGAAGAATACTCACTTCTTGGGCGTGCTCACATGGAGTCCATGCAAACAGTGCACCTCCACTCCCGGGGGTCTCAAGTCCAGCGCGTACTGCTCCACATCTTGCCGCATCTCCCAGCCCTGCATGTTGTCCAGGTCCCTGCGGGGACAGAGGAGCGAAAGGGTCAAACATAGTGTAGTCATAAGTATTTTTTTAGGCTATATAGTCATAAGTGTTTTTTTTTTTTTTTTTTAGTTCTAGTCATAAGTGTTTAATATTATTGTGTTTTTTTTTTGTATTTTATTGTAAAAATGGGCTTAACTCGTAAACTTGTAAAAAAAAAAAAAAAAAAATATAGTTCATTCAGGCGCGGCCGGAGGGAAATTATAATAATAATAAGACTGAAAATAGTTTTAGTGAGATAGACTGAAATGTCTCCTCACTATTAACTTAGAAGCAAAAAACAGTGTATCTACCTCGAAATAATAATAATAAATCATTTGTTTTATTTTTTATATATTTTTTTTTTTGTTTACAGAGGACCCATCCTAATCCATTTTTTTGGCTTCTAAGAAATTGTTTTGGGGATATGCTTTCCCCCAGACCAAAAAAGGGATTTAAAGAGTCACCAGAGCGTACTGCTCCACGTCCTGTCGCATCTCCCAGCCCTGCATGTTGTCCAGGTCCCTGCGGGGACAGAGGAGCGAAAGGGTCAAACATAGTTCAGACGGGGACAGAGGAGCGAAAGGGTCAAACACAGTTCAGACGCGGCCGGAGGGAAATTCTTCTTCTTCTTTTACTCTGTCTTATCCCGCTCAAGCAGGGTCGACGTTGTTCAACCTCATGGTTGAGGTTCATTGGTTTTGGCACATTTTTTAGGCTGGACGACCTTCCTAACGCCAACGATTCTATTTGATTTAACTAAACTCGTATTATAGTTAGGAGGGAAATTATAATAATAATAATAAATCCTTTGTTTTATTTTTTATATTTTTTTTTGTTTACAGAGGACCCATCCTAATCCATTTTTTTTGGCTTCTAAGAAATTGTTTTGGGGATACTTTCCCCCAGACCAAAAAAGGGATTTAAAGAGTCACTCTTTTAGTTCCTAAAGAGTCTGAGTAAAACCAGTTCTCGTAGGATCACCGGAGTTAAGCAAAGTCCAGCGAGGTGAAGACTTCGTGTCACACATTATTATTGAAAGTCACAGAGTAAGAACTCACTGGAAGTAGTTTCTCATTAAGGGTTGGGTGGAGGAGATTGCCACAGGCAATAACCCCGCCCTTTAGTTAGGACATATATTACGTATAAATTTATTTATTTTTTCTTTATTTTTTTTATTCTATTATATGTATTGTATTTTATTTTGTAATTATTTGTGTTGTATATAATATAAGGGCTCTAGTATCAAAACCGGCTCTCTTCACTTTTTCTAATTTTACAGGATGGGCAAAAAAACATATTGAACGATAACCTTTAATCAATTTATTTGATTGTGGAGAAAGAACAGTTTGAAAATGAACGCATATTTTACAACAGAATTACTATGGGAGAGAGTAGGTTTTGAGATGTTATGTCCTTTAATCAATTTATTTGATTGTGGAGAGAGAACAGTTTGAAAATTAACGCATATTTTACAACAGAATTACTATGGGAGAGAGAGTAGGTTTTGAGATGTAATGTTTTTTTCAGTCTATGCGACTTTAAAAAGAGATTCCAGGGGTACCACAACCTCATTTTCAATTTTTTTTGGAGAGAGCCGGTTTTGATACTAGAGCCCTATGTCCTATTAATAAAGTGTAAAAAAAAAAAAAAAAATTCACAGAGTAAGAACTCACTGGAAGTAGTCTCTCATTAAGAAAGTCATAGAGTAAGAACTCACTAGAAGTAGTCTCTCATAAAAAGAAGAAGAAAAATGGGGGGGGGGGGGGGGGAAATTATGTGGCACTGCAAAATAATAGCATGTAGTAATTGTTTTTTTTTAAATTTATTATGTAAAGTAAAATTTATTTAAAAATAAAAAAAATAAAAAAATTATTGTTCAACTATCTTTTTTATTCTATTCTATTCACTCTTTTTTTTTTTTTTTTTTTTTTTTTTTTTTTTTTTAAGAAAAAAAAGAAAAAAGAAAGTCACAGAGTAAGAACTCACTGGAAGTAGTCTCTCAAGTTGGCCATCGTGTAATTCTTCTCCGGAGTCTCCACCAGCACCTCCTCCGGACTCCAGAAGTGTGGGGAGGGCAGCAGCCAGGCTTGTTTTTATTTTTATTTTAGACCATAAAGTTTTAATGAAGCAGCACCTATCGATTTACGAGTTTATCTGCCAGTCCACCTCGATATTTTTTTATTTTTTTTTTTTTCATCTTGTGTATGATAGATACCAAAATTTTCAGAAATGGACCCTAAAGTAAGTATTATGTTGTTTGGGGCCCTTTCCCCTTCTTTTTGAAAAGGAAAAAAAAAAATCAATTGTTGAATAGTACAAGTATGTTTATAAAAAAAGAAAAAAAAGTAAGAACTCTAATGTATATTATATTTAATGTTTAATGTATATTATGTAAAATTAAAATAAATAAAGAGTATTTTGTTGAAAAAAAAAAAAAAACTCACTGGAAGTAGTCTCTCAAGTTGGCCATGGTGTAATTCTTCTCCGGCGTCTCCACCAGCACCTCCTCCGGACTCCAGAAGTGTGGGGAGGGCAGCAGCCAGGCAGTGGAGGGACACGTGACCTGGTACACCTTGAGAGTGGACTTGGACAGGACGTACACGCCTAGATCATCCCCTGGGGGTTGAGATAATTTAATTAAATGTATATTTTAGTTAATTAAATGTATATATCATTTAAATGCATTTTTTTGTTAATTTATCATTTATTTAAAAATATATATAATTTAATTAAAAGCATTTATCTGTTAATTTATCATTAATTAAATATATATATAATTTAATTAAATGCATTTTTTTGTTAATTTATCATTTATCTAAATATATATATAATTTAATTAAAAACATTTATCTGTTAATTTATCATTTATTTAAATATATATATAATTTAATTAAATGCATTTATCTGTTAATTTATCATTTAATTAAATATATATATCATTTAATTAAATGCATTTATCTGTTAATTTATCATTTAATTATATATATATAATTTAATTATATATATATATAATTTAATTCTTCTCCGGAGTCTCCACCAGCACCTCCTCCGGACTCCAGAAGTGTGGGGAGGGCAGCAGCCAGGCAGTGGAGGGACACGTGACCTGGTACACCTTGAGGGTGGCCTTCGAAAGGACGTACACGCCTAGATCATCCCCTGGGGGTTGAGAATTAAATGCATTTATATGTTAATTTATCATTTATATCAATTTAACATGGAAGATGGAGCAGGGGTGCCTTACCATGAAGTTAAAAAAAAAAAAAAAAAATGAAACCAGAGCAAATCCTTTTCAAAGATGTTTTAATTATTGTTGAAAAAATAAATAAATAAATGTTTGTTCAAAAAAAAATTAATTAAATGTATATGTCATTTATCTACCCCTTAGATTTGTTAATTAAATTATGAGGGATAGAATGTTGATAATTCAATGATTTAATCTGTGAGGGATAGAATATTGATAGTTAAATTAATTAATCTGTGAGGGATAGAATATTGATAGTTAAATTAATTAATCTGTGAGGGATAGAATATTGATAGTTAAATGAATTAATCTGTGAGGGATAGAATATTGATGGTTAAATTAATTAATCTGTGAGGGATAGAATATAGATAGCTAAATTAATTAATCTGTGAGGGATAGAATATTGATAGTTAAATTAATTAATCTGTGAGGGATAGAATATTGATAGTTAAATTAATTAATCTGTGAGGGATAGAATATAGATAGCTAAATTAATTAATCTGTGAGGGATTAGAATATTGTATAGTTTAAATTAATTAATCTGTGAGGGATAGAATATAGATAGCTAAATTAATTAATTTGTGAGGGATAGAAATTAGATAGCTAAATTAATTAATCTGTGAGGGATAGAAAGTGTGGGGAGGGCAGCAGCCAGGCAGTGGAGGGACACGTGACCTGGTACACCTTGAGGGTGGCCTTCGAAAGGACGTACACGCCTAGATCATCCCCTGGGGGTCGAGATAATTTAATTAAATGTATATATTATCATTTAATTAAATGCATTTTTCTATTAATTTATCATTTATTTAAAAATATATATAATTTAATTAAAAGCATTTATCTGTTAATTTATCATTAATTAAATATACAGTATGTTTCAGAAAAGGTGGCCACCCCCTCGTAATTTTTGAACGCGACGGAATTTTTCAATTCTGTAAAGTCCTAAGTATAGGAAGTGCCCTATGGCCCATCCTGTGGTCATATTTATTTTTGGCCCCGGTCGGCCCTTCCGGCTTTTAGGCCATATTTTTTCATTTTTCTCGAGAATTTTAAATGGAATGCTATATTTTTTATTCCTGTTAATTAAAATCCAAGTTAGGCTGAGTATAATAAGCTTTTAAAATTTTCAAAAACCTTATCAGGGGCGGAGCTAGTAGGGTGCAAGGTTCAAAACTGTTACACGCTGTATTTCAGCGTTAGTTAGATTTTTTAGTACTTTTTCTATTTTCATTGGTTCAAAATATTGTTTTACACCATATGAAATCAAAAAAATATTCTTGTTTACATGTAATCAGGGTCATAGTAAGGTTTTTGTAAAAGTACTTTTTTTCTGACGTCAATTTTTCCGTAAATTTATGGTGTTCTCGAAATTGGCATTTTTAGAGGTGAAAGTCTGCAGTGACATATGTTTTTTATGATTGAAACCAAAAGAAAACTTAACGGAGAAGCGATTAAGATCATAAAAAAAGCCATTTAACCTGCTAGTTTTTTCAGGACAGTGTCCGGTAAAGTGGGTGAATTTCGTATTGGATTTTTTGTTGTTGAAATTTTGGTTTAATATCGCGTTTCAACTGCATGGTCATATCACCCTCCATTCGCAGGAAACTCACCAACCTGCTAAACACATTTATCTCACCCAGCCCGAGTTAGGCCGGAATGCCAGCATCACGAAGTCTTCAACTCGCTGGACGTTGCTTAACTTCGGTGATCCTACAAGAATCGTTGCATTCAAAGCGCCATCGGACTGACTCCAGAATGATTGACAATGTGTTTTCTACAGATTTTACCAACTTACCAACTAAAATTGTTTCAAGAGGGGACCCTAGGCCGACTTTAGAAGTAGCATTATCCGATAACTATTTTTGATACAACTTGAACTTTGAAAAGTGAAAAAGAGAGAGAGAGAGAGAAAAAAAAAAATATCCGGCACTGATTTAGAAGAAATAATTCTCATTTATATTCGCATTTAGTTATGTTTATTGAAGTATTATTCCGTTATTAGGTATTATTTATTTTCTATGCCAATTGTGTTTCCTCAACAACAAAAAATCCAATACGAAATTCACCCACTTTACCGGACACTGTCCTGAAAAAACTAGCAGGTTAAATGGCTTTTTTTATGATCTTAATCGCTTCTCCGTTAAGTTTTCTTTTGGTTTCAATCATAAAAAACATATGTCACTGCAGACTTTCACCTCTAAAAATGCCAATTTCGAGAACACCATGAATTTACGGAAAAATTGACGTGAGAAAAAAAGTACTTTTACAAAAACCTTACTATGACCCTGATTACATGTAAACAAGAATATTTTTTTGATTTCATATGGTGTAAAACAATATTTTGAACCAATGAAAATAGAAAAAGTACTAAAAAATCTAACTAACGCTGAAATACAGCGTGTAACAGTTTTGAACCTTGCACCCTACTAGCTCCGCCCCTGATAAGGTTTTTGAAAATTTTAAAAGCTTATTATACTCAGCCTAACTTGGACTTTAATTAACAGGAATAAAAAATATAGCATTCCATTTAAAATTCTCGAGAAAAATGAAAAAAATATGGCCTAAAAGCCGGAAGGGCCGACCGGGGCCAAAAATAAATATAACCACAGGATGGGCCATAGGGCACTTCCTATACTTAGGACTTTACAGAATTGAAAAATTCCGTCGCGTTCAAAAGTTACGAGGGGGTGGCCACCTTTTCTGAAACATACTGTATATATAATTTAATTAAATGCATTTTTTTGTTAATTTATCATTTATTTAAAATATATATATAATTTAATTAAAAACATTTATCTGTTAATTTATCATTTAATTAAATATATATATAATTTAATTAAATGCATTTATCTGTTAATTTATCATTTAATTAAATATATATATAATTTAATTAAATGCATTTATCTGTTAATTTATCATTTAATTAAATATATATATAATTTAATTAAATGCATTTATCTGTTAATTTATCATTTAATTAAATATATATATAATTTAATTAAATGCATTTATCTGTTAATTTATCATTTAATTAAATGTTTATATCATTTAATTAAATGCATTTATTTGTTAATTTATCATTTAATTAAATGTTTATATCATTTAATTAAATGCATTTATCTGTTAATTTATCATTTAATTAAATATATATACATATAATTTAATTAAATGCATTTATCTGTTAATTTATCATTTAATTAAATGTTTATATCATTTAATTATATGTATATATAATTTATTTTTATAATATCTTAAAAAAAAAAATTATATTTTTTTAAAGAAGCAAAAGTGTTACAAAAAACCTCTCACCTACAGCAAACACCTTGACCGCCTTCACCGAGCCCCCCCAGGGCGCCGCCAGAGTGACCAGGGACCGGATGAACTTGCTCTTCCACGCGGCGCTCTGCCGCTGCAGGAAGTAGAGACACATGAGGGAGCCCATGCTGTGGGCGAGCAGTACCACCGGGGTGGACCCGTTCAGGTCGTACGTCTCCTCGATGAGGGCTTTCAGATTCACGAAGTACGAGGAGTGCTCGTCTGAAGAGATTGAAAAATAAATGTGAATTCGCCTGGTGCAAACACGTGGAAAAACAACAGAAAAAAAAAAAAACCAATTGTTTGTCTAAAGGGGGAATTCTAAGGTCGGGTTCTACGAAAAACACCTGAAAAACACAAAAAACGTTAGTTCCAAAGGATTCGTCAAGATAGCGCCAGTAGAGTTTAGAGTAAAAGAGTTTAGAGCAAAACTCTACTGGTGCTATCTTGACGAATCCATTGGAACTAACGTTTTTCGTGTTTTTCAGGTGTTTTTTAGGTTAGGTGTTTTTCGTAGAACCCGACCTAATTGTTTGTCTAAAGGGGGAATTCTAATGGTTGTGGATTATATTTATATTTTCACAATGTACATAGATAGTAGGTTTTTTTATGAATTAAACATAGATAGTAGGTTTTTTTAAGGCGAATCAATGTGTTTACAAAAGTTGTTAATTAAATATTTGAGTGTAGTAATTAAAAACACCGCTAGCGCTGCTCCGCCGCTGCAGGAAGTAGAGACACATGAGGGAGCCCATGCTGTGGGCGAGCAGTACCACCGGGGTGGACCCGTTCAGGTCGTACGTCTCCTCGATGAGGGCTTTCAGATTCACGAAGTACGAGGTGTGCTCGTCTGAAGAGATTGGAAAATACATGTGAATTCGCTTTTTTTTATTAGGAGGACAAAGTACAGGTAACAGTATAAAATAAAGAAAAGAAGAAGAAAAAAAAAAAAAAAAACAAACAAACAACAACAAACAAATGACAAAATAAATAAGTAAAAAAAAAAGAAAATAAAACAAAACTCTACTGGCGCTATCTTGACGAATCCTTTGGAACGAACGTTTTTCGTGTTTTTCAGGTGTTTTTTAGGTTGGGTGTTTTTCGTAGAACCCGACCTAATTGTTTGTCTAAAGGGGGAATTCTAATAATTGTGGATTATATTTATATTTTCACAATGTACATAGTTATGAATTAAACATAGATAGTAGGTTTTCTTTAAGGCGAATCAATGTGTTTACAAAAGTTACTAATTAAATATTTGAGTGTAGTAATTAAAAACACCGCCAGCGCCGCTCTGCCGCTGCAGGAAGTAGAGACACATGAGGGAGCCCATGCTGTGGGCGAGCAGTACCACCGGGGTGGACCCGTTCAGGTCGTACGTCTCCTCGATGAGGGCTTTCAGATTCACGAAGTACGAGGTGTGCTCGTCTGAAGAGATTGAAAAATAAATGTGAATTCGCCTGGTGCAAACACGTGGACGAACAACAGAAAAAATAAAAACTAATTATAATAATAATTTCTTTTCTTTTCTCTCGCTTTTCAAAGGCTTTAATTTAAATAATTATTCTTGTTTGAACTATAATATTATACTGCTATTTATTTTTTTAGTTATTATGTAATAATTGTAGTTTATGTTTGTAAAAAAATGTTGTATTTTCGCATTATTTTATGCCAACCTTTGTAAAATCATATTACAATAAAATAAAATTGAATTGAATAATAATAATAGTTTATTTATTTATTTTCTTTATAAAGAAACATTTATACAAAGGTACTTCTACTAAGCTTTGAAGAGCTTCTAAGAGAATTGTTTGTCTAACGGGGAATTCTAATGGTTGTGGATTATATTTATATTTTCACAATGTACATAGTTATGAATTAAACATAGATAGAAGTTCTTTTAAGGCGAATCAAGGTGTTTACAAAAGTTATTAATTAAATATTTCAGTCTAGTAATTAAATACACCTCGCCCAACTTTCGGCCCATTTCCTAAAGTTAAAAATGTAGGTCACGTGTTTACAAAAGTTATTAATTAAATATTTGAGTGTAGTAATTAAAAACACCGCTAGCGCTGCTCTGCCGCTGCAGGAAGTAGAGACACATGAGGGAGCCCATGCTGTGGGCGAGCAGTACCACCGGGGTGGACCCGTTCAGGTCGTACGTCTCCTCGATGAGGGCTTTCAGATTCACGAAGTACGAGGAGTGCTCGTCTGAAGAGATTGAAAAATAAATGAATAGTTGTCTAGATTTTTTTTTTTTTTTTTTTTTTTTTTTTTTTCATTTCAAAAATTGAACCTATGTGTAAATCTTGAATCACTAGAGAAGTCAGCATACAAAATTTTTGTTCCTACTCGTTTTTATTTGTATTTTTTCGTCAAAACAGAGCAGAAGAAATCTCAGGTAAAACTACCTATGTGCACTTGTTGAACTAAAATCAGTCTCGCCACGTTGGGGCATAGGATAAGAAGATAGTTGCGCGTGATGGTATTACTAAAAGTACCCTACTGAAAAGTGTATTATTAAAAGTGCTGCATTAATGGTATTACTAAAAGTACCCTACTGAAAAGTGCCCTAAAACACATAGGTGGTTCTTCTAGACAACTATTCAAATGTGTGTTTTTATTTTTTATTGTTCCTTTAGAATTTAATGTTTTTATAACATGTTTGTATATAATTTGTAAAAAGGTATTCCGTTAATAAATGATAAATGTACCTGAATACCGGGCATTATTATTATTAAAAAAAAAGGGGGGGGGGGGGGGGGGGGAGATGGTTTTCAGTTTCCAAAATTCAGTCCAAATAAAGCTTGATCCAAATGTTTATAAATAAAAAATAGGGTTGGCCTCTAGAGAAAGTTCATTTTGTTTGTTTGTTTTTCTTTAATTAATTATGTATTTAAAAAAAAAAAATATTATTAAGGTAGGATCACACTATATGGCACAGATGCCATATTTTCTATGGCGAGAAAAAAAAAACGAATGGCACAAATAATATATGGCACTCACACAATGCCATATTATAATGTGGCAAAAAACTCTATGGCATTGTATGCCTTCCCCCTTGCCTTAGACAAGCCTGCCAGTCCTCACCATATCATATTGTAGACCATGTGTGTGATGAAGCACTCACACAAATGCCAAAGATCCTGCCATACGTCTATGGCACCATAGAAAAAACTTGTCGCCATAAACCTATGGTTCTATGGTCATGTAAAAAAAGACCGATCACACGCTATGGCAAGGGAGATTGCCATATTATATGTTGCTCTGCCATATCGCGTGATCCTACCTTTAGAATAAAAATTTGATATTATTACTATTTCTGTTTTATTTCTCATATTATACATGGTAACAATTAACATCATCTATGGGCTAGGATATAGCAAACATAGAAGGATTACAATGTTGTTAAGGAGATTTGAGGAGATGAGATATTATGAAGAGGATGAGTGAGAGAGGAATCTTCTGAGCAGGCGACAGTTTTCCAGGAGGACGGATTTCTGGATTTTGTAGACTAGATTCTGTGGCAGTTGTATTTTCTTTGTATGGACATAGAAGCTGGAATGTATCAGCCCATTTGTTGACATGACTACAGGGACAACTTCAACATTGGTCATGTTCCACATGCAGGTGATTTCTGTGGCGAGGTCTTGATATTTGTGGATCTTGGTTGCTGTGGTGTTGAGAATGTTGTGATCTGCAGGATGGGCGATGTCAATGAGTTTCACAGTTTTTTGTATTTTGTCAATTAGTACAATGTCAGGTCTGTTAGCCTGGATGTTGCGGTCTGTGATTACAGTTGAGTCCCAGTATAGCTTCATGTTTTCATTTTCAAGTATAGGTTCTGGGTGATACTTATAGTACTCTGTTTTGTCTTTTGTCAGGTTGAATTTCAAGGCTAGGTACTGGTGAACAATCTTGGCGGAAGAATTGTGTCTCTGGAGATAGTCAGAGTTGGCGAGTATCGAGCAGCTGGACGTGATATGTTGGATGATATGTTATTATTATTATTATTATTTAGCATTTAAATATACCTACATTCTTGTATATTATTAATTATCGATGTTTTTAATCATTAATAAAAAATAATTCGAAATTATTTCAAAAAAACCAAACGAAATCAAAACTTTATAAATATATACATTATAGTTAATAGAAAGTGAAAAACATAAAATTGTAGTCACTATACGAGTAGTTCATAGGACTTTTTCTTTTTATTTAATTACTGTGCATTATTTGCACTTGTATGGATTCTATACTTATGGATTCTTATTTGCACTTTTCATGCACATCTAGTACAACTTCTCACTTTTCTGTTGATACTGTATAAAATAGAGAGATTAGTTGATGGCATGGATATACAGAACTATTACCTGCTGATGAGAGTAAATAAGCTCGAAGCAGCTGTCAAGGTGTGTTCTGATATTTATGTACATCTAGTACAACCTCTCACTTTTCTGTTGATACTATAGCACTTACTTGGAGCTTTACGGAAGTCATACGGGGCACCTCGCAGTGACAGGTCCCTCTCATAGGAGAGTTTACTCAGGGCGTCGGCTATGGGCGAGAAGTAGGACCCTACCCGGAGCTGGGGCGTTCACCCGTGGACGCCCCAGCGCAGCTCAAGAAGGCAGATGTTCGGTTGGGTGGAAGAGATTGCCATTGGCAATAACCCCGCCCTTTAGTTAGGACATATGTATATATATATATTTTTTTCTTGTTTATATTATTAATACTGTCAATTTTATATTTAATTTTTACCATTGTTTGTCTGTATACAGGGTGTCCCACCAAACTTGGACACCTCAAATTACTCGGCCCCTGAAAGAGTTTTTGAAAAATAAAAAAATCTAGGGTACATGTGCTAATTATGCAGTTTCAGTTATGAAATTTTTTTTATACAGGGTGGTTCAAAAGTCAGAAATTGAGGTGTCAACTTTCGATTTTTAAATGGATCGACCTGAATTTTATTTGATAATTTTACTTCTAAATGATTCCTGAGTACTTTTTTAAACAAAAATATTACATACAGGGTGGTTTTTTTTCGACCAATTTTTTTTCTTAATCTTGAATAACTCAAGTTCGGTTAATTTTTTCGATAACAAGAATAGAATGTGTTTGTGTAATGAATACACGCACTTTCAATTGGCATCAAAAAAAATTATACAGGGTGGTTCACAAGTGAAATAATGACTTGATTTTTTTTAAAACCGAGTTTTTTTAATTTTTTATTTAGGATTAATAATTCTCGTCTAATTTTACACATTTTTCGTCAGTCATATCGAAAAACAAAACTAAAGTGTTGTACAGGGTGAGACATAATTTTTTTGTAACACCCTGTATATGGGCAGTCAAAGAGACGCAAAATTAAACATAAAGACTAAATATGCAAGAAAAACTTTGATTTTTAATTAAACTAAAAAGTTATGGTGTTTTAACTAATATTGTCGCATGGACCACCCTGTAGATATTTTCTTAAACCATCATATGGGTAGTCGAAACTGTCTAAAATTCAACGAGGAGTCCAAATCTGAAAGAAAAAAAATGAATTTCAAAAGCCATGTTCAATTTTGTGTCAACACCTACCTACTTTTTATTTCAAGTTTTAAAATCATTCAGTGTGGACACCAAATTGAAAATGGCTTCAAATTAGTGTTTTTTACTTGTTTTTCCCACATGATTCGAAGTGTTCGTTGAATTTTATACAACTTAGAGTACCTACATGATAGTTTAAGAAAATATCTACAGGGTGGTCCATGCGACAATATTAGTTAAAACACCATAACTTTTTAGTTTAATTAAAAATCAAAGTTTTTCTTGCATATTTAGTCTTTATGTTTAATTTTGCGTCTCTTTGACTGCCCATATACAGGGTGTTACAAAAAAATTATGTCTCACCCTGTACAACACTTTAGTTTTGTTTTTCGATATGACTGACGAAAAATGTGTAAAATTAGACGAGAATTAATAATCCTAAATAAAAAATTAAAAAAACTCGGTTTTAAAAAAAATCAAGTCATTATTTCACTTGTGAACCACCCTGTATAAATTTTTTTGATGCCAATTGAAAGTGCGTGTATTCATTACACAAACACATTCTATTCTTGTTATCGAAAAAATTAACCGAACTTGAGTTATTCAAGATTTAGAAAAAAAATTGGTCGAAAAAAAACCACCCTGTATGTAATATTTATGTTTAAAAAAGTACTCAAGCATCATTTAGAAGTAAAATTATCAAATAAAATTCAGGTCGATCCATTTAAAAATCGAAAGTTGACACCTCAATTTCTGACTTTTGAACCACCCTGTATAAAAAAAAATTCATAACTGAAACCGCATAATTAGCACATGTACCCTAGATTTTTTTATTTTTCAAAAACTCTTTCAGGGGCCGAGAAATTTGAGGTGTCCAAGTTTGGTGGGACACCCTGTATATTATGTTCTGCTAATAAAGAGTTTCTAAATAAATAAATAAAATGTTGAAGAATGGGATCGGATGTCCCAAGAATTAGTTCAGAAGCTCATCCAAAGCATGCCGAAGCGATTGGACACCCTACTTGGTGTTAGAGGATGCAATAAAAGGTATTGAGCCCACGTATTCCAGAAATTTTTCAAAATCGCGAAATTTTAAATCTTTGTTTTTTGTCACTTTTTTTGACATTGTGTGATAATTGTCAAAAAATAAAGTTTTCCCTTTGAAGTAGCCCAAAAAAATGACTTGTTTCATGTTCCCTACAAAAATACCTATCTTTCACATCATGTTTCATCAAAACAATTTATACAGGTCAAGGTGAAAAACAGGGTTAAAAAAGCGTTCCCCTAATTGTGGTCCCCAGTGTACATTATCTTAATATATAAATGTCAAAGTCACTGACTGATCATCGCTCTACAGCCTAAACCGTAAGTCCTAGGAAGCTGAAATTTGGTAGGTAGCTTTGTCTTATAGTCTAGATGTGCAATAAGACGGGATTTTTCGAAATTCCCACTACAACACCTGCCATTGGCGAAAAAGGATTTTTTGCTTTCACGGCCATGCCTCGGGTCGCAAAGCGGGCGACAGCCCGGTAGTAGTTAATAGAAAGTGAAAAACATAAAATTGTACAGTCACTATAGTTCATAATAGCACTTACTTGGAGCTTTACGGAAGTCATACGGGGCACCTCGCAGTGACAGGTCCCTCTCATAGGAGAGTTTACTCAGGGCAGTGACAGGTCCCTCTCATAGGAGAGTTTACTCAGGGCGTCGGCTATGGGCGAGAAGTAGGATCCTACCCGGACCGAAGGATCCAGATTCTCACAGATTTTTAATTTTATTTATTTTTTGTGTTTTTTTTTTCTTATATTTTTTGCCTTGGGCAACAGTATTTTTTCAAATTTTCCATATACCTTTCTTTCATGATTTATTTTCCAATAATCATGTACTTTTTGATTTATTTTTTTCAGAAACTGCTTCTCATATCGTTTTTTCGCTATACCCATCACCTATAATTTTTATTTAACTTAACTACTTCAAGCTGTTCTATTATTTATTTTCAATTATTCTATATATATAATCAATTATTTGCTTCTATGTATAATTGTATATATTTTATTTTTATTGCCAACCTTTTGTAACATAACATTACAAATAAAACGCTTATTCTATTCTATAGTTCATAGCACTTACTTGGAGCTTTACGGAAGTCATACGGGGCACCTCGCAGTGACAGGTCCCTCTCATAGGAGAGTTTACTCAGGGCGTCGGCTATGGGCGAGAAGTAGGAGCCTACCCGGACCGAAGGATCCAGCCACTCCACGGCATCTGTGTGGCCAAACCCGGGGATGCGGATGGAGACACCCGGGGAGTTGGAGGTGGTGCGTGTCACATTGTTATAGGTGAGTCGGAGATTGTCAATCTAAGAAAAAGTTCAAGTAATGATATTTTTCGGTTCCAGGTGCGGTTAGCTCTTTGAGAAGGTGGGTTTTATAGTGGGTGGAAATCCCACACCCCAAGTCAGGATGACCTGGGTGTCTTTAAAAGATTTTTTCCTGCCTTCAAAAAAAAAAAAAAAAGTGAACATTTGTTATATTGCATTTTTATATATTTTTATTTATTTATATTTTTCCATTTTTAGTATGACTTTTTACCACATCGAAAGATATTTTGTACAAATAAATAAATAAATTACAAAATTACGAAATTTGCTGACCTCAATAGCTTCATCGATAAAGTGACGGATTTATAATGTTGAGGTCAGTGGTTCAATCCCGGATTCAACATAATTTTTTTGAAGGAAGTTTGAATAGTTGTAAGTTGTAATATCACAAAATTGATTGCAAATTAAGGAAAACAAAAGAAGAGTTGCATTTGCTGTTCATATTTTTTTTTTTTTTTATTTCGTAGCCATGAAACAGGAGCTACTGTAGACGCTTGTGGTCTGTTTGTAGCCTACTCATCCCGTAGTGTGCCTCCCCTCCGATGGGCGAGAAGTGACACAATACTTCCCAATTAGGTGCTGGGTCAACACGAGCGCACCGGAAGGTATCCCTTACAAACAATTGTAACCAAATTAAGAATACAAATTTTTGTCGGCACGGGGGATCGAACCCGGGACCTTCCGCATGGCAAGCGAGTGCTTAACCACTGAGCTAATCGCGCGCTCTTTTATTTTATGAGGATCTGCAAGAAAAACTGATTTAAACATATTGGAGAAATTTTCAGGAAGAGTGATTGTGGAGATATCTTCAGATAACCTAGCTAGACGTATAACATGATGCTGTCCAAAAACTATAAAGCAAATTCAAGTATGAATGGAACATACCCTGAAAGTTTTCACATCGATTGGACTAAAATTATGACTTTTATCATGCTACTGCTACAAACATCAATAGATGGATAGTTAGATAGTGACAAATATTGCGTCACTTTAGTTAAAGGTAGATTCACTTCATTACTCTTGTTTGCAATAAATATGAACCTAATTTAAACACATATAATAAACCCGAACTTTCAAAGACTCCCCCTATCAGTACAAAGAGGCAATGTATTGTCATCCCTGCCGGCAGAGAAGAAATTTTTCAAAATATTTATTTATCACTATTGTTTTAATAAATATTGAGACTATATGAAAAAACTTACAAAGCAGTCAATAACTTCTGGAACCAACAACTCAAGTTGAGCCAGAGGTGAACCAGTTACTTGTGGTTTTGTCACAGATGTAGTGCACCGTGCTTGTTTTGTTCAGTTTGGCTTCCACTCGACTTCCCCCTCTCCTGGTACTGAAATAATAAAAGTAGTTTTTGGTTTTGATACATTCTCAAACAAAGGAGTACCCTTGAGAATACAAAAAAATTGTTCAGGCATGACCAAGTTGTAATAATACATATTTTTTTTATTATTATCTGACCTGGTTTCTGGGTCAAACCTTACAAATAATCTAATTAGGTCTATTGCTCTGTCCCGGTAGCTCAGTGGTAAATGTGGCTGTCTGGTAATCCAGAGGTCATGGGTTTGAAACCCAGCCGGGACATACATGTTATTCTCCCATTTGGGATTTTCACCACATAATTATACATCTTGGGCTTACTGCTGGAACAATGGGACTTCATAAGTCTTAATGGGGCAGTATAAATAAGGTGATATTATTATTGTAACCTGGAAATGCCAGCCTCAGATTCTTGTAGGGAACAGAATTTGTATCAAAAATCTTCTCCATTGGGGAATCGAACTCATGATAACAATATTTTGGTATAGCAGAGTTTATTTTAAACAAATTTTATTTTTTGTTTCAACCAATTGTTAAGACATTTTTTTAATTTAAAATTACAAGTCATAAAAGACAACCACATCAAGCAGAAAACTAGGAATTCAAAATATCATTAATATCTAGTACCTTATCAGACAATGAGTCTAAAATAATTAAGAACTCTTTCCATTAGGATCGAAATACCAATTAGGTTGGGCATCATGACAAAAATACATTAGAAAACAGAAATGAGAAAAGAAAGTCAGACAACATGAAGGCTCATTTGGTTACGACCAAAAATTTTAATAAACTGTCAAGAATTATAGTGTGATACTACTTCATAACATACCATTTAACAAAGTAGATAACTTGGATCTGTTTGAATTCGAATATGAAGGAAAATAGCAGTTGTAATTTCTTCCAAAAATTAAGAAACTAACTTTTAACATAAATATTATATGGACTACTATCTGAAACAAAAATCTAAATCTACAATTAAGGTAATAAATTTACCTTCTATTTGGAAAACATTGAGGCATCTGTTCTAATGTTGATTCAACACTTTTAACAAAAATATTTCAATTATAGTAAACAGAATTACTATGTCCAGTGTTGATGAATTTATTGGTTTCCATACATCACCAAGTAGCGACTTATCAGTAAACATGCTGACACTGCCCGAACCGATAGTTCATAAATCACCTTGTTAAGCAACATCCTACAAGTGAAACTTATGATGTAATACAAAGATGTTAACGCTATTTGTAATAAAACTAAGGTCATTGGGTTTTCATCTCAATCGTAATGAAGTTTCGATTTCCTATGACCATATAATAAGAATTGAGGTTGATGAATAATTTAGCATAACCTTGCCTGGTAAATATTCCAAAAATATATAATTATTGATCATCATTGAAACCAGCTGGTCAGGTTAAATTTTGGGTTTCAGGGTAGTGAGTTTCCTACAAATGGAGGATAACACTCCCATCATGATATAACCAGTTGAAAGCAACATTAAACCAAAAAACTAGTTTACTACTACTAGGAATCCTTCTCAGTTAGCAGAAATACATTAGAAATATTTAATGCAGATATGTGTGTTGAATAGTTGTCCAATTCTACCAGGTATGCATTTATTTCCGCAGTAAGATCTATTTCCTTAATTTCTTATCAGTAAAAACTTACCTTACCAGTCCTCTTTAGTGTTAACACTTGAAATTCATTTGATAACAATATTTATTTAAAAACACTGTTAATAAAATTCCTAATTTGATAACCAATGGAGCACAATAATATTTCGAATGATAGACGTAGTTTTCGTGATAACCTATTGAATAATAAATTACCTGAACACCGTTGCAAAGGTTGAGTTGAGGTTTTTCCTTTCAATCAAATGCCAAATGTCAGCAAAAAAATTCATTTTTTTAAATGAAAATTAGAGTTTTAAAATTTCGCGCGTAAACATTTAAAATACTTGACCTTCAAAGCAGCTGATATATGGAGTTTTAGGGTTTAAAAAAACCCTAACAAAAAACTTATAGCCCCTATTCTCGGCAATACAGTCATTTAATAGAGCTTAGAAAATAGGACTTTGACGCTGTAATGTAGATTGTTGATGAACTAATAATGAAATGACTTGACCTTATCACGTTACAAGCAAACTTTTGTTAGCAAAACCAAACATAATTTTTAAATGCAAAACCGTTGACTTCAAATATTTAAAATGAATCATCCTGTCACTTTCTCTACGTGGGATTTTCTATATGAAAAATTCCCACCTCTCCATCTCGTCATAAACGCATACACAAGAGAAAAAAACAACAAGGCATTTTCTTGTTGATTAAAAAAATCAAGATAGCAAAAAAGGCTTTTCCGATTTTAAATTACTATAGAATTGAGTTTCGAGCTTTTCCGAGATCTATTTCTGATTGTTTCACATAAATTTTCCAACAAAGCTTTTAGTTCATCGCATTTGACCGACGGTTCTTTAAATTTTTAAGAAAATTGATCAAGAAGTGCCGACCGTCCGCACATTGTTTTTTGTAACCAAGTTCTAAAAGCAAACTTTTGAGTCCTACCCTAACAGCTAGGATAATCCGTGGACTGTTTCGTGAAATTTAGAAGTTGAACTTGCGAAATTTACTTTCAATATAAGAATAACTCGCAAGTTTTAAGTATTTCTCCTCTAGGAAGTGAGAGAAACTATTTCTGTGAAGAGTGTCTTTGACACAGAAACTCTAGTGCTATCAGTACTCCAACTGTTGGAGTATTGCATAGGACAATAATTTGAAGAAATTTTGTGTTTTGGGTGACAGTTAATAAAGCCGCCAAAATTACGTCTCCAAAGAAATCCAGCATGAACTTATCGAGTGGCCCATCTGCCTCCTCGTCAAATCCTAAACCAAACTATGTGCTCAAATTCACATTAGCGGGACACACTAAGGCAGTGTCCTCTGTTAAGTTCAGTCCAAACGGAGAATGGCTTGCTAGTTCATCGGCAGATAAACTCATCAAAATTTGGGGAGCCTATGATGGGAAATTTGAAAAGACTATATCGGGACACAAGTTGGGTATTAGTGATGTTGCATGGTCAAGTGATAGCCGACTCCTTGTGAGTGGATCTGATGACAAAACATTGAAAATCTGGGAGCTAAGCAGTGGAAAGTGCTTGAAGACGCTGAAAGGGCATAGCAATTATGTGTTCTGTTGCAATTTCAACCCTCAGTCAAATTTGATTGTATCCGGATCATTTGATGAAAGTGTCAGAATATGGGATGTACGGACAGGTATGAATTAGTACCAATATTTTTTAAGGCGGGGTTATTGCCTGTGACAATCTCTTCCACCCAAAATATCAATGTAAAATTTTGTTTTATGTACGAATAATAATGGCCAGGCAAGATTAATGTCCAGCATTTTTGCACTTAAAACTTTACATTCCATATTAGTTTGTGTGCTCAGATACTAAAATCTCAAGACCCTTGAGATCAAAGTAATGTGTCTTTTAAACCGACTCTAAATAATATCCAAGAGTTCTTGAATAGCCTAACTTTAAAATTTTAAGTTTGCTGGGATTTAAACCCATTTCACTCTGTGTGCTAGCCTTAAGTGCTAACCCTTTGTCCATGGTGACTACTAAATAAATAACTATTAAGAAGTCATGGTATAGTAAAAAGATAACTTTGCTGCTGAAAAAATATCACTACTTTTATAAATTGAATGTTTTTGAATAGAAAACATGGAACTTGGTCCTGTTTTTAACTATTGTGTTTTTTAAGGTAAATATATAGCTCAACTAGAACCATTTTATCCTAATTGCGTTAGTTATTTGACACCATGGCCAAGTGAGTTAGCACAGAAGGAATTGCACACATTTTGACCTGGGTTCAATCCTCAGGAGGCCAAGAATTTTTCTCCTATGTACTTGGATGATCTGGTCTACTCATTCCTTGTGAGAGAAAATGAGTAGCTCCTTTGATGTGAGCAGCAACCAGTGACAGAATTATAGGGAAAAAAAGATATTGTAACTTAATTGGTAAAAAGTCCTATGATTCTGAGCTGAAATTGTGACTAAATAACACTAAGAATTATTATTATTTTGTTATACATTATTATCATATTATTACAAATTAATTCTTCTTCTTTACATGTTTTTTTTTTTAACCTGTGAGTACACGCGTTAAAAATCCAAACGTCTGTACCTACACACGCGATGAAAAAAATTCTCACACCTGGTTTTGCTTTGCATTTCGTTCTGATTGAAGAATTATGTAATATTTTTAAGAAAGATTAAGTTAACTAATGTATTTAAACTATATTTAAAGTAGTTTTAGCAACTTTATTTCCAAATGGTTGCAGTTCGAACCCCTGATTTGACATTTTTCTTATTTTCCAAAATTTGTTCATTGTTAGCCATACTGACATACCTAAGTTTTTAGGGCAATTCACAGTATATCTTATAATCAAGAATATTATGTTTTTATATTTGTTTAGGTACTTCTAAAAACTAAAAACAGAAACGATAAAAATATAAATGTACATAGATTATACCAGGAGGTAGGTAGGTAGGTACCCATTATAATAGGTGGAGAAAGATTACAAAGAATACTAATTATTTCAGTATCTAGCAAAAAAAGTGCAGGGAGGTACCTAACTAGCTAATATTATTACAAATAAAGTTTATTAATGTTAGTTAAAAATTTCTTTTTTGTTATTTAAAAATCATTATAATAATTATTATAACAATACTGAACAATCACGAATTAGGTAGGTATAAACACACTAATTTTCTTTAAAAAAATATATTTTTTTCATTTGAAACAATTGTTATTATTATATTAATTAATTATTAAAACTAATTATTATAAATATTTAATTAAATTAAACTAAACAGTTAGTAACAGAAAAAAAAACTCTCAAAAAAAAAAGTTACTGTAAAAAAAGTCTGTACACGCGTGATGAAAAAAATTCTCACATTTCAGACCGATCTGAACTTTTCGCCACGTCACGGGCAACAGAAATTGAAAATAGCTCAATTGACTGTGGATACATCTAGATAAACATATTATCAACAGCTACTCCAGGTCCCTATAGGTTAGGACCAATATTGATCAAGTTCTAGCGTTTTTGCCGAGCGTGTGAGAATTTTTCCCTATGTGCGTGTACTCACAGGTAATAAAAAAAAAAAAAAAATAAAAAAAAAAAATAAACTTTAGCCATAAGGTATGGTTTCTTGTGTGAGAGGTTTGAGAAATTACATTTTTCATTGGTTATTCTTAATATTCTTCCTCCATGCCCACCTCCGTAGCTTGATTTATAAGGCGGGGGACTTGTAACCTAGAGGTTAGTGGGTCAAGTCCTGGTTTCAGCATAGTTTTTATTAAAGCAAGTCTGAGTACCTAGTTGTGATATCATGAAAGTGATTAAGACAAATTTGATTACATGTTCCTCCATGTAAAATTCTTTTTCAGGTAAATGTCTGAAAACTCTACCCGCCCATTCAGATCCCGTCAGTGCCGTACATTTCAACCGTGATGGCTCACTCATAGTGTCAAGTAGTTATGATGGTCTCTGCAGGATTTGGGACACGGCATCCGGCCAGTGTCTGAAAACACTGATTGACGATGACAATCCACCGGTGTCATTTGTCAAGTTCTCACCTAACGGAAAGTATATCCTGGCCGCCACCCTTGACAACACTCTCAAGCTGTGGGACTACAGCAAAGGTAATCTTGACCCCCTAAAGTTAATCTTGATTTTTGACCTATCAGGATTTCGAGTTAGCGAGATTCTACTGTAATTGTAAAATCATACTATGATGATGAGCCCATCACAGGAGTTGTTCCTAGTTAGCCAAAGAAATGTTGTTGAGTTCTCTGGGTTGATTTCATGTTCTTTGCACATTTTTGATGTATGCTTTCTTAGTTTTTTTTTTATATACAATAAAGAGGTGCTTTTTTATACTGTTGGCATAATGGGACCATAGCGTGTAGATTAATAAGTGTGGAAACGAGCCCCAGTTTCGTGGACACGCCACATAGCGCGACACCATCGCCTCAGACTAAATAATTCTCGCGGGCTGTCTCGATAGCTTCATAACGTGTTATTAATTCATCCCAATGGTATGATACAATGGCTCGATGGCTAAGGCGGCACTCTCAACATCCCAGAATTCGCGATTCAGGCGGGACATGGGTAGAATTTTTATATTACGTTGAACTTATTGTTTGAATAATGGGACATGATAGTCCTAATCGAGCACTATAATCACGACAGTATTACTGTTTTTTTTTTAAGATGGGAATATTGTTTCCCTTATTTAGGTAAATTAGAAAGTTCAAAACTCTGTTAACCTGAAGTATAAATGGTTTATAAAGGAAATTTCAAAAACTTCTGTGTAATATTCCTCAATGAGAAATAAGCCACACAACATAGGTAACTAATTAATTAATAGGCATCAGGTAAGTAGGTAACTGTTACCTACTCAATTATTTTATCTGAATGTTGACAAACGGTAGGGTTCAAATCCCGATTGACACGTACATTTTTCCTCAATAAAAAATGCACAATTTAAACATGTTGTACATACATATACCCAATACCTCCTATTCCAAAATACTAACAATATGATTTACGAGCGATACCAAATTAGTAATAGTTTTCCTTTGTGTCTCATTAAAGTAATTAATTTATTATTTTATTAGGGTGTCTCGAGACAACATCCAACTTATAAAGAAGTTGCTAAAGAGATTACTGCACTTCTTGATATCTATTATTCTATGGGAAGAATTAGTTGTAATCTTGGCTGAGTGAGTAGCATACTAGGCTTGCATACACAGTGACCTGCATTCGATACCCAGTGAGACAATAATTTTTCTCTCTATAATTGAATGACTGGGGTCCACTCATATACCTTGTGAGATAAAAAGAAATAGATGCTTTGATGTGAGTACTGTGAGCAGACACCATTGGTGGAATTATGGTCAAATCAAGCTATTGTATATTAAAAGATAACTTGTGCAAGTTCTTTAGTTCCATGCTACCCACTGAAATAGTGATATAATAACACAAAGAAACTTATTTACTATTCTACTAATAATTATGTACTGTAGTGGAGGTAATTGCACTCTTATTGCTCTGGGGCCCACATGAACCAAAGTAAATTTAATAATGATACTAACTATAATGTGCCTAAACCTTCCTGCAAACTTTATCAAATAGAAAAGATATAATTAATATTATCATGTTTATACACAAATGTAACATACTTATATTTTCATTATTTTGTTGATCAACATAAAATAAGCAAAGTATAAGAAATTAGATACCAATATACATTCTCTAGCACAGTCCAGGGAACACACGCAATTTTTTTTGTTTTGTATAAAATAAATTAGATTAAGGATTTACACTCAATACAGGAAAAATTATTACAACTTATGGAAACAAAAATGTAAACTTGCAAAACAAAATATTTTAGAAAAAAAGTTTATAACATCCTTAATGTATTGTTTCTTAAGGCCAAAGTTAATATTTAAAAAAATTGTAATACCTCTTGAACACTAAGTCTAGATTTGCGTATTACTTAGCATAGGATAACCAATGCTGAAGTCATCAATGTCTATTAATTTCACCCTAAATATTTCCATTTTTTCCCTTGCTTCTTAAGTCTACAGACTTAGAAAGAACAAAAATCATGACTTAATTTTCATGACACTTTTCTTGAAAAAAGAAAGCCAGCTTTGATGAGAGTTAGATCCTTCCAACCCAGTGGTTTCTCGTACAGAAAACACCCAGGTTGGAAGGAAAGAAAACTAGGGTGTCTACTAAATGGTCAAAGTAAAATTCCCTGACTTTTCCAGGTTTTCCAGACCATTTTTCCAGTTTCTCCAGTCTACTTTTTTAAGGAGACATTATAATTATGTATATTATATAAGACCTCAATCTGTCTTCTATTTTTTTTTTTTTTTTTTTTTTTTTTTGCAAGCACATCGCCACCCAACCAAACATTTTTTCTAAATCAATTAAATGAGTTTTCTGGTACGTTCTACGATATCAACATTTAGTACTGGGGAATTTTTTTTTTTTTTTATATATATATAAATGTTA
This sequence comes from Bactericera cockerelli, assembly GCA_024516035.1. Classification (NCBI taxonomy): domain Eukaryota; kingdom Metazoa; phylum Arthropoda; class Insecta; order Hemiptera; family Triozidae; genus Bactericera; species Bactericera cockerelli. The sequence continues at coordinate 20,603,107 of CM044966.1, forward strand.
ATCATGTTTTATTTAAAATGTACAAATGAAATGTTTTTTAAAAGAAAAATAGTCGAGCTCACTTTGCATGCTCTTACTCTGAGGCATGGTGTTTAAAACTGCGTTCGAATTTCCCCTTTGGATCGACAAAGATATTTTTTGTCGAAAGAAGGTGCCTGCTCTGTTGTCAGCTTGAAAGTTAGTGGTCAACTAACTTTCAAGCTGACAACTCTAAAACCTGCTGCTCCCGACTTTTACAAAATTTTATAAAATTTACTTTAGAAACCTAACTTTTCACAATTTTCTTCTTAAATTTACCATCTTAATCTTTTAATGTTCATTTTTTTGTTGAGATTATGGAACCGAATAGTAATGGATATTACACATGCGACCTTTGTGGAGCCTTTACAACAACAAAGCATGGCCTTGTGAAACATCGCGAGTCTAAGAAATGCAAAATTAAACAGACTCAAAGTGTCAGAATTGAAAACTCATCTCAGAATACGTATCCTTTATCAGAAGAAAATGCTGAATCTGATCTCTTGACTGATATAAAAGAAGCACGAAACAACACCTTAATTCTGAAAAGAATTCCCAGAGGTGCCAGACAACTTGCAATCTCATCTTTTACTGACTCACTAGCTCAATGTGTTGAAGAAAATACCACTTCAGCTTGGAAAAAGATTTTACTGTTTCCATATGCTGCCTTCAAGAAACCAGCGTCTGAAAAAAGTAACCCATCTAGTTTGACTTCGAAAGTAAAAATCAACATCAATGCAGCGAGCAATGATTCCTCTGGGTCCCAACCATCCTCCACAGGTCCACTGCACAACAAGTCTCATGAGGTGAAAATCAAAGACATTGTGGAAGCAAAAATAAATGATGGTGACGTAAAAGGTGCTGTGCGTGTTCTTTCCTCCCAGAACATTATCGCTCCACACACAGAAAATGTTGTAAATCAATTAAAGGAAAAACATCCCAAGGAACAAGATTTTTCAAATTTTCCTTCTCCTTCTTCATGCCCTATTCCCACACCAGATATAACTTTAAAAGAAATTGAAGACGCAATTAGAAGTTTTCCAAATGGTTCTTCTGGTGGATTTGACGGTTTGCAACCTCAACATTTGAAGGATATGATGAGTGGCACAACAGAACAATCCATCAAACATTTCCTCATGACTATGAGTCAGCTTCTGACTGTTGGTCTTAAAGGCTTGATTCCAGACTCAGTTTGTCCAGTTTTATATGGAGCAAGATTGATTGCCTTGTTGAAACCTGATGAGAGCATCAGACCTATTGCTGTTGGCACCGTTCTACGAAGAATTTTAGGCAAGATTGTCAGCAAACGCTTGATGAACTCCATGGGTTCTGTTCTTCGTCCCCATCAATTTGGTTATGGTACACCTAAAGGCGCTGAAGTAGTTGTTCATGCCACTAGAGACTTCTTAGAAGATGGTAAACATGATGAAGTTTTGTTGAAACTGGATTTCAAGAATGCTTTTAACGAGTTATTTCGTGATAACATGTTACTTGAAGTGAACAATTACTTCCCTGAATACTTTCCCTTCATCGAGCAACTTTACAGAAATCCGTCTCACCTATTATTTCAAGATGTGTCCATTTCCTCCGCTCGCGGTGTTCAACAAGGTGATCCTCTTGGATGTGTTTTATTTTGTATTGCAATACACAAGATCATCACTTCATGCCAAGCCCCTCTGAACCTGTGGTATTTGGATGATGGATCTTTAGGTGGACCCCTTCATCTGGTCATGAATGACTTGGATTCCATTATAAAAGCTGGTAGTTCTCTTGGATTGACTTTGAATATGAAGAAATGTGAGATTCATTTTAAAACTGACAATGCCGATCTACACAGTTCAATGAAAAATAAGATCTTGCAAAAACATCCTGATATAGTGTTTACCTCTAAAACCGAACTGAAACTACTTGGCTCTCCACTTTTCCCTGAGGGAGTTCCTACTGCAATCGATAAGAAAAAAGAACAAATCAAGACACTGGTTTCACGTTTATCTGACTTGCATGCCCACCATGCTTTCTTTCTGTTGAAGAATTGTCTGAGTCTTCCTAAATTACTCTACCTCCTCAGAACTTGTAAAGCCTGGGAGTTTGGGAAGAATGAACTGAAGAGCTTTGATGATATGATACGGGCTGGTTTTGAAACAGTCACTAATACCACAATGACAGATTTGACTTGGAGACAAGCAACACTACCCGTCAAGTTTGGTGGCTTGGGTATCAGACTTACTGAAGAAATTGCTCTCCCTGCCTACTTGGCTTCGATTTCTTCTGTAAGTTCTCTAGTGTCTCAGGTCAGAAAAGACTTTGATTTGGGATTAGTCAGTCTTACTGCAGTACAACAGTGGCACGAAAAGAGTAAATGTGATTCTCTCCCAACGACAAACATGCAAAAGGACTGGGACGAACCAATCATTTCTGAAAATGTTTCCTCTCTAATTCAGTTGATGACACCCAGAGATAAAGTCCGATTAATGTCAGTGAGCACTAAAGAGTCAGGAGCCTGGATCCACGCTATTCCAATCTCAAATGTCGGTTGCTTCCTGGATGATGTATCTCTCAGAATTGTGATCAGCCTGAGACTAGGTTCAGAAATCTGTATTCCTCATACATGCCGCTGTGGTGTTTCTGTGGATCCAACAGGACATCATGGTTTAATTTGTGTTAAAAACTCGGCAAGAATTAATCGGCACAGTGACTTGAATGCCATTCTCAAACAAGCTTTGGCTACCTGTCACATACCTTCCATTTTAGAACCACCGGGTTTGTTCAGAAATGACGGCAAAAGACCAGATGGAATTACTATGGTGCCATGGGAAAAAGGAAAAGCACTGGTATGGGATGTCACCTGCGTTGATACGTTGGCTGCATCCAATATTGGTTACTCCATAGATGGACCAGGTGAAGCAGCGAGACATGCAGAGATAAAGAAGATGAAAAAATATGATGTACTGGGGAATAGACATCAGCAAGACTTTCCTTACCCTATTGCTAAGAAATCACCAATTCTTTTTTCGTAAATTTACCAAGAATGTGTTAATAATGTTAAAAAAGAAATACACAAATTATATTCTTATATTTTTTGAAATTTCGCCGAATACAATACTTTCCTCATTATAGAATAAGGAAAGGTAAGACTAAATGTAATAAATAAATCAACACAAAATAGGAACCCTAAAGAAAATCAAAGAACTTTCAGGGAAAACCTTGAAATCAAAAAGTGGTTAAAAGTGTTTTTGTTTCTTACCAAAGAAGCATTATCAAACTGCCTGGATTACACTGGCGCCGCAGGCGAATTTTTTTTAGTTTATCATTTTCATGACAAAATTGGATCTTAAAAAAAAATTCCCTGACTTTTGGTGTTTTTCACAAAATTCCCTGACTTATGGTGTTTTTTCACAAAATTCCCTGACTTTTTCGGTCTCGAAAAATTCCCTGACAATTCCAGGTTTTCCCTGACCAGTAGACAACCTGAAAACTGATGTCCCACCAATCCTTTTGTATTATTAGTGTGTTTTGTTAGAGTTTAATGTCATATTTCAACTTTATGGTCAGTTATGACAGAGGTTTGAACCTCCACTCGCAGGAAACTAACAAACCTGTTACCCACATTAACCTCACCCAGCCTGGGTTGCACCGAGAATAGCCAGCATCCAAGTCCTAATCTCGCTGGACGTTGCCTAACTTTGGTGGTCTTAAGAGAACCGGTGTATTCAACAAGCCATCGATAGGTTTCAACTTGACGTTCTCCACTTTACTCGATCATGATGGGCATTGGGCATCCTCCTTCATTTGTTCAAATGTTCTTCCATTCAGCATGTTTGTCAGCATTCCAAACCTTCTTCTTCCTCTTGATCTTCTTCCTTCCATGATAATTCTCTGCAGAAAATCTCTCCTCAGTATGAGACCCAGCCAGCTTCTTTTTCTGTTCATGGTTCTCAATATTTCTCTTTTCTCTCCAACTCTTCTAAATACGAGGTTTGGCTATTAAGTTCGTAGATTCTTCCCATAAAACGATGTGTGTTTAACTTACCCAACTTTAGTAGTTATCCCCTTCAATGTACTCCCCTCCTCTATCCCTACAACGTTCTAAGCAAATTTTCCATTGATCGATACAGTGGTGGAGGTCGTTTTGTGTGAGGCCTTTCAAGACTTTTGCCGGATTTTTCTTAACGGCATCTACGCTGTCAAATCTGGTACCTTTCAGGGCAGATTTGATTTTTGGGGATAAGTAAAAGTCGCACGAGGCCAGGTCGGGTAAGTAAGGAGGGTGTTCCAACACTGGGATGTTGTACTTGGCCAGGAACGTCTTCACGGAGAAGGCACTATAGGCGCATGGCACCATTTTTGCGCAAACTTTTGTCATGTTGAAATTTTTGTGCAAAATTTGTCTCACACATTATCTATTAATTTTAAGTGTATCAGCCATTAGTCCTAGAGTTAATTTACGGTCAGAACGAATCATAACACCAATTTTTTCAATGTTTTCGTCAGTTTTTTGAGGTTTGGGGGCGACCAGGACGTGGATCGTCCTCAACATCTTCCTGACCATCTTGAAACCGTTTAAACCACTTATAAAGCGTTGATCTTTTCAAACATGACTCCTGGTACACTGTCTTTAACAAAGAAAATGTTTCACCAGCATGTTTTACGTAAAATTCAAAAATCACTCGTTGCTCAACGTTTGTATCCATCATAATTCCGGCAAAATTAAAAAAGGTGTCTTGCGCGTCGGGCTGTCACAACAGAACTAATTACAGTACAGACATGTCACAGCTATCAATGAAAACACAAGACTTGAAGCTGTCTAAATATGTTTATCATATCTTCCTACCATGGACAGCTTTTGCGTGGCGGCTCGCGTCTACGAACTTAATAGCCAAACCTCGTACTTCATCATTTCTGGCTTTATCTGACCACTTGATTCCTTCTAGTCTTCTCCACGCCCACATCTCGCAGCTCTCCAGATATTTTCCTCTTTCTTTCTCATCGTCCACGTCTCTGCTCCATACAGCACCACACGTAACACTTTGCAAATCTCTTCCTCGGTATCCTTTTTGCGATTAAGCTTAACAGTTACATAATAATATCAAACAGTTAAAAAGGTACTGACAACTAATTTAGAAAAGATTTTTATCATAAAACCAAGCTCAAAATGCTCAAATCACAATTACTTATTGTTATTTCAGCAAAAATGCCGAAACTATCTCGATCTTGAAACAAATTGAACTTTTTATGTTTATGTTTACATTTGTACCGGGAAGAAATTTTGTGAGGGGCGAGGAGAGGATTAGTCTCAGGCGATACAAGCGCTGTCTAGTGCTGAGGACGCGAAGATGTAGGCCGGCGGGGGGTGGTTTCCACACTTCTTAATCTACACGTTATGATGGGACTACCAGTCTTGCGCTGACAGTCTAAATAAAGCACTACTTATACTTATATATATTAAAATTGTTCATTATTATTATTTTTAGCAGTATAATACCACAGATTTATTTTCTTGTTGCAGGCAAATGTCTGAAGATGTACACGGGACACAGGAACGAAAAGTACTGCATCTTTGCCAACTTCTCTGTGACGGGAGGCAAGTGGATTGTGTCGGGCTCTGAAGACAACATGGTGTACATCTGGAACCTGCAAACCAAGGAGATAGTGCAGAAACTGCAAGGTATTATTATGATTATATAATTCCTTATAAGGAGGACAATATTTACAGTTTAAAGTTTTAAGCGAAAGATAAAAAAAAAAACACAAAACTTCCCAATTTTAGTATTAAAAATTTATTGAAAGTAATAGATTGAACATAATAAAATAATTAAAAAAAAAAAAAAAATACTATTGTTATTGCCTGTGGTAATCTCTTCCTCCCAAGTCAAACCTGAATATAAGAGAACTGGATGTAAGAGAAACCTAAATATTAGAGAACTTATATTTATATTCAAAGTTTCAAATCAGATGAAACATCTTTTCAAACAAAATTAAATTTTATTTTTCAAGCTTAATGCACTAGGTGCAGATACTTTAAAGTATGTATAGAGTCTTATTTGAAAACAAAAGTTGACCTCATCAATCTTATCAAGTTGGGCCAGAACCAAGCCAATGCTGGAAAATATTAGAAATGGGAAGTATTCTGTTTGTTTTTGTAAAAAAAAATTTTTGCTCCGACTTTTTTCTATTATTCTATGCCACAACCCTGAACTCTCATGAAATATTTCTTATTTTCCCTTCCTCCCCCCAGGTCACACGGACGTAGTCCTGTGCACCACCTGTCATCCGACAGAGAACATCATAGCCAGCGCCGCCCTCGAGAGTGACAAGACCATCAAACTGTGGAAGAGTGACAGCGGGTGAAAGTGGAACTAGGGGCGGCTCTAGACTTTCACTCTGGAGACAAGACCATCAAACTGTGGAAGAACTAGGGGCGGCTCTAGTCCTTCACTCTGGAGACAAGACCATCAAACTGTGGAAGAACTAGGGCGGCTCTAGACCTTCACTCTGGAGACAAGACCATCAAACTGTGGAAGAACTAGGGGCGGCTCTAGACCTTCACTCTGGAGACAAGACCATCAAACTGTGGAAGAACGAGGGGCGGCTCTAGTCCTTCACTCTAGAGACAAGACCATCAAACTGTGGAAGAACTAAGGGCGGCTCTAACCTAACCTTTAATCCAGAGTTCAGGGCCTTGTTCAAGAAAGTACCCTGGCTCCCAAGATTCCCATACATCCCTTCTAACCGTTAAAATTTTGTTCAATAATGCAATTATTCTTCTTCTACCATCTCTTGAACAGTTTATTAAAATACTATTGGGTGTATGTCAATTTATTGTAATGAAATACATCTGTTCTGTACAACACAAATCTGGTGTGACGTCACACGTTTCCTTATTCTCCAAATAAAAGTCGAATTCAGCCACTGGTGACTCAATGGTAACAGATAGCAATAATGCCAAATTCGTAATTAGCACTTCAAAATGATTGGATTTGATATGTCACAACCCCCATCTAGGATGAATAATAAAAAAGCTAGTCAAAGCGGGTCCCCCCCAAAAATACCGGTAAATTGGGGCTGAGGTCCAAAAAGTTCAAGATATCAAAAAAAATGATCAGAGAAGACCCCTATTTTTTTTTTTTTTTGTAAGAAATTTTTTTGTTTTTATGAACTTTTCGTATCTCTTATCGTTTAACCAGAACCCCCAAACGCCACCTGAGGCCGCCATTTGCAGCACCGATTTTATCTAAATGTTTTGTGTCGCGTCCTCTCTATAAATGAGGTCTACATACTAAATTTCAGTTCTCTAGCTTTTACCGTTCTTGAGATACCTTGTTTAGAGAGAGTGAGAGTGCTTTCCTAAATGAGGTCCAGACCATACTTAACAAAGTGACATCAAACTGTGGAAGAGTTATAACTAGGGCTAGCTGTAGACCTTCACTCTAGAGGCCAGAGATAATATATAATAATAATAATAATAATGCCTTTTTTATACTGCTCGATTATTAGTATTATTACTAATGAGTCTCATTATTTCAGCAGTAAGCCTAAGACGTATTATGTGGTCTAAATCACAAATGGGAGGATAACTTGTCATGTCCCGGCTGGGTTTCGAACCCTCGACCTCTGGAACCTCTGGATTCACACAGTGCCACCTTCACAACTTAGCTACCCGGACATTAACGAGGTCTGTGTGAGCGTATTTCCTCACATGGACCTCACCCAGCCTGGGTTGAGTCGTCAATAGCCACTTAGCCAGTATTAATCAAACAACATTTTTTGTGAATTTATATTTTTTTTTCTCCAAAATTCCAATTATTTCGATTTATCCAATCAAGCCTTTTTGTTTTTCAAGTATTTGTCCATAGATTAAGTTATGAATATTTTACCGCTAGCCAGACTATTTTTTTGACAATTTCAGTCATACATTTTCTGTACATATTTTTCACCCCTAACTCAACGATTTTTTTTCTTCTCAATCGTAGGTATTACTTATTGTCTTATTTTTGAAGATTGTAAATTACTTTTCATTGTATATTATTTTTTGTATCTTCTATGAAAAAAAATAAAATGGAGCTACCATGTTTAGATTTTGAAACAGCTTGTTTATTACGTCTCTTCAAAATGAAAAATAAAAAATGACTTTCTTCCAATTCGTGCATTTTATTCCATTAATAACATATCCCAGCCAGCCGCTTTGTATTGGTGGTCAAGGCGCTGATGGGTGAGAAGTGACACATTACTTCCCATTTAGCTGCTGTGTCTAACACGAAAGGTATCCCTTACTTCTTTTACTCTGTCTTATCCCGCTCAAGCAGGGTCGACGTTGTTCAACCTCATGGTTGAGGTTAGTTGGTTTTGGCACATTTTTTTTTACGGCTGGATGCCCTTCCTAACGCCAACGATTCTATTTGACTTAACGTCCTGGATTAGGACGGGGGTTTTACCCTCCATTCGCTGAGAATCGTACCAGCTACCCACATTAACCTCACCCAGCCTGCGTATCCCTTACTTCTTCTTCTTACAAACCTATTAAGGTATCCCTTACAAACATATACTAAATTTTGAATAGGTACATTTTTTTGTCGGCTCAGGCGATCGAACCCGTGATTTTTCCACATGGAAAGCGAGTATCTTACCACAGAGCTAATCGTGCGCTCATGAAGGGCATACGTCTTGTAGCTGGGAAATGCATTTTTTTTTTTTTTTTAAATCCCACGTGGGTGACATTTTATTTTTTTAAATCCCACGTGGGTGACGTGGGTCAAACTTTCAATTAAAACTTTTAATCCCGACGTCAAGGTGGGGTATTCCAGTCTAATTTGACAGGGTACGTATAAAATAAGCTAATGCTAATGAAGTTCTAATCTAGGACTATTTTTGTTGCGCATTTGAGTGTGGGCTAAATAAGGTGCTCGTGTCTTGAATGTGCACTGGTGGTGAAGTGGTTAACGCGCTGGTCTAGTAATCCAGGTAGCGAAACCCACCCAGTGCATGAATTTTTCATCATTAATTTGAGTTTGTGTCCACATAATAATAAGACTCTCAGGGTTAGGTGGTAGAAAATGCTCCGAACATTAACCTTGCCTGGAGATTACTTTCCACTAAAGAGAATTATTATTATGATGTGCGAAATTTTGAATGATTAAAGGGATACGTTATGCGCATGCGTGTACTTTTGTTACAGGTAGTTGAAAGGAAAAGAGAGAGAGAGAGGGAGAGAGATAATATAAAAATACCGCAGGTAACTGAAAGTTAAAGTGTGTGTGTGTGAGAGAGAGGGAGGGAATTAAGAAGGAGAGAAAGAAAAGAGAGAGGGAGAGAGATAATATATAAATCCCACAGGTAACTGGAAGGAAAAGTGTGAGAGAGAGGGAGAAAGGGAGGTGATGTGAAAGAGAGAGGGAGGGAGGTATGGATACCGCAGGTAAATGAAAGTAATAGTGTGTGTGTGAGAGAGAGGGGGAGATGAGAGGGAGATAAAGATAAGAGAGGAAGGGAGATAATGATAAGTGAAAGAGGTAGGGAGATAAGAGAGAGAGAGAGAGGGAGAAAGGAAGGTGATGTGATAGATAGAGATAGAGGGAGATAAAGACAAGATAGGGAGGGAGATAAGAGAGAGAGAGATAAGAGGGAGAAAAAGATAAGAGAGAGAGGGAGGTGTGTATGAGTGTGTGAGAGAGAAAGAGAATGAGATAATAATAACATTCTTTAGTGGAAAATAAGTATCAAGGTGAAATCTGTATAAACTGAAAAGTGAGAAGTTGTACTGGAAATAATAAAATTATTGTAATAGCTGCTGTTTGTGTTATCGGATTTTGAACTTCAATTTTTATATAATCAAATAAAATTAATATAACAATGGTTAAAAATAAAAAATAGTAGAAGGGAGAGATTCCCTCTCACTCTCTTTTCATCTCCACTCTTTTTTCTTTCATTCCCTTCCTCTCTTGCTCAGTCTCTCTCTTTCTACCCTCTCTTTTTTTCTTTTCTTTTTTTTTCTATCTCTCCCTCCCTCTCGCTCTATTTTTCTCTCCCTTTTTTTTCTCTCCATCTCCCTTTCTTTAGCTCTCTCCTCTCTCTCTGTCTCCTCTCTAGCTTTTTCTCTCTCTTTCCTTTTTCTTCCCCTAGAATATTTTTCTTTGAGTTTGTTTCCATCAGCAAGTTATGTCGCTCTTTCTTTCTCTCTCTCTCTCTCTCTCTCTTTCTCTCTCTCTTTCTCTCTCTCTTTCTCTCTCACTTTCAGCTCTAATTTTCTTTTAGATTTTTTATTCCCTTGTCGCATTCCCTTATCTCCCTTTCTCTAATGTCTGGGATTTTTTCAAAATTATCCCTCCGTATCGTAAAATTTCCCTTTGATTTGAGCCATATTCCCTGTTGCACATTCTCCTCTGTTGTATAAAGTCTGGGTTTTCCGGGGATGGAGGGAAAATTGTGATTTATTTTCTTCCTTCCCAAATGGGATTTTTCCATATTTTTTTTTTTTTTAAACCAACAAAATTTCCCTTTGATTATCTATTTATCAAAGGAAAATCTTGCGTCACGCTACGGAAACCAGCCTCCGTAGCGTGACGGTTGAGACTACTGCCCGTAGTCCAGAAATGCCAAGTTCAATCTACGGTAGGGGCAGACTTTTCAAAGAAAATCCTTCAAACAAGTGAGGCTGGCACTTCCGGCCTGACTGTGTTATATTTAATTGTTATAATAATTATTTGTACTGTACACATATTTTAATATTATCTAATAAAGTGTTTAATAATAATAATAATATTATACCAGCTTTCTAAAATCATTGCACATTGCATAACCACATATTTCAAGGCGTGTAACAATTTTTAGATTTTTTTTTTTTTTTTTTAAACATTGTTTCTCGTAAAATTGAAGCCAATAAAATTAGAGAGAATTTTGATCCTATGCTACTTTGATAATTTCCACCTTTTTTTTGAGAAGTATGCTGTAAGAAAAGCAACTATTTTTTAAAAGAAATGTCACTAAAAATTCTACCCCTTCGAATAATAATATTGTTTTTTGTCCGTGAGATAGGTACAGAGAGCATACTTTTATTTTATGGTAGTCTTTTCTTTACACATTCCCTGCAGACCGGAGTATTTTTTCGATGAAGGGTCTTCTTGTATATCATGCGGGTAGCATAATTATTATGCTAGACATTTTTTTTTTTCAACTGTCTGTCTTCATCATCATCATAGAATGGCGTCATCGTGAACGATGGTAGCCAGACAGTGGAGGAATGATTCAGCACTTCTACCACTGTCTTTACAAGGAGGCTAATAGTTGACAAGGGACCCCAGAACCAAGCCAATGGTGGTATACTCCCTGTTTATAGTCCCCCAGTCAGACTGCTAGTCTACTCCCTGTTCATAGTGCCCCAGCCAGGCTGCTGGTCTACTTCCTGTTTATAGTCCCCCAGTCAGTTTCTGTTTTACACATAAAAAATCCTGTGCTGCGTCTTTTATTTAGAAATATTGCACTCAATTATGTAAAAAAATAAAGTTACCATACTTGTGTTAATCATTTTCGTGATGTCAAACTCGCTCTGCTAAATCCTCGCTGAACTTGGTACTTGAACCACCGACCTCCAGGTTACAAGTCCGCCGCCTTATCGATCAAGCTGCTGAGTTCGGTTGCATTGCACTGAATTATGTAAATTACACATTCACAAATTTATTTGTTCAGTTTCGAATTCATCACATCGACTTCAAACTATCGAGTTTCGATTTATCGATATCGAGACAGTAGTTTCGATTTATCGATATCGGTTATCTTGTCAAAGAAATTTAGCCTACCTGACATTCAGCAAATTCACGCAGGTCGCTGGCAGATGGCAGAGTTCATTTTGCGTTAGTCGCGTGAACATCTCTTCGGAGGGAAAGAAAATTTTCGGATCGAAAAAATTCACATTTTTTTTCTCTCGCGCATCGCGTGTTTCAAACACTTTCGCCGTTACGGAATTGTTAATAAAATTCGAACTGAACCTTCCAAATTTGTGGTGTGAAATGCATTTTTTTTAAAAATGAATATTTATTTAAAGAGAGGTCTGTAACATTCAGTATTTGCCCCTCTAACTATACCAAATGAAGAATTTACGTGATTTATTTTAACAAAGGTCGTTTGAATTAATAGAGGATTTAAAAATTAACGATGAAAGTAGTAATTTGTAATTAACTGAGTGTTTTTTAATCAAATGTTTAACCTTGATGGGTACTTTGTAAACACCATAATTATCAAGTAAAATAAAGTATAATTATTATAGAAACAGGTATTATTAAAATAAAATAACAATATTATAGGATTCATTTTCATTCATAGATATAAAAAAATAATTCTCACTGATTTTTTTGTTGTTGAGTAAGTACTGATCTGATTCAGTAAGCATGGTGCACGGAACATCTGAAACACCAAGTTAGATGGTAATCTCTTTTTCAAAATTTTCGTCACAAAATATCTTCGTGGAATGGGTCCCAGGTCCAAAGACTGTCCATAGTGTCCATCACTGCTGAGATCTGAGTAAAACTATTTTGAGGTAATTGAACTCTAGCAATTGTAGCCATGCCTTAGTTTGATTGGTTTATACCGTGACAGTGCACGGGGAAAATAGTTAATTGAACTCTAGCAATGCGGCCATGCCTCAGTTTGGTTGAATTCTACTACTGTGACGTCGTGACGGACCACAGAAAAAATCTAGCATTTTTTTGTAAAAAAAAAAAAAAAAAAAAACACGATTCTCTCTTTATTAGATGCGTGTCTCTTCTGTACTTTTTCTCAATCCACTGCTTCTTAGAGGTAAAAAAACAGGCCTTTTTACAAAATAATTATCCCTTAAAATTAGAAATACACCTGAAACGCTACCTAAAACTAGAAATACACTAATCTTTTCTACTCTTTAGAAAAAACTAGTTCTTTTTGGGTTTTAATCACGTGTTAAGTCATAATATCATCATTTTTATCCCCTGTTCGTTGTGCTCACCAAGTCTGAATGGGGCCAGTATTTAACCATGAATGGATTCGAAATTAGAACAGTCACCTAGTTATTAGAATAGCCATCATCGGAATAGTATTTGAATTACCCACCAAGTCCTTACCTCACTGGACGTTGTTTAACTTTAGGGATCGGATGAAAACTCGTGTATTCAAAGTACTATCCCGGCTGATGAAATAACTAGTGAATTTCCAATTAGGTTGAATGAGAGAGTTAATGAAATCAGTTGGAAAATAGTTAGTCACAACATTGTGCGAACACAAGTTTCGCGGTACAAAGAGGAAATGTGGCATCCGTAGTGAGCACACTGAAGGAAGAAAACGTTTTTAATGAAATAATATATTATATCATTTGAATATTAAAAAATTACTTCATTTCAAAATAGCTACTTAAAAAATAACTACAAGGCAAAGTTTGGTAAAAAATCACAACTAGAACCTAAGTTTGGAAAAAAATAATAAACAAAACATTCAATTAGGTCAAAGTTCATAATCGAAACCTCCAGTTAGGTCTAAGTTCATAATAAAAACATTAAATTAGGTCAAAGTTCATAAACAAAACATTCAATTAGGTGAAACTTCATAATCCAAACCCCCAGTTAAGACAGACTTTGTAATCAAAACCTCCAGTTAGGTGAAAGTTAATAATTAAAGCCTTTAGTTAGGTCAAAGTTTATAATAAAACATTAAATTAGGTCACAGCTCAAAAACCAAAACCTCCAATTAGGTCAAAGTTCAAACCAAAACCTTCAATTAGGTCAAAGTTCATAACTGAAACCTTCAATTAGGTCAAAGTTCATAATCAAAACCTTCATTCAGGTCAAAGTTCATAACCAAAACCTTCAATCAGGTCAAAGTTCATAACTCAAAACCTTCAATTAGGTCAAAGTTCATTACTAAAACCTTCAATTAGGTCAAAGTTAACAACCAAAACCTTCAATTATGTCGAAGTTCATAATCAAAACCTTCAATTAGGTCAAAGTTCATAACCGAAACCTTCAATAAGGTCAAAGTTCATAATCAAAACGTTCAATTAGGTCAAAGTTCATAACCAAAACATTTAATTAAGTCAAACTTCATAATCAAAACCTTCAATCAGGTCAAAGTTCATAACCAAAACCTTCAATTAGGTCAAAGTAAAAAACCAAAACCTTCAATCAGGTCAAACTTCATAATCAAAACCTTCAATTAGGTTAAAGTTCATAACCAAAACCTTCAATTAGGTCAAAGTTAACAATCAAAACCTTCAATCAGGTCAAAGTTCATAACCAAAACCTGCAGTCAGGTCAAAGTTCATAACCAAAACCTACTTTTAGGTCAAAATTTATAATCAAAACATTCAATTAGGTCAACGTTCATAACCAAAACCTCCAATAAGGTCAAAGTTAACAAACAAAACCTTCAGTCAGGTCAAAGTTCATAATCAAAACCTTCAATTAGGTCAAAGTTAACAAACAAAACCTTCAATCAGGTCAAACTTCATAACCAAAACCTTCATATCAAAACCTTCAATTTTATTAGGTCAAACTTCATAATCAAAATCTTCAATTAGGTCAAAGTTCATTACCAAAACCTTCAATCAGGTCAAAGTTAACAATCAAAACCTTCAATTAGGTCAAAGTTCATAACCAAAACCTTCCGTTCGGAACGATTTGCAAACCAACGTCATTTCTTCGCCCGAGCAATGCGCTCCTCATGACGCCATGATGAAATACAGCGAATTCCCGAACAAGTTCACCGACTTCTTCACCACTCCAAACCCGAACGAAGACGAAGAGGAAGATGTCAACTTGGCGGACATACTCGAAGACAAACTCATCCCGAGGAAGCCACGCTACATCGAGCCGGGTGGGGGGGGCAAGTCGAAGGATCGGTTTGACTCGGAATCGGATCATCGGAGCTCGTCGGAGCGCTTCGGGAAAGATCGGTTCGACTCGGGCCACTTCGGGTACGAGGAGCAGGTGCGACACGTGAACACGAGGCGGTCGTTTCACAGGTCCACGAGGAAGTATCATCATGTGGGCGAGACGGGGGGCGGCGGCGGAGGGGGCGGGGCCTATTTTCGCGTCCAGAGCCCCTCCTCCAGGTGAGTCATCATGATAATAATAATGAGTTTTATTTTAATTTAAATTCATTACAGTCGAACCTGGATGTAAAAGAACTGAGGGGACTGGAATTTTTCTCTTTTTTATCCAGGTTTCTCTTATATACAGGTTTCTCTTATATCTAGTTTTCTATTATATCCAGGTTTCTATTATATCCAGGTTTCTCTTATATACAGGTTTGACCGAATAGCTTTTCTTACTGTTCCCCTAAGATAAGTAGTTATACACAAGTAGCTTGTGTAGAAGTACTTGGGAAAATACTTGTACATAGACGTACTTTTGAACCATAAGTGCACACGAGCACCTTATTTAGCCCACACTCAAATGCGTAACACAAATAGTCCTAGATTAGAACTTCATTAGCATTAGCTTATTTATACGTACCCTGTCAAATTAGACTGGAATATTCCACCTTGACGTCGGGATTAAAAGTTTTAATTGAAAATTTCATACATGTGGGATTTGAAAAAAAAAAAAAAAAAAACAAATAATATAAGGGTTGGTTGGAAGAGATTGCCATAGGCAATAACCCATCCCTTTAGTTAGGACATCTGTATATATTTTATCTATGTTGTTTTGTTGTTTATCTTTCCTTTTCTTGTTTATATTGTTCTAAATATTGTATTTTAATTTTTATCATTAGTTGTAGGAGTTGTAGGTACAAATTTACATAATATACAGGGTGTCCCATTGTAAATGAGACATTCAAATATCTCGAGAACTACTGACGATAGAAAAAAATCTGTTCAAAATCATTTTCATAGCTCTAAAGGGGCCATTTAATGTTGACCTCTAGAAGTTTCTCGGATCATGGTTATTTCTAGGTTACCTTTGGAACATTAAATGGCACCCCCTATTTTTTATGCCATTTTTGAAATTTACACAAATTTACTATTCTTCTCTTTTCTTTTTCTTCAATCCCTCTCTTTATATTTGTACTTAACTCTCTGTCTCTTTTCTTTATCTTCCATCCCTCTCTTTATACTCGTATTTAATTCTACGAACAATAATCTTCAATTCCGACTGATGTGTGTTCCACCCATCACTAAAATCCCTCGGGGAAAAGAAAGAGTTCCTGGAAAATTCTCTCTCCGTTTCCAGGAAGTGCGTTCACTCTACCCATCACTCAAATGCTTCGGGGAGTGTGGAATCCCACTCTGTTTTTGTGACGGATTCCCGGATATGTTTGAGACTAGGTAGGCGGTGACAATGAGGACCCTGGGCCTACACCTCACATGGTCGACCCCCGACCCTGGTACCTAGAGCTTGATATACATAGGATCAGGCTTTGTTTATATTTATTTCTTAACTTGTTACCATGTACATTGTATATAAAAGATGTAAATAAAGCTTGATCCAATTGTTTATAAATAGACGAACATGGTTAGAAATGGACGAATTTAGGAACATGGTTAGAGTATTTTACGAGGTATTGACACCACTCCAGGGTTCAGGGTTGTGGCCGCGCACTTAACAGTCGTATATTTATGAACGGATAAATTTCTCTGATCACTGTCTCAAGCAAGTTACCACCTTATACTTTTTTCAGCTAGCGGAATTTTCACCCAGATGAGGAGGGCTCTAGTATCAAAACCGGCTCTCTCCACTTTTTCTAATTTTACAGGATGGGCAAAAAACATATTGAACGATAAACCATTAGTCAATTTATTTGAATGTGGAGAGAGAACAGTTTGAAAATGAACGCATATTTTACAACAGAATTACTGTGGGAGAGAGTAGGTTTTGAGATGTAATGTTTTTTTCAGTCTATGCGACTTTAAAAAGAGATTCCAGGGGTACCACAACCTCATTTTCAATTTTTTTGGAGAGAGCCGGTTTTGATACTAGAGCCCTCACTGCTGTTCCAATTATCCTCTAACAAATTCCATTTTGTTCTTCACGTTCCCAGATCCTCCGAGTCCACGGAATCCTCCAAGCTGTCCGACACCACCTCCGTATCTTCCGTCTCCGTCTCGCACCCTCCCCAGCGCACCCGCTCCTCCTCCATCACCCTCACCCGAGCCATTCCCGACCTCCACCGCTTCCTGCAGATCGAGCAGACCAACCCCTGGGGCCACCACAAAGAGAGGCCCGGCGAAACGCGTCTCGAACGCAGCGGATCATCCAAATCTCGAACCTCGAGCCGGCCAGCGTCGCCGACGCGCTCTCGCGGGAACCTTTCCAGACCAACCAGCCCCATCCCACCGTCGCGACAGACTAGTCGAACCAACTTGATCGGCTCGAGACCCACCAGTCCCGTGCCGCTAAGGAAGACGTCCTCCATTTCCCGATCGTCGTCGCCCGTTCGGCCAACTTCGGCTCGCTCGAATCTGATTTCGTCGCGACCCGGCAGTCCCACGCGGTTCCGCGATCTCTCGCCCCCTCCCAGTGGGGGAGACGGGAAGAAGATGGAGTCCCCCCGGCGGGTGGGGAGCAAGAGGGAGAGGAAGAAGAGTGTGACGGGGGTGGGGAGGAACCGCACCGCGTCCATGCCTGTGGCGCCGCGCATCCGGGTGAGTTGAGGCATGGCCTCTGGACTTTGAACCCAATTAATATCTTTAGGGGCGGAATTAATAGACGTTTTTGTAATACCTCTGTGGCGCTAAGTCACGGATTGCGTACTGTGTAAGATAGGGAAAACCGACGCTTAGCAATGACTTGTGATGTAGAATTTGTCTGTTAATTTCGCCCTAAGTTTTTGTTATACCTCTGTTGAACATGAGTCTAGATTTTGCGTATTGTTTCAAATCAGATAATATAAGTTATGACTCGGAACTTGTGATCTCAATTTTGTCTATTAATTCTACTCAACTCATAATTGCGTATTTTGTTAAAATTTCTTTAGAATCAAACAAACGGATTGAATATTAAATTTATAACCTAAGTTCTATGGGTGAAGTTAATAGACAAAGTTACCTATCTGCTCTCTATGTGTGTTATTAAATTTACCCAAGTTCTATTATCTATGATTGTGATAATGTGCTATTATTCTAAGTGCTATTATTATTCATGAATGTGATAATACCTATGCGTTAGACATAGATGGATGTATGTATGATTTACCTATTGACTGCTGTCTATGTGTTATTAAATTTAGCTAAGTGCTATCTACCTATGTGCGATTTACCTATCTGTTACTA
The DNA here is from genome assembly GCA_024516035.1 of Bactericera cockerelli. NCBI lineage: Eukaryota > Metazoa > Arthropoda > Insecta > Hemiptera > Triozidae > Bactericera > Bactericera cockerelli. Next base: position 20,621,351 of record CM044966.1, read on the forward strand.
AACTTGTCTAGGTGCTATCTACATATCTATGTATTATTAAATTTACATAAATGCTATCTATGTGTGATTTACCTATCTACTATGACTGCTGTCTATGTGTTATTGAATTTAGCTAAGTGCTATCTATGTGTGATTTACCTTTCTGCTATGACTCCTGTCTATGTGTTATTAAATTTAGCTAAGTGCTATCTATGTGCGATTTACCTACCTGTTACTAAACTAGGTGCTATCCAAATATCTATGTGTTATTAAATTTATCTAAGTGCTATCTATGTGTGATTTACCTATCTACTATGACTGGTGTCTATGTGTTATTAAATTTAGGTAAGTGCTATCTATGTATGATTTACCTATCTACTATGACTGGTGTTATTAAATGTGTTACTAAATCTATGTGTTAATATTAAATCTAGGTGTTATTAATCTATGTGTTATTAAATTTAGCTTAGTGCTATCTATGTATGATTTACCTATCTACTATGACTGCTGTCTATGTGTTATTAAATTTAGCTAAGTGCTATCTATGTGTGATTTACCTATCTACTATGACTGGTGTCTATGTGTTATTAAATTTAGCTAAGTGCTATCTATGTGTGATTTACCTTTCTGCTATGACTCCTGTCTATGTGTTATTAATTTTACATAAGTGCTATCTATGTGTGATTTACCTATCTGTTACTAAACTTACTAGGCGCTATCTACATATCTTTGTGTGATTTACCTATCTGTTACTAACCTTACCTAGGCGCTATCTACATATCTATGTGTGATTTATCTATCTGTTACTAAACTTACCTAGGCGCTATCTAAATATCTATGTGTGATTTACCTATTTGTTACTAAACTTACCTGGGCGCTATCTACATATCTATGACCTTGCCTTCATGCTGACGAGGGTAGTGTCTCTAGATGTCAATGTCGGAATGTTCTTTGACAGGGGAAGTGTCTTGTGTGCTTTCCACAGAAGGAAAGCTAAAAGCTACGTCTTGCACACTTGTTGCTCCCGTTTCTATGTATCGGGGGGAGGGAATCGTACCCGACATTTGGCTTCGTACCCTACATCGTACCCTACATTTGGTTTTGGCACTTTGCTTACGGCTGGATGCCCTTCCTAACGCCAAAGATTCTATTTTGATTTAACGTCCTGGATTAGAACGTGGATTTTACCCTCCATTGGCTGGGAATCGTACCAGCTACCCATATCAAGCTCACCCAGACCGGGTAAAGCCCGGAAAATTCCAGCAGCACGTGTTTGGAAGGAACAGAATTGTCTTCGAAAAGGCTGGCCCAACCGGGAATCGAACTCGGGATCTCTGGACTACAGGCAGTAGTCACAAGCATTACGCGAGAGAGTTGGAGGTTGGCGGGGTTGATATTATTGTGACGAAGATCACCGAAGTGAGTCTACCTAAAACTCAAACGGCACTTGTCCGTTTCTATGTATGTAGGTTTCTATGTATGTAGGTTTCTATGTATGTAGGTTTCTATGTACCTATGTAGGTTTCTATGTATGTAGGTGTAGGTATGTTTGTAAAGCGATAAAAGTTATCATTTTAGTCCAATCTATCTGAAACTTTCAGGGTATGTTACATTTGTACTTGAAATTTGCTGTATTTTGGTTAACGTCAAGTGGTTAACGCGCTAGTCCGGTAATCCAGGTAGCGTAGGGATCCGTTGGTTCGAATCCCACCCAGTGCATGAATTTTTCCTCATTAATTTGCTCCAATTTGAGTTTGTGACTACATAGTAATAAGACTCTGAGGGTTAGGTGGTAGAAAATGCTTTGAGCATTAACCTCGTCTGGTGGTTACCCTCCACTAAAGAGTGTTATTATTATTATTATAAGTAACGTTGAGCTAACTAAGCTAAGATTTGGATGACTTATCGCGATAAAAGCTGCAATTTTTGTCCACTCAAGCCGAAATTTTCAGAGTATGTTCCAGACATGATTAGAATTGAAAGTATAATATTTGATTGACACCATGTTAAGGAACGTCATTTCAAGCTAGGCTAAGAAACGGATCATTTTTAAAAAATCTAATAGTGACCTACCTAAAAATTTCTTCGCTGATGTGAATTCTGAAGTAAGCTCAGATTAGTTTGATCAACTAGTAAATGTTGGTTTAACTTCCGTGGCGTATCGGTTGTGACTACTGCCCGTAGTCCAGAGATCCTATGTTCGATTCCCGGTTGGAGCAGACTTTTCACACAGAAAATTCTGTTCCCTCCAAACATGCGGGTCTACCATTTCCGATCCTAACAAAGCTGGGTGAGGTTAATGTGGGTAGCTGGTACGATTCCCGGCGAATGGAGGGTAAAACCCCTGTCCTGACTATCTATCTCAGTCAGGACGAAAACCAAATAGAATCAACTGGTCACAATAGATCTACTTAGGTCACAGTGTTAATTGTAAGGGTTTCACTGAAAATCCTACAAACAGGTCAGATATTAAAAAAGAACATTGCATGATCTTACTTATGGAAGATCTTAGTGAGAATAGAATAGACTTTAGATATTATGTAAATTGTACCCATACATATTTTTTTTTCATGTAATAATAATAATGTCTAAATTTAGATAATTACCAATGTCACCAATGTGTTATTATATTCGCAAAAAATGTACAAACCTGAAAAAAAAGTCAAAGTTACAAAATTACAAAAAATAAAAAAATAATGATAGCAAGGTCCCTTGTGATTTGACTGGAGACGAATTTTTTATTTAGAAGTTTTTATTTCCATGATTAGTTTTTCTTTCAATTAAAATTTTCTTTCACTGCAGACATTTTCATACCAAAGTCTTTAAGTATAGCCCCCAGTACAAATTTCATAAATTTATTTTGAAATATTGAAAGAAATCTCCTTCAATGTTTTTTTTTTTTTTTTTTTTTTTTTTTTTTCTTCAATTTGGCACTTTAACCAACATTCTTTGAAATTAATATTTTCAAGAATTCAAAATAAAATTTTGAACCTAATGAGCCAAAATATTTCATATTAAATAATAAAAAAATGCTACCGAGCATGCTACCGCTAGGCTAAGGTGACTACGCTATCTAATAAGATTAGGGAAATAAAAGAGAACTGTTTGTCTTTCACCATCCGTACAGGTAGTCTTCTTCTTCTGAGAGAAAGACCATATCAAATGAGAGAAAGACCATATCAAATGAGAGAAAGACCATATCAAATGAGAGAAAGACCATATCAAATGAGAGAAAGACCATATCAAATGAGAGGAAGACCATATCAAATGAGAGAAAGACCATATCAAATGAGAGAAAGACCATATCAAATGAGAGAAAGACCATATCAAATGAGAGAAAGACCATATCAAATGAGAGAAAGACCATATCAAATGAGAGAAAGACCATATCAAATGAGAGAGAGAAAGACCATATCAAATGAGAGAAAGACCATATCAAATGAGAGAAAGACCATATCAAATGAGAGAAAGACCATATCAAATGAGAGAAAGACCATATCAAATGAGAGAAAGACCATATCAAATGAGAGAAAGACCATATCAAATGGGAGAAAGACCATATCAAATGAGAGAAAGACCATATCAAATGAGAGAAAGACCATATCAAATGAGAGAAAGACCATATCAACTGAGAGAAAGACCATATCAAATGAGAGGAAGACCATATCAAATGAGAGAAAAACCATAAATCAAATGAGAGAAAGACCATATCAAATGAGAGAAAAATCATAAATCAAATGAGAGAAAGACCATATCAAATGAGAGAGAGAAAGACCATATCAAATGAGAGAAAGACCATATCAAATGAGAGAAAGACCATATCAAATGAGAGAAAGACCATATCAAATGAGAGAAAGACCATATCAAATGAGAGAAAGACCATTTCAAATGAGAGAAAGACCATATCAAATGAGAGGAAGACCATATCAAATGAGAGAGAGAAAGACTATATCAAATGAGAGAAAGACTATATCAAATGAGAGAAAGACCATATCAAATGTTTTATCCTCCATTCGTTGGAAATTGCACCAGCTTCACACACTAAAATCACCCAGCCTGAGTAGGGCCGGAAATACCACCAACCTCACGAGAGAATAGAATTTTCTGTGCGAAAAGTCTGCTTCACCCGAGAATCGAACTCAGGATCTCTTGCCTACGGGTAGTAGTCACAACCGTTACGCCACGGCGCGACGGCTGCCTTTCACCAACATCACAGGGAGTAACAGATAAATACCGTCAAAATTTAGAATTACCTAGCAGAAAATATTATAATAGCTAAATTTTGAACACAATTTTTTCACTTTTGTGGTTAGAACCCGGGACCTTCCGAATGGCAAACGAGTATCTCACCACTGAGCTAATTGTGCACTCATTGTCACGCTTGTAACAAATCATAGAAAAAAGATGCCGCCTAAATCTTGAACCACCCTGTAGAAAATATTATAATAGCAAAGGCGGAGGGAAAAAAGGTCAAAATAATTACCACTTGTTGAATCTACCTCGCTATTGCTCCCTTCTCTCCCTCTCTTTCTCTCTCCCTGTCTTTCTCTCTCTCTCTCTCTCTTTCTCTCTCCCTGTCTTTCTCTCTCTCTCTCTTTCTCTCTCCCTGTCTTTCTCTCTCTCTCTCTCTCTTTCCCACTGAATCTTTTTCCGGCTCTCTCTTTCTCTCTCCCTCCCTCCCTCTCTCTCTCTTTCTCTCTCTCTCTCACACACACTCACTCTCTCTCTTTCTCTCTCCCTCCCTCTCTCTCTCTCTCTCTTTCTCTCTCTCTCATTCTCTCTCTCTCTCACACACACTCACTCTCTCTCCCTCTCTCTCACTCCCACTGTATATTGCCTCCTTCTCTACCTCTCTCTCTCTCTCTCTCTTTCTTTCCCACTGAATCTTTTTCCCGCTCTCTCTCTCTCTCTCTCTCTCTCTCTTTCTCTCTCTCCCTCTTTCTCTCTCTCCCTCTTTCTCTCTCTCTCTTTCTCTCTCTCCCTCTTTCTCTCTCTCCCTGTCTTTCTCTCTCTCTTACCTCCTTCTCTAACTCTCTCTCTTTCGCACTGAATCTTTTTCCCGCCTGCTCTCTTTCTCTCCCCCCCCTCTCCCTCTCCATCTCTCTCTCTCACTCTCACTCTCACTCTCCCTCTCTCTCTTTCTCTCTCGATTATCCTTCCCGTCTCCCCTCTGTCTACGGAGTAAATCCTCATCTTTTATAGTACAGTAAATGTAGCACGAAAAAATCCTGATAATCGGTAATGAGCGAAAGCCGCGATCAGTCCTTACTGAAAGCGTCCCCACGAAACTTTCACACAAAAATCGTAACTTTGGAGGCCTAGTAAGGGAAAAAAAGTTTAAATAAAAAAATCGCCTCTGACAACACAAAGAGGCGTAAACCACAAATTTTTGAAATCGTTTTTATTGCTTAGATTGAGTCTACTTGTGCTATGTTTTGTTCTCACAAATAGACGTAACCCAATTATAATCCAAAGAAAAGATACAACAAAAATTAAAATCAGGCGTATCCCTCATTTTCTCTTTTCAGACAAATCAAATAGGCGTAAATCGATAGGCACAGTTAAATAATCAAATTTGGCAACAGAAAAAGTTCGTATGGTCATTCACGGGTACAGGGAAGTGATAATGTTCCTACCATGAACAGAAAATTTATGCACAAGAAAACTCATTTTGGCTCTCCTGTAAAATTTCGAAAATGTTGTTTACGCCTCTCTGTGTTGTCAGAGGCGAAATGATCGCAGTAAAAGATACTCTTTTTTTATGGTTATTTTATTACCGTTCTCAAAAATATATGGTTCCATTTAAGTTTCTGAAGTTGACCTCAATCTAACCTAGATGGGTGACCTTGAGAACATTTTCGAGGACACCATCAGTTTTAAACTTATTTTAATGAAGATTTAATTCGCACATTTTTTCTGTGGAATCAATAGTTTCGGTCTAGATTATTTTAAATGAGACACCCTGTATTCTGTATGTCAAGCGTAAGTGCTTAGTAGCTATAGCTCTAGGCGTGAACTTCAGGATGCGATATATTGAAAAGTATAAATAAAAATCAAAATAAAACTCTTTACTCATCATATAAATGCCATGAAAGGAAAGTTCCGCCATTTTCAGAAATACGAAAACTCTGTTTTATACACAGAGTTTTATCTCTCTCTGTTTTATACAATTTTGTGAATAAATATATACATATTATACTTAGACCTTTTTGCCATTAATGGTTCACGTTTTATACACAGGTTTCAGTGTAACAATCCCTGAAAGTCTTAGCGGTAGCCTGATTTTTTTCCAGTAAGTAAATACGCTAGATTTATCGTACTAATGACATTTTCTTTCATCGTTCATTCAACTCTTGCGGTTTTTTGCCTCTTTTTCTTTCTCTCTCTCTCTCTTTACCTCTCTCTCTCTCTCTTTCTCTCTTTCTTTCTCTCTCTCTCCCTCTCTGTCTCTCTCTCTCCTGTCTCTATTTCTCTTTGATCATTTTTTTCCCAAGGTAATGCAAGTATTGGAAGCTCCGGATTTAAAAAAAAATACTAAAAAAAAACAAATCACATTTATGGCGTTACATATCCTCATTGTGACTGACCATTTCCTCACATGTTACCAAAATGTTAGTTTTTTTTGGTACAAACTAAAAACCAAAATTTTGGTAACACACAAAAAAAAGCTAACAAAATTAAAAAAAAACGATTTTTTTCTTAAATTCTATTTACACGAAAATTCAGTAAATTTGTGATATCACAAATCAATATGGTTTATATTGTCAGTAAGTTTTGAAAAAAAAATATTTTGTCGGCTCTGCGATTTGAACCCCAGACCTTGTGTATGGCAAGCAAGTATGTTACTTCTGATATAATCATGGGCTCAGTGGTACCTTCCAAACAGGAGAGAGGAGAGAGATACAGTTTTATTGTAAAACGGTGCTGCCCACATATTTGAAGGTTGATTTAAAACACAGCATATCAATACATAAAAAGTGCATCTTTTTTTTAAACACATATTTTTTTTTTCTTTTTTCTTAATGAGTTTTCCGTTTTCTTTCTTCATTTAGAGTTGGAATAAATGTGAAAATTTACTATTTTAACACTATTACAATTAATAGTTTGTGATAGTATTTTTAGTAAATTCTTGGGAAGGTTGAACTTGTCAAAGAAATTTATAACATTTTTGATATTGTTCCTCGACTTCCAAACCAGAGTCCCAATACTTGAAAGTCACTTTCACCATATATGAGTCTAGTCTAGAAAGACTTCTCTTTCTAGACTAGACTCTTGGAAAGGAGAGAGAGGTTAGAAAGAAGTTAGAGGTTATAAAGAAGTTAGAAATAAGTTAGAGGTTAGAAAGAAGAGAGAGGTTAGAAAGAAGTTAGAGGTTAGAAAGAAGATAGAGGTTAGAAAGAAGTTAGAGGTTAGAATGAAGATAGAGGTTAGAAAGAAGAGAGAGAGCTTAGAAAGAAGTTAGAGGTTAGAAGGAGAAAGAAGATAGAGGTTAGAAAGAAGTTGGAGGTTAGAAAGAAGATAGTAGAAAGAAGTAAGAGGTTAGAAAAGAGTTGGAGGTTAGAAAGAAGTTAGAGGTTAGAAAGAAGAGAGGGGTTAGGAAGAAGAGAGCCAAAATTTTTACGACATGGAATTCATATTTGTGTAGATTCCTTTCGTGATATCACATCGACTCAAACTCGTTTTACTGTCTAACCATAAACCGGGACTTGAACCACCGACCTCCAGAGTACAAGTCTGCCGCCTTATCGATCAAGCTACTGAGGTCGGACATCAATTATTAGAGGGATGTGTTTTAATTTGAGCTAACTAACCCTAGGGGTCTGTTTCAAATAAAATAAATGCTATTATTAGATCCAATGATGAGAGAGTAAACCCATTAGACCAGTGGGGGTAATTATTGTGTTATAATTGAGAGAGGGAGAGGGAGGGAGAGAGAGAGAGAATGAGAGAGAGAGAGAGAAAGATATAAGGGAACAGAGAGAGGCGGAAAGGAAGAGAGAGAGAGGGAGAGAGGAGAGGGAGAGAGAGAGAGAGAGAGAGAGAGAGAGAGAGAGGGAGTGAGGGAGAAGGAGTGAGGGAGAGGGGGAGTGAGAGAGAGGGGGAGTGAGAGAGTGTGAGAGAGAGGGGGAGTGAGAGAGTGAGAGAGAGAGAGAAAGATAAGGGAACAGAGAGAGGGAGTGAGAAAGAGAGAGAGAGAGAGGGGGGGGGGGCGCGGAGAAAGAGAGGGAGAGAGAGAGGGAGTGAAATAGAGAGAAATAAATATACATAAGGGAACATAGAGAGGCGGAAAGGAAGAGAGAGAGAGAGAGATAGAGAAGGGAAGGAAAAGAGAGGTAAAGAGAGAGGGTGAAAGGAAGAGAGAGAGAGTGAGAGGGAATGAGAGAGAGAGTGAGAGGGAATGAGAGAGAGAGAGAGAGAGAGAGAGCTTGGACTCTCGCCCGAAACTTCCATCCCATTGAAATCAGAAGTTCCCAGGAACAACTAGAAATTCCTGAATAATTAAAAATGCAAAGAAGTTCCTGAAATCGGGAGGTTCCTGCAACATATACAATTTGCACCAATCACGAGGAAGTATTGTGTCCATAATATTGGTTGTGTAAATTTTGATCTCGTTTACTTTGCACAATGTTGGCTATCATCATTCAGAATAGCTACCCAAAAAAAATAAACCCTGGCATCCTCCCTCCTCTTTCACCCGTAGAGACCAAGTTTCAATCACCCGGCTCCGGATAGGTCACACTAACCTCACGCATGTTCACTTAATGAAAAAAGAGAGTCCACCTGTTTGCGTTACCTGTCAGTGTAGAATAACGGTAAAACATATATTGAAAGAATGTACCAAATATCAGAACGCAAGAAATCCTAATGACCTCTTTGTTTGTCTTTCATATGACCCCACTTCTGTTTTGAACTTCATTAATAATAATTATTTGAAAATGTAATTTTTTTTATATTTCATAGTGTATATAACATAATTGTATGTTTGCACACTCTAATAAATTTAAATAAAATAAAATAAAAATAGCTACCCAGGCTGGGTGAGGTTAATGTGGGTAGCTGGTTCGATTCCCAGCGAATGGAGGGTAACAGCCCCGTCCTGATCAGGACGTTAATACCAAATTAAATCGTTGGCGTTAGGAGGGGCATCCAGCCATAAATAAACGTGCCCCACCCTACCAAGCTCAACCATAAGGTTGAACAATGCCGACCCCAATAGCAACATATTATAAGCTAATATCGGATAAAAGCAAGGGAGATATATGTTTATACAGAGATATTATTATTTTAGACTGGTTGGAGTTCCACAAGAGAAGCACCAATAAAATGAATAATATCGACCTCTTATTAGATCTTTTGTGACCAGTTGATTCTAATTCTGATCTACGTCATGATTTGAAGTAATCAGGACAGGGATTTTACCCTCCATTCGCTGGGAATCATACCAGCTACCTAGATTAACCTCGCCCAGCCTGGGTAGGGCCAAAAACGTTCACGGTTTGGAGGGAACAGAATTTTTTTCGAAAAGTCTGCCCCAACCGGGAATCGAACACGGGACTTCTGAATTACGAGCAGTAGTCACAACCATTGCGCCACGGAGACTGGCTTACTACCGAAGAGATATACAATAATATAAATTATGTATGTCGGTATGTGTGTACACTGTACATACATATACAAAATAATATACATACGTACATATTGCTATTGGTCACTCTATTTTCGAGCGTAAATATTGCCTCATGATTGCTCAATTTCTGTTATTTTTATAACAACATTTTTTTCAAATGTTCCACCCACAAAAAATTCCGATCGTGCGAAATATTCGGATTTTATTCGAAAATTTTCCTCATTTTTCTTTTTTTTTCCCAATTTATATTTATTCAAAAAAATGTTATTTGTTCGTTTGTTCCTCGATTCTCTTCAAAACTCATAAAAACATGTGTTTAATGAAAAAATTGTTTCCAATTTATCTCATCCCTCTCTCTTTCTCTCTCTCTCTTAAACTCTGTTTGTCTCTCTCACTCCTACACATTTATATAGATATTTATAATAATTATAATGTATACATTTATACAACTATACACACCACAAATATACCTGTATGTATTATTATGTCTGTGAAAAGATGGCTAAACATGGTAACCCGCATTTTTTTCGAAATTGAGTTATTAACAGATTCCTAATGTACTCGACGAGCTCTATCTACTGGTAGCATCAGAATTTCGCTACGATGTATAGTTTCTTGGATAATAATTTTGAAAAAAACGTGATAAGTGACATTTTCGAAAGTTCAAAAGGTGGTAAAGCATGTTCAAGTATCTTAACAAGAAAAAATCTTTTACTTTTCAACAAATTCTATCTTTCATAAGATGGATAAACTTGATCAAGTCCAGTGTCATATTTTGCCGTCTGACGAAATCGTATTATTGCAGTATAATGAACTGGGCAAAATATGGTAAAGGACGTTATCAGAATTTGGTATCGCACAAAAATTTTACTTTCTCAAGAATTACAAGATGGCAGAAAGGACTCTTTCACTCATTGTACACGATGGCAAAATAAGACATGTAATTATCCTTGTTTGTCTAGTTTGTAATGACTGCTTTCATTGGATATGAAAGATGGCAGAAAAAGCAAGGGACTTATCATAATTTACACTTTCGAAAACGTCTTTTTCACAGTATCTGTAAGATGGCAAAACATGTTAGCAGGAAGAAAAAGTTAAATATTTTGATTCCTACTCAATATTTTTTTAAAATAGATCTATCACTATAAAGCTCGAGAACATTCTGCCTTATGTTCCAAAAATGAAGCTTTAAAGTTTTAATACAGAAAATATAAAATTATTTTTGTAAAAAAAAAAAACGAAAAAACACCGTCCTGAAAAATTTGAAAATTGCGGGTTACCATGTTTAGCCATCTTTTCACAGATGTATTATTATATGTATGTAATTATGTATGTACACTACCCATCATGTATGTATTAATTGTATTATTAATATACCGACGTTCTCAGCATGCACCTCTCACCCGTTTACTCTTGAAATAATAATAATAATAATATGTATAACACTCTTTAGTGGAAGGCGAGGTTAATGCTCAAAGCATTTTCTACCACCTAACCCTCGGAGTCTCATTATTATGTGGTCAAAAACTCGAATTAATTAGAAAAAATTCATGCACTGGGTGGGATCCGAACCAGCGGATCCCTACGCCACCTGGATTGTCAGACTGGCGCGTTAACCACTTGAGTAACAGTGCACGATAATGATAATTATGAGTGATTTAGTAAATACTTAAACGCTAATACGTTTTGAACTTACTGCTGGAATAATGGTACTAAATAGTTCTAATCGGGCAGTAAATTAGGCGATATTATTTTTATTAACTACAGATCCTTCAAGCCTAATTGAAGAAATGTACTGATTTGTGTGTGCAGTGCATAGTGCTAATCGAGTAAGTCGAGTTTTAAATTTAGGAGCTAGTTTCACACTGGTCATATGCTTTTAATGCGTCAAGCTCTCTGATTGGTTAATGATGAATTTATTGTTTAATTTAAAATTGCAGTTCCCACTTTACCTGCATAGGTGATAGTTCTCTCTCTTACGTACGTTTGTATTTTTATTTTATCAAAATGAAATTAATTTCTAATTATTTCATTTACCTGTTATCATAAATAAGTTCAATTTTTCCTCAAGTGTATCTACAAAGTTTACCCACACGTTCAGCAGGTACAGCGACGAGCTTAGTGCTGGTCACTGTATCAGCTCTGGTACGGGGACACTGCGACACTCTACCTTTGTTACTATCCCAATCACTGAATAGTATCGTGATACTACCCCAGCCAAAATTTGGCTACCAAATTATCAACAAATGACGGTGACATGGATACTCACCCCGAGGACCTAGCGATCTCCTGCAGCTCCTCCAATACTTTATGTACAACCACAGTCACCACCACAACGGCGACGTCGACTGGCATCCTAGCTCCGCCCAATCTGAATCTTCAGCTATCAGCATCCACCCCCTGCCTCACTTCTCCCAGAATTTACCAGCAACAGTACATGAACCAAAGCTTATTATCACCATCTATCACTCCTAAGCTACCTTTAACTCCACAAGATGGTCTCACCCAACATCAATCCAACCCAGCCCTATCATCACATGCTAACGCAGAAACCATTAGCGAAAGCAATAGCTGGCAAATCGTCAGACCTAACAAAAGGAAGAATGCCCTAAACGAAGGTTCTTTGAAGATCAAAATAAAAAGAGCTGAGGTTCCTACTCACCCTGTCACTATAACGCCATCCCAATATCAACCCATCGCAGTTGACGATGACGATGAGGATGTGGATATGTCCGGTCAGAGGAATCCATCCAACAACCCCCCTGCACAACCAACACCACAGCCAAAACCTTCCCCGCCGCCCCCACCACCGGTTTTCATCCACGGAGTCATTAACTTTCAACAAATGAAGGCAAACATCGGAACTGTTTTACAAGAAGCTGATTACACATCACGAACCCTTGCGAATGACACTGTCAAAATAAATCCCAAGACTCCAGATGCCTACAGATCCCTTGTACGACACATGCGAGATAACAACATCATCTTTCATACCTATCAAATTAAACAAGATAGATCATACAGAGTTGTTCTTAGACATGTACACTATTCTATTCCTATTGAAGATATCAAAACTGATCTAGAAGGTTCGGGCTTTAAAGTTAGAAATATAATGAACATCACTCATCGTACCACAAAAACCCCCCTCAACCTATTCTTTGTCGATCTCGAGCCAGCCGAGAATAACAAAGACATTTATGACCTCAAATATATCCTCAATATGAAAATCTCAGTTGAACCACCTAGAAAGTCTACAAACACTGTTCAGTGCACTAGATGTCAAGTGTATGGTCATACAAAAACGTATTGTACTCGCCCTTACTCTTGTGTGAAGTGTGGACAAGGCCACAGTTCGACTTCCTGTACGAAACCTCGTGATATACCCGCAAAATGTGCGCTTTGTGAGGGCCCACACCCTGCCAACTACAAGGGTTGCACTGTATACAAGGATCTTAAAACTTTGAGACAAAATAAACAACACAGACAACAAAATCAACCAACTAACCCATACAGGCAGGAAACACAAACAAACAACACATTGCCATCAAATCATACAATAACAAACGCACAACACAGCAACATCAGACATATCAATAACAATACCACACAAACACGCACATACGCTGACGTAACCAACCTCAATCAAAGTCAATCACCACCCAATGAAGAAACAACCCTCACAACATTCTTACAAGAATTCAAAAGCATGTTCAGTCAACTAATGTCTCAAAATACCATTATCATAAATATGTTACAAACGGTAATTTCAAGCCTCATACAAAATAAATGACAAACATGAACTCACTGAGGATACTTACCTGGAATGCCAATGGCCTTTCGCAACACAAAAGAGAACTCGAAACATTTCTTCATTTGCAAAGAATAGATGTTGCACTTATTTCTGAAACCCACTTCACCACTCGCTCGTTCTTTCGCATTCCAAACTATACCACTTACCTGACACTTCGCCCGGACGGAAAAGCACACGGTGGTACAGCTGTTTTGGTGAAATCCTCCATCCTCCACCATGAGTCAACACACTTCGCAACAATGAGTATTCAATCTACCAGCATCAAAATCAAAGCTCTTCCGTTCTCAATCACTCTCTGTGCTGTATACTGTCCACCTGGTCACTCAATCCAACCACAAGAGTTTAGCAACTTTTTCAACACACTTGGTACTCAGTTTATTGCTGGCGGGGACTGGAATGCGAAGCACACGTTCTGGGGATCTCGTCTCATTTCACCAAGAGGTCGATCACTCTATAATGCTACAAGATCTGGCAACTATAATTTTGTCTCTACCGGAGAACCAACTTACTGGCCATCTGATCCGAACAAGAGACCAGATGTTATCGACTTCTTCATCACTCATGGCTTTGCAAACAACTACACTCACGTTGAAACTAGAGAAGATTTCTCTTCTGACCATTCACCCATCATCTTGACTTTATCAGCAACAGTAATTACCAAACCCAAAACAGCACATCTGACAAATCCAAAAACCGATTGGGAAGCTTTCAAATGGTACATTAATGAAAATGCTAATCTCAGGTTAACATTGAAATCTCCTGATCAGATTGATGAAGCGGCCCAGTACTTAACAACATTCATACAAGAAGCAGCTCTCCATGCAACACCTGAAAACAAAGAAAAAGATAAAGCAGTAAACATATCAAAAGAAGTAAGAGACTTAATATCTGAAAAAAGAAGAATTAGACAGATCTGGCAAAATAATAGAAATCCTAATGACAAAAGAGTGCTAAACAAACTTACCAGAAGACTTAAAACACTGCTGCAGAAGAGACACGATGAAACTTTCGGAAACTTTCTTATGACATTGTCAATCAACGACAACTCTCTCTGGACGGCAACGAGGGGATTAAAACGACCACAAAAACATGTTCCACCTCTAAAAAAAGCATCTGGTCAATACGCTAGATCAAATGAAGAGAAATCTAATATTTTTGGTGATCACCTGAGCTCTGTTTTCCAGCCATTCCCTCCTGATGAAAACGCTGATATGATCAGACAAGCTGAAATAGAGCAGTTCCTGGATGTGCCATGCCAAATGTCATTGCCAATCAAACCAATAACACCGTCCGACATCAAATATGCATTAAAGAATTTCAAAAAGAACAAGGCACCTGGCTACGATTGCATAACTGGTAAAATACTGCAAGAACTCCCAGAAAGAGGTATCCTTCTAATAACACACATTTTTAATGCTATGCTTAGACTTTGTTACTGGCCTCTTATATGGAAGTACGCTGATATCACAATGGTACAAAAACCAAACAAACCACCTGAAGAAGTGTCATCCTATCGACCAATCAGTCTCCTCCCAGGCCTGTCCAAGTTATTTGAAAGGATATTTCTAAAAAGAATCATGGAAGAAGACTCTGCTAAACAACTGGTACCGGATCACCAATTTGGATTCCGCACTGGCCATTCAACTATACAACAAGTTCATCGTGTTGTTAATGCGATAGCGTCCACATTGGAAGAGAAAAGCCATTGTTCAGCTGCGTTTTTAGACGTTTCGTCCGCTTTTGATAAAGTATGGCACACCGGACTACTGCACAAACTAAAACTACTCCTCCCGCAACACCACTATCTTCTTCTCAAGTCGTACCTTACCGACAGATTCTTCCGAGTTAAATACAATGGTATCTACTCAAGATACCACAAGATCAGCGCTTCTGTCCCACAGGGTAGCGTCCTGGGACCTTTCCTGTACGTCCTGTATACGAGCGATCTTCCAACAACTGAAGAAACCACCATAGCAACATTCGCGGACGACACAGCTATTCTCGCAAAAAACCAAGATCCCACATTGGCGTCCGACTGCCTTCAAAGTTATCTCTGTAAATTGCAGGATTGGCTGAAAACCTGGCGAATCCGAGTGAATGAAGGCAAATCAGTTCATATCACCTTCACAACAAGAACAACAACCTGTCCACCAGTTGCTCTGAACAACCACCTCCTACCACAGGATGACAATGTCCGCTATCTTGGGATCCATCTTGATCGGAAACTCACATGGAAATGTCACATAAACAAAAAAAGAGTTCAACTGAAACTAAAATACAACAAGATGTTCTGGCTCTTGGGACCCAAATCCAAACTATCAATAGAAAACAAAATCCTTCTATATAAAATGATCTTAAAACCGGTCTGGACATATGGAATAGAGTTATGGGGCTGCGCCAAACCATCCAACATCAATATTATTCAACGTTTCCAGTCCAAAACTCTACGAAGTATGCTTGGAGCACCATTCTATGTATCCAATAAAACAATCCACAACGACCTCAAAATCCCCTTTGTAATTGAAGAAATAAAAGACAGACCACTCAACTATCAGAAACGGATCCCCCAGCACCCAAACCAACTGATCCGAGACCTCCAGCACCCAGTTTCACTCAACAGAAGGCTGAAAAGAACCTGGCCTACTGACTTGTTTGCTTAGATAGCAACATAGGAATTAGTACTTATAGTACATTCCTATCCCAAAACTTAATCTTTTTCTATGCTAGGGTCAGTGCAGGCAAAAGCTCTTTTTTACTGTACACCTCCATATTTTTGGCAGCCTCACTCTGACCCTAAACAACCCAAGCAGTTCAAATCTGCTTTTGATTAACGTTAATGAGAGTGCTATCAATGGATAGCTTCTCTCTCACGCCATTGCCTCCATCACATTTACTCATTACAATTGTTTATCTTTAAGTTTAAATTGTAGATTGTAAATTAAATAAAAGTGAAAAAAAAAAAAAAAAAAAATTTAAAATTGTTATACATTAGTTTTTTTTGTTTCCTACATGCATTCAATGCTACCGGATTAACACACGAGTTCCAGGGGAAGCAATATATTTAGGAGGAAGCGTTGGGAGGTAATAAAATAGAAGTAATATGAGCAATTTCTTACCTCGAAAAGTTGAAAGCACTTCTAGGCTCACTTGAGAAAGCTTAGAGTGCAAAATATTCAACCCTCTCTCTTTCTCTCTCTCCCTTTCTCACTGTTACTCTCTCTCTCTCTCTCTCTCTCTCTCTCTGTGTCTTTCTGACTGTCTTTCTTTCTCTCTCTCTCTCTCTCTTATTTGTCACGTCAATATCTCCCTCTCTCTTTCTCTCTCTCCCTTTCACAATCTTACCCTCTTTCCTTCACACTCTTACTCTCTCTCTGCCTTTCTCACTCTCTCTTTTTCTCTCTCTCTTATTTGTCACGTCAATAATTTCCTCTCTCTTTTTTTATTTCTTTTAAACTTCCTTAATTATATCTATCTCTGTCTCTCTCCCTTTCACAGTTTTTCTCTCTTTGTCTTTCTCTCTCTCCTTTTCACACTCTTACTCTCTCTCTCTCTTTCTCACTCTTATTCTCTCTCCTTTTCAAACTCTTAGGTACTCGGTACTCTCTCTCACTCTTATACTCTCTCTTTCTCTCTCTCTGTGTCTCCGTCTGGAGACGAGACTAAGAGAAAAGACAAAATTGAGCGAGGAAAACAGTTAAATTTATGCCTGGAAGTGGAACGACTGATTCTGTGCTTGCCATGAGAAGAGGGATGAAAAAATGTAGAGAAATATAACGTGAGATCCATTGTTTGTTTATAGACCTAGAAGAAGTGTTTGATAAAGTACCTAGGCAGGAAGTGTGGAGATGCATGCTTGTGAAAGGTGTGTCTGAGAAGTATGTAAAACTAGTGAAAGAAATGTACAAGGAAACAAAAACAGTAAGAAGAAGTAGTGTAGGGAAAAAATTTTGCTGTTGCTAATTTTTTTTCAGTATTTGTGGGTCTGCCTCAAGGGTCGGTAGTAGGTCCTTACCTATTTGATTTGATTATGGATGTTCAAACCGTGGAGGTCGGGTGGATATAAGGGAAATGAATCATAGAGCGAGTTATTCCTCTCTCTTTTTTTCTCTAGTTTTTACTCTCTCTGTGTCCTCTTTCCTCTTTCCTCTCCCTCTCCTTATCTTTCTTCTTTTTTCTTCCCCCAGTCCAAGCCCAGTTTTATTCACTTGATTGTCAATTTCTGTTTAGTCAGTAGAATAAGGCTCTCATATTATTCTCTCCTCTCTTATTAAAATTATGTTGAGTGAGGGGCTGTTGTTAGAAAAAACACAACAAGAAAACAGTTAACAGATTTCAAACGTCAAGGAAAAATGAGTAACTAACCAGGAATCCCACTTATTTTGCAATATTAAGCTTATAGTCCCCAATGAACAGATTAAATCAATCAACTTTATACACAATCAAAATGCTAATGGTCGTGCTTAATCAGGCTGTTAGTGACTATGCACATGGGCCTGTCAATACTTTTCAGGTTATTCAAAAGAATCTTATTCATTAAAAGGTGAGGTGTTCATTATAAAGCACTACTATACTATACATTACTATACTATACTATTATTGCACTGTTTTTATAGAGTTTTTAAAAAAAATGTTGATGTTTAGAATTTTCAAATTTCAGCATTGTGAAAAAATTAAATGAAATGTTAGAATTTTATTTACAACAGGAGAACCAAGAGTCCCCTATCTATGGACGAGATATTTTACTTATAATCCATTGAATTTTATTTTGTAAATATTACATGCCTTGTTTTGTGGTTGGAACAGTGAAGTTTTACTGGTAGTCAAGTGGTTAACGCGCTAGTCTGGTAATCCAGGTAGCGCAAGCATCCGTTGGTTCGAATCCCACACAGTGCATGAAATTTTCCTCATTAATTTTAGTTTGTGACCACGTAATACGACTCTGAGCGTTAGGTGGTAGAAAATGCTTTGAGCATTTAACCTCGTCTGGTGGTTACCTTCCACTAAAGAGTTTTAATCTTTTAATACGTACATGACCTGCATTATTTTCAGTGTGTGCAATAGTGGGATCGTTGTACTTTTCTTACTCCTGGGACCATTGGAACAAAAACTGGAAGAAAAAATAAAATTCCAACTGCCCCTAAAAACAATTTTCTCAAGCGTCTTGAATAAGTATTGGCTTCTGTAGGGCTCTTGTAAATATTGCAAATCGTGCAATTTTATACAATAATAATAACGACAAAATATTATAACAATTATAACAGCAAATTTGTTTTGTAAATTAATGATTATGATATTTATTTCTTAACCTCGCCTGGTGATTTTACCTTTTACTAAGGGGTATTATTATATTATTTATTACTAATTGTATTATATTTAAAAAAAAGGATTATTTCTTAGTGGGGAATCTGAGGAGTCACAATTTTTTGTGAGATCATTTTCCGAGATCATTTTCATAGCTCAAAAGGAGACATGTTATGATTACCTTTTCAGATATGTCAAGTTTATGCTTGAAGGTTATTTCAAGGTCAACTTGAAAATATTAAATGGATTGACCTGAATTTTATTACATATTCAGACTTGCCATAAAAAATTGACTTCAACCAACTATTTACATCAAAATTTCATTTAACTTTTTGTCTCAGTTTTCTTGAAATTGACTGCACCAATATTATTTCAGAAATCAATTTCAACAGACGTCTTTAAATATCTGTTATTATTATTTTGATATTTTCTCATTCAGCATGACAAGACCTTTAATTTGATACGTCACATGTGCAAGTTTGAGATGAAAAATGATTCAACTTAAATAAATTGAGAAAAAAGTAAAAAAAAAAAAAAAATCATGTAAATAGTTGGAGTCAAATTTCCATGGAAACTCTGATAATGCAATAGAATTTAGGTCCATCTATTTAAGATTTTAAAGTTGACCTTAAAATAACCTTGAAGGAGAACCTTGACAGATCCCGGCCAGAGCGGGAATTTCTGACCGAAATTTTCCGTTTCCGGAATGGCATGGATGTAAAACGAAAGCGGTTCCGGGGCACACTTACGTTTTTTTTTTTTTTTTTTTTTTTTTTTTTTTTTTTTTTTTTTTTAACCTTTACGTAAGTTCTGACTTGGACTTGTGATCCCAATTTTGTCAATTTATTTCGGCCTAGGAGAGAACTTTTCTAAAAGGTCAGTTCGGTCACCCTGAATATTTAAAATTGTATGGTGAACAAAACCACAAAAGTGCGTTTTTTAACACAATTATGTCCATTTTTTTGCTTCTCGTCTCTGTTCCATTCAGTCATTTGGGATGGGGGTTTTACCCTCGATTTGCTGGGAGGGTAAACCGCCAACTTATCTTTTAATGGAGTAATTCAATTTGACAGTAGGTTTTAATATTATTGTAAATTGTGTAAAATGTTTATATGTATAAAATCACTGTGAAATATTTGAATTTAATTGAATGGAGTAAAACTGAAAAGTATTCTTTATTTTAAGTGCATTTAAAAAACAGATTTGGCATTTCATTTGCCAAAATCTGTTCCGCGAAATGATACGCATATTAAATGAAACAGATGTTCCTTTATTATTATGTTGTATAATGTTTCATTTTTTTTTAATTTCTGGTTAACGTCGCTTTCAACTGCATGGTCATAGCACGACGGGGGTGTAACTCTCCATTCGCAGAAAACACACAAACCTGCTAAAGGGCATGGTGCCCGCATCACGAAGTCTTCACTTCGCTGGACGTTCCTTAACTTGGGTGTTTCAAGTTTATCATAGTCATAATGATGACTTGACCCAGCCTCCGTCACGTAACGCTCAAACTCGCTTGACTAAATCTACGCTGAACCCGGGACTTGAACCACCGACCTCCTGGTTACAAGTCCACCGCCTTATCCATCAAGCTGTTGAGGTCGGTAGAAAATATATGTACACATGTCCCAACTAAAAGGTGGGCATACCCTTTGGCAATCTCTTCCACCCAACCCTTAGTCTCGGTGGGGGACGTTAAACAGGGAGAAGACCAGTGTCTTGCTAGAGGACTATAAACAGAGAAAAGACTAGCCAACCCTAACAAGCCAGGCGAGCTTGTAGCTTCTCAAGAGTTTCATGGCTTACAAAGAAAAAGCCCAAGTTCTCATGCATTCTCATGGACTTAACCTATAAAAGAACTGGAAGCAATAAGTTTCTACTTCTATTTAGGTTGACCAAACTGGAAGCAGGAAGAGGAAAAATTTCCTCTTCCAAAAGAAAAACGACTTGCTTCCAGCTTGGTTCATTTTATTCCACTTTGGTTAACTTTGGTTAGAAAGAAAAACACGGCTCATCATTCCCCAGCTTTAGCCCGGCTGGTTAACAACAACAACAACCCAACCCTTGTATTAGATATTCTCGGAGGTAAAGGAGCAGCAACCTATAATACATTACACTATTCAAACAAAAGCAACTTCCGCGCCACCCTGACTGTATAATCCATTTTACCAGGGAGCAGCGCCTAATCTGCGAGGTCGTTTATCCAGGCAGAGGAGAGTCGCTGTTTATTTTGCACATAAACCGCTTTCCAAAATGTCAAGGGTGTCAGAATGCCGGGCGAGTGAAGGGTGTCATAACCCTCCGCAACGCTTTCTGCATGAAAATTACCAGAGATGATGAATGACATGTAATGCGGAGATTAGTAAACTTTCCAAATTGTGGTTGAATAGTCAGAACGTGAACTGGTAGTCTGTTTATCTGTAAAATTACCAGAAATGATGAATTACATGTGACCACATAATAATAAGACTCTGAGGGTTAGGTGGTAGAAAATGCTTTGAGCATTAACCTCGCCTGGTGGTTACCTTCCATAAAAGAGTGTTTATACGAAGACACTAGTGCCGACTGAGTCTCTGGTGAGAACGTTGAGTACTATCGGTTGCTCAATTTATTCTAAAATTTTGTTTCAGATTAAAAAAAAAAAAAAAAAAAAAACACCTGTATCTCTGTCAAACCTCCACCGATTTTCTTGAAATAACTTTCATAAGTTTGAAACATACATTATCTACATTCTTTGTTCTAATAAAAAAATTGTAGCGGTAAGTTGAATACGTTATTTTTTAACTTTTCTCCACAGCCCATGCTGGGTAAGATCTCCTCGGCCCGCAACGTGAACGAAGACACTAGCGCCGACATAGACTCTGGTGAGAGCGTCGAGTACTACCGACTGCGCAGTTTCTCCATCACACCCCACGGGATCTGTTCGCTGGGGGATTCGTTCAGATCCAGGCGGTCGAAAAGCAACAGCTCGGTCAACTCGACCACTTCCAGCAACAGTGGCACAATCCGGTGAGTAGAATCAAATTTTACTATACATTTTTAACCCATTGCCTACCATGGGTAGCACATTTGCAAGACACTGTTATTGCCTGGGGTACCGGGGTAGCATATATGCTAGACACGTTTGACCCTTCTTGGGTACTATGTCTAGCATATATGCAAGACAATTTGTCTAGCACATATGTTATACACGGTTCCTAGTATAAAGATTATAGGTTTTTTGTCTGTGGGACCGCGTGTTGCACATATGCTAGACAGGTGATTTTGAGGAAAATACCCTTGGTCCCCAGGGCAAGTTTCATAAAATGGCTTGGTAGGCAATGGTTTTAAACGGAACAGAACGAACTGTCATAATAAAATCCACTGTTTATCAACTGTTTCTCTCAAAATGTGAACAAACAGACAAACGGATGGATCTAGCTTCTGATTGGTTCTTATTCTGCGTGCTTTTAATAAATGGAATATTAAATGAGAGCGCCAAATTTTGAATCCGCATTTTTTAAATTTATTTTTGAAATGAGATGAGCTAAGAACCAATCAGAGAAGACCTAATACAGCTGATTATAGAAATTTCATCTGTTGTTGATCTCTGAAATGACCTTGTTATATTTTCTTTATCTTCAACCAATCAAATACCCCAAACATGTAAATATGTTTCTGCTGTTCCGGTTAAAATTTTAAAATAAAATTTAACTCTATTCGAGGACTTTAGGATGAACAGAATGTTCTGACTCCTGATTGGTTCTCATTAAATGAGAGCGCCAATTTTTGAATCTGTACTTTAAATTTACTTATGTATTACTAATGTATTAGAATTGTGTTCGTTTTTTTTTAAAATGAGATGATTAAAAAAAAAGAGATGAAAAGAGAAAGAAAAAGAGAAAGAGAGAGAGAGAGAAAAAAAAAGAAAGAAAGAAAGATAGAGAGAGAGAGGGAGAGAGAGAAAAAGAAAGAAAGAAAGAGAGAGAGATTTGATTTGATTTGATTTGATTTTATTCTTTATTTTATACAATTTTGAATTACATAATATGTCACCTCCTAAGATAAAGAAAAGATAGAGAGCGAAAGAAAGAGAGAGAAAAAGAGAGAGAGAGAAAGAAAGAGAGAGAAAGAGAGAGAGAGAGAGAGAGAGAAAGAGATAGAGAGAAAGAGAGAGAAAAAAGAAGAAAGAATATGAGGTGAAATAAGAAATAGAGAAAAGAAGAGAACGAACTGACCATTCTCTGAACGAGTTTCATTGGGTAGAAAGGTATTTAAGGAAAATAATTTCATATAATATTTTTGTAAAGAAACGCAAAGTAAAGTTTTCGCTCTATTTAAATGTCACTCAGCAAGTTTGCAATTTTCTCAATCATAATTTCAAAGAAAGAGAAGAAAGAAAAAGAAAAAAAGAGAACAAAGATAATATATTGAGGAAGAAAGAGAGAGATAGAAAGAGGGAGAGATAAAACAGGAAAAGAGAAAGAAAAAGAGAAAGAAAAAGAGAAAAAGAAAGAGAGAGAGAGAGAGAGGGAGAGAGAGAGAAAGGGAGTGAGAGAGAAAGAGAGAGAGAGAGCGAAAGAGAAAGAGAAAGAGAAAGAGAAAGAGAAAGAGAAGAGAAGAGAAAGAGAAAGAGGAAAGAGAAAGAGAAAGAGAAAGAGAAGAGAGAAAGAGAAAGAGAAAGAGAAAGAGAAAGAGAAAGAGGAAAGAGAAGAGAAAGGGGAAAGAAAGAGAAGAGAGAGAGAGAGAGAGAGAGAGAAAGTACGGACATAATGACCCAATCGTGTTACTTAGTATAAATGTGTATTTGAATAATCATAATGATTTATTTTGGGCTACATTTTCTTTGACCCCACAATATAAAATAAAGAAGGGAGAGAATGGATAACAAGGATATATTGAAAAAAACTAGAGAGAGAGAGAGGGAGAGAGAGAGGGAGAGAGAGAAGAGGGAGAGAGAGAAAGGGAGAGAGAGAAAGGGAGAGAGAGAGAGAGGGAGAGAGAGAGAGAGAGAGAGAGAGAGAGAGGGAGAGGGAGAGAGAGAGAGGGAGAGAGGGAGAAAGAGAGAGGGAGAAATATAATATGAAAAAGGTAAAGTTCTGAATGTATTCAACTTGCCAAGCGAAACTGACAGGTAAGGAAAATAAAGAAGAGAATAAAAAAAATGTGAAGGTAAACTCAAAACATAGGAGGGAGAGAGAGAGAGAGAAGGAGAGAGGAGAGACAGAGAGAGAGGGAGAGAGAGAGAGAGGGGAGAGAGAGAGAGAGGGAGAGAGAGAAAGAGGGAGAGGGAGAGAAAGAGGGAGAGGGAGAGAGAGAAATAGAGAGAGACTTGTAGTTATACGCAATAAGCAAAAAAGAAGAAGGCTTAAATGTAGGAGTGAAAAACAATGAAAGAGGGAGGGGGAGAGAAGGAATGATAGGGAGAGAGAGAGAGAGAGAGTTTTAAGGATAAAGATAAGAGAGCTAATGATATGTGTTCTCATGTCACATTTTTTAGTGGGAAGCATCATCATTACAAGAACTAATGCTAATGCATCATATCTTCAACCAATCATCACATACCAATCTCGTAATCCAAATGAAATGAAATATTATTTATTGTGACTTATGGTTACATTATACACAATTTACATTACACTTGCATATGGTCGTTGCCCAATCCACAGCTACCACAATTGTCCTCACGAGGCTAGGGTAGACCCTGACATGCCAAATAGAAATCCCAAAATCTTGAATGGGCAACAAACTACTATCTTTCACGCTATCTGCTAAGAATCTAGGAATGAAAATTGACAGCAGATTGTCCGAAAGCCTGCAATCTTCTATTCACATATCTTTGTTTCAAAAAGATTTGACAGCACATTGTCCTGGATCCCGCACATCCCGAAAATACGTTCTCTGTTAGTTTCTTCTATTCACACATCTTTGTTTCAAAAAGATTTGACAGCACATTGTCCTGGAACCCACACATCCCGAAAATACATCCTCTGTTAATTTCTTCTATTTACATCTCTCTGTTTCAAAAAGGTTTGCTAAGAATCTAGGTATGGAAGTTGACAGCACATTGTACTGGAGCCCGCACATCCCGAAAATACATTCTCTGTTAGTTTCTTCTATTTAGATATCTCTGTTTCAAAAAGGTTTGCTAAGAATCTAGGTATGAAAGTTGACAGCACATTGTACTGGATCCCGCACATCCCGAAAATACATCCTGTTAGTTTTTTTTTCTAGTTACATCTCTCTGTTTCAGAAAGGTTTGCTAAGAATCTAGGTATGAAAATTGACAGCACTTTGAACTGGAGCCCGCACATCTCAGAAATAAGTCTTCTGTTAGTTTCTTCTATTTACATCACTCTGTTTCAAAAAGGTTTGCTAAGAATCTAGGTATGAAAGTTGACAGCACATTGTCCTGGAGCCCATACATCCCAAAAATACATTCTATTAGTTTCTTCTATTTACATCTCTCTGTTTCAGAAAGTTTCGCTAAGAATCTAGGTATGAAAATTGACAGCACATTGTACTGGACCCCCGCACATCCCAAAAATACATCCTCTGTTAGTTTCTTCTATTTACATCTGCCTGTTCCTAAAAGGTCGAAAAGGTTTGACCCTTATCAAAAGAACAGCACAGAAGGAATAATACCTTGTGTTCAGCTGTTGGAATGAGATTAACAGTAGAACACTGTAAATAATAGTTTGTGAGGCTGTCATGACATGGGATTAAGAGTCCCATTACGCTAACCTACCAAACCTACTTGGGGTCAGCATTATTCAACTTGGGGTCAGCATGGTTTAATTTTTTTTTTTTTTAATATTAACGGGGTTAACCTATGTTTAACCTATGTATAATTTAATATGTACCTGATAGGTAGGTACATATTAAAATAAATAATCTTCTTCTTTTTCTCTGTCTTATCCTGCTCAAGTAGGGTCGACGTTGTACAACCTCATGGTTGAGGTTGATTGTTTCAATTTCAATTTATTTATTGTGAAAAATAATTCAATACAAAAAGTATGTATTTCACATTCAAGAGATTATAGAGATATAGAAATTATATAATCTAGGGAAAAAAATTATTATACTTACTAATTATTATACTAAAGAAATACTTGTAAAAAAAAAAAAAAAAAAGTTTAAGCTTAAAACAAAATAGCATAAACAAAAAAGCTCTATTTTGTTTCCCGTAGGACGAGAGAGAGAGAGGAAGAAACAGACGGGGGTAGAGGAGGAAGGATAGAAAACAATGTCCGTCATAGTTGGTCCAGAATATCTTGAAAAGAGTAAGGAACCATATCTAGGAGATGGCTTTTTACCGCCTCCTTGAACCCAGATCTAGGTAGGGACTTGTACTCCTCTGATAGCTTGTTGTAGAAAATAACACCTTGTTTGAGGAAAGAACGACCAAACATTTTGTGACTACTGATGACTAAATTGTTTTTGTTTCTTGTGTTATAATTATGAATATCACAATGTCTGGTCAGCTTATCTGAGTTTTTATGCAAGAGTACACAAGAATCCAAAACAACCTGAGCATAGAAAGTGAGTATTTTTTCCCTCTGAAAAACAGGTTTACAAGAAACGGTTCTTTTGAGATTGAAGATGGAGCGAACCGCACGTTTCTGAAGAATAAAGATCTCCTGGCAACCAGCAGAAAACCCCCAATAAATACATCCATAGCTCATCACACTATGGAAGTAGCCATGATATGCCAACAGCGCTGCCTTGGATCCCACGTTCTTATTCACGTTCTTATTGTTTGTGGCACATGTTTTACGGATAGATGCCCTTCCTAACGCTAAGGATTCTATTTGATTAAACGTCCTAATTAGGACGGGAGTTTTACCCTCCATTTGCTGGAAATCTAACCAGCTACCCATATCCTCACCCATTTGGTAGGATTTGAAAGTTGATATCTGTTTTGTGTCCCAAGATTTTTATTGTGTTCAACGTCGCTTTTAACTGCATGATTATATCAGAACCAGCGTTTTACCCTCCATTCGTTGGAAACTCACAAACGAGCTACTCAAATCAACCTCACCTAGCCTGAGTTGAGCCGAGATGAACGACCATCACGACAGTTGAATAGGCACCGATCCAAGTTCTAAACTCGCTAGACGTTCTTCAACTTCAGTGACAGAACGAGAACTGGTGTATTCAACGGGCAATTGCCGCTGGCTATTACAGGCGTTTGAACTTTCGTCTGTTTTCGAGTTAAGCAAAAGAAAGGTAAAATACCTTATCCTCCCACGCTCCTTATCCGGTCAGTAAGACAGGGTGAAATATTTCAACAGAATTACAGAGAGACCTCCCGTGGTGATGGAAAGGGGGCGGGGCCACCTCCTGTGGCGATGACGTCACGACTTATGATTGTTTTGAGAAAAGGACTGCCGTGCCGTTAAGTGGGTGGCTTGCGGTTGGATAGATAAATTGTGGAAATTGTTTTCGGTGCCGTCAAGTGAGTGGTTTGATTCTGTAGAAATCATGCTGGTGCCTTCAACTGAGTGGATCCAGACTGTATAAATTATGATGGTGCCTTCAACTGAGTTTGTGTTTCTTTTCCCCTGCTTTATTGCCATTGACCCCTTTACTTACCCTGTGGCACCTATCCCAAAACGGATTTTATCCACCATTTGAATTTGCCTTCAATTGAGTGTATACTGTAGAAATTATGCTGGTGCCTTCAACTGAGTGGATCCATTTTCATTACTGTAGTAATAAGTTGCTCAGGGGAGGTTATGGAAAATCCAGAAATATGAAAACAATGGAATTCGGAGCAAAAAATTTTTTTTTTTTTTTTTTTTACTAAAACGAACAATTTCTAATTTCTTCCAATTTCTAATAATAGAAATTTCTCGGAAGTAATAAATATAAATGTTTAACCGAAACGTGGGAAAAACGTCACTTTTAAATTCAACATGAAAGGCCAATAGTTTTGTCAAGAGCCACCACACTTTTAAGCTTTACGTAACTTTAGTCTTTAGGTATAAAAATCTGAATATATTCATCCGGTCACGAAATATTTCAGTCCGAAATTGTTTTCCTAATTACTAACTCGTGGTACGCTGACAAGACAATGGAGAATGGAGACTTCTGATTTACAAAATGGAAATTTTGAAGGGATTTTCAACGAGCACCAAAAGGGGAGGAATTCAACACAGAGGGAAAAGAAGGAGGGAAATTTATGGAATACAAGAGAAAGAGTGTAGGGAAATTTTGTGACTTGAGGGAGGAATAGAGGTAACTTTTGACGGAATAGAGGAAGAATTTGTTGAAACCTGGGAGGAAGAGAGGGAATTTAGGAAGATTTTTGGAACACAAGAGAAAGAGGGGTGGGAAATTTTGTGGATTGAGGGAGGAATAGAGGAACTTTTGACGGAATAGAGAGAGAATTTCTTGAAATCCGAGAGGAGGAGAAGGAAAAGTCTTCAGGAAGGACAAGGGAGAGGTTTTGGACTTTGTAGTATTTTTTTTTTGGGTTTAACCTGGCTTTCAACTGCATGGTCATATCACGACGGGAGTTTTACCCTCTACAATCAAGCTGTATAGGTACCAGGGTCTGGGGTCTAGGGTCTAGGGTTTAGGTTGTAAGGTGTAGGGTATAGGCCAGGGTCCTCTTTGTGGCCGCCTACGCTGTTATTGGATTTGGATTTACGTAATAGGCAGGTATTATTACAGAAAATTTCAGCTTGGTAATTTAATTTCATATCAGGTAGATATTTCAATCCCGATTTTTCTACCCACGTTCCTTTTAAACTAATGTGTTTTTCATGAAATTGAACCCTTAAACGGCCCAAGGGAATAATTATGAGAAATTAAATCATAATAATAAATTCATTATTTTCCCGACCTGACTATACAGGGTGACTAAAAACGTATGTAAACTTGGTCGGGTGCTGGCGTGAAGTTAGCACCCGACATGTTTCAACCTCTCTCCTGGGGTTACGGTTGGAGTACAAAATTCGGGGTTTGTAGTTTCTAAGAGTACATAATTATGGTAGGTGGTACAAAATTCTAGATTCAATGTCGGGTGCTATCTTTACGCACCTTTGTTAACCACATGTTTATTTGAACCATTTTAGGAGGTCGTACTGCCTAAAAAAAGGTGTGAAAATGTCTTCTGACGGAGTGACACGCCACAAAGAATAGGTTGTAACATAAAAAAAAACTTTTAAAGAAAAATGTTTCTTGTATGAGTAACGACCAGTGGCGACATTACCTGAAAGTTATAAAGAGCCTGCAGTTTCGCAAGGGTTTAACGCCTTATAAAGAAAAAGTCCAAGTTCTCACGATGGTCGCTTGGTCGCACATAGACCTATGTGGTTCAAGACGAGCCAACATTTCTATGGAGTTTGGCTGGAGACCACCACTCCCATCCAGCAGCAGCCACAAGCTGGTTACAACAAAAACAAAGAAACTAATGTAATAGACTTCAAAAAGTGAAGGAGGCTTTTAGTAATGCTGTGCTACCCACAAAAATTGTGAAGAGGACTTGTGCTTCACCACAAATAAATCATACATTTATTGCTGGCTTGCTGCTGGAATAATGGGACTTTAATAGTCGTTTTTTTTTCTTCTTTTTTTTTTAAAGACAACTGTACCGGAACCGCTTTTACATTCCCAAGAGGAAAAACTCGGTCAGAATTTTCCGCTCCGGTCGGGATTCGAACCCGCAACCCCCGCTTCAGTTACCAGTGCTTATAACCACTGAGCCACGGAGGTCGGTTTAGTCCTACTATCCAGTTTAATAGTCCTAATTGGGCAGTATAAAGAGGCGATTTTATTATTATTATTCACTCTAGAAGTCACCGTGGCCAAGTGAGTTAGCGCGCTAGGCATTGCACACACGGTGACCTGGGTTCGATCTCCAGCGGGGCAGAATTTTTTCTGCTCTGTTCTTGGGTGTTCGGGGTCCACTCATACCTCGTGAGGAAAAATGTGTAGCTGCTTTAATGTGAGTAGCGACCAGTGGCGGAATTATAGGGAAAGATAAGATATAGGTATCATATTTGTATAACCCAGCCGGGACATGACAAGTTATCCTCCCATTTGGGATTTTTACCACATAATAATATGTCTTAGGCTTACTGCTGGAATAATGGGACTTTAATAGTCTTAATCGGGCAGTATAAATATGGCGATATTATTATTATTAATTTGTGTTACTCACTTTTGTGCTATCACAATTACTCAGACTCGCTTTATTAAATTAATGTACGCTGAAACCGGGACAATAATAAGATATAAGGATATTAAAAGATATGGAAAAGTCCTATAATTCTGCGCTACCCACTAAAAATTGTGATAAAATAACACAAAGAGACACATTTATTTATTTTTTCAACAATAATTGAAACATCTTTGAAAATGGTTTGCTCTTGTATTAAGTTTTTTTTTTTTAAACTTCTTGGTAAGGCACCCCTGCTCCATCTTTCATGTTAAAACTTCTCGCCTTGTATCTCTGCTTCCTCTTAATCATTTCTTTATTTTATTTATTTATTATTCTTTTTCTTCCCTCCCATTTCAGCACGGTAATATAATAACACAAAGAAACACAATTTATTTATTTATTATTATTATTTATTTATTATTCTCTTCTCTTTCCTCTTATTTCAGCACGGTAATAAAATAACACAAAGAAACACATTTATTTATATATTTTATTTATTATTATTATTATTCTCTTTTCTTCCCTCTCATTTCAGCACGGTAATTTATTAACACAAAGAAATACATTATTTATTTATTTATTATTATTATTCTCTTTTCTTCCCTCTCATTTCAGCACGGTAATATAATAACGCTAAGAAACACATTTATTTATTTATTATTATTATTCTCTTTTCTTCCCTCTCATTTCAGCACGGTAATATAATAACGCTAAGAAACACATTTATTTATTTATTATTATTATTCTCTTTTCTTCCCTCTCATTTCAGCACGGTAATATAATAACGCTAAGAAACACATTTATTTATTTATTATTATTATTCTCTTTTCTTCCCTCTCATTTCAGCACGGTAATATAATAACGCTAAGAAACACATTTATTTATTTATTATTATTATTCTCTTTTCTTCCCTCTCATTTCAGCACGGTAATATAATAACGCTAAGAAACACATTTATTTATTTATTATTATTATTCTCTTTTCTTCCCTCTCATTTCAGCACGGTAATATAATAACACAAAGAAACACATTTATTTATTATTATTATTTATTTATTATCAAGATATTCACTTTATTTATTTATAAAGATAATTACATTACATGGGCTTCATCAAAGCAACACATAAGTTTTTTTTTTTTTTTTTTTTTTTTTTTTTTTTTTTTTTAAATAAATTGACAACAAATTATCTTTCAATGTTGGAGGAGACGGTACGTTGTTCTCACTGTAGTGCTGGTGGTAGAGGTTAGGACGACTGAATATTTTAGGAAGGTACTCAATCTTCTTGATATTTATTTATTATTATTATTCTCTTTTCTTCCCTCTCCTTTCAGCACGGGCTCGGACACCTCCCTGGTGGAGGAGCCAAACATCACGCCCACCTACAAGGTGGGTATGATAGGCGCCTCCGGCGTCGGCAAAACCTCCCTCATCACCAAATTCTCCACGAGCGAGAAGACCTGCCTCTACGATGCCTCCCTGGGTGAGTACAATATTTATTTATTTATTTATTTATTTATTTATTTATTTATTTATTTATTTATTTATTTATTTATTTATTTATTTACTTGGTAAACTGACGGGAACTACCCATTATACAATTGTGACCCTATGAAAAATACAATTTAAAAAATACCAATAAAAAGAGACATTAAAAAAAAAAAAAAAAAATTAAATAAAATAAAATTAAAAGTTAAATGAGCCAGCGTCGATGGCATGTTGAATACACCGGTTCCCTTCAGAACACCGAAGTTAAGCGACATCCAGCGAGGTTAAGACTTGGATGGGTGACCATTCAAATTCTAATTCTCGTGACGCTGGCTTTTCCCGGCCCCACTCAGGCTGGGTGAGGTCAATGTGAGTAGCAGGTTTGTGAGTTTCCTGCGAATGGAGGGTAAAACCCCCGTCGTGATATGACCATGGCAGTTGAAAGCGACGTTAAACCCCACTTAAAAAAAAAAAAGTTAAATGTACTTAATACTAATAAAATTACAATATTTTTTTTTACATTACATTACAATAAATTACATACATACATTACAATAAAAAAATACAATACAAAAAAAAAAAAAAAAAAAACAGTTTATACTGATTATACTGAAGAAAAAAAAATACAATACAATACAATAAAGTACAATACAATGTAATACAATACAATACACGCAAAAACCTCCCTCATCACCAAATTCTCCACCAGCGAGAAGACCTGCCTCTACGATGCCTCCTTGGGTGAGTACAATACAATACAATACAATACACTACAGTACAATACAATACAATACAAGGAAAAACCTCCCTCATCACCAAATTCTCCACCAGCGAGATGCCTCTACGATGCCTCCTTGGGTGAGTGCTTTGTTTGTTAAAAAGTGATTTTTTCCGACCTCAGGCTTGATCGATAAGGCCGCGGACTTTTCTTTTTTTTTTATAGTTTCCATTTATTTATTTTTTACACTAACATCTTCTACAAACAGGCAGCCTCCGCTCCGTGGCGTAATGGTTGTGACTACTGCCCGTAGTCCAGAGTTCCCGAGTTCAACTCCCGGCTGGGGCAGACTTTTCGAAGAAAATTCTGTTCCATACAAACACGTGAGGCTGCCATTTCCGGCCCTACCCAGGCTGGGTGAGGTTAATGTGGGTAGCTGGTACGATTCCCAGCGAATGGAGGGTAAAACCCCCGTCCTAATCCAGGACGTTAAATCAAATAGAATCGTTGGCGTTAGGAAGGGCATCCAGCCATAAAAAAAACGTGCTCCACCCTACCAACCTCAACCATGAGGTTGAACAATGCCGACCCCAAAAGCAACATAAGCTAATATGGGATAAAGGCAAGGGAGATATACTAACATCTTCTACAAACAATGAGGGTATACCCTCATTGTTTGTAGAAGATGTTAGGATGTTAGTGTAAAAAATAAAGATAAAAAAATCTTGTGCTGAAGGTTTGTAACCAGGAGGTCGGTGGTTCAAGTCCCAAAGTCCCAAGGTCAGCAAAGATAAAATAAAGTGAGTTTGAGTAGTTGTGATATCACGGAGAGGGAGAGAGAGAGAGAGAGAGAGAGAGAGAGAGAGAGAGAGAGAGAGAGAGAGAGAGAGAGAGAGAGAGAGAGAGAGAGAGTGAGAGAGAAAGAGAAAGATAGAGAGCTAATTAAAAGAATAAAAGAGAGATAAAATCAAAATTATAAGAGGAGAGGAAGAGAAATCAATGATGTATTGATATAAGCTCAAAAAGGTTTTTCTTAGAAATGTATGGTTAGTTATTCCCCCCTCTGTCTCTCCATCCCCTCTCATCCCCTCCTCTCTCTATCTCCTATCTGTCTCCGCCCCCCCCTTTCCCCCATCTCCGAACCTCTCTAACTGTCTCTCCATCCCCCCTGCCCCCTGCCCCCATCTCTATCCCTCTCTAGCTGTCTGTCCACTCCTCCCCTATTCCCCCTCTCTCTCTCTATCTTCCCTCACTTTCTATTTATCTGTCTGCCCCCCCCCCCCCTTGACTCTCGACCCCCCCCATCCCCCCTCTCTCTATCTTCCCTCATTTTTTATCTGTCTGCCCCCCTTGGCTCCACAACACCCCCATTCCATCCCCTCCCCTCCCCCTCTCTCTCTATCTTCCTTCACTTTCTATCACTGTCTCTCCCCCCCTCCTTGGTTCTCCACCCCCCCATCTCCCATTCCCTCCACTCTCCCCTCCCCCCATCCCATCCCCTCTTATTACTATACCTACCTGTGAGCGAATATTTTTTTCAATAAAAATATTATTATTATTAGGTAGGTACTTACCTTTCATATTTTCCATTCATACAAGAAAAGTTCCAAGGGTCCGTTTACCTATCATAGTACCCACCTATGTATAACTGTATAATGATCTTCTCCTTTTTGTGAAAAATGCGAAAATGTGAAAATCAGAAAATAATTGCATTCACCCGTATTGAAATTGAGAAGCAAGAGGTTCTGCGCACTGAAGACCTTTTGAATAATTATTGTGAAGATAAAAATTGCATCTGCTCGCTTTGTGTGAAATGAAAAACAAGTGGTTTTTGTATAACGCTACTGAGGTCTTCTTCTTACACTCTGCCTCTTTCGCAAAACAACTTGGGGTCGGTGATTTTGTTTGATGAAGTTTTTTTTTTGTTGATATAAATATTTTTTATTTAATACAAAATGGATACATAATTTACCTTGCAAGGTTATTTTCTTTTAACTTTTCTCTTCTTGCATTTTCTTATATTTTTTCTTTTCATGCATTTTATTTTTTTGCATTGTCTTTTCTTTTAATTCTTGTCTTGGCATCGTTTGTTCTCATGTTCCAAGCGGAGGATTTCTTTGCTATCTAAGAGTGGGTATGTCATTAGCGTTCCGGTCATTAGTGTGTGTGAGAGAGAGAGAGAGAGAGATAGAGAGAGAGAGAGAGAGAGAGAGAGAGAAGGAGAGAGAGAGAGAGAGGGAGAGAGAGAAGGGGAGAGAGAGGAAGAGAGAGAGAGAAATAGTGAGATAAAATGAACTAGTTATGAATATAAAGAGAGAGATAGAGAGAGAGAAAGAGAGATAGGAGGGGAGAGATAAGTAGTGGGGGAGGGAGAGAGAGAGAGAGAGAGAGAGATAAGTGAGGGAGAGAGAAATAATATTATGGGCTGGTTCTAAATTTCAGTTTCACTTCAGTTACATCGTATACGAGGTTTTAGCTTACCGATTCGTCAACAATAACATGAAAATCAATAAAAATCTCATAATATATTTTACTCGTTCCTTTCGATAATAGTGTTGTTGTTATGAGAGAAAATAACATGCAAGTGTATGAATGAGAACCTGTATACAGGGTGTTCAAGTTTTTCTTAATATAGAAAAAAAATCCACAGTCTAGAGCCACTCCCTTAACGGCACTGAAGACACTTCCATACTTCCTACAGTTCCAAGCCACTCACTTGACGGTACTGAATACACTTCCATACTTCCTACAGTACCCATCCACTCACTTGACGGCACTGAATACACTTCCATACTTCCTACAGTACCAAGCCACTCACTTGACGGCACTGAATAGACCTGCAAATTTCCCACACTCTAAACCACTCACTTGACGGCACTGAATAAACTTCCATATTTCCCCCAGTCTTAAGCCACTCACTTGACGGCACGGAAGGGATTGCAAGAAATACATTAACAGAAAACACAAATGCTCATTTTCCAACGCTCCTAACGGCAATTTAATACCCTTTCGTGAATAAAAACGTATTGTTAAGTGAACCTTTCGCAACTCGAATCAGATACTACTTTGAAAAAAAGTATGCTCTAAATTTTTTCTTTACCCGTAAGAAAGAAACGAATGCTCGTCGTTGGTGATAGGATTTACTTAGTATGTGCGTTTTGTAATTATTTCTTTTTTTTATTTACCTACTTTTTTAAATTTTATTTCTTTTTTTTAAATTTAATTTTCAAGTGCATGGTCATATCACGAAGGGCAGATTTAGTAAAGCGAGTTTGAGTAGTTGTGGTATCACGAAAGTGTTCATACAGGGTTAGGCGGTAGAAAATGCTTCGAGTATTAACCTCACCTGGTGGTTACCATCCACTAAAAATTGTTATTATATTTATTTACTAATTTTTTCTCAGAAGCTACGAGTGAAATCAAATTAATCATCCAAAGTATAGAAGATTATTTTCTTAGCCAGCCAGGACTCGAAGGTCGGCGAGTTTCTCATAAAAATAGAAACTCACCACAACCACTTACCACTCTAACTCTTATTACAATTATTGCAACCTAAACAACACGCATAGAGTAAAAGGTCACATGGCGAGTTTCCCATACAAATAGAAACTCACCACAAATACTTAGCCCTCCAACTATTAACTAGGTCACCTATCTATACACAGAGTTAACCAGCTTGAGGTAGACTTATTACAATTACAACCTATAAACAGTACGCATAGAGTGAAAGGTCACATGGCAAGTTTCCCATACTGATAGAAACTCACCACAAATACTTAGCCCTCCAACTATTAACTAGGTCACCTAACTAGAGACTGGCTTCACTTTAATTTGAGCATAACTTCCGCAATACTCCCCATCAGTTACCCCCGATACGCCCCCTCAAAAGTACCCCCACTCCCCAAAACCTCATTCCTACCTCCCTCCGCACTAATACCCCCCAATTTGCCCCCTCGAAAACAACCCCACTCCCCAAAACCTCATTGCTTCAACCCTCCCCACTAATACCCCCAAGTCGCGCCTCAAAAATACCCCCACTCCCCAAAATCTCATTGCTTTCGCCATCACCATTTCTGTTCCACCGCCCTACTCCCCCATACCTTCATACCCCCCCTTCTGCCCATCACAAGCACACCCATACCCACCCGTCAAATGTCTTCATGAGCCCACCCCCTTCACATTCTCCAACACACTCTCTGAGTTGTTTTCTTCAAAGTTTCCAGGCCTCCTTGCATACACAAACACCTCCATGGTAAGAGTGTGAACTTACTATTATGATAAGAAAGTTTCATTATTCACACTTTACTTTTTCGCCAGAGTCGATGGTGGTTTCAATGCAACAGGCGCGGCTCGTGGGAAAACAAATTGGGGATGCTGCCACATAAACCGGACTAAATGAATAATAATAATCCGTAGAACGGACGTATAATTACGGGTCAAGCCCTTTATACATAGTTACAATTAATAGACAAGTGAAAAACAGTAAAATAAAAGCTTACAAGTAATAATTGAAAAATTCAAAAGTGAAAAAAAAAAAGGAATTAGGATTCATTAAGTCGCTGTTTCAGTATCTAAATTGAGTTGGATTATTATGGCCTCATTCATTCCATCTTGTCTTATGGCATATTACTATGGGGGCACACTTCTGCGGCACATGACCTTTTTATCTTACAGAAGAGGGCAGTGCGTATCTTGGGGTTTGCCAAATACCTAGGGCATGCAAGACCATATTTTATAAAACTTGAAATCCTTACATTACCATCACTATTTATACTTCAGTCATTGCTTCATGTTAAAAAAAATATAGGACAGTTCAAATGTTTTGAAGACACCCACAATTATAATACGCGCAACAAAAAAAATTTGGTACCTATTCGTCATCGGGTGAACAAGTCCAAAAACGCTATGAATCATTATGGGGTATTATTTTTTAATAAATTACAACCATCTGTGCGCGACTTACATTTCCCTGCATTCAAATTATATATTGAAAATGTCCTAAAAACAAAAGCTTTTTACTCTATTAATGAGTACCTCTCGATGGATTTTGATGAAACGTGCCCTGATTCATGTTAGGTTTACGATGAGTATTTTGCATACCCCCTATTTTCACTATCTCTCATGTATTGTGATTTGTCTTTATTTTGTAGTGTGTCTTCCCTTACTATATTTTTTGTATTTATTGTATTTTATGTTTTTTTTTGTATTACTTCTACTTGTACCTTGACTTGTGTTAACAACTTTTATGTTGAATGAACACCAATAAAACATTATCTTATCTTATACCAATCATAATAAAAGCTAGGACTTGAAAAAATCCTCTCTTTTACTTTTTCCTCTGGGGGGTGCTGTAGTTCCGCAGCTCCTTAGCACCGGCCGCGCCTGCAATGCAACGGTTAAATGTGAAGAAAAAAATCGACGCTGGCATTGAATCGTACCAGCTACCCACATTAACCCAGATAACGCGGTGAAATTTTTTGTTTTATTTTTTTGGAGTGATATAAATTGAGTCCTGAATCAAAATAAGTGCTGTCAACTTATCACTCGGACTCAAAACAAAGAGCTTAAGGTGTCGCCAACTAACCTCAACAAGCTGAATTAATTTAGAAAAATCCACAACGTAGTACCTTTCACCAGATGGGGCTGACGTCCTTCCAGAAGGACGTCCTTCTGGAAGGACGTCAGCCCCATCTGGGTTAACCTCACCCAGCCTGGGTAGGACCGAAAAAGCCAGCCTCACATGTACGGAGGGAACAACAATTCCTGAAAAGTCTGCTCCGACCGGAGTAATTAGTGCCTGAGGCAATCTCTGCCATCAAACCAATACTTTTCCCTTATAAGTCTTGGGCTTACTGCAGGAGAATTAGTCCTAGTTAGTAGTCTCCGTGGCAGAGTGAGTTAGGGCACTTGGCATTGCACACATGGTGACCTGGGTTCGATCCCCAGCGGCGGGGTAGGAATTTTTCTGCTCTTTACTTGGATTTTCGGGGTCCACTCATACCTCGTGAGGAAAAATGAGTAGCTGCTTTGATGTGAAGCAGCGACCAGTGGCGGAATCATAACCAAAAAAATGATAAAAGATATTGTATATTGCAGGGGTGCCCAACCTTTACAGAAGAAGATCTACTATAAAGTCTCAGATAATCAACGCGATCGACCAACCCCCCCTACAGATTCAATGTTGTTAATGAAGACTTCAAACAAATTTTCAAGGAGTCGCGAAACCTTCTTTTAATGCTCATGAGTTAAGGAAGGAGATCTCAGATTTCCACTTGTGTGATGCCAGGAAACCTCGTTCACAATATTTTTGTGTTTTAGAGATCTAGAGTATCTAGACTTTTAGAAAGTCATCTCACATAATTATCTGGACGTGATCGACCCAAAATCACTCCGCGATCGACTGGTTGGGCAGCCCTGAACTAGACTGTATATGGTTGATTGAAAACGCAAAACTTTTTGTACCTCAGATGTTATATTTATTAATGAAATGCCCTTCAGAAATTAAAGAATCCTCCAGCATTGGGGCCTAGGTTTTTGAAGTCGGCCAAGTTCTTAAAAATATCTGGGGGGATTCTTTGGGCGAGGTACACCATCCATTTCACTGTCTCAACAGGAGTTTCTTCCATGCCAGAATAATGTTGGTTCTGGTGTTGGAACATACGTTTCATTGTCTCAACAGGAGTTTCTTCCATGCCAGAATAATGTTGGTTCTGGTGTTGGAACATACGTTTTATTGTCTCAACAGGAGTTTCTTCCATGCCAGAATAATGTTGGTTCTGGTGTTGGAACATACGTTTCATTGTCTCAACAGGAGTTTCTTCCATGCCAGAATAATGTTGGTTCTGGTGTTGGAACATACGTTTCATTGTCTCAACAGGAGTTTCTACCATGCCAGAATGATGTTGGTTCTGGTGTTGGAACATACGTTTCATTGTCTCAACAGGAGTTTATACCATGCCAGAATGATGTTGGTTCTGGTGTTGGAACATACGTTTATACGTTTCATTGTCTCAACAGGAGTTTCTACCATGCCTGAATGATGTTGGTTCTGGTGTTGGAACATACGTTTCATTGTCTCAACAGGAGTTTCTACCATGCCTGAATGTTGGTTCTGGTGTTGGAACATATATAGTTTTGGTAGAGGCTTAAAATCTTCTTTTATGATTTTCTACTTTGCTAGGAATTTTGATCGTTGTGATGATGTTGTTTTTTTTTTGTTTGTTTTTAGTTTTGTTATTTTATGGAATTTTCTTGACTTCTTCACTACATTTTGTATCATCTTCAGTACATGGAATTTTGTTGTCATCTTTTCAGCACCTGTAATTTTGTTACTTGACTTCAGTACATGGAATTTTGTTAGTTGACTTAGGCACATGGAATTTTGTTAGTTGAGTTCGGCACATGGAATTTTGTAAGTGGCCTTCAGTACATAAAATTTTGTAAGTAGACTTCAGCACATGGAATTTTGTAAGTTGACTTCAGTACATGGAATTTTGTAAGTTGACTTCAGCACATGGAATTTTGTAAGTTGACTTCAGCACATGGAATTTTGTATCAGCAGAAGCAATCAGCAGCAGCAAGTAGAATTTTGAGAATCGTCAGCAAGTAGAATTTTGAGAATCAGCAGTAGCAAGTAGAATTTTAAAAATAAACAAGTAGAATTTTGAGAATAAGCAAGTAGAATTTTGAGAATCGTCAGCAAGTAGAATTTTGAGAATCGTCAGCAAGTAGAATTTTGAGAATCAGCAGTAGCAAGTAGAATTTTGAGAATCGTCAGCAAGTAGAATTTTGAGAATCGTCATCAAGCAGAATTTTTATAATCAGCAGTAGCAAGTAGAATTTTGAGAATAAGCAAGTAGAATTTTGAGAATCAGCAGCAGCAAGTAGAATTTTGATAATCAGCAGCAAGTAGAATTTTGAGAATCAGCAGCAGTACATTGAATTTTGATAAGTATTAATTTTATTATTACATTGAAATTTAGCGTGTATTGTAACTACATAGTGTTAATTTAGAAGTGTTGTGATGTTGTGAGTGAAGAACTAATTTTTTTTCATTAAGTTTTGTTTGATTTAATGAGTGGCATGAAAAATGTTAAACTTAAATTTGGCCACTATTCAAACTATGACATGAATCTATTCTACAAATACACACATTCCCATACTTTTAATAGAGGAGTTACCTACACAGGCCAGTTAATACTATCTGTTGAAACATCATAGAAACTTGTGTTAGTTAGAAGAAGTGTAATGAATGTAATAGCTACTGCACTCTAGTAAGAACTAAATCAAAATTTAAAAATGTGCAGCACCTTGCTAACAGCTAACAGTACATTGATAACAGTCAGTTACTTCTGGTAAAGGTGACACTGTGTATTCAGAGGTCACGAGTTCGGAACCCAGCCGGGACATGACAAATTATCGTCCATTTTGGAATTTTTTTCCACATAATAGTACGCTCACTGCTGGAATAATATGACTTTTTAGTCCTAATCTGGCGGTAGAATTAAATAGGGCGATTCCATATAAAAAACCTCGATAATCAAAACCTCGTTCACAATCATTTTGTACTTTAGAGATCTAGACTTTTAGAACGTCATCACTGGACGTGATCGGCCCCAAATTAACTCCGCGATCGACCCAAAATCACTCCGGGATCGACCGGTTGATCGCGATCGACTGGTTGGGCAGCCCTGGTATATTGTATATTAAAGTGGCAAAGTGCTATGATGCTGCGCTACCCACTAAAATTGTGACATAATAACACAAAGAAAAAGCATTATTATTATTAGTCCTAGTTGGGCATCAGTATACAAAAATAATAATGCTATTTATAAATAGGGCTATGTTTTTGTAATTACGTGGGTGGAATTATGATTACAGTTTTTCCTCATTTACATAATTATTATTTACATAATATAAAACTTACATACATAAATAGGTATGTACTATTATTTACGTTTCTGCTTCTAACTTTAGACCTGCGACTATTTACATCTAAATTTAGAAGTGGGTCACTCACTCACTAGTGAGGAAGAAGTGTGGGTCACTAATGAGGTTATTGCGAGGTAACTTCAAGTTATCCGAGGTAATCTTTCCTTCGTCTAGTAAACCCCGCCCCCTGTCCCATAGCTTCTCCCTTCTCTCGTCTGTCCCGGTAGCTCAGTGGTAAAGGCGGCACTCAGTGAATCCAAAGATTCCAGAGGTCGTGGGTTCGAAACCCAACCGGGACATGACAAGTTATCCTCCCATTTAGGATTTTTATCACCTAATAATGTGTCTTGGGCTTACTGCTGGAATAATGGGACTTATGTAGTCTTAATTTTCATGAAACCTTTACGAAAGTTTTGCACAGTTTCGCACAAATTTTATTTAATTTTGCACAAGTGCGGTTATGGAGATACAGAACCCCCTAAGTGGGCTGCTAAGGTTTCATGGAAATCCGTTTTGGTGGGCTGCCAACTTAACGCATCGTCCTTTCATGTCCATTGATTTTATTTAATTTCAATGTCCTGATTTGAGATAATCAGGACGAGGGTTTTACCCTCCATTCGCTGGGAATCGTACCACCTACCCACACCCTCACCTGGCCTGGGTAGGGCCGGAAATGCCAGCCTTACGTGTTCGGAGGGAGCAGAATTTTCTGTGTGAAATGTCAGCTTCAACCGGGAATCAAACTCAGGATCTCTGTACTACGGGCAGTAGTCACAACCGTTACGCCACGGAGGCTGGTGATTTTTTCATCGCTACGTTTATATCATGTGAACCATTCACGAGGAAGTATTGTGTCCATAAATTGGCAGTGTATTTCTGATTTTCAATATGTTTACCTCCCGTGAATTCAATGCTCCTTAAGTATCAATTTGTTGATTGGTTTATGCAAACTAATTAACAGAATTGATTGATGAATTTACCCAATATATCAGAATACATATACATGCATTGCATATTCTATGTATGTACTCCTTTTGTATCTACATAAGACTATGTAGAATTATATGCATGGGAACCATGTTTTCAGTTACCTTCCACTCTGCCGGGATGTCTCTTTCTTTGTACAGGCGTTCTTCACACCTCGGCCGAGGTGTTTGATCACTACATTCATTTTATAATAATAATAACAATCTTTAGTGGAAGGTAACCACCAGGCGAGGTTAATGCTCAAAGCATTTTCTACCACCTAACACTCAGAGTCTTATTATTATGTGGTCACAAACTTAAATTAATGAGGAAAATTCATGCACTGGGTGGGATTCGAACCAACGGATCTCTTCGCTACCTGGATCACCAGACTAGCGCGTTAACCACTTATCAGTGCACGGTGTACATTTTACATGTAAAAACCTTCATAATTACTTATGTATGCCAGCCTTCCTGGCGTAACAGTTGTGACTACTGCCCGTAGTCCAGAGATCCTGAGTTCGATTGGCGGTTGGAGCAGACTTTTCGCACATACAATTCTGTTCCCTCCGAGCATGTGAGGCTGGCGATTCCGGCCCTACCCAGGCTGGGTGAGGTTAATGTGGGTAGCTGGTACGGTTCCCAGCGAATGGAGGATAAAACCCCCGTCCTGTCTACCTCAAGTCAGGACGTTCAAACCAATTAGAATCAATGGACATGAAAGGAGCCTAATAGACATTGGATCTGGGCATCCATATAATCCACCTCACCACCGTGATTTAGGTTTCAATACCTATCTCATGGACACGTTATTATTATTATTTATACCTATGTATGTTGTACTTGTTATTTACATTGGGATGAAATAATAATTGATGTGAATTGCGCTTTCGCTTTTCCAAAAT
Source organism: Bactericera cockerelli (assembly GCA_024516035.1). Classification (NCBI taxonomy): domain Eukaryota; kingdom Metazoa; phylum Arthropoda; class Insecta; order Hemiptera; family Triozidae; genus Bactericera; species Bactericera cockerelli. Next base: position 20,664,228 of record CM044966.1, read on the forward strand.
TAGTTGCTTGTTCTGTTCTGCTCGTCAGGTGTTGAAAAACAAAGTGTTGTTTATTTTGTCCTGAGTGTAAACAAAAGTAACCTATAAATACTTGGGCTAGGTTGTACCCTTGGATTTTTGGTACAAATTATGACTCCACAGAATTGAATGCTGTTTCTGTCTAACGGTTGTGTGGAAGAGATTGCCATAGGCAATAACCCCGCCCTTTAGTTAGGACTTATGTTTTTTTACAAATTATGACTCCACAGAATTGAATACTGTTTCTGTCTAACGGTTGGATGGTAGAGATTGCCATAGGCAATAACCCCGCCCTTTAGTAAGGACATATGTTTATACAAACGAGGTTTGGCTATTAAGTTCGTAGACTCTTTCCATAAAACGATGTGTGTTTAACTTACTCAACTTTAGTAGTTATCCCCTTCAATGTACTCCCCTCCTCTATCCCTACAACGTTCCAAGCAAATTTTCCATTGATCGAAACAGTGGTGGAGGTCATTTTGTGTGAGGCCTTTCAAGACTTCTGCCGGTTTTTTCTTAACGTCATTTACGCTGTCAAATCTGGTACCTTTCAGGGTAGATTTGATTTTTGGGAATAAGTAAAAGTCGCACGGGGCCAGGTCGGGTGAGTAAGTAGGGTGTTCCAACACTGGGATGTTGTACTTGGCCAGGAACGTCTTCACGGAGAAGGCACTGTGGACTGGCGCATGGCACCATTTTTGCGCAAACTTTGGCATGTTGAAATTTTCGTACAAAATTTGTCTCACACCTTATCTATTAATTTTAAGTGTATCAGCCGCCATTAGTCCTAGAGTTAATCTACGGTCAGAACGAATCATAACACCAATTTTTTCAATGTTTTCGTCAGTTTTTGAGGTTTTGGGGCGACCAGGACGTGGATCGTCCTCAACATCTTCCTGACTACCTTGAAACCGTTAAACCACTTATAAAGCATTGATCTTTTCAAACATGACTCCTGGTACACTATCTTTAACAAAGAAAAAGTTTTACCAGCAAGTTTTACGTAAAATTCAATAATCACTCGTTGCTCAACGTTTGTATCAATCAGAATTCCGGCAAAATTAAAAAAGGTGTCTTGCGCGTCGGGCTATCACTACAGAACTAATTACAGTACAGGTATGTGACAGCTATCAATCAAAACACAAGACTTGAAACTTTCTAAACATGTTCATCATAATATCTTCCTAGCATGGACAGCTTTTGCGTAGCGGCTCGCGTCTATGAACTTAATAGCCAAACCTCGTAGTTTTCCATTCTTTTTCCTTTTTATTGTATAATTATATTGTTTCCATTTTTTAATTGTTATAATAATTATTTGTACTGTCCATTTATGTCTTTTTATATCTAGTAAAGTGTTTTATAATAATTATAATAACGATAGGGAAAGTGTTTCAAAAAGTTCAAGATATCTCTATCAAACACCTCGGCCGAGGTGTGAAGAACGCCTATACAAAGAAAGAGACAGCCCGGCAGAGTGTAAGGTTACGGAAAACATAGTTCCCATGCATTTCATGTACTTTCAGCCAGCGAAAAGTGCAACATGAATTTCAAAAATCGCGATTTTTATGGGCTCTTTGTTTGACTTCCTAGGCCACCGGGAACCCTATTTTCGAGACCCCCCAACAATCGTGAAAGACATGAAAAGATTCATAATTTTGTTTTTTTTTCTGTTTTTTTTTTTCTTCATACGGATCCTTTGAGACCCGACTTCGTGTCTTTAACTTGGCACTGAAGATTAAGTGAGGTGTCTAAAGTGATCAAGATATAATGGAGATGAGCCCGGACCAAAAAAAAATTCTAAATTATAAGCGGGCGGCCCATTTGGGCGGCCTCGGGTTTTGGGAGCCCAAATCGGGAATTGAAGGATAATACTAGTCTTAAGTGGTATCAAATGAAAGATCTTGATGAGCAGATACCAAATTTATTGATTTTATTCCTTCATCCGGTCCACTGGGTGGCACCTGGTGGCCTTTTCATTTTCTTTGGCGGGTAGGTACCTTCGAATTCTTAGCTTAGTGGTCAGATCTTGGCCAGTATGTATTTTTTCGAGATGACCTCGCTCTCTCACTGCGAAATTTTAAAGTTTAAGTTTCCAAGTATTAATTTAGTTCATTTTCAGCCCGTTTCTGTAGAAGATAACTTTGTCTATTGGTAGCATGCTCGACCTGCCACCCAGTCAGCATGGGTTCGAATCCTGGCGGGGACGAAATTTTTTAGGTCTATATTTTCAATTTGGGCTTCACATTGTTTTGTTTTTCCGATCTTTATATTTGATCTTCATGTCGACCCAATTACCCTCGCGAGGAAAATTTTAGGAGTTGAAGAATTGGACAATGACCTGTGGCGGCATTACGAGATTGATTTTGGACAATCATGGTTGGATGGAGATAAAATAAACGGAAGAGAATGCCAAAGGCATTATCACCACCCTTGATCAAACTTTGTTTATATTTAATTTATTATATCTTTTGACTGCATCTGTATATATTTGTAATTGTAAATAAAGATTGATCTAAATTGTTGAATAATAATAATATGATGAATTATGTAGCTCTCATAATGTCGATGCTACTCACTAAAAGTTGTGACAAAGTAGTGACTTTGGCCAAGTGGGTAGCATACTAGGCTTGGGTTCGATCCCCTTGAGAGAAGTTTTTTTTTATCTGTCCATTATGTCCGGGGTACACTCATACCTCGTGAGGTACTGAGGTATTGATAAGGGACTTCACAACCGAGTTCTCTCCCGCTCATGGTTTTATCAACACCAAATTGTCTCCCGTCGCGTCGCTTGCATTTTTACCTGATTTTATACCTACATAGTTTAGGCCTAGCATAAAAATTATAATCGAAACACCTAGGAATCATTAATATAGACCTGAGGCATGGCCTTCTATGTATTTTTCCTAACCCTATGATAAACCCAAGGCATGGCCTTCTATATATTTACCTAACCCTATTATAATCCCGAGGCATTGCCTTCTATGCATTATCCTTAACCCTATATACTATATTCCTGAGGCATGGCCTTCTATGTATTTTACCTAACTCTACTAAACACTGAAGGCATTGCCTTTCATTAGTTAGAGATTTAAAAGATTTCCTTATAAAAGGCCCATTCTTATATAAAAATGATAATTTTATAGTTTTCATTTTCTTAAATACCTAATGTAACAAAGCATGGTCTTATTTCTGGGAGAGATACTCGTGGTGACCCCTGCAACAAGCCGGAGAGAATTCGGGTAAGAAAAAGTCAACGGGAGAGAACTCATTACCTCACCTTGATAAGGTGATTACAAATTAATTTCTTTGGCATTTGTAAATCCAGGTGTTTTAGTGTCCCTCATAGGAGGCTCCGAGGTCTATTTAGCATTGAAAGATAAACCTAATCATGTGGAGAATAGAATCAAAAGATCTTGCATTGCAAATTTATATATTATTTACTCACTTTGGGGACTTAGGAACCAAATCTGTGATCTAAATACATATTGACCTTAGAAAAATTAAATACGTACTGCTAAAACTATATCTTAGAAAAGACAACTTGGTACATTCACATTTTCCCAGCTTATTTACTTTTGTCAGTCCTAATGTTTCAGTAGTGTATGAACCTATATTTTCGTACAAAAAGAACTGATATCCCCCAAAAACACCACTTCGTGGTTAAAAAAAGAAGAACGCCTCACTCAAAGAATGATTATAATTAGCTAAAAATAAATGATATCAAATTGAGAACACCTTGTCCCCTCTCTTTCTATATCCCTGCACTCCTCTCTGAATTTATTCCTCTTATGTTTAGCTTTATTTATCCTTTCTAGGGGTCATCCCAAACTTGATTTCTCTTTAAATTTACTTGTTGCACGGCAATAAAAAATGGCGGTCGCGGTGTAATTTTCTCGATTCAAATCAAATAACTTCAGAAAAATCATACTCCGACAGCCATTTTTTATTGCCGTGCAACAAGTAAATTTAAAGAGAAATCAAGTTTGGGATGACCACGAAGTGGTGTTTTTGGGGGGATATATAAAACAGAAAAAAGGACTACCTATGTTTGTTTGTCCGGAGTTGTTTAGCCAAAACAGTAAGAGATAGCGAAAAATGTCTCAGAATTGACCCCCCCAAAACCATTATCACTTTGTCCAGAAAAATTATAAAAAGTTCAAAAAGGCATTGCTGTCCAGCAGTACGGCCATGCCTTAGTAAATTTGAAATTTAGTCCCGTTGCAAAGCAGGGGCAAACGGCTAGTGAAAAATATGATCGGAATGGGAATGGACCCCTATTATTTTTTTATTCTCTATTCTCTATTTTTTTTTTTTTTTTTTTGTATTGTAGCGTAGTAGTAGTAGTAGTAGTAATGCTCTATTTAGACTGTCAGCGCAAGACAGGTAGTCCCATTATGCCAACAGTTTACGGACTATTTTAGCCAAAAGAAAAGAAAATGAGGATAATTTCTAGGTTTTCAAACCATAAATTCATTTATTATCTACTCATTCGCCTGGTCTGGCCACGGGTCTATGTATAATCGTCCATAATGGGGCCCAAATAGTTACCACCAAATTTGTCTCTCTTATCCCTTCTCCATCTCTTTTACCTTCAATAAACGTTCCTCCTATCAAAAAAAGAGAACAATTTCTAGATTTGAAACCATAATAAATTAATTTATTCACTCATTCGCCTGGTCTGGCCACAGTAGTGTGTGATGGGGCCCAAATAGTTACCATCAAAGTGGTCTCCATTATCCTTTCTCCATCTCTTTTACCCTCAACACACGTTCCTCGTACCAAAAATGTGAACAATTTCTAGATTTTCAAACCGTAAATTCATTTGTTAACCTGGTCTGGCCAGGGGTCTATGTAGTAGTGTGTGATGGGTCGCAAATAGTTACCATCAAATTTGTCTGTCTTATCCTTTCTCCATCTTTTTTACCCTCAACACACGTTCCTCCTACCAAAAAAGAGAACAATTTCTAGATTTTCAAGTCATAAATTAATTTATTATCTACTCATTCGCCTTGTTCGGCCACGGGTCTATGTAGTGGTTCACAATTTGTCTCTCTTATCCTTTCTCCATCTCTTTTACCCTCAATAAACGTTCCTCCTACCAAAAAAAGCGAACAATTTCTAGATTTTCAAACCATGAATTAATTAAATTAATTCACGCATTCGCCTAGTCTGGCCACGGGTCTATGTAATGGTTCACAATTTGTCTCTCTTATACTTTCTCCATCTCTTTAGCCTCAACTCACGTTCCTCCTATCAAAAATAGAACCATTTCTAGATTTTCAAACCATAAATTTTCCAAACTATAGTATTTTCCTTTACCCAAACTTGGTAGTATTTTTCTTTACCCAAACTTTGTAGTATTTTCCTTTACATAAACTTTGGGCTGAAAGGAATAATTTTCGCAAAGGGGGCAATATGCTACAAAAGGTTGAGAACCACTGTTCTAGATGTACAATGTACATGAATATCAGAACTTTATCTACTACTCAAATCACTTTATTATCTACACATTCGCCTGGTCCGGCCACGGGTCTATGTAGTGGTGTGTGATGGGGCCGGAAAAGTTGCTGTCAAATTTGTCTCTCTTATTCTTTCTCCTTTTACCCTCAAAACACGATCATCCTATCAAAAAAAGAGAACAATTTCTAGATTTTCAAACCATAAATTACTTTATTCACGCATTCGCCTGGATCGGCCACGGGTCTATGTAGTGGTTCACAATTTGTCTCTCTTATCCTTTCTCCATCTTTTTTACCCTCAACACACGTTCCTCCTATCAAAAAAAGTGAACAATTTCTAGATTTTCAAACCGTAAATTAATTCATTCACGCATTCGCCTGGTCTGGCCACGGGTCTATGTAATGGTTCACAATTTGTCTCACTTATCCTTTCTCCATCTCTTTAACCTCAACACACGTTCGGATAGTGGGCGATGAAAGGGATAATTTTCGCAAATGGGGCAATATGCTACAAAAGGTTGAGAACCACTGTTCTAGATGTACAATATACATGAATATCAGAACATTATATCTACTACTCAAATTAATTTATTATTCACTCATTCGCCTGGTACGGCCACGGGTCTATGTAGTAGTGTGTGATGGGGCCCAAATAGTTACCCAAATTTGTCTCTCTTATCCTTTCTTCATCAGTTTTACCCTCAACACACGTTCCTCCTACCAAAAAAGAGAACAATTTCTAGAATTTGAAACCATAAATTCATTTATTAACCTGGTCTGGCCACGGGTCTATGTAATGGTTCACAATGGGGCCCGAATAGTTACCATCAAATTTGTCTCTTTTATCTTCTCCATCTCTTTTACCATCAACACACGTTCCTCCTATCACAAAAAGAGAACAATTTCTAGATTTTCAAACCATAAATCAGTATATCAGTATAAACAGAAGAGTGCTAGATGTACTAGATGTAAATGAATATTGTACTAGTTGTACTAGATGTACTAGAATATCAGAACTTTATCTACTACTCAAAATTCATTTATTATCTACGCATTCGCCTTGTTCGGCCACGGGTCTATGTATTGGTTCACAAAAAAATTTGTCTCTCTTATCCTTTCTCCATCTTTTTTACCCTCAACACACGTTCATTCTATCAAAAAAAAGAGAACAATTTCCAGATTTTCAAGCCATAAATTAATTTATTCACACATTCGCCTGGTCCGGCCACGGGTCAATGTAGTGGTGAGTGATGGGGCCGGAAAAGTTGCTGTCGAAATCATACATGGTCATGAAGAAGGTGTTGTTCTTCGGGAAGGTCTCGTATTTGTACTCATCGGATCCACCGAAGCGTTTGTCGAAGATCTGTCCCGCCTCTTTCGTGTCGAACGAATCATAGTTAAACGTCGGTGGGTTCTCGAACGGGTATCGCTCCTCGGTGAGATTGTGAACGCTCTGCTGGTGCGCTCGGAACGCGCTCTGCCGGAATTTGTCGAGACAGAGGGCGCAGCGGACGCTGGGCTCGGTGGTCGTGGAGATGAGCCACTTGTCCGGGTGGTGCTTGTGGTAGTGGTGGTCAAGCTTGTCGTCCGTGTCTGGGGAGGGGAAGATTTTATTATTATTAAACAAGTTGGATCAAGTTTTATTTACAAAATAATGACATAGAATATATACATACATAGATATTAAAATTAAGAAAACAAAACTTGATCAAGGGCGGTGCTAATGCCAACGGCATTCTCTTCCATTATACATATCTTAATATATAAATGTCAAAGACACTCACTGACCACTGACCACTGACTGATCATCGCTCTACAGCCCAAACCGTAAGTCCTAGGAAGCTGAAATTTGGTAGGTAGCTTTGTCTTAGAGTCTAGATGTGCAATAAGACGGGATTTTTTGAAACTCCCACTACAACACCTGCCATTGGCGAAAAAGGATTTTTTGCTTTCACGGCCATGCCTCGGCCCGCAAAGCGGGCGACAGCCCGCTAGTTTAATGTATATGTATGATTTTATTTGTGGTGAAGCACAAGGCCTCTTCACAATTTTTGTGGATATAAGTATAAGTATAAGTATAAGTATAAGTATAAGTATAAGTATAAGTATAAGTATAAGTATAAGTATAAGTATAAGTATAAGTATAAGTATAAGTATAAGTATAAGTATAAGTATAAGTATAAGTATAAGTATAAGTATAAGTATAAGTATAAGTATAAGTATAAGTATAAGTATAAGTATAAGTATAAGTATAAGTATAAGTATAAGTATAAGTATAAGTATAATATAAGTATAAGTATAAGTATAAGTATAAGTATAAGTATAAGTATACGTATAAGTATAAGTATAAGTTTAAGTAGTGCTTTATTTAGACTGTCAGCGCAAGACAGGTAGTCCTATTATGCCAACAGTTTAACAAAGCACCTCTTTATTTATTTGAGTATAGATACAATGTAAATAAAATAAGAACCAGGTCATCGTGCGTGCAATGCCTAGCTCCCTAAAACACTCTGCCACGGTGACAACTGATTTTATTTATTTGTTTGTTCAACAAGACATTAATAACCCCCAAAAACACCACTTCGTGGTTAAAAAAATAAGAACGCCTCACTCAAAAGAATGATTATGATTAGCTAAAAATAAATGATATCAAATTGAGAACACCTTAACCCCTCTCTTTCTATATCTCTGCACTCTTCTCTGAATTTATTCCTCTTATGTTTATCTGTCTTTATCCTTTCTAGGGGTCATCCCAAACTTGATTTCTCTTTAAATTTACTTGTTGCACGGCAATAAAAAATGGCGGTCGGAGTATGATTTTTCTGAACCTATTTGATTTGATTCGAGAAAATTACACCGCGACCGCCATTTTTTATTGCCGTGCAACAAGTAAATTTAAAGAGAAATCAAGTTTGGGATGACCCCTAGAAAGGATAAAGACAGATAAACATAAGAGGAATAAATTCAGAGAAGAGTGCAGAGATATAGAAAGAGAGGGGTTAAGGTGTTCTCAATTTGATATCATTTATTTTTAGCTAATCATAATCATTCTTTTGAGTGAGGCGTTCTTATTTTTTTAACCACGAAGTGGTGTTTTTGGGGGGATATCAGTTCTTTTTGTACGAAAATATAGATTCATACACTACTAAAACATTATGAATAACAAAAGTAAATAAGCTCTGAAAATGTGAATGTACCAAGTTGTCTTTTTATTAAGATATAGTTTTAGCAGTACGTATTTAATTTTTCTAAGGTTAATATGTATTTGGATCACAGATTTGGCCCCCTGAGTCCCCAAAGTGAATAAATAATATATAAATTTTCAATGCAAGACCTTTTGATTCTATACTCCACATGATTAGGTTTATCTTTTAATGCTAAATAGACCCCGGAGCCTCCTATGAGGGACACTAAAACACTTGGATTTACAAATGCCAATGAAATCATTTTGTAATCACCTTATCAAGGTGAGGTAATGAGTTCTCTCCCGTTGACCTTTTCATACCCGAATTCTCTCCGGCTTGTTGCAAGGGTCACCACGAGTATCTCTCCCGGAAATAAGACCATGCTTTTTTACATTAGGTATTTAAGAAAATGAAAACTATAAATTTATCATTTTTGTATAAGAATCGGCCTTTTATAAGGAAATCTTTAAAATCTCTAACATAGAATGCCATGCCTCAGGAATATAGTAGGGTTAGGGATAATACATAGAAGGCAATGCCTCGGGTTTATAGTAGGGTTAGGTTATCATATTTGTGTTAATCACTATCGTGATATCACAACTACTCAAACTCCCTTTAATAAATCTACGCTGAATCCGGGACTTGAACCACCGACCTCCAGGTTACAAGTCCGCTGCCTTATCGATCAAGCTACAGAGGTCGGTTAGTAGGGTTAGGTAAATATATAGAAGGCCATGCCTTGGGTTGATCATAGGGTTAGGAAAAATACATAAAAGGCCATGCCTCAGGTCTATATCAATGATTCCTAGGTGTTTCGATTATAATTTTTATGCTAGGCCTAAACCATGTAGGTATAAACTCAGGTAAAAATGCAAGCGACGCGACGGGAGACAATTTGGTGTTGTTAAAACCATGAGTGGGAGAGAACTCGGTGGTGACGTCCCTTATTAATACCTCACGAGGTATGAGTGTACCCCGGACATAATGGACAGAGAAAAAAAACTTCCCTGAAGGGGATCGAACCCAAGTCATCGTGCGTTCAAGCCTAGTATGCTACCCACTTGGCCAAAGTCACTACTTTGTCACAACTTTTAGTGAGTAGCATCGACATTATGAGAGCTAATTCATCATATTTTATCTCCATCCAACCATGATTGTCCAAAATCAATCTCGTAATGCCGCCACAGGTCATTGGCCAATTCTGCAACTACTAAAATTTTCCTCGCGAGGCTAATGGGGTCGTCATGAAGATCAAATATAAAGATCAGAAAAACAAAACAACGTTAAGCCCAAATTGAAAATATAGAGCTAAAAAATTTCGTCCCCGCCAGGATTCGAACCCATGCTGACTGGGTGGCAAGAAAAAAACGGAAAAAAAAAGTTATGAATCTTTTCATGTCTTTCACGATTGTTGGGGGGTCTCGAAAATAGGGTTCCCGTTGGCCTAGTAAGTCAAACAAAAAGTCAAATCAATTTATTTTTCAACGTAGAGTCCATTTCTGCAATAAAAATCGCAATTTTTGAAATTCATGTTGCACTTTTCGCTGGCTGAAAGTACATGAAATGCATGGGAACTATGTTTTCCGTAACCTTACACTCTGCCGGGTTGTCTCTTTCTTTGTATAGGCGTTCTTCACACCTCGGCCGAGGTGTTTGATCAGCTGTGCCTAACTGATGAGTTCAAATAAGAACAAAACGATCGTCTTAGGCTGCTTCGAAGTTGAATATCACATATATAAATTGTAGCGATGAAAATTGGGCTAAATGTATTAAAAAAATAGATTTGATTTGATTCGGCGTTGCTACTATATGGTCGTTGACGTTTCTATGAAATTGATTAATTTAAAATGGGACCATCTACAGTACGTTTCCTATAATGTGTACAAAATTTCGTCGAAATTCGTTCAGTAGATTCCTTGTGTTATAAGGAATTTATCAAACAGATCGAAAGACAGACACAAAATCAAAATTGTTCAGAAGGTTATGAAACGTCCAGAAATATAAAAAAATCTGGTGTAAACATCACACGACTTTCCTTATCCCCCAAAAAGGATTCTGCCACTGGTGACTCAACAGTAACAGATAACTAAAAATAAATGCCGAATTCGTAATCAGCACTTCAAAATCATTGAATTTGATATGTCACAACCCCCAACTAGGATGAATGATAAAAAAGTTAGTCAAAGCGGGTCCCTCCAAAATACCGGTAAATTGAAGCTGAGGTCCAAAAAGTTCAAGATATCAAAAAAATGATCAGAATAGACCCCTATTATTTTTGCATTCTAAGAAAATGTTGTTCTACAACTTTTTTTGTATCTCTAACCAATTCAAAGAAGCGGCGCTTGCGGCTAATATTTGCGGCCCTGCGGCCGTGGAATGCGGCCGATTTCAACCAAAAGTTTCGTGGTTCGTCTGATGTATAAAATTAATTACCATACCAAATTTCAAGTCTCTATCTCCTACCGTTCTCGAGATATCCTGTTCACACACACACACAGACACACAGACAGACAGACAGACAGACGCACGGACCAATGGCTGAAAACAACTTTTTTGGTATCCTGAGGCTATGATTCGTCCAGAAATGTGAAAACCTGGGTAGGTCAAATTTTCGACGAATACAATACTTTCCTTATTTAGGATAAGGAAAGTAAAAATGAAATCGGAGCAAAAAATGTAAATATTTATATTTACAAAAAAGGATACATTATTTCCCATTTCTAATATTAGAAATTTATCGGATGTAAAAAACATTTTGTATAAAGTAGAAGGCCTCAGATATAATCTGATTTTGTACAAGATGCCATATACTATGTAACTATGCTGTGTGTAAATTTTTATTGTACAAATAAAGGCTTTTTACATTACATTTACATTACATAAAGTAGATTAAAAAAAATATCACCGTGGCCGACTGCCGAGTTACTTAGGGAAATTTAAGGATTCTGAGAGTGCTTTCTGGAATGACGCTTGACGCGCCTTGTAACACCCTGTATGCTGGATTTTCAGGTAAAATTTCAACCCCAGGCGAGAATGTTGTAATGAAATTAGTTCTGTTATATCTCTGTGTCCATCTCACAGAGATGCCGCACAGTAGGTATGGCGAAGAGAGGAAGGTTCTTAACCTTTGGTGTGGTAAAATATTTCAATCTGGAAAATGCTGTGAAGCTTGCCAAACAATGATGGTAACCATTGTTATTGAATTATTATTAATATTGTATGCTCAAGAGAGAGAGAAAAGGAGGAGGAGGAGGAGGAGAAGGAGAGGGAGAGAGAGAGAGAGAGAGAGAGAGAGAGAGAGAGAGAGAGAGAGAGAGAGAGAGAGAGAGACAGAGAGAGACACAGAGAGAGAGAGCTCTCTCAAGAGGTAAGCAAGAGAGAAAGAGAGAGGCAAACAAGAGACAAAGAGAAAGAAAAAGAGAAAGGGAGATCGAGAAAGAGAATGAGAAAGAGAGAGAGAAAAAGAAAGAAAAAGAGAATGAGAAAGATAGAGAGAAAAAAAGAGAAAGAGAAAGAGAGAGAGAAAGAGAGAGAGAGAAAGAAGGACAAGGATAAGAAGGATAAGGAGATAATATTTTTAAAATAAGATTAAGAAGAAGGAAGTAAAATAAGGAACAATATAATATGAATGGAAGAGATAATTTCTCTTCCATTTATAATTTCAATGGAACTCATGTAAATAATAATATTACCATAGTAATACCTATGTAATTATATTTATGGTTAGTATACCTATTTATAAATATAAAGGGTGGGGTGAAAGAGATTGCCGTAGGCAATAACCTCGTCCTTTAGTTATGACATTAGTATTATTTTCTTCTTTGTTATTTATGTATCAATTTTTCCAAATATTTTTACATTTTTTTTATTTTATTTTAAATTTTGTTCTGAAGTAACTTTGTCCTCCGAATGAAGATTTACGTAATAATTATAATAATACTTTGTAATACTTACTTAATAAATATAATTTTAGGTAGATGTATTGCATACCCTAAAAATATCCTTGAGTTTCATTTTCCAAAAAACATGAAAAAAATTAACTTTTTTCAAAGAACATTTTACCAGAAAATCCTTCGGGCTTCTTTACTTTTCAGAGTTTCCAGACTTTCTCTCTCTCTCTCTTTATCTCTCTCTCTCTCTCTCTCTATCTCATTATATATCCGTCTCTTACTTGTATCTCTGTCTCTCTTACCTACGCACTCTCTCTATATTTTCTCCAGTTTCCTTTTTCTAATTCTGCATCTCTCATTTCTTCGTATCTTTGAAATACTCTACAATTCTTTTTTCTCTTTGTTTCATTCTCTAACTTTGTATTATTTTATCAAGCACAATTTGTATCAAACAATTAAAGTCAATTAAGTTTTTATCAGCACATTATTTTGAAGGCTAACAAAGCTTAACCCATCAAATTTTTATACTCTGATGCGTAAAAAGCCTTTGACTTTGTGATCAGAAATTTTATTGAAGTATCAGGAGTTTCTTTGTAGTAATATTTAGTAATTTAAAGTTGTGATATAAACATAATTATAAAAGTATAAAAAATCACGTAAAATCGAAGGCACACACATTTCTGTCAGGAATTCCTCAGGTATTTAATGCTAGTCCGATTTATTTTAATCTCTCAATTTCAAAGTTGCTCATGTTTAATTTTTTTCCCCATAAAAAAATCATGTTCTCATTTTGTCAGTAATATACTGCATATTAGGAATAATGAGTCCCTAATGGGACTATTTCCAGCAGTAAGACCATTACTTAATTAGATGCAGTAAAAATCTTATATGGGAGGATAATTTGTCATGTCCCAACTGGGTTGGACCCTACTCCTCTGGCTTACCAAACCAGGTCCAACTTCAATTTCTTTTTTCATTATTATTCTAAAGAAGGGAATACCGTTGGCATTAGCACCGCCCTTGATAAAGCTTTGTTTTATTAATTTCAATTTCTATGTAATTTATTGTAAATAATACTTGATCTAACATGTTATAATAATAACACTCATCTATATTAGATTTAAGCTTGCATTTGGTAAAAAATTTGTTATTTGTATAGATATAGTAAACCCCTCTATGTGATTATCTCTAACCCTCAAATGCCAAGTTCATCTAATTGCAACAATACCAAATTACGATTGAACATAAATGTCCCGGTAACTCAGTGGTAAAGTCGGCACTCTGTGAATCCAAAGTTTCTAGAGGTTGTGGGTTCGAAACCCAACCGGGACATGACAAGTTATCCTCCCATTTGGGATTTTTACCACATAATAATATGTCTTGGTCTTACTGCTGGAATAATGGGACTTTAGTAGTCTTAATCGGGCAGTATAAATAAAGAGATATTATTATTATAGTTAAAGCCCGGATTTTTGCATATTGCATATTTGCATATGCAATTGCATATTTTGGCTGGTTTTTCGGATAGTGCATATTTGAGCAAAATCCTGCATATTTCAAAAATATTGGACAAATATTGCATATTTCGGGGTTTATTAGGGGGAAAAATTCGGTAAGTAGGTATCCACTCAGAGCTACCGAAGTCCATTAAAATCTTAGGACGAAAATCGTAAAATCACATTTTAGAGTGTACCTACCTACCTTCATTGTGAAGTGATGTGGGTACCTACCAAGTACTGACAAGCAGCTAACCTGCTAGCCTACTGAAACAAGATCAAACGTGTCGTAACGCGTCTGCAATACTCTCATCTGCACTTCACGTATCAGCAGGGTAGGATAGGCAGGGAGAGGGGTAGGTACCTACATGTATTGTATTTCTTTCTCTGTTCTCTTTCCTCTCTATTAGTTTTCGGCTGTTTTCTACTTGCAGTGAATTTATTGTGTTTGTAAACGATTAAATTTTCTATTGATTTTTACTGGAGAAAGGTGTATGCATAACGGATTCTCTAGTTAAAGGAATCGATTATTTTGAGTTTAAAATATAATTTGCATTTTTGACTTAGGTAGATAGGTACTAACTTTACAATGCCAGTTGACAAAAGTAAAATTAAGTCCTGGCTGAGTGAGTTTACGGGTAGACATTTTTGTTTACATTTTTGCATATATTAAACTTTTTGTTTACATTTTTGCATATATTGGGCATTTTGTTTGCATATGCAATTGCATATTTTAGCCTTTTTTTGCTGCATAAAATCCGGGCTCTAATTATAGTAAACCCTCATATGTAATTATCTTATGCCCTCAAATTCCAAGTTCATCTAATTGCAACAATACCAAATTGCGTTTGAACATAAATTTGAATGCCGAAAAGAATGCCGAAGGCATTATCACCACCCTTGATCAGGCTTTGTTTATATTTATTTCTAACTTGTTACCATGTTCATTGTATATAAAAGATGTAAATAAAGCTTGATCCAAAAGTTTATAAAAAAAAATAAAAATAAAAATAAAAAAAATATACTCACCATACTTGTTGAAGCAGAACAGACACTGGTAGTACCTCAGCTGAGATGTGTCGGGGTCCAGAGTGATCTCGGGGTTAGACGTGTCCTGATAGGTGACCTCCTTCATGATTTGCTTCCAGTTCTTCACGTGCTCGTCCAGGGCCGCAGGGTGGGCGGCAGACGGTTGTCACTCCATTCCAGGGGCTCGAATGAGTAGGAGTCTGAAAGAAATTTGTTTATTTTTATTTTTTTATTTATTTTTATTATACTGATTAAAATAGAGAGGTTAGTTGATGGCATGTATATTCAGAACTATTTCCCTGCTGATGAGAAAGAAAAAGAGAAAGAGAAAGAAAAAGGAAAAGAGAAAGGGAGATCGAGAGAGGGAAGGGGAGAAAGAGAAAGAGAAAAAGAAAGAGAAAGAGAGAGAGAAAAAAAAGATAAAGAGAAAGAGAAAAAGAAAGAGAAAGAGAGAGAGAGAAAAAAAAGAGAAAGAGAAAGAGAAAAAAAAAGTTGAAAAGTTAACATATTTGTGTTAATCACTTTCGTGATATCACAACTACTCAAACTCGCTTTACTAAATCTACGCTGAAACCGGGACTTGAACCACCGACCTCCAGGTTACAAGTCCATCGCCTTATCGATCAAGCTACTGAGGTCGGAGAAAGAGAAAGAGAAAGAGAAAAAGAAAAAGAGAAGGAGAAAGAGAGAGAGAGAGAGACAATATTTAAAATGAGATTAAGAAGAAGGGAGCAAAATAAGGGATAATATATAATATAATATGAATGGAATGGATAATTATTTCTCTTCCATTTATAATTTCATGTGTCCTGATAGGTGACCTCCTTCATGATTTGCTTCCAGTTCTTCACGTGCTCGTCCAGGGGCCGCAGGGTGGGCGGCAGACGGTTGTCACTCCATTCCAGGGGCTCGAACGAGTAGGAGTCTGGAAGATTTTTTTTTTTTAATTTTTTTTTTGTAAGATCCCTCCATCCACCCCTGTTGGGCGATTGACAGCAGGTGCCCCCTTTCAATCGCCCAACAGGGGTGGATGGAGGGATCTTACAAAAAAAAAAAAAAAAAAAAAAAAAAAAAAAAGATAACATATACAAAGGTATTTTTCCTAAGCTAAAGTTTCTAAGAATGAAGCTAAAAATGAGAGAAGTGTCAATGAAGGATGAGCCCGTAGGAGTCTGGAAGTTTTTTTTTTTGTAACAGGATAACATATACAAAGGTATTTTTCCTAAGCTAAAGCTTCTAAGAATGAAGCTAAAAATGAGAGAAGTGTCAATGAAGGATGAGCCCGTGGAGAAATGAGTTGTTGTTGTAGCCAGCTTGGCTACAGCTGGGGGGATATGACTGTCTCCAGCCAACTGTAATGGAAAAGTTGATTTGTTCCGAACCACATTTTTCTGTAAGCGATCAACCATCATGAGTACTTGGACTTTTCTTTATAAGCCATTAAACCCTTAGGAAACTTCAAGCTAGCCTGGCTTGTAAGGGTTGACTAGTTCATCCGTTTATAGTCCTCTGGCGAGACACCGGTTTTCTCCCTGTTTAACGTGCCCCAGTCAGAAATAACTCATGAAGAATGCCTCAAACCTATGTAATTTTAATTATAAACAAAATTAAAATGATTATTTATTTATTTAGAAACACTTTTTTAGTAGAACATAAATATACAGACAAATAATGGTAAAAATTAAATATAAAATTGACAATATTCATAATATAAACAAGAAAAAAATAAACAAAATATATTCATAATTATGTCCTGACTAAAGGGCGGGGTTATTGCCTATGGCAATCTCTTCCACCCAACCCTTGTGTCAATGAAGGATGAGCCCATGGAGAATGCCTATGTACATAGTTTGAATTCTTCTTCTTTCACTTTGCCTTTTCCCAAACTTACTTGGGGTCAGCATTTGTTCCATGAATACTTTCCTTCCATATCCTCTTTTCGCCAGTTCTTCTCTCTTAGGTCTTCTTCAACTTTGTAATTATAAATAAAAACAAAATTAAAATGATTCTTACTTATCAAAGCTAGGAGTATGATCAATATAATATGAATGACTCTTTGAGTTCTCCACTGAAATGAAGCTACATCTAGCAAGGTTAGAATTTTTTTAATGACCACTACTGACCATTACTGGAAGACCTTGTGGACAACTAAGACAGGTCCAATGGTCATGTTAAAGAAACGTTCAAAGCACTTACCCAAAGAAATACTCTCGTTGGTCAACCAGACGTCTTTGGTCGTCATGTTTGCCTTTCTCCATCGATTCCTGATCTTCCACTGAATATAGTTCGTCGTCGTATGTGTGCTGCCCTCGTGTGTGTGATGTGCTCGGGTACCAGCGACGTTTCCATGGTTACGTGTTACAGCGTGATGCCCTCCGTGAGAACCGGAGCTTCTATGATGCGCTCTAGCGTTCGTTTTTCCGTCGTGTGACTTCGGGTTTCCTTCGTGTTTCTTCGTGACTCCCGAAGTCTGCGCGAAGTGGATGCAGAAGAGAACGAAAATTGTCGAGAGACAATGTCGGGCACCGATTGTCTGCATGTTGGGGGATTCTTTATCGGGAATGTCGTAATGCAGATGTGATACGAGGATGAGGTGTTGAGTTCTGTGAACAGTGAAGATGATTGCCTAGTTTCATCTGAAGGTAAGAGCAGACACTTGTTCGGCTCAGATCGTCCGGACTTCGTATATTGTTATTATTTTTATTTATTTTTTACTAACGTCTACACTGTTACCCGATTCACACAAGATATTGTGTGTCACTAAATAACAGCAATAAGTGACGTGAGAGAACAGCAATAAGTGACGTGTCTCATTAAATAAGGACATGGCTTTGTTTACTAAAATCCACGATCCAAACGATCGCTCTTTCAAAAATTCAACCATAAATGAAATTTCGATTGAATTTGACACAAATTCACAAGATGATAACAGCAACTGCTATAACAAAAGTTGAAATGACAAAGATGATAGTAGCTACAGCTATAACAAAAGTAGCAACAATTATAACAAAAATGTAATAACAAAGATGATAGTAGCAACATCTATAACAAAAGTTGAAATGACAAAGATGATATTAGCAACAACTATAACAAAAGTTGAAATGACAAAGATGATAGTAGCAACAACTATACTAACCAAAGTTGTAAGGACAAAGATGATAGTAGCAACAGCTATAACAAAAGACACAGTTGCACAAGTGGGTCAGGAAATGGGTCACCGCCTTTACAGCTTTCTAGCAGATTATTTTATTACTTTAATGTTTAAATAGTTGTTGCTTTTGATAAGAAAATAGCGAGGTGCAAGAGAATCTCAACCCAAATCCCAACCCTTTTGCTATACTTTCTTTGGCAAAAGAAGGAAATTCTGTTGGACTGTGAACCAAATAATGTTGCATTAAAAAAAAAACATATTCACAACTTAAGTTCTAGCTTTATTTATATTTTTTTTTTACATAGAATCTTAGTTACATGGGTAGGTAAATAAGGTGGCATGAGAACGAAGATGCCTCTTGAGACATATTGTATAAGTCAGACAAGAAGTCAAATTGATTCCTTTTTCAACGTAAAGTTCTACAATAAAAATTGCACTTTCTGAAATTCATGTAAAACTTTTGCTGGCTGAAAGTACTGAAATACATGGGAAACTATGTTTTCCGTTACCTTACACTCTGCGGCGCTGTCTCTTTCTTTGTATAGGCGTTCTTCACACCTCGGCCGAGGTGTTTGATTTGTGATTGGTGGATGATCCGATTTGAGGAAGGGTCTTGCCCTTTTACCAAACTAGTGCGTTAACCACTTGACTACCAGTGCACATTATTATTATGTGGTCAAAATGCAAATGAGAGTGTAACTTGTCATGTCTCGGCTGACATAATATAAAACTACTAAACTAGTTGGAACTCTTTACAAAAAAGCAAAATTCCAAGCCAAAATTCAGTCGGATATATTTTTTTTTATGTTTAAATTGTAAGCCAACTCCACTAAAATTTGTAATACCAAAAATACAAATAAACATTAAATTAAATTAAAATTAAAACTACTAAACTAGTTGGAACTCTTTACAAAAAAGCAAAATTTCAAGACAAGTCGGACGTGGATACCTGTGTCTGTCCCGGTAGCTCAGTGGTAAAGGCGGCACTCTATGAATCCAGAGATTCCAGAGGTCGCGGGTTCGAAACCCAGCCGGGACATGACAAGTTATCCTCCCATTTGGGATACCACATATTAATTCGTCTTGGGCTCACTGCTGGAATAATGGGACTTAATAGTCCTAATCGGGTAGTATAAAAAAGGCCATATATTATTATTATAAGAGAACTCAACGGAGTGGATTTTTTTCAGGGAAAAAAAACTTGGACACCCTGTATAAAGAAAATCTGACATTTTCTCTTTTTATTTCACCAAAATTTCTCTTTACCTCCCACCCTGCCCTCTAAAAAAGCTTTGTTAAAAACACCCAGCGACAATAACGATAATGTCATTAAGTTTTAAAATTTTCAAAAGTGTTTTTTTTTTTTCGTCTTCTTTGAAAAGTAACAAAGAAGTCTCATTAAGATATCGACAAGAGATGTGGGGGGATCCCTCTTTGACAAAAAGAGGGATCAAGAAAGAGATTGAAGAGAGAGAGAGAGAGAGAGAAAGAGAAAGAAAGAGGAAGAGAAAGAGAGAGAAAGAGAAGAGGAGAGAGAGAGAGAGAGAAGATAGAGATGAGAGAGAAAGAGAGAGAGAGAGAGAGAAAAGAGAAAGAAGAGAGAGAAGAGAGAGAGAGAGAGGGAAAGAGAGAGAGAATAAAATTGTGTTTGAGAGAGAGATAAGGGAGAGAGAGATAGAGAGAGAGAGAGAGTGCTCGAGAAAGAAAGATAGAGAGAGAGAAAGAGAATGAGAGAGAGGATAGCCTAGGAGAGTGAGAGAGCATGATAGAGAGATAAAAAGGATTAAAACGAGACGAGGGACAGTCAGTTAGAAAATATAGGGGGGGGGAGGGGGGGGGGTTGACAAAGAGAAGGATCGAGAAGGAGAAAGAGAGAGAGAGCGAGAGATGGAAAGAAAGAGAGAGAGAGAGAGATGGAAAGAAAGGAGAGAGAGAGAGGGGATGGTAAAGAAGAGAGAGAGAGAGAGCGAGAGATGGAAGAAGAGAGAGAGAGAGAGCGAGAGATGGAAGAAAGAGAGAGAGAGAGAGCGAGAGATGGAAGAAGAGGAGAGAGCGAGAGATGGAAGAAAGGAGAGGAGAGAGCGGAGATGATAAGAAAAAAGTAAGGAGCGGAGATGGAAAGAATGGAGAGGAGAGAGCGAGAGATGGATGAAAGAGGGGGAGGAGAGGCAGAGAAAGTGACTAAAAAGAGGGTAGGTAAGAGAGATTTACGAAAGAGAGGGAGGAGAAGGGAGAGTAGGGGGGAAAGAGAGAGAGTAGGAGGGAGGGAGAGAGAGAGTAGGAGGGAGGGAGAGAGAGAGTAGGAGGGAGAGAGAGAGTAGGAGGGAGGGAGAGAGAGAGGGAGGAAGAGAGAGAGTAGGAGGGAGGGAGAGAGAGAGGGAGGAAGAGAGAGAGTAGGAGGGAGGGAGAGAGAGAGTAGGAGGGAGGGAGAGAGAGAGTAGGAGGGAGAGAGAGAGAGTAGGAGGGAGGGAGAGAGAGAGGGAGGAAGAGAGAGAGTAGGAGGGAGGGAGAGAGAGAGAGGAGGGAGGAGGGAGAGAGAGAGTAGGAGGGAGGGAGAGAGAGAGTAGGAGGGAGGGAGAGAGAGAGTAGGAGGGAGGGAGGAGAGAGGGAGGGAGGGAGGGAGGAGAGGAGGAGGAGGGAGGGAGAGAGAGAGAGGGAGGAAGAGAGAGAGTAGGAGGGAGAGAGGGAGAGAAGGGAGGGAGAGGTGGGGATGATCACAGGTGTTTATAAAAGTTAAGGATAACTCTGGGAATTAACAGGATCCTGGTCATAGGAGAGGGGGGGTGTTGAAGGGGGAGGGGGAGAAATAATAAAAAAAGAAGTGGGAGAACGGGGGAGGAAGGGAGCAGTGGGAATTTTTACCAAGCAGAGCAGGGAGAGAGGGAGAAAAAAGGGATTTTTTCTGAGAGAGAGAGAGAGAGAGAGAGAGAGGGAGAGAGAGAGAGAGGAGAGTGGAAGAATGTGAGTAATAATTAATACAAGTGTAGGGGGAGAGACAGTGGGAAATATTATTGGGAGCTGAGCAGTGTGGGAGGGAGAGAGAGAGAGAGGGAGAGAGCGATAGAGAGAGAGATTGAGAGAGAGGGAGAATGAGAGTAATTAATACAAGTGTAAGGGGGGGGGGGGGGGGGGGGGGGCAGTGGTAAATATTATTCGGAGCCGAACAGTGTGGGAGGGAGAAAAAAAGGGATTTTTTCCCGAGAGGGAGGGAAAGTGGGAATTAATATAATTGGAGAGCGGTGGGAGAAGAGGAGTGGGTTGTGAAAAATATTGGGGATGGGAACAAAAAAGGGATATTTCCCTCAGAGGGAGGTATATAGGAAGGCTAATATTTCTACTGTTTTACAAGGACACAATTTATGAATTCTATAAGTGCTAACATGAAAAAGATCCAAATTTTTCAACTTTGAAATATTTTCACTCGAATGTAGTTATAAACAAAACTACAGAATACACCACACACTGGACACGGAAGGAGCCCATATAATTGCTTCAAGGCGTCTTCAGGGGTTAAAACTCCTTTCACCACCCTAATTATCATGGACACGGAAAAAAAAGAGAAGGATTGATAACAAACTAGGAGGTCATCTCAGTAAAGGCTCCTGAGCCAACAGTATTTAAAGTATTTTTACCATTCAAAATTTGGTGACAGTTGTTTATAAGGGATACCTTCCGATGTACTCGTTTTGACCTAGATTCAAAACGAGATTTAGTGTGCTATCAGTACCGATATTGAGAACTATTACCTGCTGATGAGAGAAAAAAAGCTCGAAACAGCTGTCCAGGTATGTTCTGATATTCATGTACAATTGTACATCTAATACAACTACTCACTTTTCTGTTTATATTGATATACCTACTATAATAATATCATACATTATACGTATATTATTATTTATTATCCGCCTTTATTAAGCCAGCCTCCGTGGCGTAACGGTTATGACTACTGAATTCGATCTCCGATCGGAGCAGACTTTTCATACATACAATTCTGTTCCCTCGTTATATATGAGGGTGGCATTTCCGCCCCTACCCAGGCTGTGTGAGGTTTATGTGGGTAGCTGGTACGATTCCTAGCGAATGGAGAGTAAAACCCCCGTCCTAATCCAGGACGTTAAACAAAATAAAATCGTTGGCGTTAGGAAGGGCATCCAGCCGTAAAAATGTGCCAAAACCAACCAACCTCAACCCAGTCGACCCTACTTGAGCGGGATAAGACAGAGTAAAAGAAGAGGAAGAAGATTATTTATTTTAACATGTGCCTATCAGGAATAGTACCTATGCCAAAATCAACCAACCTCAACCATGAGGTTGAACTACATCGACCCTGCTTGAGCGGGATAAGACAGAGTAAAAGAAGAAGAAGAAGAAGAAGATTATTGACATTTTCATGTCTTTGCTCTGGCACATAACCAAAATTATGTAACGAAATTATGTAACGAAATTATGTGACGAAATTATGTGACGAAATTATGTGACGAAATTATGTAACGAAATTATGTGACGAAATTATGTAACGAAATTGTGTAACGAAATATTAAATTATAAAAAGAGAGAAGAGAAAAGTATGTGTCATGCGCACAATAACGAAATATTAAATTATAAAAAGAGGAGAAGAGAAAAAGTATGTGTCATGCGCACAATACGAAATTTGGTCAGTTAAGTTTTAGACCTTGAATAGTAAAGATGAAAATGTCCCAATGGTTGCAGACTCGTATGCAAGCGTTTTTGACATTTTTTACTAGAGTTTACTAGAAAGGAGGGGAAATTTCCTAATCCAATAAAAAAACAGAAATATTTATTGTAATATGTACCTATCAGGAGTAGAACATCAAACATTTTCACTTACCCTTTCGCTGTGTCTACACATTTTGTCCAACACTACATTTTCAAAACACAAAAGCAAAATTGGTTTTTAACCTCGATCGTTATTTCTGTTGCTTTTTTTTCAATCCCGATTTCCCAAACCTTAATCACTATCACTTTTTCCGCTTTAAACCCAAGAACATAATTTGTTTTTATTATTTTTTTTCTTTCAAAATTTAATTATTTTTTATTTAGGTATTTATTTATTTTTTTAGAAAAGAAAACTAAGCTTGATAGAATTTTCTTTCAAAATTTGTGTCCTCGATCTCTTTTTCACTGTCAAGTGAAATTTTTAATTACGATTTTCGTTCGTTTTACATTTTTTTTAATTTATTTTTTCCCCCTTAGTTTGTCTATATTTTTTTTTTCATTTGGTTTCTCGACCTAGCATTAAGACTGTAACGTTCTTGTACACAGGGTGCCTTTTACTTAGCGTCTTTTAAGTTTTTAATGTAATTGGTTGAGTTTCGTGGTGTTTGTTGTTGTTTTGGATGTTGTATTTGTTGTTTTTGTAATGTTGTTGTGGATGTTGTATTTGCTGTTGTTATTGCTGTTGTTTTTATTTTTTTATAACAAAAATAAAAGCAACAGCTAAAACAACAACAAAAACAAATACAACAATAACAAAATAAACATGAAAATAGTAAAAATAAATTACAAGTATGAGTTTTAAAATAAAAAGATTATTGCCTGAGGCAATATCTGTCATCAAACACATACGATTGCCGATTGTCGCTTTATTATTTTTTTGTTTTTTCCCCCCCATCTTTCATCTAATGTTTAAATACTATATGTATTGTAAATTGTATACTTTTATACCATTGACGTTGTATGAAGCCCTTGGGCATTATATATGCAATAATAATATAAAAAAAAAAATTAAAAAAAAAAAAAATAATAGGCATCGTCAATTTTCATTTTTAAATTTTTACATAAAAAAATTCTACTATTACATTATTATTACTTCCGAGAAATTTCTTCTATTTGAAATCGGAAGTATTGTGTTCGTTTTTGTAAAATAAAAAATGGTTTTTGCTCCGATTTTAATTCTTTTGATATTTCTGGACGTTTTAAATTTTTACTTCCTGTAGAGTACAATGTGTGGGTTTCCCTGTATAGGACAATGTCAGGTGTCATCAGATAAGGCGAATACTTCGAAAGAGCCGACTCCAGTAATAGTCCAGCTCTCCTGTGTCTAGTCCACCTGGGGAACTGCTAGCACTACCATACAGACCACAAAGAGACAAGAATATTGCACAGAGTAGTGTTTTTTTTTTTTTTGGTTGAAGGCAGGAGAGAAAATGTTTTAAAGACACCCAGGTCCATCCTGACTTGGGGTGTGGGGAAACTCAACTTCTCCAATAGCTAACCGTACCTGGAACCGAAAAATATCATTACTTCAAGTGCGACCCTCACATAATATAATAATAATAATACTCTTTAGTGGAAGGTAACTCCAGGCGACCACCAGGCGAGGTTAATGCTCAAAGCATTTTCTACTACCTAACCTTCAGAGTCTTATTATTATGTGACTAAAAACTCAAATAAATGAAGAAAAATTCCTGGACTGGGTGGGATTCGAACCAACGCAACGTTAACCACTTGACTACCAGTGCACCACTTTCTTTGTGTTATTACGTCACAATTCAAGTGGGCAACGCAGAATCACAGAACTTTACCACTTAATATGTACAATATCTTGTTTTAAATTTTTTGCCTATGATTCTGCCACTGGTCGCTTCTTCTCATCAAAACGGCTACTATTATCATCATTATTTAACAATTTATTAGTAAACTATATGTTTCTGCAACACAGGACATGAAAAAAAAGAACACAATAGAATAAGTAGTAAACCAAGGGGCGAGGTTAAAGCCTGCGGCTTTCTCTTCCACCGAACCCCATCTAGTTTACTCAGTTTTCCTCACGAGGTATGAGTGGACCCCGAGCATCCAAGTGCAGATACATGATCCTGATCTACCTGATTCTGTCTGATCATCCCAAGATAAGATATCCCCGTTTTCTCATAGGCTGGGGGAGGTTAATCTGAGTGGCAGTTTTGTGGGTTACCAGCGAGAAAGCGAAAGAAAAGAGGGAGAGAGAAAGAGAGGAGAGAGAGGAGGAGAGAGAGAGAAGAGAGAGGAGAGGGGGAAAGAGAAAGAGAAAGAGAAAAGAGAAAGAGAAAGAGAGGAAAGAGAGAAGAGAGAAGAGGAAAGAGGAAAGAGGAGAAGAGAGAAAAGAGAAAGAGAAAGAGAGAGAGAAATAGAGAGAAAAAGAGAGAGAGGGAGAGAGAGAAAGAGAGGAGGAGAGAGAGAGAGAAGGGAGAGAGAAAGAGAGGAGAGAGAGAAAGAGAAGAGAGGAGAGAGAGAGAGAGATAGAGAGGGAGAGAAAGAGAGAGAGAAGAGAGAAAGAAGGGAAAGAAGAGGAGAGAGGAGAGAGAGAGAGAGGGAGAGGAGAGAGAGAGAGAGAGAGAGAGAGGAGAGATGGATAGTAATAAATTAACGTACGACATGTCTGTGTGTAACAATAATAATAATAATATATTTTCCATGTGTGGGCAAGATAGTGACGTTCCCTGGGGTAAAAGAGAGAGAAGAGAGAGAGAGAGAGAGAGATAGTATATAGTGAAACAAAGAGAGAGAAAAAGTGTAGAAAATTAGATGGATAGAATAAAGAAAAAAACATGGTGAGAAGATGTAATTTATCATAGGATAGAATAAAAGAGAGAAAGATAAAGTGTGAAATAGAATTAGATAGGAAGAGGGAGAAAGAGAGATAAGATAAAGAGGGAGAAAGAGAGATTATGAAGTGAAAGAGAAATAGATAGATTGATAAAATAGAGAGAGAGAGATGAGACAGACATAATAGATAATATGAGTGAAAGAGAGGAGAGAGAGAGAGAAAGAGAAGAAATAGAAGGAAAGAGAGGAGATAAAAATATATCTACTGAAAGATAAAAAGACAACATAGCGAGAATAGTGATAGCCAGTAGTAGGGGGGGGGGGGGGATTAATGAGGAAACCATGTTTCCAGCAATTCCACTCTCTCAATTTCATTCTAATTTCCAGGGGGACATCTAATATTTTAACACCCCCCCCCCCCCCCCCCCCCCCCCCCCCCCCTTCCCGTCTTCTCTCAAGCCTATTATTCCTTGGGACACAACCGCCCCCCCCCCCCCCCCCCAACCACTCTTTTTCCTTAAGTCTAATATTCTTCCCCCTTTAAGCACCCCCCCCTTAAATCTCCCCTTCATCTTCTGAGTTTAATATTGACGGGGAACCTCTTCTACCCTCCCCCCCCCCTCAGTTTCTATTTCGTAAAATTTCCATGATATCAATTTGTTGCGAAGCCTTACTGTGGAACTTATTATTATTATTGTTTAAAAAATGATATAAATAATATTGTGATAATAATACTCTTTAGTGGAAGGTAACCACCAGGTGAGGTGAAAGATTTTTTTGGAGCCAAATTGGGACACGGTCGATTTAACACATTACTGGGGGGAGGGGGGGCCTTAGCGTCCCGAAGAGATCGCTCGGGACAGCGGGACGACAAACGGCTCCAAAGCGGGACGTATGGTCACCCTAGGCAAGCATTTTCTACCACCTAACCACTTGACTACCATTGCAGCAGAGCTGATATTATCAGCCTCAGCTAAGTAACGTTTGCAACTTCTGTCCGTAGTCCAGAGTTCCTGACTTCGATCCCCGGTTCCCGGGTCTTTTTTGTTTTATTTATTTTAGTTATTTTCTTTTTTTTTTTGGTTATTTTTTCACGTATTCTACCCGAATACGTAAATCCGGCATTCGCTTGGACTGGGTGAGGTTACTGTGGATAGCTGTGTCGATTTGTAAAAGAAGAATTGTAGTTCTCTGATAACTGGGTCAATAGATTAGAAAAGTATAAAATGAAAACACAACGATTGGGATAGCATAGGTTTGCAAGTTGGTTGAGATTTATGTCTAAATAAAGAGTAATATGATAACCTAAACTTATGCTCCTTCAGGGCTGTACAATACAATGTGCACTGGTAGGCAAGTGGTTAACGCGCTAGTCTGGTAATCCCGGTAGCGTAGGGATCCGTTGGTTCGAATCCCACCCAGTGCATGAATTTTTCCTCATTAAATTGAGTTTGTGACCACATAATAATAAGAATCTGAAAGTTAGGTGGTAGAAAATGCTTTGAACATTAACCTCGCCTGGTTACCTTCCACTAAAGAGTATTAATATTATCATTATTATCTATTCTTATGTGGTCATCAGTATAGTATAATCAGTATGAACAGAAAAGTGAGAAGTTGTATTAGATGAACATGAATATCATATTGTCACAGTCATTTTGTACTCAAACAATAGATAAAAAAATGTAGCATGGTCGGGGTTCGATCGAGCGGATCCGTGAGTCCAGATCCTGCCGAGGGTTGTAGGAACCTTTCCCGCCCAGCTCAGGCTTAGATAGTTTTATGTGGGTGCAATTTCCAACTGCTCGGGTGGGATCGTGATTTTCCGGTTGCGATTGAACTCAGTAGGGCGTGGTTTTCCTGGTTCGTCGTGTGGTGGTACCTGGGAAAAAATATTATTATTATTATAAATAAATGTGTTTATTTGTCTTATTATATTACAATTTTAGTGGGTAGCGCAGAATTATAGGACTTTTCCATATGTTTAATATCCCAATATCTTATTTTTGCCTATAATTCCGCCACTGGTCGCTACTAACATTAAAGCAGCTACTCATTTTTCCTCACGAGGTATGAGTGGACCCCGAACACCGAAGTACAAAAACCTGTCCCACTGGGGATCGAACCGAGGTCACCGTGCGTGCAATGCCTAGCGCGGTAACTCACTCTGCAACGGTGACTACTTTATTATTATTAATATTTCAAATTCTCTAACATCGACTGATTTCTAATCCAAGTCAGTTCAAAACTTTTCTGAGGATATGGGCAGTAAAAAGTTATCATATTTGTGTTAATCACTTTCGTGGTATCACAATTACTCAAACTTGCTTTATTAAATCTTCGCTGAAACCGGGACTTGAACCACCGACTTCCAGGTTACAAGTCTGCTGCCTTATCGCTCAAGCTACTGAGGTCGGTGTAAAAAAAAGAAAGTAAAATTTAAATATTCCCAAAGGTGAGTAGTATGTAAAAAATTTATAAACGCCTTTTTACTATTGAGTTATGCAATGTGCAATACACAATTCGAGTTTCACTCCACTAAACACAGTACGTTCTGTCCATACAGTTATTATTATGTCAATTATTAACCCTTCATAAGCACACTTTTTCTTTTATAAAAATTCTGCGTCATTTGAATCGAACTCATGATCTTTGGACCACGGGCACTAGTCACAAAACCGTTACACCAAGGAGGCTGGTTAAGAACGTAGCTTGATTTCGGGGCACATAGGATATTTACTATAGGAATATTGTATTTTTTTTTTGATTTAACATCGATATCAACTTTAATCTATATTAACCTTACCCAGCTGGGTTGTGTGAGTTTGATGTGAGTAGCTGGTTTCATTTCTAGTTCAAATATTATTTATTTATTTTTATTACAACTTTATTTTTTATACAAAACAATCAATCATTAATAAAATTATTAACAAGGAAAAAAAAATCTCGAAAATATTCACACAAAAAATAAAAATAAGAACAACATTAATTTATATTATTATAATTGTAATTCGGGCCGAAGTTAATGCCTAAGGCATTCTCTGCCATTTAACTCCGATAAAGGTTGGTGAGATAATTTGGGCTTCTCTTGATAATATTGAAGATAAAATCAAAAGAATTAAGACACAATTTTATTTAAAAAATTTCCTCCACAGTCACTACTTTTTTTGCCAATGATCAATTCCATCTTCATATCCCAACAATGACTAGCTCTTCTTATGCACATATATCAAGAGATAATATCGATAATGATAATATTGAATAACACACTTTAATCAAGAATGTAGACTGAGTTCAATAAGATTGTCTACTCAAGGGTTAATATGGTCTCAATTGAAATTCATATGGGTGAAAATAAAATCAATGAACAAAATAATAAACATACACGATAGATAATATTTATACGGGTGCAAATCGTATACAGGGGTTCAAAATTATACACGATGATATTTACATAATGTCTATACATAATTATGTCGTATACAGTGTGGTCACAATGTCATTAAGCTAAAGCTGATCAAATTTGAGTAATTTACTTAAATGTTTTTTCCTTCTGATATTTGCCCCCACATCTCATTCTCTCTCTCTCTTTCTCTTTCCATCTCTCTTTCCCTTTTATTTCTATTTTCTTTTTGTATTTCCATTATTTTTCCATCTCTCTTTTCTTTGTCTTTCCATTTTTCCATATCTCTTTAACTCTCTCAATGTCCTCTCTACTTTAACTCTCTTCCGCTTTCTCCTTTGCTCTTATGTTTCTTTCTCTCTCTTTCTCTATCTTCTCGTTCTCTATCTCTTTCCCTCTCTACTTTATCTCTCTTACCCTCTCTCTTTTTATCTTTTTATCTCTTTCTCCCTGTTCTCCTTCTCTCTTCCTTTTTCTTCTCCCTCTCTACTCTTTTCTCTTTCTCTCTCTCTCACCAGTGTCTTACCATATTAAATTATCTGGCAATTTTTTGTAATAGAATTCTTTTCACTTAATTTCTTTCGTCTTGGACAAAATCTAACTCACTTATTATAAACCTCTCTCTTTTCCCACAAGAGACTTTCCAATTTCTTTGGAGATTTCTTTTACGTGCATTAATTTTTTTTTTTCCATCTTCAGTATCATCATCTGTTCTATAATGACTAGTCTAGGTTCGACTGTATTATTTTTGTTTTTGTAACCAACATGGCTGCCAGCCTCCATGGTGTAATGGTTGTGACTATTGCGATGGTTTCAGCCAACTCAAATGGAAAAGTTGGCTGTTCTAAACCCCATTTTATATTTGCGATGATTATCTTAATATTAATGTCAAGTCACTTGACATGTTATCTAAGCTCAAATAAGCTGAAGCTATCCTGGAATATTGTCTTATATTATGTGCAAACAGTAGGATTTCGATAATCACTACAACACGTACCTTTAGTTATTTTTTTCACTTGCATCTACAGACAAAGTCTGCGTATTTACCTACTTATTACCAAAAAATTCGTCTAAACATTGACTTGTTGATATTTATACATGACTAGCAACAATGTGCAGTTACTTTATTTTCTGAACTGTTTGAAAATGAATTTAGAAATTACCAATAAAAAGAAAAAAAAAAACTATTTGCGATCAACCACCGTAAGAACTTGGACTATTTCTTTAAGCCATTAAATCCTCGGAAAACTGCAAGCTAGCTGGCTTGTTAGGGTTAGCTAGTCCATTCTCTGTTTTGAGTCCTCTAGTGAGACACTGGTCTTACTTACTACTTTAAGATATCCCTTAGTATTATACCTTTCTATTATATCCTTTTTATATATCCATTTCATATATCCCTTTCTATATATTTTTATTTTATCCCTTCTATTATACCCAATTTGATTGTATTATCTTTAATGTGTATCTCTAATCCCCATACTGCGCATTTCTGAAGGATAAGAAAAGGCTTATCACTGAACGATTCAGGTTCCCACTTACTTGTTCAAGCAACAATCCGAAATTTCAATTAAAAGTTTGTTCTAGACTACTACTTATGACATTGGCATCCAGTGACTAAGGCAAATACTTTTGCGGAAATGATTTTGTATTTAATATTTTCAACATCTGGACAATGCATTGATTTAGCTAAATGTTGAGGAATTTCAACGCACAACCTATGTGATTTGCGCTGATGGTAGGGTTTAACGTATTATACAGGAAAACTGACATATGAATGGTTTATTTCATAGCTTTTAAACTGGCTATACCTTGTAGAGGAAATTATAATCGATGACAAATTATCACTTAGTTCTGAAAGTAAGATTTGAATGTCATTTTGTAAAGTTCAGGAAATAGAAAAGAAATTGAAAGAAGAGTAAGTCCTGAAAAGTAAACCGTGACTTACAGGGGAACACATAACATATGTTATTGATGCTATAACATTATGATTGCTGATTATATCTTTTAACAAATGAAATATACCATAACATGAGGGTTGAACCCACTTGAAAGATAAAGAAAAAAGAACCAACTCGTACAACACAAACATTATTAAAAAAACAACAAAATTAAAAATTGAACGTGAAACATAAATTTTAGATAAATTATAAATATTCCACAATATGTCAAATGAGACTAAAGGCTGGATATTGCTTTGAACTTAGTAGCTTTCACGACTTTTAAAAAAATGACTACTAGGTTTACTGACAAAAAGTAAATACTAAGTTAAGGAATCCTTATTAGACGCTTATCAACGTAGTTCTAGTAATATCAGATTTTGCATGATTGATAATTCAATGAAATAGAAACTTGATCAATATTGCTTTTAAGATCACAATGGAGCTAACTACAAATTTAAACCTGTACATTTTCAAAATCGAAGACTGTTTTTACCTTTGGGGTTAACCAGACACATTTCTTTCTACGTCCTGAAGTTACTTCAAATGAGAACCAGAGTAAATGTAGAAATCTGTTCATTGACAGTAATTGGTTGTTCTTAAGGTTGAAAATTTGAATTTTTGTGTGGTCCCTAATTGTGAGACTTTCGATTAACGTTTAGAATGGAAAGAAGTATTTTGCTAAATTAGAAGGGAAGTTCATTTTGTTTAATTATATTAGTGCAAGCAAATTTATACAGATTATTTTTATACAATTACGTATAAGAAGAAGTATCTTGCGACATAAGAATTGAGATTTTTTTTAAGGATTAGTCTTAGAATTGGGAATTATTTTGGAGACGTGCCCCCTAATCATTGAGATCTTTTTTACGGGTTGTTCTAGAATTGGGAATGATTTGGGGCCGTGCCCCTAACTTATTGAGATCTTTTTTTACGGGATTGTAAGATGGGAATTATTTGGGCCGTGCCCCCTAACTCATTGGATCTTTTTTTTTTAGGGATTGGTTATGAATTTGAGAAACATCGGTTACCAAAACTGGGGGGGGACGTGCCCAGTGTTCCCCCCTATATCCGCGCATTTATATGAGGACTTCCTATACTACGAAGTAAATTTTGTATACTGGTAGGGTTTATTGTAAAAAGTACTGGGAAAAATCTGAAAACCGAATTTTTCACTTATCATGGAGTAAAACGGAGTCGTTTTGGAGGAATATATAATCGATTTATGGATCCAAATATTTGAGCCATTCCTTACTACCTATGGAAAGCGAAATTTTCATGATGGTGGGTTTATTTAAAAGTACAAGAAATCTGAAAACGGAACTTCGCACTTATCATAACTGTTAAACTGTGCTATTAGGGAGGAAGTTTATCAATTATGCTATAAATTTGAGGCTTTCTACTACCTAAAGCTGAAATTTTGTATGTGCTGTTCATGTAAGTCCAGAGAAAAAATCTGAAACCGGACTTCGCATTATATGTGTTACGGTGTTTATTTTAGGTTAGGAAATTATAGTTTGAATAAAAATTATGAGGTACTTCCTCTACAAAAGCTGAATTTTGCATATGGTAGGTTTTGAAAGTCGGAATCTGAAAAAGTTCTGAACGTTAACGTGTCGTTTTAGAGACATATCATATTATGTACCTATATAAATTATGAGCACTTCCTACTACATACAATGATTTGTATACTGTAGTGTTACTGTAAAATACATGGAAAATCTGAAAACCGGCACTTGCATATTTCTGTGTTTAAGGGTGTCGTTTTAGGCCCAGTATTAAAGTGAAGAATCTGAAATTTTTCATAAAAATATGAAACTGTGTGACGAAACATTTACAAAAATATGATATCACATAAATACCGTTTAAAAAAAGGGCCAAGTTCCAGAATCCTATCAAAAAGGTTTCGCCAATGAAGCAGTGATAGCTTGTTGCGGCCGTTATCTGGTATAAACTATTCTTTTATTAACACTCGTTTTCTGAGTCCTCATTTTATGTTTTTAACTGAAACTTCTCTCACTTGGCCTAGTTTTATGCCATCGTTGTATGGAATATACCACTTTATTTATAGTCGATATAATATAACCTACAGAGCACATTGGCCAGTCAGGATAGTTGCAGTTTAAACATCAAATGAGGAACTCAGAAAGGGTTTAATAAAGAAATATTTAGTCACCAAGATATTGGCCGCAAACAAGATATCACTGCATTTCATTGGGAAACTTTTGGATGTGGTATTCTGAACTTGCCCTTTTTAACGGTATTTTTTGGGGATACTCCTTTCTGAAGGTAAGTATAAAGGTATCCACTGAAATTGTTCCCTATCTTCTGTATCTCAACACTGTTTCCTATCTTCTGTGTCTCGACACACAACTCCGAAATTTCAATTAAAAGTTTGCAGTTCTGAGCTCTGACTTTGCTTTGGATCCGTGACTGAAAGAGAACTCTTTTGTTCGGTGAAGTTTGTTTTGTTTATGATGAGTGTTTCAACATCTCTGGACAAATCATTGAGTTTAGCATGTTGAAGTAATTTTCAACAGTCCCACAACGGCATTGTTAGCATTGTGGAGGATGCCAGGCATGGTTTTAGTTATGGCATTTACAGCCATATTTATGAACAGAAACGCCGTTTGATGCTATGTCTGAAGCATGATATCCTTTTAATATTATTGTGCCTTATACCTTGTTGAGAATAAATGCTGTAGACAAAATCCGCTGGTTATTAATACGGATTTAGACAGTCTTTTTTAGTTTTCATGAGAAAATAGAAAAGAAAATTAATAAGAAGAAGCCTACAGGTTTCCTGAAAAGTCACTGCGTACTTATAGGGGAACACGATAGACCATGATGTTATTGAATGCATAATGAACCATTATTATTATTATTAATTTATCTTTTAACAAATAAACTTCATCAACAAATCAATAGGATGGTATACCATCTTCAAAAATAAAAAAAAAGAACCAACAGCACAGCATAAATTACAATTAAACAAAACAATAATAATAAAAAAATAAAATATAAATGGAAACTGAAAAGGAAAAAAATAGAATAAATATATTCACACATATTATGTCCTATCTAAAGGACGGGGTTATTGCCTATGACAATCTATAATATTGTACCTATTCCATGATTTTAAAAGCATATGACTACAATATTATAATGACAAACAGGCGCAGAAGGTTCAAGGAAGTTTGTAATATTGAAATTAAAATGAAATGAAAACAATCAAAGCTGAATAAATTGAACCCCCTTACATTTTCAAAAATGCGAAGCGACTGTTTTTCACCCACTATCCTGGAAAGGGTTAAACCAGACAAAAATTAACCTCTCTCTGAAACGTCCTTGAAAGTTCTCAATGAGAACGCAGAGAAATGTAGAAATCTTCGTTCCATTACAAATTGGTTGTCTTCAAAAGACGGTTGAAAATTTGAATGTTTTGTGTGCGTCCTAATGGTAGAGAATTTCAGAAAACTATAAGAAGGAAAAGAAAGTTCTTTTCTACAATTCGAGGAAAGTAGGAAAGTTCATTTTTGTTTAATTATATTAAAGTTGAAGAAAAATTTTAATACTAGAAATTTATATAGGTACATTTATGTACTAATGAAGAAGAGATGCAGAGCTTGCGAAAACAAAGGAATAGAATTCTTTGCTTTCTGTTTTATGTTTTAAAATAATCATACAGCATACAGTATAAGGCTTAATTCTAGTGATAATTTTTTTATATATTTGTTTTTTTTTTTATTAATATAATAACATTAAAATTTTATAAATAAAAAACTTCACTCATGGGCACAGTTCCAAGTACTGGCTGCATTCCCCTTCTGTATGATGACACTTTGTACAGTATATTATAAATAAATACAGAATAAATTAAATCAATGATATCAGATTTGTATTTTTTTTTCTGGACAGTAGACTAAAGTAAAATAGGTAGGTATATTTTATTATTTTTTAAAGACAAATTCAAACTGATCTTCTTTCTCAGATTTGTGTTAATGCACGTGATATCACAACTTCTCAAACTCGCTTCACTAAATCTACGCTGAAACCGGGACTTGCACCAGTGACCTCCAGGTTACAAGTCCGCCGCATTATGGATCAAGCTACTGAGGTCGGTACAAAATTATAGAAATCGATGCGAAACAAGGAAAAGTGAACCTATCGCCCAAGCTGTATGGCTGCATTCTATGGCCTTTTTTTTCGGTTAGGCGCTTTAACACCACTGGTGTAGGGTTGGGTGGAAGAGATTGCCTAAGGCAATAACCCCGCCCTTTAGTTAGGACATATATTATGTATATATTTATTTATTTTTTCTTTATTTATTATTATTTTTTGTTTGTTGTTATATTGTATTTTGTATTTTCGTTTGTAATTATTTGTATTGTATATGTCCTATTATCTAATAAAGTGTAAATAAATAAAAATAAAATAAATAAATTCCTCAATGAACTAAATCAGGTTGATTAGTTTAGTTTGTTTTAAATACTCCATGAGGGAGTCGATAGATGAGCAGTCATCGATAAGGCTTGGTTCAACGGCAGGGAATTTACGTATTTGGATATGGATTCTACATGAGAGAATGTGTTTGACAGACAGCATCTCTCCGCATTGGCAGACAGGTGGAGATGTCTTGAGGAATAGAAACTTAAGGGTAATGCGTGTGTAGCCATTGCGGAATTCTATGTCTTTTTGATAGCTCATAGCGGTTTTAGTCCCAGACATACTGCATGTACAGGGGCGGCGTAGTACTGTTAGTCCCAGACATACTGCATGTACAGGGGCGGTGTGGTACTGTTAGTCCCAGACATACTGCATGTACAGGGGCGGCGTAGTACTGTTAGTCCCAGACATACTGCATGTACAGGGGCGGCGTAGTACTGTTAGTCCAGACATACTGCATTACAGGGGCGGTGTAGTACTGTTAGTCCCAGACATACTGCATATACAGGGGCGGTTGGTACTGTTAGTCCCAGACATACTGCATGTACAGGGGCGGTGTGGTACTGTTAGTCCCAGACATACTGCATGTACAGGGGCGGCGTAGTACTGTTAGTCCCAGACATACTGCATGTACAGGGGCGGCGTAGTACTGTTAGTCCCATGCTAGGTGTATATACAGGGGCGGTGTAGTACTGTTAGTCCAGACATACTGCATGTACAGGGGCGGTGTAGTACTGTTAGTCCCAGACATACTGCATATACAGGGGCGGTGTGATACTGTTAGTCCCAGATATACTGCATATACAGGGGCGGTGTATACTGTCAGTCCCAGACATACTGCATACAGGGGCGGCGTAGTACTGTGCTGCCATGCATGTATATACAGGGGCGGTGTAGTACTGTTAGTCCCAGACATACTGCATGTACAGGGGCGGTGTGGTACTGTTAGTCCCACTACTGCATATACAGGGGCGGCGTGTACTGTGTTGCCCATGGCAAGGGTGTAGCATACCATACCAATCCTTGCCATATCTGTTTGGTCATGGGTACGTTAGTTCCAGGGATGGAATATTTTAACTCTAATAGTGTCCCATCCAGCTTGGGACGAATCGATAGCCCGCCGGGACTGAAGGTCAGATGTCGAAGTCCTGATGGATTCGAGTGAATCTTGACGGAACTTGCAATGCGCAGTGACCAAAGTCGTCACGCGGGTCGAATTCGGTCAGTTGATACTGAAGAGGGAAGCCGGAAATGACGGAGTGATGAGGGGCGCTGCCTTTGCAGATGACGCGTCATAAGCGTGTTACTCGGTGAACGGTTGCTGAGTGGAGATGGGAAGTGAAACGGAAATGGAGACATCGTTGCCGTAGATGTTGTAAGGACTTTATATAATTATTGTTTATTTTTTATAAATAAGAATAGATTTTTTTCACAACTTCGGGGTTGTAAAGCTTTTTGTTACAAAAAAAAAAATACAAATTTACATTTAAGCATTTAAAAAAAAAAACATTATAAAATTCGAACGAATTTTCTAATCGCAACCCCAACTATGCCGAGAGCACGGACCCCAGAGCACGGACTTGATATTATTATTAATTTTTTTTTAACTAAGACTTTTTTTATCAATATGGAGTTTCAAAATTTTCCTCTCACCGAAATTGTTGAAAAGGACTTGGTATATTTTAAAACTAAAAATAAATAGAGTAACTTTTTTTATCGATCAATTTGGAGCTTCACAAACTTAGAGAGTCATCAATCAAGATATAAAAATAAATCTTGTTTTTTATTAAAAACTCTTACTTTCTATTGAAACTTTTCTCTACAAAACTTTAAAGAACATCAATCATTAGATTATTTGGTTTATTTCGTAAGTTTACTAAACTAATCAAAAAAATAGAACAGCAAATAACATTTAAAGCTCATCTTAGTTTTTGAATTTCAAAAAATTGAAAAATGGTCAATTGTACAATAGAAAGAACACGATGGCCAATGAGTTACCATTTTGTTTCACTCTTATCAACGAATAATTCTCTCTCCTTTTTCCCGCCTACTTGTGTCAAGTGAACAGGTTGGATTCCAAGGGGCCGTGAATTGCAGTGAAGGAAAACCCATGTAAAATAACAAAAAAAAAAAGAACGATGCCAATGCTTATTTGGTTACTTTATCAGAATAATCCTTCGTCATTTTTCCTAAAAACAAATGATACAAGCTATGTTTAGTATGAAAATAAAAAAAACTTGTCAATAACTATCAATATATGGAAAAAACCGTTTTCCATATAATTTCCTTCAAAAGTATTGAGATTTTTTTTTCCTAAAAGAAAAATGTAAAGCTTGTTTACAAAACGGATTTTACAAAAGGATTGTTTCAAGTTTGCATCAAACTGAAATGAATATTTAATTTTCTAAACTTCTCTTCTCAAAACTGCTTTAGAACTCATCTCTGTCTCTTTCTTTCTCTCTCTCTCTCTTTATCTCTCTCTCTCTCTCTCTCTCTTCTTTTACTCTCCAACTTCTTCTTTCTTTCTCCTCTTTCTCTCTCTTCTTTCTCTTTATCTCTCTCTTTCTCTCTCTTCCTTCTCTCTTTCTCTTTCTCTTTTCTCTTTCTCTTCTCTCTTTCTCTTTCTCTTTCTCTTCCTTTCTCTCTCTTCCTTTCCCTTTCTCTATCCTTTCTTTTCTCTTTTCTTCTCTTTCTTTCCTTCCTCGTCTTTTTTTCTTTTCTTTTACTTTCTATCTCTCTCTCTTTATACTCTCTCCCTCTTCTCTCTTTACCTTTCCTCTCTTTTTTTCTCTCTCTTTCTCTCTCACTCTCAGTCTCTTCTCTTTCTGTCTGACTTTTACTCTTCAACTTTTTCTTTCTTCTCTACTATTTTCTAATTTATTTTCTCTCTTCTTCTCCTTTTTTACTCTTTCTCTTTCTTTCTCTATCTCTTTCTCTTTTTTGTTCTATCTCTTAGCAGTCCTTCTCTTATTTTTTTCTTTTCTTCTTTACTCTCAGTTCATCTTTTAGATATCAATCTGCCCTCTAAATTATATACTTTTCTCTCTGGCTTACTCTCTCTTCTCTCTTCTCTGTTTTACTCTCCAACCTTCCTGTTTATTTCATAATCTCTATTTATCTCGGTCTCTTCTCATCTTTTCTTTCTCTTCTTTTCTCTTTCTCCTCTCTCTTTTCTTTAACACTCTCCCCTCTTTCTCTTTATACCTTCTCCTCTCTTTCATAAGTTTGATTGACTTCTCTGAAAACTCCTGCCCACAACTCCAGGATCGTCATCATGACTCAACTATTTGTTTACCAAATTTCTTAATAGAGCAACTTGCTCGTTACACGACCTCAGTAGATTGTTATTTTATTTTAATGATTATTAAACCTCTATTGGATGTAAAGACATACATGTACACTACAAATCCTATATAACTACTCTGATGGCGTAGAAGTGTAACAATAGTCCCAATAAGGGCTGGGTCAAATTCTGATGCGCATCCAGGCACCATCCGCATGGCGTGAGCTTAACCACTAGTTGGGCATTTACCCAAAAAATTAAGCCGTTAAGAATACGGGTTGAATTTCAAAAGAAAATTAGATATAAAAAAGTGCGACTTTCCTCAAGTGACGGTTAAGGGTATGATTGGTGGACTTATGAGAGTCCTGGTTTCTTAAATTGTCACTGCACTGGTAGTCAAGTGGTTAAGCGCTAGTCTGGTAACCAGGTAGCGTAGGGATCCGTTGGTTTGAATCCACTCAGTGCATGGATTTTTCCTCAATAATTTGAGTTTGTGACCACATAGTAATACTCTTAGGGTTAGGTGGTAGAAAATGTTTCAAAAAAAAATAAATCAATTTTTAAGCTCAATAATCCGTTGTAGAAAAAAGAATACTTTATTTAAACATCGTCAAAGTTTTCAAACATGTACATAAAATTACAAGGAATTCTCATTCACAAAGTACAAATAAGTACGCAAAGTACGATATCTTAGGTAATTTTTATTCAAATTTTTTTTTTAATCAAGTGAAAATGGTTCTTATGTCTTTTTGTAGTATATTATTTACCTACTAAAGTAAATTTCCTACGTGATGTACTAATAACTACATTTTATATTATTTCGTACATGCTATTGTAAACTATTTTATTTTATCCCTATCTCCATTTGATGGTGTTTTCCAAGAATAACCTAATAAAGTTTTAGTCTTACAAGTCCCTCTTCAATTGATTTTAATTTTTTAAGAATTTCTAAAAAAAAACTTGGATTTTTATCCATTTTCTTGATGTACGATGATCTATTTGTTGTAAAAGTGATGTAAACTTTAGTGTTCATTTTACAGTACTCTCAAAGGTCTGTCTGTAAACTTTAGTGTTAATTGTACAGTACTCTCAAAGGTCTGTCTGTAAACTTTAGTGTTGATTTTACAGTACACCCAAGGGACTGTCTGTAAACTTTACTGTTCATTTGTCAATACTCAAAAGGGATTGTCTAATCTGCCTATCCGTACTGCTCTCCTGGTAATATCGGCTCATGGTTCATCAACTTCTTGAGAAAAGCCTCAGGGTTCTCGTACAAGTTGACCAGAGGTATCGACTTGTTGGCACAGAAAGCGACATCCCTGGGGTACGAATAGTTCTCCTTCCTGTGGTAGTCACTCGGATAGGCGATTACTTTCACGTTCGGATCAGGCTCTACCGTTGTCTCCTCTTCAATATGGACAGGAACCGTCTTGAACGCTGTGACGCTTTCGTTGAAAAGAAGATTCCTGTATTCCATTCGCTTCGTCGGGTTGATGTGCTGATCGATAAACTCGCCCCACTTTTCGCTAGCCGTCGCCAAGTCGGGGTCTTTGAGGATCATCTCGAATATGTCGTTGATGTCTTTGTCCTTCACGGCGCCACTCACGGTGGCGGTGGGCTCCAGCGTCACCGGGACCACCGTGCTGAAGATGTTAAAGTGATTGTAATTCTCGTGGAAGAGAAGTTTCTCGCGGTTGCCGAAGTAGTCGCCGCAGAAGGGACACACGGCGAGCGAGACTTTGATGAAAGGGTCCTTGAACGTTGAGCTTGCGTCCATGTAGAACTTGCGGAACTCTTCGTAGCGTTTCCTCTGGTACCGACCCACGGTCGCGGCTGTGTAGCGCGTGTACATGCCCGTCAAATCGAGATCGCCTTCGAAAACCTCCGTCACGCCGTACTTGAGACCGTGGTACATATCGTAGTCCAGTTTGTCAACGTTCTCCTGGGAGAGATGATGTTGACGTTCGACAGCGCGGCGCCGACGTCGGAGAGCTTGGCGAAGTTGATTTCCGAACTTCCTCTCTGGTTGGTTTCCAAAGTTTGGAATCAGTTTCTTTAGGAGTCCATCGTTGAGGAAGCGTTTGTGTCGACGGTTGTGTCTGTTCTGCGCATGTCGTCGGCTACGTCTCGCGTGTTTCGCGAGGTTCTCGACAAAGTTGCTCTCGTCCGGTCATATCTCTGGAACACGTCATCTCTGTTCATATTGGTCAGGTCTCGTTTCTGTAGTGCCTTCATGAATTCTTCGGGTCGACTCATTCCCAGCTCGTCCACATCGATGGGTCTTCTCGCTCTTGACCTGGAGATGTCCAAGAACTTCAGGTCGGGCGTTGTGGCCTCAGTGGTCTCCGGAGACTCGTCGTCCAACACCCGCTTCTTGTGGTCCGCTTTCATCTTCCGCTGGTATTCTTTCTCGTAGTACTCTTCTTCGCTTATCGTGTCTCGCTTCTTTCGCACCTCGGGGGATTTGCCCTTGCAGTTCCACATTCGACTGTTGAATTCTTCTTTCGCTACTTGCGAGGTGTCGATAATTTTCCTGATCTTCGGATCCGTTTCGTAGTCTCTCTTCACCTCTCGCCACAGTTCGCCACGGGGTCGTGCGTTGTCAGTTTCGGATAGTAGTACTTCTCCTTGCTTGTCAGATCTCGCAGTGGTTTTATCTGTGGTTTGTTTCGTACTTTCTGACCTTTTCTTGCAGTTTCTTTCTCGTCATAGTTTTCTTCGCTCTTGGATCTTCTGTATCGTCTTGGCTTGCGGATTTCTTTGAATGGATCATACGTGTGTAGTCGTGGATCTTGTGGTTCGGGTTCTGTAGTCTCTACATGCTCTTCTCTTTTTTGTCTCTTTTTAATCTGACCTTTTCTTGCAGTTTCTTTCTCGTCATAGTTTTCTTCACTTTGGATCTCCTGTATCGTCTTGGCTTGCGGATTTCTTTGAATGGATCATAGGTGTGTAGTCGTGGATCTTGTGGTTCGGGTTCTGTAGTCTCTACATGCTCTTCCTTTTTTGTCTCTTTTTAATCTGACCTTTTCTTGCAGTTTCTTTTTCGTCATAGTTTTCTTCACTTTTGGATCTCCTGTATCGTCTTGGCTTGCGGATTTCTTTAAATGGATCATACGTGTGTAGTCGTGGATCTTGTGGTTCAGGTTCTGTAGTCTCTACATGCTCTTCTCTTTTTTGTCTCTTTTTAAAAGTCTCATAATCTTCTAAGTACTTCATTAGTTCATTTACATACGCAATTTTAGGGTTACTTTCACTTCTCTTTTGGCGTTTTTGGAGTTGGACTGTCCGTTTTGTGCGCAACTTTTCCACAATCTCATGGAAGGAGGCATTGTTTTCAATGCGAATATGATCATAGCCAACACTTCCGTTCAAAAGATTGACTTTGTCAATTAAAATGTTTATCTTTTTGATCTCTTCCTTCAGTTTATTGTTCAACAACATTTCGGCAATAACTTTGTCATTCTTGGAACTGTCTTCAAACTCATTTTCACGTATTTCATTTTTCAAGGTGTCTTCATTTTCTAATGTTAAGTTTTTCAAACCATCTGTTGCGTTTGTATCAATTTCATTCATGATATCGGCGACATTTTTCTGACTATATTCATCTTTTTCAATGCTCTCAATTACCTTTTCATGAAAATTGGTGACAATATTCATTTTAACTGTATTGA
Organism: Bactericera cockerelli; assembly: GCA_024516035.1. Lineage (NCBI taxonomy): Eukaryota > Metazoa > Arthropoda > Insecta > Hemiptera > Triozidae > Bactericera > Bactericera cockerelli. The sequence continues at coordinate 20,706,741 of CM044966.1, forward strand.
TACCTTTTGTATCTACATACACTTCATTTACTCTGTGAATAAGAGGTTTCATTGTGCTTAACTCTTGTGAATCCAAATCATCACATGCCTTCTCAAGTTCATCAATCTCGCTTTTACTATTTTCATTTCGATTTCCTTTACATTTGTGTTCACTTCCGTCTTTCTTTTCGTCAATGGAATCCGAATAGATTTTTCCATTCTCTTCTAATTTATCTTTTGTCGATTCAACATGTTTAGTTCTCATAATGTTTTGACTTCCCATTTCTTTGACAAAAAGTTCAAGCACACTTTTGAGCGTATTATAGTAGGAATCTTTTTCCAAGTTACTCTCGAAAACGGCTACATTTTCTCTGCAATACTTAGACAGAATATCTTCGATTAAGACATTGCGCTCATGTTCTCCATTTCCGTCCTCTTTTTCATGGATAACGATCGTATTTTCTTCTTTGTCAGACAATACTGATCTGTCATTTCTCTTGTCAAAGTCAACTTCGTCGTCTTTTTCATTATAGTCATTATACTGAACATTTTTATCTTTACCACTCTTATCTTGAACGTTATCATCAACAGTGACGCTATTATTAATTTCTATATTTGCTTCATCCAAATTGTTATCACCCTTATTATCTTCGTCTGTCATAGCATCCACACTGTCAATTTTCAGCAGAAGTTTATTAATTCCAGTCTCGTCATTGTTTGCAATGTCAAAGTCATTCTTTATTAGATTTCTAACTCTACTCCCATGATTTTTGTTTGTTTTGTCAACATCTCCGTCGCCGCTATCATCGCTTACACGAACTAGTCTTTCATACTGTCGCACAATAGACAACAGTTTGGTAAAGTTACTCGTGAATTTGTCCATTGTTTCATCGATATTTTCGACGCCTTTTGTGGCTGGATTATCGAAATCATTGTAATCCACGATTGTTTTGGACACCTTCTCATCTAGTGAGTTGTCAGAGGCGGTTGTGCCGTTAAGTCTACCACACAGCTCGCCCGATGTAGAGTTTCTAACTCCCGTTCTGGACGAGTTTGTGAAATCTGTTGACAAAACAAAACAGAAATCATGTTTTTAATTTTTATCACATGATTATTGATTATATTTTTTTTTTTGAATTTGTTGACAAAACAAAACAGAAATCATGTTTTCTAATTTTTATCACATGATTATTGGTTATATATTTTTTAAATAGGTACTCGCTTTACGTTGTTTATAAGAACATTCTCATCATATTATTTACTCTTTAATGTATCCCACCACCGGATTTAATCTAAATGGGGTACAAAATACTTACAAATTTTATTATTCTTTAAAATAGTCTCCTTTTAAACGTATTAAAATATGATGTCTGTATTAGAGACTTAAAATATACAATAAAAGACAAGTAATATATTTAAAAAAAAATCTTTAATGAATGGGAGCCCAATAGTCTCCTTTTAAACGTATTAAAATATGATGTCTGTATTAGAGACTTAAAATATACAATAAAAGACAAGTAATATATTTAAAAAAAAATCTTTAATGAATGGGAGCCCAATAGTCTCCTTTTAAACGTATTAAAATATGATGTCTGTATTAGAGACTTAAAATATACAATAAAAGACAAGTAATATATTTAAAAAAAATCTTTAATGAATGGGAGCCCAGTACCGTCATCAAAACCATACGAGGTTAGCTTGAATCTTGTTCCTCGTACTCGGAGAGATACAGCTCTAATGATTATCGCCAGCGTCGATGGCGCATTGAATGAACCCATTCTTGTGTTGACCCAGCACCTAAATGTAAAGTATACTGTGTAACTTCTCGCCCATCAGAGGGGATACTAGTAGTAGTAGTAGTATATTTTTATTTGTAATAAAATTTTGTTACAAAGGTGCTTACGGTATAAATAAAACATTGAAATACAAACAAGATTTTTTTTTATATAAATATAACTATTATCTATTTACAAATATAGAGATCATTTAACTAGCTTAGTTTTTTTCCACAATAATATTAAGTCAAAAAACTTTTTTTCTCTTTTTTCCCCTTTTTAGAAGGAAATAGTTACCGTTCACTCTGACCACACATTTCTACGAGGCATACTACGGGATGGGTAAGCTACAACACAGACTACAAGCGTCTACCTCTACAATAGATGTTGTTTTGTGGGTACGAAATAAATAAACTGGTGTGGCACAACACAACTTCCTTTATTCCTCAAAAGGAGTTGAAGTCCGCCACTGGTGACTCAACGGTAACAGTTAGCAAAAAATAATATTGTCAAATTCGCAGTTAGCACCTTAGAATGAAAGGATCTGATAGGTTACAATAGAAAGAGAGATAGTGAGGAGAGGTGAGAGAGAAAGATAGAGGTGAGAGAGAAAGAGAGAAAAAGAAAAAGAGAAGAGGAATAGCAGAGAGAAAGAAAGAGAGAAAAAAAGGAAAGAGAGAAAGAAATAGAGAAGAAGAGAGAGAGAGAGAGGAAGAGATGAAACTTTGAGTGACAAAAAAATAAAATAAAAAGTAAGTGAGAGAATATATTTAGGAAATGAATTATTTATTTTCACTGGATAAAGGTTAAAGCTTTTTCCTTCTGTGTTCTATTTTCTCTCTCTCTCTCTCTCGCTCTCGCTCTCTCTCTCTCTCTCTCTCTCTCTCTCTCTCTCTCTCTCTCTCTCTCTTTTCTCTCTCTCACACACACAAACAAAATTATCCATGGTAATCTAAACATTCTAAACGTTGCAGTTGGTGGGACAAAACAGTGTATTCCGTGCACTGGTGGTCAAGTGGTTAAGACGTCTGGTGATCCAGGTAGAATATGGATACGTTGGTTCGAATACCACCTAGTGCATCAATTTTTCCTCATTAATTTGAGTTTGTGCCCACATAATAATAAGACCCTGAGGGTTATATGGTAGAAAATGCTTTAAGCATTAACCTCGCCTAGTGGTTACCTTCCACTAAAGTGTATAGGTATTATTTGCTATGTTTAGAAGTAAAACTCTAAGGTGGCCAGCGAGGCTGGCACGTTTAATAATAATAATAATAACATTTAGTTTAAAATATTAAAATAATATAAAAAAAGGCTCGTTTAGTTCTCGTTCTGTCTATGTTGGCTATTTCCGGCCCCACTCAAGCTGAATGAGGTTGATTTGAGTAGCTGATTTGTGAGTAACCAGTAAATGGAGGGTAAAACCTCCGTCGTCATACGACCATGTAGTTGAAAGATCATGTATTTTACATAATTTAAATTATAATTTATATATTAGTATTAGTAATGAGAAACACACACATTTTGTGTAATATATGAATTCACAATAAAATAAAAATTGAATTGAAAAAGCGATCGTGACATGACCATGCAGTTGAAAGCGACGGCGATGTTGAAAGAAAAACCCTCAAAGGTTCCACCATATCAACAGTTGATACAAATGACCTTCCCACCAGTTTCATGACAAGCTAAGGGGAACCGCAGCAATTTCTCTTGTGGAAACGTCAAATAATCTCCCCCATAAATTCTATCCGATTTCTTTTTTCTTCGTAAAGGCTGCATCCTCCTCTCTCTCAGGGCTATTTGTATGTCCCGGTAGCTCAGTGGTAAAGGGGACACTCTGTGAATCCAAACATTCTAGAGTTCGTGGGTTCGAAACCCAGTCCTAACATGACAAATTATCCTCCTATTTGGGATTTTTACCACATAATTATATGTCTTGGGCTTACTGCTGGAATAATGGGACTTTAATATTGTAGTTCTAATTGAGTAGTATAAATAAGGCGATATTATTATTATTATCTACTAGACAATGATCCATCTATAGGGTTTTGTTCATATAAAGAAAAGCCCTATTAACCGTGCATTGGTAGTCAAGTGGTTAACGCACTAGACTGGTGATTCAGGTGGCGTAGGAATCCGTTGGTTCGAATCCCACCCAGTGCATGAATTTTTCCTCATTAATTTGAGTTTGTGACAATACTTTGTGGTAGACAATACTTTGAGCATGGTAGACAATCTTACTAATTTTCTCTCTCTGTCTTTCTATTTATTTAAATCTGTCTTTCTATTTTTCTATTTATTTTTCTCTGTCTTTCTCTCCCTCTTTTTCTTTATCCCTCTCATTTTGTTTCTTCTTTCTTCCATTTCTCTATTCGTCTCCCGAGACTCATCAAGTTTGATTTTTCTTGTCTCTGCAGAGAATTAGAGAATTGTAGCACTACCTTCTCTCTGCTGACAACGCCAAACATTACTCAGAATTTCTTTTCTCTCCCTCTCTTTCTTTCTGTTTCTCTCTCTCTCTCTCTCTCTCTCTCTCTCTCTCTCTCTCTCCCTAAATACTATCCTGAATTCTGTCTCTCTCTCTCTTTTTCTTTTTGTTTCCCTCTCTCTCTTGCATTTTGTTTATTTCTCTTTATATAATTATTTCTTTCTCCATTTTGTGTCTCTGTGTCTCTTTTTTTGTTTCTTTCAGTGGTTTCCCTCTCTTTTGCATTTTGTTCATTTCTCTTTATCTGTTTCTTTTTCCATATAGTCTCTCTGTTTCTCTCTCTCTCTCTTTCTCTCTCCCCCCCCCCCTGAAATTTGTCTCTGGTATTATTTCTTTCTCTATTTTGTGTCCATCTCTTGCACGTCTTCCCTCCTCTTGTATTTTTAATGCTCTTTCGTTTCCCTCCCTCTCTCTCTCTCTCTCTCTCTCTCTCCCTCTCTCTCTATCCGATACAACTTCTCCAAGAAATTGCGGAAATGTTGAAATTTCATGCCAACATTTCCAAAACTTTGCACAAGTTTTCTCTCTCTCTCTCTCTTTCTCTCTCTCTATCCTTCTATCTCACTCCTTCTCACGCTCTCCTTCTCTCTCTCTCTCTCTGTCTCTTTCTATTCTTCTCTCTTTCTCTCTGTTTTTAAACTTCTTCTCACTCTCTCTTTCTGTGTTTCTCTCTCTCTCTCTCTCTCTCTCTCTCTCTCTCTCTCTCTTTCTTTCTCTCCCTTATTATCTGTATCTTTTCCTTTATTTCTTTTTTTACCATTAATTTATCGATCAAATCTACTTGTCTCAAGATTCTCTGTCCTCTGTTTCTCTCTCTTGACTATCTACTTTCTTATTCTTTTGCATTTTCTTATCCACAATACCTCTTCAATAATTTCTTACTTTCTGTTACCTATAAGCCATTGAAAGTATTGTTTTTCTTCTTAATTATAAAAAATCTTTTTTCCTAACTTATCTTCTTCTTTTTCTCTCTCTCTCTCTCTCTCTTGCTCTATGTATCTCTTGACTATCTATTATCTTATTTCTTGCATTCTCTTATCCACAATACTTCTTCATTTAATTTCTCTTTTTCCCATCTAATCAATCTTATTCCCTAACCAGGTTATCCTAACCCTAATAGGTCCTATTTTCTTCTCTTTCTCTTTCTCTCTCTCTCACACACACAACCGTTATATTTCTCTATAACGTATATCTCTCTCATCTTAACAATTTATTTATCTCACTCTCTCTTCCCTTACACTTTTCTTTCTCTCTACCTCTCTCTTCTTATCTCATATTTCTCTCTGTCTCTCTATAAAAAATTGCACACATATTTTTAAATTAATTCTTTTTAAAATTAGAAGGGAACCCACTTCCAAATAAGGTAGACATGTCTTAGGAGGTGTTTATAATAATGTGGTAAATGATTCATGAAAAAAATCTAATTAAAAAAAATCCTTATCATTTCTCTTTCTCTCTCTCTCTCTCTCTCTCTCTCTCTCTCTCTCTTTCAAAATAATTTCAACCCTATATTTATAATTCTAATTAATAATAATATAGCAATAACTGAAATGTTTTGTTTTTCTTTTTTCTCTTCTTCTCTTCCCTTATCCTTTTCTTTTTTTCTCTCTCTTTCTCTATTGTAGAAACTCTATGCCCTTATTCTTTTTGTTCTCTCTCTTTAGCTCTCTCTCTCTCTCTCTGTTCACTCATCTCATTTCTCTCTCCCTCTCTACTTATCGCATTTATCTCTGTACAATTGTACAGTAATGTACACATCTTCCAACTGTTTACTCTTGCTAATGAGATAAGAACTTCTGTTGGTTCAAAACAGACATTAACCCTTCAGGTACTTATTAAATTTCTGTTTACTAAGCTAAAGCTCATTCCTTTAACTCTTTGACTGCCATGGCACAACTCGAGTTGTGCCAGTACACTTTCCCACACCATGTCAAGATTAGCTCTGGCAGTCAAAGAGTTAAGTAATTATTAAAAAAAAAACATCAGTTAACATCCAACAATGAATACGAGTATTTTTTCATGCATATTATTACTTCCGAGAAATTTCTAATATTAAAAATCGGAAGTATTTGTAAAAAAAATAATGTTTTTTTGCTCCGATTTCAATTTTTTTCTGTATTATAGTTGCACGCATCGTTAGTTGATCTGGTTGAGTGAGGTTATTTGAGTAACTGGTTCGGGAGTTTCCAACAGATGGAGGGTAAAACCCCTGTCGTGATATGAGCATGCAGTTGAAAGTGAAGTTAAACAAAATAGACAAACAAAATTTCCCTTCAACCGTTACAAAATACAAAGTTCTTGGTTTATTTGAACGCAATAGCCAATCAGAGTGCGTTGTGTGACGGTTGAAACGGAGATTCGGAGATTTTGAGAGTGGATAAGTCTCTGGAATGAGCTCCAGGCAACATTTAGGGCAGAATTAATAGACGTTTTTGTAATACCTCTGTGGTCAGTTGGTCACGGATTGCGTACTGTGTAAGATAGGGAAAACCGACACTTACCAACCACTTAAGTTATTGATGTTGACTATTAATTCCGCCCTTAGTATCAGTATAAACAGAAAAGTGAGACGTTGTATTAGATGTAGGTACATGAATATCAGATCATACCTGGACACCTATTTCGAGCTTATTTGCTCTCATCAGCAGGTAATAGTTCTGAATATCCATGCCATCAACTAACCTCTCTATTTTAATCAGTATAAACAGAAAAATGAGAAGTTCGTTAGTTAATTCGAAGAAAAAAAAATTGAAAAAAAAAACAATAATAATGATATCAAGGCTACTCACTCGTCGTGGTCCACGCCTTAGAGCGGTAGGTGTAGTACTTTGGATCTAGTTTCTCATGCGGGAAGGGAAAGACAGTGTCCTCCTCAATGCTGACTGGAGTGAGGTGGAGAAAGCTGAATGTGGTGAGATTCTGAAGTCGCTCTATAACCTCTGGACTCAGGGTTGTTGAGGATCTCTCTGCCAACTTCTTCTTGTATTTACCTGTTTAAAAAATAATAATAACACTTGTAATATGTTGTGCAGTTCTGAATGCTGACTGAAGTCTGTGCTGATCGGAGTCAAGTTTTGAAGTTGTTCCATAACTTCTGGACTCAGGGTTGTTGAAGATTTCTCTGTCAACGTCTTCTTGTATTTACCTGTTTAATAAAAAACAAACAAAAAACACAAATAATATGTGCAGTTCTGAATGCTGACTGAAGTCTGTGCTGATCGAAGTCAAGTTTTGAAGTTGTTCCATAACTTCTGGACTCAGGGTTGTTGAAGATTTCTCTGTCAACGTCTTCTTGTATTTACCTGTTTAATAAAAAACAAACAAAAAACACAAATAATATGTGCAGTTCTGAATGCTGACTGAAGTCTGTGCTGATCGAAGTCAAGTTTTGAAGTTGTTCCAGAACTTCTGGACATTACATAAATGATATTATGTAATTATTCATAATAAAAAATAAAAAAAATCCTCTTACAAATGTTCCAAAAAGTGTGCTGAAAATAAATAAGAAATTCTTCTTGAGGGCATTTGTTTAAGTATTAACAGTCTCGTTTTTATTTTCTTCTGGGAAAATTGCTTTCGGAGTAATGTCAACAATGTAATGATGTTTCCCAACAAATAGCCGCGCAACTTTTTTGTGAGGTATGGTCTGGCTTTCACCAGACTCATGACCTTAGTAAATAATTCTTTTACCTTTTTGTTTGTTTTGTTGAACTTTTGTGATTGTACAAGTAGAACTGAGTGGAATAATAAAATCTGAGTGTAATTATCTAGTAATAGAGGTAAAAACCTTGTTAAAGGTAGATACATAATAATTATGTATTCAAATAAATAAATAATATATTCATTCATTCATTATAATACTTCGTTCTTGCAAGAAATAAATAAATAAAAGTAGGTACCGACCACATCAGTAGCTCGTCAATTTTAGATGTATTTTTTCCTGGATGCACTTTCTTACATGTTTAAACACTTCATTTTTAGCTAACTTTATATTCATATTAGTACACATTGGATGTAAACTTGCTGAATTTAATTCATTTTTAACAGTCTCAATTGTGAATACAAGTATTTTGACGACTCTGGGGTTCGAACCCGGGATCTTCCGTATCATAAGGGACGCAAGTGTCTGTACCGGTAGCTCAGTGGTAAAGGCGGTACTCTGTGAATCCAGACATTCCAGAAGTCGCGAGTTCGAAACCCAGCCAGGGACATGACAAGTTATTCTCCCATTTTGGGATTTTTACCACATAATAATACGTCTTGGGCTTACTGCTGGAATAACGGGACTTAATAGTCTTAATCAGGCAGTATAAATAAGACGATATTATTATTATTACCACTGAGCTAACCGTGTGAACTGTGCTCTTATTATTACTTTGTGTCATCATTAATTTTTCTTTCATTAGTTACAATAAATTATACGTACCTGTCATCTACCAGTTGTTTTGTTATAAGCTTCAATGTCATTTGTCTTAATTCCTAAATTGTAATTTGACTTGTAGAATGCTTTTGACATGGGTCCCGCGATTTTTACCTTTATATAATACAACTTTGCGTGGATAAGTTTCATATACTCACTGGTGGTCCTGTTCCTCTTCGGTGTGGTGGTCCGAGGTGTCTTCTTGCTCGGGAAGTCTTCCACCATCTCTCTCACAAAGTCGGAGTTGTCCAGGGCACTCTCATTGGGCCCCGGTCTCATGTGGGGCGGCAGTATATACACATATATGTTCTAACTTAGTGCCTATGGCCCTATGACAATCTCTACGTCAATTTATTGAATAGAAAGCAATTCTTCTGGACTCATCCTAAAGTTCACGTAATTTAATAAACATACCAGTTTTTTTGTCATATGCTTCAATTTCAATTTTCTAAATTGTAATTCGATTTATAGAATGCTTTTGATATGGATGGGTCCCAGGATTTTTACCTTTATTTAATACAACTTTGCGTGGATAGGTGTCATATACTCACTGGTGGTCCTGTTCCTCTTCGGTGTGGTGGTCCGAGGTGTTTTCTTGCTCGGGAAGTCTTCCACCATCTCTCTCACGAAGTCGGAGTTGTCTATGGCACTCTCATTGGGCCCCGGTCTCATGTGTGGCGGCAGTGTGTAGTGGCTGATGTCCTCGTACTCCTGTTGATTCATTGTTATTATGCACTTTATTATTATTAACTGGTTGGGGTCCCATGAAAGAAGCCCCAATTCTCACACCGACCTCTATTGCATCTGTTTTGACCAAGGACTTTTATAATAAGGACATGTCTGTCCCGGTAGCTCAGTGGTAAAGGCGGCACTCTGTGAATCCAGAGAATCCAGCTGTCGTGGGTTCGAAACCCAGCCGGGACATGGCAAGTTATCCTCTTATTTGCGATTTTTACCACATAATAATATGTCTTGGGCTTACTGCTGGAATAATGGGACTTTAGTAGTCTTAATCGCGCAGTAAAAATAATGCGATATTATTATTATCATTATTTTTATTATAAACTGGTTGGGGTCCCACAAAAGAAGCCCCAATTCTCACACCAACTTCTATTTGATCTATTTTGACCATGCACTTTTATAATATGGACATAATTATATTCAAACAGATAATATGTAAAATTAGAAACAATAAAAGAAGAATGAAAAAATTGATAAAAATACATACACAACCATGTCTTAACTATAGGGCGGAGTTATATTACCTTTGGTAATCTCTTCCACCCAACCCTTTGTTTTGATTTTAACTTCATTGCTTTTTTTCTGAACGTATCTTTAACATCTTTGTTAACTGAAGCGGCTTTGTTAACAGCCAAATCTGTTGGCATAATGGTTATTATTATTTTTACTTTCGGGTAGGACCAACCTCAGTAGCTTGATCGATAAGGCGGCGTACTTGTAACCTACAGGTCGGTGGTTCAAGTCCCGCTTTCAGCGTAGATTTAGTAAAGCGAATTTGAGTAGTTGTGATATCGCGAAAGTGATTAACACAAATATGATAACTTACCTTCGGGTAGGGCGGCCTGTTGGGGTCGTTGGGATCATTTTGGGAGTTGTCATCGTGCAAGAGCCGCATCATAAGTGTGTCGTTCCGCCTGCGGGCCTCCTTCTCTAGCATCTGCCGCAGCACCTGGGGGTGATGTTTTTTTTTAAATATTGTAATCGGAATAATGGATAGACGCAACAGGCTTTGTTTCGACTGAACTTGTGAGGGAGGGCGACCAGGGGCGGGCTGACGTCAAGAGGTGTTCACTAGAGATCGGTGAGCGAGACTCCTCAGAGCGATGGTGTGACTCGGGAGTACTAACTGACTTGTCCCTCTTTTCTTAGGTTTATATACGAGTGTTTATCGATGGTACACTAGCCAAAACAAAATAGGGCCCACCTGAAAATTTTCACGACATCGTGTATAGGACACCTTAAGGTTAAACTTTAGGGTATTAACATGTTCTAATCTTGTTTATTGATACTCTGAGACAGTTGGTATGGTTTTATTTATGGATATCACTGGGTAATTAGTATTTATTTACCTTTTCTAGAGATAGTGCTCTATTGTGACAGTAAAGTTAATTTTAATGGTTGTTTTTAATTTATTCTTAGACCAATAATTTTCAATAAAAAGTCTTTTTGGGTGTTTTGTATGTTTTTTGTGACACTATGCCAGTTATTAGTCGACATTTAAATGCAGAATCTTCTTCTCGTGCCATCACCTTGCTGGAAAATGGAGCCTCCCAGAGATTGGTCGCGAATCGGCTTCGTGTGTCCCGAAGAGCCATTAGAAACTTATGGAACAGTTTTCAAGAGACGGGTAGTGGTGATAGAAGACCTGGCTCTGGACGACATCGCATTACTTCGGAGCGGGAGGACCGTTTTTATTCGAAGAATTGCCCTACAACAGAGATTTGTCTCAGCTCCTGCGATACAAAATCAATTGGAAGCATACTCAAACGTTCAAGTAAGCTACCAAACCATTAGGAATAGGCTCAGAGAATCTCAGGTGAGGTCAAGAAGACGTTTGGTGAAGCCAAAAATGACAGCAGCTCACCGCGCGTTAAGATTAAGTTTCGCGCGAGAGCACATTCAATGGGGTATGGACAACTGGCAGGGGGTGCTCTTTTCGGATGAGTGCAAGATTAAGTTTCATAGTGCAGATCGACAGATTAAAGTATGGAGACGTACAGGAGAAAGATTTTCTGAGCCCTGCATTCACGAAACTGATCGGTATGGTGGCCCAAGTGTCATGGTATGGGGAGGGATAAATTTAACTGGTAGAACAGAGCTTGTAATTTTCCGTGACAGCAGAGTAACCTCGGAGAGTTACTTTGAGCAAGTCATTGAACCTCAGGTGATACCATTTGCACATCGTTTGGGTCCGAATTTTGTTCTGATGCATGACAATGCTCGCCTTCATGTCGCGCGCGCTAACAGGCTAGCTCTTCGGGAGGCGAATATCGAAGTAATGAACTGGCCTGCAATAAGCCCCGACCTAAATCCGATCGAACACGTATGGGATCAACTCAAAAGGAGACTTAAATTACAGAGATTGGCCATAGGATCTCAAGAAGAACTCATACGGGCCTTGAAAGTGTGTTGGGACGAAATTACTCAAGAAAACCTTGTCAATCTCATTCAAAGCATGCCAAACAGAATAGAAGAGTGTGCAAGGGAAAAGAGGGACACACACTCATTACTGAGAATTGATCATCACCACTTTACAGCGACTCAGAAAACTTTAAACACAACCTGAATAATTAAGGTAAACATGACAGTTTTGTAAAAAATCTTTTAAATGGTTGAAATAACCTTTTATCCCTTAAAATACTGTCACCTTTACTTAAATAAAATGAGTATGGCCTAAATAAATACATTCCTTAACTTTCTGTATAAAAAAATAATACTTATGCTTTGTTATTTAGAAAAAGTTGGGTGGGCCCTATTTTGTTTTGGCTAGTGTACATTCCACATTCCTTGATAGACTTGCTCCTATGATCTGATTATTGTATTATCAGATCATATGAGTTATCTTCAGATTAAGTGGTTCATGTGTCATGTTTTGGCAAGGTGTCACTGTTATCTTCCATAGTCTTTATCTGAAGCCTATGGAATTTCTTACACTGATGTTATTCGCGGATGGCAGTGTTACTGTCCCTATGACACCTCCCCAAGTAACGCGAGCTTTGCCCCTAAAGCGACCTGACCGACCTCCTCACTTTGTCTCTATATTTATTGTTTACATTTTAGTTAATCTACCTACATGGGTTTAATATAATGAACATTATTATACATGGTAATTTAAATTTTATAGGTGCAGGTGGGCCCTAGTCCGTCCTTTCTCTGCTTGTCGGTGTCTGTCGTGTTGTTGCTGCCGCTGGTGCTGTGTCGGAGCAGCTTGTTTCGTCTGGAGGTGTGTGCGTGTGTGTTTCTCGGAGGGTCACCCTTGCTTGTAATTTTCTGTGACGTTTTCTCGGTGTTTTTGTCTTAACTTCTGGTGGGCTGTGTCCATTGCGGTGCGGTTATTCTGTTGGGATTCGCCTGAAATTCTGCAGGCGAGGGGTTCCGTTGTTCCCTCCCGTGTTCTTTTTTGTATTTCTCGGTGTTTCTTCCCTATGAGTCATGGCTTTTGTCTGGAATTGGTTGGGTGTTCCGGTGGATTTTAGGCTAAATGTTGTTGAGCCGGAGTCAGATGTTATAGTTGATGTGGCCAATGGGTGGAAGTGGGGTTTGACTGCCGGGCCGGTTGGTGGTGTTGGTGTTGTTTCGCCGCAACGGGTTGTTATTGTCGTTGTTGCTTGTGCTGTATGGTGCCAGATGGGAGTTGGTCTTCTCGTTCCTTCACTAGTGTTTTTCCTGAGTAGGGTGACCATCTTACACACTACCTCCATCCGTTCATGTGCTCTGCTGTCCTTCTTGTTCTTACTGTATGAGTTGTAATTGCTTTTCCGTGACTCGTACAGGCGGTGGTGGGGCTGGGGATTGTTGTTGCTTTGTAGTATTTGGACTAGGGCTTCCCTTTTCTGTATAATCAACAATTATGAAGATAACATGAGAACAAAAATTATATTGTTTTACTCAACTAAATATAAGCAGTATAGGCATATTATAAATTGTGAACAATGTATTATTTTATAGATATCTTTTGTGGTGCATAATATATTGTAAATCTTAGGTATTATAGATCTTAACTATTATAAACTATTATAAATAATATAAATCTTAACTGTGGTGCATAATATATTGTAAATCTTAGATATTATAAATCTTAATTATTATAAATATTATAAATCTTAACTGTGGTGCATAATATTATAAATCCATAATTTTTATGAATAAGGTATCGAAAAACATTATTAGCTATACGGTATTTTAAACATTGTATCAATTACGTACTATGTACTGCAAACTCTATCTATAATATAACATTCGGGTTTAGATAACGTATAACATAAGATTCAAGTATAATATTCAAGGTTACATAAATATATTTTTACTATCTCACTGTACCTGATTTAAATTAGATACTTCTTAATACGTTTTTTTTTTTTTTTTTTTTTTTTTTTTTTTTTTTTTTTTTTTTCTTAGGGATTGTCTGACAATTATCTTTTTTTGTAAAAGCTCTTCTTGTCTCGCGATTTACTTTATTCGCTGGTCCATGCATTCAATCCTTTCGTTCATTCGTATTCACACATTCGTTCTGTCACATGCATACCTTGTGTTCCCGGGCCCTGGGAAGCACTGGAGAATTTACTGAAACCATTCATTCTAGTTAATAAGGATACATTCATACTTTTGGAAGGGTGTCTGAAGGAAGGTTTAAAATGGGGGAAGTCGTTACTGCGTTCAAACGTTGACCAGTTTTAGAGTTTCTTTCGGACAAGAAAAGTTCAGATCTATATCCCATGAGCCTAAGGTATGGGTTAGGGTTCCCAGTGTTTGTTTGTTGTTTCGGGCGCCAGGGCTGTTAGCCCGGTATCGGGGACCAACCCCGATTATGAACCTGTATATATACTTACCGTTATTCTCTAGAGTTGTCTTCGTAGAATGGCTTTAATCTTTCTATGTGAACTACATCTTTAAAGTTTTTCTTACTACTAAGTTTGCCTTCAACTTCGTAGTTCACATCTGATACCACTCTTGTGATTGTCAGTGGCCCGTAGTATTTCGGGTCTAACTTGTCCGTTCGGCCTACTTTTCTTGCCGGGTTGTACAACATAACCTTGTCATGTACTTTGAACTTGGTGTCGGATCTTTTCTTGTCGAAATATTGTTTAATCGTTTTTTGTGCTGATTCTAGATTACTCGCGGCTTTTTCTCGCCATTCTTTTATCTTAGTGATTCTTTTATCTTGTGTTTCTGGGTCAGTGTTGAACAGTGCTACGTCTAAGGGAAGTGTGGCCTGTCGTCCGTACACTAGTTCGAAGGGTGAGTATTTCGTGCTTTTGTTCGTGCTGGTGTTGTACGCGAACAAAACTGATGGTAAGCTCTGGTTCCAGTCCTTCTGATCGCTGGAAGTGTAGGCTGCGAGCATGTTGGTTAGGCTTGCGTGGAATCTTTCCACTACGCCTTGTGAAGCTGGGTGATAGGCTGTAGAAAATGATTGAAATGCGCCTATCTGTTCCATTAGATTGGAGATAACTTTCGATCGGAATTGACTTCCTCTGTCGCAGCTTAATTTCTTGAATGCTCCGTGTCTTGTTATTATTTCGTATAAAAAGGTGGCTACTTCTTCGGCTGTGGCGGCTTGTACAGCCTTTGCTTCTGCGTATCTGGTCGCGAAATCTACACATGTGATTATGTACTTACTTTTGTCGAAGGCTCTTACGAATGGTCCGACTATGTCTATGCATATGTGTTCGAATGGTTGACTTGGGGCTTTGATGGGCTGCAAGAGACCATTGGGGTGTTTGCTTGATCCTCGTTTCATATGCTGACAGTCGGGACATGACCTGACGTATTCTTCTATGTCGTTATACATGTTTTCCCAGAAATAACGTGTTTTTAATTTCAGCATGCATTTATCTCTTCCTAGGTGTGCTCCTGTGAGTGGGGAGTCGTGGACGCTATTCAGAATTTCGGGTCTAAGGTTGCGCGGTATTACTATCACTTTGTAACTTTGACCGTTATGGTTTATATTTTTATATAGAATGCCTTTTTCTAGGATGTACCTTCTGACCTTTCTTCTGATGTTTCTTTTTGCTTCTGGATTATTAAAGGCTTTTATAATTTCTGCTAGTTCTGGGTCTTGCATCTGCAGGTTATCCATATTTTCTAATCTGATGTTAAAACATGGAATTTCCTCCTCTTCTATGTTGTACAACAGGCTGTCTGTTGGTGTTCTGCTTAGGGCATCCGCTGCCGTGTTCAGCTTTCCTGCCTTGTGCACTACGTCGAAGTCAAATTCGCTTAATCTAAGTACGAATCTCATGAGTCTTGATGATGGGTTCTTGATATTGTTCCAATACCGTAGACTGGCATGGTCCGTGATTACTGTGAACTTGGTTCCCCACAGGTAATTTCTGAATACTGTGGTTCCGAAAACTAGTGCGAGCATTTCTTTCTCTGTTGTGAAATATTTCAGTTCTGCTCCCCTTAAATTCCGTGATGCATATGCCACGACGTTCCCTGTGCCTGCCTTGTCGTTGGGGCCTCTTTGTTGAATAATAGCTCCAACACCATAGTCTGATGCGTCGATGACCAATTCTGTTTCCAGGGCAGGATTGAAGTGGCGTAGAACTGGTGCTGTGAGGAGCTTTTCCTTTATGAGTTGGAATTCTTTTTCGTGCTCCGTTTTCCACTGGAACTTAGCATTCTTCTTCGTGAGTTCCTGTAGGTTTTTGGTTAGTTGTGCGTACTGTGGAATAAACATTCGGTAATAATTAGATAGTCCTAACCAACTTCGAACTTGTTTGACTGTTTTTGGTCTGGGGAAGAGCTTAACGCTTCTTAGCTTTTCTTCGTCGGGAGCTATGCCTTCTGCTGAGACCATATGTCCCAATACTTTGATTAAGTTCTTTCCGAACATACATTTTTCTGGTTTAACTTTTAGATTTACCTCTCTTAATCTCTGAAACACTTTTCTTAGGCTAATTAGGTGAGATTCAAAATCTGAATCTGCCACTAGCCAGTCGTCTACGTACACTAACACGGTGTTCCATAAGAGTCCTTTGACTGCGTCGTACATCGCCTTTTGACATATACTAGGGCTAGATTTCAGGCCGAAAGGGAGTACGTTGTATTCGTGCAGCGCGTTACTGGTGGCAAAAGCTGTCTTATGTTTGTCTTCCTCTGCTAATGGAATTTGCCAGAAACAATTTTTCAAATCTAAACACGTGAAAAATTTAGCTCCATTCAGGTGGTTTAAGAAATCGTCTGTTCTCGGCATCGGAAATTTGTAGTCGGTTACCTTTTTGTTCAGCAATCTGTAATCAACGCAAAATCTGGGATCCTTGTTAGACTTTTTAACCAATACTACGGGTGCTGAATATGGGGATTGAGATTCTCTTATGACTCCAGCTGTTAACATTTTGTTGACATGGCTCTCGATTAATTCCCTTTCTTTATGTGCTGTTCTATATGGAGGACGCGCCACTGGTATGTCGTCCTCGAGTAAAATTCTGGCCGGGGGTACTCTGGCGTTCCCCGCTGGAATTTCATGTTCTGCGGAAAAAATATCTACATACTCGGTTAATAATTTCTTAAGTTGTAATCTTTGTGTCTTATTAAGGTTATCTGCTATGTTGAACTTGATTGTGCTATTCACCTTATTGTTTACACTTGTATTATGGTCTAGTTCAGATGATACTAACAAAGTATTACTGTATATCCTATTGTTCTGAGTATAGATATCGGCGGTAACCTTGCGATAATCCTGAGTGTATACTATTTTATTGTTATGATAAATAATGCTGACTTTGTATTTTACTAGAAAGTCTGTGCCAAGGACAATGCAAGGTGTGAAATTTCTGATTACGTAGAAATCTTGAATAAGATAGTCTGAATTTTTATCAATGAAAAACTTTAATCTCGCGATACCTGACACGGTCATTTTTTCGTTGTTTGCTGCAATGACTTTCCTTATATTACAGTTTCGGACATTTTTGGGGTTAACCAAACTTTGATCGATGATTGAAATTGCACTCCCAGAGTCTAGAATAGCCCTGTGAGTGTTGTCGCCTTCGAATATTTTAATGGTAGTTAGGCCTGTTGGTTTTGGTCCGACCAGGCTGTAGCTGGGGGATTTAAGGTACTTCGTGGCTCGTTTACCCCTCCTTGATGAGCCACGACCCCGTTTCCCGAACGTTTTGTTGTTTGACCAAAGTTTTTTCTAGTTCTACAAAATCTTGCTAAGTGTCCTATTTTATGACAGTTAAAACATGTAGGTCGACCGTCTCCAGTTCGACCATTATCCCTGTACCTGGGTTGAAATGGGCGTTTCTGTGAATAATTCGATTCTAAATTTCTAAGTCTCTCTAGGATTTCGTCCTGTCGGTTTTTGTCATAGTTATTTTGTTTATTATGATTTATGAAGTTACATTGATTAAGTTCTACCTCTGTATTTCGAATGTCGACCATTCGGTTTACCCCGTTTATTTTCTTGATATTGTCTATCACTTGAACTAAAGTGTCGTCACCTCTTAACATGACTGTTTTCAGCATATCTAGGGGTAAGCCATCCAGTAGAAATTCTTTAATTCTATCGGACGGCATAAGCGGATCTATTTTTGAACATAAGGTTAAAATGTCCTGGATATATGCCATTGTTGGTTCATCGTCTGTTTTGAATTTCCTACTTTTAAGTTTTATTAATAAAATCCGTTTTTCTATATCTTCTTCGAAAGCTGTTTTGATCAATGTTACTACGTCTTCCCAAGTATGGTGTTCTTTAATGTTATAATTGTACCAGTCCGACGCAGGTCCTTCGAGGTAACATGGAAGAACTGTTTTTCTAATGTTTCCAACCCACCCGTTTACTTGACACGCTAACCTGTATTTTTCAAGAAAATCGCTAATATTTTCACCGAATTTAGCTGAAAATGTAATTGGTTTTAACGTGGGAGTTTTCGGTTTTAAAATTGGGTCTTGGTGTACTATGTTTTGTGTTACTGGGCATGTTATACTTGCTGGACCTGAACATGACGTACTCTGTTCTGTTAGGTGGCGAGTGTTATCCAGGCTCACTAGTGGTGCTGTGTTTGATGACTGTGCAGTGGTGGTCGTTGATGTGGGAGTAGATGTTATGTTTAAAAAACTTTTTGTATTTAGGGTTTCTCGGTAGCTTATGTATTTTTGTAAAAGTTCTTTGAATCTGTCTGAAAGTGATTTAAGCAATATCTTCTGTTCTTGAGAACATTCCGGAAATTTACTTATTCGAGATTTGTAATGTAAGTATCTCGTCTCGATTTGTCTGTAATTTGTTGATCCGTCAGCGAGTCCTTCAAAGAGTGTATTCAAATTATCTAGTCCCCTTTCTATTCTTTCTAACTCAGCCTCCAAATTTGGTAGTTGTTCTGGGGCCAGCTGGGCGACCTCTTTGTTTTTATTTTTACTGAGCATTCGACGAAGGTCGTCGAGTTTTTCTGTGCCTTTTAGGGTTTCCCCTCTTAAAGCTAGCTCGTATTGTACCTCTTCCATGGTTAGTGTATAAATATCGAAAATTAGTTTAGCCATTTTAAATTACTGTTAATAAAATGAAAAGTCAACAAATTCAGTCTTCTAGTCTATAGGCAGGGGTCACAACGTTATGTCAACAAAAATCTAGTTTGTCTATAAAATCACTATGAAAACTAACGTGTACTTACCTAATAGATGAAGGATTCTGGGTTCTGTAATCGGAATAATGGATAGACGCAACAGGCTTTGTTTCGACTGAACTTGTGAGGGAGGGCGACCAGGGGCGGGCTGACGTCAAGAGGTGTTCACTAGAGATCGGTGAGCGAGACTCCTCAGAGCGATGGTGTGACTCGGGAGTACTAACTGACTTGTCCCTCTTTTCTTAGGTTTATATACGAGTGTTTATCGATGGTACATTCCACATTCCTTGATAGACTTGCTCCTATGATCTGATTATTGTATTATCAGATCATATGAGTTATCTTCAGATTAAGTGGTTCATGTGTCATGTTTTGGCAAGGTGTCACTGTTATCTTCCATAGTCTTTATCTGAAGCCTATGGAATTTCTTACACTGATGTTATTCGCGGATGGCAGTGTTACTGTCCCTATGACAATATTTATTTCCATTGCATTATTATTTTCTTTGGTTCATAGCTATATTTCGTATATCATCATGATAGGGTGGCGTCATCGTGAACGATGGTAGCCAGACAGTGGAGGAATGACTCATCACTTTTACCACTGTCTTTACAAGGAGGCTATAAATTGGCAAAGAACCCCAGAACCAAGCCAATGCTGGTTTTCTCCCTGTTTATAGTCCCGCAGCCAGACTGCTGGTCTACTCCCTGTTTCGTATTTCGTTTATAATCATTAAAACACAAGGCATAAATATAATGTTTTTTTTTTACCTATAATTATTAACTGATTTTACCTACCCATCGATATGTGACCTTTCACATGTACTATGTTAGTACTGTTTTTGAAATGTACTTTCCTTCTCAATGAAAGGTCGAAAGTGACAAGAACTTCATTTAATTTTGAAAATTGGCCTTCATGTCTTTGCTATATCTGTACCAATTTTTGTCTGATTTCCGCCGTTAGAAAAAATAGGAAAAATATTTTTATCCAACTAGAAATACACACGTATACGAAAAAAAAAAAAAACGTTCCGCTACATTTGTCACTCAGCGTAGAAAGAATTTATTATTATTAAAAGTTTTTTTACATCTTTTATAATTTATCAGATATACCATGTTTCTTTGTAAAATTGTTTAATAGGACATGTCCTATTACCTAATAAAGTGTAAATAAATAAATAAAAATGTCCCAATAACAGTATAACTATGTAGTCACGTACTCAAAATAATAGGAAAAATTCTAAGCATTGGGTGGGATTCGAACCAACGGATCCCCACACTACCTGGATTACCAGACTAGCGCGTTAACTACTTGATTATCAGTGTACTTGTGAAGTCTAAAAGTCTTACCTTCTTGCGCTTCGCCCTCAGCGACATACGCCGACACAGCGTCTCCTGCACCAGATACGACACGGCGAACATTGTCAGCCAGAAGCGAAGCGACTTGATCATGACGCGACTGTGACTAGAGGCTTTTGGGGAGGTGGAACCGTCCGGGGTTAAGTGGCAGAGAACGCCTTAGGCATTAAGCTTTTCTTTTATTTTAAAATGAATGGGATTATTTTATTGTTCTATGGAACGTATGTTCATCTTTTTTCAATGTAAATTCTCATTGCTTATTGTAATGTAATGTAATGTAAATAGCCTTTATTTGTACAATTAAATTTACACATTTTAACATAAATACATAAAACACAATAAAGTTGTACAAAATCAGATTGGTATCTGAGGCCTCTCCTTATAAGGAGGCATGTGACCAATTGGTCCAAACCCGGGTTACAGATTAAAATAAAATAAAATTAAAATTACTTTAATTTAGATTTAAATTAAATAATTACTTATATATATATTTTTTTTTTTTTTTTTTTTTTTTTCCTCTCTCTCTTTTCTTTCACACACATACACTCTCTCTCAATCTAATCTCCTCCTCATCCATTTCCGTTTCAATCTCTTTGATACTCCAACCATACTTCTCATTGCTTATTGTTTGAAGTAAAAAAAATTGATTATTGGTTTTTTTATTCCATTTTTATGTTTTTTTTACAATCTACAATATAATTATTGTATTTAATAACAATTACGGACAATTTATATGTACTTCCGGCGTTGTACGTAAAGAGTTTTTTCTCCGGCTTGAGGGCGTGTCTGGCTTATTTTAACATTAAGCCTGTTTAGTCCTATATGGTCCCAGGATATATTTAAAAAAAGAAAAGTAAATTTTTCAAGCCAGTTGATTGCTATCCATTACAAAAAAAATACAGTGTTGTCACACGTCCAGAAAGTCAAAACTTGAACAATCCAGTGTTGTCACACGTCTAGAACTTCAAAACTTCAACAATCCAGTGTTGTCACATGTCTAGAGAATCTAGAAACTGTCAAACTCGTGTGATAGGTATTACTCTGAAGTTTTCAAAAGTGTCAGCAGGATGATCTTTCATCTGAAATTTAATTTTCGAACAAAAAGCGGAATGCTAAGGTGCTATAAATATTTTTGCTCAAGTTTATGACTCCTATGTGTCTTATTTTTCATTATAATATGTATTCGTTTAATAACATAACATTCCGACTAACGGACACACTCTGAAATGAATTAAATAGATTAAATAACACATGAAAATTTTATAGCATTTATAACAATTCGACTGACTCATTAAAGTAAAAACTTAAAAAAGAAAAATTATACAATTTAAAATTATCATATAAATTAATCATTAAATTAATGTTTAAGAAAATTCAGCGTGTAAACAAATAATAATAATAAATTTACTGGAGAAAAAACAAATTGCTTGGAAAAAGCAACAAAAAATACTTAAGTGTTAAAAAAAAATTATGCGAATTTTAAATTCACCACAAAGTTGAATTAAATTACACTCGATTTATCTTAGCATGTTTGAGTTCTTGTTGTTGTTTGGTATCAAAATTATTTGTAAGTACTTATTATTATTATTATCACCAGCTTCCGTTTCATAACGGTTGTGACTACTGCCAGAGTTCGATCACCGGTCGGAGCAGACTGATCACTCCGTATATGTGAGGCTGCCATTTCTGGCCCTACCCAGGCTAGGTGAGGTTGATGTGGGTAGCTGGTACGATTCCCATCGAATGGAGGGTAAAATCCCCGTCCTAATCCAGGACGTTAAATAACAAAAATCGTTGGCGTTAGTAAGGGCATCCAGCCGTAAAACATGTGCCAAAACCAAGCAACCTCAACCGTGAGGTTGAACAATGTCGACTCTGCTTGAGCGGGATAAGACAGAGTAAAAAAAGAAGAATAAGAAGACCATTATCCTTATTACTTTTATTATTATTACTATCATTATTGTTATTATCTACTTGTTCTACAACGTTTTTGTTATCAGTAAATTCTTCTTGTTGAATTATTTGTTAACCTGTAGCATTCTTTGCTTCATCTATTTTTATTTTTATTATTAGTGATATGAATATAATTTTATTTTTCACACTTCTCATCTACGGGAAAAGTTTCAAGCTTTCGCCAGCTGTTCAACACAGCTTTCCATCTGATTCGCAACAGGTGTTGTATCAGGTGCTGGCTGTCGGCTTTGGGGATTTGGGAATAGGAAACTTTTATTAAAATTTTATTGTGCTCGTTGCTGTTGCTGTGTTTTGTTTTTCATGTAGTTACACGATTTACCCAAGTAGCTTGATCGATAAGGCGGCGGACTTGTAACCTGGAGGTCGGTGGTTCAAGTCCCGGTTACAGCGTAAATTTAGTAAAGCGAGTTTGAGTAGTTGGGACATCACGAAAGTGAATAACACAAATATGATAACTTTTTTTTAATTTACTTTTAAAGTAAACATAAATTCAGACCAAAACTACACGTAAGTCGTAATCACTGAACCTACAATTGTATCACAAACAAACACACGAAAATTTTCACTTCACTGTGCGAATTTTTCTTCGTCTCACAGTTTCGAGCAAATGTTGGAAAGAGTGTTATAATTGCTATGAGTTGAATCTTGGAAAAAGTTTGGAAATTTTAAAATGATTTTTTTTTCTTCAGAATCGGACAAAGTTTTAAGATGTGCACCTTTTTTCGAAGATGTTTTTTGTTGTTTTTGAAGAAATCGAACTGATTTTTTTTTGTTTAAAAAAAGGAAAAAAACAGTAAAGAATTATTTGTTATTGCTCTAGGTTTCATCGAGATTTTTATCACAGAACTTGATCAAATGCTTGGACAGTATGAGAATGTGTGATCAGTGTCGGATAAAATGTGGGTCGGGATGAGCTAGGAATAGCTGGACAATGGTTCGAAAATACCTTAGAGAGAGACCATCACACCCCCTCGACATAGCTTCTGCCGGTACAACAACGATAACAATAGTGTTGAATAAAAAGCGGACAGGTCCAATATAAGGTTTAAGTTGAACTTCAACTTTATATGAGGATTCAATAAATTAGAATTTTGATGATGAACTAGAAATTTAATTTCTAATGAACTGAAATTTTGATGATGAACTTGAAATTAGTTGATGAACTAAAATTTTGATGATGAACTTGAAATTAGTTGATGAACTAAAATTTTGATGATTAACTAAAATTGATGAATAACTAGAATTTTGATAATGGACTAGAATTTTGATGATAAACTAAAATTTCGATGATGAAGTAAAACTTTTATATGGAACCAAAATTTTGATGAATAATTAGAATTTTTATGATTAATTAGAATTTCGATGATGAACTAGAATTTCTCATGCCGTGCCCATTGTAGAAATCTTGGAATGGTATCACCTTATGCCCCGCCTAAAATTTTGATATTGAACCAAAATTTTGATGAATAATTAGAATTTTGATGATGAACTATAATTTCTCATGCCCATTGTAGAAATGTAGAAATCTTGGATTAGTGTCACCTTATGCCCCGCCCTGAATAAATAAGGCGATATTATTATTGTTCAAAGATTTCACTCATTCATTTGAGGTATACAATGTATACCTCAAATGAATGAATAAATTAATTGATATTGAGACATTCATGGACAATAGATGTTGTGGAGAGAATGACGGACTTTTGTGATGTTTTCGATCAGGTATTCAATATTTTTTAGGCCACATTGTTCTAGTTCGGATTTACAGTTCTTGTGCACCACTCCGTTGGAACTTATCACAATAGGTATTATAAATACGGAGCTCAAGTTGTAGGTTCGTGTAAGTTTGAACTTTAGATCTTCATACTTCCTCTTTTTCTCCGTGTAAGCAGTGTGTAGATTTTCATCTAAAGGAATTGTAACATTATTATTTGCTTGTTTTCACATCCTCTTAAGAGAGATGGGTTATCAATTTTAACGGGCTCAGCCAAGTTAAAATGAATTATTGCATGAAACGCCGAACTATGCTACAGGTATTTATGATTGTTGCTTTTTGGATTGTATGTATGGTATAATATGGTATTTTGAGGTCTTCTAGATGTTTTGTCAGTGTTGTTGGGGTTGTACCTGTGGCTCCAATGATTATGGGTACTATAGTAACTTTCTCTTGGTTCCAGATTCTTTGAACTTCTTCTGCAAGTGGTAAGTATTTCTGTATTTTTTCTTGATATTTCTTCTGAATGTTATGTTATTATTATTATATTTTTTGTCTGGTTCCAGACGACGAGTTCGGGACGCGCATCATCACGGTGGCGGTGGATGGACACGAGGCCGAGCTGCACATCATAGACCACCCCGCGGCCGAGATGTCGGTGAGTTCAAGATGGGGCGGGAATGTTAATTATTTGAAAGTTTATAAAAATTGAAAAAAATAAAAATAAAATCTTCTACTACAAAAAAAAAAAAAAAAAAAAAAAAAAAAAAAAAATCAACAGTAATACATTGTCAGTTAGACCTGTACTATCTGTATATATCTCTATATATAAATGTCAAAGTAGTCACTGATCACTGACTGATCATCGCTCTACAGCCCAAACCGTAAGTCCTAGGAAGCTGAAATTTGGTAAGTAGCTTTGTCTTATAGTCTAGATGTGCAATAAGACGGGATTTTTCGAAATTCCCACTACAACACTTGCCATTGGCGAAAAAGGATTTTTTGCTTTCACGGCCATGCCTCGGCCCGCAAAGCGGGCGACAGCCCGCTAGTACCTAATAAAGTGAAAATCCTTAAAAAAAAAAACAAAAAAAAAAACATTCGAATATTTAAAAATATAATTATGTTGACATTTTTTAAGTTTTTTTTTCATCTAGCTTAAATTTGATTTTTTTTTTTTTTTAACAATTATAATATGTATTTTGGATTAATCATGATTTTGATCTTTTGTTTATTTTAAAATAATTTTTTTTTAAATCTTGTAATTTAAGGTATTTAATATTATTTTACTTTTTAATTGCCCTTAATTGTTGGGGCGTTAAGTAATTTTATGAAAAAAAAAAAAAAATATATAGGTATATATATATTATTTATTATATGAGACTGGGATTCATTGTCATCTGGACTAATTCATAGTCACATATTGGATGTCAAACAAGTTGAATTTATTGAAATTTTTACTTTATTGATAAAAATGAACTATGAATACAATATACTTCTCCTAAAGCTAATTCTAATTAATTTAGAGATTGATAAAAAAAAAACCATGAAAAAATATTAATAAAAAGATTTTTTTTCATAATGTACGAGTATGTGTATATTTTTATCGAGTTCTAATAAGAAAAACAACAGGTTGCTTTGGTAGTGGCGGTTCCAGCTAAGGTCCAATGGTTCACTAAATCTTCTAGACATCCTGTAGATAATCCGATTTGACAATTCTAAAATTAAAAAAAAAATCATTTTTTAAAATAATTTTATTTTTCATTTTTTTTTGTTTTTCATTGAGTTCTAAGTAAGAAAAAAAGACGCTTTGGCAGTGGTGGTTCTTCCTTACGTTCAATATTTCACTGAAAATGTAGATACTTCGTTTTAAACACGCTTCCAGATTCCATGTTCTCAATGTCAGTAATGTTTTCGTAGAAATTCCTAGTCTTCCTGCAGATAGTCTGGTTTGAATTCCTAGCCCTGCTGCAGATAGTCTGGTTTGAACTCCTAGCCCTCCTGGAGATAGTCTGGTTTGAATTCCTAGCCCTCCTGGAGATAGTCTGGTTTGAATTCCTAGCCCTCCTGGAGATAGTCTGGTTTGAACTCCTAGCCCTCCTGGAGATAGTCTGGTTTGAATTCCTAGCCCTCCTGGACATAGTCTAGTTTGAACTCCTAGCCCTCCTGGAGATAGTCGGGTTTGAATTCCTAGCCCTCCTGCAGATAGTCTGGTTTGAATTCCTAGCCCTCCTGGAGATAGTCTGGTTTGAATTCCTAGCCCTCCTGGACATAGTCTAGTTTGAATTCCTAGCCCTCCTCCAGGAGATAGTCTGGTTTCAATTCCTTGCCCTCCTGGAGATAGTCTGGTTTGAACTCGTAGCCCTCCTGGAGATAGTCTAGTTTGAATTCCTAGCCCTCCTCCAGGAGATAGTCTGGTTTGAATTCCTTGCCCTCCTGGAGATAGTCTGGTTTGAACTCCTAGCCCTCCTGGAGATAGTCTGGTTTGAATTCCTAGCCCTCCTGGAGATAGTCTGGTTTGAATTCCTAGCCCTCCTGGAGATAGTCTGGTTTGAATTCCTAGTCCTCCTGCAGATAGTCTGGTTTGAATTCCTAGCCCTCCTGGAGATAGTCTGGTTTGAATTCCTAGCCCTCCTGGAGATAGTCTGGTTTGAATTCCTAGCCCTCCTCCAGGAGATAGTCCGGTTTGATTTCCTAGCCCTCCTGGAGATAGTCTGGTTTGAACACGCCTCCAGACTCCATGTTCTCTGCGTCGGAGTAGTAATAGAAGAGATAGGACTTGTTTGGAGGAACAGTCTTCCGACGCTTCGTATAGGATCCGTTGGCCAATAAGTACTGCTCCATCACTGAAATCAATTGAAAGATACCATTTTTAAAAAAATATCCAATACCTGACAAATGTTTGAGCTAAGGGATTAAGAATTCAGATTAATGTTTTCAAAACATTCACAGCATAGTGTTATAGCTGTAGATGTAGATATTAAAAATTTCAATAGATAATAAAAACTATTACTTTTATTCGATTATAGCCCAAGTTAAGATATATTGTCCACTTAGATTAAATATATTACTGCTTCACATTTCGAGCCTTAGTGATGCAAAGTTTTTCAAAAAAATTTCCCATCTTAATAATTTTTTTCATATATCTATACGTTTTAATGTGAACCAATCACGAGGAAGTATTGTGGTCATGATTGGCTGTGTGTTTTTTCTGACAAGTCATTCATATAACTATTTCAAGACCGTTCGTAAAAAAACCCGTATGGAGATGATAATATTATTTATTTTTTATTGTTATAGATCAGTTCCACAAGAGAAGCACCAATTATCACACCGACCTCTATTTAGATCTATTGTGACCTGTTGATTCTAATATTTGAAGTAGTCAAGTGGGGGGTTTCACTCTCCATTCGCTGGGAATCGTACCAGCTACCCACAATAACCTCACCCAGCGATTTTAAATCCAGATTTCAAATTGTTTTTCAACGAAAAAAACTCCCTCAATTCCCTCTGGTTCAAGTCACGAACGGAGGAAAATTGTTACTCCGACTGAAAACTTTGCGGAAAAAAATCTCCACTCTTGTAAAATGTCAAAGTTTGAACGAGTCTTTGTTTCGATGATGAGAGAGTGGGAGGGGGGGGGGTAGAGTGGGAGGAGGGGGGGGGAGGAGGAGGGGAGGGAGAGTGGGGGAGGAGATATTGGAAGGATGGAGAGAGTGGGAGGTGGATGAGACCTGAGGGGGGGCTTGCCAATTAGTAATCCTGTGATACGCGAATGGGTTGATACCCTTTGGTGTGTCATGAGAGACAGTGATCTTTTCTTTTTTTTTTTTTCTTTTCTTTTTTGAGATGAAGGAAAGTTATCAGGGGCAAGTACTTTGAGTGTTATAGACTCTCATTCTTTTTTTTCTTTCGAGAATTTTTTTTTGCAAAAAAGAAAGGAAAAGTTCATCAGGATTAAATAAACCGAGTGTTGTAGATCTCTCTTTAAAATAATAAAAGAAAACTTACCAAGAAAGAAGAAGAAAGGGAAGAAAATATTTGAGTAAAATGTCCTTGATTGATTTTAATGCTGTGTCCCAAAGGCAACTACATTTTTGTAGCAGTTTGTTAAAATAATAAATCTTAATTCTGTCTTAATCACAACTGTGATGTCGCAATTACTTGAACTCGCACTGTAGACTGCTAATTTTCTACCGTACTTATTTATTAAGGCCTCATTGTTGCGGCTTCAGCTCCAACATTAACCTCAATCAGCCTGAGTGGGGCCATCGTGTTCACCTTTTTCTTTCTTCAAGTGCTCTTTGTGGCCAGCTTCAGCTTCAATATTTTAATAATAATATTCTAATATTTAGCACAATTTTATGCTATCGGTTGTATGGAATATTACCACTATATGCATAGGTACAAAATGACAATATAACCATCACAAGGAGCGAAACTGGCCAAGTTAGAGGATAGTTTGCAGTTAAAAACATACAAAATGAGGATTTCAGAAAACGGGTTTTAATAAAAAGAAATAGTTTAGTAAAAAGATAACTTGGCCGCAAACAAGATATCACTGCATTCATTGGCAAAATCTTTTTGGATAGGAGTTCTGGAACTTGGCCCTTTTTTTAACGGTAGTTTTTTGTGGGTAAGTACACTTACCCTTTTCCTTCTTCAAGTGCTCCTTGTGGTGCTCCTGCAGTTCCTCTGACTCCAGGAAGCTCTGGTTGCATCTCATGCACTGGTACTGGGGCAGGTGTATAAGTACACTTACCCTTTTCCTTCTTCAAGTGCTCCTTGTGGTGTTCTGTGGACTCCAGGAAGCTCTGGTTGCATCTCATACACTGGTAATGGGGCAGGTGTATAAGTACACTTACACTTTTCCTTCTTCAAGTGCTCCTTGTGGTGCTCCTGCAATTCCTCTGACTCCAGGAAGCTCTGGTTGCATCTCATGCATTGGTACTGGGGCAGATCAAACCTCTCCAGTTTGGAGTCTGTCTTGTCCCACATCTGAGCCAGGTAGTCGCTGTCTAGCACCACCCGGTCTTCGACCTTGTCCTTGGCGTTTGCCAAAAGCCCTGCGAAAGTCGATAAATGGACATTTTATCAACAAAAAAAAAAATTATCTTTCTCTTTCTCGTTCTCTTTCTCTCTCTCTTTTTCTTTTTCTTTCTCTCTTTGTCTTTCTCTTTCGCTTTCTCTTTCTTTTCTCTCTCTTTCTTCTCTCTCTCTCTCTCTCTCTCTCTCTCTCTCTCTCTCTCTCTCTCCTCCCTCTCTCTCCCTCCAAGACAAAATAAAATATTATACAGTAAAATACAATGAAATTATAAAGAAAAAATAAATAGATTAAACAAAGAAACAAGAACAAAAAAAAAAAGAATAAAGCTAATGTCCTACCTAAAGGGCAGGGTTATTGGTTGTGGCAATCTCTTCCACCCAACACCTATTATAAATTTGCTTTACATTCGATAACATAACATCGGGTATCTCCTATCTTTGGATTTCCGCCAATGTTTCTCAACATAACAGTAAAGTAACTATAATTATAGCATATTATAATTCCTTTTCCTTTTAGGAGAGATATACTTTCTTTTTAAAGCCTTTTTTACATTTATCTCTCTCTCTTTCTCTTCCTCTTTTTCATACATCTCTCTCTCTCTCTCTCTTTCTCTTTTTCTTACATCACTCAATCATCTTAGTTATTTTTCTCTGTCTAGTATATTTGTTTCTCTCTTCTCGTCAAAAAATAAGAGAGAAAAATAGATACTTCTTTTTGAGTTTCTCCCATTTTATTTCTCCCTCACTCCATTATCTTTTTTTTTTCCCCCTCTTTCTCTTTCTATCTCTCCATCTGTAAATCATTTCGTTCATTTTCTCTCTGTCTCTTCCTTTCCAATCTCGCTGTTCTTCTCTCTCCTTATCTCTCCCACTCTTCTCATCTCCCTCTCTTCTCATCTCACTCTCTCTCTTCCTCTTTCTCCCTCTCTCTGTCTCTCCCTTTTTAGTCTCGCTGTATTTCTCTATCCTTATCTCTCCCTCTATTCTTCTCTCTCTCTCGCTCTCTATCTCTCTCTTCTCATCTCCCTCTCCTTCCCTTTTTCTCTTCCTCTCATTTTTCTCTTTCTTTCTTTCCCTCCCTCTTGCTCTCTCCTTCTCTTTCTCACTCTCTCTTTTCTCTCTCTCTCTCACCCTTTCTTCCTGACTCTCTCTTCCTCTCTCTCTCACCCTTTCTTTCTTATCTCTCTTTCTCTCTCTCTCACCCTTTCTTCCTCACTCTCTCTCCCTCTCTCTCTCTCTCTCTCCCTTCCTCCCTCTCTCTCTCTCTCTCTCTCTCTTTTCTCTCTCTCAGTCACGTCCAACTCTTATCTCCTAGATTGAAAATGTCATCTCACTGCTCTCAGATTTTCTCACTGCTGAGAATAGGCAGGAGAAGAGTATACATATACAGGGTGAGCATAAAGTCTCACCCCACCCCCCGTATCTCGAGGATGGCTAAAAATACAAGAAAACGCAAAAACCCGTATTCCTTAATTTTTAAGGGGATTAATTTTCAGCCCAAAAAAAAATGGCTACACGGCCCCAGTCAGGCTGGGCATGGTCCAACATTAAAATCTTAAATAGAATGGTATGTCTTGTGGCATATTGTTTCAAAGGTCTCATAGAGAGAAGTTCATTACAACAAATTTCAGTAAGCTACAAATTACCGTTCTCGAGATACAGGGTCGAACGTCCTGCGTAATATTAATATATTTTGACCTATAACTCGTTAACTGTAAATTATAGAAAAATGAAATTTGTTGATAATAACTTCTTATGACAAGCCCTTTCGAAAAAAATATAACTCGACATAATCTGTTGATATTAGTTTCTGGTCGGTTTCGTCAGCCACCCGGACGAAAAATCCGAAAAAATTTAACGAAAAAACAAATCCAGTTTTAACTTGTTCGAAAGTTCTTGCCATAAGGAGTTATTATCAACAAATTTCATTTTTCTGGAATTTACGGTCAACGAGTTATAGGTCAAAATATATGGATATTACGCAGGACGTCCGACCCTATATCTCGAGAACGGTAAGTTGTAGCTCACTGAAATTTTTTGTAATGGACTTCTCTCTATGAGACCTTTACAACAATATGCCACAAGACATAGCATTCTATTGAAGATTTTAAAGTTGGTCCATGCCCAGCCTGACTGGGGCCGTGTAGGCAAATTTTTTTTGGCTGTAAATTAATCCCCTTAAATATTTAGGAATACGGGTTTTTGCTTTTTCTTGTATTTTCAGCCATTCTCGAGATACGGGGGGTGGGGTGAGACTTTATGCTCACCCTGTATATAAATATGTATATGAATAGTTTACATCGTTATATACATAGTAGGTACATAACTACATACTCACTACATTCAATAGGGGTAAGATACCTACATGGTATAAAGTATATAAGAAATCTTGTGAGAGTGAGGGAGATAAAAATAAAGAAGAAGACATAAAGGGAGAGAGAGAAAGATAGGGAGATAAAGAGGGAGAGAGAGAGAGAGAGAGAGAGAGAGAGAGAGAGAGAGAGAGAGAAAGAGAGTAAGTGGAGGAGTAATTCAATAAAATAGTAAGAAAAAACAGCACGAACAGAGAGTTATGCAAGAACTGATTTTGAGGAAAAAAAAAGTAAGAATTCAAATTTAAAAGGTTACAGGAGATTAATTGAAAAAACACTGCCAATTATGGACACAAAACTTCCTCGTGATTGTTTCACATTGTGTACACGTGCGAATTTTGAGTTTTTATAGTAAATAACTTGTATCTCCGAAACGGCTAAACCGATTTTCTTCAAATTTGTTTTATATGGTAGAAAACCATTTTTTCTACATTCTGGATTCTACAAAAAAATTTGTATCGGCAAGTCGTAGTTCTTATTTTTTGACTTTATTGTCCAAAATTTCGGATTTTCTTAAATATTAGAGTCAAATTATAATTAATTTAAAAATAAATATAAATAACTTATGTAAAATAATAATATGCATAACCATACAAAATTTCATCAAAATCGGGTGTACCGTTCACGAGATATAAGCGTTTAAGTAAAAAGTTAGTGGTCAGGCGCATGGTCTCTTTCACCCAGAGCCGCTAGTACGAATTTGATGAATTTAAAATGGGACCATCTACAGAATGTCTCCTAGATTTGTGCAAAATTTCATCAAAATCGGTCGAGTAGTTTCCGAGATTTGCGCGTTACAAGGAATCGTTTTAACAGACAGACCGACAGACCGACAGACGGACACAAAACCAAATTTGCTCAGGAGGTTATGAAACGTCCAGAAATATGAAAAAAATTGAAATCGGAGCAAAAAAATATTTTTTTTTACAAAAACGAACACAATACTTCCGATTTCTAATATTAGAAATTTCTCGGAAGTAAAAGAGTGGGAGCACGAAAAAGAAATAAGATAGTTCCTCTCTCTATTGAGGGATTGAGAAAGAGACAGAAAGAGAAAAAAAGAGAAAGAGAGAGAGAGAGAGAAAGAAAGAGACAGAGAAAGAGAGGGAGAGAAAAGGGAAAAGAGAAGCAAAATGGGAGAAAGAGAAAAAGAAAGAGAAAGAGAGAGAGAATTAGTAAGAGAGAGATAGAGAGAGAGACAGAAAAAGAAAGAAAAAGACAAGATAAGATAGAAAGAGAGTAAAAGAAAGAGAAAGAATGTGTGTGGGAGTGAAAGATAAGCTGAAAATACTAACGGAAAAATGAAGGAGACCAGATGTCTAGGAATAATTTCCATGTAAGTACATAGAGCTGAAGAAGGAAACCAGAAGACTACGTGTACAAAAAGACTACGAGTACAAAAATACTACGGGTACAAAAAGACTACGAGTACAAAAAGACTACGGATACAAAAAGACTACGGGTACAAGAAGACTACGTGTACAAAATAATGTATTCAGGGGTGAGAAGACATTCAACTTTGGAAGTATCGAGTACAATCAAGATAAAACTACTGTATTTAATAATATACAGTGTATTGCATAAAATCAATTTCAGATGTTATGCAATACACTCATAAGTTCGAAGATAAAAAAATGTAACATAATGTCAGTACTGCAATCATAGTGATGTCAGTTTTTGTATTTAAATATATGTATATAATTTACTATTTCTTCTTTCTTGTTTAAAAAATGAAAGAGAAATGAAGAAAAGACTGGAAGCAATAAGAGACAATACGAAGTTGATGAGAAAGAAGAAGGGAGAGAATAGAAGAGAAAAATAAATGTAGAAGAATAGCAAAGTAAGTGAGAGAGGAATAAAATTGAAAGAGAGATAAAGTTTGCAACAGATAAGAATGGAAGCGATGGAAAAAAAAATAGAGAAACAAAAATGTTGAAAGAGAAAGAGAGAAAGAAAATAAAAGAAAAAGTTGAATGATGAGAGGAGAGAGAAAGAAACAGAAAGATAGAAAAAAAGTGGAAACAAAATAGGAAGCAAAGAGAAAAGGATAATGGATTTCGATACCAAAGAGCAAAATGTGTGTGAGTAATATGATGATGAGTTTGGGAAAAAAGAAGAGTTTTACCTATAGAAATGAAATCAATATTAAAAGGATGTAAAAGAAGTATCGCACAATGTAAAACCTCACATTATAAAGAGAAGAGAAAGTTGAATGAAAAAGAATAAAACCTCATATTATAAACATTCGCAGCAGAAGAAGAGAGAGTAGAAAGAGATGAAGATGAAATTGGACATAGAGGGAAAAAAGGAGGAGGAATGTAATAAATTTGTATGATGAAGGAATAGATAAAGAAGGATAAATGTACGAAAAGAGGAAAATGAATAAGGAATAGATAGAGAAGGATAAATAATGTACGAAAAGAGGAAAATGAATAAGGAATAGATAGAGAAGGATATATGTACGAAAAGAGGAAAATGAATAAGGAATAGATAGAGAAGGATGACTGTACAAAAAGAGGAAAATGAATAAGGAATAGATAGAGAAGGATGACTGTACAAAAAGAGGAAAATGAATAAGGAATAGATAGAGAAGGATGACTGTACAAAAAGAGGAAAATGAATAAGGAATAGATAGAGAAGGATAAATGTACGAAAAGAGGAAAATGAATAAGGAATAGATAAAGAAGGATAAATGTACAAAAAGAGGAAAATGAATAAGGAATAGATAGAGAAGGATATATGTACGAAAAGAGGAAAATGAATAAGGAATAGATAGAGAAGGATGAATGTACAAAAATAGGAAAATGAATAAGGAATAGATAGAGAAGGATAAATGTACGAAAAGAGGAAAATGAATAAGGAATGGATAAAGAAGGATAAATGTACAAAAAGAGGAAAATGAATAAGGAATAGATAGAGAAGGATAAATGTACGAAAAGAAGAAAATGAATAAGGAACGAAAAAAAGAAAAAGAAAATTAATAAGGAATTGAGTGAGAAGGATATATTATAATGAACAAAGAAGAAAAAACACTTTATTAAGTATTATTATAAGCAGTCTGGCTGGGGGACTATGGACACTATAAACAGGGAGTAGACGAGCATTGGCTTGGTTCTGAAGGCCCTTGTTAATTATTAGCATCATTGTAAAGACAGTGTAAAGAGGCTACCATCGTTCACCATGACGCCACTCTATTTTCTTCTTCTTCTACTCTGTCTTATCCCGCTAAAGTAGGGTCGACGTTGATCAACCTCATGGTTGAGGTTGGTTGGTTTTAGCACATTTTTTACTGGCTGGATGATGCCCTTCCTAACGCCAACGATTCTTTTTGATTTAACGTCCTGGATTAGGACGGGGGGTTTTACCCTCTATTCGCTGGGGAATCGTACCAGCTACCCACATTAACCTAACCCAGCCTGTAGGTAGGGCCGGAAAGAGATGACGCCACTCTATGATGATGAAGAACGGGAAGAGAAGGGATACAATGTATCACATTTCACACAAGTCTTCGAAAAGCACACTTGTACGAAAAAAATTGAGGAGATGTTTCACATCCAAAAATAAAACCATTATAAATTATTTCCAACAATGTTGGGACGTGATGTTTTACGATATCGGGAGAATGTGGATGAGTATGTGGATGTGGTAATGGATGGGAAACACATTGCCTCCTATCGTGTTCAGTTCACTTGGGGAGGAGATGGAAGGGAGAGATAAAGAGTGTGAGAGAGAGAGAAGAATATAGAGATAGAGAGGGAGATAAAGAGAGAGAGAGAGAGAGAGAGATATATACAGAGAAAGAGAGGGACAGAGGGAGATAAAGAGAGAGAGAGAGAAAGATATAGAGATAGAGAGAGGAAGATGATTAGAGATAGATAGAGAGTGAGCGAGAGATAAAGATAGAGAGAGAGAGATAGAGAGAGAGAGATAAAGAAGGTGGAGAATGAAAGATGATAAAAGTTGAAGAACAATCTGTTATGTTGAGAATGAAAATGAATTTGGAATAATGCTACGTTTGCATGTACTTTCAACAAATGTAGTCACCATGGCAGCGTGAGTTAGCGCGCTAAGCATTGCACGCACGGTGACCTTTGTTTGATTCTCAGCGGGGCAGGATTTTCTCTGCTCTGTACTTGGATGTTCGGGGTCCACTCATTGCTCGTGAGGAAAAATGATTGTGTCAATTTTTTTTAAGATACCTACCTTTTATATATAATTTAAATTATTCTAATAAGAAAATCATTTGTATCATAAATGGAGGAGTGGAGAGTCGTTGTTGGGATATGAAGACGGAATTGATCATTGGAAAAGAGGGTACTGACTGTGAAGGAAATATTTCAATTGAACGTTTTAAATAAATTATAATTTTATGATCAATAATAATGATCATCATAAACTTTAAATCTTTTATACTTTTTTCAACGTTACAAAAAATTTAAACTCAAATCTAAAAAAAAAGAAGAAATTCGAGTTATTTTTTGTTTGTTGTTTATTTTTATTTAAATATTTTTTGTTGTTGTTGAAATTCTAATTCTTTTTAACCATGGGAAAGACGCATTCCATAATTTCAGTTCGATGTTTTCACGAGGGGGATCCGAAGGGAAAGGAAACAGAGTTTCAGGGAGAGTATGAAAGAGAGGAGAAGGGGAAAATAATTCACAAAAGAGAAACATACCACAAGATGTGTGCTGTGTTCTCCGAGAACTCCTAAACATATTGTCTGAGTATCCTCGGCATGTAGCATTCCTTCTCCTAGAACTCCTAAACAAATTTTCTGGGTACCCTTGGCATTTAGCATTCCAGACTTGCTTTTTTACGTTTTTGTTGTAGCCAGCTTGGCTACAGCTGGAGAGGGGAGTGATGGTCTCCAGCCACTTTATTTCAAAGTTGGCTCGTCCTGAACCACATACGAGTATTTCTATGTCCGATCAACCATCTAAAGATTCTAAAGGACTTGGACTTTTTCTTTATAAAGCTTTAAACCCTTGGGAAACTGCAAGCTAGCCTGGCTTCTAAGGGTTGGCTAGTCTATTCTCTGTGTACATATAGTCCTCTAGCAAGACACTGGTCTTCTCCCAAGTTTAATGCTCAAAGCATTTTTTTAAAAACTAAAACCTAACCTTCAGAGTCTTACTATTATGTGGTCACAAACTCAAATGAATGAGGAAACATTCATGTTCTGGGTGGGATTCAAACCAATGGATCCCTACGCTAACTGGAGATTGCCCGACTAGCGCGTTAACCACTTGACTACCATTGCAAATTTTGCACCTGTTAGTTTCAAATTTATGTATTTTTATAATACTGATAGCCAGATTTAGCATCAGGTGCCGTCTGAGTTAAGAAACCATGGGGCTAAATTATCCCCTAGATAAAAAGAGAGAAGAAATCGGGTTGATCAATTTCTACCTTAAGCACAAGGTACCAAGTAATAATAATAAGTATTTTTATTTATTTTCATATACATTTGAATTCCTTTTACATCTCCATGACGTACTGTTGTACTTTTCGGGAGATGTAAGTAATTTTCCTCTAAACATAAATCTCTCACTTACATAAATGTACTACTAGACAATGGTGATATACTGATCATTATACTAGGACTATCTAAATAAAAATATTGGGGACTTTATTTTACCCCGCCCCTTCCAAAAAATAAATAATAATAAACATAAACTGGTGTGTCACGTGTCACTTTTTTTCTTCAAATTCCCACACTGGTGACTCAATGGTAACAGTTAGATAAAAAATAATGTCAAATTCGTTATCAGCACTTCAAAACAATTGGATTTGATATGTCACTATTCTAATCTAATGATAAAATTCAGGTTTTTTTTTTCAACCATCCAAAAAACTATACTTTACTACGATGGAAGTTAGGCTGGGTGAGGATTTTCATGGGAGAAGGTATTGATATTCTAACTTTCCTTCGAATGAAACCCCAAAAATACTAATCGTCACCGTGGCAGAGTGAGTTAGCGCTAGGCATTGCACGCATGGTGACCTGGGTTCGATCCCCAGCGGGACAGGTTCTTTTCTACTCTGTACTTGGATGTTCGGGGTTCACTCATACCTCGTGAGGAGAAATGAGTAGTTACTTGTATGAGTAACGACCAGTGGCGGAGTGAGAAATTATTGTAATAAAATTCGAAAAGTGAAGGAGGCTCTTAATAAGTAAAAGAGTTGGGTGGAAGAGATTGCCATAGGCAAAAACCCCGCCCTTAAGTTAGGACATATGCATATATTTTGTTTATTTTTTTCCAGTTTATATTTATATTGTCTATTTTGTATTTTAAGTTTTACCATTATTTGTTTGTATATATGTTCCTCTAATAGAGAGTTTATTAATAATAATCCTGCGCTACCCACAAAAATTGTGAAGAGGCCTTATGCTTCACCACAATAAAACCATACATACATACATATTAATCGTTCTCTAAAAAATATAACAAAAGTAAACACAGAGTCTTATGGGTTAACGCCCCTCTTTTATGACCTCGATTTTACAAAGACCTCGGCCAAATTGAAACACCTCGGCCGAGGTATGAAGAACCTCCTATACAAAGAAAGAGAACCTACAGTTCAGTAACCAATAATGGAGTTTGTCTGACTGAACAGAGTAATTCGACGACAAACTTTTTCGACGGATTTAACATGTTTAGGTAACTTTGTACGGACAACAGATAGAGAAGGGGAGAAAGAAACGAAAAGTGAGTGAGAGAGAGAGAGAGAGAAAAAAAGAGAGAGAGATTAGAAGAGAGATAGAGAGAAACTTATAAAGAAAGAATGCGAAATAGTCTCAATTTTAAGTGCATAATTTCAACACACTACACAAGTACACATACACTACACACTGGACACGGAAGGAGCCCGGAGCACTGGTATTGGGCGTCCAACGGAAAGTAAGTATAGGAATAGTTTCCATGAGCGCCCGAAAACCATTTCCTTTATGCAATGCAGTACATGATTAATTTTTATGTCACTAAAGAAATACATAAAAATATCGAATGTAGTCATTATTAGTAACTCACAAAATAAATATCACGCGTATAGAGAGAGACAATAAAATAAATATATTTTAAGAGACTGCTTTCATAATAGAGAATTGCCAAAAGACACAGTATAAGCATCAATAATCCAAGATTATATCTTAATATATAAATGTCAAAGTCACTGACTGACCACTGACTGACTGATCATCGCTCTACAGCCCAAACCGTAAGTCCTAGAAAGCTGAAATTTGGTAGGTAGCTTTGTCTTATAATCGAGATGTGCAATAAGACGGGATTTTCGAAATTCCCACTACAACACCTGCCATTGGCGAAAAAGGTTTTTTTGCTTTCACGGCCATGCCTCGGCCCGCAAAGCGGGCGAGAGCCCGCTTGTAGCGTATAATTTTATGAGCTTTATAAGAAGACCGAGAACAGTTTTATCTATGATGAAGCCGTTTTTATTATTATTTATTATTATTAATTGCTTTATTAAACACAAAGACATATACATACATAATATATGTACATTGTACAATACAAATAATTAATATTTAAAATAATGAAAAAATGAAAACAATGTGAACGACGAAATGGAAATATAGATAAATACATACATATGTCCTAACTAAAGGGCGGGGTTAATGCCTGTGGCAATCTCTTCCACCCAACCCTCT
This sequence comes from Bactericera cockerelli, assembly GCA_024516035.1. Classification (NCBI taxonomy): domain Eukaryota; kingdom Metazoa; phylum Arthropoda; class Insecta; order Hemiptera; family Triozidae; genus Bactericera; species Bactericera cockerelli. The sequence goes on from CM044966.1 coordinate 20,745,840, forward strand.
TCCCTTTTTTTAGTATTATTTGAATTTTTATGCGCGCCTGATTATTATTTTAACTATGCAATGTGCAATACCAACATATTTCTAAATACTTTTTTCACATCAACTGTCATTAGATCTTAATATATGTATAAATGTCAAAGACACTCACTGACCACTGACCACTGACTGATCATCGCTCTACAGCCCAAACCGTAAGTCCTAGAAAGCTGAAATTTGGTAGGTAGCTTTGTCTTATAGTCTAGATGTGCAATAAGACGGGATTTTTCGAAACTCCCCCTACAACACCTGCCATTGGCGAAAAAGGATTTTTTGCTTTCACGGCCATGCCTCGGCCCGCAAAGCGGGCGACAGCCCGCTAGTTAGGTATAAAAAAAGTAATACTTTAACTTACAGGCAATAGAAAGTAAAAATAATTATGTTGGTAATGATAAAAGGGATAAAAAATCATAACCTTTGAGAAAACAGTTTGTTTATTATCTCCTGAATTTTATTTACGCAATTCACGATTCAAATTTAATTCTTTGTAATGTCTCAATCTAGGTACTCAATAAAGTTTACGTGGGTCGTGGGTACCATTTAATGTTAAAGAAGACTGCAAAAACTTACAGACAACCATTCAAGTTGAATTCAAGTTTCAGCGCTCATGTTCGAGTATTTAAGCTTAAAGCAATTAGAAATTGGCACAAGTTCAGTACTAGTTTGGAATGAAAATGCTGTAGATAACAAGACAAAAGAAGTTACCTAATTTTTCAACTGTAGGTACATACATGTCTGAAGTATAAAGTTTGTAGTGTTAAGTAGGTAAAACTTGTATTAAATGGGTTGTTCCCGTAAGTTTATAAGTATAAAATTAAAATATATATATACAGGGTGGGGCAAAAGTCTGGAAACCCCTGAATAACTTTCGAATGGCTTCTTCGGTGAAATTAAAATTTTGTAAGGTAAACTGGCCTACTTTTTTAAGAGGGGGGTCGATTTTTGTTACCGGCCCCCATGTCGGGGCCAGGGGGGGCAACTTCATTTTTTTAAATACGAACCCCCACCTTGCGATACATTTTTGGAAAGGTCTTTAAATAAGAAATACATTGGTGCAAATTTTATTTTTTTAATATTAACCGTTTGCAAATGGCGTCCAACTTTGTGTATGCAGTAAAGTCTGGAAACCCCTGAATATCTTTTGAAAGGGTTTTTTCAGTAAATTCAAATTTGTGTACGGTAAGTCGGGGTAATTAGACGTTTCCAAAAATGTATCGCAAGGTGGGGGTTTCGTATTTAAAAAAATGAAGTTGGCCTCCCTGGCCCCGACATGGGGTAAAAAAAAATCGCCGGAAAAAAAAATCGGTCCCATTCTATTATAAGGTCTAATTACCAAGGATTACCGTACACAATTTTAAATTTACTGAGAAAGCCCTTTCGAAAGATATTCAGGGGTTTCCAGACTTTACTGCATACACAAAGTTGGACACCATTTGCAAACAGTTAATATTAAAAAAATAAAATTTGCACCAATGTATTTCTTATTTAAAGACCTTTTCAAAAATTTATCGCAAGGTGGGGGTTCGTATTTAAAAAAATTAACTTGCCCCCCCTGGCCCACACATGAGGGCCGGTAACAAAAATCAACCCCACTCTAAAAGAAGGTCTTATTAGCCCGGTTTACCTTACAAAATTTCAATTTTACCGAAGAAGCCATTCGAAAGTTATTCAGGGGTTTCCAGACTTTTGCCCCACCCTGTATATGTATAATTGTATATATCGTCGCTTAAGAAGAGGTACCTCGTAAGTCCGAATTTTTCGATATTGCGTTTTTGGTATCGTTGGAATCGGAAAAAAATATCGAATTTTTTAAAATCGGTTTTATATGACCATTCAAATACAAAAAATGACACAATAATCGATTAAAGTTTACCTCGTAAATCGATATTTTTGTTTTGAAGAAAATTTCTGGTGAGACCTCGTATCTCCAATCAGTCTTATATGTGTATTGTGTAAAATAAATCAGAGATACGAGGTACCTCTGCAAAAAATGCACACATGCTTTTCTGAAAATTTTACAAGAATCACTTGAGAGGTACCTCGTATGTCCGATATCTCCTAAAAATACAAGTTTAATCAAAAAAATAGTAATTTCAATCGATAAAACAGGTATATGTTTATGGTTAAACTGATTTTTTTATTTTTTTTAAACCTGCCCACAACTTTATAATCAGTTTTTACTGTCTCCTGAAAAGTTCAAAAATCGGACTTACGAGGTACCTCTTCTTAAGCGACGATATATTATTTTATAATCGTGAATCGATATAAAATCATAAATAAATGTGTTTCTTTGTGTTATTATATCACAATTTTAGTGGGTAGCCCAAAATTACAGGTCTTTTCCATATCTCTTAATATCCTAATATCTTATTTTTGCCTATAATTCCGCCACTGGTCGCTGTTAACATTAAAGCAGCTACACATTTTTCCTCACGAGGTATGAGTGGACCCCGTACACCCAAGAACAGAGCAGAAAAATCCTGCCCCGCTGGGGATCGAACCCAGGTCACCGTATGTGCAATGGCTAGCGCGCTAACTCACTCTGCCACGGTGACTTCTAATAATCGTGAATCAACATCAGAAGGTTGATCGATAAAGAGGCGGACTTGTAACCTGAAGGTCGATGGTTCAAGTTCAGCGTAGATTTTGTAAAGCGAGTTTGAGTAGTTATGAGATATCACGAAAGTGATTGATATTATGATAATTTTTCTTTATACTTGTGAAAGTGATCCCCAGATTATTCATTCATTCACTTATAATAATTTACTGGATTGATTTTTAGATTCAGTCCAGTAAGTTCATTTTATTAGATAGCCTTCTATGGGGAGAAGGCGGGGGGGAGAGAGAGATAGAAAGAGAGAGAGAGAAAGAGAGAGAGAGAGAAAGAGAGAGAGAGAGAAAGAGAAAAAGAGAAAGAGAAAAAGATAGAGAAAAAGAGAGAGAGAGTGAGAGAGAGAGAGTGAGTGTGAGAGAGAGAGAGAGTGTGAGAGAGAGAGAGGGAGAGGGAGAGAAAGAGAAGGAGTGAGGGACAGGAAGAGAAAGAGTGAGAGAGAGTGAGGGAGAAAGAGAAAGAAAGAATGAGAGAGAGAGACAGAGAAAGAGAGGGAAAGAGAGAGAGAGAGAGGGAGAGAGAGAGGTGGAGACACAATTTACATTTAAAACGGTTTCAAAGCATGCAAGAAGCGAATATGTAGGATGTAGGGAGATGAGAAAATTCCTTGTACAAGACGCGGATGAGATAATAGAATAATGAGAGAGAAAGAGGCAAGGAGAAAGCTAAGGAAAGAAAGAGGGAGAGAGAAAGTATAAGTAAAATATAAGAGAAGAAGGAGAGAGAGAGATAGAAAGAAACACGATGTATTTCACTCTACTAAGATGATAAAAGGAAGAGAGAGGGAAAAAGCAAAAGAAAGAAAGGGAGAGAGAGAGAGAGAAAGTATAAGTAAAATATAAGAGAAGAAGGAGAGAGAGAGAGAGAGTATAGGTAAAATACAAGAGGAAAAGGAGAGGGAGAGAGAGAGAGAGATAGAAAGAAACATGCTGTACATTACTCTACAAAGATGATAAAAGAAAGAGAAAGGGAAAAAGCAAAAGAATGAAAGAGAGACAAAGAGAGAGAGAGAGACAGAAACAGAGACAGAGACAGAGAGAGAGAGAGAGAGAGAGAGAGAGAGAGAGAGAGAGAGAGAAGCTAATGTGATTCAAGCAAAAAGAAGGAGGTGAGAAAGAGGAAGGGGAAGATAAAAGACACGGAGAGAGTGACACAGAGATAAGGGGAAAAGAAAGAGAGAGGGAGAGGGGAGAAAAAAGGGAGAGAGAGAGAAGAGAGAGAGATGAGGAATAAAGCAAAGAAAAAAGAAAGAAAGGAGAGATAGAGATGGATAACTCAAAGAAAAGAGAAAAAGAGGTGAGATAGAGAGGGATAAAGCAAAGAAAAGAGAAAGAGAGAGGAGCTGCAAGAAAGAGAAAGAGAGTTAGAGAGATTGAAGAACAAAAAGAGATAATATAGATAAAAAATCTAAAACTGTTTCTGGAGCTAGCAAGATTTTGTTCATGGAATTTAAAACATTTTCCCATGATTTTATGATCACATTCTATATTAGCATTTTATATTTCAACAACGCAGCATTTTTCTTCTTATTTTTCTGAGAATCCCCATATTTCTGTTTTCCTTATTTTCGTACTCCAAAGTACTTCATGGAAACACGGTGACTTGGGTTCGATTCCCAGTGGGGCAGGAATTTTTCTGCTCTGTAGGTACTTCGTTGTTCGGAGTCCACTCATATTTCTTGAGAAAAAATGAGTAGTTACTTATATGAGTACCGACCAGTGGCGGCATTAAATAAATAAATAAACCTTTATTTGGAACAGAAATATTACATATATCAAAATTAATACTGTCCTATATCAGAACAACTAGTTCCAATGCAGCTTATTTTCTGAGGCTGAGCTAGAGTAAAAAGAAATTAATGTAATAGAATTCGAAAAGTACAGGAGACTCTTAGTAATGCTGCGCTACCCACAAAAATTGTGAAGAGGTTTTGTGCTTCACCAAAAATAAAATCATACATGCTTCAAAATGTATTTTGAAAAAGATAAAGAATAAAGATCAAGATCATTATAATTTTTTTTTTTTTTAATACTCTACATTCCCCAGCAAATTCTGAGATTCGAACCTGCGACCCTTCGCATGTCAAGCGATAATCGTATTCTCTTCTTATTCTTTTTCGGTCTCTTTTGATAGGTGGGTATTACTTACCCCACTTACTCTATGTAACTTTTATATTTAATTTTTATTTATTTTTTTATTTACTTAGGTATATAAATAAAAAAATAAATTTATAAAAATTACACAGAATAAGTGGTTCCCTCTTTCAAATTTCAGCATTCTTGGAAGCGTTTGACATTTTTGAGAACTTGAGAGAAACAAAGTTTTGATTGGTGACGTAGGAACTTATGTCATTAGTGAGCATACAGGGTGTCTACTATGTTTTATGAATTATTGTACAGGGTGTCAGACGGAACTTATCTCATTAGTGAGTATACAGTGTGTCTACTATGTTTCATCAATTATTCTACAGGGTGTCAGATGGAACTTATGTCATTAGTGAGCATACAGGGTGTCTACTATGTTTTATGAATTATTGTACAGGGTGTCAGACGGAACTTATGTCATTAGTGAGCATACAGGGTGTCTACTATGTTTTATGAATTATTGTACAGGGTGTCAGACGGAACTTATGTCATTAGTGAGCATACAGGGTGTCTACTATGTTTTATGAATTATTGTACAGGGTGTCAGACGGAACTTATGTCATTAGTGAGCATACAGGGTGTCTACTATGTTTTATGAATTATTGTACAGGGTGTCAGACGGAACTTATCTCATTAGTGAGTATACAGTGTGTCTACTATGTTTCATCAATTATTCTACAGGGTGTCAGATGGAACTTATGTCATTAGTGAGCATACAGGGTGTCTACTATGTTTTATGAATTATTGTACAGGGTGTCAGACGGAACTTATGTCATTAGTGAGCATACAGGGTGTCTACTATGTTTTATGAATTATTGTACAGGGTGTCAGACGGAACTTATCTCATTAGTGAGTATACAGGGTGTCTACTATGTTTCATCAATTATTCTACAGGGTGTCAGATGGAACTTATGTCATTAGTGAGCATACAGGGTGTCTACTATGTTTTATGAATTATTGTACAGGGTGTCAGACGGAACATATCTCATTAGTGAGTATACAGGGTGTCTACTATGTTTCATCAATTATTCTACAGGGTCTTCCATCATGAGCAGATGAAAATACAGGGTGTCAGAGGGAACTTATCTCATTAGTGAGTATACAGGGTGTCTACTATGTGTCAGATAGAACTTATCTCATTAGTGAGTATACAGGGTGTCTACTATGTTTCATCAATTATTCTACAGGGTGTCAGACGGAACTTATGTCATTAGTGAGCATACAGGGTGTCTACTATGTTTTATGAATTATTGTACAGGGTGTCAGACGGAACTTATCTCATTAGTGAGTATACAGTGTGTCTACTATGTTTCATTAATTATTATACAGGGTGTCCCATCATGAGCAGATGCAAATGAGTGTAATACGGAACTCATCTCATTAGTGAGTATACAGGGTGTCACTATGTTTGAACTCACCGAAGTACTGGGTCTGGTTGGGTCCCACGTAGTCCCACGTGATGGTCATGGTGGGCTAGGTGAAGGGATAGTCTTTTTCTCTTTCTCTTTCTCTCTGGTACACCCTGTATATAACTCACCGAAGTACTGGGTCTGGTTGGGCCCACATAGGGACTATGTGGGACTATTCTCTTTCTCTTTCTCTCTTTCTCTCTTTTTCTTTTTCTTTTTTCTTTTTCTTTTTCTTTTTCTTTTTTTCTCTTTCTCTTTCTCTTTCTCTTTCCTCTTTTCTCTTTCTCTTTCTCTTTCTCTTTCTCTTTCTCTTTCTCTTTCTCTTTCTCTTTTCTTTATCTTTCTCTCTTTCTCTTTCTCTTTCTCTTTCTCCTTCTCTTTCTTCTTTTTTCTCTTTCTCTCTTTCTCTTTCTCTTTCTCTTTCTCTTTCTCTTTCTCTTTCTCTTTCTCTTTCTCTTTTCTCTTTCTCTTTCTCTTTCTCTCTGGTACACCCTGTATATAACTCACCGAAGTACTGGGTCTGGTTGGGCTCACATAGGGACTATGTGGGACTATTCTTCTCTTTCTCTCTTTCTCTCTTCTCCTCTCTTCTCCCTTCTCCTCTTTCTCTTCTCCTTCTCTCTCTTTCTCTTTCCCTTCTCTCTTCTCTCTCCTCTTTCTCTCTTTCTCTTCTCTCATCTTCTCTCTTCTTTCTCTCTTTCCTTCTCTCTTTCTCCTCTTTCCTCTTTCCTTTCTCCTCTTTCTCCTCCTCTTTCTCTCTTTCTCTTCTTTCTCTTTCTCTCTTTCCTCTCTTTCTCTCCTCTTTCTCTCTTTCTCCTCCTTTCTCTCCTTTCTCTCCTCTTTCTCTCTTTCTCCTCTTTTCTCTCTTTCTCTCTCTTTTCCCTCTTCTCTTTCTCTCTTTCTCCTCTCTTCCTCTTTCTCTCTTTCTCTCTTTCCTCTTCTTTCTTCTCTCTTTCTCTCTTTCTCTCTTTCTCCTCTTTCTCTCTTCTCTCTTTCTCTCTTTCTCTCTTTCTCTCTTTCTCCTCTTTCTCTCTTTCTCTCTTCTCTCTCTTTCTCTCTTCTCTTCTCTCTCTTTCTCTCTTTCCTCTCTTCTCCTTTCCTCTTTCTCTCTTTCTCTCTTTTCTCTCTTTCTCTCTTTCTCTCTTTCTTTCTCTCTTTCCTCTTCTCTCTTTCTCTCTCTCTCTTTCTCTCTTTCTCTCTTCTTTCTCTCTTTCTCTCTTTCTCTCTCTTCCTCCTCTTTCTCTCTTCTCTCTTTCTCTCTTTCCTCTTTCCTTTCTCTTTCTCTCTTTCTCTCTTTCTCTTCTCTTTCTCTTTCTCTTTCTTCTTTCTCTTTTCTCTTTTCTCTTTCCTTTCTCTTTCTCTTTCTCTTTCTTCTCTTCTCTTTCTCTTTCTCTCTTTCTCTTTCCTCCTCTTTCTCTTTCTCTTTCTCTCTGGTACACCCTGTATATAACTCACCGAAGTACTGGTCTGTTGGGCCCACATAGGAGCTATGTGGGACTATTCTCTTTCTCTCTCTCTCTCTTTCTCTCTTCTCCCTCTCTTCTCTCTCTTCTCTCTTTCTCTCTTTCTCCTCTTTCTCTCTTTCTCTTCCTCTCTTTCCTCTCTTTCTCTTCTTCTCTCCTCTTTCTCTCTTTCTCTCTTTCTCTCTTCTTTCTCTCTTTCTCTCTTTTCTTTCCCTCTTTCTCCTTCTTCTCTCTCTTCTCTCTTTTCTCTTCTCTCCTTTCTCTCTTTCTTCTCTTTTTTCTCTCTCTTCTCTCTTTCTCCTCTTTCTCTCTTTCCTCTCTTTCCTCCTCTCTTTCTCTCTTTCTCTCTTTCTCTCTTCTCTCCTTTCTCTCTTTCTCTTTCTCTTTCTTTTCTCTTTCTTTCTCTTTCTCTTTCTCTTTCTCTTTCCTCTTTCTCTTTCTCTTTCTCTTTCTTTCTCTTTCTCTTTCTCTTTCTCTTTTCTCTTTCTCTTTCTCTTTCTCTCTTTCTCTTCTCTTTCTCTTTCTCTTTCTCTTTCTCTTTCTCTCTTGGTACACCCTGTATATAACTCACCGAAGTCCTGGGTCTGGTTGGGCCCACATAGGGACTATGTGGGACTATTCTCTTTCTCTCTCTCTTTCTCTCTCTCTCTGTCTTCCTCCTTCTCTTTTTCTTTCTCTTTCTCTCTTTCTCTTTCTCTCTGGTACACCCTGTATATAACTCACCGAAGTACTGGGTCTGGTTGGGTCCCACGTAGTCCCACGTGATGGTCATGGTGGGATAGGTGAAGGGATAGTCGTCCGGATAGGGGGTGTGCCAGGACTCGTCGGAGGAGATCTCATCCTCTGTGGTGGTCTTGAACTTCTTGCGGCGATCCTGGATGTACCTGCCAAGTTAGAAAAACGAATAAAAGGGTTGGCTGGAAGAGATTGCCACAGGCAATAATGCCGCCCTTGAGGTAGGACATTATTGTTATTTTCTTTTTTTTTTACTTATTTATTTTGTTATTTGTTTGTTTTTTTTTTCTCTTCTTTTCTTAATTTTATACTGTTACCTGTACTTTGTCCTCCTAATAAAGCTTAAAATAAATAAATAAATGTGTGTTTAATTTAGTGTATAATTTTAGATTTAAAAATCCCTCGTTCCCGAAATTCCCACTGAAGCAATCTAAAAATTCCCATCGTTGTAGATAATTATGAAAGTCCCTTTTCCTCCCCAAAATTTCCATTGAAGATATCTAAAATGTTCCACTATTGTGAAGTCCACTAAAAAAGTCCCTTTTCCAAAAAATCTTAGTGAAAAAATCTAAAAAAGTCCCACCATTGTGGATCTGAAAATCCCTTTTTCCCGTAAAAAATCCTATTGATGAAATTAAAAAAATCCCACCATTGTAAATCTGAAAATTCCTTTTATTCACATAAAAAAGTTCATTGAAAAAAATTAAAAAGTCCCTCCATTGTGGATCTGAAAATCTCTTTTTTCCCACAAAAAAATCCCACTCACTCCTCTCGTTTCGCTTGCCACTCGGGTGGATCATAGTCGTCGGGGATTCGGTAGAAGTCGGTCAAGTTCGGGCACCACGTTGCCATCCATTGGGTGAGGTATTTCTTCGGCACTCTCTTGTAAGCCTGCTTCAGCTCTGCCACTTCTCCTTCGTCGTCGTACGTGAAGTCTGCAACGAGAAAAGGGATTTTGTTATATATATATTTTTTTAATTTTTATTCTACTAACAACAATTTTTTTGGCTTGGTTCTGGGGGCCCTTGTCAATTATTAGCCTCCTTGTAAAGACAGTGGTAGAAGTGCTGAGTCATTCCTTCACTGTCTGGCTACCATCGTTCACGATGACGCCACCCTAAGATGATGATGATAACAACAAAAATCCATTACAGAAAGTCCTTATTCTGGCTTGGGGACGTTAAACAGGCAGAAGACCAGTGTTTCGCTAGAGGGCTATAAACAGATAACAGACTAGCCAACTCTTACAAGCAAGGCTACCATGAAGTTTCCCAAGGGTTTAATCTTAATATTATTATATAAATGTCAAAGTCACTGACTGACTGATCATCACTGTTTCTCCCCAACTGGTAAGTCCTAGGAAGCTGAAACTTGGTAGGTAGCTTTGTCTTATAGTCTAAATGTGCAATGAGACGAGATTTTTCGAAATTCCCACTACAACACCTGCCATTGGCGAAAAAGGACTTTTTGCTTTCACGGCCATGCCTCGGCCCGCAAAGCGGGTGACAGCCCGCTAGTGGCTTATAAAGAAAAGTCCAAGTCCTCATATTGGTTGATCGCACATAGAAATATGTGGTTCAGACGAGCCAACTTTGAAATAAAGTTGGCTGGAGACCATCACTCACTCCTCCAGCTGTAGCCAAGCTAGAGCTGTAACAACAACAACAACAACAGAAAGTCCTTATTTACATAGTTAAAAATACCTCCTACCGTTTCCAGAAATTAAGAATAGACATAGAATTAAGAATACCTTTACCAAAAAAAATTAATAAATCTTATTTTTTTTAATCCATGGAGGACATACTGGAGAACTCATATCGTATATGATATTGGTAATGATCCTGTCTGACTGTCTCATAAAATTGGACATTTTGGATAGCTGGGACACAGAGGAAATCAAAATGATAACAAATTATTTCTTCTTATTTACATGCTCTTGCAGGTAATAACGGTAGTCATATTGAATAGTTTCTTGTGTGAAAAGATTGAGGCATTACAAGTTCTCCATTGCTTATTCCTCCCAGACGAAAACAACTTTAAAAAAACCTTCTCAAAAAAATCACATGTTAAATATCCCTTTCTAACCGAAAATCCCACGTTAAATATCCCTTTTCAACAAAAATTCCTCACCAATATCCCTTTCCAACAACAAAAATCCCTCAAAAAATTCCCTCTTACGTTTAGAGTACTTCTTCCAGAACCAGTGCAGTGTCTCCGTGGTGACTTGTGTTGTGGTGGTGGGAGTGGTGGTGGTCTTCAGTCCCATTCTCCACTCTGGCATTTCAAGGAAAAAATTCCCTTTCCAAACTAAATTTCCCGCTAAAAAACCTTAATAAATTAAAAAAAAACCTTTTCTGAAGAAATGCATTCAAAATATACGCTAAAGTAGGTTTAAAATATATAATAAAAAAAAATCGCTTGAATATAACGAAAATCATTGGAAAAAAATTCCCTCAAAAAACATCACACGGTAAAAATACCTAAAAAATAGCGAAAATCCATAACGGAAAAAACTCTCCATTAAAATTCCTACAGTGAACTAAAAATCCATAAAACAATCCCTCAAATATAAATTAATTCCTGAGAACAAAATCATTGAAGAGAAAATCCCACGTTAAATATACCTTTCTAACAAAAAATCCTACGTTTAATATTCCTTTCAAACAATAAAAAATTCTATGTGAAATATCCCGTTTCAACAAACAAAAAAATCCCTCACCAATATCCTCTTCCAACAAAAAATCCCTCACAAATATCCCTTTCCAACAACAAAAATCCCTCGAAAAATTCCCTCTTACGTTTGGAATACTTCTTCCAGAACCAGTGCAGTGTCTCGGTGGTGACTTGTGTTGTGGTGGTGGGAGTGGTGGTGGTCTTCAGTCCCGTTCTCCACTCTGGCATCTCCAGGGGCTTGAACAGGCGCTTGTAGATCTCCAGCGGATCCGAAGTGGTCGATATGACCCCCTTCTCCAACAGATCCCGCTCTTTCTTCTTCTCTCTCTGAGGGGAGGAAAGTTATTTTTTGAACATATTATGTATATATCCCTTTCCAACAATTAAAAATCATATGTTAAATATCCCATTCTAACAAAAAAAATCCTCGCTATTATTTCTCTACAACAAAAAATTCCCTCACAAATATCCCTTTCCAACGAAAAATCCCTCACAAATATCCCTTTCCAACAAAAAATCCCTCGAAAAATTGTAGATCTCCAGCGGATCCGAAGTGGTCGATATGACGCTCTTCTCCAACAGATCGCAATCTTTCTTCTTCTCTCTCTGAGGGGAGGAAAGTTATTTTTTTGAACATGTTATTTACTCGTAGTTATATAAACATGTCATTAGGGTTGAAGACATGTCCCATGTATGATGATACACCCTGTATGCGTATAGCGTCAAAATGAAACGCAAGTTCCTTCGTTGGTTGAGACATATCTCTCTTTAAAATAAATGTCCCATGTATGATGATACACCCCGTATGCGTATAGCGTTTGACAATGAAACGCAAGTTTAGTTCCTTCATGGGTTGATACTGAAAACTTGCGAAAAATTTCTAATGTGTTATTTTTATTTTAACATGAACTATAGGACAAACACTTCATTCAGAGAGTTTGTGAAAGGGAATGCGCCCACAATGCTGGCTGCATTGCCCCTCTGAATTATATCTATACAAGCAGGCTGTCGCCCGCTTTGCGGGCCGAGGCATGGCCGTGAAAGCAAAAAATCCTTTTTCGCCAATGGCAGGTGTTGTAGTGGGAGTTTCGAAAAATCCCGTCTTATTGCACATCTAGACTATAAGACAAAGCTACCTACCAAATTTCAGCTTCCTAGGACTTACGGTTTGGGCTGTAGAGCGATGATCAGTCAGTGGTCAGTGGTCAGTGAGTGTCTTTGACATTTATATATTAAGAAGATCTGAATTATAAAATATATCCTATATCTCTTTAAAATAAATGTCCCAATGTCCCATGTATGATGATACACCCTGTATAGCGCTTGTGACAATGAAACTGCAAAACCTGATGAATATTTTAAACCTTTTCACAAGGCGTCTTTGTAATCTTTGCAGGAACTGGTGCAGTAGTGAGTTGTTTGTTGTTCCGCCTGGGGTGATGAAGGTGTATCAAACACCTCGGCCGAGGTGTGAAGAACGCCTATACAAAGAAAGAGACAGCCCGGCAGAGTGTAAGGTTACGGAAAACATAGTTCCCATGCATTTCATGTACTTTCAGCCAGCGAAAAGTGCAACATGAATTTCAAAAGTTGCGATTTTTATTGCAGAAATGGACTCTACGTTGAAAAATAAATTGATTTGACTTTTTGTTTGACTTCCTAGGCCAACGGGAACCCTATTTTCGAGACCCCCGAACAATCGTGAAAGACATGAAAAGATTCATAATTTTTTTTTTTTTTTTTCTGTTTTTTTTTTTCATACGGATCCTTTGAGACCCGACTTCGTGTCTTTGACTTGGCACTGAAGATTAAGTGAGGTGTCTAAAGTGATCAAGATATAATGGAGATGAGCCTGGACCAAAAAAAAATTCTAAATTATTAGCGGGCGGCCCATTTGGGCGGCCTCGGGTTTTGGGAGCCCAAATCGGAATTTGAAGGATAATACTAATCTTAAGTGGTATCAAATAAAAGATCTTGATGAGCAGATACCAAATTTATTGATTTTATTCCTTCATCCGGTTCACTGGGTGGCACCTGGTGGCCTTTTCATTTTCTTTGGCGGGTAGGTACCTTCGAATCTTTAGTTTAGTGGTCAGATCTTGGCCAGTACGTATTTTTCGAGATGACCTCGCTCTCTCTCTGCAAATTTTTAATGTTTAAGTTTCCAAGTATTAATTTAGTTAGTTCATTTTCCGTTCGTTTCTTTAGAAGCTAACTTTGTCTATTGGTAGCATGCTCGACCTGCCAACCAGTCAGCATGGGTTCGAATCCTGGCGGGGACGAAACTTTTTAGCTCTATATTTTCAATTTGGGCTTAACGTTTTGTTTTGTTTTTCCGATCTTTATATTTGATCTTCATGACGACCCCATTACCCTCGCGAGGAAAATTTTAGTAGTTGCAGAATTGGCCAATGACCTGTGGCGGCATTATGAGATTGATTTTGGAGAATCATGGTTGGATGGAGATAAAATATGATGAATTAACTCTCATAATGTCGATGCTACTCACTACTAACAGTTGTGACAAAGTAGTGACTTTGGCCAAGTGGGTAGCATACTAGGCTTGCACGCACGATGACTTGGGTTCGATCCCCTTCAGGGAAGTTTTTTTTTCTCTGTCCATTATGTCCGTGGTACACTCATACGTCGTGAGGTATTGATAAGGGACGTCACCACCGAGTTCTCTCCCGCTCATGGTTTTATCAACACCAAATTGTCTCCCGTCGCGTCGCTTGAATACCTACATTTAATACCTACATAGTTTAGGCCTAGCATAAAAATTATAATCGAAACACCTAGGTATCATTGATATAGACCTGAGGCATGGCCTTCTATGTATTTTTCCTAACCCTATGCTAAACCCAAGGCATGGCCTTCTATATATTTACCTAAGCCTACTATAAACCCGAGGCATTGCCTTCTATGTATTATCCCTAACCCTACTATATTCCTGAGGCATGGCCTTTTATGTATTTTACCTAACACTACTATACACTGAAGGCATTGCCTTTCATTAGTTATAGATTTTAAAGATTTCCTTATAAAAGGCCGATTCTTATATAAAAATGATAATTTTATAGTTTTCATTTTCTTAAATACCTAATGTAAAAAAGCATGGTCTTATTTCCGGGAGAGATACTCGTTGTGACCCCTGCAACAAGCCGGGGAGAACTCGGGTAAGAAAAGGTCAACGGGAGAGAACTCATTACCTCATCTTGATAAGGTGATTACAAATTGATTTCTTTGGCATTTGTAAATCCAGGTGTTTTAGTGTCCCTCATAGGAGGCTCCGAGGTCTATTTAGCATTGAAAGATAAACCTAATCATGTGGAGTATAGAATCAAAAGGTCTTGCATTGCAAATTTATATATTATTTACTCAATTTGGGGACTCAGGGGGCCAAATCTGTGATCCAAATACATATTGACCTTAGAAAAATTAAAGACCTACTGCTAGAACTATATCTTAAAAAAAGACAACTTGGTACATACATTCACATTTTCTCAGCTTATTTACTTTTGTTATTCATAATGTTTCAGTAGTGTATGAACCTATATTTTCGTACAAAAAGAACTGATATCCCCCAAAACACCACTTCGTGGTTAAAAAAAGAAGAACGCCCCACTCAAAAGAATGATTATAATTAGCTAAAAATAAATGATATCAAATTGAGAACACCTTACCCCCTCTGTTTCTATATCTCTGCACTCCTCTCTGAATTTATTCCTCTTATGTTTATCTTTTTTTATCCTTTCTAGGGGTCATCCTAAACTTGATTTCTCTTTAAATTTACTTGTTGCACGGCAATAAAAAATGGCGGTCGCGGTGTAATTTTCTCGATTCAAATCAAATAAGTTTAGAAAAATCATACACCGACCGCCATTTTTTATTGCCGTGCAACAAGTAAATTTAAAGAGAAATCAAGTTTGGGATGACCCCTAGAAAGGATAAAGAAAGATAAACATAAGAGGAATAAATTCAGAGAGGAGTGCAGAGATATAGAAACAGAGGGGGTAAGGTGTTCTCAATTTGATATCATTTATTTTTAGCTAATTATAATCATTCTTTTGAGTGGGGCGTTCTTCTTTTTTTAACCACGAAGTGGTGTTTTTGGGGGATAACAATGCACTGGATGACCTTTGAGACGGATAGAAAGAGAAAGAGAGAGAGAGAGAGTGAGTAAGAAAGAGAGAGAAGGAGAGAGAGAGAGAGAGAGAGAGAGGAAGAGATATAGAAAAAGGAAAAGAAAGAGAGATAAGGAGAGAGAGAAAGAGAGAGAAAGAGAGGGAGAGAAAGAGAAAGAGGAGAGAGAGAAAGAGAGAGAGAAAGAGAAAGAGAGAGAGAGAGAGAGAGAGAGAGAGAGAGAGACAGTGTGTGTGAGAGATCGAAAGTGAGAGTGGTAGAAAAATAATGAGAGAGATATAGGGGAGAGAGAGTATGAGGGAGGTAAGAGGAGAGAGAGTGAGAGTGAGAGAGTGAGAGTGAAAGGGATAGAGAAGTATATTATATAAATAAAAGTAGAGAGAGAGTGAGAGAAAAAGAGTGTGTGTGTATAGGTGTATGAGAGAGAGTGAGTGATATATAGTATAGAATAGAAATTACCTTGTTTATAATTCGGAGGTCACACTAAAATGTCCCTTTATTTCAGCAGTCTAAACAAGGTCTTATTTATTTTCAAAATTAAACAGACATTTTGTACATACATTTAATATTCTTAAGTTTATATACACATTATAAAATAACCTTGCTTCGGTTAGAAAAAAAAGAAACATAAATATAAAAAAATATTAAAAATTATAAATAATAACAATAAGAGTGATAGCCAAATTATGAAACAGGATTGAAGTTATGATATATTTGAGCCAGAAACTGCTCCAACAGAATTTTCCATGTGAAAAGTCTGCTCCAACCGGGGATAGAACTCGAGATCTCTGGACTACGGGTAGTAGTCACAACCGTAACGCCACGGAGGCTATTGTTTCCATTAATTAATGTCAACAGTTTTCTGCTGAAATACAGGCACGTGGACCCGATTTTGGGAATTTCATTATTATCAATGGAAACCAAGTATACAATAGCAGAGGGTTGGGTGGAAGAGATTGCCAAAGGCATCACACCGCCCTTTAGTTAGGATATATGTGTATATTTATTATTTTATTCTTTTTACTTCTTCTTATATTGTATTGTATATTAATTTGTAATTATTATAATAATAATAAAAATAAAAATGAAAATAGCATGTTCAATTGTTCAATTAGTAATCCTAATCTAGAGCTATATTATGAAACAGGACCAAAGTTAACAAAAAAGTTCTCATATTTGTGTTTTCTGTTCATCACTTTCGTGATATTACAACTACTTAAACCTCGCTTTATTAAAACTTTGCTGATCTTGGAAATTGTAACTCCGACCTCCAGGCCCCGCCCCCCAAACTCACCTCTATCTTCCTCTTCTTATCCTTCTCCAGTAGCTCCACCCTCTAGACCCCGCCCCTTGAGCTTACCTCTATCTTCCTCTTCTTATCCTTCTCCGGTAGCTCCACCCACTAGACCCCGCCCATCAAACTCACCTCTATCTTCCTCTTCTTATTCTTCTCCGGTAGCTCCACCCTCTAGGCCACGCCCCCATACTCACCTCTATCTTCCTCTTCTTATCTCTATCTTCTTCTTACCTCTATCGTCCTCTTCTCATCCTTCTCCGGTAGCTGCACCCACTAAGACACGCCTCTAAACTCACCTCTATCTTCCTCTCCTTATCTCTATCTTCCTCTTACCTCTATCTTCCTCTTCTTATCCTTCTCCGGTAGCTCCACCCTCCAGCGGAGAAGTTTGGGCAGATCTGTCTTGTCGTCCAGATAGAACTCATCGGGCAGGTCCCCCGTGATTCCCCTCACCTCCTTTCAGTGAGGCCCCGCCCCCACACTCACCTCTATCTTCCTCTTCTTATCCTTCTCCGGTAGCTCCACCCTCCAGCGCAAATGTTTGGGCAGATCCGTCTTGTCGTCCAGATAGAACTCGTCGGGCAGGTCCCCCGTGATTCCCCTCATTCCTTGTAGCTCCACCCTCTAGGCCCCGCCCCCAAACTCACCTCTATCTTCCTCTTCTTATCCTTCTCCGGTAGCTCCACCCACTAGGCCACGCCCTTAAACTCACCTCTATCTTCCTCTTCTTATCCTTCTCCGGTAGCTCCTCCCTCTAGGCCCCGCCCCCACACTCACCTCTATCTTCCTCTTCTTATCCTTCTCCGGTAGCTCCACCCTCCAGCGCAGATGTTTGGGCAGATCTGTCTTGTCGTCCAGATAGAACTCGTCGGGCAGGTCCCCGGTGATCCCCCTCACCCCCTTGTAGCTCCACCCTCTAGGCCCCGCCCCAAACTCACCTCTTCGTGCTCTTCTTATCCTTCTCCGGTAGCTCCTCCCTCTAGGCCCCGCCCCCAAACTCACCTCTATCTTCCTCTTCTTATCCTTCTCCGGTAGCTCCACCCTCCAGCGGAGATGTTTGGGCAGATCTGTCTTGTCGTCCAAATAGAATTCATCGGGCAGATCCCCGGTGATTCCCCTCACCCCCTTGAACCACTCCCTCCCCTCCTCGTCCAGCTCCACTCGACGGTCTAGAGTGGTGGCTGGAACAATAGAATCGAATAGAATCGCGTCGAATCGTCGAATAAAATAGATTATTTTCAAGATGAGTGTTTTACAGCCAGGCCCGCGCCGGTATGGCTGCAAGTCCTGCTCGAACTTTCAAAATTTTAAACATCCAAATTCCAGTCAATCTATGTGGAATGAAGATATTGAAGATGCTCTGTACCTGAATCTCCAACAAATGTTAGTGGGTGAGCCATAGTATCAGACAAGAAAATTCATATTGTAAAAAGGCAATTTGTTTGCGAAATTAATAAATTATTAAATTTGCTGTAAGATAAAACATGAAAGTAGAAAAAGATAAGAATACCAATCTAAGAGTATTTCTAGAGCATTCGTCCAAAGAATTTGTAAAAATAAGTAAATAAATAAATAAACATATAAATAAATATTTAAATAAAATATGTTCCGATAGATTCACTGTTGAATTTTTTTTTTTTTTTCAACTGACGAGTTGTATCAGACCTAGAATTTTGGTCAAGTAAATTAAATTCACCCTGTTTATTTTTTGAAATCATATTTGTGTTAATCACTTTCTTGATGTCAACTGAACTTGAGACTCGAACCACCGACCTCCAGGTTATAAGTCTGCCGCCTTATCGATCAAGCTACTGTGGATTCACTCTGTATATATTTCTTACTGATATAATTATATATATATATACTATACATCTTTTTGGTTGGAAGAAATTGCCATAGGCAACAATCCCGCCCTCTAGTTTGGACTTATATTATGTATATATTTTATTAATGTTGTTTATTTTTTTTTTTCTTGTTTATATTGTTCTTAATTTTGTATTTTAAATTTTATAATTACTTGTTCATACATACTTATTAGTATAAAAAATAAGTAGGATTGCACATAAAAATGACTCGTCCATCGCGAAAATTTTTGCTCTTGAATAAATTTTTTTTTTTTAGTTGAAATAAGAAGTTTTCTAGTGTAAATTTATAACTGTTTTATAGATAAACCTCTCCTCTTTAAGAATAACGAGTTAATTTTTTAGAATTTATTAAATTGATAACGTTATCAATAAAAGAATCTCAGTTCTAGTGAATTACCTACTTTTGATTCAGCAGAAGTGTTTCCAAATATAAATTTACAAACTAATGTATTAACTGCTTTGTACTTTTTATAACCATAATAAAGATAAAACAATCCTCTTTAACAATATAGACTTACTTTATCTTAATTTATTAAATTAAAAACATTATCAATAAATAAACTCAGTTCCTTTAATTTCATTGAATTTTCATATTGTTTATCTGTTGCCAAGGACATTTGTGTAACCAACAAAACAAGTTTGCTCTGTTGTTTATTTGTTGCTAAGGAACATTTTTTCAACTATCGCATCAGCTGTTCAATTTCTCTAAACAGTTTTGTTTTAATAATTTAATTATATTTTAATTAGTAATCTATGAATTAACAAACACTTCAAATTAATATTTTGACCTCAGGAGGAAATTTAATTACCTAACCTAATATTGTGTGTTTTTTTTTTTTTTTTTGTTTTTTTTTTTGAAGCCGTGGACATTGTAACTATCTGTTCTCATTAATATTACATGATGCCAGATTCAAAAATCGATCTTCTTTTATCTACTCTCAATAACTTGGAGACGCAATTTAATGCACTTAAAAATGTTAATCCAAGTGCAATTCCATCTGTGGATACTGACCCTATGTCTGTGTTTGAGAATCTTTTCCTGTCATTTAAAGCACTTGTCATGTGTGAGCTCTCATCGATCAAAGACAACATGAAACGACAAGATGATAAACTCAATGATCTAGAGCAGTACTCAAGAAGGAACTGCATCTTGATACATGGCGTTAAAGAAGATGGCTATCTATCGGAATCTGACTGTGTCAAAGAAGTCATTGGTATATTTCATCACAAAATGAAGATAGATATCCAGATTTCTCACATTGATCGTGCACACAGAATAGGACCCCACAAGAAAGATGGAAGACACAGGCCGATAATTGTAAAATTCGTGTCTTATTATCATCGCCGGCTCGCATTCACCAACAAGAAATTCTTGAAAGGCTCCGGCATTCATATCACTGAGTCACTCACCAAAGCTAACTTCCAGCTATTTTCTGAAGCGAAAGCCATATACTCAGTAGGAAATGTGTGGACATCAGATGGCAGAGTAATGATCAACGATGGTGACAAAAAATACGTTGTTACAAACATGGATCAACTGAGAGATATAAGCGTTAGCAAACTAACTCATCCATGCCCTCCCTCTTCTCCCTGTCTTCCGGCTCCTACCAACCCTTTTGTTTCAACCTCCTCACCCAGCCCTAGTGTCGCTATCATGCCTTCTCTCGTTGCTCCGGATGCTCTTTATACTACTACTCCTGCTAAGACTATCCTCTTTAGTAACATAGTCAAGAGTAGTAATATTCCTAAACCACGCCGCCCTTACACAAAGAAAAGAAGAAGCAGGAACTTCAGAAATTGAAAACTGAAGATTGTTTTGTTTTGTTTTTTTTTTTTTTTTTTTTTTTTTTTTTTTTTCTTTCCTTTTCTTTTCATCATTCAATATTTGCTTGATATTCCTATTTTATACTAATTTCCTCTCTATAGGTCTTAATATATCACTCCATTTCATTTTTATCCCCACCTCCCTCCCTTTCTTACCCACTTCTTTCTTCTAATTTTTTTTTTTTTAATACCTTTAAAGCACAACTTTATGATTACTGATTCTGACGTTTTTACTTTTCCAGGCAATGTGTATTCCGATGTTTCATCTGACTCGACTGATTCCGAAGACTCACTGGTTGCTCCTCCACTCTCCACAGCATTATTACAACAGTTGACACCTTACTCCTCTTCGTTCAGAGTTTCCCACATCAATGCCCAGTCTCTTATATCTCATCATGCCAACCTATTAGCAACATTTGGTAATAGAAGTTTTCATGCCATTCTTGTTTCTGAGACTTTTCTAAAACCTTCATTACCTGATGTTTTGGCTTCTATCCCTGGCTATACTCTCATAAGAAATGACAGACTGCATTCACGTTGTGGTGGAGTAGGTATTTACCTTCGAGACGGTATTGACTTCTCAGTTCTTCAATGTTCTGATGGTAATGCTGCCAAGAAGGTTGAATATCTTTTGGTGGAAGTAAGATTTTGTCATAAAAAGCTTTTGCTAGGAGTAGTTTATAGTCCGCCTACTATTGCTTATTCTGAAGATCTCGAGACTTTATTGGGTGGTTTCTTGCCTCACTATGAAGATATTATTATAATGGGCGATTTCAATTGTGATCTAAATATTGCTAATCTACAATCGGCAAGATTTAAAAATCTAATGAAGTCTGTCAATTTAACCATTTTACCTTCAAAACCAACATTTCATTTAGACAATTATGACAGCTTATTAGATCTTTCAATTGTAAAATCGTTCAAAAAAGTTCAATATTACGAGCAAATTTCTGCACCTGGTTTTTCTCACCATGATTTAATTTTCATGGCTTATCAACTTGGTAATATTAAATATTCTTTGAGAAAGATCAGGTTCAGGGATTTCCGTAATATGGACATTAATAATCTGATCAGTGATGCGGAGGCGTCTCAATGGAGTCTTGTGACTGAATTGAATGATACAAATGCTAAAGTTGATTTATTCACAAATATTACAACAAGGCTCCTTAACAAACATGCTCCTTTAAAAAATGCCAAAGTGAAATATCCTCCTACTCCGTGGCTCACTCCTGAAATTTTAAACCTTATGAAACGAAGAGATCGAGTCTACAACAAATATCGAAGAACTCAACTGGAGCATCACCTTGCAAAATATAAACATCTTAGAAATGTTTGTAATCGATCTGTTCGTGATGCTAAAGAAATTTATATATCTCAGGGTATAGCATCTTGCAAAAATGAAAAATCACTTTGGCAGTTTTTAAGGAGTCTTGGTATTAATGTGGATGATTCATCCAAACGTATTGATCCTCAATTCAGTTTAGATGATCTCAATAAACAATTTGTAACGCCGCCTGTAAATCTAGACCCAGCCCACAAGCTAAATGTTATCGATAGCATACTTACTCAACCTAATCCAACACATCCTGAGTTTTGCTTCCAGGATGTTTCTTGTGCAGATGTGAGACAGGCGTTTTCGACTATTAGATCAAATGCAACTGGTACTGATGGTTTATCCATCCGTTTCCTCAAGGTGATATTAGATTCCATTGTTGGTCCTCTAACGCATATTATTAATTCTTCACTATCAACAGGCGTATTTCCACAACAATGGAAAATTGGTCGCATTGTTCCTCTGCCCAAGATTTCTAAACCCAAAGGATTGAACGATTTTCGTCCCATTTCACTTTTACCTGTATTTTCCAAAGTCCTTGAAAAAGTTGTACATTTTCAAATTATTAATTTCTGTAATATAAATAATCTATTCAATCCTTATCAATCTGGTTTTCGATCGGGTCATAGCACAACTACTGCTCTGATAAAAGTAACTGATGACATTCGTAACAGTATGGATAAAACCCAAGTTACTATACTACTACTATCAGACTTTAGTAAAGCTTTTGATTCGGTTGATTTTGAAATTCTTCTAATTAAACTACAAAAATATTTCAACTTCTCTCATTCTGTTCTCCAATGGTTTTCTACATATCTGAGAAATCGCCAACAGTATGTCTTCAATGGTGATGCTCTTTCTAACATTTTATTCACAACAACAGGTGTTCCTCAAGGCAGTATCTTAGGTCCCATTTTATTTTCCATGTTCATAAACGACATTGGAAAGATATTCAAACATTGTTCTTTTCATTTGTATGCTGATGATTTACAGTTATACATCCATTCTTCGGTCGATAATATCAATCATGCAGTTCAAATGTTGAATTATGACCTTCAACAATTACATCATTGGACTAAGATTCATGGTATTATCCCAAATCCCAAAAAATTTCAATGCATTATAATAGGATCCTCTCCCCTTTTAGATAGGTTATCAAAAATCTCAGTCAATCCAATTAGCTTCAACTCCATTACTGTTCCTTTTTCTCATACAGTTAAAAACTTGGGCCTTCTTTTTGATTCAAATCTTTCATGGAATTCTCAAGTCATAAATGTTGGGAAAAGAGTCTTCAGAAAATTCCATTCTTTAAATCGTCTGAAAAAGTTTTTACCTTTGAAGACCAAAAAACTGTTGAGTACTTCTCTCATTTTCCCAACTATTGAGTACGGAGGAGTAGTTTTTAGCAATATTAATGGAATTCTCATGAATAAACTTCAAACCTACCAAAATGCTTGTGTTCGTTATATCTTTGGGCTAAGAAAATATGACCATGTTTCTAACCTAAGAAGATCGCTGACGTGGTTGACTGTCACGAGAAGACTGGAGCATCAGACTTTATGTCTTTTGTGGAGGACAATGAACGAAGAAACATCACCATTATACCTACACTCTACATTTCGACCTTTACAAAGTTTTCACTCACACAATACACGTTCACAACACCTCCTCAACATTCCACTTCATCGCACAGACTTCATGAGTAAAAGTTTCACTGTTAATGCTGCTAGATTGTGGAATCAGCTTCCAGAGGAACTCAGAGTCTTGGAAAGTCGTTTGTCATTTAAGATGAAAACAAAAGAATACATGTTAGCTTTGGATCAGTAGTTTTTTTCTTTTTTCTTTTTTTCTCTTGCTTAAAGTTGTGCAACTCCCATTGATTTTGTATATACCCCCCCCCCCCCCCCCCCCCCCTGTAATCCTATTTTTTATATTGTACATATTTTTTTTTTTTTTTTTTTTTGTTCGTTTGTTTTTTTTTTAATTATTTATTATCTTTTTAATTTATCTTTATGTTATTTGTTTTAATCAAGGGTGGTGTGGAAGAGAATGCCGTTGGCATTAGCACCGCCCTTGATCAAGTTTTGTTTTATTTCAATTCTATGTAAATATTCTATGTACCTACTTTATTGTAAATAAAACTTGATCCAACATGTTTAATAATAATAATAATAATAATAATAATAAAGCTACTGGGAATTCACCCTGTATAGTTATATTTTTCCCTGATATACATACATCTAATTTTATGTATACATATAGCTGTTTACAGCTTTCTGTCTCCCAAGTAAAAGCTCTCGTACATAATTCAAATTCGCACTCCAAGTTATTTCCCAAGTTTTCGTCTCCGTAAAGTAGGTTAGGTCAGTTGGAAACTTTCCGTCCTAACCTAGATATAAAAAAATTAACCTTCCAAAAGTTTAAAAAAATGAAACCTTCTAAAACTTGACTTTCCAAAAGTTTAAATACTCTTGGGGGTTGCTAAGTGGCGACGTCAAGTGAAATGAAGTAGAGACATTTTAGATTTTCTATTTTTTATCAATACTTCTTTATTTATTTTCATTTTACAAAAAGTAATATCTCTCTATCATAAAATTTCTTCAACTTACTTTTGGTCTTCAGCTTTCTTTTTCTTTCTCTTTTTCTTTCTCCTTCTCTTTCTCTTTCTCTCCCTCTCTCCCTCTCTCCCTCTCTCCCTATCTCCCTCTCTCCCTCTCTCCCTCTCTCCCTCTCTCCCTCTCTCCCTCTCTCCCTCTCCAGCTCTATCTCTCTGTTGCATAGTTTATTTCATCAACTTATCTTTGGTCTCCAGCTCTATTTCTTTGTTGCATAGTTTATTAATTCTGTTGCACAGTTTATTTTTTTCAACGTACCTTTGGTCTCCAGCTCTATCTTTCTGTTGCATAGTTTATTTTTTCAACCTACCTTTGGTCTCCAGCTCTATCTCTTTGTTACCTACATAGTTTATTAATTCTGTTGCATAGTTTATTTTTTTCAACTTACCTTTGGTCTCCAGCTCTATCTCTCTGTTGCATAGTTTATTAATTCTGTTGCATAGTTTATTTCCTCAACTTACCTTTGGTCTCCAGCTCTATCTCTTTGTTGCATAGTTTATTTCTTCAACTTACCTTTGGTCTCCAGCTCTCTCTCTCTCTCTGTTGCATAGTTTACTAATTCTGTTGCATAGTTTATTTCATCAACTTACCTTTGGTCTCCAGTTGCTTCTTGATCTGCAGTCGGATCCACCTCTGTCGCTCATAGATGGAGGCCACGCCCTCTATAGACTCCCTGTGCTGCTTCCTCAGCTGCTGGACTCGGTTCAGCCGCTCCTTCAACACAAAGAAAGGGTTGGGTGGAAGAGATTGCCTAAGGCAATAACCCCTCCCTTTAGTTAGGACATATATTATGTATATATTTGTTTATTTTTTCTTTATTTTTTTTCTTCTATGTTATTGTATTCTAATTTGTAATTATTTGTGTTGTATATAATAATATATGTCCTATCAATAAAGTGTAAATAAATAAATAAATAAAGAAACCACTTGACTACCTCTGTCTAATGTCTGTCCCGGTAGCTCAGTGGTAAAGGCGGCACTCTATAAATCCAGAGATTCCAGAGGTCGTGGGTTCGAAACCCAGCCGGGACATGACAAGTTATTCTCTCATTTGGGATTTTTACCACATAATAATACGTCTTGGACTTACTGCTGGAATAATGGGACATAATAGTTTGTGTTTGTGTCTGTAGAAGAAAGAAAAAAATCTTATCTTATATTTTGTTAATATTGTAAATTGGTTATGTACAGTAAAATATACAATACCTAACGGTATTTATTATTAATAATAGTCCTAATCGGGCAGTAAAAATCAGGCGACATTATTATTATTATCAGTACATAGATCTATTGTTATCAAGAAAAAAGTTCCTAGCTGGAAAATTGTAATACCCAGGAAATCTTGTGATATAAATAATCCCCGGCGCGTGTGTACTGTCACATGAATTACGCTCCAATGTGTCTGGGAGTTAAGCTTACGTTTGGTGTAATTAGACAGACAGCTTACTATCTATCAGCTAATTATAATTAATATAATAGAATAGAGGACTAGAAACAGGGATTAGACCATCAATCTGGCTGGGGGACTATAAACAGGGAGTAGACCAGCATTGGCTTCGTTCTGGGGGCCCTTGTCAATTATTAGCCTCCATGTAAAGACAGTTGTAGAAGTGCTGAGTCATTCCTCTACTGTCTGGCTACCATCGTTCACAATGACGCCAGTCTATGATGATGATGATCTTCTTCTTTTCCTCTGTCTTATCCCGCTCAAGCAGGGTCGACGTTGTTCAACCTCATGGTTGAGGTTGATTGGTTTTGGCACATTTTTTTACGGCTGGATGCCCTTCCTAACGCCATCGATTCTATTTGATTTAACGTCCTGAATTGGGACGGGGGTTTTACCCTCCATTCGCTGGGAATCGTACTAGCTACCCACATTAACCTCACCCAGCCTGGGTAGGGCCGGAATTGCCAGCCTCACGTGTTTGGATGGAACAAAATTTTCTTCGAAAAGTCTGCTTCAGCCGGGAGTTGAACTCGGGAACTCTGGACTACGGGCAGTAGTCACAACCATTACGCCACGGAGGCTGCATGATGATGATGATGATAATAATAAATGTGTTTTTTGTGTAATTATATGACAATTTTTAGTGGGTAGTGCAGAATTATAGGACTTTTCCATATCTTTTTATGTCCTAATATCTTATTTTTTACTATGATTCCGCCACTGGCCCTGCTAACATTAAAGCAGCTACTCATTTTTCCTCACGAGGTATGAGTGGACCCCGAACACCTAAGTACAGAGTAGAAAAAATCCTGCCCCGCTGGGGATCGAACCCAGGTCACCGTGCGTGCAATGCTTAGCGCGCTAACTCACTCGGCCACGGTGATTTCTTATAGGGTATTTATTATTATTATTACATCATTATTATAATTATAAGGAAGAGGAGTCCCGGTTTCAGCGTGGATTTAAAGCGGTTTTTTTTTTCAACGAAGCGAACCAGAGCTGACCTGGTCACTGAACTTCAGTTTTTTTATGTGACCGTAGTGGACCGGCCCGTTCGTTCGGTCATTGCTTTTGCTTTCTCCGTGAACTTAAAAATAAATAAATACCTTATCTACGTTACGTCTGGCGTAATCCTTGTGTTCCTCCTTGAGTAGAATATTCCAGAACTTTCGATTGAACTCACTGATGTCCAACTGGGGAGCCTTGTACCTGGGTCCCTCCTGTAAATAACCAAAAAATCCGCTGTACATAGGTTCGTTGTAACATATTACATCTGGCAACATTGTATGCCCTATACATCTGGCAGCATTGTATGTCCTATTCTCTTCTTTGATAAGAACATTGCACAACTTTCGATTGAACTCACTGATGTCCAACTGGGGAGCCTTGTACCTGGGCCCCTCCTGTAAATAACCGAAAATCCACTGTACATAGGTTCGTTGTAACATTGTAACATAATTATTACATCTGGTAACATTGTAAGTACTCTATTCTTTTCTTTGATAAGAACATTCCAGAATTTTCGTACCTGGATCCCTCCTGTACCTAAGTATAGAATATTTTTTTTTTACACTTCCATTATATTTTTTATTGTTTAATATAACACATCTATTGAAGATTGGTGTACTTGATCCATACAACTGACATATGGTAGAGTTACAAGCATACAGGCTGCATTGCCGCGTTGAATCCCTATTATGGATATTCTGTGCAACAAGAGTTCTTTGGCGCTTTGAGTGCCAGTTGCACGGATCAAACTATCGCCGGATCAAATAGAATAATATTATCTTGTGAATTCCGAAAAATATAAGGATCACCATTAAATATAAGTTTCTTCTTCTTTTACTTTTCCTTTTCCCAAACCTACTGGGGTCCCAAAACTACAAAAGAGAAGAATGTACATAATATTACATTTATAATCTTATGGTTTACGAGACCTATTTTAAATTATTCCGAAAGACAGAGATATTTTTTTTGTATCGTTTTTTTTCTTATTTTAAACATAAAATAAGAAAAAAAACAATCTGTCTAATGTTCCGGCCATCTTGCTTTTTATTTTTCAACTTTCATTATATTCTTGAATTATGGTTCTTTACAAATACATACGATACAGACCATGAAGTTTTATACAAATTAAGAATTTGTTTCAGCTCAATTTTGAAAAAAGTGACCAGGCAGAAAGTGACTTTTTATATCTCATAGATAATAAAAAGTCGTAAAAAGAGAAAATAGGGCACATGCATCAATTATTTAACAGTAAAAAAACGACCATAAAACGACCGTTTAACAGCATGATAAGTACGAAAGTTCCGGTTTTCAGTATTTTTCCCTGTATTTTTACAATGAACCCTACCATCATGCAAAATTTCAGCTTTCTAGGTACTTGTGAAGTGCCTCATAATTGATGATGATCTATCGGTCAGTCAGTGACAAAATTGCAAAATTTAAAATTACTTTCCTCTGAAAGTTTTTTGCAGAGAGTCTTAGGACAATATTTTTTCATATCTGTATGATAAATTGAACCGAAGATATGAGGGTGTGAAAAACCAGGTGAATCGGTTCGTGTAAAGATACACTGCCGTGCTTGCTGGAACTTGGCCTGGCGCACTGCCGTTCGCTCAGATAAAATGTCAAAAATTATGTTCCCTATATTAAGAGTAGGTTCACGAGCGTGGAAGATGAGGAGGTAGATAACGGAATATTAGAGGAGGTAGATAACGGAATATTAGAGGAGGTAGATAACGGAATATTAGAGGAGGTAGATAACGGAATATTAGAGGAGGTAGATAACGGAATATTAGAGGAGGCAGATAACGGAATATTAGGTCGGGAATGAAAAGTTTAAAGTATGTTTACTTCTGGATGTCATCCAACTTTGGGGTTATCCAAAGTTTGCCGAGCCAACATTTCCATATAGGACGAGTTACAGAACTTACGTAATAACAGTTGTACAGAATGATATAAAAGTAATGTTATGCATGTACACGTACAGTTTGTAAAGGGTGTATAAAAAATAAAGATTTTTTTTGTGTTAGCCACATTTTTTCCGGCCAGGATTCGAACCCGCAACCTCCGGGTCAACAACCAGTGCTCTTAACCACTGAGCCACGGAGGTCGGCTATGACCATTGACCATGCAGTTGAACGCGACGTTAAACAACAAAAAAAAGTTGGAAGTGAAGACAGCCCTAACTGACAAAGGCTAGAGAACAACTGTGTCAGATAAAGATTAGAGCGTGATAAATGAAATATCGAGTATGAAGAAGGGAAAGGTGAAAACAAAATGGCGGCTGCATGAAGAGATATAGGAGTAGGAAAGAAAGAAAGAAAGAGGGAGAGAGAAAAATATAGAGAGAGAGAAAGAGAGAGTTAGAGAGAGAAAAAAAGATACAGAGAGAGAAAGAAAGAGGAAGAGATAAGAGATTGTGTTTGTATGTGACAGATAATAAACGGCAGAAATAAAGAAATAGAGAGAGAGAGAGAGAGTAATAGAAAGAAACAACATGAAAACGAGAGAGAGAGAGAGAAAAAAAATTCAAGTTTGAATTGTATACATTTAATTGTATACAACTGTCATATCATGGTTTGAACTGGAAATGGGAAGACGCCTTTTCCCTCGCCATGCAAAGGGGTAATGCTGCGAGCATATTGGACTCTTTGCCATCAAGTATCAATATGGATGAGGTGTTTTACTTGTAATAATAATAATTTAAAAAAATATGTTCAGTGGAATTTAGAGTCAGAGATACATTTCAACTGTTTGGTCATATCACTACGAGTGTGTTACTCTCCATTTGCAGGAATCTCACAAACCTGCTACCCACATTAAGCTCACTCAGCCTGTATGCGGCTTGAATGGCAGCATCATGAAGTTTCCACCTCGCTTGACGTTGCTTAACTTCGGTGATCTTACGAGAACCGGTGCATTCAACGCGTTATTGACGCTGACTGTTATTTAGAGTGCTCACCCCAGGACTTTCAGTATGTTTACTTTCTTACCCTCCTTAACAAGAATAATATCGCCTTATTTATACTGCCCAATTAAGACTACTAAAGCCCCATTATTCCAGCAATATTATTTCTTTGGCTTACAACACATAAAATTATGTCGTAAAAATCCCAAATGGGAGGATAACTTGTGATGTCCCGGTTGGGTTTCGAACCCACGACCTCTGGAAACTCTGGATTCACAGAGTGCCGCCTTTACCACTGAGCTACCGGGACAGACAGAATCGGAAAGAATATAGGCATTCTACAACTTATTCCTTAACAGTATACAGTGACAGACAGTGAACGACTCAAAAGAGAAAGAAAGAGTCAATGAAAGAATACAGTATTGAAAAGATTAGAAGAAAAAAGCAACGTGGGAGGCAAGAAAGCAGGAAAGATTGTAAGGTAACAAAGAAAGCAGGACATGGAACAATGAAAGCAGGAAAAGATCAGAAAAGACATGGAGATGGATTAGAACAATAAGACGCAGGACTGAGAGAAAGGATGGGATTTCAAAGGAAAGAGAGAAAGACAAAGAAAGAGAGAGAAAGAAAGAGAGAGAATTAAAGAGAAATTGGTATATTATAAAAGGAAAGGGTGACATAATAGAGAACAGAAGAGAAAGAAAAAGAAGAAAAGACAGTTCAAAATGAAATGAGAAACAGAATTAAAACAAAGATAGAAGAAATAAAATAAAAGACAGAAAAAGAGATAGATAAAGAAATACTCCAAATAAATGGAAAAATTAAAAAAAAATTATATAAAAATAAGAGACCCACACATGCTTGAGCACTTCGAGTCTCTTCTAATGCAATTTAAATAACAAAAAACAAGTTTAAGCATTTTATCTAATTTAATTTAATTTAATTTAATTTATTTATTTATTTTTAAGTGCAATACAAAACAGATGTATGTCAATTACAATGAAATTTGACATACACCCAATTACATTATATTAATGTAGTATTATTTTATTTAGTTTATGTTTCTGCTTGTTAATTGTTATATATGTTTATAAAAAAATAAATGATCAAAAAGTATTTTAAAAAAGTGGAGGAACCAACGAATAAAAGAAAGGAAAAGGAAAGTAAGAAGATTGAGAAAAGAATATCAAAGAAGTTTGAAATGCAAATAGAAACATTTCACAACTTTGCGAAAGAAAGAGCTGAATACTGCAAACGAATCAAAGAAACAAAAAGAAAATACTTCCAAAGGTAAATCTTTAAAGAGATTCGTGGAGAAATGCACAAAAAATAAAACAAAATAACAAAAATCAATTGAAGCAATGACAGAAATCAAGAGGTCTGATGAAGGCATGATGTTCCAATATGCTTCAATATACAAGACGCAAAAGAAGATTTCCTAAACTACGATTTCCACCTTCTACGATTTCCACCTTCTACGATTTCCTGGTAGTCACATGCACTGGTAGTCAAGTGGTTAACGCGCTAGTCTGGTAATCCAGGTATCGTAGGGATCTGTTCGTTCAAATCCCACGCAGTGCATGAATTTTTCCTCATTGATTTGAGTTTGTGACCACATAATAATTAGACTCTGAGGGTTAGGTGGTAGAAAATGCTTTGAGCATTGAACTCGTCTGGTGGTTACCTTCCACTAAAGAAATTTATTATTATTATAAAGCAATCGCAGAAATCAAGAGGTCTGATGAAGTCATATGCTCCAATATACAAAACGCAAAAGAAGATTTCCTAAACTACGATTTCCAACTTCTACGATTTGCGCCACTGGTGACTTGAAGATAACAGTTAACGAAAAATGCATTTCTAATTCGTAATGAGCACACTTCAAAAGCATCAGATATGATAAGTGGGGTTGTGGCATAGATAATAAAAATAAATCTAGAATAAATAATAAAAATGTTGGTCCAATAAGTAGAACTCCGAAAAATACCGGAACCGTGGTGCTGTAGTACCTCTTTATTATTATTATTATTATTCAACACTTTATTAGATTTAAATGGACATAGGTATATTATAATAATTATTTTAACAATGAAAAAAAAATGGAAACAATAAATATACAATAAAATTAAAAAAGAAAAGAAAAATATAAAGAAACATATGTCCTAACTAAAGGGCGGGGTTATTGCCTATGGCAATCTCTTCCACCCAACCCTTAATTTAATCCCGCTACTTTGTCTTCTTGACCTGTGATATTTAAGTGAGGTTTTACTACTCGCAACCTTTCCATCTATTTCCTCTTCCACGTCAATTTATTTCTGTCTCTCACCTCTCTTCTTCTCCTGCGTTTTGCTTTAAGTTTCAATTCTTCTTCAAATTCCTGTTTGCTTCTATTTTTTCGTCTAATTTAATTTGTCTCTACGTCCATCTATCACTCACATCTACTATTTCTTCTCTCTCTCTCTCTCTCTCTCTCTCTCTCTCTTTTTTTTTATCTTTATCTTTCTGTATTTCTTTTTCCTCTTCAATCTCTTTTTTTCTATTTATCTAATTTTCTTTCTTTTTATCCTTTACCTATCTCTTTTTTTATCTCTAACTATTTATTTTTCCATGCCTTATCTATTTTCCCTCTCTCTTTCTCTTTGGTCTCTACGTCCATTTATTACTCACATTTATCTATTCCTCTCTCTCCATATTATCTCTCTTTATTTCTTTTTCCCTCTTGTCCTCAATCCCTCTTTTTCTATTTATCTAATATTCTCTCTCATTTTTTTCATATTCGTCTCTCTCTCACACTTTCATAGTCATTTTCAATCTCTTTCTCTCTCTTATTCTTTTCTTCTCATTCCCAATCTCTCGCCCTTTTTTTCTCTTTCTCTATCATTCTCTCTTTACTTGTCCGCTTGATTTGTTATTTCTGGTGTGTCGGTTGTGCTCTTAATCTTTTTTTTTCTCTTTCTCTAAAGCTGAATTAAAACAGAATTCAAACAGAGCTGATAAAGATAAAAGAAGGGGAAATCTTTTACCTCTATCAGAATTGTTTTAGTTCTGTTTCTCATTTAATTTTGAATTGTCCTCTCCTTCTTTCTTTTTCTCTCTCTCTTTTATTCTCTATAATGTCGCTCTCTCTCTCTTTATTACTGTTTTGCTATCTCTTTTTATACTCTCTTCAATTTTCTTCTTCTTCTGTTGGCCACACATGTTGAGAACATCAATCTCTCTTTTATATCTCTCTCCTATCCTCTCTCTCTCTCTCTCTGTATCTTTTTCTCTCTTTCTCTATCTCTCCTTCTCTCTGTATCTTCTTCTCTCTTTCTCTATATCTCCATCTCTCTTTATCTTTTTCTCTCTTTCTCTATCTCTCCATCTCTCTGTGTCTCTTTCTCTATCTCTCCATCTCTCTTTCTCTATCTCTCCATCTCTCTGTGTCTCTTTCTCTATCTCTCCATCTCTCTGTGTCTCTTTCTCTATCTCTCCATCTCTCTTTCTCTATCTCTCCATCTCTCTGTGTCTCTTTCTCTATCTCTCCATCTCTCTTTCTCTATCTCTCCATCTCTCTTTATCTTTTTCTCTCTTTCTCTATCTCTCCATCTCTCTGTATCTCTTTCTCTATCTCTCCATCTCTCTTTATCTCTTTCTCTCTTTCTCTATCTCTCCATCTCTCTGTATCTTTTTCTCTCTTTCTCTATCTCTCCATCTCTCTGTATCTTTTTCTCTCTTTCTCTATCACTCCATCTCTCTCTCTATCTTTTTTTTTATTTCTCCCTTCTTCTTTCTCTCCCTCTCTCACTTCACTTGTCCATTTGATTTGTTGTTTCTGGTGTGTCTGCTGTTCTGTCTTCGTGTCAGGAGTCAGTGTGATGGAAAGGAAAAGCAATAATAGTGAAGCAGAATAAAATCGAGCGAAAGAAAACAAGAGCTCAATGGAAATGAAATGGTTTTGCTATAGTTTTGGAGATACTAGCGGGCTGCACCCCCTTCGCCAATCCAACACACGCAAACACACACCATCCACTTACGAGTATCACACCCACAAACACACACACACGCCCACACTTATCATACCTACACACAGACACACACCATCCATATATCTCACCCATTAAACATATACCACATACATCACACTCACACAAACACATACCACATTCATCACACTAACACAAATACATACATCACACACACAGACATAGAAACATATTTTTTTGAAATCAGGAAAGTCTATTTCGTCCAGAAATTTTATCAGCGCAATTTCGAAAAAACCGACCGAAAACAATACTTTCTATACCTTATAGGTAAAACAATACTTTCTACACCTTACAGCTAAAACGATACTTTCTATACTTTACAGGCCCTCCTATACTGCCGCCCTCCGTGGGGTAATGGTTGTGACAACTGCCCGTAGTCCAGAGATCCCGAGTTCGATCCTCGGTTGGAGCAGACTTTTCGAAGAAAATTCTGTTCCCTCCAAACACGTGAGGCTGGCATATCCGGCCCTACCCAGGCTGGGTGAGGTTAATGTGGGTAGCTGGTACGATTCCCAGCGAATGGAGGGTGAAACCCCCGTCCTGACTATTTATCTCAATCAGGACGTTAAAACCAAATTGAATCAACTGGTCACAATAGATGTAATAATAAAATACCTTACAGATTAACCCCGCCCTTTAGGTAGGACATTAACTTCATTATCTTTTTTTTTGTATCTTTGCTCAATCTTTTTGTTTTTTCTTTATAATTTCATTGTATTTTACTGTATATATTTTTGTTCTACCTAATAAAGCTTACAATAGTAATAATAATAATAATAACAACAATACTTTCTACCTTTCTACACGTTACAGAAAGTAAAAATACTTAAAGTGAAGTTGATGTTGATGACACTGCTGATGATTCCGTCTCTTTTGTTAATGATGAGTTGATGAGAAATAATACAGCTTTAACTGTTCAGTTTTCAGTTACAAAG
Organism: Bactericera cockerelli; assembly: GCA_024516035.1. NCBI lineage: Eukaryota > Metazoa > Arthropoda > Insecta > Hemiptera > Triozidae > Bactericera > Bactericera cockerelli. The sequence continues at coordinate 20,780,308 of CM044966.1, forward strand.
GTTTTAAAGGATTTAGTATTTCATTCCTGTCTTCTGTTTCTTATATTTGCCTTTGTTTCCTCTGCCATTGTTTGACTTAGTCTTTCGTTTTGTGCAGTTTTTCCATTTAGTTCTCTTGTTGTTGTTGTTGTCATTTTTATTTTCGTTGTTGTTCTTGTTTTGGTTATGATGTTGGTACTTTTCGATTTACGATAGGGAATGACATTGAGAGCCCTTTCAGATCCCTGTGTCACTTTGTTATGATGTTTTAGTTATGATATTGGTACTTTCCATTTACGATAGAGAATGACGTTGAGGGCCTTTCAGATCCCTGTGACACTTTGTTATGATGTTTGTGTTATGATATTGGTACTTTCCATTTACGATAGAGAATGACGTTGAGAGCCCTTTCAGATCCCTGTGACACTTTGTTATGATGTTTGTGTTATGATATTGGTACTTTCCATTTACGATAGAGAATGACGTTGAGGGCCCTTTTAGATCCCTGTGTCACTTTGTTATGATGTTTGTGTTATGATATTGGTACTTTCCATTTACGATAGAGAATGACGTTAAGAGCCCTTTCAGATCCTTGTGTTACTTTGTGTTATGATATTAGTGCCTACTTTCCATTTACGATAGAGAATGACGTTGAGAGCCCTTTCAGATCCCTGTGTTACTTTGTTATGATGTTTCTGTTATGATATTGGCCAGGTAATAAAATGACAGGTTGTTCAAATGTACAGAAATGCATTTAAAAATAAGTAATAGAAATACCATTCTATGCTATTCTAAAAATAATTATAACATTGTTATGTGTGAATCCGTAAAGAGGAAATTCAAGATAGAGTTGGAAAGTCCACATCAGGGAGGGATTGCAGATTAGAGGATTTGGAATGAGAAGTCAGAAGATCAAATACAGAATAATAATATCGCTTTCTTTATACTGCCCGATAAGGACTATTAAAGTCCCATTATTTCAGCAGTAAGCCCAAGACATATTATTATGTAGTAAAAATCCCAAATGGGAGGATAACTTGTCATGTCCCGGCTAAGTTTTGAACCCACCAATCTGAAAAACTTCTACATTGGTTGATCGCACATAGAAATATGTGGTTCAGGAAGAGCCAACATTGAAATAAAGTTAGCTGTAGAACATCATTCCCCCCTCCAGCTGTAGCCAAGCTGGCTACAACAACAACAACAAACTTCTACAATTCTAATCTGATGTCTTATCCTACTTTTTTTAAAAACTCGAAAGTTTTATTGTATTTCATCTCGTTGCATCGAATATAAATTATGTAAATATCGAATATAAATTATGTGTATTATGTAAATATTGAATATAAATTATGTAAATATCATAGATACATTATTCCAATTGCTTTTTATTTAGCTTTTACTCTATATCATATTCTTTCTTTACCGACCTCAGTATTGATAAAGCGGATCGATCGATACTACTAGTTCAATGAAACGGAAGACTTATAACTTGTAGCTTGGAGGATCGAGTCCCATGTTTGGTAAAAAAATAGCATTGTGAGTTTGAGTATTTTTTTTCCGTGTACTCTTTCGTTCCTCGGTCAAATTTTGTACTTCCAATGGTACTCTGGCTCCTTATTATTACTTACATACTTACTTATCCTTATTATTACTTACCTTATGCTTATTATTACTTACCCCCCTGAAGTAATGTTACAAAACGGTTCCAGGGCCATCAAAAAAAGGATCAGGAGGGGTTCTTAGAGGGTAAAATGCCTTTCGGAGGTTAAACAAACAAAGCTTCGTTTGAGTAGCAAATTTTCCTTCCTAAAAAAAATAATCATTTTTATTACCTACTTACCTAATCATTTTTATTACTTACCTTATTCTTATTATTACTTACCTTATCTTTATTATTACTTACCTTATCCTCATTATTACTTACCTTATCTTTATATTGCTTCTCTTATCCTTATATTGCTTCCTTTATCCTTAACACTACTTACCTTATCCTGTATAATCTTCTCCAGTGACTGGAAGGTTCGGTTGTGTTTCAGCTCATCGTATCTTCTATAGAAAGCCTCCTCCAGGGAATCCTTGAATGTCCTCCTTGTGGTCGCCTTGTGTGAGCCCACGTATTCGTACTCTGGATGGACTTCCCCACTAGGCTCAAATGTGGCTGGGGGAGGGTACAGGGTTACGATGGGGATGCCTGGAATAGAATGGATTAGGTTTGTGTGAGCCTATGTAATATCTGGAATAGGTTTGTGTGAGCCTATGTAATACCTGGAATATAATGAAATAGGTTTGTGTGAGCCTATGTAATACCTGGAATAGAATGGAATAGGTTTGTGTGAGCCTATGTAATATTTGGAATAGAATGGAATCGGTTTGTGTGAGCCTATGTAATACCTGGAATAAAATGGAATAGGTTTGTGTGAGCCTATGGAATACCTGGAATAGAATGGAATAGGTTTGTGTGAGCTTATGTAATACCTGGAATAGAATGTAATAGGTTTGTATGAGCCTATGTAATACCTGTGATGGAATGGAATAGGTTTGTGTGAGCCTGTGTAATACTTGGAATATAATGGAATAGGTTTGTGTGAGCCTGTGTAATACCTGGAATAGAATGGAATAGGTTTGTGTGAGCCCATGTAATACCTGGAATAGAATAGAATAGGTTTGTGTGAGCCTATGTAATACCTGGAATAGAATGGGATAGGTTTGTGTGAGCCTATGTAATACCTGGAGTAGAATGGAATAGGTTTGTGTGAGCCTATGTAATACCTGGAATAGAATGGAATAGGTTTGTATGAGCCTATGTAATACCTAGCATAGAATGGAACAGGATTGTGTGAGCCTATGTAATACCTAGAATAGAAAAGAATAGGTTTGTGTCAGCCTATGTAATACCTGGAATAGAATGGAATAGGTTTGTGTGAGGCTATGTAACATGGAAGTTCGTTTTATATACCGCACAAACCATGAAACTTTTGTTTGAAATCGGCCATATTCTGCGACCGCAGGACCGCAAAAATTGGTAGCAAGGGCTTTTCGTTAAAAACACAAATTGCTTAAAAATACAAATAAGTTAGCGAACAACATTTTCTCTTAACAAAATAATAATATTGGTATACTCAGATCATTTTTTTGTTACGTTGAACTTTTTGGAACCCGGTCCCTATTTACCGGTATTTTTCAGGGTCCCGCTTAGACTACCTTTTTTACTATTCATTCTAGACGGGGGTTGTGACATATCAAACCCAATGATTTGAAGTGTTGATGACAAATTTGATATTAATTTTTAGCTAACAGTTACCGTTGAATCACCAGTGGCGGACTTTGACTTGTTTTCGAGGGTTAAGGAAAGTCGTGTGGTGTCACTACAGTTTATTTTATTATTCTTTCTAGATGGTGGTTGTGACACATCGAATCCAATGATTTTGAGGTGCTGATTACGGATTTGACATTGATTTTTAGCTAACTGTTACCGTTGAGCCACGAGTGGTGGTGATTGAGAAAGTAGTGTCACACCAGATTTTTACTTTTGGTTACCAAGGATGTAAATAGTGAATTTATAATCATGGCAAGTACCTCGCTTATATAATACGTGTATACAAGTGTGTAATTTAATGAGTGGTAAAAGAAGACCGAACAAATTTTATCAATGAGGAAGCATCTATTTTGTATTATTTGAATTTATATGCGCGCCTGATAATTATTTCAACTATGCAATGTGCAATGCATTTGTTTGTACTACCATAACGTGTAGATTTAGGAAGTGTGAAAACGAACCCCAGTTGCATGGAAGCGACACCATCGCAAAGGAGTAGAGTATTTCTCGCAGTCTATTTATGTTTATGTTTACATTTTGATATATTTACGTTTATGTTTACATTTGATACGGGTGAGGGACGAGGAGAGGAGACTCCTTTGCGATACTAGCGCTGAGAACGCCACGATGTAGGCCGGCGGGGGGTTTTTTTCCACACTTCTTAATATTATACACGCTATGGTACTACTACAACTCTGTTTACCCTTTCGTGCCCGCTTGATGTCAGTGTCCCAGCAGCGCAGAAGAATCTCATAGTCGCTCCTCTTCTGCGCATTCAGCTGGGGAAAGCGGAACTTGTTGTATTTCAGCCACCTCTTGAAAGCTCGTTCGCTCTTCAGGTAGAAATATTCGCGATCAAATGAGTCCTCTTCGTAGAGAAGTCTGGAACAGGCAAATTGAAACAGGTTAATTAACGTAGAAATATTATTATTATTATTTAACACTTAATTGGTCAACTACATGATACATTCAACAAAATATAACATGAAAAAAAGAACACAATAGAATATGTAGTGAACCAAGGAGCGAGGTTAAAGCCTGTGGCTTTCTCTTCCACCGAACCCCATTGTCAATGAGTTATGAGTTCTCTTCATAGAGAAGTCTGGAACAGACAATGTGAAACAGGTTAATTCAGGTAGAAATAAACGAGTCCTCTTCATAGAGAAGTCTGAAACAGACAATTTGAAACAGGTTAATTCAGGTAGAAATACTTGTTATCAAATGAGTCCTCTTCATAGAGAAGTCTGGAACAGGTAATTTGAAACAGGTTAATTCAGGTAGAAATACTCGCGATCAAATGAGTCCTCTTCATAGAGAAGCCTGGAACAGACAATTTGAAACAGGTTAATTCAGGTAGAAATACTTGTTATCAAATGAGTCCTCTTCATAGAGAAGTCTGGAACAGGTAATTTGGAACAGGTTAATTCAGGTAGAAAAAAAAAAAAAAAAAAAAAAAAAAAATATTGGGCCCTAAAAGGTATATTCAAATCAAAAATATCAATAAAAGCAAAAATAAAAATACTAAGAAGTTGTATATTCCCATGTTTATACTATGGCAGTCAAACCTGGTCTCTAAAGAAATGCCAACTGATGAAACTTAGATCTACCCAAACTACGATGATGAGAAGCATGTTAGGAATAAAGAAATCTGACCGAGTGAGAAATACAACCATTCAAAGATTAGCACCAGTTGAAAATATTGAAAAAATAACAAAAAAAAATGAAAATAAAATGGGCAGGTCACATAATGAGAATGGAAAAGAAGAGATGGACTAGAGTGGTCACACTCTGGAAACCAACAGGAAGGAGAAATAGAGGAAGACAAAGGATGAGATGGTGTGAAGAGGTTAGGAAAGTTATGGGATCAAATTGGCAAAATCTAGCATTAGATCGGTTAGAATGGAAAAAAGCGGTAGAAGAAAAGATAAATGAATAATAATAATAAAAAAATAAAAAAAATGTAAAGTTAAGTTATAACCATGTAGATATATGAAGGAAGAAGACGAATTAAAAGAAACAAAAGAATTTGAAAAAAAAAAAAAAAAAAAAAAAAAAAACCTATTTAGATAAATGTTAAATGAAATAAATCTTTAGAAACACACATGAATTCTAAAAATACCTACCAAAAACCTAGTTTGGAAAAGGTATTAAGTTAGCACTTGTTAAATTTATTATAGGTATGGTATTTTATGTTTTTATGTAAGAATAGTTTGAATATCTTGTTTATGTAATGTATATGTAAAAACAAAATAAAACCCCAAAAAGGGAGGCCCGTGCTCTGTACAGAGTGTCAGAGGGCTTATTATTATTATTATAATTCAGGTAGAAATACTCGCGATCAAACGAGTCCTCTTCATAGTGAAGTTAGGAACAAGCAATTTGAAACAGGTCAACGACCTTGAGGGTCAAGAAAAGAAAGCAGAGCTACAGAAGTGTGTGCAGTGTGCACATCAGATGGGCGAATAGTAGACCTCAAACCTCATAAAACGATAACTTGGGCGAATAAAAAAAAAATCTTCGCCCTCACGTAGAGATTGATATTTGTGTTTTTTTCATAATAAAACACCTAAAAGTGTATTTTCTGTACTTAATCTCCCCCAATCTCGCATCAGCTGATCACAGATTAAGGATTTCTCCTCACGGCTTGTTCTGATTTCTCCTCCAATCTTAACCCGACGTTTTCGTCGGATCGAGATCAACGCCATTTTGAAATCAATTTGACTTTGAGGTTGACCTTCAGCAGATCTTTATTATTTGTTTATCTCTATATATAAATGAGAAATATGGACGGGCTTTGTATCTTTGTATCTTTGTGTGTCCGGAATTGTTTAGGCGAAACGGTAAGAGATAGCGAAAAATTGATGAGAGATGACCCCAAGTAAAATTGCCGGAAAATACCAGGAAAATTATCAAAAGTCCGAAATTCCAAACCGTCCTTGAGTTATGACCTTCCTCAAGTATTTCCTTGAGGAAGGGTCCGATTTTAAGACAGTCTTTGCCCTGGAACTTGAAATCTATCGCGAGGACCTATATTTTTTATTATTTAATAACACATGAGACAAAATTAGCTTTCATTTAATTCATTTTAGGCCACATTCTGACGTACCGTTCTGGAGATATAAGCCAGAATGTTCGAAATTTCGACCTTTTTTTCAGACTTTTCACGTTTTTTAGCAGATTCCAGCGCGAAACTTAAAATTTGTCGCGAGGACCTATATTTTTTATTATTTAATAACACATTAGACAAAACTAGCTTTCATTTAATTCATATTAGGCCACATTTTGACGTACCGTTCTCGAGATAGAAGCCAGAATGTTCGAAATTTCGACAATTTTTTCAGACTTTTCACGTTTTTTTTACAGATTCCAGCACGGAACTTAAAAGTTATCGCGAGGACCTATATTTTTATTGTAAAAACTGTCTGAGAACATCACATGATTTTATTTGAGCCCTTTGTCGCCATATTCTGACAAACCGTTCTCGAAATATGGGCCAGTTTGCTACATTATCAATATCCGCTATGATAGATTTGGCTCGGGATTTTGAAATTTACAGCGATGATGGTTGCGCGTGTGTGTGTGTGTGTGTGGTGTGTGTGTGTGTGTGTGTGTGTGTGTGTGTGATGTGTGTGTGTGTGTGGTTTGTGTGTGGTGTGTTGTGTTGTGTGTTGTGTGTGTGTGTGTGTGTGTGTGTGTGTGTGATGGGTGTGTGGATGGGTGTGTGTATGGGTGTGTGTATGTGTGTGTGTGTGTGGGTGTGTTGTGTGTGTGTGTGGGTGTGTTTGGGTGGGTGTGTGTATGGGTGTGTGTGTTGGATGTGGATGTTGTGTGTGTGTGGATGGGTGTGTGTGTGAGGTGTGTGTATGTGGTGTGTGGGTGTGGTGTGTGTGATGGCTTGGCGAAGCGGGTGCAGCCCGCTAGTGTTTTCATAAATTTACATTGAATAAACTTTTTTGATTTTCTATCGATGACTAGGTTACTTTAAACCAGTTTAGGTATTAGGTTCTAGTTTGAATTTTGAGCCAGATTTAAGATTAGGAATTGAACAGGTATCAAAGTTCATTGTTGATAATTCACCTTTTATTAACATCCTCAATTTACATATTTCGCCGAAAATGAATGCATAATGTACAGAATGCTAGCTCGAGTTTCCCTTTTGCATTACCTTTATAAATCTCAAGTGTACATTTGTTCTACATCTGGAGAGCAAGACGCTGTGTAGTATAAGGACAATCATGTCTGAGAAATTCTCATGAAAAAAATCAAGGCAGTTTTCAATTTACAATAGAGCACTGGTTCAAGCTGCAGTGATCGTTAACTCTGCTGTTTGTTGAATGCACCAAATTTTCTGAACAGTCTATGGAATAGTAACTTGATTTACATCAAAATTTGAGAAAAAGTAGGTAATGAAACTCTCGCAGAAATCTAAATAGTCATAATAAGGTATTCAGATAGTTCAAATTTCCAATTCTATGAAATATTCTTATCAATCCTTATCAGTAATCTTTTTTTTTTTTTTAAATTGTGGTTTAACGTCGCTTTCAACTGCCATGGTCATATCACGACGGGGGTTTTACCCTCCATTCGCAGGAAACTCACAAACCTGCTACTCACATTGACCTCACCCAGCCTGAGTGGGGCCGGGAAAAGCCAGCGTCACGAGAATTAGAATTTGAATGGTCACCTATCCAAGTCTTAACCTCGCTGGATGTCGCTTAACTTCGGTGTTCTGAAGGGAACCGGTGTATTCAACATGCCATCGACGCTGGCTCAGTAATCTTTATTTACATTTCACTGTGAGAAGCTAGCCCTTAATTTAACCCCTCAGAGTACCGTGACTGATATATCAGACGCAACAAAATGTCAAAAAAAGACTCAGTGTCTGAAATTTCAGACTCACGTTTTTTTCCCATTTCAAATTAAATTCTGACTGAAATATCAGTCCGAGCATAATTAAACCTTTTCTGATAGTTTCTCAAGACTTCAACAGATAGCGCTACATGAATAATTTTGAAAAAATAAAATCCCCTCCCCTTAGAATTTCCTGTTATCATATTGTCTGATATATCAGTCACAAGGCGTTTTAGATTGATCTAGTAAATTTTGTAAACAAAACTTGAAAAATATTCAAATTCTGTTGTGAAAGTTATTTTTGTAAAGAAAAATGACATATTTTATTGAAATAAGTGGTTTTTCTGGTGTTATCATGAGTATTTACAATGAGTTTGATGACTTATTTTATAAATTTAGTAAAACATGAGTGTCTTTCTTACAGGTATCTATATTTTTTTCTTTGGAGAGGTTTGAGAGAGGGAAAAAAGACAGATATAATATAAAATTCCAACCGTGCCGGGGTTCGAACCCGGGGCACCCGATCCACAGTCAAGTGTACTACTCACTGAACAACGGATGCTTCATAATCTATCCTTCAAATGGAAGAAAAATGGGGGGTTTGCACTTTTTGATAAAATGACTGATATATCAGACAGAGAACTTTTAAAACGGTGACTGATATTTCAGTCAAAGGAAATTTTAAAATGGGTCAAATACTTCATTTTTTTTTACAAAATCTTCAAAAACTATGTCTTCGGCAAAAAATAAAAAATTGAAAAAATATGTTTACTACTCAGCAATAAATTTAGAACAAAATAGCGAAGAAAAAAAAATGGTACTTTGGGGAAGATTTCTCAAAATTTATATGGTACCTTAAGGGGGTTTCTCTGATTATCGCTAGAGCGCGTCGAGGCGTTCTGATCTCTACAGATCGAGATTGGGGGAGATTAAGTACAGAAAATACACTTTAAGTTTGTATAATGAGACACCCAAGTTTCTCCAAAGAAACACCTGAGTTTCTCCAGTGAAACACTGAGTTTCTCCAAAGAAACACGCGAGTTTGTATAATGAAACACCTGAGTCTCTCCAAAGAAACACCTGAGTTTGTACAATTGAACACCTGAGTTTCTGTAATGAAACACCTGACTTTCTCCAAAGAAACACCTGAGTTTGTATAATGAGACACCTTAGTTGCTCCTATAAAACACCTGGGTTTGTATAATGAAAAACTCGAGTTTCTTAAATGAAACAACTGAGTTTCTCCAATGAAACACTTGAGTTTTTATGATGCGGTACCTGAGGTTCTATCGAGTTTCTATGATGAAACACCTAGGTTTCTATAATGAAACACCCAAGTTTATATAATGAAACACCCAAGTTTCTATAATAAAACACCTCAGATTTTATGATGGAACACCTGAGTTTCCATAATGCAAAACTTGAGTTTCTATAATGAAACACCTGAGTTTCTCTAATGAAACACCTGAGTTTTTATGATGCATTACTTTTTTTTGGTTGAAGACAGGAAGAAATCTTTTAAAGACACCTAGGTCATCCTGACTTGGGGTGTGGGATTTCCATCCACTAAAAACCCACCTTCTTAAAGAGCTAACCGCACCTCGAACCGAGAAATATCATTACTTCAAGTGCGGCATGATGCATTACTTGAATTTCCATGATGAAACACCCAAGTTTCCATAATGAAACACCCGAGTTTCCATAATGAAACATCTGAGTTTCCATAATGAAACACCCAAGTTTCTATAATGAAACAACCAAGTTTCCATAGTGAAACACCCGAGTTTCCACAATGAAACACTCACCCGGGAGGTTCAGTGGTCGGCGGGTTTGTGTAGTGCTCGAAGCCTCGCATCTGGAGAAACAGGTCCTGGTGTTTCATTCGCCGCTGTTTCATTTCGAGCAGTTTCCTCTTGTAGCCAAGTTTTCGGTCGCGTCGCTCAGCGCGCTCTGCCAGGGACCGGGTGGATAGGGGCTGGACGGTGGGGGGCGCGGACTTCCTGGGGAGGGAGAAACAGAATTTGAAAATAAAAATCAGGACAGCCTAATTTGTTACGAAATGTTATCAGCTCAATTTCAAAAAAAAAAGCTGTAAACAATACTTTCTATACCTTTCTAATACTTGGGGACGGGGAGGGAGAAACAGAATTTGAAAGAAAAAAAAATCAGGCCAGCCTAACTTGTCCAGAAATGCTATCAGCTCAATTTCAAAAAAAAAAAAAAAAAACGGCCGTAAACAATACTTTTTATACCTGGGGAGGGAGAAACAGAATTTGAAGAAAAAAAATAAGGACAGCCTAATTTGTCAAGAAATGTTATCAGCTCAATTTCAAAAAAAAAAAAAAAAAAAAAAAAAAAAACGGCCGTAAACAATACTTTCTATACCTTTCTAATACTTGGGGAGGGAGAAACAGAATTTGAAAAAAAAAATCAGGCCAGTCTAATTTGTCCAGAAATGATCAGCTCAATTTTCAATTTCAAAAAAAAAAAAAAAAAAAAAAAAAAAACCGCCGTAAACAATACTTTCTGTACATTATAGATAATAGAAAGTAAAATTTATTAAGTAAGAGAGATTAGCTCAGTGGTTAAGCACTCGATTGCCATGCGAAAGGTCCCGGGTTGGATACCCCGTACCGACAAAAATTTGTATTCTTAATTCGGTTACAAATGTTTGTAAGGGATACCTTCCGGTGCGCTCGTGTTTACCCAGCACCTAATTGGGAAGTATTGTGTCACTGCTCGCCCATCAGAGTGGAGCCATACTACGGGATGGGCAGGCTACAACACAGACCACAAGTGTCTACAATAGCTCCTGTTTCAAGGCTACGAAATAGAAACGGCTGTGAAACACTCATCTTAAAAAAAAAGAGACGGAAAAAAACTCATTCAAGAGAGAAAAGATCGAGAGTTTTTTCATTTTTTTTTAACAACAATATTATTCTCTTGTGCTCGATGCTAAGGTTTCCTTTTTTTCATTATTTTGTTCCCTTTTATTATTCTATGTTTTTTTTCCATCGCTATTCTCAGAGTCGGTCACTTGAAGTTTTATGACAATATGGTCGAGTGTTTATGTAGTCTGTTGATGTAACGCCACCATATGTCCCTCTTGCTCATATGTCCCCCTTGTCCATAACTCTTGAACTGTTTCAATAGAGCACTCTAAACTGTTTATAAATGAAAATAAAGACTTGATCAATGTTGTGAGTTACTTGCTTCTATTCTCTCTTCTAAAACAGATAGGTACCTACTTTAAATTGTTGCACTGTAACCTGTTGCAATAAAGTAATAATAATAATAAAACTATTTTGTGGAAGATATAACCACCAGGCGAGGTTAATGCTCAAAGCATTTTCTACCACCTATGACCTAAAGTACTCTAAAATGATGCAATAAAACACCCTTAACTGTTTCATTATACATAGTACTCTGAACTTAGTGTTAATAAATTAAAATAAAATGACGTGGAAATGTATCAGCTGAACTTCGGAAAAAGCTGTGCCTTTTAGGTAATATAAATTAAAAATATTTTCAAGACCCTGGTAAAAAAATTGATCCGTCTCTCTCTCTCTCTCTTTCTCTCTCTCTCTCTCTCTCTCTCTCTCTCTCTCTCTCTCTTTGCCTCTTCCTTTTATCTATATAAAGGAATATCTAATTTCTAATCTTTTCTCTAATTCTTTTTTCTGACGGGTCATTGATAATTATATGTTAAGACCATTGGTCGAATAAAAAAAGAATGATAATTATATGTTTCACTCATAGTTTTCAACCATTCTGTTGAATAAATTCTCCAACTCACCTTTTGGTCGTAGATTTCATCTTGTGTGGCGCAGTCGAGGTGATTGCAGTTGTTCCTGAAAATAATGAGAAAGGATGTGAAAGATAAGTTCGACAACATATTTTGGACAAGACTGTAAAATATAATATTTTTATGTATTTTTTATATATTACTAGCCGTTTGCCCGTGCTTTGCAACGGGACTAAATTTCAAATTTACTAAGGCATGGCCGTACTGCTGGACAGCAAAGCCTTTTTGAACTTTTTATAATTTTTCTGGACAAAGCGATAATGGTTTTGGGGGGGTCAATTCTGAGACATTTTTCGCTATCTCTTACCGTTTTGGCTAAACAACTCCGGACAAACAAACAAACAAACATAGGTAGGTAGGTAGTCCTTTTTTCTGTTTTATATAATATAGAGATTATTATCTACCAAAACGCCAGCCTCCGTGGCGTAACGGTTGTGACTCCGAGGCGTTACGCCACGGACGCTGGCTTTCCACTAAAGAGTATTATAATGACGGTTTAAATGGAGATTTGGAGAGTGTTTCTGGAACGGGCCACAGGCCTCGGCAAGTAAACCAACCTGACTCGGTAGCTCCGCCCACTTTTGAGTCCTGAATGGCGCTCATGTGCTTTCGGAAGTTGTCCATGAGACTCTTCGTGACCTCGTGAGTGGTCGGGAAAGATCGGGTGACCTCGGGAGGATCCGTGTCTACCATGTTGTCGATCATGTTCATGATTTCCTGCACTTCGGGATTCTGTGGGATGAAATGTTTTTTTTTTTTTTTTTTTTTCTTCAAAAAAGTTTTGTGTTTTGTTTGTTCCTTTGATTCTCATGTCAACTGATTTTATAACCTCTTCGCGCCCAACACCATTTTTTGTTTTGTAGTACAAAGTGACCGGTGTCCTCACCCGAGGACAAACATTTTATACTACTTGGTAGTATAAAATAATTTAAGCTTGGGTACTTAGTACTATAAAATAAATGTTCTCTTACGAGGACATTGGGCGCGAAGAGGATAGTAGAGATTAGCAGTGGCCTAGCTAGGCTTACATTTCGGGGGGTTTTGAGAACGAAAGAGACTACGTATATTCCATCATATTTATTTTCCAGAGGTTTCTTGAAATTTTCGGGGGCGGGGGGGGGGGGGTTGTCTCCAAAACCACCCCCCTTCCTACGCCACTGGTGAGTAGGGTTTCGATCCACAACAACTGTCTGTCCACAGCTGTCTATGGCACATCTGAAACACTAGTTCTCATTCAATCTCTGAAGTCAAGCCACGTCCAGCGAGACTAGGACTTGGATGGTGACCATTCAAATTCGTTCAAATAGACGATGCTGTCTATTCACGGCCTCACTCAGTCTGGGTGAGGTTGATTTGAGTAGTAGGTTTGTGAGTTTCCAGCGAATGAAGGATAAACTTACGTCGTGATATGACCTCGCAGTAATAATAATTCCGTGTCCGTGCGATAGGGACGGATACCTAAATCACGGTGGTGAGAGGATGATATGGACGCCCAGATCCAATGTCTAGGCTCCTTTCATGTCCATTGATTCTGTATGGTTTTAACGTCCTGACTTGAGATAGTCAGGACAAGGGTTTTTACCCTCCATTCGCTGGGAATCGTACCAGCTACCCACATTAACCTCACCCAGCCTGGGTAGGGCCGGAATTGCCAGCCTCACGTGTTCGGAGGAACAGAATTTTTTGTGCGAAAAGTCTGCTCTAACTGGGAATCGAACTCAAGATCTCTGGACTACGGGCGGTAGTCACAACCGTTACGTCACAGAGGCTGGCGACCTGGCAGTTGAAAGTGACGTTAAACCAAAAAAAAAATTGCCCAAAGCTCCTCTAACTTCTGTCCTATTTCCTGCTCAAAATTTGTACATTATCTAAACGCAACTTTATGGTAAAGCCAACTTTGCTCAAAAACCGAAATTCCTTTCCAACTTTTTATTTAATTTAAATTCTAACCTGTCTTGTTCATAATATTTCCTCTTGCAAGAAATTTATATTTTTCCTCAAAGCCTGCGGTGCTTTTCTAACTTTCTCAGAAGCTTCTACTTCTTCTACGGTTGGGATTATCATTGTAAACATTTTTCTTAAGAAGAAGTTAGCTGAGCCTTTGGAAAGTTATCGGAGAGTACCTCAGAGGGTTTTACCTCAGAATTTTTTGGTTGATATCTAATTAGTTGCATTGTATTTTTTTTTTTAGCTTTAATGCCAACCTCACTATTGTAACAATTATTTTATAATTAAATACAAATAAATTTAAAAAAAACATCGCTCTTCAAAGTTCTTCAGAGGTTTTACCCTCTATGTCTGTGTTTTACAGCACCACCTGAGCTTTTGGAAAGTTATGAGAGAGTATCTCAGAGGGTTTGCCTCAGATTTTTTTTGGTTGATATTTCTTTAACATCGCAAGTTCTTCAGGGGTTTTACCCTCTATGTCTGTGTTTTACAGCACCACCTGAGCTTTTGGAAAGTTATGAGAGAGTATCTCAGAGGGTTTGCCTCAGATTTTTTTGGTTGATATTTCTTTAACATCGCAAGTTCTTCAGGGGTTTTACCCTCTATGTCTGTGTTTTACAGCATCGCCTGAGCCTTTGGAAAGTTATTTATTTATTTATTTATTTATTTATTGAAAAGATAGAGCCTTATTATAAGGTCTATTTACATGATGTTTTTGTATAAATATAAAACTAAAACTAAAGTAATAAAAATAATAGATAAATTATTTGTGAAAAAAAAATCTTATAACTAGAAATACCTATATAAAAACTCTGACTTTAAAAACTATAGTTAAAGTATACTTGAGAATATATAAAAACTATGTCAACCTCTTAATTGTTTTAATAGTTGTGAGATATTCATCGATATGTCTAACTGGTCATACTTGTAATTGAAGTTTGCCATAGCTAGATCTAAGGATGATGGGATTTTTCTTGGATCAATATCGAATAATTTATAGTTGTTATTTCTGTATCTAATATTGGGTATTTTAAATTTAAGGTAAGATAGAAGTTCTTTTGAATTTATCATGTTATTGCAAAGCTTTAGTATAAATATGATACTCTGGTCTTTTCTTCTATCCTCCAGTGTTTTAATATTCAGTTGTTCAATAAGGTCTTGGTATGAAATGTTATTTGGATATAGTGGATAAAATCCGTTTTCTTTATAGAAAAGGTATTTAACAAAACGTTTTTGGATGTCTTCTACCGTTATCGCAGAGTACCTCAGAGGGATTTACCTCAGATTTTTTTTGGTTGATATTTCTTTAACATTGCAAGTTCTTCAGGGGTTTTATTTTATTTATTTATTTATTTACACTTTTTTTTTACACAATCATCAACAAAAAATAATAACAAGAAATTTAAAAAGAAAACTTAGAAGTATGTACAAAAAATAAAATAAAGATCAATATTAATTTTTAATCACAATTGTTTTGTAATCCGGGACGGTTAATGCCTTAGGCATTCTCTGCCACTTAACCCCGGTTTTACCCTGTATGTCTGGGTTTTACAGCACCGCCTCACGTGTTCCTTAGATTAAGCAAGCTTGGTTTGTTCGTCTTAGAAATTAGAGGAAGATCATTCCTTGTACAACCTGTTTCCTGAAACCCCGCCCATCTATGACGTCATCAATTTCCGTAGCCACGCCTTTCTGTGCACTCACCCGCCTTTCAGTGGATGGTAGCCTTCGCCATCTTTCCCCTCAGTCTCTCGTCATAGAAATTAGAATGAGATCATTCCTTGTACAACCTGTTTCCTGAAGACCCACCCATCTATGACGTCATCAATTTCCGTAGCCACGCCTTTCTGTCCACTCACCCGCGTACAACCACACCTCAGCTGCTCTTAAGCCTTCACCAGATTGGAGTCTCTCGTCATATAAATTAGAGTAAGATCATTCCTTGTACAACCTGTTTCCTGAAGACGACCCACCCATCTATATCGTCATCAATTTCCGTAGCCACGCCCTTCTGTCCACTCACCCGCGCATCTATGACGTCATCAATTTCCGTAGCCACGCCTTTCTGTGCACTCACCCGCCTTTCAGTGGATGGTAGCCTTCGCCATCTTTCCCCTCAGTCTCTCGTCATAGAAATTAGAATGAGATCATTCCTTGTACAACCTGTTTCCTGAAGACCCACCCATCTATGACGTCATCAATTTCCGTAGCCACGCCTTTCTGTCCACTCACCCGCGTACAACCACACCTCAGCTGCTCTTAAGCCTTCACCAGATTGGAGTCTCTCGTCATATAAATTAGAGTAAGATCATTCCTTGTACAACCTGTTTCCTGAAGACGACCCACCCATCTATATCGTCATCAATTTCCGTAGCCACGCCCTTCTGTCCACTCACCCGCGCATTTATGTCGTCATCAATTTCCGTAGCCACGTCTTTCTGTCCGCTCACCCGCCCATTTATGTCATCATCAATTTCCGTAGCCACGCCCTTCTGTCCACTCACCCGCCCATCTATGTCGTCATCAAATTCCGTAGCCACGCCCTTCTGTCCACTCACCCGCGTACGGCCACGCCTCATCTCTTCTTTCGCCTTCGCCAGTTTGGCCTGCAGTCGCTCGTCGTAAATGTTCGAGTAAGATCGGTCATCCGAGTCCCGATATTCCTGGAGCTCCTCTCGCCCCACCTCCGCCGCCATTTCCTCTGGTTCACCACTGGCCAGGTAGGGTCTGGGCGTTGTGGAGGTGGTTGTTGGGGGCGGGGTTACTCTGAGATGTTCCCACTCCTTGCGCCATCTTGAAATAAAAAAAATGGTGAAAGTTGCCAATTATCAATGGAGATTTAATGTATTTTAATTTTATTTTCAATACTCATTTTTATCATTCGATATTTTAATGTCGTACTTTCAACTACATATACGAGTAATTTCATGAAATAATTGTTTTTTTTTTTAAAGAAAATAAATTAAGGGAATATAATTAATTTGAAAATGCAATTGATTGGTTTAGGCAGGTCTGTTTAAGATCTTCTTTTATTATTTTTTTTGCCTTATCGTGAATTAAAACGATCTTCTCGGCATTTTTTTACCACACGAAGTTTTTTTGGGGGATATCAGTATTTTTTATTTATTTTATTTTACTTGAAGTTCCCGTGTTCGTCATAGTTGAGAAGGGTCTCATTGGTGTCGTCCCGAATTTCCTTGATGTTGAGTCCTTCCACTTTGACCTTGTCATCATACTCCTCCGGATGTCTCTCCTTGTGTCTCCTGTCCTGCTCCGCTGGAAAATATTAAAGGAAAAGTAATTTGAAAACGAATTTCGTAATGTTGTTAACTATTTGGAATTGTAAAAATTGGGGCTTCTCTTGTGGGACCTCAACCAGTTTATAATTTATAACTATTTGGAAAATGTACAAGAAAAATCGATTAAATTCTGTAAAGTATAACTTGGAACAACAGAAAAGTTCAATTATTTTGTTTTATAGCTTTCAATCTGTTATACGCTAGAGTGCATGGCTGATGGTACTATATTTCGTTTACAAAATGTGGACCAAATAGCTGTGTACATCAGGAAAAATATATGCGTAGGGTGGGATTCAAACCTACGGATTCCTGTGCTACTTGGATCAAAAGACCAGTCTTAACCACACAAGCATTGCATTTTACTGCAACTTCAAAGAAGTTTTATACAACTAAAATTGTAATAATAATAACAATAACACTCTTTAATGCTCAAAACATGTTCTACAACCTAACCCCCAGAGTCTTGTTATTATGTGGTCACATCACATACTAGTCTATAGTAGGTCCAGTTTCATGGCTACGAAATAAAAAAAGCTGTATAACACTCATCTTAAACAAAGTCACCGTGGCAGAGTGAGTTAGCGCGCTGGGCATTGCACGCACGGTGACCTGGGTTCGATCCCCAGCGGGGCAGGAATTTTTCTGCTCTGTACTTGGATGTTCGGGGTCCACTCATACCTCGTGAGGAAAAATGAGTAGTTACTTGTATGAGTAACGACCAGTGGCGGCATTACCAGAGTAAAAAGAAATTAATGTAATAGAATAATTCGAAATGTAAAGGAGGCTCTTAGTAATGCTGTGCTACCCACAAAAATTGTGAAGAGGCCTTGTGCTTCACCACAAAGAAATTCGTACATACACTCATCTTAAACAAAAAACATAATTCATGAGAAAAAAATTATGCTCTGGGTGAGATTCGAACCAACGGATCCCTACGCCAGTGGCGGCTCCTGACTTCAAGACTAGGTGAAGACAAATTATACCCAGAAGTATTGAAAAAATAAAATTATTAATTTATCAGATCTTAGTTCTTATGGTCTCATAAACACAGCCCATTGTAAGTTATGGCTGTTTCCCTGCAGAGCATGGTTTTCTCTCATACCAGTTTTGCATCATATAAGTTTTTATAGGTACTTTTTTTGGAGAACACTTGGTACTTAATAAATAAACAAGGCCAGCAGAACAATTTGTCAACACTTGAGCTGGTACACAGCCATTCATTATGAAATTTTCACAAGCCTGAATGGCTTATGAAAATAAGCCATTCAGGCTTGAACTGTATGGCTGTGGGACAGGCATTTGCTTTACTTTTTTAGTGGTGGTTATAGTAATTGGAGAAATTGGACATCCAGTAATCATAATATCTTTCTTATCCTCATTACTTCTTAATCTGAATGGGGTTACTTTTAATGTTTGAACCCCATGATTTTGTGGGAATCTCATTGTTTCTTTGAAATATTGTTATTAGTTATTCATCGTAATAAAAAATATTAACTGAAAATTGGTAAAAAAGAATTAAAATAAAAATATTAGGATTATACCTCAGTAGATACGTAGGTACAACATTTTAAAGAGGGGTTAGAACTGGGAAGGAAAGAAAGTTAGTTGAAGACTAAAAATTACAATCCAAAACTGGAAGAAAATCCACCACCAGATTACAAAATAAATCTAAGAAAACATACTTACTACAAATATATAAAATCAGCTTAAATTTCTGTTACCATTGATGTTTAAATGACTATTTATGAAAAACACAGATATTGCCTTATAATTTTAAGTACTTCACTGGAAGCTGTGTGCTTAGCTACCTGCAACCTGCATAATTATAATGTTATTACTGACACTGAAAGAAGTACATAGCTACTTCATATTCAACTTATTATGAAAAGCACAGGTCAGATCAGGTAGGAATAATGTTTCTATCCTGTATCAAATACTGGGAAATAACTTTATTAACTAGTTACACCAATTAAAAGTCACTTGATTACCGTTGAAAAGATTTGAAAATAATCTAATAAAATTTAAAAAGTCCGCACCAAGTTTTGTTTACATTCTAAAGATAAGAGATACAATGTTGCCAAGTTAATTTCATAGCTAAATTTCTACAAACTTCAAGAGCTATATTTTAAATTTAAAGAAATCCCTCAAATCATGTAAGACGTATTTATTTATTTAAAAAAATAATACTACACCGCCTGAACAGAATTTTCTCTTGAGAATTTCATTTCAACACGTCTAAATTCATGATTTTTTTTAAAGTGGTTCCATAGTCAGGATCTTAAACAGGACCACCATTGTCCCTATTTAAAAACATCTTGGAACAACTAGATACCAGATTATCTTATTTGGCTCAATTTCGGTACCTACATTAAATAATTATTTCCGAGATTTGACTTCAATCGATTTGTCCTTTTTAAGACTATAGTTGACAAGATACATAAATAGTTAAAATTTATTGGTATCGGCTATCGTTTAGGAACTATGTACAAAACTAGAACCCAAAAAATGAGAAATAATATCCAAAATTCCTGACACAAAATAATGCTTTCCTAACGCCTACGTTATTATTATTATTATTTATTTTGTTTTTTAATATTACAAGATTGTGCTAGATATGGGAGGCTAAATCATTGACTGGTTTCCTAGGTCTGGCATAATGCTACTGGCAACAATGTTAATATCAAAAACACATGACATCGCACATGGTATGTGGCTTCGTGACATTTCGTATGAGTTCGTGTAGATATTGTAAACTGAATACAACTGAAGACTGTCCTCAGTAGCATATTACATAGATATAGTTCTTGCCTAATATTTCATGATACCTACTTGGAAATACTCAACTCTGATTGGTTGATTCAAGGACAACTGAAGACAATTTCGAATTGTCTTCACATTTGGTGTTCTCCTTGGAAAGTAACATGAATTGTTAAGCAGCATTGATCTATTTTACACAAAGCTTACTCTTTTTTTTTTTTTTTTTTTTTTTTTTCTTTGAGTTAGATCAATTGTGCCATGTTCAAGGGATTATGAGTAGTGTTTTCACTGTTCAAAATTAGGTGAAAATGTCTTCAGTGTCTTCACCCGACGAGCCGCCACTGCCCTACGCTACCTGGATTACGAGACTAGTGCGTTAACGACGCACGAGTGACTGGATTCACCACAACACAGACTGGATTCCTAACCACTACAACCACCGCAATGCATTTTACTGCAACTTCAAACAAGTTTTATAGAACTAAAATTGCTAGAAGAAAATGAGTGAAACCACCACCAGTGTTGCCAACAGATTTAAAAAAAAATCGTCATGGCGTAGCAAAAATCTCGTCAAAAAATCGTCAAGGAAGAAAAAAAATCGTTAAAAAAGTCGTCAACAATATTATACCTTAAAAAAGATTGAAATAGCGGGTTACACCCGGCCCAGTACCTACACCAAACCATGCTACACTATTTACAGTATTTACTCAGTTTACACTTACATTTTATCACTAAAACACATAAAAGTTTAGAAGTAACCAAAGGGAAAATTAACTGAAATGAGTTTGAACTTTGAAAAAAATTAAATTTCAAAATTCATTTTACAGAGTCTAGAGTACCGGAGACCTGGCGGCTCGGTGACCGAGAAACAATGCTCACAAATATAAAAGATCTCGATGCGCTCATAATTACATAGTACATACGCCGCATAGTTTCGCGTCTACAGGCTACACCTACGTAATACATAACCTACACATTAAAATGTAAACAATAGGGCGTGTTCACACGAGGAAAATAACAGCGGGAACGAAAAAATCGATTCAAAAAATCCAATTTTAACGGATGGATTTATGTCCATAGCTTTCCACAGAAATCGTCAAAAAAACCGTCAACTATAAGAAAATATCGTCAAAAACTATCGTCAACCGTCAAAACATTTTTTTTCCCGTCAAGAGAGTTAAAATATCGTCAAATATGACGAGAAAATCGTCATGATGGCACCACTGACCACCACAAAGAATTTTGTTTCTCGAAGATTTCAAACTCAACATCTCTCCAAACAACACCAGCGTCAGTTCAAGAGGAGCTTGCAGTATAATAATTCGTTTTCCTGGAAACTTCATTCTAGGAAATGTGCTTTGATGAAAAGAAATGCTGAATTACTTCCGATCGTTTCTGATATGAGAAATGGGAATGTGTTGGTTTTTGTAAACAGGATAATTATTTATTTATTTGTTGCGATTTTTTGAGTTTTAATTCCGATAAAGATCTTATATTAGAAATCGGAAGTATTATGTTGGTTTGGGACTCACTAATTTACTGACCCGACATGAGTTTATTTTGTTACGTAAGACAAAAGTTTATTTTGTTCCGATTTTTTTAGTTTTACTTCCGATAGATATCTAATATTAGAAAATCGGAATTATTATGTTGGTTTTTGTAAAATACTATTTATGTATTTTGTTTAAAAAAAAAAAAAAAATGTCCCCTTAATGGAGACAACTGTCAAACACTCGTAAAAAAACATGTCCATTCCATAGAGACAACTGTCAAACACTCGAAAAAAAAAAACCAAAAAACAAAATGGCCTCTCACCATGATAATCAGCCAGCGCACGGTCGATACTTCTCCTTCGAGGTCATCTCCTCACTCTCCTTCCCCCCCTCGCCCCCCCTTCCCCCCCTCCGCCCCCCTTCCCCCCCTCCCCCTGGTGGGTCTTGTTCTCCACCGTCTCATACTCGTACGTATACTCGTCGTCCTCTCCCTTGCCCCGCCCCCCTCGTCGTCACCAGCCGAACTTCCCGACCGTCGTCGCCCGAACGCTGCCGAACTTCGGCATTCTTCGGATCATCGACGCGCTCGACCGTTTCGTACTCGTACGTGTAGTCCTTCTTCGGGAGGGGCGGAGCCTTGTGGGCGTGTCCTCGACTATGACCTTGACCTTTGACCTTCTCGTCGAAGCTAGCTGCGTCCACGTAACGCGGTTCCTCTGCAATAATAAATAAATAAACCTTTATTTGGAACATAAATATTACATACATCAAAATTAATACATATATAAGAACAACTGGTTCCAATTCTTCTGCAATAATGAAAACAATTTTTAACATGATATATTTATTATAGTTAAAACTTTAACATTTTTAAATAATATTATTTTAATTTTTTAACTTTATGATCGTACCTAGTACTTAAAATGTTGATGATAATTTTGAAAATTTAACCAGCTCCTCCAGCCATATGGTTGCGTGTCTAGCTCAAAAGCTAATGAGGAATTTATTTGAGTAATTAACCTGATTTATTTGAGTATTAAATCAAGAAAAATTCCTGCACTGGGTGGGATTCGAACCAACGGATCCCTACGCTAGATGGATTACCAGACTAGCGCCTTAACCACTTGACTATCAGTGCACATTACCTCTGGACACCGAGTTTCCCCAATGAGCCTTGATCGGCTTCCCTCGGAGCAGGTTTCGTTTCGCGAGTTCCCGCTCCTGTGACGTCATCTCCCCCTTCTTCTTGCTCTGCAGCGTCTCCCACGATCGCGCTGTCCAACTTCTTTCGGGATCTCTCGGCTGCACTCGCTCGTTGTCGGATTTCGCCGCTCGATCCAGTCTTCGCAGATTTCCGATGTTTGCGACTTCCCACTCGGTTGTGCTCGGAGAGTGCTTCGGGTGCTTTCGTGGAGGGCGTGGCCAGTTCTTCGATGGTTTCGTATTCATATGTGTACTCGTCGCTGTGGTGTGAGGTGTTGTGAATGTTGCCGGGAGCTGGGGATGGGAAATTGAAACAATAGGATTGATCCGATTTTTAGAATAGGAAAAAAATAATGAATTTCTTTTTGAGAAACGATTCTTTTTGATTTTCACTATACATACATAATTAATTAATTACATATTATGTATAACTAAAGCTATAGCAAACGCCAATTTAAGAGGCTATTTTTTTCAAACAACAATTTTGAACTAAGAAGAAAGAAAAATAATGAAGATATTTACTGGTATACTGAATTTCAGCAGCATCGATTTTTTTAATCGTTTTTTTTTTAATCGATTCGTTTGATTGAATGGGATCGAAATGAAAGAATCGATTCAAAAATCGATATGAATCAAAAGAATCGATTCTTTTTGAGATCGATTCATTCCTACCGTGAGCCTTGGCTTCTTTCTCTCTCATCTCTTTCTTGTGGGCTTCTTCAAGTCTTCTGTAGATTTCCTCTGGGTTTTCCTCGTGTTTGCGTGTGGTTGGGTTGGCGCCGATTTTGTTAGTGAGTACCATGAGTATTGCGGTGGCAAGAGTCCTTTCTCTCCATGTGGTCATGATTTGTGTCTCTTTTTATGGAAAGCCCTTTTTATGGAATAATGATTATTGTGGTTGTGAGTGTCTTTTTTAGCCTTGTGGCCATGATGTGTGTCTTTTATGAGCTGTTTTTATAAAATAATGAGTATTGTGGTTGTTAGTGTTTTTTTCTAGCCATGTTTTCTAACAATGAGGCAATGATTCATGTTTCTTTTTGAGATCTTTTTATGTAACAATGATTATTGCGGTTGATGTTAGTGTCTTTTCTAGCCATGTTTTCTAACCATGAGGCCATGATTCATGTTTCTTTTTGAGATCTTTTTATGTAACAATGATTATTGCGGTTGTTAGTGTCTTTTGTAGCCATGAGGGCATGATTTGTGTTTTTTATGAGTTCTTTTAATGTTTCATTATGAAGAGCTTTAACTGGAGTTTTTGTTAGTGAAACGTTAGCTAGTAAATTTGTATTACCACATACTATGTATGTAGTAGTTCATCGACTGAAACATAGCACTATATTATTTTGTCCTTAGCGGACAGCAATACAAAGATGGAAAGAAAAAATATCTTGTTAAGTAGCAAAATTAATTGTAGGGTAGATTTTTTATATGTGGGTTAAACGTGGTTTTCAATTGCATGGTCATATCACGAGGGGATGAGATCACATGTATTGTATTCAAAGATTCTTTCATTTGAAGTGTTGGGAAGCGAGCAGAGACAATGGTGTTTGGAAATTAATATCAATGACAGAGAAATAGAAAGAAAGAGAGGAGAAGTAAGAGAGTTTTTGAAGGGAAGGATAGAGAGATAAGATAGAGAGCTAACATAGAGAAGATGAAGAAGTAAGAGAGAGAGAGAGAAATAGAAACACTGAAAAAAAATTTAGGTTCGTTTTTACTAAACAGTTTTGTAAAGGATTTTTAATCAAAAATTTCGTTAAAATAACAAGAAATTGATAAATCCCACTAATAGTCATTTGAGATTTTACTTGGGCGTTCGTAAGAATAATCAATCAATTCTTGTAAATCGTCTGATCGTAAAACCAACTAACGTGTTAATTACCGCAATCAGAACATTAGTTATGCTTACCAAGTTCTGTTTTGCTGGATCTATTACCAATATATTGGTAAGATTTACAAAAAGTTTGGTTAAATCTAATAAAATTATTATGTTAAAAATACCACCTGATTAGTACATGTCTGATAATTAACAAACAAAAATCGTTACTCTTACCAGATTTATATATGATAAAATACACAAAACAGTATTCGTTGGTTTAACAAGATTTTATATAAAATTACAAAACATGTTTGTTAAATGAACCATACGGTTTCAGATTTCTGACAGATTTGTTTAGCTAAGTTTACTAAACTTTTTTGTAAAACTTGGTCGTTATGAAAATCATTTGTAGTCCCAACGAAAGTTTTGTTAATCACCCCTAGTCAATGGCGGTTACAGGACTCTTTGATTAGATTTACTAAACAGAATTGTGGATTGAACAAAATTCTTGCTAAAACACGTGTGTCGAGAGACGAGAGAGACAAAAGATCTACAACAATTAGTAGATACCGAAATCAATTTCAGATTCAGTTGTTTTATTTTATGTTCATTGATGGCCCTGTGTTTCTTACTGTATTTATTACGTCATTATCTTTTTAAAATTTAATTGGTGTTTTATCTTCAAAACCAAATTTATTTATTTATTTAAATATTAACGTCCACTGGAGAACGTTAATATCTAAATACACAGTTAATTTTAATATTTACACAGTTAATATTAATAATATCATGTTTGGATTTATTCTTAGATGTTTTGTGTGGTTTGGGTTGATAGGTATTGTGAAAGTTTAGTTATTGGGTGTTTTGTGTAAGTCTAAGTTTGGTTGATAGGTGGTGTGAGATTTTGGTTGTTTGATGTGTTGTGTAAGTGAGGGTTTGGTTGATAGGTGGTGTGAAAGTTTAGTTTTTGGGTGTGTTGTGTAAGTCTGAGTTTGGTTGATATTTGGTGTGAGATTTTGGTTGTTTGATGTGTTGTGTAAGTGAGGGTTTTGTTGATAGGTATTTTGAAAGTTTAGATATTGGGTGTGTTGTGTAAGTCTGGATTTGGTTGATAGGTGGTGTGAGATTTTGGTTGTTTGATGTGTTGTGTATGTCTGTGTTTGTTTGTTATGTGAATGTGGTTGATGTGTACTTAGTGTGTTGTGTAAGTGAGCCGTGTGAATTTGTGTGGTTGGTGATTCTTTTTTTTTATTTAATGCAGGTATTTCATCATTTAAAACTTTAATTGTATGTATTTTAAATGTCTCTTAATGTATTTTAAATGTTTTCAACAAGTTAATCTGTATTTTTAAATAAAAGCGTTGCATACATGCATATTTTTAAATTATTGCAATTATATATTGAATTATTTTCTCATAATAACTTAGTTACTGAAATTGTTGTAAAAGTTTACTACAGGTGTTTCTGAAGTTCACTATGATTTTCAGTGAAGTTTACTGAGGTTATCAGTGAAGATTACTGAGGTTATCAGTGATTATTGAAACTAACAGTGAAGTTTACTGAAACTATCAGAAAAGTTTACTGATATTATCAGTAAAATTTACTAATATTGTTCGTGAGGTTTACTAGACGAGTCAATAGTGTGAACGAAATGGGTTGCTTAAACTTACTAAACAGTTCAGTAGATTTAACCAATCTCTGGCGTAAGCAATAACAAGTCTGGTTGTTAAATCAACTATTACTATGTTTAAAATTACAAAACACTATCATAAGCCATACTGAGGCGATTGAATGGACTAATGAAGTATTTTGTAAACTTTACTAAACAGTATTGTAAATTGAAAGAAACAACCTTAATAAGCATAACAAGATGATTCGTAAGCATTATGAATGCATGCTTGAGATCTTACTAAATACTTTAGTAAAGACAATGGAATTTTTTCTTGTCAAAAATACAATGATGAGTTTAGTAAAAGTAACTAAACACAAATTTGTTGGATGAACGAAAGATATCACTATCTTTACTAAATAGAGTTTACGAAATTTGATTTGTAATCTTAACAAAACATTTTGCTGACACTCAATCAACCCTAAGACTTGTGAAATTTACTAAAGTTTTAGTAAGCCCTAAAATAAATTTTTTTCAGTGAAGAAAGAGAGGAGAAGTAAGAGAGTTTTTGAAGAGAAGGATAGAGAGATAAGGTAGAGAGGGAACATAGAGAAGATGAAGAAGTAAGAGAGAGAGAGAAATAGAAAGAAAGAGAGGAGGCGTAAGAGAGTTTATGAAGGGAAGAATAGAGAGTAAGGTAGAGAGGGAACATAATTAAGAAGATAATAATAATAAATCATTAATTTGTTTTAATTTTTTTGTATACAAAGGACCCATCCTATGCCAATTTTATTTGGCTTCAAAGATGATATAAGATAAAATAGTAAGAGAGTAAGAGAGAGAGAGAGAGAGAGAGAGAGAGAGAGAGAGAGAGAGAGAGAGAAATAGAACATAATACGAAGAAAAGATGTAGGGAGCACAATTCCAAGAGAGGAAAGAGATGTTGAATTAATTTTGTTTTAATCCAAGATGTTTTCAAGAAAAGTGCACTGATTTACATATTTCCTCAGAAACATTGAACGTTGTGTTTCTAGAACAAGAAAATGAAAGATATGCATCCATTAATTCCACTCAGGCTTTAAGTTGAATAACAAATCAGTATAAAACAGAAGAGTGAGAAGTTCTACTAGATGTAGGTACATGAATATCGGAACATATCTGGACAGCTGTTTCGAGCTTATTTGCTCTCATCAGTAGGTAATAGTAAGTTCTGAATACTCATGCCATCAACTAACCTCTATTTTAATCAGTATAAACATAAGAGTGAGTATAAAATCCAAAGAGTAAAAGTACCTAATATTTTTGTCGATAGTCAAAAAATAAGGTCCACAACTTGCCGATATAGAATTTATAGTAGAATCAAGAATGTAGGAAAAATGTTTTCTACTATTTAAATTAAATTTGAAGAAAATCGGTCAAGCGGTTTTGGAGATACAAGTGATTTAGTATGAAATCTCAAAATTGCCAAGTGTATACAATGTGAACCAACCATGAGGAAGTATTGTGTCCTATTGGCAGTGTTTTCTCCCTTTTATAATTTTATTATTGTATTATGTACCTTACTAGCGGGCTGTCGCCCGCTTTGCGGGCCGAGGCATGGCCGTGAAAGCAAAAAATCCTTTTTCGTCAATGGCAGGTGTTGTAGTGGGAGTTTCGAAAAATCCCGTCTTATTGCACATCTAGACTATAAGACAAAGCTACCTACCAAATTTCAGCTTCCTAGGACTTACGGTTTGGGCTGTAGAGCGATGATCAGTCAGTGGTCAGTGAGTGTCTTTGACATTTATATATAGAGATAACTTATGTACCTTTTAATTAAATACCTATATATTATTTAGATAACACACCTACATAATTTATATTGACATCAATTTAGAAGCATTGAGATGAACTGCAAATCCAACCAGCAAGAAAAATAATTCTATTACTTATCTATTCTTTCCTTCAAAAACTCTCTTATTCCTCTTCTCTTTCTTTCTATTTCCCTGTCTCTCTTTTCTTTATTTCTACTCTTTCAATTTTCTTTTAATCTTTGCTTCTCTCATTAATCTCTATCCTTTCGACTCTTGGATAGTGAGATAGAGAGAAGTGACGATCATTGAAAATCCAAAGGGATTACGAGAATGACGCTTGGATTTGCCTGAAAAGATTACACAGGATTCCACTAGAGAGTAAAGTAGCCAGGCGAATAGAAGAGAGTAACTTGAGAAATTTAGCCAGTCTCCGTGGCATAACGGTTGTGACTACTGTCCGTAGTCCAGAGATCTCGAGTTCGACTCCCGGTTGGGGCAGACTTTTTGAAGAAAATTCTGTTCACTCCAAACACGTGAGGCAGACGTTTCCGGCCCTACCCAGCCTGGGTGAGGTTAATGTCGGTAGCTGGTACGATTCCCAATAGACCAAAAAAATATAAGTAGTGCTTTATTTATGCCAACAATAAGGTATAGCAGTGTTAATAGATCTAATAAGGTTTCACTGAAAATCCTGCAACCAGGTCAGATAATAAAAAAATAAATTAAAATGGGGGTTTCTAAAATTTTAAAGCAATAGTTAGGGTTAATTTTTTATTGAGAAGTCAAAATAATTATCATTAAACTCCATGAAAATCACCGTTTTTTCCATGAAAATCACCGTTAATCTCAGAATCCCAACACGTTCTCGAGATATTTTAGTTTATCATAAGTTCAAGGACACCCTGCATTTGTAGAACTGTTTTGTACTTGTTAGATTTATCAATATCTTTATTATTAACTGGTACAATACGAGGACATGACATTGTGAGTTTTGTGTGTTTTCAACTGCATGGTCATATTTCAAAAAATGATGACGAAAATGTTTATATTTATTGATATATTTTAAAAATCATGTTTAAAAAGAAAAATATCTTAGGAAGCTGGATTTTGTAGTCAAGTGATGTAGTCGTCACATGGCCGTATATAAATAAATTTAATTTACTCTCTCTCTCTCTGTAGTTTGAATTTTATTTTATGTGGAACTATTTGCTATATATTCTTTTTTCTTAGGTTAGCTTTATCTTCGCGCTTTTTTTTTAAATTAATTTCTGTAGTGAAAAGTATGTACATAATATAGGTAAATATATGTAAAATACACCACAAAATCAAATCAAAAAGAAGGAGAAGAAAAAGAAGAAAAAACAATGCTGCACTTTACCGACATAATTATTATTATACCAAAAAAAAAAACAAAACAAAAAAAAATATTATGTGTAATAAATATTTCACCGTGTAGTTGAAAGCTACGTTTAAACCAAATTAAAAAATAAAAATTACAATTAAAAATTTATAATTAATAGTTACAATAATTATTCATTTTACATGAAAAAAACCCCACAAAAACCTCTCGTGCTGTAATTAAAAAAAACGCACCGCACTCCAGCACTGCACTGCAGCACTACCCGAGTGGTTTTGTAAACAAAACCAGAGGACCCGAGAGTAGCAGGGGCGGTCACCAGGGGTTGAGGGTTCAATTCCAGAAGGGGTGAAGAAAATCAGGGCCGTTCAGGACCATAATAATAATGATAATAATAACAACAACACTCTTTAGTTTTTTTAATGGAGTTGAGGTAAAATCTTCTAACTCATTCAAGGCAAAGAATGGTGCTCCGATGCTAAGACCAGTGCATCCTACCCACTAAAATACTCTACGCTCCCGAAGAACAGACAAACCGGGAACCGATTTCAAAATCATTACTTCCGGTAACCGACCTCAGTAGCTTGATCGATAAGGCGGTGGTCTTGTAACCTGGAGGTCGGTGGTTCAAGTCCCGGTTTCAGCGTAGTTTTAGTAAAGCGAGTTTGAGTAGTTGTGACATCACGAAAGTGATTAACACAATTATGATAGCTTAAACTTAACTTAACTTACTTTCTATTACCTATAAGTTATAGAAAGTATTGTTCACGGCCGTTTTTTTTTTTTTTTTTTTTTTTGAAATTGACCTGATAACATTTCTGGACAAATTAGGCTGGCCTGATTTTTTTTCAAATTCTGTTTGAGTAGTTGTGACATCACGAAAGTGATTAACACCAATATGATAACTTTTTAACTTTTTACTTCCGGTAACACTCTTTAGCGGAAGATAAACAGCAGGCGAGGTTAAGGCTTAAAGTATTTTCTACCACCTAACCCTCAGAATTAAGTTTAAGAATAAAGATAAACAGCAGGCGAGGTTAAGGCTTAAAGTATTTTCTACCACCTAACCCTCAGAATTAAGTTTAAGAATAAAGATAAACAGCAGGCGAGGTTAAGGCTTAAAGTATTTTCTACCACCTAACCCTCAGAATTAAGTTTAAGAATAAACCGGTTTATTCTTAAACGTAATTGACCACCTCTTTTTAATTTGTGCATATATGAAATTAATTTATGCATTTTCGAAGTATTGTCCTGCTATTTTCCTGTGAATTATTTGCAGGACCAACCATGTAGAAGAATTATTGTATCTTTATTTTATGCACAGGTCCCTTGAAACACCTTGACTCCATCAGCTAGCTAGGCTGGTTAGGTTTTGGTTCTGTTAGTCGGCTCTTGCGACAGGAACAGCCCGTGGTCCTAGATTCTTTTTAAGTCCCGGCTACATCACGGGACTAAATTAATAATAATAGCACTCTTTAGTGGAAGGTAACCACCAGAGCATTTTCTACCACCTAACCGTCAGAGTCTTATTATTATGTGGTCACAAACTCAAATTAATGAGAAAAAACCTGGATTCCTACGCTACCTGGATTACTAGACTATCCCGTTAACCACTTGACTACCTCAAAGAGTTTTCTACCACCTAACCCTCAGAGTCTTGTTATTATGTGGTCACAAACTCAAATTAAGGAGGAAAAGTTCATGCACTGAGTGGGATTCAAACCAGCGGATCCCTACGCTACCTGTGTTACCAGACTAACGCGTTAACCACTTGACAACCAGTGCATTCTAAATAACTCCTACAAAGGTGTTATAACCTGAACTGAATCACGGGATTCAGTTGGGTGGAAGAGACTGCCAAAGACAATAACCCCGCCCTTTACCAGCGCACTTATAAATTTAAAAAATCGAGAGTTACAGTTAGGGGCCATGCGCGGATATAGCCCTCTTGTACTGGGGGGGCACAATCGCACAATATACCTAACTAGCAAGCCGCTTCGCAAGCCTATCGCACGCACACACACATACACACACACACCCTTGACACCCACACACACAAACACACACACATACACACACAAATGTCAATATTTTTCGTGTCACCCATCCATTTCTTGTCCTTACTGGAGCTCAAGAATGGCTCATCAGAATTTCGCGATCAATGTGTCAAATCAAGACTCCAACCCTTGCAAAAACATTCTCGCTTTGAGTTGATAGGTCGTCATTAACGGTCAGGACAAATTTCGAGAAAAATCTCATTCAGGTCAAAAAACTAAATACTTTTTGTTTACCCATCCATTTTATGTCCTTACTCAACGTAGCTCAAAAACGGCTCATCAGAATTTCTTGATGGATATCTCAAATGAAAACTTGAACTTTTGCTTAAAACTTTCTCTTTTTGAGTTGATACGCCGCCGCCGTGGCGCCGTCACGATAAATTTTGAGAAAAAAAATTTAATTTCGGTCGAAAAATGTGATTTTTTTGTGTCACTCATCCATTTTTTGTCCTTACCCCGTGTAGCTGAACCCTAGAGATTAGAGATAATTATATTCCCTGATCCAAATGGACCTCTAGGTAAAATTTCAGGTTTCTCGGACAATCTGTGTGGATTTGACAACTTTATTATTTAGTTATTTCTTATTGGTCTTAGAATTGGCAATTATTTTGGGTCCCGTGCCCCCCTAACTTATTGAAAATTTTTTTACGGGATTAGTCTTAGAATTAGGAATTATTTTGGGTCCCGTGCCCCCCTAACATATTGAGATCTTTTTTTTACGGGATTAGTCTTAGAATTTGGAATTATTTTGGGTCCCGTGCCCCCCTAACTTATTGAGATCTTTTTTTTTACGGGATTAGTCTTAGAATTGGGAATTATTTTGGGGCCCGTGCCCCCCTAACTCATTTTTTATACGGAGTTAGGTATAATGAAATTTGAGAAACACCGCTTACCGAAAAAATCTGGGGGGGCACGTGCCCCCCGTGCCCCCCCCCTATATCCGCGCATGGTTAGGGCCGTAACTCCAAGCCTGATTAGATGAACAAAGTGATAAAAGACATTGTTTCTACTTGCATGTAGTTTCAACCAGGGCCGATATTTGGAGGGTCCCCCCTCCAATCGATGGTCATGGTCAGTCAGGAAAGTTGGAGCCGAATTATGAAACAGGATTTGTTAATCTTAGTGGTGGCCCTTGTCAATTATTAGCCTCCTTGTAAAGACAGTGGTAGAAGTGCTGAGTCATTCCTCCACTGTCTGGCTACCATCGTTCACGATGACGCCACCCTATGTTGATGATGAGTGAACGCTATCCCTTAACTTTCACCTTGACAACAACTGTAGAGGTCATATCTAAGCCGTGTTTTGTAGATATTAGCTCTGTGGGGTAACGGAGCTGTAGACAGCTGATAAAATCTAAGGATCGGCTTAGATTTACTAACCCATATATTCGTGTCATCAGTTGATCACATACTCAACTTAATGAGGAAATAAACTGCCAATTATGGACACAATAGTTCCTCGTGATTGGTTCACATTGTATACAATTGGCAATTTTGAGACAATTTTTTGTTTGTTTCATAATACGGCCCTCAGTTATGAAAATTTGTGTTAATCACTTTCATGATATCACAATTATTCAAACTCGCTTTACAAAATCCACGCTGAAACCGGGACTTAAACCACCGATATCCAGGTTACAAGTCCGCCACCTTTTCGATCAAGCTTCTGAGTTCGGTCTGTAAGGGAAAGGAGTTTTATTTAGCGTGTTCTTTAGACGATTCTCGGGACTCCGTTGAGGCCGCTTACATTGTGTTCGGGCACAACGGACGCCTATACCCTGGGGTATAGTATATATTTATTGTTTATTAGACATTGAAAAATGTATAAAACATTGTCACCCTATCTAACTTATGGACTAACTTATGACTAAGAAAAAAAAAGAAAAAAAAAAGGTAGAGCCAGCACCTCGTAAAATAACCTAACCGCTGGCAAAATCTCATCTGTTCCAGCGCATTTCCTTGGCAGTGCAAAGAGGCAATGCAGTCTACATTCTTGGGACTTTTCCATCAGGAAATCCTCTTCAAATGTTCGATGATTAAGAAATTGATAGATGTATTTAAATATTGTTGAATTTGAATAAATCCTGTGAAGTCCTAAAGTGCAGTCCTGGGATCTAACCATGCTATTGGATGTAAGCGGCCACAACAGAGTCCCGCAAATTGTCTCTATCAAGCTGTAGGGTCTGGGGTCGAAAGTCTAGGGTGTAGGGTTAGGGTTAGCAGATGAAACTTTTCAAAATCAGGACTTTTCAAATAAAAAAGCAGGACAAGTTTTAAAAAAATAGGACATGTCTATTTTTGTTTATTGAATTTTACATACCGCATGAAACATTTTTTTTTTTGACCAGAAGTATAAAATATTTTAAAAC
This sequence comes from Bactericera cockerelli, assembly GCA_024516035.1. Taxonomy (NCBI): domain Eukaryota; kingdom Metazoa; phylum Arthropoda; class Insecta; order Hemiptera; family Triozidae; genus Bactericera; species Bactericera cockerelli. Next base: position 20,813,967 of record CM044966.1, read on the forward strand.
TGATCCAATGTTGTGTACAAATGCCCCCTGAAAGCGCCGCAGGACTTATTTTGGAGGGTTGAAGCGAAAAATGTCTAGAAATCTTATTCAAATGTGTAATAATAGCCTTTAAAAACGCCGCAGGAAATTTGTTTGAAGGGTCACAGCCACTCACAGCGTACAATGTCTGGAAAAACAATTTAAAATGGTATCTACTGACACTCTACATTCTACAAGCACCGCAGATGATATATTTGACGATCTAAGTGTAAAATATATGAAAGATTAGTCCTAGATATTTTACAGGATCAGAGGGATTGAATGTGAAGATGGTGCAGGAATGGGACGAGTAGAAGAATGATTTTTTACTGTTAATTTTTTGTATAATCTCTATATTAAAGCTTTTAAAAAAGTAGCCCAAACTTAAAGATTGTTGAAAGATCAAAGCGTATAATTATGTCTCGAAAAACAGTTATATAAATAAGAAACATCTTCTCTATTTTTGAATACAGTTGATTTGACACTAAATAGTGATTTTTCTGAGACTTTGAAAAACCAGGACATTTTCCATTATTTTCAAAATCAGGCAGGACGCAGGACAAACATGCAAGAAGCAAGACATGTCCTGCCAAATCAGGACGTCTGGTAACCCTATGTAGGGTATAGGCCAGGGTCCTCGTTGTGGCCGCCTACTTACGCCTTGGAGGCTGACTTCATGATTGTTTGGATGGATCAATGAAACTTATCTCTCCCTCTTCTATCCTCAGGTGGAAAACTTCTGCAAGAAACTTATCTCTCCCTCTTCTGTCCTCAGGTGGAAAACTTCTGCCAGACCTACCAGCCGGACGTGTTTGTGATAGTCTACTCTGTGGTGGACAGGAAGTCCTTCAAGAAAGCGGAGGACATGCTCAAGACACTCTGGGACTCCAAGTACATCGGGGAGAAAGCTGTGATTCTAGTGGCGAACAAAGCCGATCTTGAACGAAGGCGACAGGTGACGCATTCGGGTAAGTTCGGGAGTACCCAAAAGTAAAACATTCGGTTAGGATCAGAACAAATCGTTTCATGCCGAATGATGCAAATGCTCAAGACACTCTGGTACTCCAAGTACATCGGGGAGAAATAGCTGTGATTCTAGTGGCGAACAAAGCCGATCTAGAACGAAGGCGACAGGTGACGCATTTGGGTAAGTTCGGGAGTGATAGATTTATTCCGAATGATTCAAATACTCAAAATACTCTGGGACTCAAAATAAATTGGGTAAAAAACTGAAAGTGGTGAACAAAGCCGATCTTGAACGAAGGCGACAGGTGACGCATTCGGGTAAGTTCGGGAGTGATCGATTTATTCCGAATGATTCAAATAGTCAAGAAACTCTGGGACTCAAAATAAATTGGGTAGAAAGTTGAAAGTGGTGAACAAAGCCTTGTATCTCTTTAAATTCTGAACTGATTCTCTTCAAATTTGCCTCATATGGCAGTACCTACTTCCGATTTCTAATGTTAAAAATTTTGCGGAAGTAATATCCAAGCACTGGTTGGGATCTAAGCATCCGGTGGGCTCATTGTATAGTTATTTTTCCTTTAGTACAGATAAAGACTTATTATTATTATTTTAATTATTATAATTACATATTATATCCAATTATTATAATTACATATTATATCCAAGTAGCCAGCTTGGCTACAACTGGAGGGGTGAGTGATGGTCTCCAGCCAACTTTATTTCAAAGTTGGCTCGTGAGCTCGTCCTGAACCACATATTTCTATGTGCGATCAACCATCATGAGAACTTGGACTTTTCTTTATAAGCCATTAAACCCATAGGAAACTGCAAGCTAGCCTGGTTTGTAAGGGTTGGCTAGTCTGTTCTCTGTTTATAGTCCTCTAGCGAGACACTGGTCTTCTCCCTGTTTAACGTCCCCCAGCTAGACACTGTTTATCTCTGATATCCATACTCATTTCTGAAAGTATTACATCCCTTCCTATTAGATCCCTTTCTATAATATCCCTTTCTATTATATCCTTTTCTATTATATCCCTTTCTATTATATCCCTTTCTACTATACCCCTTTCTACTATATCCCTTTCTATCATATTCTTTTCTACTATATCCCTTTTCTATTATATCCCTCTCTTTTATATCCTTTTCTATTATATCCCTTTCTATTATATCCTTTTCTTTTATATCCCTTTCTATTATATCCTTTTCTATTATATCCCTTTCTATTATATCCTTTTCTTTTATATCCCTTTCTATCATATTCTTTTCTACTATATCCCTTTTCTATTATATCCCTCTCTTTTATATCCTTTTCTATTATATCCCTTTCTATTATATCCCTTTCTTTTATATCCCTTTCTGTTATATTCCTTTATACTATATCCCTTTCTATTATATCCTTTTCTTTTATATCCCTTTCTGTTATATTCCTTTCTACTATATCCCTTTCTATTATATCCTTTTCTATTATATCCCTTTTCTACTATATCCCTTTTCTATTATATTATTCCTTTCTACTGGTTGGTATCCAAGCATTCGGTGGGCTCATTGCATTTTTCCTTCACAGACGGCAAGAAACTGGCCTACGCCTGGGGGGTTTGTAAGGGTTGGCTAGTCTGTTTTCTGTTTATAGTCCTCTAGCGAGACACTGGTCTTCTCCCTCTTTAACGTCCCCCAGCCGGACTGGTTGGGATCTAAGCATTCGGTGGGCTTATAGTCCTCTAGCGAGACACTGGTCTTCTCCCTGTTTAACGTCCCCCAGCCAGACTGGTTGGGATCCAAGCATAATAATGTATATTTATTTAAGTTATTTTTAGAATTTTTGTGGCTCTCTCCCTAAGTAGATTTTTTTTCCTTCACAGACGGAGATAAAGACTTATTATTATAATTACAATATTATATCCAAGCACTGGTTTTCGATCCAAGCATTCGGTGGGCTCATTGTAATAATAATATTGTATATTTATTTTAGCTTTTTTTTACAATTTTTGTGGCTCTCTCCCTAAGGAATACTTCTAGGGAGATTTTTTTCTGAGCTTAATAGCTTTACTTATAAAACTTTGCCCTTATAAGATTTTCTATTATTCTAATTATCATAGGTATATTTTCTTATTATCATAGGTATCATTGGTATATTATCATAGGTATATCATTATTTTATTCTGATACATCATCATCTTCTCGTTTTCAATCCAAGTTTGATTATTATTATTTTGTTTATTATTATTATTATTTTTTTCCTTCACAGACGGCAAGAAACTGGCCTACGCCTGGGGGGTTTGTAAGGGTTGGCTAGTCTGTTCTCTGTTTATAGTCCTCTAGCGAGACACTGGTCTTCTCCCTGTTTAACGTCCCCCAGCCAGACTGGTTGGGATCTAAGCATTCGGTGGACTCATTGTATTGTTATTTTCCTTTAGTACAGATAAAGACTTATTATTATTATTATAATTACATATTAAATCCAAGCACTGGTTAGGGCTCATTGTAATAATAATGTTATATTTATTTTAGTTTTTTTTAGAATTTTTGTGGCTCTCTCCCCAAGGAGATTTTTTTTTCTTTTCCTTCACAGACGGAGAAAAAAACTTATCAATACTTCTAAGGAGATTTTTTTTTTTATATTTATTTTTAATTTTCCTTCACAGAGGGAGATAAAGACTTATTATTATAATTACATAATTATATCCAAGGACTGGTTTGGATCCAAGCATCCGGTGGGCTCATTGTATTGTTTTTTTTTTTTCCTCCACAGACGGCAAGAAGTTGGCCTACGCCTGGGGGGTGAAGTTTGTGGAGACTTCGGTGGGGCTGGTGTACAAAACTGACGAGCTCCTGGTGGGAATCGCGAGGCAAGCGGGGCTCAACAAGAAACGGAACAAGCTGCTGGCCAAGAAACAAAAGAAGATGGCGTCCTACTTGAACAACATCAAACAGTTCAAGTGGTTCAGCAAAGTGTCGTGTGAAAATTTGCTGGTTCTTTAGCCTTGATTTTTGAAAGTCGAATGATACAGTGGAACAATAATAATAATAAATCATTTGTTTTATTTTTCATATATATATTTTTTTTTTTTTTTTTTTTACAGAGGACCCATCCTAAGCCATTTTTGAGACTACCTGTCTTGCGCTGACAGTCTGAATAGAGCACTTATACTTATTTTTATTTGGCTTCTAAGTTAAATGTTGTAAACATTTGTTTTTGAAATACATTCAGACGCATTTTAAGATTTTGTTATTGACTGGCAAAAAAAAAGAAAAGAAAGAAGATGGCGTCCTACTTGAAAAAAAAAAAAAAAATATGAAAAATAAAACAAAAAAAAAAAAAAAAAAAAAAAAAAAAAAATTGAACAACATCAAGCAGTTCAAGTCTCGTGTGAAAATTTGCTGGTTCTTTAGCCTTGATTTTAGCAAGTCGAATGATACAGTGGAACAATAAATATTGTAAACAATAAATGGAGAGATTGAAACAAGAAACTCATGATTGCAAAGAAAAAAATTAGTAGGTACATATTTAAAATATTGCTATAGACTGGGAAAAAAAGAAAATTGCGTTTTATTTGAATAGTATAAAACAGTTGTAAATGGTTTAGTAAAGTATTGTATCAATATTTGCTGGTTCTTTAACCTTAATTTTTGAAATCATCATCATAGGGTGGCGTCATCGTGAACGATGATAGCCAGACAGTAGAGGAATGACTCAGCACTTCTACCACTGTCTTTACAAGGAGGCTAATAATTGACAAGGGCCCCGAGAACCAAGCCAATCTCAAAACTTGGTCTATTCCCTGTTTGTAGTCCCCCAGCCAGACTGGAGGTCTACTCTAACTTTTGAAAGTCTAATGAAAAATTGGAACAATAAAATATTTTAAATTTATGTTGTTAAAACACATTGAGACGTATTTATAATATATTGTTATTGACTGGCCAAAAAAGGAGAGAAAAAAAATGGCGTCCTATACTTGAACAACATCAAACAGTTCAATTGGTTCAGTAAGTGTAGTTTGAAAATTTGCTGGTTCTTTAACCTTAATTTTCGAAAGTGAAAGCCAACTATAGTGAAAAAGTTGCCTCGTTCTGAAGCACATATTTCTATGTGCGATCAAGCATCATGGAAACTTGGAAACTTGCTTGTTAGAGTTGGCTAGTATAGTATTTTCTCTGTTTATAGTCCTCTAACGACACACTGGTATTCTTCCTGTTTAACGTCCCCCAGCCAGATGAAAAAAAAAAGCCAGACAAAAGTGTACATACTCGTATATTATTATTGGTTTGAGCTTTTGAGATTTACAATCACAGGTTCTATCTTTATGGAATGTCCTTGCCAACCAATGCAAATAAAACCACAGGTCCAAACTGTGTTTTATTGACTTAGGTATTCACACTGAGATCCTATAACATAGACCGAACCTTACCTATCTCGAATTGAACAAATTTGTGCGTCCAACTTTGAACAGCTGATGGTCCCTCTTTCAACAAATCCCGGCCTCTGATTGGTTCAATTTATTTGAATTTCTTGCAGTGGCGGATAACTAATAATTAGTAGAAAATAAGGAAAGTAAAAGAGGAACCAAAGACAAATATAACTAATAGGTAAGAATGAAAAAAGTAAAAATATTATTTTTGAAGAATTAGGTGGTGTAGGTAGGTACTTACCCACTCCTTCGCCAGAGTAAAATTACTACAACTCCGGCACTGATTTTGAAATTAGCTGATGGTCTCTACTGGACGCAAATTTTGATACATCGGGTTCCCTCTATGTTATATGACCTCAGTGGGTATTTATTTGATTATTCACGAATTTTTAATCACATTTGTCAACACCGTAATCTCACTTCTCCAATTTCAACCATTGAGTATTAAATTATTATAAATGTTAAACCCCGGGTCCATTTTTAATTGTAGATGAATACGTAATAATATGCATAGATTTAGAAAGTAGATAACGAACTCCTGGTCGAGAACTGAAGCACCCCTTCTGCATAGGAAACACACTGCCTTAATAGAAAATGGCGGACACCTATCTAATAGCATATGTTTTAAGATGCCCAGAGAGCATTGAGAGTTCTTTATCTATTTATTGTTTAAATCTATGTTAATATGTAACCTTAATTATTGTAACCATAGAAACTTTTGTGTGAATTAGATTGTATTAGATACTAACTGGTGCGTTTTTTTTTATTTATAGTTTTTTACTTTTCTTATCTCATATATAGAAAGGAAAGTAATGGAATCGCTATGGTCATGTATACCCGAGTCGGTATTTAGACTATTTAGCCACGCCACATATTCGACAATAATAGCCACGCCACAGGCTTTAACCTGGCACCTTGGTTCACTACGTGTTCTTTTTTTTCATGTCCTATTTGATGAATGTATGTGGTTAACCAATAAAGTGTTATATAATAATAATATTCTTTAGTGGAAGGTAACCACCAGGCGAGGTTAATACTCAAAGCATTTTCTACCACCCAACCTTCAGAGTCTTATTATGATGTGGTCACAAACTGAAATTAATGAGGAAAAATTCATGCACTGGGTGGAATTCGAACCATCGGATTACAACGCTACTTGAATTACCAGACTACCGCGTTAATCACTTGACTACAATATTTAAAATAAAATAAAACATAAACATCTTGATTCCTCGAAAAGAAGATGTTTACAGTGCACTGGTGGTCAAGTGATTAAAGCGCTAGTTTGCTAATCCAGGTAGCGTAGGGATTCGTTGGTTTGAATCCCACCCAGTGCATGCATTTTTCCTCATTTGAGTTTCTGGCCACATAATAATAAGGGTTAGGTGGTAGAAAATGTTTTGAGCATTAAACTCGCCTCGTGGTTACCTTCCACTAAAGAGTGTTATTATTATTATTATGTATAGTGTAAAGGTAGCCACAAATAAAACGTACCATTTGTGTATTTTTGTAGTACCTATTTGTATTTATCCATGTAATTCAGTAATTGTACTGTTTTTAGATCAGGGTGTAAAAAAAATCCATTACAAATTCTCCTCTTACTGTGCATCACTATATTTGTTTCTGTGGCATTTCTTTTCCACGAGTTTCTATCACATATCACTCACTTCTATCTCTTGAACATTTTTACCATTCAGGGTGGATCAGAACAATGCGAACAAAACTCTAGGGCTCGTATATCATTATTATTATTATTTCATTATTTTATTAAAAGGACATATATGAGCAAACAAGTAATTATAAAAAAATAAAATACAAAATTTAGAACAATATATTATAAACAAGAAAAGAAAAGATGTTTACATATTTATTGCCTTTGGCAATCTCTTCAACCCTTATAATATTTATATCCATGTCAGTGAGATATGCATCTTAATATCCAAAATGGCGGACATTTTGTGATTTTTCAACCCTTAGGGACGGAATTAGGTAACAGACGGTTTTGTAATACCTCTGTGGCGCTAAGTCACAGATTGCGTACTGTGTAAGATAGGGAAAACCGACGCTTAGCAGTGACTTGTGATATAGAATTTGTCAGTTAAATTCGCCCTAGGTATAGGTATAAATTGAGCTATATTTTTTTCTGATTATTATAAATTAAAAATAAATCTGATTATTATAAATTAAAGTTTATTTAAATGGTTCGAAAGATCATAAAATTTTCCTTTCTTTTACAACACTTCAATAGAAAATCCGATCTGAGCCTTTTTTTAATATTCCATGCTAAATAGAGGCCGCATTTGAAAATTTTCAATTCCTTTGTAAAATTTTTCAATGAATCATTTCCGACAAAATCCCCTTAGAATATTTTAGATTACAATTGACGAGTTCTATTAACTCTAGAGTTTTGGTGGCGTAAGTTAGAACCACCCTGTATAAGCTGTTTTTATTATTTCATACAAAACGAAACTTTCTTTTAAAAATATCTTTTACTTCCCTTATAATAATAACATTAATAACACACTTTAGTGAAAGCTTCAAAGCATTTTCTACCACCTAACCCTCAGAGTCTTATTATTATGTGGTCACAAAATCAAATTAATGAGGAAAAATTCGTGCACTGGGTGGTATTCGAACCAACGGATCCCTACACTACCTGGACCAGACTAGCGCGTTAACCACTTTACTACCAGTACTCGTTATGAAAAGGTAAGTATTGTAGGTATTTGTGCTCTGGTGGTCAAGTGGTTCACGCGCTAGTCTAGTAATCCAGGTAGCGTAGGGATCCGTTGGTTCGAATCCCACCCAGTGCTTGAATTTTTCCTCATTAATTTGACTTTGTGACCTCATAATAATAAGACTCTGAGGGATAGATAGGTGGTATAAAATGCTTTAAGCATTAACCTCGCCTGGGTAACCTTCCACTAAAGAGTGTTATTATTATTATTTATTGGATTTTGGGCGCACTTCTTTTGTAATTTGTTTTAAATGTTTGAGAGTGTAAATTTTGTCTATTTTCTGTGGGAGGGGGCAACAACACCCCCTCCGTTATTTTTAAAACCAAATATTTCGCATTTTATTTTACACTAGAAATATCTTGTGTTGTTTATTATTTTATTTATTTCCACCAGAAATATCTAGTGTTGATTATTATTATTATTATATAATTTATTTACACTAGAAATATCTAGTGTTGTTGTTTTTATATGATTCATTTACACTAGAAGTATTTAGTGTTGTTTATTATTTTATTTATTTACACTAGAAATATCTAGTGTTTTTTTATAATTTATTTATTTAAAAAAAAAATGTTCTTTTATTATCTAATTTATTTACACTAGAACTATCTAGTGTTGTTTATAATTTATTTATTTTAAAAAAATGTTCTCTTATCATCCAATTTATTTACACTAGAAATATCTAGTATTGTTTACAATTTATTTATTTAATTTAAAAAATCTTGTTTGTTTATTATCTAATTTATTTACACTAAAAATTATTTCTACTGTTGTTTATTATTCTGTTTCTAGAAAAATCTATTTTGTATAATATCATTTTATTTATTTTACACCAGAAAAAATATTTCATTTGTTTTTTATTTATCATGTCCCGGTAGCTCAGTGGTAAAGGCGGCACTCTGTGAATCCAGAGGTTCCAGTGGTCGTGGGTTCGAAACCCAGCCGGGACATGACAAGTTATCCTCCCATTTGGGATTTTCACCACATAATAATACGTCTTGGGCTTACTGCTGGAATAATGGGACTTTAATGGTCCTAATCGGGTAGTATAAGTAAGACGATGTTATTATTATTTAATTTTATTTACACTAGGTTTATTCTTTATTTATTATTATTACACACAACAGTCACAATCTAGCCAATTTAATTGTGAATCTATACGTACATATTCTAACTAAATGAAATATTATGTAATTTTAAGGACAAATAAATATCATTATTTTATTTAATATAATTTAATAGATGTATTTATTTCATCTGGAGGAAATTTTTTATCGATAAATAAATATACTTTATTTCATAAAATAACTTCTTAAAGCACCTACAAGCCGGCGTTGATGGCGCGCTGATTCAAAAAGGATCACCGAAGTTAAGCAACATCCAGTGAGATGAAGAATTCGTGATGCTGGCATTCCGACCCAACCCAGGCTGGGAAATCACAAAAATAACAAATCGATTCTTTGTTTTACTTGCTTTTGAAGGTAATTATGAATGGGTGAGTAGAAATGGGTGAGTAGAACATGTTATGTCAAAAATTGACTTTTCAGGAGAGCAATAATACTACATCACTATGCTGTAGATGCTGTAGGTTTCCTCCACTCTAAATTATTTTTTCCATAGTTGTAGGGGGTATTTCTCCTTCATTTCTTATTGAACGAGATGATAGAAAAGAGTACATTGCATGTTTTCGACATAGCATGTTCTTTTACTCACCCATTCATATCTCTTTCTTTGAATAGGGCGTCTCCACACCTCGGCCGAGGCGTTTGACAGTCATAAGCCGTGTTTTTTTTATATAACTAAAGTTTACCAGAATCCAAATCCTAATCCATTCTGGTAAAGTCTAGTTACCCCCACCACAATTTTTTATAACTTCCTCAAGTCAAACGAGAGTGCGCTTCCGATGCAAACTAAGAAAATGGCGATTTTTAAGTAAACTCTGGTAAAAATCCATGGAAGAGAAATTTTTTCTCCTCCCCGAAAACTAGAAAGGAGGGGAAATTTCCTAATCCAATAAAAAAAACAGAAATATTCCAAAATGCCTGGTTATATAAAAAAAAACACGGCTATATATTACTAGCGGGCTGTCGCCCGCTTTGCGGGCCGAGGCATGGCCGTGAAAGCAAAAAATCCTTTTTCGCCAATTGCAGGTGTTGTAGTGGGAATTTCCACGAGCCATCTGGAAAGGGTTAATAATTCAAGGTTAGTAACAGAGGGTTAATAATGAGGGTTTATTATTACAAGGTTAATAATGATGGGTTCATACTAAAAGATTAGTAATTAGAGGCTGTCCAACATAAATTTTTACGTATTCTGGCATATAAACTTCACTCAAAAATAGAAAATCACAATTATTTGGAAATAATGGAAACCAATAATATTATTAGTCTTGAACACAGGAGATCTTTACAAGATGCTATATTCTTATTTAAATTACTAAGAAACGAAATAAATGCTCCTGATTTATAAGCAAAATAAACTTCAGAATTAACACACGTAATACAAGATTACATCATATATTCAAAAATAATAAATGTCACACAAACCAAGCCCAACATTGTCCCATGAATAGAATTCAAAATCTTGGTAATATAATCAGCGGTGCTGGAGTCGATATCTTTTTCTGTACAAAGGATGAAATGGTTTCATTTCTGACTTCATACTTTGGTCTGTTTAATTTTACTAGTTGGTAAGTAGTTTTAGGTATTTTTAGAATTGTAAAATCTAGCTAGGATTTATAATTTTAAAATTATTTTTATTTAATTTTAAGATTTTGTACAAATGGAACTTGTTCCGTAAACTTTCAAAAAAAAAAAGTAATAGAGGGTTGAAATCTCAGGGTCGTCGGTAGGTTGCAAAGTTCTTGTTATGAATCCAAGGGTTCAGAATGCAGATTTAACAACTGTATCTATGTGGAAATTAAAAGAGAGATCTTGAGAGAAAAAGAAACCTAAGTCTTTTTTCAAGGTTATTGATTTTATAGGTACGTTGTTGATTGTATAGGAGCTAGGATACACCTCACGTCTCCTTGCGAAACTAAGAACTTCATATTTCTCTTTAACTTTAAATTCCGTCACTGGTCGCTGCTAACAATAAAGCAGCTACTCATTATTTCTCACGAGGAGTAAACCCCGAACACCCAAGTACAGAGCAGAAAAAATCCTACTTCATACCTACTTTCTCACATAAGCTTTATTATTATAAGAGACTAGCGGGATGTCGCCCGCTTTGCGGGCCGAGGCATGGCCGTGAAAGCAAAAAATCCTTTTTCGCCAATTGCAGGTGTTGTAGTGGGAATTTCGAAAAATCCCGTCTTATTGCACATCTAGACTATAAGACAAAGCTACCTACCAAATTTCAGCTTCCTAGGACTTACGGTTTGGGCTGTAGAGCGATGATCAGTCAGTGGTCAGTCAGTGACTTTGACATTTATATATTAAGATAGGTAAGCTCTTATCAGTTTGGTTACGTGACTATATACGTAAAGAACAAAAGCTAATAGAGAAGCTGCTAACTGCTAAAAATACCTTTTTCATGTCATAGATGAAAAAGGTATTTCTTTTGATGGACGAAGTTTTTTTTGTAATTTTATTTTTACCATTATTTGTTTGTATATGTAGATGTTTTTCTAATAAAGAGTTTCATAATAATAATAATAATAATAATAATAGATACTAGCTCAGAGTAAAAATAGAAGACAAAATCATCTGATTCGGAAAAAACTTTAATGTTTATTTCAGGAAAAAAAATATGTGGTTCGAACGAAAATCATAACCGAAACCTCATCTTGACCCATAAGCATTGAGAATACTATTAACTTATTGCCCCTGGCCGAAGTGGCCAGTGAGTATGAAATAAAAAAATTAACCCATTCGCCTGTATCCTGAAGTAATGTTATGTAACGGTTCTGGAGTACAGATGTTAGAGGAAGAGGTGGTTTTAGTGAGTGAGAGTGCACTGTTATCAGCACAAATAAATCCCACACTGTTCACCACCAACCTGGGGGTGTTCGTCTTTAAAAGATTTCCTCCTCTTCTATATAAAAAAACCTCATTATCCATCATAGTACAGTGGCCAATAAGCATTGAAAATACTATTAACTCATTGCTCAGTTTCCGTAATGGCCAGTGAGTATGAAATAAAAGATTAACCCATTCGCCATCATGGTACAGTGGCCAATAAGCATTGAGAATACTATTAACCCATTGCTCGTAGCCATAGTGACCAGAGAGTATGAAATAAAATATTAACCCATTCGCCATCATAGTACAGTGGCCAATAAGCATTGAGAATACTATTAACTCATTGCTCGTAGCCATAGTGACCAGAGAGTATGAAATAAAATATTAACCCATTCGCAAACATAGTACAGTGGCCAATAAGCATTGAGAATACTATTAACCCATAGCTCGTTTCCGTAGTGGCCAGTGAGTATGAAATAAAACATTAACCCATTCGCCATCATAGTACAGTGACCAATAAACATTGAGAATACTATTAACCCATTGCTCGTGGCCATAGTGGCCAGAGAGTATGAAATAAAATATTAACCCATTCGCCATCATGGTACAGTGGCCAATAAGTATCTAGAATAGTATTAACCCATTGCCTGGTTTCCGTAATGGCCAGTGATTATGAAAGAAAATATCAACCCATGCGCCAATGAGTGTCGCGTCAACCATTAACCCTGTAAAAAAATTAACTCTGTGCCCAGTCAGTGTGAAAGAAAATATTAACCCATTCGTCAATGAGTGTCGCGTCAACCGATCAACCCTGAGCCCAGTGGCCGGTGAAAATGCGATGTCCCCGTTTGGATTTGAGGAAAACAAGATGGACGACTTTTTTTGTAAACAATTTATAAATAAATATTTTGAGAAAAAAAATTAACCCTGTGAGTGTGAAAGAAAATATTAACCCATTCGTCAATGAGTGTCGCGTCAACCATTAACCCTGTGCCCAGTGGCCGGTGAAAATGCGATGTCCCCGTTTGGCCTTGAGGAAAACAAGATGGACGACTTTTTTTGTAAACAATTTATAAGTAAATATTTTGAGAAAAAAAAATTAACCCTGTGCCCAGTGAGTGTGAAAGTAAATATTAACCCATTCGCCAATGAGTGTCGCGTCAACCATTAACCCTGTGCCCAGTGGCCGGTGAAAATGCGATGTCCCCGTTTGGCCTTGCTCTCTTTCTCATACTTGAGACGCAGGGCCTCCATCATTTCCCGAATCTTCTTCTTCTCGCTCGGCATTCGGGTACTCTCGTAGGTCCTGTTCACACGAACCGTAGAGGTCCAACCTCGCTCCACGAGCCATCTGGAAAGGGTTAATAATGCAAGGTTAGTAACAGAGAGTTAACAATGAGGGGTTTTTTTTTTTTTTTTTTTTTTTTTCCTTTTTTTTCCTCCTATTTTAATCTTGACATAATTATATGTATTTCGTTTGCGTTAATTGTTTGTAATTTGTTGTGTCTGTAGAAAGAAGAAAAAGAGGGAAGAAATCTTATATTTTGTTGATGTTGTAAATTGTAAATTGGTCATGTACCGTAAAATATACAATACCTAACGGTATTTATTATTATTAAAAAAAAAATTAGGGTTTATTATTAAAAGGTTAATAATGAAGGGCTCATACTAAAAGATTAGTAATAGAGGTTTGAAATTTCAGGGTCGTCAGTAGGTTGCAAAGTTCTTGTTATGAATCCAAGGGTTCTGAGTGTTTGTATAATGAATACACGCACTTTTAATTGGCATCAAAAAAATTTATACAGGGTGGTTCACAAGTGAAATAATTACTTGATTTTTTTTAAAACCAAGTTTTTTTTTAATTTTTTATTTGGGATTAATGATTCTCGCCTAATTTTACACATTTTTTGTTAGTCATATCGAAAAAAAAAACTAAAATGTTGTACAGGGTGAGACAATTTTTTTTTTAACACCCTGTATATTGGCAGTCAAAAAGACGTAAAATTAAATAGAAAAACTAAATGTGTAAGAAAAACTTCGATTTTTAATGAAACTAAAAAGTTATGGTGTTTTAACTAATATTGTCGCATGGACCACCCTGTAGATATTCTCTTAAACTATCATGTGGGTGGGACACCCTGTATATTATAATACATGTAAAATAAATTAAATACATTATCTTTATTTTACATACATTATAATACATGTAAAATAAAGGTAATACGTCAGTCTATGTACTACAATTATTATTATTACTATTTTTATTATTATTGTATTGTTCACCTTGTATATTGTATATTTTTTTTATATTTGTATTTTTGTATACACCTTGTATATTTTCTTTATTATTATGTACTAGCGGGCTGTCGCCCGCTTTGCGGGCCGAGGCATGGCCGTGAAAGCAAAAAATCCTTTTTCGCCAATGGCAGGTGTTGTAGTGGGAATATCGAAAAATCCCGTCTTATTGCACATCTAGACTATAAGACAAAGCTACCTACCAAATTTCAGCTTCCTAGGACTCACGGTTTGGGCTGTAGAGCGATGATCAGTCAGTGGTCAGTGAGTCAGTGTCTTTGACATTTATATATTAAGATATTGTATTGTTCACCTCGTGTTCTGTCCATTCCGAATGATCTTGTCCAGTTTGTGTCGCTTGCCCATCAGGTCCAGAACAAGTTCTCCGTAGGGGGTCACATAGGACCTCTTCACGTTGTCGTAGCGGAGCATGTTGTAGAAAACGAACAGGGCCGGGTGTATGGTGGTCTCAGGGAAGTTGAGGGGCCCGTGGGTGGAGGTCTCGGTGGCGATTTCACCCTTGCCTGGAGGTAGGAGAATTTATTTATTTTTTATTTTTTTACACTTTATTTTTTTTTACACTTTATTTTTACAAAACAATTAACAACAATATGGTAAACAAACTGAAACCTGTAAGGTACTTACTTACTTTACTTTCCGTGTCCATGATAATTATGTTTATTTATTTACACTTTATTTTTTTACAAAACAATTAACAACAACAAATTAATAACACGATCGTGGTGTCACAATAGCTCAAACTCGTCTTACTAAATATTTGCCATACTTGAGACTCGAACCAGTGACCTCCAAGTTAAGAGTCCGCAGCCTTATCAATGAATCGACTGAGGCTAACTTTTTGGGCCGTTGGAAAGTAAATGACAACCATAATTTGTCAAATTGAAGAAAAAAATTAGTTCCCTAGGTAAAAGTAGGATGGGAGCCTAGTAGGTACAGTTAGTAGTACTGACTGACTTTTCTTTTAGTTTCTCTTGGTTTCAATGAAAAATAAAAGTTTTATATCAAGTGTGTCATATTTTCTGAAAGATAAGACTTCAAGCAAGTTTTTACATAAATGAAACCAATACTTTGTGTGGGCAGTATTTTGAGAAAATGGCGGCTGAATTTTCAGGTGGATTTCATGTTCGCGATAAATTTTCCGCTGCTGCCGATTTTTTTCAGTACGTGTGCACTTTTTAAGAATAAATCTAGTCTAAATAATAGTGAAATATTGTTATCTTATGGAAAAAGTTAAATCTATTGCTTCATCTACTGTATTTACGGAGTTAGATGCCATTCTTTGTCGAGCGGCAGGGGACTTGTAAAAATAATTCAAAAAAATAATATCTCGAGAACCACTGAGTTAAATCAAAAGTGTTATAGAACATTAATGGTTGGAAATGATCTATACTACCACCTCTTAAGAGATTTTACATTTATTCTGTTACACCCTGTATATAAAACAGAAAAGGACTACTAATGTTGTTTGTTTGGATTGTTAAACGTAAGAGATAGCTGAAATGTCTATCACACCTATGGTTTTGTCCGATTTTAAGTTCAAGGCTTACTGTTGCCAAGTACGGCTGCTTAGTAATTTGAATTAGTCGTGCAAAGAGGAATGGCTAGTAGAATGAAACCGCCTGACACAAGACATTTTCGAATTTAGATTAAAAAGAGTTTCAGCGTGGCATATTTATAAGAGTTTCAGATTGTGTTAATCACGGAAAGTGATTAAGCGAAAAATGGTTTTCAAACTATTTCTCTGCCTCGGATTAGAAAACGAGAGTTTGCCGTGGCATTAAACGATTTCAGTATTTACACTATGATGATTAAAATTGTTCAAAAAATTTCGCGGTAATAGTGTGCTAAATTGATACAAAAATATTGAATTAAAATTTGATTATGTCTTGTTACACCCTGTATAGAGATTATCCACGCTGAAACCCTTTTTATAGAGTTCGAAAGTCGTGTGATGTTCAGACCAGTTTATTCTCAACAACACGCCACTCACCCAGAGTGGTGATCACGCCCCGGGCAAGCAAGAACGCCATTCGCCGCCGCTGCATCGCCTCGGGCATATAGGCTTTCACGTACGCCGGTGTGCGGAAGATGTTGGTCCATTTGGGCGTCCTCTGGCCGCCCCAGGGCGACCAGCGAGTGCTCACGTAGTTGATGGTGCGCTTGGGCGTACAGGGGCGCGGGTTGGTGCGCCGGAGACCTTTGTTGGGCTTGAACGTCTTGCTCGAGGTCAGATGGAGGGCGCCGATGAGGAGACAGAGGAAGGGAAGGAGGGTGCGCATTGGGTGAGGTGGGGGGGGGGGGTGTTGGGTGGGTGTTGTTAGAAGAGGAGTGTTGGGTGGGTGTGTTGGGTGGGTGTTGTTGGAAGAGGGGTGTTGTTGGAAGAGGGGTGTTGAGTGGGTGTGTTGGGTGGGTGTTGTTGGAAGAGGGGTGTTGGGTGGGTGTGTTGGGTGGGTGTTGTTGGAAGAGGAGTGTTGGGTGAGTGTGTTTGGTGGGTGTTGTTGGAAGAGGGGTGTTGGATGGGTGTGTTGGGTGGGTGTTGTTGGAAGAGGAGTGTTGTTGGAAGAGGGGTGCTGTTGGAAGAGGGGTGTTGTTGGAAGAGGTGTGTTGTTGGAAGAGGGGTGTTGTTGGAAGAGAGGTGTTGTTGGAAGAGGGGTGTTGCAGGAAGAGGGGTGTTGTTGGAAGAGGGGGGGGTTGTTGGAAGAGGGGTGTTGTTGGAAGAGGAGTGTTGTTGGAAGAGGGGAGTTGTTGGAAGAGGGGTGTTGTTGGAAGAAGGGTGTTGTTGGAAGAGGGGTGTTGTTGAAAGAGGGGTGTTGTTGGAAGAGGAGTGTTGTTGGAAGAGGGGTGTTGTTGGAAGAGGGGTGTTGTTGGAAGAGGGGTGTTGTTGGAAGAGGGTTGTTGTTGAAAGAGGAGTGTTGTTGGAAGAGGGGTGTTGTTGGAAGAGGGGTGTTGTTGGAAGAGGGGTGTTGTTGGAAGAGGGTTGTTGTTGAAAGAGGAGTGTTGTTGGAAGAGGGGTGTTGTTGGAAGAGGGGTGTTGTTCGAAGAGTGGTGTTGGGTGGTAGTTGTTGGAAGAGGGGTGTTGTTGGAAGAGGTGTGTTGTTGGAAGAGGGGTGTTGTTGGAAGAGGGGTGTTGTTGGAAGAGGGGTGTTGTTGGAAGAGGGGTGTTGTTGGAAGAAGGGTGTTGTTTGAGATCGCTGAAGCTGGTTTCCTAGTTGGTTTACATTGTTTTCATTCTCGTTCGAAAAGGGATCTGGAAAAAAGAAAGTAAAAATTGACTTATCCAGTATCAACGTTGATGGCACGTTGAATACACCAGTTCTTATTCTGTCACTCAAGTTAAGTTACGTCCAGCGAGTTATCAGTTCTCTTCTGTCACTCAAGTTAAGTTAGGTCCAGCGATTTATCAGTTCTCATTCTCTCACTGAAGTTAAGCAACATCTAGCGATGTTGGGATCTAGCGATGTTGGGATCTAGCGATGTTGGGATCTAGCGATGTTGGGATCTAGCGATTCAAAATTGAACCCTCGTGACGCTGGCTATTACCAGTCCCACTCAGTCTGGGTGAGATTGA
The DNA here is from genome assembly GCA_024516035.1 of Bactericera cockerelli. NCBI lineage: Eukaryota > Metazoa > Arthropoda > Insecta > Hemiptera > Triozidae > Bactericera > Bactericera cockerelli. The sequence continues at coordinate 20,831,941 of CM044966.1, forward strand.
TTTGCGCCTGTCGTCGCTTTACAATATATGTAACTTCTAATAATTTTTTTACTGAAACCTGTGAAATGAAATATACGATATCTCCGGCCCTGTTTTAATTAAAAATATCAAACTTGTCTCAAAATACTTTGAATGACATCTTCTTTTCAGAAATGTATTGTAAATGGTTCCATTTAAGATTCCAAAGTTGACCGCCCCTGGTAATGATAAAAAATCAAAACCTAGTAGAAAAGGTTTTTCCCTTGATGTAATGGTACACTTGTTTTAGCTTTTCTCAAAATTTAAATCCGTTCTCTAGATATTTCGAGTGGCTCCTTTTTTTTGGCGGGCCCTGTATAATAGATATGTCCGATTATATACTGCGACTTTTAGTTATTCATTGTTATATTAGAGATGTATATATTATTATTTTTTAACTGAGTAAATTGCAAATAAAATATATTTCCAAGGTAAAACATTTCTTCAAACTCCCTACCGAGAGGAAGCGTGCCTCTGATGCTCGAGCTATTGCCCCTTTGGATGGTCTGTTATATAAATATGTATTATTTATATAACATTCTCATATTATACTTATTATAAATATGTACATATAATAAAAAATATGAATATGGTAAAAAAAAAGTTAAGCCACACAAGGAAACGGGTGTTATTTTTAGAAAAAAAAAAACCTTTCTTTTGGATAAAATATCAATTTTCTCGCATAAAACCTCGAAGAAAAAGAAAAGGGAACAGAAAGATACATGAGTTTATATCATCAGAAAGAGGGATTTCAGTATAAAAAAGCAGGGGCGACTTGTATAATCAGAAAAGTGAGAAGTTGTATTTGTATGCGTTTTTCCCCTCCTTTTTTTCCTATTCCTTTTTCAACCTAATTTCTTTTTTGTATTTTTTTTTATATATATTTCTTTATGTTCTTTACTTTTCTCTGGTTTTTTAACCTCTTTTTTATCTCCCCTTTTTCAACCTAATTTCTTTTTTGTATTTAATTCGATTTTTTTATGTTCTTTACATTGATAAATTATACTTCAAAACAGCCCACACCAGCATAAGGGTTGGGTGGAAGAGATTGCCATAGGCAATAACCCCGCCCTTTAGTTAGGACATACATATGTTATATATTTTTCTATTCTTTTTCATTTTTATTGTGTATATTGTTTCCATTTTTTTCATTGTTAAAATAATTATTTGTATTGTACATAATGTCCATTTATATCTCATAAAGTGTTGCATAGTAATAATAATAATAATAATAATATACTGAAAGGGTTGTTAACACTTTGTGTTTTTCTCTGGGACCAAAACACACATGTGGCTGTTATGAAAATTTTAACAAGGGACCGGACATCCATATATGGCCTTTTTGAGATAGGTTGTTAGTATTAGAACAGATATAGGATCGATTCTTGTACAAATACGATGCCAAATATGCAACAAAAAAAAATTTGGTCCCCAGGATTCAGCAGCGACTTTACCGCCTGGTCCCTACGTAAAACTTGAAAAAATAGGCTTGGTAACGAACGTGTTAAAATATTAATTATTTATGATGTTGTTAATGAAATATAGTGAATATTGAATAAATAATCAGAGAAAGATAAGTACAAAGTACATAAATTTATATTACATTTAGGAGGCAGCACCCCCAAAAAAATTCCCCACCAGCCACCCCTGATCGAAGGTAAAGTTAAGTAGGGTGTTCTGTGTAATAGGGTAGGTATTGTGGTAGGGTAATAGGACAGGTATAGTATGATAGGGTAAATTAGGGTTTTATTATATTGGATTCATACAATGTACAACAAGTCGCCGTAATGGATAAAAAATATCAGGTGTGATTACGGAGATTCAGGAGAGAGTGAGAAATAGAGAGAAAGGAAAGAGAAAGAGGGAGAGAGAAGTGAGAGAGAGCGTGGGAGATAGAGAGGATATATTATAGAGAGGGAGGGAGAGAGAGATAGAGAGAGAGAGAGAGAGAGGGAGGGAGAGAGAGATAGAGAGAGAGAGAAGAGAGAGAGAGAGAAGAGGAAAGAGAGAAGAAAGAGACATAGAGAGAAAGAAGAGAGAGAGAGATAGATAGAGAGAGAGAGAGAAGAAAGAGACATAGAGAGAAAGAAGAGAGAGAGAGAGATAGATAAAGAGAGAATGAGGGGAGAGAGAGAGAGAGATAGATAAAGAGAGAATGAGGGGAGAGAGAGAGAAAAGGTGATATGTTGCTTTCTGATTTTCACTTGACTACTTTGCATTGGTAGTCCTCTCTCTCTCTCTCTCTCTCTCTCTCTCTCTCTCTCTCTCTCTCTCTCTCTCTCTCATCCTTTTATACGTCGAGATTTTTCTCTAAACTTTTCTCAACTCTCTTCATATCAAATAATGAATTCTTTCTTGCTTCTACGAGTAATGAGAAAATATTGACTAAGTGGTTAAAGCGCTAGTCTTGTAATCCAGGTAGCGTAGGATTTCGTTGGTTCGAATCCCACCGAGTGCATGAATTTTTCCTCATTAATTTGAGTTTGTGACCACATAAAGAAAAACTGGGTAGGCCAAATTTTCGATGAAAACAATACTTTCCTTAGGATAAGGAAAGTAATAAGACTCTGAGGGTTTGGTGGTAGAAAATGTTTTGAGCATTATAATACACTTTAGTAGTAGGTAACCACTAGGTGACGATAATGCTCAAAGCATTTCTACCACCTTACCCTCAGAGATTTATATTTATGTGGTCATAAACTCAAATTAATGAGGAAAAATGCATGCACTCGGTTGGATTCGAACCAGAGGATGCTAACACTACCTGGATTACCAGACTAGCGCCTTAACCACTGGACTGATCTTACACTAAAGAGTGTTATTATTATTATTAATGGTGGGTAAAGGCTCTGTCGTGATTTGGCCTATTGACCATGTTCTTAACAGTGACAACAAAAAAACTAGCTCAGAAATGATTGAAATAAATTTGATTTCTTCCAAAGTCAAGAGGGCAAAGAATCCATTCGGAAGTAGGTATGACCTAAAGTTTTTTTTTTTTTTTTACTATTGAATATCAAGTATTTGGGTTTTTAAGCACAAATAAATTAAGTAGGTATCCCCAAAAAAAATTAAAAGAAAAAAAAAACATACCGACAGACACAAAATTCAAGTTGCTCAGGAGATTATGAAACGTCCAGATAGAATAGAAGAATAGAATATAATGATATTTTTACTGCTCATGTTTTCTTCTTTTTTTTTTCTTTTTTTTTTCAAATACCTACACTTGATAGTTACCTATATTATGTCAATCAAGCAATAACTGGTATGATCATTATTTTATTCACTCATTCATTCATTCACACATGTATTCATTTAAATAGATCGGGTTGTTGGGGCATATCGTTGAATTTTTTCATGCGAGATATTATAGGGGATTGGAGAATATTCTTGTTTTTTATTAGAATCATTTTATATACATTACAGTATATTTGAACATCCTGTCACTTAAATCTAACATGACAAAAATATATGATATATTTTTTTTTACAAAAACGAACACAATACCTATAGATCTAAAAGTTGAAAGTTGTCATAAATTTTATGTTAATCACTTTCGTGATATCACAACTACTCTAACTCGCCTTACTAAATCTACGCTGAAACCGGGACTTGAACTACCGACCTCCAGGTTACAAGTCCGCCGCCTTATCGATCAAGCTACTGAGGTCGGTCACTATATAGTTCTACTTATAACTAAAAACTTACACGTTCAAGAAAAGAGTCCAGTAAATTGAAGAGCAAAAAAATTGTTCGAAGTTTTAAAAAAAAATCACTAGTGAAATTTTCACTCACATGTTGTCACCTAGCTCTCCGAGTTGTTTGAGAGTCACGTGACCTTGGGAATCAATCACCTTACAAGACAAAAAGGAGCAAAGTCGTGAGAGAATTCACACACAGCTCTTTGCTTTGGTGGAATGAGGAAGTAACAAGAAACAATAAAAAATTCTGCCTCCCAAGGTGTCAGCAAAAGGTTTCCTCAAGAAAGTTTTCTTGCCTGTCGGAGCAAAAAAATATTATTATTTTCTACAAAAACAAAGACAATACTTCCGATTTCTAATATAAGATTTTTTTGATTAATTGTGTAATCAAACGCAACCAGTTAAAGCGCCGTTAAGACGAAAAAAACGCAACAATTAGAAAGTTGCAGTTACATGATTCAATTAATTACAATGATAAAATACAAGTGAAAATTATTTAATTTTATTACAAAACATAATTATTATGATCTAGAGTTCCAGACTATTCTAGACTGATTAGTCTATCATACTTGGTAGTTTTTTTTATATGTTTTCTTACGTGCAGATTAGAATCTCTTTTAAATTCAAACATAGTAGAGCTTTTAAGTTAGGATACACTTTCAATTTAACTAACTAGTCATAATTGTTTTAGTTTTAATGTTTAATAAATTGCAAGTGTTTTTTTACAAGAAAAGAAAAGAAATACAACATAGGTAAAATATAATTATATATGTATATTTTTTAAGATGAGTGTTTCACAGCCTTTTTATTTCGTAGCCATAAAACAGGAGCTACTGTAGACGCTTGTGGTCTGTGTTGTAGCCTGCCCATCCCGTAGTATGCCTCCCCTCTGATGGGCGAGAAGTGACACAATACTTCCCATTTAGCTTCTGGGTCACCTAAATGGGTCCTAACTAAGGGGTCCTAACTAAAGGGCGGGGTTATGCCTATGGCAATCTCTTCCACCCAACCCTTTTAAATATTTTAAGTACTTTAACCAACTTTATCTGGTCGTTCGAGCCGTTCTTAAAGTTATTTTCGAGATGAAGGAGGTGTTGTTCAACAAACTACATATTTTTTTTTTTTTTAATTTCCTCTTCAATTATTTTTCCTCTTTTTTAATTTCATCTTCAATTTTTTTCGCTCTTCAATTTTTTTCCCCCCTTTTCAATTTTTTTTTTTTTTCCTCATCAGTAAGAAGCTGTGGGTCTAACACGAACCTTTCTGCGAGACTCTAGTGTGAACTATTTCAGGAATTGAAAGAAGGGAGAGAGAGAAATCCACGTCTCTCTTATCACTCAGCGTCATCAGCTTGGACTTGCGTTACAATGACAGAGAGCCAGGGACTTCACTCAAGGCTGGGTGAGGGGGCAGGAACTGGCCTTTCTGGAGGTGAAGGGTACCAGCTTTTTTTTTTTTTTTTTGGTTTTACTTTGCTTTCAACTTGTAACCTGGAGGTCGGTGGTTCAAGTCACGGTTTCAGCGTGGATTTAGTAAAGCGAGTTTGAGTAGTTGTGATATCACGTAAGTGATTAACACAAATATGATAACTTAACTGCATGATCATGGTGGCTGTATGGGTTGTTTTTGCCCAATGCCAAAAAAAAATAAAAAAAAAACTGCATGATCATAATTATCATATGATAGTCAAGTGGTTAACGCCCTGGTCTGGTAATCCAGGTAGCGTGGGGATACGTTGGTTCGATTCCCACCCAGTGCATGAATTTTTTCCTCGTCAATGTGAGTTTGTGACCACTTAATAACAAGACTCAGAGGATTACCAAAAAAAAAAAGTTATTATGGTTATTATTATTATGGTTATTTTTGTATACTTCATCTTGTATTCTGTCCATTCCGAATGTTCATTACGTGGTAGAAAATGCTTTGGGAATTAAAATTGCCTTGGGGTTACCTTCCAGTAAGAGTACTATTATTATTATTACCTATATCACGACCAGCATTGGCTTGGTTCTGGGGGACTTTGTCAATTATCAGCCTCCTTGTAAAGACAATGGTAGGAGTTCCGAGTCATTCCTCCACTGTCTGGCTACCATCGTTCACGATGACGCCACCCTTTGATGATAATTATGATGATATCACGACAAAAGTTTTTTACCCTTCATTTACTGGAAATTCACAAAGCAAGCTCCTCAAACAGCCCTATCCCAGCCTGAGTAGGGCCAAGAATCCCTTCCAGTCTTTGGAAACTCACTCACACAGCAAGCTGCTGAAACAAACCTATCCCAGCCTGAGTAGGGCCGGGAATCCCCTCCAGTCGTTGGGAACTCACAAACCAGTTGCTCAAACGAACCTTACCCAGCCTGATTGTGGCCGGAAATAGCAGGGTTTCGAGGGTTCGAATTTGAATGGTCGTAGCCTCCAAGTCGTAGCCTCGCTGGACGTTGCTTAACTTCAGTGACGGAACGAGAACTGGTGTATTCAACGTGCCAGAACCAACGTCCAACCACGAGAAAAAGCTTGACCAATGAAAACATCTGTCCTTGTGTCCCGGCAGTGGTAAAGGCTCTGAATCCAGAGGTCGTGGGTTCAAAAGATCCGCCCCTGAGAGAATATGGACGTTGGTGTATTCTGAATCAGTTTCCCCACACATCTCTTATGGACAAGTTAGTTCTTTAAGTATAAAACGCAATTTTATTTTAGTTCAATAGTTTAAAATTTTGAAATCGGAGCAAAATATTATTTAATTATTTTTACAAAACTAACACAATACTTCCGATTTCAAATTTCAGAATTTTTTCGGAAGTAATATGTCGACTATGCAATTGAAAGCAACGTTTGAGTCAGCGCCGATGGCGCGTTGAATGCACCGGTTCTCGTAGGATCACCGAAGTTAAGCATCGTCCAGCGAAGTGAAGACTTCGTGATGCTGGTATTCCGGCCCAACAGAGGCTGGGTGAGGTTTATGTCGGTAACAGGTTTGTGAGTTTCCTGTGAATGGAGGTTAACATCCGACCCAACAGATGATGGGTGAGGTTTATGCCGGTAGCAGATTTGTGAGTTTTCTGCGTTTGAAGGCTAACACCCCCGTCGTGATATGACCATGCAGTTGAAAGCGACGTTAAAACCCAAATTGCAAAAAGCGACGTTGAAATTATTAATAAAAATATTTTAAATAATAATAGTCTTCGTCTTCTTGAGTTATTTTTTTCACTTTTCTGTTTCCCAACCCTCCTAGGGGTTGGCATTGTTCAATCTTTTCCTCATGGTTGTTAGTTTTTCTTTTAAAATTTAAATGTGTAATATTATTTTTTTATTTTTTTTATTGAACATTTATTAAAGAAAGAGTCTATAACAATCGAAGTCCTTGCCGAATTAATTTTTTAGTGTTAACGATAAAGTTTATATAATTATTTTTTAGTTTAAAAGAAACCAACCTGTTAGTTCAGCTACCCAATAAAATTGCGACATAATATCATAGTCAGCGTTGATGGTGCGTTCAATTCACCGGTTCTCGTAGGATCACCGAAGTCAAGCAACGTCCAGTGATGTGAAGACTTCGTGATGCTGGCATTTCAACCTAGATTGGATGAAATTAATGTGGGTAGCAGGTTTGTGATTTTCCTGCGAATGGAGGGTAACACCTCCGTCGTGATATGACCATGCAGTTGAAAACGACGTTAAATGCAAATTAAAATAATAATAATATAATATACCTATCGGGCTGTCGCCCGCTTTGCGGGCTGAGGCATGGCCCGCTTAGCAGAAAATCCTTTTTCGCCAATGGCAGGTGTTGTAGTGGGAATTTCGAAAAATCCCGTCTTATTGCACATCTAGATTATAAGACAAAGCTACCTACCAAATTTCAGCTTCCTAGGACTTACCAGTTCGGAGAAACAGTGATGATCAGTCAGTCAGTGACTTTGACATTTATATATTAAGATTTTGATGTAGGTATGTAATATTTCTGTTCCAAATAAAGGTTTATTTATTTATTTGTTTATTTATATCCTTACTTAAAATAAAACTTCATTGAATTTGTATAGGTAATACATACGAACTAGGTTTAGCATAAGTATACACTATACACGCTTGTTTTGTTTTTCTGGGAGTTGCAAAACTACCGTTTTGCTTGATATGACATACACTACATTACTGTTTGATTTGATTTTTTTTCAGTCTAAAATGTGACATGCACAGAACCGACTTTTAGTGGAGCAAGTTGCGTCGCCATCAAATTTCCTTCTTAGTGGAGAATGGAAACTTTGAGGATTATGAGGTAAGTCCATTTTTTCGTTCTGTAATGGATGCACCTGCATGTAGAGTAATACTAGCGGGTTACATCCGCCGCTTCACCAGCCCATCAAATACACACAACGCACACACATCACACCATACAGTGCCATACACCCACGCACCCACCTAGCCTAGAAGAATTCCCTGATCCAAACGGACCTATGTGCAAAATTTCAGGTTTCTCGGTCAAACGGTGTGGATTTGTATAAAGAACAGCCATACACACATACATAATAAGTTAAACAGGTGTATATTTAGGGGACAAGCCCTATATGTATAAACATATAGCAAGATTACAAATACAAAATATTTCTTCTTTAAAGATGAGTGTTTCATAGCCTTATTTATTTCGTAGCCATGGAACAGGAGCTACTAAAGACCCTTATGGTCTGTGTTGTAGCCTGCCCATCCCGTAGTGTGCCTCCCCTCTGATGGGCGAGAAGTGACACAATACTTCCCATTTAGGTGCTGGGTCCACACGAGCGCACCGGAAGGCATATACCTTACAAACAACTGTAACCAAGTTTATACAAATTTTATGTTGGGTCGGGGGGTTTGAACGCGGGACCTTTCGCATGGCAAGCGAGTGCTCAACCACTAAGCTAATCGTGCGCTAATTTTATATAATTATCAGAACAAAAACCAAATAACAATTTTAATCCTTAATGTCGTACTGAGTCTACTTTTTTCTTTCTAACGGTTCAGCCCTCAATTTCAAAAAATTAAATAGGATAATCTTTTCTTCCTATGTAAATAAAAGAAACTATCATATTAAAACGAAATTTACATCAATCGTGTTGGTCATGAATAAATTCGTTCTTTAGAAACAAAATACCCTCGAGCAAACTGACAATTCCACTATCTTCGTTTTTTGCATCACACATTGCATAACCTAATATTTACATGGCGTACATACAAAATATAATATCTTATGTATTTATTTTATTATCTGACCTGGTTGCAGGGTTTTCAGTGAAACCTTTACAATCAACACTGCGACCCAATTAGATATATTGTGACCAGTCTTATACATATCTTATGTAAAATGATTATGATTATCTCATAGCTCAATATTAGCACAGCTGTAAATTTATGATCCCCCCAAAAACACCACTTCGTGGTTAAAAAAAGAAGAACGCCTCACTCAAAAGAATGATTATAATTAGCTAAAAATAAATGATATCAAATTGAGAACACCTTACCCCCTCTCTTTCTATACCTCTGCACTCTTCTCTGAATGTATTCCTCTTGTGTTTATCTTTCTTTAAACTTTCTAGGGGTCATCCCAAACTTGATTTCTCTTTAAATTTACTTGTTGCACGGCAATAAAAAATGGCGGTCGGAGTATGATTTTTCTGAACCTATTTGATTTGAATCGAGAAAATTACACCGCGACCGCCATTTTTTATTGCCGTGCAACAAGTAAATTTAAAGAGAAATCAAGTTTGGGATGACCCCTAGAAAGTTTAAAGAAAGATAAACACAAGAGGAATACATTCAGAGAAGAGTGCAGAGGTATAGAAAGAGAGGGGGTAAGGTGTTCTCAATTTGATATCATTTATTTTTAGCTAATTATAATCATTCTTTTGAGTGAGGCGTTCTTCTTTTTTTAACCACGAAGTGGTGTTTTTGGGGGGATATCAGTTCTTTTTGTACGAAAATATAGGTTCATACACTACTAAAACATTATGAATAACAAAAGTAAATAAGTTGGGAAAATGTGAATGTTCCAAGTTGTCTTTATATTAAGATATACATAGTTTAAGCAGTAAGTATGTAATTTTTCTAAGGTCAATATGTATTTGGATCACAGATTTGGCCCCCTGAGTACCCAAAGTGAATAAATAATATATAAATTTTCAATGCAAGACCTTTTGATTCTATACTCCACATGATTAGGTTTATCTTTTAATGCAAAATAGACCTCGGAGCCTCCTATGAGGGACACTTAAACACCTGGATTTACAAATGCCAAAGAAATCATTTTGTAATCACCTTATCAAGGTGAGGTAATGAGTTCTCTCCCGTTGACCTTTTCATACCCGAATTCTCTCTGACTTGTTGCAGGGGTCACTACGAGTATCTCTCCCGGAAATAAGACCATGCTTTTTTACATTGGATATTTAAGAAAATGAAAACTATAAAATTATCATTATTATATAAGAATCGGCCTTTTATAAGGAAATCTTTAAAATCTCTAACTAATGAAAGGCAATGCCTTCAGTGTATAGTAGAGTTAGGTAAAATACATCGAAGGCCATGCCTCAGGAATATAGTGAGGTTAGGGATAATACATAGAAGGCAATGCCTCGGGTTTATAGTAGGGTTAGGTAAATATATAGAAGGCCATGCCTTGGGTTTATCATAGGGTTAGGAAAAATACATAGAAGGCCATGCCTCAGGTCTATATCAATGATTCCTAGGTGTTTCGATTATAATTTTTATGCTAGGCCTAAACTATGTAGGTATAAAATCAGGTAAAAAAGGCAAACGACGCGACGGGAGACAATTTGGTGTTGATAAAAACATGCGCGGGAGAGAACTCGGTGGTGACGTCCCTTATCAATACCTCACGAGGTATGAGTGTACCCCGGACATAATGGACAGAGAAAAAAAACTTCCCTGAAGGGGATCGAACCCAAGTCATCGTGCGTGCAAGCCTAGTATGCAACCCACTTGGCCAAAGTCACTACTTTGTCACAACTTTTAGTGAGTAGCATCGACATTATGAGAGCTAATTCATCATATTTTATCTCCATCCAACCATGATTGTCCAAAATCAATCTCGTAATGCCGCCACAGGTCATTGGCCAATTCTGCAACTACTAAAATTTTCCTCACGAGGCTGATGGGGTCGTCATGAAGATCAAATATAAAGATCGGAAAAACAAAACAACGTTAAGCCCAAATTGAAAATATAGAGCTAAAAAATTTCGTCGTCGCCAGGATTCGAACCCATGCTGACTGGGTGGCAGGTCGAGCATGCTACCAATAGACAATGTTATTTTCTAAAGAAACGGACGGAAAATGAACTAACTAAATGAATACTTGGAAATTTAAACATTGAAATTTTGCAGTGAGAGAGCGAGGTCATCTCGAAAAATACATACTGGCCAAGATCTGACCACTGAGCTAAGGATTCGAAGGTACCTACCCGCCAAAGAAAATGAAAAGGCCACCAGGTGCCACCCGGTTAGGGTTACCAGAATATAATTTTGAAAAGGAGGACATTTTAGCTAAAAAAGGAGGACTTATTTTTATTTTATTTTTATGTATGGTTAGTACCTACTTAAATATTTGGATGATTGATTATACTTCTCAGAAGCATGTACCTCTCTCAGTAATATGTGAATACTTGGGTCTTCTGATGACATTAGGTATGTGTAAAAATCATTACAATTTAGGAAAACAAATCAATGATACAAGACATACATTACACCAGTATGAACCACAGCTCAGAAGACTAAAGTCAAGAAAAAGTTTCATGGCATCCACACAAGAAATCCCAACAACACCTGAAGCTCGTAGAATAGACCTGTGGAAGCAAAAAGTCCCTATCTCCGATTTCGAACTGCAAGAAAAAATATCAAAGGGTGAAAATCTACCATACCCTACATGGAAAACCATTAATAGACTGAGAACAGGAGTAGGTAGGTGTAAACTAAATATGTTGAAATGGAAACTATCAGAAGATGACAAATGTGAATGTGGCTCCATCCAAACCATGCAACATCTCCTGGTCTGTCCAAAACTCCCAACAAAATGTAACTCACAAGATCTCCTAGAAGCCAACAACCAGGCAGTAGAAGTCGCTCGTTATTGGCAAGAAACTATAAATATGAAGGCAATTGATGGCCCGGACTCGTAAAGTAAGTATTACAATTTATATGTCTGAGGTTGTATATTGTATTTTCGGGTTCTTACCATGTTCTAGGTAATTTTCAGGACAAAACATGAAAAGCCGGACATTTCTGTAAATTTCAAAAAGCCGGCCGGACAGAGGACAAATGTGTGAAAAGCCGGACATGTCCGGCTAAAGCCGGACGTCTGGTAACCCTACACCCGGTGGACCGGATGAAGGAATAAAATCAATAAATTTGGTATCTGCTCATCAAGATCTTTCATTTGATACCACTTAAGATTAGTATTATCCTTCAATTCCCGATTTGGGCTCCCAAAACTCGAGGCCGCCCAAATGGGCCGCCCGCTTATAATTTAGAATTTTTTTTGGTCCGGGCTCATCTCCATTATATCTTGATCACTTTAGACACCTCACTTAATCTTCAGTGCCAAGTTAAAGACACGAAGTCGGGTCTCAAAGGATCCGTATGAAAAAAAAAAAACGGAAAAAAAAAAAAAAATTATGAATCTTTTCATGTCTTTCACGATTGTTTGGGGGGTCTCGAAAATAGGGTTCCCGTTGGCCTAGGAAGTCAAACAAAAAATCAAATCAATTTATTTTTCAACGTAGAGTCCATTTCTGCAATAAAAATCGCAATTTTTGAAATTCATGTTGCACTTTTTGTTGGCTGAAAGTACATGAAATGCATGGGAACTATGTTTTCCGTAACCTTACACTCTGCCGGGCTGTCTCTTTCTTTGTATAGGCGTTCTTCACACCTCGGCCGAGGTGTTTGATAATTACTGTATATTTATTCTGTTAAATATAACCTACCACTTTAGTGGTGAGAATTGTTTCATAAAAAAATATTTAAGCACCGTGTTCATAATATTTAGTACGTGCTTTCTAATTTCCTCATTATGGCGTACACTTTTAGTACAATATGGGTAAGAAAAGGTACTAGACATTTTCATTGTATTAAAAACCCGTTTATGAGCACACGAATTAGCTCAGTAGTTAAGCACTCGCTTGCCTCGAAGGTCCCGGGTTCGAACCCTCGCACCGACAAAAATGTGTATTCAAAATTTGGTTACAGTTGTTTGTAAGGGATATCTTCGGGTGCGCTCGTGTTGACTCAGCACCTAAATGGGAAGTATTGTGTCACTTCTCGCCCAGAAGAGAGGAGACACACTACGGGATGGGCATGCTACAACACAGACCACAAGCGTTAACAGTAGCTCTTGTTTCATGCATTCGAAATAAAAAAGGCTGTGAAACACTCATCTTAAAAAACAAAAATGTCAGATAGGTGTGTATCTTTTTTCGTGTTCTACCTTCTTGTAAAGACTCACTTTCTCTGGATCTCTCACGATCTCCTTTCGTTCTACCTCCTTATGATGCCTCACATTTTCTCCGTCTCACAGATAATAATATCCTCCAGCTCTACCTCCATATAATGCCTCACTTCCTCATATCTCAATATATCTTCTCGTGCTACCTCCATGTAATGCCCCACTTCCCCATCTCTCAGATTTCTCACTGCGTGCTACCTCCTCGTTAATCTATCTAGATCTAAATTTAATTCTTTAATTAAATCTATCTTGTTTAATATTAAACATTTAATTTAAATCTAAATCAAACTACGAGTAGTTAATCTATCTAGATCTAGATTTAATCAAGTTTTCTTTACAAAATATAGCATATACAATTTACAAGAAACAAACTTGAAATTATTCATCAAAACTTGATCAAGGGCGGCGCTAACGCCTACGACATTCTCTTCCGCACCACCCTCGTAATGCCTCACTTTCTCTCAACTCTCAGATGTCTCCTCGCGTGCTACTTCCTGGTGATGACGTCACGGGCCGAGCAGCCGTCGATCCGTGATGACGCCGACTGGGAACAAAAATGTCGGACGGAAAACAAGTACAAGACGGCCCACTCGAAACAGACATGGATGATGGCCCTCACCCTGCCTTACTTGCTCCGGGACAGTGTCGAGAACAAGTACTTGGAACTGTTCCATGTGAGTCGCTTTTTCTAATAATAATAATAATAATAATATCGCCTTATTTATACTGCCCGATTAGGACTGTTGAAGTCCCTTTATTCCAGCAGTAACAGCATTTGTACATTTTTTACAAAACCTTTCGGGCCGAATTATGAAACAGGATTAGTAAATCCTAGTGGACCTTTCCCTTAACTAGTGGACCACACAGGAAAAAAAAAGTGGGCCTCTTTGTCGATCGAAAGAGAAAATTCAAACGCCGTGCTAAAATACCATGCCTCAGAGTAAAAGTCTGCAAAGAGAGTTTGATTATTTTTCTTTTATTACGTTCGTTACCAAGGCAATTTTTTCAAGTTTTACGTAGGGACCGGTCGGTAAAGTCGCTGTTGCATCCTGGGGACCAAAATCTTTTTTTTTTGTTGCATATTTGCCATCGTATTTGTACAAGAATCGATCCTATATTTGTTCTAATACTAACAACCTACCTCAAAAAGGCCATATATGGATGTCCGGTGTCCGGTCCCTCGATAAAATTTTGATAACAGCCACATGTGTGTTTTCGGTCCCAAAGAAAAACACAAAAACATCCACATATGGCCGTTCGGTAACGAACGTGTTAAAAACATTTCATCTGTACATTTTAAATAAAACATGATTAAATAACGTTTATATATATATTCCAAAAGAAATCCCTTAACTTTCACCTTGACAACAACTGTAGAGGTCATGTGTAGACATGGCTTTGTAGCTGTGTATTCTCTCTGTGGCGTAACGGAGCTGTGGCCAGACCCCGTGGCGTAACCGTTGTGACTATTGCCCGTAGTCCAGAGATCTCGAGTTTGATTCTAGTTGCAAGACTTCGGTGATTCTACGCGAGAACTGGTGCATTCAACGCGCCGTGGACGGATGGCGGTGGCTATCTTCACCACTGAGCTGCCGGGACAGACACTTTAGGGGTATTTTCGTTTTGGATATTTTTTTTTTTCCAGGTTCAGCATTTCGCAATATTTCAATGATACTCCAAATATTTCTAGTTTAGCTTCCCCACTATTCGTGAAAAAAAAATGCGTTTCGGTACCTACTTTTAAAGATAAACAATGAACTTAACCTATAAAAGAACTGGAAGCAAAAATTTTCCAAATCCATTTTGGTTAACCAAACTGGAAGAAGATCTTTCCTCTTCTAAAAGAAAAATGACTTTCTTCCAGTATGTTCATTTTATTCCAGTTGAATCCTCTTTGGTTAGAAAGAAAAATACGGATTTTTAGTGACTTTTTTTTTTTACACTTTATTTTTTTTTACAAAACAATCATCAACAACAACAAAAAATATAACAATAAATTAAAAAAAAAAAAAAAAAACTTAGAAATATGTACAAAAAGAAATATTAATTTATATTACAATTGTTTTGTAATCCGGGGCGAAGTTAATGCCTTAGGCATTCTCTGCCACTTAACATTCCGCCCCACAGAATCACACATTCCTCCCTTACCTCATGCGGAGTCCCACTATCACCAAGCTCCCGACCGAAGGCAGCGTTCCCCTGCGTGCGGGCGACCCGAAACTGAGTGCGGCCCTAGATGGGCGCCTCGCCCAACTCTTGGGCAGAGTTGAGAATAAGGCGAAGGAGGGCGTGGCTACCAAGAGCTACACGATTGGTAGGAGGTACAGCTACACTAACACGCTGGGACAAGATATGCGGGAGTCGGACATTGAATCTGATTGGATACCAAACAGAGGTAAGTTATATCACTACTGTCGGTTCATACAGAGGAAACTTTGTCATCTGTTTCGGTAGCTCATTGGTAAAGGGGCACTCTGTGAATTCAGAGACTCCAGAGGTCGTGAGAAAATTATCAAATTTAAAATATCTAGGATGCTATGTACAATATGACAAGGGCCCTCAGAACCAAGCCAATGCTGGTCTACTCCCTGTTTATAGTCCTCCAGCCAGAGTTAGGAATATATTATATATTATTATTATCTGATCTGGTTGCAGGGTTTTCAGTGAAACCCTAACAATTAACACTGCGACCTAATTAGATCTATTGTGACCTGTTGATTCTATTTGGTTTTAACTTCCTGATTGAGATAGATAGTAAGGACGGGGGTTTTACACTCCATTCGCTTGGAATCGTACCGTCTACCCACATTAACCTCACCCAGCCTGGGTATCGCCGGAAATGCCAGCCTCACGTGTTTGGAGGGAACAGAATTTTCTTCGGAAAGTCTGCTCCAACCGGGGATCGAACTTGGGATCTCTGGACGACGGGCAGTAGTCACAACCATTACGCCACGGAGGCTGGCGAGGTATACAGGGTGATCACAAAGTCTGATCCCACTCCCAGCGTGTGTTCTATGCTGTATCTCTAGAAAAAGAATTGGTAGAAAGATGTTTTTTTTTTTTTTTTTTTTTTTTTTTTTTTTCATGAGAAAACCTCTCAACTACACCTTTCAAACATACTCAACCTTATCTGATAATGTTAGTTTTGGGCTGGTTTTACAGTTACTGGCCACCGCGCCGAGTGGGGTGAGACTTTGTGTCCACCCTGTATATTTATTTATTTATTTATTTAGAAACTCTTTATTAGCAGAACATATATACAGACAAACAATGGTAAAAATTAAGTATAAAATTGACAGTATTAATAATATAAACAAGAAAAAAAAAATAATTAAAATATATGTGTATATAAATAAAAATCTCCCGCTTTCAGCCGACCTCTCCGCGAACATTCCCGAGCCGGTGCAGAAAGGCCGCAACTCGCCCAAAATCCAGCCGCGTCTGTGGAAGTGTCTCGTCAATCCGCGAGGCCACTGGGAGAAGAACAGGACGTTCATCAACGGCATCTCGGACTCGTTTGACCCCGACTACGACGCGTGGAACGAGTCCCACCCGTTTCCCAACGGGAACCAGGCCGAAGGCGGAGCCTACGATAGCGAGATTTCCATGCTCAAGCGTCGCAGCATGTGTCCGAACATCATCTTCCATACGCTGGGTGAGTGTTGTTACTATCAAGATTATCATGTGTCCGAACATCATCTTCCATACGCTGGGTGAGTGTTGTTGTTGTGAAGATTATCATGCGTTTCTGGTGATTCTCGCTCGCATCAGTTCCTGATACAAAAAATATCACAGGCCATCCAAAGGGGCAATAGCTCGAGCATCAGAGGCCCGCTTCCTCTCGGTAGTGAGCTCGAAGAAATATATTACCTTTGAAATATACGTTTAGTAGTGACTTTAGCTCAATACCTGATACTAAAATAGCATTAGGTTAATGTGGTTCCCAGCGAATGGAGGGTGAAACCCCCGTCCTGACTAATTCGAATAGAATCAACTGGTCACACTAGATCTAAATAGAGGTCGGAGTCATAATTGGTGCTTCTCTTGTAGAACTCCAACCAGTCTAATAAAACCCCTTTGTATGAAAAATTACAAATATAGCAATAATAATACATGGGGAGAGAGCGAGGGGGAGAGGGGGGGGGGGGAGGGAGAGAGGGTGAGAGAGGGGGGGGGGAGGGAGAGAGAATAAGAAAAGGAGAGAATATGAGGTGAGAGAACCTTTTAAGTATCAATATGCCAACCAACAAAAAATTTACCTCTAAAATATTTCAGAGAGGTCTCAGTCAGTGACTGATTTTGTCTAATATTTTGGAAGATTCTGTATTAATTGGAAGTTTTTTTCCGATTGTAATGTATTCTTAAACAAAGAAAGACTATTATTTTCTACTCTATGTCCTCCTAGGCCCCGGCGAGCATCCTGTGAACAACCCCTTGTACATGGACTCGGACTATAACTTCCGCGACATTCCCAACTTCAACGGGACCTGGCACTACCCGAACGACTCTCGATCATCTTCGGGCGAGAGCCGAATGGATCCGAACGAGGCTTTGAAACGAGCCGAATACTTCCGATCGATGTTGAACAAAACGCGCGAGGAGCGAAAAATAATGGACGAGTACACGACGGGATTTTACGATCGCGACTATTGTCTCGGCCGAAAACGGCGCGCCGTGAACCTAGGGGGGAACCCTGTGGAACTCCAAAATGCAGGTGGTGGCGCAGTCAAAGGCCCGGGTCATGTCGAGAAAGCGCATCGCAAGAGGAGGAACGCTCAGAAACGTGGCGAAAAAAACAGCCATAACATGGAATTATTGGCGCCGTCCAATCGCGAAAAAAGAAACGCGAGACGAATCAAACGCATTGACGACACGATGGACACTGAGGATGCCGGAAAAGTCAACGCGAGACACGCCAAGCATCGCCGCAATGTGGACAACCCAACCAGGTGCGACGCTTACAATGGCACGATTGAGAACATAGACGACTTCATCAATGAAGGAAACGGCTTTGCCAAACGCGCTCAAAATGAGAAACGTTTGCAAAACGCTGACACGGACGGCCCAGAAGAATACAAGCAGCAAGAAAATGAAAACAACCCCGTCAGTCCAACCGAACACAAACCAATCCATTTGACTCTTCAACCAGTTCAACCACCACTTGTTGGGGAACGTCCTGCCTCGGATGAAATCATCAGCATCCAGGCCAATCTAGGTAAACAGAAAGCACGAAAAGCTTCGCGACGTCAGCCACTAACTGTGCCGAGGGGGGAGTATGTTCCGCCCCAGCCTGTCCCTTACACGCTCCCCGCCTCGTACAATTTCTCGGCGGAAAAGTCGGAAGAGGTGCAAACTGTGAATGTTGGCTACCGCTTTCCGTATCGGCTTATCTAGAGAGTAGTTCCAATCTGTTGATGATGGGGGACGAAATCGTACACTAAATCCAGTTTGGTGCAGAGGTAAACACCTCTGCTTCTTAGGCCCAATTTATGAAACAGGATTCAATATCTGGTGTCCTAGTAGTCAATTGGTTAACCTGGTAATTTGTAGCCCGTGCCAGAAACACTCTCCACTCTGTGTAAAGGATCATTAGCGCAGATTGAGAGTCTCATTATCTCCCTTTTAACTGTCACACAACGCACTCTGATTGGTAAATTTGAACGCAATAACCAATCGGAGTGCGTTATGTGACGATCGAAAAGGAAATTTAGGGATTTTGAGAGTGGAGAGTCTTTCTGGTGTGGGCTACTGATGTAGAAATTGTATAATAAAGACACAAAGCCATTGAAGAGCAATCACAAGTCGAAAATGTATATGAAATACAATTAAAAGTTGAAATTTTGTTCAAAAATGACCAAATTTGGATTACAAAAAAAGAGAACATGGATGGTATTTTAATTTAACTTTACAAATTTCCTTTTCAGACAAACGAGAATTTACCAACATGGAGGAAATTGATTCGCCCAAAACAACAGTCGACTATTTCAAGCTGGTGACACCTGTGCCAGAAACACCCGCTCAAAATGACACTGCTCGAAGTCGTAAGCACTGCAGATGCAATCGACTCCACCCAAATCAGCCTCTTTATAATGGAGAAAACAATATGGGCCAGTTAAGAGAGAGAGAACAAGTGGTTGACACACAAAAGAAGCTCGATTATCCAGAACTAACTAAAAAACCTTATCAGCACAAAGCGATAGAAATTTACCATGAGCTGAAAAACATTATGGAATCACTACAACTGAAAACTAAGACGCAAAATTTCCCAGGAGAAAAACAAAACGAGAAAACGGATGTCAACAACATAGAAGAAGATAATGAAAAATCTGTGGTAAAAGAAAATAACAACGGATATAATGAGCTCAGAGAAATGATGGAATCCTTACAACTCAAGACAAAGGCTCTGGTAATACCTGGAATCACGAGACAAAAAGAAAATCCAAATGTGAACAAAGGAACACATGATACAGGACACGTTGAGGCAGACCAAAGTACAGCATCTGAGGAGACCAGAACACAGCCACCACAAAAAGACAGACTTGAACCCGCGGACTTGAACAGGAAAATTTTCGCTGAACGAAAAAGAAAAGTAAGAATTGACGACAACAAACTGTACGAATCAATGAAACTTGAAGCTATACGCAATGAGTACGTGAAGGCTTGTAAAGGACAAACGTGGAAGAAGCGCACGACACGCGATTTTCTTGACGCTGGATTTGTAACCGATAACCAGGATGTGAAATGTGTCGATGAACAAGATGCAAAAACAAATGTTCAAGCTGATAATCCAACTGATCAGACACAAAATGAAACTAAAGAGCAAGCCAAACTTGGACACTCGTTGGAAGCCACGACAGAAACAGCTAGATCACATTTGAACAAGTGCAAGTTCCTGTATGGAGAACTTAAGAAGAAATATGACATGCACCTGAGCAGTTCGGAGCGAGAGGAAAAACGCCAAGTGCGAGAGCGGATCCAATTCCTCAAGGACATGGTGAAACACAAGTACGCCAAGTTGAACGTCAAGACGGCGGACAAAGTGAAGGACTACAGGATTGATAAGACCGAGGAGATGGCTGGGTTCCCTGTGGAATGGTACGCGAAAAACAAACACAAAGTTCGCACGAGCACAGAAATAGAAGAGGAAAGCATCGATCAAGAGCTGGAAGCGGAACTCAAAGCTGCCAGGATGCGAATGGGGCACAATCAGCCTAAGAAACGGGCACGACGAGCTACCAAGGTTCTCATCAGGAGAAACAACGCGTCGTTTGTTGTGAGTTACAAACATTTGAATCTCTTCCGACGTAAAAATGTTAAGATCTATTTGAATCACGAACATCTGAGAAAGTTTGACAGAATGAAAAGACACGTCCCAGAGAGGCTGGAGAGCGGATTCGACAGCGAGAATGAGTTCAACGGAGATGAGAAAGCCACCAATAACCATGGAAATGATGACGGGAAAGTTGATGGAACCGATTATTTTAAAGTTAAAGATGGACAGTCTAAAATCAAAAACGGTTATGTAAACGAAGGCAAACCGATTTTTCTTGATACTAACGATCTGGTCATCAGACACACCGACAGTATCACAAGTGACGAAGACTTCCAAGGCATCGAGCTGCGCGCTGATGATATCGTCGATTCTAATTACGGCGATCCCGATGACATTGTTACAGAGAAAGAAATCAACGAAAACCAGTTTGACACGACAAATTCACTAAACAACGAAGACGTTTTTGAGCGAGCAGTTCACGCCACATCCATAAACCCACAAAGTACTACCGCACCTGTCCTCGATCCGGTCAATAATGGTCCGATGAAAATCCTGCTACGTCGAAAACGGTGGGAACAGCCAGTATACGTCACCAAACCAAAGGGTGGATGGAAAAAGTACGTCAAGAGCAAGATCAAAGAGATTAAGAAGAAAATGTCGACCAAGTGGCGTGACCGAATCATCGAGTGGACCACAAAACACAAGTGGGAGACTCTACCGGACGAAAAGGACCGGACAACAGTCAAACAAACCAAGAAGTTCCTCAACATCAAGAAGATTCGCCAGATGATCTAACATTCATCTAAGTCTGTCCCGGTAGCTCAGCGGTCAAGGAGGCTGACTGGTAATCCGGAGGTCACGGGTCCTATACCCAGCCGGGACTTGTTTTGTTTCTTTCGATTACTAGTTTACGAGATATCTGAATTTTCATAATTTCTCGCAAAAAATAGAATGCCCGATTTTCGTGAAATCGTTCCGGCGGGTCCATACTTTCAGCGCTCTACGACTTACCGTTATTGATATTATTTGTATACACACAGGCACACACAAGCCGTGTTTTTCTTTTGGATAAAAAAAAATTCCAGGTTCGGTATTTCCAAATATTTCCATTTTCTTCCAAGTTTAGCTTCCCCACTATTCGTGAAAGAAAAATGTGTTTCGGTACTTTTAAAGATAAACAATGGACTTAACCTATAAAAGAAACGGCAGCAAGAATTCTATAAATCCATTTTGGTTAACCCAACCGGAATAAGATTTTTCCTCTTCCAAAAAGCAAAATGATTCTCTTCCAGTTCGTCCGTTTTATTCCATTTGAATCCACTTTGGTTAGAAAGAAAAATACAGCTACATCCTCACTGACTTTTATGAATCACGCGGGATTTTTTTCTGACATCACCTCGGGGATATTGTTTTCGAGAGACTTTTGTGGGAAAAAAGACAAAAAAAAAAAAAAAAATAGATAAAATAATGTATACACACATAAATATATCCTAACTAAAGGGCTGGGCACTGAGATCATATAACATAGAGGAAACCTTACCTATCTCGAACTGAACAAATTCATGCATCAAACTTTGAACAGCTGATGGTCCCTCTTTCAACAAATCCCTGCTTCTCATTGGTTCAATTTATTTGAATTTTTTGTTTACCTCATGCAGTGACGGATATCTAAACATCCTTAATTTTCACGTCAGATACCAAGTCGTATATTAATAGATAATATGTAGCAAATAAGGAAAGTAAAAGAGGAAGCAAAGACCAAAATAACTAATAGGTAAGTATGGAAAAAGTAAAAACATTATTTTAGAAGAATTAGGTAGTTTAGGTACCCGTTCTCTTCGCGAGAGAAAAATTACTACAACTCCGGCACTGATTCTGAAATCAGCTGATGGTCCCTCTTGGACGCAAATCTCGATACAACGGGTTCCCTCTATGTTATATGATCTCAGTGGGGCTGGGTTATTGCTTATGGCAATGTTTTCCACCCTACCATTTTTTGTTAATTTCCTGTTGAAAAGTTTATGTTGCGAATTTCCGAAATACCTACCGAATATTATGTTAAATATAATGACTGTGGCAGAAATTGTTTCTGTGATTTACCAGCCTATGATTTTGTTTAAGTCTATGTTTTTATACATGTGGTATCTTTGTTTAATTATTTTAAACAAATCTGTATTATTATAATTAATTGATACTTCATTGGATATAAAAAGATATATAATATATATGTACAGTACAAATAATTATTATGTATAAAAAATGGAATCGATATAAATAATAAAAAGGAAAAAAATAGAAAAATATATATACGTACAGATATTGTGTCCTAATTAAAGGGCGGGGTTATTGCCAGTGGTAATCTCTTCCACACCAGCTACCCACATTAACCTCACTTAGCCTGATAAGGGTCAGTTTAGCTAGTCAGTTCTCTGTTTATAGTTGTCTAGCAAAATACTGGTCTTCTCCCTGTTTAAAATCCCCCAGTCAGACACTTGTTAAGAGTGTGATTCTGATTAAGTGGAATATCTGGAACAGGTTAATCTCCAGCATTCCCACATACATATCCTCGTTTGACTATAAAACAATGTAAGATATTGTTTAGCTATTGCTTACCCCACTAATTGGAGTGTAAAACTCCCTTAAGATCATTAATGCATGGAAATTGGTACACTTAAGAACAGTAAACTTTTTAAAGAGAAAAATTTCTTTTTAGTTACACCCTAAAACTGTCATATAGGAACCTTAGAACAGTCAACTTGTTGGACTTTTATCAGAAATTGTTAGATATAATTATATTGTTAAATCATCAATTTGTAGTCACTTTCACTTATCCGGTGTCAGGTACAATATTTGAGGAGGGAGGCAGCTTGAGTAGGTTTCTTCAGGTTGCTATGTTGGATTGGGTGCACAATACATGTAAACAGGTTTAAAATATCATGTGGATTTCCTCCATAGATCATATTTTAAATGCTAGGATCCAGTTTGAAAAGATATTATGTTTGCAGACATATTGGCCATCCTGACATCAGTTGGTCAAAAATTGTTCATGCTCTCTAAAGTTTTTAAAGAGCTCCAGAATTCAGTCAGAGCATTGGATCACTAAAAACAGAACTATTTTAAGTTACTTCAACACTAATATAACAAATAAATTAAAAGTGTTTTGCGACTTGATAAACTTTTCAGTTATTTAATTTCAACAATTGAATATGGAGTCCACAGACCATTGATGAAGAGAGACTTATTGCATACACAGTCACACATTTATTTTTTAAGGCGTTTTCTCTATTCCGATGTCTTGCGAAAAAAAAAATATTTAAAAAAACTTATAAAAGATTGCGGAAACCTTTCCAAAGTGTTTATAAACCTTGCCTAAGTAAGTTTTCCGCAAACTTATTATTTCATACTTTTTTTATACTTTTTTAAATTTTGTGAAGTAATAATAATAATAATAATAATGCTTTTTCTTTGTGTTATTATGTCACAATTTTAGTGGGTAGCGCAGAATCATAGGACTTTACCATGCACTTTAATTTACAATATCTTGTATTATTTTTTTTGCCTAAGATTCTGCCACTGGTCGCTGCTTCACATTAAAGCAGCTACTCATTTTTCCTCACGAGGTATGAGTGGACCCCGAACATCCAAGTACAGAGCAGAAAAAATCCTCCCCCGCTGGGAATCGAACACAGGTCACCATGTGTGCAATGCCTAGCGCGCTAACTCGCTCTGCCACAGTGACTACTAATTTTGTGAAGTAAAGGTTATTTTTACAAGGAAAAATCCATACTTTTTTTATACTTTTTAAACCTTGTGAAGTAAAGCTTATTTTTACAAGGAAAATTCAGAGTCTATAAAGCTTGTGTATTGTGTAACCTTTTGTGCTGTCTGGGTCCACTCGATAGGATTTGATAAAAAATATCAACCGGCCCTTTTTAATTTTTCTCCAAATATTTTTCACAACTGAACTTAGATATATTTTTTCAACAACTCTTCAAAATTTCTAGAGCCTTGCTTGTTTCAACAAAAAAAAAAAAAACATATTCAATTTTCACCAAGTAGCGTGATTCGACCCAAAAATAGGTAAATTTCTAGGACCCCAATGAACATGTCTACAAAATTTCATCTATTTAGAAGAATCCGTTGGAGAGTTATCGGCGAAGAGATCTGACGATCTAGCTCTCGTTTGTCGACAGACAGACAAACGAAAGCCAAATCGTCCAGTATGCAACTCACTTAGTGAGGTCGCTACACTCCCTCACTCCCACACCCAAACACACACAGAGACACACACACACACAAACACAAAGTGGTTTTTTTAATTGAACGAAAAGCCTGAATGAGACCGAACAGTCAGCTCTGGTCAACCAAAATTTGAAGAATAAAAAAATTGATTTTTGGAAATCTGGTTTGTTTACATTTGAGATATCGGTGTTTTTTTACATTTTGCATTTGAAATCATCCACTTCTTCTTCTTCTTCTTACCGAACCAAACGCCATGACCAAACGAACGAGCCGGTCCACTCTGGTCAGGATTTTTGGTCAGGTCAAATAAAAAAAAGTGAATTTCAGTGACCAGGTCAGCTTCGGTTCGCTTCGTTCGAACCGCTTACACACAGAAGGGGTATTTTTCTTTTGTTTAAATTTTTTTTTCCAGGTTCGATATTTCCAAATATTCCCCCCTATTCGTGAAAAAAAAAAATGAGTTTCGGTACTTAGATAAACAATGAACCTATAAAAGAACTGGAAGCAAGAATTTTCTTCTTCCAGTTTGGTCAACCTAACTGGAAGAAGATTTTTCCTTTTCCAGAACAAAAATGACTTGCTTTCAGTTTGGTTCATTTTATTCCAGTTGTATCCACTTTGGTTGGAAAGAGAAAAATACGGCTAGAGATTTTTGTGAAGGGACTTTTTTGGGAAAAAGACAGAAAATCACCGCCACCGAAATCTCCCTCGTGCCAGTTCCTTCATCCGTAGAATCACCACACTTGACTCATCTCTCGCCATAGTCGCCATTATTCTGATTTTTTTTGAGCTGAGTATTGTGAGTCATCTCACAGTTTTGAGTTTTGACTCTCAGATGAGAATTGGGGTGACATTCTATCCACCAGGCGACTCCAAGCTACAACAAATTAACTTCAGAATCTTCAGATTGCTATCCAGTATATTTCAAGACACAAGTACTCTCCACAACCTCAGGGTAAGTGAATCTGTTCAGTTTACTGCAAGGGTGTAGGGTTGGGAATTTGAATGAAAATTCTGATAAAGATAGATGTATTTGGAATTTTAGAAGACACCATTGCCAATTTTAGCAGCATATTAAGGGCTAGATTATGAAACAGGATAAGTTCATCTTTTAGAACACTATTCCTTAACTTTTACATTGACAAGTTCTCTCCATAACCAGGGTAAGTGAATCTGTCCACTGTCCAGTACACTGCAAGGGTGTAGGGTTGGGAATTGGGAACCTACAGAAATTCTTATATTTTGAATTTGAAAAATTCTAGTTGCTAGTTTTCTCCATGGAAAGGGTGTTAGTGGGTCTGGATCCACAAATGAAATATTTAACATACCAAAAAGAAAAAACGTAAGAGCTGAGGTAAGATATAAATTAATTAGTTAGTACTTTTAATTTATTACTTAGACCTTAAGAAGTACAATTCAACAATTCACAAATTTTACTTGGATACTTTGGCTACTCTAGGACAACTGCTGAGCTTTCTGCACTCCAGTTGGATCAGTGGAATCATAACTCACGTGAGTTTTGGAATATAACTCTGATTGGTTGTTTATGTCAAATTTCAGTTATGATTGGCTAATACTGTTTTGCTGTCTGAATTTCACAAATTCAACAATAGAATTTACTCACGTGAGTTTTGGAGTTATTTTTTCATTGGATCATTTTTGACAACTATTAACCTTTTACGGTCCAGTGCATGTCCCACATGAAACCATAGAAATGCCGCTACACTCCAGTATAAAATTCACTAGAACAGTCCTTAAGGTCCAGTGCATGTCCCACATGCATTGTTTTGTTTGTTCATCAGGTCAAGTTGTTTCGGAAAGGAACAAAGCACTACGGTCCAATAGATTTTTTCTTTCAAATTACAGACCTCGTATACAGGGTGTTCGTAGACGAACCAAACTTTTGACTTTGTAAAAAGAACAATAGATCCCCAATTAGCGATATGGGAGCTAAAAATGGGTAAATAATTAGTTATAAAACACTATTAAAAAAAGGTAGGTAGTGGAAGTATAAAAAGACAATGTGTTGAAGAGGGTCATGAAATCAATGCTAACAACGCCACCCTGTATCACACATCATCTATCTTTGTCTAACTCATGTCAACAAGTGTGCTAGAAAGAGACAGAGATATACTTTGCAGAGGTATCTTTGACCCTCAAATAAACATAATATAAAGAAAATAAATTACTTACCACAAAGTAAATTTTGAATTTTCTTTGCTTCTTCTTTACCTATAAAACTATACAGTTTACTTTTAGACATTTTTATCACAGAAATAAAGACGATATAACAGGTACTACACTGAACCAACCTTCCGCAGTTTGCACTGATAATAATGTTTGTTTACACAGCCGGCTTACATATTAGACACTTTTGACTTGTTCGTAAATATTCTACGGAATATCACGAATCAACTAGAATAAATCTGATAGGCTGATAATTAAAGGAAAATATAAAATGAAATCGAATAAAGTGGAGGGAAATCTTGCATGTGGGACATGCACTGGACCGTAAGAGCGTTATTAATAGTTGTATGTGGGGCATGCACTGGACCTTAAGGACTGTTCTTGTGAATTTAAACTGGAGTGTAGCAGTGTTTCTATGGTTGCATGTGGGACATGCACTGGACCTTAAGGACTGTTCTTGTGAATTTTATACTGGAGTGTAGCGGCGTTTCTATGGTTGCATGTGGGACATGCACTGGACCTTAAGGACTGTTCTTGTGATTTTTATACTGGAGTGTAGCAGCGTTTCTATGGTTGCATGTGGGACATGCACTGGACCGTATGGGCAGTTCCAATTTTTTTTCACTGGAGTGCAGAAGGTTAATTCGATTGTTTCTCAAGTAATGCTGATCCAATGATCTACTTTGATTCTCATGAATGCTGAATTATTAATTTGAAAACCAGAGGCAAACTTGTAACAATGTATATATGACCCCTACTACTATTGGGCAAATGGACCTCTGATTATAACAACAAAAACTACAGGTCCCTTGGCATTTGTTATAGTGCAAAATTATCTGTATTAACAAATAGAACTACGGAATAATTATGCAATTATCCAGAGAATATTTTTTTTTTTTTTGATATTTAAAATGGAAAAAAACTTTACTTCCATAGGAACTACTTACCGATTGTATGCACAAAGCAATAACACCATAGCCAACCAGTTCCAGACTATGCCTGCTGAGCCCCTTGGCACTGTTAAAGTATGTGGTTTAAAATGGGACCAAGTTAAAGTTTATTCCAAAAACTTTAAGTTTATTCCAAAATACAATCATTTGAAATTGGAGCCAAGTGTCTTGAAAACCATCTACATACATATAATAAAATCTAAAAGCACTTCTATCGCAGGCAACTTTTTAATTTCATTAGTCATTTTTTTTTTCTTTTTATTTACAATACAATAAACGGAAATTTTTCCAGTTCTAACTAATTACAATTATTTTTGCCTAACTAAGCCTATGCCAGCAACTACTAAAAAAAAACAAAACTTTGCCAAAACAAACAAAAATATGTACTATGTCCTTAACACACAGACGACCGGCATGATTTTAGTGAGTTCTCCCGTGGGACCGACAATGTTTAGGCTATTCACAGGCATAGTGCATGCGTGTACCACCGGTGGTACACTCAGTCCATTCCGTACAGACACGCATACACCACCGGTGGTACACCCAGTCGTCTAAGTGTTAACAATAATAAAACTATTTCAACAAAATTTATATAGTACTAATAATACAAGGCAAAAAAGTAAATAAAGAAAGAATCACATGAATCTGTTAGTATCTGAGCCCTAGAATTAATTTATTGAAACATTTCTTGAGCTCACCCAGAAAAAATCTCACAATTGATCAGACAGTTTTGTATAAAAACTTGAAAAGTAAAAGAGAGTCTTAGTAATGCTTTGCCACCCACAAAAATCATGAAAAGTCCTTTTTAACTAAAGTTTGAATAACTAAGGTTTCAAGTATTTGAAGTATCTGTGTCCCTCTGCTTTACCACATATAGTAGGTACTTCAAATACTTTAAATTTTAGTTAACCCACCACAGTGAGGTTCTGTGGTTGGGTGGAAGAGATTGCCACAGGCAATAACGCCGCCCTTTAGGTAGGACATAACTTCAACTTCATTATTTTTTTTCCTTGTATATATGCTTAACCTTTTGCACTCCAGTGAAAAAAATTGGAACTGCCCATATAGTCCAGTGCATGTCCCACATGCAACCTCAGACGCGCTGCTACACTCCAGTAAAATATTCATTAGGTAGGTCCTTAAGGTCCAGTGCATGTCCCACATGCAACTATTAATAACGCTCTTACGGTCTGGTGCATGTCCGACATGCAAGATTTCCCTCCATCTTCTTCGATTTCATTTTATATTTTCCTTTATTTATCAGCCTATAAGATTTATTCTAGTCGCTTTGTGATATTCCGTAGAATATTTACGAACAAGTCAAAAGTGTCTAAAATGTAAGCCGGCTGTGTAAACAAACATTATTATCAGTGCAACCTGCGGAAGGTTGGTTCAGTGTAGTACCTGTTCTATCATCTTTATTTCTGTGATAAAAATGTCTAAAAGAAAACTGTATAGTTTGATATGTGAAGAAGAAGCAAAGAAAGTTCGAAATTTCCTTTGCAGTAAGTAATTTATTTTCTTTATATGTTTATTTGAGGGTCAAAGATACCTCTGCAAAGTATATCTCTGTCTCTTTGTAGCACACTTGTTGACATGAGTTAGACAAAGAAGGATGATGTGTGATACAGGGTGGCGTTGTTAGCATCGATTTCACGACCCTCTTCAACACATTCACTTTTTGTACTTCCACTACCTACCTTTTTTTAACATTGTTTTATTATTTACCCATTTTTAGCTCCCATATTGCTAATTGGGGATCTATTGTTCTTTTTACAAAGTCAAAAGTTCGGGTCGTCTTCAAACACCCTGTAAACAAGGTCTGTAATTTGAAAGAAAAAAATCTACTGGACCATAGCACTTCGTTTCTTTCCAAAACAACTCGACCTGATGAACAAACAAAACAATGCATGTGGTACATGCACTGGACCTTAAGGACTGTTCTAGTGAATTCTATACTGGAGTTTAGCAGCGTTTCTATGGTTGCGTGTGGGACATGCACTGGACCATAAAAGGTTAATCTTTTTGTTTTTCTTTATATTTCATTGTATTCTACTGTATACAGGGTGAGCATAAAGTCTCACCCCACCCCCCGTATCTCGAGAATGGCTGAATATACAAGAAAACGCAAAAACACGTATCCCTTCGAATTCAGGAGGATTCATTTCCAGCCAAAAAAAAATTTGCCTACACGGCCCCAGTCAGGCTGGGCATGGACCAACTTTAAAATCTTAAATAGAGCTACAGCTTACCGTTCTTGAGATACAGGGTCAAACGTCCTGCGTAATATCCATATATTTTGACCTATAACTCGTTAACCATAAATTATAGAAAAATGAAATTTGTTGATAATAACTCTTATGGCAAGAACTTTAGAACAAGTTAAAACTTGATTTGTTTTTTCGTTAAATTTTTTCGGACTGTACGTCCGGCTGGCTGACGAAACCAACCAGAAACTAACATCAACAGAGAATGTCGAGTTATAACTGTTTCGACAGGGCTTGTCATAAGGAGTTATTATCAACAAATTTCATTTTTCTATAATTTACGGTTAACGAGTTATAGGTCAAAATATATGGATATTACGCAGGACGTTCGACCCTGTATCTCAAGAACGGTAAGTTGTAGCTCACTGAAATTTGTTGTAATGAACCTCTCTTTATGAGATCTTTTAAACAATATGTTACACGACATACCAATCTATTTAAGTTGGTCCATGCCCAGCCTGACTTGGGCCGTGTAGGCAAATTTTTTTTGGCCGAAAATCAATCCTCCTAAAATCGAAGGGATATGTGTTTTTGCGTTTTCTTGTATTTTCAGCCATTCTCGAGATACGAGGGGTGGGGTGAGACTTTATGCTCAGCCTGTATATTTATTGTTCTACCTAATAAAGCTTTCTATAATAATAATATAATGTTTTAACTTGGGTACTGGACGATTTGGCTTTCGTTTGTCTGTCTGTCTGTTCCGCAATAAACTCTCGACCGGGTTGTTGAAAATTTAGTATACATGATTATTGGGGTCCTAATGTTTTACCTATAGTTTTTGGGCCAAGTTAGGCCACTTATGGCTATATGGGGGCCGTTTGGTTGAAACGATTTTTCTAATTTAATTGAAACAAGCAAGGCTCTTGAAATTTTGTAGAGTCGTTGAGAAAACATATTTGAGTTGAGTACCAAAATTTGGTGCGTAAAACTAAGGGGGCCGCACTGTGGTAAAAATTCGATAAAGAGCCAAAAAAGCCGGATGATATTTTTCAATTTGAACCTATCGAGTATGGAATGGAAGGTCTCAATGTCCTCATGCTTGATTGAGAGATGCTGTTTGGAAAAATATGGCGGAAATTTTATTTTACAATATGGACCTTAATAAGCTGAACACCAAATGGCAGAGTTTCAGGTGCCAATACAAAGGTGCAATTCTCTCCAACAAGCAATCGAAATCTTCAGCGCACAACCGAACAATGTTTTTGTAGATTTCTGTGTCTTTGTTTATTATCACTAGATAAAGCGTAGCTGTGAAACCCGCAGGTCAGAATTCATTAAACCACTCGCGTACCCATACTCTACGTTTCTCTTTTTTTATTCTGACTTTTTCTGGCTTCAAGATCTGGCTTCAAGACTTTTTCTGAAATTGTATGTTAACATTTATTTTTTTTGCATCAAATGTCATAGCGTCTGAATAGGTTGCCATATGCTATGGTGGTGAATGGCAGGCTTGTTTATGGCAAGGGAGAAGAAATTTAAAATTCCAAAGTTGACCTTGAAATGACCTTGAAGGGGTCATCCAAGAAACTTCTAAAGGTCAACATTAAGTGTCTCCTTTAAAGCTATCAAATTCTATTTGAACAGATTTCTTCTATCGTCAGTAGTTCTCGAGATATTTGAATGTCTCGTTTATAATGGGACACCCTGTATGTACAAGTTCCATGTGGCTCTCCACAAGAGGCCGGACATAAGCCGTAGAGCCACTTTCCAATAAACAAGAACCAAAAAGAAGCCTCCTCGTTCAGAAGAAACCACTTCATAGCATCAGGGTGAAAAGCTAATAGAGCAGAAGATGCCGAACAACCTCAACTATACTCTCTTGTAGAGATAGTTCAGAGGTGGCATTCGAAACCCCAACTGCTTCTCAAAGCTTTATAAACACCATGAAGTCTTTGAAAGTGTGAGTAATTCTGTAGAACTTCCCAAATGAGTCCCGGCCACAGGCAGGCGAAAATGTTCGTAACTTAATCGCCCAGAAGAGCAAAAGAAATGCTCTGTCTGAGCAAAGGGGAATCCTTACTGGATTTTTAACAGGCCACTGTAGCCTCTACTACCGTCTAAACAAATGGACATCGCTCAAGACCCAAAATGCAGTCTTTGTAAAGAGGTTAAGAGGCCACAGAGACAGACAGCAAAACACATGCTCTGTGAATGTGAAGCAGCCTCTCACGCTCGACTGAAACACTTCACAAGGCCGATTTTTTTTTTCTTTTTTTTTCTCAATAAATTACTTTTTTATTTACAAAACATAACAATCAACGAAATATAAAAATGAAATCAGATAGTGAATATAAAAATATCATAAAATTTCTTCTATTAGCTATTTTAATTATTAAATTAAAAAGTGTGATGTCTAGCCCACTGTGTCATACCTAGTTAATGACATGTGTTGATTGAAACACCTAAAGAAGTTACCGAAATCAGTCCTAAAAGAATCTTAAGCTACATGAATAGTTTTGATCTCTTTTAGAATTACAGGGGCATGTCACAAAAGATCTATTTAAGGTCGCAGTGAAAAAGAGCTTCCGTAGCCGACAGCCCTACTTATACCAATACCAAATGTACAGTACAAATAATTATGACAAAAAAATTAAAAAATGGAAACATTTAAATTTAAACGTTAGAAAAAAAAAAAAAATAGATAACTAAATACACATATAGCTATGTCCTAACTAAGGGCTGGGGTTATTGTCTTTGACAATCTCTTCCACCCAACACACTG
Organism: Bactericera cockerelli; assembly: GCA_024516035.1. Taxonomy (NCBI): domain Eukaryota; kingdom Metazoa; phylum Arthropoda; class Insecta; order Hemiptera; family Triozidae; genus Bactericera; species Bactericera cockerelli. The sequence continues at coordinate 20,864,784 of CM044966.1, forward strand.
TATAATAATAATAACACTCTTTAGTGGAAAGCAGCCACCACACAAGGTTAATGCTTAAAGCATTTTCTACCACCTCACTCTCACAGACTTATTATCATGTGGTCACAAACTCAAATGAATGTGGAGAAATTCATACATTGGGAGGGATTCGAACCAACGGATCCCTACGCTACCTACCTGAATTACCAGACTAGCGCGTTTACCACTTGACTACCCGTGCACGGTTTATCCACACACGTTAAGATGAATAACACAAGAAAATTACAATTGAGCTGAAACTTGAATTTTATTTATTTTTAAATTTTCCTCTTAGTTTTTCCTCCTTATAAAATGTAACACCCGTCTAGCGCTGACAGTCGAAACAAAGATATACTTGTACTTGTACCTACCTGTGGTATTTACTTGTACTTGTACCTACCTGTGGTATTTACTTGTACTTGTACCTTCCTGTGATATTTACTTGTACTTGTACCTACCTCTGATATTTACTTGTACCTACCTGTGACATTTACTGAATTTATATTTTACCTATTCATACCTTGCTACATCGAAGTCGCGATTGGTCGAAAATACCGTTAACTCGAAAGAATTCTTCATCCTTTGTTGAATAAACACGATCCATGTCGCCTTCTATTTGAAACATGACTTGTTACTTATATCCTCCAAATTTGAGGCAGCGGGATTTTACTCAAAAAAAAAAAAAAAAAATTCTTACATAAATATACCATAATCCATTTATATTACCCTCTCTCCTTTTTTCTGTTTCAGAATGGCAGAAGTACAAGATGTCTTGTTCAGAAGTGAACTGACAATGAAGGCAGAAAAGGTTTGGAACAATAACAAAATATGTGACTGTGAGTTTCTTCTAAAAAACTCCAAATTTCATGTCAGCAGTCATCTCATCTACATGAGCAGTAGTATTCTGTATTCACAAGTAGAGACACATCATAAACACTGTGATGACAAAATACTAACAATGCCAGGTCTCATGTTTGATGAGAGCTTTGAAATCATACTTAAATACATGCATGGCATGGAATTGAATTTTTCAAGAATGCAGAAACCCATCATCTGTGAGGTTCTCCGGCTGTGCGAGACCTATGAGCTCTCTGATATCTTCACTGCCATCAAGTCATTCCTGTCTACACTTGACAATTTTGAGCTCGACTCGTTTTTTGTACTCATCAATACAGCCAAGAAATTCTTATTGAACGATCTGTACAAAAAGTTAATTATTTATGCTTACGAGAATTCAGAACAAGTGTTGAAGCACGAGAGTTTCAAGGATTTACAATACGAAGTTTTGAGTGAATTGATAAAGTCCAACCTGTTTTACGCTCCTGAAATTGACATCCTCAGGGGTGCTTTGGTTTGGCACAGTGAGAATCTGAACCAGTGTCCCAGGCGAGCTCTGGAAATGTTGGACGAGAGGATCAGCAGTGCACATGTTGCTGAGGAATCGGCTGATGGTTGTGACTCTCAGTCACATGCTGTCAGAAGTGAAAAAGTTTTCACAACTGATGCCAAGTCATGTGACAAGAAAGTGATTACGAAATTTAAGAAAATGGCGTTGAAGCAAACTGCTGGACCATCCAGTTGTGATTCGAATGAAAATAACCCGGATGTGGACAACATCATTCCTGATCAACTTGACAGCTGTGTGGAACTGGCAAAGACATTTTCAGATAATGTTTTGAAAAAACTGCTTTCATATATTCGCGTGAAAAATATTTCTGCTTTTGAGTACATGACTGCTTTTAAAACAGAACTGTTCCTTAAACACAGAGTGTTTTTGGAAGAAGACAAATATTTCTCCAACAGCTTAGAGCCAAGGAATAAATTCAAAGCAGAAACCAGAGATCAAAATGAAAGAAATGTTGAAATTCCTGTTGAAGTAGAGACCGGGAATCCAAATAAAGCAGAGATGAATAATCAAAATGAAGGAATTGTAAATAATCCAACTGTGGTTGAGTCTAAAAAGAAGTTGTTTACACAGTTCACCATTAAAATTCCAGATGGTTATTTTGGATTGAATGAGTCAGAAGAGGAGTGTCTCATAGGAGATATGAAATGGAAAGCATGCATGAGGAATGATGGTTTCTACAACTTTCACATGCACTTGAAATGTCTCTCCACCACGCAGCGTGACAGGGAGTGTACTGTTGAATGTCAATTCAAGTTTGTCCCACAACGTGGAGGTTATGACTCCTGGGTAGTACCACGAGACGGATCATACAGGAGAGTAACACTGACTCCTGCTGCTCCCTGTGTGGAGGTCTTTAGGTTCTGCTGGGAGGTCCTGGTGCACGGGAGCGGGGGCTGGGGCGCGTTGTGGTGGGAAGTATATGGATTACCTCAGTCAGATGCTTGGGTCTTCACAGTGGAAGTTTATTTCAAATCAATTGAAATCGAAACCAAGTAGGGATATAATACTGTGGATTTTCATTTTCAATGATTATGAACACCATTAAAAAAAAAAAACCAACCTCAGTAGCTTGATCGATAAGGCAGCGGACTTGGAACCTGGAGGTCGTAGTTTCAAGTCCCGGTTACAGTGTAGATATAGTCAAGCGAGTTTGAGTAATTGTGATATCACGAAAGTGATCAACACAAATATGATAACTTAGACACTATTAAAAATAATAATAACCAGATGCGGCCGATTGGACTTTTAACCAGGAGGTCGGTGGTTTGAGACCCTAGTCCGATTGAAAATTAACAGTCTAAGTTTGAGTAGTAATAATAAGAACACTTTTTTGTGAAATGTAACCAGGATAGGTTAATGCTCAAAGTATTTTCTACTACCTAACCTGCAGAGTCTTATTATTATGTGGTCACAAACTCAAATTAATGAGGAAAAATTCATGCACTGAATGGGATTCGAACCTACGGATCCCTACGCTACCTTTATTTATTTATTTAAACATAAGTACAACAAGTCTAAAAAAGGAACCACCCCGGAACTCTAAGTATATATTTCAACTCAGGGTGATTGACTTTTATTAATTGCCGATTTTTCCCACCAGGCGACAAGTATTTTATCCGTAGTTCGGGGTGGTCCCTATACAGGGCTTTTTGAAATTAAAAAACACAGTGTACAAAAACATTAAAAACATCTGAAACTCAAACAAGAAACATAAGGTTAGTGACATCATGTCACAATAGTAGCAACAAAACAACATTTCAAATAAACAACTAAAATATCTTAGAAAACTAGTAAGAACGTCCAGGCTTAAGTCAATTGAGTAAAGATAGCTTTATACATATACATGACTACACGTGATATCGACACACAGGCATGATAGTGTTGAGGTTAATGTTAGAATCTCACTAGATAATGTTATACATAAGTATAACAATCCGTAACGTTCTAATGAAACCTACCTTTCCATCCCGCCGTAAGTCAGAGATTAAACCCGGACGTCTTTAAAAGCCGCTCTTGGTCCTCTCTCTGTCTCATGACAAGGTTGGAAAATCTGGCAACCAGGTTCCATTCTTTTTCCCCTACTAGCATGGTTTTAACCATGTTTTCAGGTGAAAGGGTTTCACCTAGCTGTCCCTGTAGCTGAAACCTTTCAGTTGCCCATCTGACGCATTCAAAAACAGCATGTTGAGGGGTATCGTCGGGATTATCACAGAATAGGCATTTTGGGTCTCTTCTCCTCTTAAACCTAAACAAATAGGAACCAAAACAGCCGTGTCCTGTCAGAATTTGTGTCAAATGATAATCTGTTTGTCCATGTCTTCTGTTATACCAAGGTCTAATATCTGGAATAAGGGTTCTGGTCCATTGTCCCAGATCACTTATACACCATCTCTCCTGCCATTCGTCAATTATATTGTCTCTTATTTCTGATCTCTCTGAACTACTCTTTCCATAACCTTCACTTCTCTCTTTAGCCTTTAAATCAATAGGTATAGTTGACGCTACCACGCTGAGAGCAGGATTAGAGACTGTTCGATAAGATCGTGCTATTCTAATTAGCATTTTTCTCTGTGCTTTAATAAGAAAGTCTCTATACTTCTGAACTCTCAGACTCGGTGCCCAGATTGGGGCAGCATACAAAAGCACAGATTCAAATGATCCACTTAGGGTCTTTCTTTTCTTTTCGCCGGCACCACCAACGTTTGACATGATTCTTGCTAGACTTGTAGTAACTTTGTCTGCTTTGGCGCTAACATAATTCATGTGTGCACCAAAAGTTAAACGATAATCAAGAATCACGCCAAGGTACTTAATTTCCTTTTTAATAGGTACATTTTCTCCCATGACGCGTATGTCTAGTGACCTACATCTCTTTTTCCCCGACAAAAGTATAGCTTCAGTTTTATCAGGCGCGATTTCAAGAAGATTGGCCTGCATCCATTCCACGCTACCTGGATTACCAGACGAGCGCGTTAACCACTTGACCACTAGTGCAAGGTAGTGAAATAATCTCCAATATTACTAGTATATCCCTGATACTATCTACACAGTTGAAGTTTAATTCAAATATCTTTTTATAAAATATTGTAGATATTTTTTTTTCTTCAATGGGGTACCTATTTATTATTATTGTAACATCATTATTATATCTCTCAGACAGTGTGTCTGCAGGGTTGAAGTTTATTTAAAATCTTTTTAACTTGAGACAACGTAAGGATAAAATATTGAAGATATTGGATATTTCTTTAGCTGCTACATCTGTTTATATTTTATTATTTTATTCTTGTTTAAATATTTTTCAATTTTTATTTTTTATCATTACTTGTTTGTACATACATATGTCCTATTAATAAATAATTCAGTAATAATAAAATACTTAGTAATATTGATTTTCTTTGCTCAACATAGTTCTATCCCTATTATTATAATAACACTCTTTAGTGGAAGGAAACCACCAGGCGAGGTTAATGCTCAAAGCATTTTCTACCACCTAACCCTCAGAGTCTTATTATTATGTGGTTACAAACTCAAATTAATGAGGAAAAATTCATGCACTGGGTGGGATTCGAACCAACGGACCCCTACGCTACCTGGATTACCAGACTAGCGCGTTAACCACTTGACTACCAGTGCACTATATCATGATATCCTATATCATGATATAGGAAAGATTATCTATTCAATTGAAGTACATTGATCAATTCAATTCCAGTTTTATTGTGTTATTTTAACATAAGTACTATTCACAATTTAAAATATTACTTAAAACTAATTCCGGACTATAATATAGGTGTTACTTATTTTTTTCCTGATGAAGGGTCTATACCTACGCATTTCAAGTTTATTCAGTTCATACAAATTTTAAACCATTGAAGGGTTACATTTTCAATCTATTGAGATCTCAATAGAGTCCAAGTTAAAAAAAGTTATCATATTTGTGTTAATCACGATGTGATGTCACAATTAATCTAACTCACCTTTCTAAATTTATGCTTAACTTGGGACTCGAACCACCGACCTCCAGGTTACAAGTCCGCCGCCTTATCGATTGAGCTACCGAGGTCGGTTAATAAAGTCCAAGTTATTACAATACTAAAATATTAAATAAGTGTTCTTTATTATTATATTGCTCATTTTTAGGTTTAGGCAAAATACATATTTATAGTTTGTATGTATGATTATATTTTTTTTTCCATATTTCAACGTTTTCTTTTAAATTGTAATTATATTTGTAATATGTTCATAAATTTTGACGAAATTGAAATACAAAAAAAAAAAAAAAAAATGAACCCTAACCCAGTTGACCACGGTGACTACTCTGGTATATCACTTTCTCATAACTCCGCCACTGGTCGCTGCTCTAATTGAAACAGAGCTACTTATTTTTTCCTCGCGAGGTATGAATGGACCCCGAGCATCCAAGTACTACTGAGCCCAAAAAAATTGCGGCTCCACTGGAATTCAAACCCAGGTCCCTGTGAGTTCAGGTCTTCACCACGCACGCGCACCATCCACTCACACACGGACCAATGGCTGAAACTTTGGAATTTGGCTCTCGGGCACCGAAAACCAGTTTTAGAACTCAGAGGCCTTTGCAGGTGAGTTCGACTGCAAGAGGGGTTTTATCTAGCAGATTTTACGGAGCATTTTAAAATATTTATGTTGAATAAACGGGTAGTAGATAACCATGTTCTAATAATATCATCCAATCTTCGGTGGTACATTGTGTAAATATTACTTTGTCGCCTGGCAAGCATCACCGAGATGTCAGTTAAATAAATACCTATGTAAAAAAATTAAAAGGCTTTTTCTTCTTTTCATTTTTATCATTGAATTTTTTTTTTCGATCGAAAATTTTGGGTGATTCCATTACTTTCCTTTCTATAAAATAAGGAAAGTACTGTTCATGGGGGCCGTTTTGTTTTGTTTTGTTTTGTTTTGTTTTGTTTTTTTTTTTGACATTTTCATGTCTTTGCTCTGGCACATAACCAAAATTATGTAACGAACTTATGTAACGATATTGTGTAACGATATTATGTAACGATATTATGTAACGAAATATCGAATTGTAAAGGGAGAGAAGTCTTCTAATATCGGATATCGATATTATGGTTTCGATATTATCGATATACGTAATATCGATATTTTCGTTTCGATATTGCAACCCTAAGAGAAGAGGGAAAGTGTGTGTCATGCGCACAATACGAAATTTGGTCAGTTGGGTTTTGGACCTTGAATAGTAAAGATGAAAATGTCGACATGGTTGCAGACTCGTATGCAAGCGTTCTTTTAAACAAAAATTTAACATCGCTTTCAACTGCATAATCATACCAGTAATCACCGTGGCAGAGTGAGTTAGCGCGCTAGGCATTGTACGCATGGTGACCTGGGTTCGATTCCCAGCGGGGCAGGAATTTTTTTTTTTTTTTTTTTTTTAATTGAAGCAATGAATCTAAATCTTTATAGAGTCGTTAAAAAGTAATATTTAATGAGAGTAGTGAAAATTTGTGATCGTGAGAGGTAAGGGGCCCTCCGCACTCGGGTAAAAAATCGAAAAAGGGCCATAGGAGTGGGCCTTTTTTTTCAATTGAAACCCATCGAGTGGGGAATTGAGGGGAAATCATCGGTTGGGTGGAAGAGCTCACAATGTGAGAATCCTGCCGTTAAAGCCATAAAAAAAAATTCCTGCCCCGCTGGGAATCGAACCCAGGTCACCATGCGTACAATGCCTAGCGCGCTAACTCACTCTGCCACGGTGATTACTGGTATGATTATGCAGTTGAAAGCGATGTTAAATTTTTGTTTAAAAGAACGCTTGCATACGAGTCTGCAACCATGTCGACATTTTCATCTTTACTATTCAAGGTCCAAAACCCAACTGACCAAATTTCGTATTGTGCGCATGACACACACTTTCCCTCTTCTCTTAGGGTTGCAATATCGAAACGAAAATATCGATATTACGTATATCGATAATATCGAAACCATAATATCGATATCCGATATTAGAAGACTTCTCTCCCTTTACAATTCGATATTTCGTTACATAATATCGTTACATAATATCGTTACACAATATCGTTACATAAGTTCGTTACATAATTTTGGTTATGTGCCAGAGCAAAGACATGAAAATGTCAAAAAGAAATTGAATGAAAGAGCTCGATGAGTGAGTGACCCGCGAGTCTTTGATAAAATATTCTGGTGACCCGTTTTGGAGCTACACCGAGTAAATACATGAAATGGATGGGTGACAGAAAAACATTTTCGTTTTTTGACTTACAAATGACATTTTGTGTGTGCGTGTCTGTAGTCTTTTTTTTTTTTAAGTGGGGTTTAACGTCGCTTTCAACTGCCATGGTCATATCACGACGGGGGTTTTACCCTCCATTCGCAGGAAACTCACAAACCTGCTACTCACATTGACCTCACCCAGCCTGAGTGGGGCCGGGAAAAGCCAGCGTCACGAGAATTAGAATTTGAATGGTCACCCATCCAAGTCTTAACCTCGCTGGATGTCGCTTAACTTCGGTGTTCTGAAGGGAATCGGTGTATTCAACATGCCATCGACGCTGGCTTGTCTGTAGTCTTTGATAAAATACTAAGCTACCCATTGATGAATCTCGCGGGATATTTTTTTAGAGGGACTTTTGTGGGGGGAAAAAAACAGTAATATTGACGCCACCGAAACCTCCCTCGTGTCAGATCCTTTCATTTTCTGTTAACTGTTTATACTGATGCAGTAAATTCATTTCTTCTGGATCATCAGACTCAGAGCCATCCTGCCATCTATTCAAGATTCATCCCATAGGCTTTGTACCTCATCATCTGACAGTTGACATGACATCATTTCCTCAAAGCGGCTCCAGGCTACAATAAATAAACTTCAAAATCTTCAGATTGTTATCCAGCATATTTCAAGACACAAGTTCTCTCCACAACCACAGAGTAAGTGAATCTGTTCAGTTCACTGCAAGGGTGTAGGGTTGGGAATTTTGAATGAAAATTCTGATAAAGATAGATATATTTTTACTTAAGAAGACACCATTGCCAATTTTAGCAGCATACTAAGGGCCAGATTATGAAACAGGATAAGTTCATCTTTGTGAACACTATTCCTTAACTTTTACATTGACAACAACTGTAGATATCATAATTATGTAAACTGGGCTTTGTAGCTGTATATTACCTCTGTGGCAGAAGGGAGGTATTGGTGAAAATAATGAAACTGGATTAGTATATCTTTGCAGACAATATCCTTCAACTTTCACCTTGACAACTACTATAGGAAATTATATCTAAACCAGGCTTTGCAGCTGTATATTAACCCCCAATCAATACAGTTGTGAGAGATTTCTCTCACAACCGTATATGTTACCATGTACGGGATACGTTACAAAACCGATCCATACTGATCCCAAGAAAACAGAGGTTTATGGCCAAATTATGAAACATTACCATTAAATCATAGCAACCAAAAGCTTTAGAGGTCATATCTAACCTGGCCTATGTAGCTGTATAGTAGATCTAGTGGCAGAAAATCTTGTTTGAAAATACCTGACGGTCAGCTGATTTAAGTCTAGGGTTGGCTTAGATTTACTAAAGCTATCACATGAAATGGGCCAAAATTCTTACAATGTTTAATCCCATAAAGATATTATTTTGTTGCTTAGAACAAGCTGCTTAGAATTAATCAAGAACAACAAACAACATAAATCAAATTTTATTATACATTTTGAAACAGAAGAGTGCGAAACGGAACGGAACAGTCTTAATAAAATGCACTGTTTCTCTCAAAATGTAAACAAACCAAGGAACCGAGCCGGGGACTCGGTTCCTTTTGGTGAAACGGAATGTTCTAGCTTCTGATTGGTTCTCATTCTGCGTCTTTTTGATAATGGAATATTAAATGAGAGCGCCAAATTTTGAATCTGCATTTTAAATTTATTTTTGAAATGAGATGAGCTAAGAACCAATCAGAGAAGACCTACACAAATACAGCTGATTACAGGAATTTCACTTCTGTTGATCTCTAAAATGACCTTGTTATATTTTCATTATCTTCAACCAATCAAATAGCCCGATGTTCCGTTCCGTTTCACTCTGTTCCGGTTCAAATTTTATAATAAATTTCATCTATAGGTACAGTGTCTGTCATCAATAAGAAGGCACTCAAATTATTTACAGAACAGCCAATCTTTTAGTAAAATGCTGAAACCTCTATGTCATTTTAGGGGAAAACATTTTAGACTAGGTCTTACCCTGATTTGTTAAATAAATAGAAAACATAAATTTGTCATAAAATACTTTTAATATTAACTACTGTTTAGAAATATTAACAAACTCAGTAGTATCTTGATCAACAAGGTGGCAGACTTGTAACATGGAAGTTATTGGTTTAAGTCCCAGAATTTGAGTAGTTGTGTTATCACAAAAATGATTACACACAAATATGAAAACTTAAATTTAACTTACTTTCTAGAAAAAACTCAAACTTGTCATAAAATACTTGTCATAAAATGTTAACTACTGTTTAGAAATATTAACAAACTCAGTAGTATCTTGATCAACAAGGTGGTAGACTTGTAACATGGAAGTTGTTGGTTTAAGTCCCAGAGTTTTAGTAGTTGTGTTATCACAAAAATGATTACTCACAAATATGAAAACTTAAATTTAACTTACTTTCTAGAAATATATCACAGAGTCATTCTATTTATGATTCCAAAGTTCCCCCTGAGGCCACTCCTGGTAGTGAGGAAAGATCAAAACCCAAAGAAAAATAATAAAATATTATTTAACATTTTCAACACATATCATTAGACAATAAAAAATCTCCTCCAATGATTTTCCATTGATTAGTACCCTAAAAAAAATCCAACCTTAACCATAAGGTTGAACAACGTTGACCCTGCTCAAGTGGGATAAGACAGAGTAAAAGAAGAGTACCCTAAATAGGGAAAAATGTTTCCCACTGGATAAATATTGGTACACATGTTTAAGTGTGTAATAAGTTGACACCTAAACAGTAAGTGCTTGAGACCTAACTTATTGCACAAAGGTCTGTCCTCTATTGGAGATGTTATACAGCAGGTTTTGATAATATTTTTACCAGAGGATTGACTTTTTCATTTCCAATTTGCTCCGCGATTCTTCTCCCTAATATAAATCTATAGAGTGAATTACCACCTTCTGTACATTACATACTGATATCCAACTCCCTTGGATTTTTCTACCACTTGACTACCAGTGTATAGTTTATCTATTGAAACTCTGGTTACTATTGCTGAATCCTTTGCATCTCACTTCCTCAGCACATACACTCACAACTCCCCACCTGACCCAGACTATTGCTGAATCCTTTGCATCTCACTTCCTCAGCACATACAGTCACAACTCCCCACCTGACACAGACTATTGCTGAATCCTTTGCATCTCACTTCCTCAGCACATACAGTCACAACTCCCCACCTGAGACAGACTATTGCTGAATCCTTTGCATCTCACTTCCTCAGCACATACAGTCACAACTCCCCACCTGAGACAGACTATTGCTTAATCCTTTGCATCTCACTTCCTCAGCACCTACACTCACAACTCCCCACCTGACCCACTTGAAACAGACTATTGCTGAATCTTTAACTTGCATACTAGACGATTTGGCTTTTGTTTTTCTGTCTGTCGATTTCGCGATTGCTCTCGATTGGATTCTTCAAAATTGTTGAAATTTTGTAAACATGTTCATCGGGGTCCCAGAATTTTACCTCTTAATTTTGGGCCAATATTATGTACCTAGGCTAGGTCACTCAGGGCCAAATGGGGGCCGTTTTAGTGAAAATTAAAAATGAAGTTTCAATAATTTTTTTTTTTTTTTTCTAGGCTCTTGAAGTTTTGTAGGATCGTTGAGAAAATATATTTGTGTTTAGTAGGGAAATTATGTGATTGTAAAACCTAAAATTGTGATAAAAATGGGCCGGTTGTAATTTTTAAATATAAACCCAGAGTGGAGTATTCTTGAAATGTCTCGATGTCCTCATGCTTTATATAATATTTGTAATTCGATTAGAGAATCTTTGTGAAGTTTACAGTGTTCGCAGAACTACTAGTAAGAAATAATCCATGTATACCCGGTGTCCCCTCAAAGTTGGACACCTCAAATTTCTCAGCCCCCTGAAAGAGTTTTTGAAAAAATAAAAATTCTAGGGTACATGTCCTAATTATGCGGTTTAAGTCATGAATTTTTTTTTATACAGGGTGGTTTTTTTCGACCAATTTCTTTTCTAAATCTCGAATAACTCAAGTTCGTTTAACTCTTTCTATAACAAGAATAGAAAGTGAATAGAAACAGCCTCCGTGGCGTAATGGTTGTGACTACTGCCCGTAGTCCAGAGTTCCCGAGTTCAACTCCCGGTTGGTTCAGACTTTTCGACGAAAATTCTGTTCCATCCAAACACGTGAGGCTGTCATTTCCGGCCCTACCCAGGCTGGGTGAGGTTAAAGTGGGTAGCTGGTACGATTCCCAGCGAATGGAGGGTAAAACCCCCGTCCTGACTATCTCAGTCAGGACGTTAAAACCAAATAGAATCAACTGGTCACAATAGATCTAATTAGGTCGCAGTGTTAATTGTAAGGGTTTCACTGAAATAACCCTGCAACCAGGTCAGATAATAATAAATAGAAAGTGTTTGTGTAATAAATACACGCACTTTCAATTGGCATCAAAGAAAAAAAAAAAAATATACAGGTTGGTTCACAAGTGAAATAATGACTTGATTTTTTTTAAAAAAACCAATTTTTTTTAAATTTTTTATTTGGGATTAATAATTTTCGCCTAATTTTACACATTTTTTTTAGTCATCGAAAAACAAACCAAAAAGAAGCCTCGTTCAGAAGGAACCACTTCAGAGCATCAGGGTGAAAAGCTAATAAAGCAGAAGATGCCAAACAACCTCAACTATACTCTCTTGTAGAGATAGTTCAGAGGTGGCATTCGAAACCCCAACTGCTTCTCAAAGCTTTATGAACGCCCTGAAGTCTTTGAAAGTGTGAGTAATTCTGTAGAACTTCCCAAATGAGTCCCTGCCACAGGCTGTCTGAGCATGGGGGAATCCTTACTGGATTTTTAACAGGCCACTGTAGCCTCTACTACCGTCTAACCAAACAGACATCGCTCAAGACCCAAAATGCAGTCTCTATAGAGAGGCCACAGAGACAGACAGCAAAACACATTCTTTGTGAATGTGGAGCAGCCTCTCACGCTCGACTGAAAAAATTCTCAAGGATGATTTTTTTTTCTTAATAAATAACTTTTTTATTTACAAAACATAACAATCAACGAAATATAAAAATGAAATCTGATAGTGAATATAAAAATATCATAAAATTTCTTCTATTAGCTATTTTAATTATTAAATTAAAAAGTGTGATGTCGAGCCCACTGTGTCATACCTAGTTAATGGCATGTGTTGATTGAAAAACCTAAAGAAGTTACCGAAATCAGTCCTAAAAGAATCTTAAGCTACATGAATAGTTTTGATCTCTTTTAGAATTACAGGGGCATGTCACAAAAGATCTATTTAAGGTCGCAGTGACAAAGAGCTTTCGTAGCCGACAGCCCTACTTACCTATACCAATACCAAATGTACAGTACAAATAATTATAACAAAAATTTAAAAAAATGTAAACAATTAAACTTTAGAAAGAAAAAAAAAAATAGATAACTAAATACACATATAATTATAATTATGTCCTAACTAAGGGCTGGGGTTATTGTCTATGACAATCTCTTCCCCCCAACACATAGTATAATAATAATAACACTCTTTAGTGGAAGGCAGCCACCACACAGAGTTAATGCTTAAAGCATTTTCTACCACCTCACTCTCAGAGATTTATTATAATGTGGTCACAAACTCAAATGAATGTGGAGAAATTCATACACTGGGAGGGATTCGAACCAACGGATCCCTACGCTACCTACCTGAATTACAAGACTAGCGCGTTAACAACATGACCACCCGTGCACGGTTTATCCACACACGTTAAGATGAATAACACAAGAAAATTACAATTGAGCTGAAACTTGTTTGAATTTTATTTATTTTTAAATTTTCCTCTTAGTTTTTCCTCCTTATAAAATGAAACACCCGTCTAGCGCTGACAGTCTAAACAATGATATACTTGTACTTGTACCTACCTGTGGTATTTACTTGTACCTGTACCTGTGATATTAACTTGTACTTGTACCTACCTGTGGTATTTACTTGTACCTGTACCTTCCTGTGATATTTACTTGTACTTGTACCTACCTGTGATATTTACTTGTATTTGTACCTACCTATGATATCTACTTGTACTTGTACCTACCTCTGATATTTACTTGTACTTGTACCTACCTGTGACATTTACTGAATTTATATTTTACCTATTCATACCTCGCTACATCGAAGTCGCGATTGGTCGAAAATACCGTTAACTCGAAAGAATTCTTCATCCTTTGTTGAATGAACACAATCCATGTCGCCTCCTATTTGAAACATGACTTGTTACTTATATCCTCCAAATTTGAGGCAGCAGGATTTTACTCAAAAAAAAAAAAAAAAAAAAATCTCACATAAATATACCATAATCCATTTATATTACCCTCTCTCCTTTTTTCTGTTTCAGAATGGCAGAAGTACAAGATGTCTTGTTCAGAAGCGAACTGACAATGAAGGCAGAAAAGGTGTGGAACAATAACAAAATATGTGACTGTGAGTTTCTTCTAAAAAACTCCAAATTTCATGTCAGCAGTCATCTCATCTACATGAGCAGTAGTATTCTGTATTCTCAAGTAGAGACACATCATGAACACTGTGATGACAAAATACTAACAATGCCAGGTCTCATGTTTGATGAGAGCTTTGAAATCATACTAAAATACATGCACGGCATGGAATTGAATTTTTCAAGAATGCAGAAACCCATCATCTGTGAGGTTCTCCGGCTGTGCGAGACCTATGAGCTCTCTGATATCTTCACTGCCATCAAGTCATTCCTGTCTACACTTGACAATTTTGAGCTCGACTCGTTTTTTGTACTCATCAATACAGCCAAGAAATTTTTATTGAACGATCTGTACAAAAAGTTAATTATTTATGCTTACGAGAATTCAGAACAAGTGTTGAAGCACGAGAGTTTCAAGGATTTGCAATACGAAGTTTTGAGTGAATTGCTCAAGTCCAACCTGTTTTACACTCCTGAAATTGACATCCTCAGGGGTGCTTTGGTTTGGCACAGTGAGAATCTGAACCAGTGTCCCCGGCGAGCTCTGGAAATGTTGGACGAGAAGATCAGCAGTGCACATGTTGCTGAGGAATCGGCTGATGGTTGTGACTCTCAGTCACATGCTGCCAGAAGTGAAAAAGTTTTCACAACTGATGCCAAGTCATGTGACAAGAAAGTGATTACGAAATTTAAGAAAACGGCGTTGAAGCAAACTGCTGGACCATCCAGTTGTGATTCGAATGAAAATAACCCGAATGTGGACAACATCATTCCTGATCAGCTTGACAGCTGTGTGGAACTGGCAAAGACATTTTCAGATAATGTTTTGAAAAAACCCTTGCTTTCATATATTCGCGTGAAAAATATTTCTGCTTTTGAGTACATGACTGCTTTTAAAACAGAACCGTTCCTTAAACACAGAGTGTTTTTGGAAGAAGACAAATATTTCTCCAAGAGCTTAGAGCCAAGGAATAAATTCAAAGCAGAAACCAGAGATCAAACTGAAAGAAATGTTGAAAATCCTGTTGATGTAGAGACCGGGAATCCAAATAGAGCAGAGATCAATAATCAAAATGAAGGAATTGTTCATAATCCAACTGTGGTTGAGTCTAGAAAGAAGTTGTTAACACATGTTACAAATAAGTTCACCATTAAAATTCCATATTCATATAGTTGCAATAAATTGTATGAGTCAGAAGAGGAGTGTCTCATAGGAGATATGAAATGGAAAGCATGTATGAGGGATGATAACTACAACTTGCACATGTACTTGAAATGTCTCTCCACCACGCAGCGTGACTGGGAGTGTATTGTTGAATGTCAATTCAAGTTTGTCCCACTAATATGGGGAGGTTATGACTCCTGGGTAGTACCACGAGACGGATCATACAGGAGAGTAACACTGACTCCTGCTGCTCCCTGTGTGGAGGTCTGTGAGTTCTACTACCCGAGGGACCCGGTGCACGGGAGCGGGGGCCAGGAGCTGTGGTGGCAAGTATATGGATTATATCAGTCAGATGCTCGTGTCTACACAGTGGAAGTTTATTTCAAATCAATTGAAATCGAAACCAAGTAGGGATATAAAATTGTGAATTTTCATTTTTAATGATTATGAACACTATTAATAATAAAAATAACCGGCCTCAGTAGCTTGATCTATAAGGCAGTGGACTTCGACCCGGTTTCAGCGTAGATTTAGTCAAGCGAATTTGAGTAATAATTGTGATATCACGAAATTGATCAACACAAATATGATAACTTAGACACTATTAAAAATAATAATAACCAGATGCGGCCGATTGGACTTTTAACCAGGAGGTCGGTGGTTTGAGACCTTAGTCCGATTGAAAATTAACAGTGTAAGTTTGAGTAATAATAATAATAAAAACACTTTTTTTGTGAAATGTAACCAGGAGAGGTTAATGCTCAAAGCATTTTCTACTACCTAACCTGCAGAGTCTTATTATTATGTAGTCACAAACTCAAATTAATGAGGAAAAATTGGTGCTCTGAATGGTATTTGAACCTACGGATCCCTACGCTACCTGGATTAGCAGACTAGCGCATTAACCACTTGACTACCAGTGCAGGGTAGTGAAATAATCTACAATATTACTAGTACATCCCTGATACTGTCTACACAGTTGAAGTTTATTTCAAATATCTTTTTATAAAAATATTATAGATATATTTTTTCAATGGGGTTCCTATTTATTATTATATCTCTCAGACAGTGTGTCTGCAGGGTTGAAGTTTATTTAAAATCTTTTTAATTTGAGACAACGTAAGGATAAAATACTGAAGAAATTCGATATTTCTTTAGTCACTACATCTGTTTATATTTTATAATTTTTCCTTGTTTAAATTTTTCTCAATTTATTTTTCATCATTACTTATTCGTACATACATAAGTCCTATTAATAAATAATTCAATAATAATAAAATACTTGGTAATATTGATTTTCTTTGCTCATCATAGTTATGTCCCTATCATGATATAGGAAAGATTCTCTACTCAATTGAAGTACATTAATCAATTCAATTCCAATTTTATTGTGTTAATTTAACATCAATACTTTTCAAAATTTAAAATATTACTTAAAACTAATTCCGGACTATAATATAGGTGTTACTTATTTTTTTCCTGATGAAGGGTCTATAACTATACGCATTTCAAGTTTATTCAGTTCATACAAATTTTAAACCATTGAAGGGTTACATTTTCAATCTATTGAGATCTCAATAGAGTCCAAGTTAAAAAAAAGTTATCATATTTGTGTTAATCACGATGTGATGTCACAATTAATCTAACTCACCTTACTAAATTTCTGCTTAACTTGGGACTCGAACCACCGACCTTCATGTTACAAGTCCGCCGCCTTATCGATTGAGCTACCGAGGTCGGTTAATAAAGTCCAAGTTATTACAATACTAAATTATTAAATAAGTGTCTTTATTATTATATTGCTCATTTTTAGGTTTAGGCAAAATACATATTTATAGTTTGTATGTATGATTATATTTTTTTTCTCCATATTTCAACGTTTTCTTTTAAATTGTAATTATATTTGTAATATGTTCACAAATTTTGACGAAATTGAAATACAAAAAAAAAAAAAAAAATGAACCCTAACCCAGTTGACCACGGTGACTACTCTGGTATATCACTTTCTCATAACTCCGCCACTGGTCGCTGCTCTAATAGAAACAGCTACTTATTTTTTCCTCGCGAGGTATGAATGGACCCCGAGCATCCAAGTACTACTGAGCCCAAAAGATTTGCGGCTCCACTGGAATTCAAACCCAGGTCCTTGTGAGTTCAGGTCTTCACCACGCACGCGCACACTCACACACGGACCAATGGCTGAAACTTTGGAATTTGGCTCTCGGGCACCGAAAACCAGTTTTAGAACTCAGAGGCCTTTGCAGGTGAGTTCGGGTGCAAGAGGGGTTTTATCTAGCAGATTTTAAGGAGCATTTTAAAATATTTGTGTTGAATAAACGGGTAGTAGATAACCATGTTCTAATAATATCATCCAATCTTCGGTGGTACATTGTGTAAATATTACTGTGTCGCCTGGCAAGCATCACCAAGATGTCAGTTACATAAATACCTATGTAAAAAAATTAAAAGGCTTTTTATTCTTTTCATTTTCATCATTGAATTTTTTTTCGATGGTCATTTAAATGACCAATGAAAATTTTGGGTGATTCCATTACTTTCCTTTCTATAGAATAAGGAAAGTATATATTGTCCATGGGGGCCGTTTTGTTTTTTTTTTTTTTTTGAAGCAAATGAATCTAAAAATTTAGAGTCGTTAAAAAGCAATATTTAATGAAAGAAGTGAAATTTTGTGATCGTGAGAGCCAAGGGGCCCTCCGCACTCGGGTAACGAGAAAGGGCCGTAAAAGTGGGCCTTTTTTAAATTGAAACCCATCGAGTGGGGAATTGAGGGGAAATCATCGGTTGGGTGGAAGAGCTCACAATGTGAGAATCCTGCCGTTAAAGCCATAAAAAAAAGAAATTGAATGAAAGAGCTCGATGAGTGAGTGACCCGCGAGTCTTTGATAAAATATTCTGGTGACCCGTTTTGGAGCTACACCGAGTATGTACATGAAATGGATGGGTGACAGAAAAACATTTTCGTTTCGACTTACAAATGACATTTTGTGTGTGCGTATCTGTAGTCTTTGATAAAATACTAAGCTACCCATTGATGAATCTCGCGGGATATTTTTTTAGAGGGACTTTTGTGGGGGGAAAAAACAGTAATATTGACGCCACGCCACCGAAACCTCCCTCGTATCAGTTCCTCTCATTTCTTCTGTAATCTATACTCAAGTTTCATCTCAAGTTTGATAAAATATTCTGGTCACCCGTTTTGGAGCTACACCGAGTATATACAGGAAATGGATGGGTGACAGAAAAACATTTTCGTTTTTCGACTATCAAATGACATAGGGCGGAATTAATAGACAACATCAATAACTTAAGTCGTTGGTAAGTGTCGGTTTTCCCTATCTTACACAGTACGCAATCCTTGACTTAGCGCCACAGAGGTATTACAAAAACGTCTATTAATTCCGCCCATAATGTGTGTGTGTAGTCTTTGATAAAATACTAAGGGCGAAATTAATAGACAAATTCTATATCACAAGTCACTGCTAAGCGTCGGTTTTCCCTATACTACACAGTACGCAATCCGTGACTTAGCGTCACAGAGTTATTACAAAAACGTCTATTAATTCCGCTCTAAGCTACCCATAGATGAATCTGGCGGGATATTTTTTAGAGGGACTTTTGTGGGGGAAAAAACAGTAATAGCCACCGAAACCTCCCTCGTGTCAGTTCCTTTCATTTCTTCTGAGTTTCTGACTATCATGTAGAGTTGCCGCGATTAGTTCAAATCTCGATAATCGATTATCGATTAATCGGACTCGTTGGTAATCGATTAATCGACACTCAAATAATCGATTAATCGATTATTTGACGATTATCTGAAATTAACCAAAAATTGACTTTGACTAATTTTTACTTTTTTTTTTGTCGCGACGACATATTATTTTTATTTCATATTATCATTTCTCATATCTTTTCCTTTAATTAGATACTAATTGAGCCAATTTTGACCTCTACTGGATCTATAGTGCCCACTCTGAAAAAAAAAAAAAATACCAATTTTTTCACCTAACTAGATTTTATTAATATTTTTTTTTCTTTTTATATAGTTTGTCACGACGGCATATATTTTATCAATTTAAAAAACAAGTTGTCATAGTTTGACATGTTGAATGTCACAGGTTGAATAAAAAAAAAACGACACCTGGCAATGCCAGTGTTGCCAGAAAAAATTAAAAAAAATCCCCCAATTTTTACTTTTTTTTCCCCAATCCCAAGGTGCTTGCTAGATCTAGATAACTATAAGTACTATATTAACTAGATAGTAGATAGTCCAAAATAATCGATTAATCGACATGAAAATAATCGATTAATCGATTATCTGACTAGTCACTAATCGTTAATCGATTATCAAATAATCGATTATTAATAATCGATTAGTTCGATTAATCGCGCAACTCTACTATCATGACTATCATCCACTGAGATCGTCAGTGCCATTATCAGTCATTATCTATTATTCTATTCAAGTTTCGTCTCATACGGTTCGTACCTTATCGTCTGACAGTTGACTTGACATTATTTCATTAAGCGGCTCCAGGCTACAATAAATTAACTTCATAATCTTCAGATTGTTATCCAGCATATTTCAAGACACAAGTTCTCTCCACAACCACAGGGTAAGTGAATCTGTTCAGTACACTGCAAGGGTTTAGGGTTGGGAACTTGAGTGAAAATTCTGATAAAGATAGATGTATTTGTATTTTAGAAGACACCTTTGCCAATTTTAGCAGAATACTAAGGGCCGGATTATGAAACAGGTTGAGTCCATCTTCATGGACACTATTCCTTAACTTTTACATTGTCAACAACTGTAGATATCATAATTAAACTGGGCTTTGTAGCTGTACCTATATTACCTCTGTGGCAAAAGGGAGGTATTGGTGAAAATAATGAAACAGGATTAGTATATATTTGCAGACAATATCCCTCAACATTCACCTTGACAACTACTGTAGGAGATCATATCCAAACCAGGCTTTGTAGCTGTATATTGACCCACAATCAGTACAGTTGTGAGAGATTTCTCTCAGAACCGTAATGTTACTGTGTACTTAATACGTTTTTTTAGTAAAATGCTGAAACCTCTATGTCATTATAGGGGAAAACATTTTAGAATATGTCTTACCTTGATTTGTTAAATAAATAATAAAGAACTCAAACTTGTCAAAAAATACTTTTAATGTTAACTACTGTTTAGAAATATTAACATATTCAGTAGTATCTTGATCAACAAAGTGGCAGACTTGTAACATGAAAGTTGTTGGTTTAAGTCCCAGAGTTTGAGTAGTTGTGTTATCACAAAAATGATTACACACAGATATGAAAACTTAAATTTAACTTACTTTCTAGAAATATATCACAGAGTCGTTCCATTTATGATTCCAAAGTTCCCACTGAGGCCACTCCTGGTAGTGAGGAGAGATCAAAACCCCGAGAAAAATAATAAAATATTATTTAACATTTTCAACACATATCATTAGACAATAAAAAATCTCCTTCAATGATTATCCATTGGTTAGAGTACACTAAAAAAAAACCAACCTTAACCATGAGGTTGAACAATGTTGACCCTGCTCAAGCGAGATAAGACAGAGTAAAAGAAGAGTACCCTAAATATAGAGAAAAATGTTTCCCCCTGGATAAATATTGGTACACATGTTTAAGTGTGTAATAAGTAGACACGTAAAAAGCAAGTGCTTGAGACCTGAATTATTGCACAAAGGTCTGGCCTATATTAGAGATGTTATACAGCAGGTTTTGATAATCTTTTTACCAAAGGATTGTCTTCTTCATTTCCAAATTGCTCCGCGATTCACTCATCTCCCTGAGATAAATCTATAGAGATAAAATCTAAAGAGTGAATTACAGTGATCTTTGCTTATAACGCCAGATATAACAGCCTGCTGTTCATTACATACATACTGATATCCAACTCCCTTGGATTTTTCTATTACTTGACCACCAGTGTTGTAGTTTATCTATTGAAACTCCGGTTACTGCAACAAATTCATATATGGCAACCAAAATTCAATGTTTTTTTTTTTTTGAAGTGACTTTGAAGAGTGATAAAGGTTTCAGAACCCCAAACAGAACATGATGAAATCCTTGTAATTTAGAAGATCACTACAATGTGATGTCACAAATCTGCTTTTACATATCCACTTTTATCCTATTCGGCAACTTTAAAATGTTTTTTTTTGTCTTTTGTGTTCATTTTTTGTTGTGTTGTTGACAGTGATGACTTCTTTTGGTGTATAGCGTACAACATCAGTTATTCAATATTTCTTTTCCATGTGCAAATGACCCAAAAACGCAAAAAAAAAAAAAAAGCAATATTTGCTTTATGCATATGACCCTACCACAGACTATTGCTGAATCCTTTGCATCTCACTACCTCAGCACCTACAGTCACAACTCCCCACCTGACCCAGACTATTGCTGAATCCTTTGCATCTCACTTCCTCAGCACCTACAATCACTACTCTCCACCTTGACCCAGATTATTGCTGAATCGTTTACACTTTACTTCCTCAGCACCTACATTCACAACTCCCCACCTGACCCAGATTATTGCTGAATCCTTTGCATCTCACTTCCTCAGCACCTACAATCACTACTCTCCACCTTGACCCAGATTATTGCTGAATCCATTGCATCTCACTTCCTCAGCACCTACACTCACAACTCCCCACCTTGACCCAGATTATTGCTGAATCCTTTGCATCTCACTTCCTCAGCACCTACACTCACAACTCCCCACCTGACCCACTTGAGACAGACTATTGCTGAATTTTTAACTTGCATACTAGACGATTTGGCTTTTGTTTTTCTGTCTGTCGATTCCGCGATTAATCTCGATTGGATTCTTCAAAATTATTGAAATTTAGTATTCAAAGTTCATTGGGGTCCCAGAATTTTACCTCTTAATTTTGGGCCAATATTATTTACCTAGGTCACTCACGGCCAAATGGGGGCCGTTTTAGTGAAAATTAAAAATGAAGTTTCCATAATTTTTTTTTTTTTTTTAATTCTAGGCTCTTGAAGTTTTGTAGGATCATTGAGAAAATATATTTGTGTTTAGTAGTGAAATTATGTGATCGTAAAAGCTAAAATTGTGATAAAAATTGAAAAAGGGCCGGTTGAAATTTTTAAGTATAAACCCATTGAGTGGAGTATTTTTGAAAGGTCTGGATGTCCTCATGTTTTTTTTTTTTTTTTTTTTTTTTTTTTTTTTTAAGTGGGGTTTAACGTCGCTTTCAACAGCCATGGTCATATCCCGACGGGGGTTTTACCCTCCATTCGCAGGAAACTCACAAACCTGCTACTCACATTGACCTCACCCAGCCTGAGTGGGGCCGGGAAAAGCCAGCGTCACGAGAATTAGAATTTGAAATGTCACCCATCCAAGTCTTAACCTCGCTGGATGTCGCCTAACTTCGGTGTTCTGAAGGGAACCGGTGTATTCAACATGCCATCGACGCTGGCTGTCCTCATGTTTAATATAATATTTATAGTTCGATTAGAGAATCTTTGTGAGCTTTACAGTTCGCAGAACTACTAGTAAGAAATAATCCATGTATACAGGGTGTCCCACCAAAGTTGGACACCTCAAATTACTCAGGCCCTGAAAGAGTTTTTGAAAAAATAAAAATTCTAGGGTACATGTCCTAATATTATGCGGTTTCAGTCATGAATTTTTTTTTATACAGGGTGGTTTTTTTCGACCAATTTCTTTTCTAAATCTCGAATAACTCAAGTTCGTTTAATTTTGCTTCTCAAAGCTTTATGAACGCCCTGAAGTCTTTGAAAGTTTGAGTAATTCTGTAGAACTTTAACAGGCCACTGTAGCCTCTACTACCGTCTAACCAAATAGACATCGCTCAAGACCCAAAATGCAGTCTCTGTAAAGAGGCCACAGAGACAGACAGCAAAACATTTTCTTTGTGAATGTGGAGCAGCCTCTCAAGCTCGATAGAAACACTTCACAAGGCTGAATTTTTTTTTCTCAATAATTACTTTTTTATTTACAAAACATAACAATCAACAATCAACGAAATATAAAAATGAAATCAGATAGTGAATGTAAAAATATCATAAAATTTCGTCAATTAGCTATTTTAATTATTAAATTAAAAAGTGTGATGTCTAGCCCACTGTGTCATACCTAGTTAATGACATGTGTTGAAGTTACCGAAATCAGTCCTAAAAGAATCTTAAGCTACATGAATAGTTTTGATCTCTTTTAGAATTACAGGGGCATGTCACAAAAGATCTATTTAAGGTCGCAGTGACAAAGAGCTTTCGTAGCCGACAGCCCTACTTATACCAATACCAAGTGTACGGTACAAATAATAATGACAAAATTTTTAAAAAATGGAAACAATTAAACGTTAGAAAGGAAAAAAAATAGATAAATGAATACACATAATTATAATTATGTCCTAGCTAAGGGCTGGGGTTATTGTCTATGACAATCTCTTCCCCCCAACACATAGTATAATAATAATAACACTCTTTAGTGGAAGGCACCCACCACACAAAGTTAATGCTTAAAGCATTTTCTACCACCTCACCTCAGAGATTTATTATAATGTGGTCACAAACTCAAATGAATGTGGAGAAATTCATACACTGGGAGGGATTCGAACCAACGGATCCCTACGCTACCTACCTGAATTACAAGACAAGCGCGTTAACAACATGACCACCCGTGCACGGTTTATCCACACACGTTAAGATGAATAACACAAGAAAATTACAATTGAGCTGAAACTTGTTTGAATTTTATTTATTTTTAAATTTTCCTCTTAGTTTTTCCTCCTTATAAAATGAAACACCCGTCTAGCGCTGACAGTCTAAACAAAGATCTACTTGTACTTGTACCTACCTGTGATATTTACTTGTACCAAGTACCTACCTGTGCTATTTACTTGTACTTGTACCTAGCTGTGATATTTACTTGTACTTGTACACATACCTTTGATATTTACTTGTACATGTACTAACCTGTGATATTTATTGAATTTTTATTTTACCTATTCATACCTCGCTACATCGAAGTCGCGATTGGTCGAAAATCCCGTTAATTCGAAAGAATTCTCCATCCTTTGTTGAATAAACACTGTCCATGTCACCTCCTTTTTGAAACTTGACTTGACACTTCTATCCTCTGAATTTTGAGGCATCTTGATTTTACTCGAAAAAAAAAATTCTTACATAAATATACCATAATCCATTTATATTACCCTCTCTCCTTTTTTCTGTTTCAGAATGGCAGAAGTACAAGATGTCTTGTTCAGAAGTGAACTGACAATGAAGGCAGAAAAGGTTTGGAACAATAACAAAATATGTGACTGTGAGTTTCTTCTAAAAAACTCCAAATTTCATGTCAGCAGTCATCTCATCTACATGAGCAGTAGTATTCTGTATTCACAAGTAGAGACACATCATGAACACTGTGATGACAAAATACTAACAATGCCAGGTCTCATGTTTGATGAGAGCTTTGAAATCATACTTAAATACATGCATGGCATGGAATTGAATTTTTCAAGAATGCAGAAACCCATCATCTGTGAGGTTCTCCGGCTGTGCGAGACCTATGAGCTCTCTGATATCTTCACTGCCATCAAGTCATTCCTGTCTACACTTGACAATTTTGAGCTCGACTCGTTTTTTGTACTCATCAATACAGCCAAGAAATTCTTATTGAACGATCTGTACAAAAAGTTAATTATTTATGCTTACGAGAATTCAGAACAAGTGTTGAAGCACGAGAGTTTCAAGGATTTGCAATACGAAGTTTTGAGTGAATTGCTCAAGTCCAACCTGTTTTACGCTCCTGAAATTGACATCCTCAGGGGTGCTTTGGTTTGGCACAGTGAGAATCTGAACCAATGTCCCAGGCGAGCTCTGGAAATGTTGGACGAGAAGATCAGCAGTGCATATGTTGCTGAGGAATCGGCTGATGGTTGTGACTCTCAGTCACATGCTGCCAGAAGTGAAAAAGTTTTCCCAACTGATGCCAAGTCATGTGACAAGAAAGTGATTACGAAATTTAAGAAAATGGCGTTGAAGCAAACTGCTGGACCATCCAGTTGTGATTCGAATGAAAATAACCCGGATGTGGACAACATCATTCCTGATCAACTTGACAGCTGTGTGGAACTGGCAAAGACATTTTCAGATAACGTTTTGAAAAAACTGCTTTCACATATTCGCATGAAACATATTTCAATTTTTGAGTACATGCCTGCTTTTAAAACAGAATTGTTTCAAAAACACAGATTATTTTTGGAAGATGACAAATATTTTTCGAAGAACATAGAGCCTAGAAATCAATTCAAAGCAGAAACCAGAGATCAAAATGAAAGAATTGTTGAAATTCCTGTTGAAGTAGAGACCGGGAATCCAAATAGAGCAGAGATCAATAATCAAAATGAAGGAATTGTTAATAATCCAACTGTGGTTGAGTCTAGAAAGGAGTTGTTCACACATGTCACAAAGAAATTCATCATTAAACGTCCACATAGTTCCTCTGAATTGCATGAGTCAGAAGAGGAGTGTCTCATAGGAGATATGAAATGGAAAGCATGCATGAGGGTTGATTCTGGTAACAACATTCACATGCACTTGAAATGTCTCTCCACCACGCAGCGTGACTGGAAGTGTACTGTTGAATGTCAATTCAAGTTTGTCCCACTATGTGAGGGTTATGACTCCTGGGTAGTACCACGAGACGGATCATACAGGAGAGTAACACTGACTCCTGCTGCTCCCTGTGTGGAGGTCTGTGAGTTCTACTACCCGAGGGTCCTGGTGCACAGGAGCGGGGGCCACAGGGGGTCGTGGTGGGTGGATGTATATAGATTACGTCAGTCACATGCTTGGGTCTTCACAGTGGAAGTTCATTTCAAATCAATTGAAATCGAAACCAAGTAGGGATATAAAATTGTGAATTTTCATTTTTAATGATTATGAACACTATTAATAATAAAAATAACCGACCTCAGTAGCTTGATCGATAAGGCAGCGGACTTGGAACCTGGAGGTCGTAGTTTCAAGTCCCGGTTACAGTGTAGATATAGTCAAGCGAGTTTGAGTAATTGTGATATCACGAAAGTGATTGACACAAATATGATAACTTTTTTACTTTTTACATTCTTTCATTTTTCCCTCTCCTCTTCAATTTAATTTTTAACCTTTTCTTTTCAACAATATTTTAGTTTTAGTAGAGCTATTTTTAGTGATTGTGATATCACGAAACTGATGAACACAAATATGATAACTTAGACACTATTAAAAATAATAATAACCAGATGCGGCCGATTGGACTTTTAACCAGGAGGTCGGTGGTTTGAGACCTTAGTCCGATTGAAAATTAACAGTGTAAGTTTGAGTAATAATAATAATAATAACACTTTTTTTGTGAAATGTAACCAGGAGAGGTTAATGCTCAAAGCATTTTCTACTACCTAACCTGCAGAGTCTTATTATTATGTGGTCACAAACTCAAATTAATGAGGAAAAATTCATGCACTGAATGGGATTCGAACCTACGGATCCCTACGCTACCTGGATTACCAGACGAGCGCGTTAACCACTTGACCACTAGTGCAAGGTAGTGAAATAATCTATAATATTACTAGTACATCCCTGATACTGTCTACACAGTTGAAGTTTATTTCAAATATCTTTTTATTAATTGTAGATATTTTTTTTTCAATAAGATACCAATTTATTATTATTATTATTACATCATTATTATATCTCTTAGACAGTGTGTCTGCTGGGTTGAAGTTTATTTAAAATCTTTTTAAATTGAGACAACGTAAGGATAAAATATTGAAGATATTGGATATTTCTTTAGTTACTACATCTGTTTATATTTTATAAATTTTCCTTGGTCAAATTTTTCTCAATTTTATTTTTTATCATTACTAAACTTGTTTGTACATTCATAATTATGTCCTATTAATAAATAATTCAATAATAATAAAATACCTAATAATAATAGTATAGTATATTTATTAGTTTACAAGTATTTTAATTTTTATTGATTTAACGTCCTGAATTAGGACGGGGTTTTTTTACCCTCCATTTGCTGGGAATGGAGCGGTTTAGCTCAGTGGTTAAGCACTTGCTTTCCATGCGGAAGGTCCTGGGTTCGATCCCCCGTGCCAACAAAAATTTGTATTCTTAATTTGGTTACAATTGTTTGTAAGGGATACCTTCCGGTGCGCTCGTGTTGACCCAGCACCTAAATGGGAAGTATTGTGTCACTTCTCGCCCATCAGAGGGGAGGCATACTACGGGATGGGCAAGCTACAACACAGACCACAAGCGTCTACAGTAGCTCTTGTTTCATGGGTACGAAATAAAAAAGGTTGTGTAACACTCATCTTTAAAAAAAAAAAAAATCGTACCAGCCACCCACATTAACCTCACCCAGCCTGGGTAGGGCCGGAAATGCCAGACTTACATGTACGGAGGAAACAGAATTTTCTGTGTGAAAAGTCTTCTCCGACCGGGGATCGAACTCGGGATCTCTGGACTACGGGTAGTAGTCACAACCGTTACGCCACGGAGGCTGGCGTGACGGTTACGTCTCTGTTATGGTTATAGTTATGTCTCTATCATGATTGTATTATGGGGTGTCTACGCAATTGCAGTTCATTATTTAACTAAAACTTTATTTTGCTAGGGACAGACAATAAAATAAATATAATTTAAGAACTGCTCTCATAATAGAGAGTTGCCAAAAAACACAGTATACCAATCAATAATCCAAGATTACATATTTTTTTTTTTTTTTCTTATTATTATTATTGATATTTTTTCCTTTCTTTTCTTTTCTTCATTTTTTTCTTTGATAATGTTGTTAGGATCTACAGTGTATGATTTTAGAACTATCTTTGATAATTGATGATGATATATCATCTAACATAAAATATTATGTACACAATTTTAAATATAACTGAATACTAATACTGACTATAATATAAATATACTTAATATTATAAATCAACTGAAATGGAATCTTATCATTACTCTCTCTTAGAAGTTGACTATTGTAACCATTCTATTATTAGGATTATCATTACTCCCTGTTAGAAGTAAACTATTGTAACCATTCTATTATCAGGATTATCATTACTCCCTGTTAGAAGTCGATTATTGTAACCATTCTATTATTATAGATAGTCCCTGTTAGAAGTGGACTATTGTAACCATTCTATTATTAGGATTATCATTACTCCCTGTTAGAAGTGGACTATTGTAACCATTTTATTATCAGGATTATCATTGGGTCATTTTCATTTATCTTGGGCATATCAAGTCTGCAACCTTTTTCCTTTAATAAATGTGAAAATAATAGGGATATATGACTAAAATCTATTTGATCACATAGGAAACAATTTTTTTCATAAATTAAAATAATAAATTGTCTTTTAAACTAATGTGGAGACTCAAAATTGCCAGTTATGTAAGTAACGTTCATGATATTTTAAGTGTCCCTTAGTCTAAGATTTTACTGTGTCTGATAGAAAAAAATGCATTTCTCCCCATTTTTTTCACTAAAATCCCATATAAAAAAGGAAAATCAAGTTTATTTAGGATGTGAGCATTAGTTTTCATAAAAAATAATAATGTTCACCTCATTCTACAGACGTGTAAAGTTGTGTCCCTATGAAGAAAAAAAAAATCTCCGTCATGCATGTTACCCCCAAAAAAATGTAAACCATTTTGAAAAACCCTTAGAATGAGAAGCTAGCAGCTGCCGCCATTTTGCTTCTTACAGATGACATTGTTTTTGTTTTGAAATTTCCTGTCAGTTGGATGTTAGAAGCAGTACAGTGAGGGACAATGGTGGGTCTAATTTTTTTTGACAAGAACGTTACGCGGTTTTAAAAATAAATTGTAATGATTCTTTAATATATAATGTATTTCTTTAATTCTTCTGCATGTCCTCTTTCCAATCAAATATTTTTTTTTTTTTTAAAGTGAATATTCTTTCATTGAGAAAAGATTGTTTTAGTGGCGTGTTACCGTCATGACTGTTACTTAGTGTCATGAACATTACCCGTGATCATGAACGTTACCTGGTACATTTAATTTAGATTTTTGTAATTTTGTGTAAAGCTGGATTTGGAAAAAAAGGTAGCTGCTAGAAATATTCTAAATGAAAGCTTTTGCTCAAAGGTATTTGTCTTAGTCTTCTGAGCCTAAAAAAAAGAAAAATCAAGTTTGCATGACAGAAAACACCAATATTTTTGAAAGTTACAAATGTACCCATAGAAATAGAAAAAATAAATATACTTAAAGCCAAATAGAAATAATGTGCTTCTAATATATGTATTTCCTAATTTGTCTAAAAGACAATGAATATTTTCACATCATCTATGATGACATTTAAGATGGGCGAATAAAAAGACCCTAAAAAAGTGACAAACATGATTAAAAAGTTTGTAACAGATAAAAGTTTTGAAAACTAAGGAGTAAATGTAGCCTGAAAAACGACACCAAATATTTTTAAATTAAAAAAAAAAAATTGTCTTGAAAAAATCCAATTGCCCAAGATAAATGAAAATGACCCCATTACTCCCTGTTAGAAGTCGACTATACTCCCTGTTAGAAGTCGACTAACCATTCTATTATCAGGATTATCATTACTCCCTGTTAGAAGTAGACTATTATTAGGATTACCATTAATCTCTGTTAGAAATGGACTTTATCACCATTCTATGGTCAATGGCTCACCGTTATCAGGGGCTGCCATCTCTTCAGGCACGTCCAGAAGACATTGCAGCACAACATCATACATGGCTCGCGTGGCGGCCAATTTGTTTTCACGTATCCACCATGCCGGCGCAACTATTCATCTAATTTAGCTATTTTATTTTTTTATTTTTTAGAAACTCTTTATTAGTAGAACATTTATACAGACAAATACTGATAAAAATTATATATAAAAATTGACAGTATTAATAATAAACAAGAAAAAAAAAAAAAAACAAAACAAAATATATACATATGTCCTAACTAAAGGGCGGGGTTATTGCGTATGGTAATCTCTTCCATCCAACCCTTGCTTAGTCACCAACAGACTTATGTATTGCTTAGTCCACTAACACAGCGGTCGGCAACCTGGGGTCCACGGACCCCCGGGGGTCCACGAGAGCTAAATTGGGGGTCCGCGAAGCCATTTCAGGATTTAAAAAAAGAAGAAGTTCAAACGTGAATTTTTTCTTGTTTCTCCCGAGTGTCGGGACTCCCAATAATCCCAATTCATAGTGAATGTTTATTAAGTTTAGTTCTCCCTGATTTGTGCGTTAGGTAGGTGGTAGGTCAGTGATTAATTTTCTTTTCGTTTTACTTTTGTTTTTATTTTCGTTTTCTTGTTTCAATGAAGAACCAAATCCATTAAGAATCTTAATAACCATTTACATATCTACCTACTTTTCTTTCATACACCCCCCCCCCCCCCCACGCTTTTGTAAGGTGGGGGGCCCTTAAAAAATTTAGAGATAAGCTAGGGGTCCGCGTAGTTCAAAAGGTTGCCGACCGCTGCGACTAACAGACTCATTAATTCTTAAACTTGAGTTGGATTTTAAGACGAAATTTTAACTGGAACAGCACGAACATATTTACATGTCTGTGGCATTTAATTGCTTGAAGATAAAGATAATGTAACAAGGTCATTTCAAATATCAAAAACAGAGTGAAATTTCTGGAATCAGCTGCAATTTGTTGGTTTTCCCTGATTGATTCTTACTCATCTTATTTGAAAAATAAATTTTAAATTGATGTTTTTTGTTTTTGATTTGATGTGTGATGTTTTGATGAAGTGATGAAATTTGATGAAAAATTAAAAGTGAAAAATAAATCCCTTACAATTGTTTGTAAGGGATACCTTTCGGTGCGCTTGTGTTGACCCAGCACCTGATTGGGAAGAATTGTGTCACTTCTCGCCCATCAGAGGGGAGGCATACTACGGGATGGGCAGGCTACAACACAGACCACAAGCGTCTACAGTAGCTCCTGTTTCATAGCTACGAAATAAAAACGGCTATGAAACACTCATCTTTTTTTTTTAAAAGTTAAAAAAAAAAAAAAAATGATTTTAAAATTGGTACCCTCATTTAATTTGTACTTCTCAAAAGGACGGAGAATGAGAACCAATCAGAAGTCAGAACATTCCGTTCATCCAAAAAATAATAACAGAGTCCTCGACTCGAATTGGATGTTTGTTTACGTTTTGAGATCAACAGTTGATAAGCAATGCATTTTAGACTGTTTGCTCTGTTCCGCTTAAAAATGTACAATAAAATTCGATATAAAGTTAACGTGATGGGAGCCGTTTCATTGGTATATGAGTGTTTGTGAACGATACTCAGGAGCCTGAACGATAGGCCGGCGGACTTGTAACCTGGAGGTCGGTGGTTCAAGTCCCGGTTTCTGCGTGGATTTAGTTAACCGAGTTTGACGAGTTGTAATAACACAAAAGTGTGATAACAATAAATTGTTAAATATGACAACTATTGAACAAATTTGATAAAAATTGAACTTGAGTGTTACAGTTAAACTAAGTCATTAACACTAATCAGACGGCTCCAAAATTTGGTAATTTTTAAACTAGGACGTCATCCTATGAGGACAGTCATATACAGTGACCACCCGTGGGACACGCCGTCCTATGAGGTCACATATACAGTGACCACCCGTGGGACACGCCGTCCTATGAAGACACATATACAGTGACCACCCGTGGGACACGCCGTCCTATGAGGACACATATACAGTGACCACCCGTGGGACACGCCGTCCTATGAAGACACATATACAGTGACCACCCGTGGGACACGCCTACCTATGAGGTCACATAAACAGTGACCACCCGTGGGACACGCCGTCCTATGAGGACAAATATACAGTGACCACCCGTGGGAAACGCCGTCCTATGAGGACACCTACACAGTGACCACCCGTGGGACACGCCGTCCTATGAGGTCACATATACAATGACCACCCGTGGGTCACGCGTCCTATGAGGACACATATACAGTGACCACCCGTGGGACACGCCTTCCTATGATGTCACCTATACAGTGATCACCCGTGGGTCACGCCCTCCTATGAGGACACATATACAGTGACCACCCGTGGGACACGCCGTCCTATGAGGACACAATTACAGTGACCACCCGTGGGACACGCCTTCCTATGAGGACACACATATTCAGTGACCACCCGTGGGACACGTCGTCCTATGAAGACACATATACAGTGACCACCCGTGGGACACGCCGTCCTATGAGGACACATATACCTACAGTGACCACCCGTGGGTCACGCCTTCCTATGGGGTCACATATTATACAGTGACCACTCGTGGGACACGCCGTCCCATGAGGATACATATACAATGACCACCCGTGGGTCACAACGTCCTATGAGGTCACATATACAGTGACCATCCGTGGGACACGCCGTCTCATATACGTGTTAAATATGGAGAACATATCGAAAAACGAACCGACAGCAAATTTATCGGTTTGACAGTTTAACCGACCAGGATTTTTTACAATCGTAGATTCTTTTTTTTTATACATCTTAATATATAAATGTCAAAGTCACTGACTGACCACTCACTGATCATCGCTCTACAGCCCAAACCGTAAGTCCTAGGAAGCTGAAATTTGGTAGGTAGCTTTGTCTTATAGTCTAGATGTGCAATAAGACTAGGGATTTTTCGAAATTCCCACTACAACACCTGCCATTGGCGAAAAAGGATTTTTTTCTTTCACGGCCTTGCCTTGGCCCGCAAAGCGGGCCACAGCCCGCTAGTTTAGTATAAAATTTGGTCTGGTTGGGGGACTATGAACAGATTGAACAGGGAGTAGATCAGCAGTTTGGCTGGGGGACTATAAACAGGGAGTAGACCAGCATTGGCTTGGTTCTGGGGGCCCTTGTCAATTATTAGCCTCCTTGTAAAGACAGTGGTAGAAGTGCTGAGTCATTCCTACACTATCGAGCTACCATCGTTCACGATGACGCCACCCTATGATGATGATAAAAATGTTCTATTGCACAAAGAGCTCTGACGCTCGTTGATAAATGAACCGGTACACCCGGTATTATTATTATTATTACAACAACAACAAAATAATGTAAATAATAAAAAAAATGTTTTTTTTAAATGTATTTAGTTTTTTTTTTCATTGGGTCTAACGTCGCTTTCAACTGCATGGTCATATCTTGACGCGGCGCGCGTTACCATCGATTATAAACTAATCGAAATGAAATTCGTTGAATCGGTTGGGTGGAAGAGATTGCAAAAGAAAATAACCCCACCCTTTAATTAGGACATATATTATGTGTATATTTATTTTATTTTTTCTTTATTTTTTTTTCTTCTTTTATATTTTACTGGCGGGCTGTCGCCTGCTTTGCGGGCCGAGGCATGGCCGTGAAAGCAAAAAGTCCTTTTTCGCCAATGGCAGGTGTTGTAGTGGGAATTTCGAAAAATCCCGTCTTATTGCACATCTAGACTATAAGACAAAGCTACCTACCAAATTTCAGCTTCCTAGGAACCAGTTCGGAGAAACAGTGATGATCAGTCAGTCAGTCAGTGACTTTGACATTTATATATTAAGATTTTAATTTGTAATTATTTGTGTTGTATATAATATCTCCTGTTAATAAAGCGTAAATAACTAAATAAATAAATCGGTATGTCAAATCAAAATGTCTCAAACAAAAATTAATCTCAAGTATGATCTCTTATTAATTCGAATGACATTAATGTATAAAAAATCACATGGTAATCACAGACAAATCACGCTCTCTTGTCTGAATACAAAAAGAAATGCTGCGCAATTTGAGTGGCATGTGTCTATATAAATCCTAAAAACTTTGGGAGGTTGGTAGACTAGAATCTGACGTTGACTAAGACACAAGGATTTTCATTTTCTTTTTTTTTTAAGTCCTTTTTCAAAAGTATTTTTCAATCGTTTTTTCTTGTATTGTTGGTTTTTTTTGAAATTAAAGTTTGGATACAAATTATTTTGTGACGAGATTCATTGAAAAGTAAGTTGTACTTATTGTAGTTCTCTTTGTAAGGTAAGGTTAGTTGATGGCATACATTTAATATTCAGAACTGTTACCTGCTGATGAGAGCAACACTAAGCTCGAAACAGCTGTCCAGGTAGGTTCTGATATTCATGTACATCTAATACAACTTCTCACTTTTCCGTTTATACTGATTAAAATAGAGAGGTTAGTTGATGGCATGGGATATTCAGAACTATTGCCTCCTGATGAGAGCAAATAAGCTCGAAACGCAAATAAGCTCGAAACAGCTGTCCAGGTAGGTTCTGATATTCATGTACATCTAGTACAATTTATCACTTTTCTGTTTATACTGATTAAAATAGAGAAGTTAGTTGATGGCATGGATATACAGAACTGTTACCTGCTGATGAGAGCAAATAAGCTCGAAGCAGCTGTCAAGGTATGTTCTGATGTACATGTACATCTAGTACAACTTCTCACTTTTCTGTTAATACTGATACCTACTGTAAAATTCACGTATTGAACCTGTTTTAATTTTTTAATTTTTAATTTTAAATTAATTAACGGGAACTACCCATTTTTCACAATTTCCCTATCTTATTCTAATATAAAATAAAACTTAGGTCTAGTAAAATAAAACAGTTTCTAAAACTAAGGTTAAAAAAAAAAAAAAAAAAAAAAAAAAAAAAAAAAAAAAGGAAACCTAAAGGTTGGCTCTACGCATCGGTCTCACGGATGGAAACAAGGTCCTGAAGTTTGATTTTTAGTGATGTAGGAGTCTCATGAAGAACATTTATATTGTAAGGAGGATTTGCTAAGATGTTGCATAATGTCATGCATCTATTTAATGGACTATTCTGTGCGATATTAGTCTTACTAGTCATGGTGGTGAAAATATTTTTATTGCGCGTATTTTTTAAGTTTGTACGATAAGTAATTTGAGACTGAATATCAGCACAATTTATTTCGTTTTTGATGGTTTTTATGAGAAACATGACATCAGCAACATCTCTCTTGTGTTGTAAGGTTTGTAAATTAAAAGTTTTCATGAGCTCCTGAAAATTAACATGTTTTGATGTATGATGTACTTTGAAGCTCAACAATCTCAAAAACTTTCTCTGGACTTTCTCAAGTTCATCTATATGAACCTGATATCTGGGGGACCAGAGAGTTGAACAATATTCCAGAGAAGATCGAACCAGTGAACAATAGAGGGTCTTCAGAGTTGCAGGGTTTTTTGAACTCCCTGGTATTCCTAAAGAGAAATCCCAGGTTTCTAAACGCTCTAACCGCTCACCTGCTCATAATGATTGTTGAACTTCAAATCATGATTCATAATAACACCCAGATCTTTAACTTGATTAACTCTATTTAGTTCTTGGTCATGGATGGAATAATTAAATACAAGAGGTTGGTGTTTACGATGGTAAGTAATGGTTAAACATTTATCGACATTCAGAACCATCCTATTATCCCCACACCACGAGACCAACGCGTTAAGAGCCGATTGCAGCGCCATATAGTCGGCAGGACCATTCACCACTGAGGATATGCGAAAATCGTCCGCGAACAGCCAACTAGACACGTTTTGCACAGATTGTAAGATATCATTAATGTAAATATTAAAAAGACAACCCGAGAGGTGCCCACCTTGTGGACAGCCTGAGTTAACTTCAAAGGGGTGGGACATGACATTACTATATCTAACAATCTGTGTTCGATTAGAAAGGTAGCTGAAGAACCAGGAAAGAAGAGGATCGGAAATGCCTATTGCTTGTAGTTTAGAGCATAGAATGTTGGTATTTACTTTATCAAATCCGGCGGAAAAATCTGTATACACGGCGTCTACTTGAAGGTTTTGTTCAACAGAATGAGTTAGGTGCTGATAGAATGATATAAGATTAGAATTTGTAGATTTGTTCTTCATAAACCCGTGTTGATTATCAATTATGATGTCTTGAAGTACCTTCCTGATTTCATGGTATACCAACATTTCTAATAGTTTAGGGATCGAAGATATTTTAGCAATAGGTCGATAGTTTCTAATCTGATTCCTCTTACCTTTCTTATAAATTGGAGTCACGTACGATGTTCTCCACTCAGTAGGGAAAGTCCCAGTACTAAGGCTAAGATTAAAAATGTTGGTGAGCGGACCCGCCAGCTCTGCCGCACATTCTCTCAATATGATTGACGGAATATTGTCAGGCCCACACGATGTAATTAAGGGTAGTTTGGACATTTTTTGGTAAACATAATTTTTATTCAGGCTTATTTCAGTTAATGGGGGATCTAAACATCGATCATAAATTATCTGATTAGGTACAATGTGTTCTTTACTGTAGACACTGGAGAAGTGCATTGCGAATAAATTAGCACTTTCCTGGGAATTATTAGCCTGTTTATCATCATAGCACATTGCATCAGGAAGATCTAAATTTTGTTTTTTACTATTTATAAATTTATAAACTTTTCTTGGGTCCTTTTTTATCTGCTTTTCCGCTGATATTACATATTGTTGATATGATGAGTGAGATAATGATTTACATTCACGGCGGATTTGTACAAACTGAGAATAAATTAATGGCGAGTTTGTAATCTTGAAATTTTTATGAAGAATCTTCTTTAAAAGTACTTTGTCCTTTAATTCCTGAGAGAACCAAATGGGGAATTTAAAATTGTCAACGGTAGTAGTTTTAGGAACGAATTGGTTTAGGCCAATTTTTAATGTATCGTAAAAAATCCTCAGTTGATTCTCTAAAGAAGGACCGTCGTTAAGAAGAAGATTTTCAAGATTTACACAAGTGAGATATTCTCGCAATGAATTAAAGTCTGTTTTACGAAAAGAAAATATTTGTCTTTTATTGCTTGGTAATGAAGTCTTATGATTCGCCTTAATATTGACTGAAATTAATAGTGGAGGGTGATGGCTATCCACAGGTAACAATACATCGTGCGGGTTACTGACAACCACCGAATTACAGTTAAGAAAAACAAGGTCAAGAATTTTACTAGAGGAGTTACGAATAAAATTATACTGATTCAGGCCATAATACAAAGCACTGTTTATCAAAATGTTAGAAGATTGAGATGAACATTCATGAGTGAGATGATTAGAATTTTCCACTAAGGTCCAGTTAAGAGAAGGTTGATTGAAATCTCCTGTAAGTAATATGATACTGTCTAAGTTTGATGAAAGAGCACTGTCAAGAAGGTCGACATATGTCTGATATAGTTCAGGTCTGGAACTGGGTGGTATATATACTGTGTTAAGTAATAGAGATGTTTTGTTTATCTGAACTTTAATAAACACAGTTTCGATTTTATCATTAAAAATATTAATAAGTTGGCAAGGATACTTTTTCTTTATTGCTATCAAAACCCCACCTCCTTCCTTATTGGGAGTTATAGTTTCACGATCACATCTGAAAATATGAAAATCATCGAGACCAAGTTCTGCATCATGGATGCAGCCCTTAAGCCAAGATTCAGTAAATACAATGGCATCGTAATCAACTAGCGGGACAGCACAAACTAGTTCTTTTAATTTTGTTCTTATTCCTCTAACATTTTGATAATACTGTTGTACGAGTATACAACAATCCTCTTATAATAATAATAAAAATATAATATTATAATTAATAATATCATTAAGAATACCATCTCTGACCCTAAAATAGTATTGCTACTTTCTGGTTTACATTGTTGACATTGAAACTTTCAGGGTTTGACATTGAATAAAATTTGTAAAAATTCAAAGAACATTCGCAGACATTTGAGAAGGTAGATTTTGGAAGTAATAGGTCCTTTCACTTTCAACCGTTTATTAACGTATCTGCAATTATTCTGTGATAGATTCTTAAAAATTAATAAGCAAAATCCATGGATTCACCAGAATTATATAGTCTCTCAGACTATGACTCTCAGATTACAGACATATCAGCATACTAGCAGTATTGTTTACTGACCCGGAGCTTCTGGGTTCGAATCCTGGCCTGAGAGGTATGGGTGTAAAAGTGTCCTGAAGTAATGTGAAAGCGGAGTTACCTTTTTAAATTAAAAAAAAATCCACAACAAAAAGCGTCTTTGAATTCCGCCCTTAATCCTTCTCTTTTTGATCTCACTTCAGATACTTGCAACACAAGCAACGACCATGTACCCCTCCATCGCTTTCGCTCTGAGCGCCGCCGCTCTGATCAGCGCCAGTCCCATTTCCCCTCTCCGCCAGCGTCAAATCCAACACCTGCAAAATAATTTGAATCCAAACCTTCTCTCGGACCCGATAGAGGCCAAGTCGGATCACAGGCTGTACGCCGGAAGCATAGCCAGTAACTTCCGTCCGGAGGCGGACTCCGATGAGCCCTACGTGAGGGACGCCAAGAGAGGCGAAGTCCGCGCCGGAGCCGCCAAGACCGATGATGATGTGCCCGACCAAAACCAGATCATGAACGAGATCAGCAACATCATCAAGGAAAACAACATGAAAGTCATGAACATCAAATCCGGCGGCAGCGTCCCTGCGCTGAGCGACGATGTCAGACAGCCCAAAGCTCCGATGGACCTTGCCGTTCCACTTGTCAACGAACAAGACCCCAACAACAAGGAGCAGTTTGAACAACTCCCACGCATCAACGAGCGCATCCCAGTCGCCAACGGAGGAATGTTCCGAGGCCCCAACATGCACAGAGCTCCGATTGTAAACGATCACGAAGGAATCGTCTACCACGAGCCGAAGGTGCACGAACGCATACCGACGAGGAACGAGATCAAGTTGAATGACCTGGAAGATGCGAACAATGTCGACGCCGTTATCAACAAACTCGATAGCAGCATGAAGGCAAAGGTTGGAGCAAGTGGTCGCCTCGTCCAGAACCACGGAGATGTGATACATCATCATGAACATCAGCATCACTTGCATCGAGGTGCCGACATGGGTGAGTGAGCTCTTCTTCTTTCCGTAAAGGGTTGGGTGGAAGAGATTGCCATAGGCAATAACCCCGTCTAGGTATATGTAATATTAATATTTAAAACTATGGATTCTTTAAATTTTTACTCACTTTTCGACTTAAGTTTCGCCTAACTCGGAGGCTTGATCACGATTACTGAACTTAAGTCTAAAAGTGAGTAAAAATTTAAAGAATCCATAGTTTTATATTAATATTACATATACCTAAACATTACTTGGATTTCTAATATGAACCTGATAACAAATAATACCCCGTCCTTTAGTTAGGACTTATGTTTTTATATATTTTCTATTCTTTTTCATTTTTATTGTAGCTATATATTGTTT
The DNA here is from genome assembly GCA_024516035.1 of Bactericera cockerelli. NCBI lineage: Eukaryota > Metazoa > Arthropoda > Insecta > Hemiptera > Triozidae > Bactericera > Bactericera cockerelli. Next base: position 20,904,519 of record CM044966.1, read on the forward strand.
CCATTTTTTTAATTGCTAAAATATTTATTTGTATGTAGGTACATAATGTCCATTTATACCTAATAAAGCATTGTATACCTAATAATAATGAAAAATATTGATAAGTTTACTTAAGTACTTCCCAAGAAGGGCCTCCAAGAAGGAGTGAAATGAAAACAGTTATTTAATAATGAAGGAAAGCAGAGAAAAGTAAGTTGTTCTCTCGAGAGTTTTATTTTAGACTGAAACAAAATTCAAAACTTCAAAAAATATAAAACTGGCTGATTAGCCAAATAATAATAATTATTTGAATGGGTGAGTAGAAGAACCAGGAATGTCAAAAATCGACTTTTCAGGAAAGCAAAAATAAGATTTCTCTTATTTTTGCTTTCCTGATGCTAATGAGTATAATAAAATTAAATTTTACATTCCTTGTTATTCGACAAGATTCTCACAACTAGGTACTAATACCGCTAGCAAAAGTGGTCAGTGATTTTGTTACATTCCTTAATTTACATCAGATTTTTTTTCCGCTTCCCCCACTTTAAAATCGAAAAAATTATACTTTTAAGGGGTATTTCTCCTTCATATTCACAGAGATGATAGAAAAGAGTACATTAATTCTTATTCTACGAAGAAAAAAAAATCGATTTTTGACATTCCTGGTTCTTCTACTCACCCATTCATTTATCTTTTCCCAAACCTTCAAGGGTTCGGCATTATCTCTTCCTCTCCTCAACATTCGCTGGACGCTATCATTGTAGGTGTGCCATTAAGCGAGTGCATTTATTATTAAAATTATACAAAATTAAGCAAAGCTTGATGAGAGGTAGTACAAATTGGTGGCGCCGGAATTTAGGACCGAAACGATGCGATGTAGAGTAGGGTTAGGAAAGCATAAATTTTATTACTGCAAAGCCAGGAACTTGACTGCAGCCGATAGTTTAAATATGAACCGAGAAATTCTCTTCTATCATTTATTCATCAAGCTATCCAGGTATGAAATGATATTTAAGTACAGTCAAACACCTGGATATAATAGAACAAAAGGGACAGAGCAAAAATTCTATGATAAAGAGGTTTCTAATAAAGCCAGTTCTCTATTACACATAAACAGGTGAATCCAGGACCTGGGATCTCTATTACAAAGAGGTTTTTAATATAGCCAGTTCTCTATTACACATAAACAGGTGACGCAGGGACCTAAGATTTTCTCTATTATAAAGAGGTTTCTAATACAGCCAGTTCTCTAGTACACATAAACAGGTGACACAGGGACCTGAGATTTTCTCTATTATAAAGAGATTTCTATTATATCCAGATTCGACTGTATCTACAATTTTATTGTACATTTAGTAACAATTCTACCTTTTCCGTAATACTGATTTTACTGAAGTATTAATGTAAATAAATAATGTGTATCGTTGATAATATTGATAATTAAATAAATAAATGACGTATTAATAGACTATTACTAGAATAGAGGAATCATTCTGGAAACCAAGAAACTTTAAATGAACAAGTCGAGAAACGCACGACCAAGTCACTGACGGCGTACTGTTTGCTCATCCAGGTGACACGAGCTCTGAACTCCTGCCGAACCATCAAAACATGAAAAAAGACCATCTTGAAAATCACAGGAAGCCCAGTATGAAGAAAAATGCTGAACTGGAACCCTCAGGAAAGCACAGAAAGCGACTTCAAAACCAACACGGACATGAAAACCAGATACACAACATGCAAGAAAAACATTATGCAGAAAAGATAGGAGCCCAAAGAAATCAAATGAAAACCAAACAGTCACTTCGGAACCAACTTCAAAGAATACGTCGCAACTATCTGTATAGAAATGCCAAACTACCTCAAAACATACTCGCTGCATACCAGACAAGAGGCAAAATTTCAAACCACGCCAAGAGATTTCATCCCTTTGCTGAAAACATTGGCAGACACAGTAGGAGTAGAAACCGCGCTCTAGGCACAATGGAAAAACGTATTCATGCGTTGGAACAAAACGATAGAATAGACAATCGTATATACGCTTTGGAAATGGAAGTCTCTCCTAACAAACATCGTCTTCCTCTAAAGAAAATCCTGCAAGTAGCTCCACAAAAAGTAAAACTGAGTGACTTGGAAAACGAAAACAATGTGAAGGATGTAATCAGTGCGCTAGACAATGAGTTACCCCAACCAATAGCAGCTCAAGAAAATGAACACATTGATGCCAGAGCAGTTTTAAATAAATTGAATGAAATTAGTGCCTTGTTAAAGAAAGAACACATTCCTATTGGAAGTGAAGAAAATGGAAACAAATTCAACGAACAAACTGATCTCAAAATGAGGAAAAATTCTGTCTCAGCAAAACAAGAAGGACCTAGGACTATTCTGGGACACCCGAGAGATCATGGTAACAATTTGGAACATGGAGTGTCTTTGAAAAAGATTCAAACATCAAACTAGATGTTTGATGTTTGAATCTATTTGGATGTTTGAATTGATGTTTGAATCTTTTTGACTCGATCAAACTAGTTATGTTGGTTTCAGCACAACTGAACGTAAAAGAATAAATAAATTATTAAAAAAAAAGTTATTTATATATTTAATAACAACATAACATTATTTAGTTACAAAGGTATTTTTCCTAAGCTTTAGCTTAGGAAAAATACCTTAGAAGCTTTAGCTTCTAAGAAACAAAGAAACAAAGCCCATTCAAAGATTTTGCGCAAAAAAAAAAAAAAAATATTTATTTATTTAGAAACTCTTTATTAGTAGAACATATACACAGACAAATAATGGTAAAAATTATATATAAAATTGACAATATTAATAATATAAACAAGAAAAAAATAAACAAAATATGTTCTAACTAAAGGGCGGGGTTATATTTTATGGTATAAATATTTTTCCAACTATTTTAAATACCTAATAGGTTCCTATCATAGCAGAACTCTTTGTTACCATCATCTAGACAGGGTATCTCCTCTCGAAGGTGTGAAGCAACCCCGAAAGGTTGTTACACCAGGTTAGGTGGTAGAAAATGCTTTGAGCATTAATCTCGCCTGGTGGTTACATTCCACTAAAGAGTATTATTACTATCACACTAGGAGCAGATCTATGATCAAGCCTTCTGGTGTTGTTTTGTTCACAATGTGGGGTGTTACACGAGGTTAGGTGGTAAAAAATGCTTTGAGCATTAACCTCGCCTGGTGATTACATTCCACTAAAGAGTATTATTATTATTATTATCACACCAGGAGCGGATCTATGATCAAGTCTCCTGGTGTTGCTCTGTTCACAATGAGGGGAGGATGTTAGTTGGTGGACTCAGATGTCCACCGTATTCTCCCCCGTGGCCATCATCCTTGGTAGTCTCGACAATAATCTGACTGGAATAGTCTCTTTTGAGGACTTGGAGTAGTTCCAAACGCCTACTCTTGCACATTGTGATCTTACAGGAACCGTCTGCATGAGACTTTATATATTTATTTAGAAACTCTTTATTACTAGATCATACATATACATATACAAACAAATAATGGTAAAAATTAAAATACAAAGTTGACAATCTCTATATATATAAAACAGAAAAAAGGACTACCTACCTATACCTATGTTTGTTTGTTTGTTTGTCCGGAGTTGTTTAGCCAAAACGGTAAGAGATAGCGACAAATGTCTCAGAATTGACCCCCCCAAAACCATCATCGCTTTGTCCAGAAAAATTATAAAAAGTTCAAAAAGTTCAAAGGGTTGGGTGGAAGAGATTGCCACAGGCAATAACCCCGCCCTTTAGGTAGGACATTATTGTTATTTTCTTTTCTTTTTTACTTATTTATTTTGTCATTTGTTTGTTTTTTTTTTTCTTCTTTCTTTTCTTAATTTTATACTGTTGCCTGTTTGTCCTCCTGATAAAGCTTAAAAAAAAAAGGCATTGCTGTCCAGCAGTACGGCCATGCCTTAGTAAATTTGAAATTTAGTCCCGTTGCAAAGCACGGGCAAACGGCTAGTATTAATATAAAAAAGAAAAAAATAAACAAAATGTATACATATGTTATGTCCTAACTAAAGGGCGGGGTTATTGCCTATGACAAGCTCTTCCACCCAACCTTTTGGGTGGAGTGCCGCCGTTACCACTAAGCTACCGGGACAGACAATATAATGAATAGTTACTGCATTAGTATGATTGGTTAAATAAATATTATATTATAATGATTGTTTTAAATACATAATTTAACGTTATTTAAGACAGGCAATCAGGTTTCAAATGTGTGATGGCTCTTTTCTTTACTTGGAACAGAAACTTGAGTCATATTTTATCAGATTTGATGTGCAGGCATGAAACATGTGTGTGTCATTGAACAGGAAACTCTCTCTCAGTGAAAATTCATTTCACTCAGGGTCTCTTGAGGGTATTCAAAATAAAGCTCTCCGTATAGTGAGTCATAAAATGGGCATGTCCAACGCTTTATATAGCTGTCTGTCCCGGTAGCTCAGTGGTAAAGGCGTGAATCCAGAGATTCCAGATGTCGCGGGTTCGAAACCCAGCCGGGACATGACAAGTTATCCTCCCATTTGGGATTTTTACCACATAATATGTAATATGTCTTGGGCTTACTGCTGGAATAATGGGACTTTAATAATCCTTATCGGGCAGTATAAATAAGGCGATATTATTATTATTCATATGAAACTCTACAAAGATATTTAAGTCTCCTTCCATTAGCTCAACGTCGTACTATGTACGACGCTATCATGCTTTTCAACATTCTTAACTCTCAAATTGATTCTTCTTATCTTTTATCCTCCATCAATATCACTGTGCCTTCTCGAGTAACCAGATCACCCCTACCCTTCACAAGTTCACACCTCCTTTTGTACGGGCCAACTATCTTCAGAACTCGCCTGTTCGGTTTCAAAGAACAGGAAATCTTTCAACTAATATCAACTTCTTTTCTACATCTATTCCAAACATTAAACATTATTTCAACTCTATCCGATCAAACTAGGTGAACTGTAAAAGAGGAATGTTCATTCCTCTTTTTCCGTCCCTCTTTTTTTTATAAGTACTTTTTTAGTGCAATTTTTATCAGTTTTAGTTGGTTTGTTAGGTCATATATAGCGTTAGATAGGTTTAGGGTCCATTATTGTAATTAGCTTGGTTAGGATAGTTAGCAAAGGGTCCTCCCGTTCAATGTCTATAATAAATAAATAGATAAATAAAAGTATGAAAGACCCAGTAGTAGGTAGGAAGTAGCGGAGATGGTACGTTGAATACAACAGTAATTTTCGGTCTGTCACGGAAGCAACGTCCAGCGAAATTAGGACTTCGATGGGTAACCATATAATAATCCTCGTGATGCTGGCTATTTCCCCATCCAGGCTGGTTGAGGTTAATTTCAGTAGATGGTTTATGAGTTTCCAACGAATGGAGGGTGAAATCCTTGTAGCGTCGTGATTTTAAGACCATAAAGTTGAAAGCGAATTAATTAAAGGCAAAAGTCTTAACCAATTAAACCATTGAAAATTATAATTGGAATTTTTGCAAAACCAAATAATCTAGTCTCAAAATCCCTTGTCGAGATATTTGACTACATATTTAAAAGCGACTTTAAAGCTAAAAAAGAAAAAGCCAACTAAGAAAAGAATTTTGTGTAAACGCTTTTCCGCCTAAACGTACAGATTATTATTATTATTTAAAAAACTTGTTGACTTGTTCTTTTTGATTTCAGTTGATAAGGCTGCGAAAGCTGCATGAAGAATTCTCCCCCTTATCTGACCATGTTGTGGCATCCCCGACTCTAATCCTCGGATACCCGCCCCCCCCCCCCCCCCCCCCCCCCTTCCAGAAACCACTCTCACAATCCCCAAATCTCCCTTTCAACCATCACACAGAACGCACTCTGATTGGTTAATTTGAACGCAAGGTTAATTTCTTTCTCGCTAAAATGTTTTGGAACAACATTCCCAATTCTCCAATAAATTTAAATCCATTCGCCAATCGTTTCTCACTGGAGCTCAAGAGACAGGGAAAATATGTTTGAGGAGGTAGTTCTGAGTGGAGAGTGTTTCTGGAACAGGCTACAGACCCTGTTCCAGAAACACTCTCCACTCTCATAATCCCCTAAGCATCTTTTCAGCCGTCACACAAAGCACTCTGATTTTTTTTAAGGTAATTGTGCCCAGGAACCGCTTTCGCATTACTCTGATTGGTTATTGCGTTCATATTAACCAGTCAGAGTTTGTTGTGTGACGGTTGAAACGGAAATTTGGAGAGTGTTTCTGAAACGGGACACCGATCTGCTGATCGGCTCACTTCGGGTGTTTTCGCCTGAAACCGAAATCACCCGAACAATCTCAAGCACACGCTTCGTGAACCATCGTGTCATGAAAACTTGACGCGCCTGAAATTTCTCACATCTTTATCTTTGTTCTATACTATCTATACCATAGATCAGCGGTTCCCAACCGGTGGGCCGCGGGCAGCTCGCTACTGGACCGCGAATGCTGGCCGAAACTCAAGAAATAATATTTAAATATAGTGCAAAATTAGTACGAGGTGGGCCCCAAAATTGTTTTAAAAATATTATTGGGCCTCCAAGCAAAAAAGGTTGGGAACCGCTGCCACGGATCTTTATGAGATCATGTTTCTGCATTGTTGACCCTTTGTGATAGTCATCTGCTTTTTTTATTATTATTTCTTATCTGAAAATAACATTGAAAATAAATACAATTTTTCCCACGTGCAATTTTACATCGATAACTCTGTTGTTTTGTATTTATTTGTTCAATTCCTAATCTGCTCTTATAGGTCTTCATTTTCAGGTCTAAGTTAAAAGTCTGTTACACGAGATAAATTGTGAATTCAACTTTTTTTGTCGGTTCTGGGATTCGAACCCGGGACCTTCCGCATGGCAAGATTGGGAAGGCGAGTACATTACCACAGTTTTTTATTTATTTAAAAAAGATGAATTTTTCACAGCCTTTTTTATTTCGTAGCCATGAAACAGGTGCTACTGTACACGATGGTGGTCTGTGTTGCAGCCTGCCCTTTCCGTAGTATGCCTCCCCTCTGATGGGCGAGAAGTGACACAATACTTCCCTTTTAGGTGCTGCATCAACACGATACATGCCATGAAGATATAATAGTTTTGTGTGAAAGAAGTGGTAATATAACATTAGAAATACCTTGATGGCTGTTGTTCAAATAAAATACGTATAATAATATGTCTGAAATCATCATCATCATCATAGAGTGGCGTCATCGTGAACGATGGTAGCCAGACTGAAATAAGCAGTCAAATTGCATGCGAAGTACCAGTTGCCGAGATTTTAAGCACCAAATAACAAGTAATAATTTCAATATAATATGGAGGTAGCCAGAAGCTGTAGTGCAGCTCTGCACCAGAACAGACTCCTTCAGTCTGGTGTTGATGTGGGTTGAGTTCAACTCTCAAGTTGTCAGAAACTGTAATGCAGCTGCACCAGAACAGACTCCTTCAGAAACTGTAGTGCAGCTGCACCAGAACAGACTCCTTCAGAAACTAGTGTGCAGCTGCACCAGAACAGGCTCCTTCAGAAACTGTAGTGCAGCTGCACCAGAACAGGCTCCTTCAGAAACTGTAGTGCAGCTGCACCAGAACAGGCTCCTTCAGAAACTGTAGTGCAGCTGCACCAGAACAGGCTCCTTCAGAAACTGTAGTGCAGCTGCACCAGAACAGGCTCCTTCAGAAACTGTAGTGCAGCTGCACCAGAACAGGCTCCTTCAGAAACTGGTGTCAGAAACTGTAGTGCAGCTGCACCAGAACAGACTCCTTTAGAAACTGGTGTCAGAAACTGTAGTGCAGCTGCACCAGAACAAACTCCTTCAGAAACTGTAGTGCAGCTGCACCAGAACAGACTCCTTCAGAAACTGTAGTGCAGCTGCACCAGAACAGGCTCCTTCAGAAACTGTAGTGCAGCTGCACCAGAACAGACTCCTTCAGAAACTGTAGTGCAGCTGCACCAGAACAAACTCCTTCAGAAACTGTAGTGCAGCTGCACCAGAACAGACTCCTTCAGAAACTGTAGTGCAGCTGCACCAGAACAGACTCCTTCAGAAACTGTAGTGCAGCTGCACCAGAACAGACTCCTTCAGAAACTGTAGTGCAGCTGCACCAGAACAAACTCCTTCAGAAACTGTAGTGCAGCTGCACCAGAACAGACTCCTTCAGAAACTGTAGTGCAGCTGCACCAGAACAGACTCCTTCAGAAACTGTAGTGCAGCTGCACCAGAACAGGCTCCTTCAGAAACTGTTAGTGTTGCAGCTGCACCAGAACAGACTCCTTCAGAAACTGTAGTGCAGCTGCACCAGAACAGAGCTCCTTCAGAAACTGTAGTGCAGCTGCACCAGAACAGACTCCTTCAGAAACTGTGTGCAGCTCACCAGAACAGCTCCTTCAGAAACTGTAGTGCAGCTGCACCAGAACAGACTCCTTCAGAAACTGTAGTGCAGCTGCACCAGAACAGACTCCTTCAGAAACTGTAGTGCAGCTGCACCAGAACAGACTCCTTCAGAAACTGTAGTGCAGCTGCACCAGAACAGGCTCCTTCAGATGTGGAACTGTAGTGCAGCTGCACCAGAACAGCTCCTTCAGAAACTGTAGTGCAGCTGCACCAGAACAGACTCCTTCAGAAACTGTTAGTGCAGCTGCACCAAAGACTCTCACTGTGTGAGTGCTCACTCTCAGAAACTGTAGTGCAGCTGCACCAGAACAGGCTCCTTCAGAAACTGGTGTCAGAAACTGTAGTGCAGCTGCACCAGAACAGACTCCTTCAGAACTGTAGTGCGCTGCACCAGAACAGGCTCTTCAGAAACTGTAGTGCAGCTGCACCAGAACAGGCTCCTTCAGAAACTGGTGTCAGAAACTGTAGTGCAGCTGCACCGAACAGACTCCTTCAGAACTGTAGTGCAGTGCACCAGAACAGCTCCTCAGAAACTGTAGTGCAGCTGCACCAGAACAGACTCCTTCAGAAACTGTAGTGCAGCTGCACCAGAACAGACTCCTTCAGAAACTGTAGTGCAGCTGCACCAGAACAGACTCCTTCAGTCTGGTGCTGATGTGGGCTGAGTTCAACTCTCAAGTTGTCAGAAACTGTAGTGCAGCTGCACCAGAACAGGCTCCTTCAGTCTGGTCAGTGTCCGACGACTCATCCCCTGGCAGTAGTACGACCTGTACGTGTGCTTGTTGGTCATGCCTCGATACGTGATGGGAACTCGGAGATTGTTCTCCCTTGTCGTGTAGGTCAGGTCTCCCTCTGAGTCGTAGTACAGGTTGATGTAGCGCGTCCTGTTGAACATTTCGTCGAAGTAGTGATTCTGAATCATGCGAGGAACTTTGTGGTTGGCGAGGGCGATCTTCTTCACCGTCTGATTCCTCTCCAGCAGAAAGTTCTCGACGTACACGTTCTTCACGCCGTGATACTCACGCACGAACTTCTTCTTCTGGAACTCACGGTTCGTGATGAAGTGGACGTGACGGACGTAGCCGATCCCGTTGTAGATGACTCGGACGAACTTCGGCTCCGAAACTTTCGTGACCGGGTTGATCTCGAAAGTCCGTTGGTTGTACGTTTGGCGCGTGTGCGACCGACTCACGATGAACGGAGAGTAGCCGATCGGTTTGTATTGCGGCGGAAATCGGGTGGACCAGTTGTCCGGATTTCGGAACTCGGCGACCGGGGTCGAACGCTCGGCTTTACTTTTCGCAGGAAACTCGGAGAAACCGCCCCAGGGTTGTTTCTCTTCGCGATCGTCAGTCTTGTGCTGGAACGCATTCGGTGAGTTGCCACTTGCTTTTACAGATTGTTCCTGTTTGGAATCTGGAAATTCGACTTCTTTAGACACTTTTGGGTTACCAAATGTGAATGGACAACCTTTAATAGGTTCTTCTGCTTTAGGAGGTTCAAAAGTAAGAGGACATCCCTGAACAGGTTCGTCTTTAGGAGGTTGAGGGGCTTCAAATGTAATTGGACATGCTTGAACAGGTTTGTCTTCTTTCGGAGGATCAAAAGTAAGAGGACATGCCTGCATAGGCTCTTCGTTTGGTTTAGGCGGCTCAAATGTTAAGGGACATCCTTGAAACGCTTCATGGGCAGCTGTTTCGGCCGGATCTTGAAAACCCTTCACTTCTTCTGAATTCTCCCGCCGTTTTCGTCTCAGCTTTTCGTCCTTTCTCGGATCAATATGTTTTCCTTTTATGGCATCTTCGTACAATGGTCTTGAATCTTCACCAGGTTTCGTGTATCCTGCAATGTGGCGATCTCTTCTCTTATGCCAATCATCCATGGACACGGCATCTATGCTTGCCTCGTGCGACATTTCCACATTGTTTTGGTCGCGAACTCTTTTCCAGTAGAAGACTTTTTGCATGAGAGGACATTCGTTCGGATCTTCGGTGGGTTCTTGGTCAGCCGGGGCGTTTTTGGCGGCTTCTCTGTTCTGTCGTTCTTGTACTAGCCGCTCCTCTTCCGCTTTGATGGCGGCCTCTTTCTCATTTTCTATTTTCTCCAGTAGTTCTTCTTTAGTAGTGATGCCTTTGATGTGCCGATCGCGACGTTTGTTCCAGTCGTCCATGCTAACGGCATCTATGCTTGCTTCATGCGACATGACAACGTCTTTGTTTTTGTCTCTTATATCTTTCCAATAAAAGACGCGTTTCATCAAAGGACACAGATTGGGGTCCTCTGGTTCCTCTACATCTTCGTTGCGTTTGTCATCCTCCGGTTTTATGGCGTTGGCTGCAACATTCCGTTTCGATCGGAGATGGTTTTGGTTGGTACTCTGAATGAGAGCTTCAGTCGTATCTGTTGGTGTCAAATACAAATGTAACACAAAGTCATCGTTGTTGTCAATAGTTTTCACAACTTTGTTCAAGGCTAAATATTTCTGACCGCCGACCGATCGTTTTGTTCGTGATTGTTTTTTCGACGGGCTGTCGATTTGAATCTCGAAAATTTCGAATACTTTTAATGATTTGGCGTGTGAATTTTTTTCGTAGCCATTGACAATGTTAGCAATCATGTCAAAAACGCCCCCAATGCCTCCATTTTGTTCACGTAACATGCTTTGTTCTAGATTACTCAGTAAACCCCCGACAACATTCATACATACTTTGTTCTTCATCAAGTCCAGTACTTTACTCAAGGAATTAAAATTTTGATTCAAAGCAGCTCCAACTGCATAGTTTTCAGCTTGCCTTTCATGTTTTTGGCCATTGTTTTGATTCATCTGGAACATTATATCTATTCTGTTCACATTTTGTCCCTTCTCGTCATTTGTTTTTCTACTATCCACATCTCCATTTCCTCCATCTCTCTCTGCAGTAAATCTTTCACCAATTTTCTTTTCTTTTTCCCTAATACTATTCACCGTTTTGTAGTTATCTCTGACAAAGTCACCATTGTGCTTTCCGATGTTCTTTCTTTCGCCATTTTTCTTTCTGTGTCCCTCACACCCGACATCTCCTCCACTGTTTTCAACATCGCGCCGATCGTTCCTGATGTGGTCCGGATAGAATTTGTTGATGACCTTGATGTCGATTCGGATGTCACGCGGCGGGGACGCCAATCGACGTCTCCGGTACTTGGTCCAGCAGGAGGTGTTGATTCTGCCGGCCTCGTAGTCCGATTGCATAGCCTCCACTTGGCCGGACCTGTAGACCTGATCGCCGGACGAGTCTGTGTGATCGGGCGGCATGTAGTGGTTCTCGGGTTCCGGCTCCACCTCGGCTGGAAATTAAATAAAGGATAATAATAATAAATGGTATGGCAGCATAAAGTCCTGCTAGAATTTTAAAATTTTAAGCATCAAAATTTCTAGTCAAAATTCTAGGAAGACATGACATCCAAAGAAGGCGTTTCACGGACAAGCTGAATAAGGAGATGAGTGGAGAAAAACTGATTTTTTTTAATAAAATTCAAAAATGTTTGCGAAATAATATAATAATAATAATAATAATACATGTTATTAGAAGTCACCGTTGCCGCGTGAGCTAGCGCGCTAGGCATTGCACGCATGGAGACGTGGGTTCTTTTTTTAAATGAATATTAATTTAAAGAGAGGTCTGTAACATTCAGAGTCCTTGCCCCGACCTGGGTTCAATCCCCAGCGGGGGGAATTTTTCTGCTCTGTAGTTTGATGTTTGCGGTTCACTTATATCTCGTGAGGAAAAATGAGTAGTTACTTGTATGAGTACCTAACGATCAGTGGCGGCATTACCAGAGTATTTTTTTTATAAATAGAATTCGAAAAGTTAAGGAGGCTCTTAGTAATACTGTGCTACCTACAAAAAACCTGAAGAGGTCTTGTGCTTCACCACAAATAAAATTATCATACATCATACATACATAATAAAAATGTTATTTTGATGTTAACTGGATATCCTAAGAAAAGTATTAAATTAAATCAGAAGAAGTAATATTTTTTTAAAATTTGGGTTTAACGTCCTTTTTAACTGCATTGTCATATTATGACGGAGTGTTACCCTCCTTCTTTACATAACAAATCTGGCCAACAACAACGAGATTTAAACATCAATTGAGGTAATACCAACAACGAACAAAAATAAATAAGAAGAAAGAAAGAAAGCGATAAAAAAAATCCCTAAAAGTTCATCACTACAAAGGGATTTTTGATATGACCATGTTGTTGAAAGTGACGTTAAACCAAAAAAAAAAAAAAAAAAATGTTGAAATTAATCATTATCATTATTACATTGACATAGGTACCCATTATTACATACCCATCATGCTTGGGCAAATACATACCCTTTGTAGTGATGTACTTTTAGGGATTTTTTTTTCTTGCTTTCTTTCTTTCTTTCTTCTAATTTATTTTTGTTCGTTGTTGGTATTACCTCAATTTATTGATATTATATACAAATGAATAAATTACAAAATTACAAATTAGATCAGATCATAAAAGCTAACTTTCTTCGACTTACCAGATTTATAGTCAGCATGTTCACAGGCCCAGCGGAAATACTTGTAGAGTTCAGTGTAGTTGAGAATACCGTGGGCGTCGAAGTCAGGAATGATTGCTGACTGGTCTTCTATGTCTGAAAAACGACATGATAAAGTCAAAATAAATGATAGAAGTCAGGAGTGATTGCTGACTGGTCTTCGGTGTCTGAGAAACGACAAAATAAAGTCAGAATAAATGATAGAAGTAAGGAATGACTGCTGACTGGTCTTCGGTGTCTGAAAATAACACAATAAAGTCAGAATAAATGATAGAAGTCAGGAATGATTGCTGACTGGTCTTCGGTGTCTGAGAAACGACAAAATAAAGTCAGAATAAATGATAGAAGTCAGGAATGATTGCTGACTGGTCTTCGGTGTCTGAAAAATGACACAATAAAGTCAGAATAAATGATAGAAGTCAGGAATGATTGCTGACTGGTCTTCGGTGTCTGAAAAATGACACAATAAAGTCAGAATAAATAATAAAGGAATGATTGCTGACTGGTCTTCGGTGTCTGAAAAACGACATGATAAAGTCAGAATAAGTGATAGAAGTCAGAAATGATTGCTGACTGGTCTTCGATGTCTGAAAAACGACATGATAAAGTCAGAATAAATCATAAAAGTCAGAAATGATTGCTGACTGGTCTTCGGTGTCTGAAAAATGACACAATAAAGTCAGAATAAATGATAGAAGTCAGGAATGATTGCTGACTGGTCTTCGGTGTCTGAAAAACGACATGATAAAGTCAGAATAAATTATAAAAGTCAGAAATGATTATTACTAGTCTTCGGTGTCTGAAAAAAACACAATAAAGTCAGAATAAATTATAGAAGTCAGGAATGATTGCTGACTGTCTTCGGGTTGTCTGGAAAAAAACGACATGATAAATCAGAATAAATCGATAGAAGTCAGGAATGACTGCTGACTGGTCTTCGGTGTCTGAAAAATGACACAATAAAGTCAGAATAAATGATAGAAGTCAGGAATGATTTGCTGACTGGTCCTCGGTGTCTAAATAATGATAAAATAAAGTCATAATAAATTATAGAAGTAAGGAATGATCGCTGACTGGTCTTTGGTGTCTGAAAAATGACACAATAAAGTCAGAATAAATGATAGAAGTCAGGAATGACTGCTGACTGGTCTTTGGTGTCTGAAAAACGACATGATAAGGTCACAATAAATTATAGAAGTCAGGAATGATTGCTGACTGGTCTTCGGTGTCTGAAAAATGACACAATAAAGTCAGAATAAATGATAGAAGTCAGGAATGATTGCTGACTGGTCTTCGGTGTCTGAAAAACGACAGTCATGATAAAGTCAGAATAAATGATAGAAGTCAGGAATGATTGCTGACTGGTCTTCGGTGTCTGAAAAACGACAGTCATGATAAAGTCAGAATAAATGATAGTGATAGAAGTCAGGATTGATTGCTGACTGGTCTTCGGTGTCTGAAAAACGACATGATAAAGTCAGAATAAATGATAGAGGTCAGGAATGATTGCTGACAGGTCTTTGATGTCTGAAAAACAACATGATAAAGTCAGAATAAATATTTTTTTGATCCGATTTCAATTTTTTTCCTTTGTTATTATTGTTTCCATTTTTTTGTTTTTTTTTTTTTGTTTGTTTAATAAGTATTTGTACTCTACATAATTTATGTGTTTTAAATTTACGTAATAATTTAATAATAACCAAAACATCAACGCTGGCTAATTTAACGTTTAATCGCGGGGTTCGAACCCCGAGCTCACCTGGGTCCACGTAGCGATGTCCCTCCTTGTTACTCCTCTCTCTGAAAGACCGATAGTGCTTCTTGTAATTGACCAAGTTCTTCTTGAAGAATTCCACGCGCTCGTTAACCCGCCGCAGCATGAAGTCGTCGAAGTACGCCATCTTTCTTTCCTCGTGCGTGTAGTTCTTGTAATGGTAGTTGCGCAGAAACGTGAGCATTTCTGGGAAAGGGTTAAATATTGAATGTGTATTTTTTTATCTCTATAACGGGTGTCCAAGTTTTTTATTTATTTATTATTTCTTTCTTTCTTTACAGAATTTTTCAGAATCAACTTCAGGAAACATTCTAAGACTTTTCTGAGATATTGTAAAACTTTCTAAGACATCTCAGGTAATTTTTCAAAAAATGGAAAGTAAAAATCACCTGAAAAAAAGATTTCACCCGAAAGGCACTCACTGTTTTTCTTTTATATTGTTTCCAATTTGGTATTTTAATTTTAATTGTCTGTTTGTACATAATGTTCTTAAAACCGTATAATAATAATTTGATTTGATTTGATTGATGATGACAAAACATTGAAATTACATTTTTACAATAGGTACGTAAGATTAACTTAAATACTAAATAGATAATTATTAACTGACATAAAATGTCCTAAACTACCCACACTAAGAAAATCAGTGATTTCCTTGTTTTGTGGGATAGTGCTATTTCTTTCAGTTGATTTATCTTTCTTTTCTCTCTCTCTCTTTCTTTCTTTAGTTTATTTTTCTTCTTCTGTTTAATTTATTATTTATTTCTGTCTCACTTCCTTTTCTCATTCATTATCTCCGTTTCTTTCTCTTATTCTCTTCCCCCCTTTTTTTACCATAATAATAAATAAAGCCACCCCATATGTTTCTGTGTTTCCATCATTGGCTTGGATTACATCTCCTCTCTCTCTCTCTCTCTCTCTCTCTCTCTCTCTCTCTCTCTCTCTCTCTCTCATTCTTGAACTCAAGTCTGACTTGAGAGTCTTACCTGAATCGTTGTGGAAGCCACCAAACACGTTCTTGTGTTTCCGGTTGAACTCATGCACGTCATTGGCTTGCGCTACGTCCTCTTTGTCTCTCTTGGCTTTCTCCACAAACTTGATGGTGGAGGAGGCAAGAGTGACGGCAGTCAGCATGTTGTTGTAGTCATAGTAGTTGTAGTCTGGGAAAGGGTTAAAGTCTCATTTGAGTCTAGAGCAGCGGTTCCCAACCTTTTTAGCTTGGAGGCCCAATAATATTTTTAAAACAAATTTTGCGGCCCACCCCGATTTTATTTTGCACTATTTTAATATTATTTCTTGAGTTTCGGTCAGCATCCGCTGCCCAGTAGCGAGCTGCCCGCGGACCACAAGTGGGCCGCGGCCCACCGGTTGGGAACCGCTGGTCTAAACTGTATAAAGGGAGAGCGGAAAATGAATCGTTGCGAAGCACTTCGAGAGAAAATGTTGCGCTTATGACTGAAGAATGCTTCTGGAGCGGGCTAGAGGCCTTACCTTTCGCTTTGAATGCATAAGGATCCAGAATGTCTCTCTCATTCTCCGATAGATGGCGCTTGTGTCGCACTAGGAGTGAGCGACGCAGCCTCTCCACAAGATGGCGCCTCAAGCGAGGAAGATTACGGTTTGCGCGAGCGACCGCTAGAGCGCGCTTTCTACGAACCCTGGGGTTAGCTGTAAGTGGAAAGAACGGAGAATTCTAATATAGTGGCGTAACGGTTGTGACGACTGCCCGTAGTCTCGAGATCCCGAGTTCGATTGCCGGTTGGGGCAGACTTTTTGAAGAATTTTTTTTTCAACTGGTCACATTAGATCTGATTAGGTTGCCATGTTACTTGTAAGGGTTGTACTGAAAAAAGGTTTCTGGTCGGTTTCGTCTGCCAGTCGGACGACCAGCCGGGAAAAGTTTTAACTGAAAAACATATTGAGTTATACCTTGCTCGAAAGGTCTCAATAAAAGGAGTAAACATCAACAAAATTTATCCTTCTAAAACTTACTGTTAACGATTTATAGATTAGAACAAAGGGATTTTAGCCAGGACGGCCGAGCCTGTATCTCGAGAACGGTATGTCGTAACTCAATGAAACTTGGTACAACTTCTCTGAATGAGGCCTTTAAAACAATGTGCCACAAGACATATTATTCTATTTCAGATTTAAAAGTTAGTCCGTGGCTAGCCTGCTGGGGCCGCGTAGGCAATTTTTTGCTGAAACTGTATCCCCCAAAAATATAGAATACGGGTTTCTGCGTTTTCTATCATTTCAGTAATTTTATTGTTCAGATACGAGGGGGTGGGGTGTAACTTTATGAACACCCTGTATAGTGTATAGGTTTCACGTCGCTTTCAACTGCATGGTCATATCACGACGGGAGTGTTACCCTCCATTCGTAGGAAACTCACAAACCTGCTACCCACATTAACCTCACCCAGCCTGGGTTGGGCCGGAATGCCAACATTACGAAGTCTTCACCTAGCTGAACATTGCTTAACTTCGATGATTCTACGAGAACCGGAGCATTCAACAGGCCATCGACGCTGGCTTGAAACTAGTTCGAGTAGTTGTGATAACACGATTGTGATTAACACTATGACAACTCTCTTTTCAATTACCGACCTCAGTAGCTTGATCGATAAGGCAGTGGACTAGTAACCTAGAGGTCGTTGGCTCGAGTCCCGGTTTCAGCATAGTAAAGCGAGTTTGAGTAGTTGTGATATCACAAAACTGATGAACACAAATATGATAACAAAAACTCTCTTTTACAATTCTTTTGTAAAAAAAAAAAAAAAAAAAAAAAAAAACAAAACAATGCAACGCCTACCTACATTTGGCAGGCTGCTGATCCAGCATCTTCTCGCCATCCTCGACGTTGCTGCGCCGGTTCCTCTTCGCTCCCTCTGGCCGCGTGTTCTTCAGCACTTCTAGGACGCGGTACTGATTGGCGAGATCCGCCACGGCGGTGTCAATGGCGGAGCGCCGGCGGCGGAAGTTGTGCGGGAACCAGAAACCACTGGGGACGGAAGAGGTGGAACAAAGGTGAGTTTACTTCCTGGTAGTCAAGTGGTTAACACTTTGAGCCCCAGAGCTGGGATCGGCGAGTGAGCACGAGGGACCACAAATTTCAGAACCCAACACTCATACATTGCTCCCAAGGACCACTAGAACCTGCTCCCTATGAGCTACACATAGAAACGAAGACCATAGGAGTACTCATGTCTTCCAAGTAAAGGAAGGTCGTGAATACCATATAGAGTACACAAGTCTACAGTGAAATTTTGGGTGAGGGTCATATATGGTACTCATGTCCTTTGTGAAATGTCAGCTGAGGGTCATATATTATGGTATTCATGGGCTCAAAGTGTTAAGGCGCTAGTCTGGTAATTCTGGTAGCGTATGGATCCGCGGGCTTGAATCCCACCCACTGCATGAGTTTCTCTTTATTAATTTGAGTATAAGTTTAAGTTGTGCGGGAATCAGAAGCCACTGGGGACGGAAGAGGTGGAAAAAAAATTGAGTTTACTTTCTGGTAATTAAGTCAGTATAATCAGTATAAAGAGAAAAGTGAGAAGTTGTACTAGATGTACATGAATATCAGAACAAACCTGGACAGCTGTTTCGAGCTTATTTGCTCTCATCAGCAGGTAATAGTTCTGAATATCCATGCCATCAACTAACCTCTCTATTTTAATCAGTATAAAGAGAAAAATGAGAAGTTGTACTAGATGTACATGAATATCAGAACAAACCTGGACAGCTGTTTCGAGCTTATTTGCTCTCATCAGCAGGTAATAGTACTGAATATTCATGCCATCAACTAACCTCTCTATTTTAATCAGTATAAAGAGAAAAATGAGAGGTGGTTCAAGTGACACAATACTTCCCATTTAGGTGCTGGGTATACTAGCTTTAGTTGAGTGAATTACTACTTTATATGATAGGTAGGACATAAAACAATTGATAGTTAAAATATGATTGCTGTAGTCACTGGTAGTCAAGTGGTTAAGGCGCTAGTCTGGTAATCCAGGTAGCGTAGGGATCTGTTGGTTTTGTAGAGGGTAGTGAGTTGGAATGAGAAGGCAGTGTTTAGATTGATTTAGAAATATATTTGTGTACAGTTTTAGTTTCAGATTAAGATTTTGATTGTGTTAAAAGATTAAATGATAACAATTTGGTTTGGGTACTTATTACAATGTAGATAAATGTGAAAGTGAGAAGTTCATTTAACAAACATGCAAAGATAATCGTACTGCACTTAGTATGACACGGCGCACGCTACACACTCCCCTGCCAGTGATGAAATCACGATCTGGTTGGTTGGTTGATTGGTTGGTTGATTGGCTGGTTGGTTGGTTGATTGGTTGGTTGGTTGGTTGACTGGTTGATTGGTTGGTTGGTTGATTGGCTGGTTGGTTGGTTGATTGGTTGGTTGGTTGGTTGACTGGTTGATTGGTTGATTGATTGATTGGTTGGTTGGTTGATTGATTGGTTGGTTGGTTGTTTTTGAGGGCAAGTATGTCATCAGCCCTTGGTATTGAAGTTTCTGAGACTTGGGGCACGAATGGGCGAGTAGCTTCTGCGATGTTGTCTGCGTGAGTTGCGAGCTCTGTGAGGTTCTTCTCCTCAGGCATGGTTGAAGCTTGGTAAGGGCCAGGAACTGCTTGGCTAGGGCTGGGAGCTGCTGGAGGTTGGCTGGTTGCTGGGGTTGAGCTGCTGTAGGTTGGCTGGTTGCTGGGGTTGTTGATCACGTCGGCGTCACCACTTTGTAGAGGGTAGTGAGTTGGAATGAGAAGGCAGTGTTTAGATTGATTTAGAAATATATTTGTGTACAGTTTTAGTTTCAGATTAAGATTTTGATTGTGTTAAAAGATTAAATGATAACAATTTGGTTTGGGTACTTATTACAATGTAGATAAATGTGAAAGTGAGAAGTTCATTTAACAAACATGCAAAGATAATCGTACTGCACTTAGTATGACACGGCGCACGCTACAGTTTGAATGCCACCCAGTGCATGAGTTTTTCCTTCTTAATTTGAGTATACGACCACATAATAAATAATAAGACTGAGGTTTAAGTGGTAAAAAATGCTTTGAGCATTAACCTCGCCTGGTGGCTACCTTCCACTAAAGAGTGTTATTATTATTATTCTAAGGACATATCCTTTGTGGGTTTATGTAAAGTATTTTTTGCAAGTGTTTTACCAATTCAAACAAAATATTGTGAACGAGTTAGTTTAGCGTTTTTCGAAATTATTATTAACACTTCTTCCGCCAAAAACAATAAAATCGCAATCAGTCTCACCTTGATATCATTTGTAATCAGTCACTCACATTGTAACTATCAGTCCCGCAGTCTTTTTATCTTCTTCTGTCACAAACAGTACCGTCGTAATTAGTCCCGTCTAAATCAATCAGCCCTTGTGATCAGTCACTCACCTGTACTGATCAGTACAGTGAGCCTTTTTATCTTCTTTGGCTTCTTCCGCCAAAAACAGTACAGTCGTAATTAGTCCCGTCTTAGTCAGTCAATATTGAAAATAAGTCCCGTCTAAGTCAAACAGCCCTTGTATTCAGTCAATTACCCGTATCGATCAGTCCCGTCGTGATCAGTCACTCACCTGTACCGATCAGTCCAGTACGTCTTCTTATCCGCCTCCGCCACAAACAGTCCCGTCTTGATCAGTCACTCACCTTTACCGATCAGTCCCGTCGTGATCAGTCACTCACCTGTACCGATCAGTCCAGTGCGTCTTCTTATCCGCCTCCGCCACAAACAGTCCCGTCGTGATCAGTCAATCACATGTACCGATCAGATACTCAATCAGTCCCGTCGTGATCAGTCACTCACCTGTACCAATCAGTCTAGTGCGTCTTCTTATCCTCCTCCTCCACAAACGGTCCCGTTGTGATTAGTTCCGTGATTAGTCAGTCAGGCCAGTGAGTCTATAAAATTAGTCCTGCCCTTGTAATCAGTCACTTACCTTTACCGATCAGTCCCGTCGTAATCAGTCACTCACCTGTACCGATCAGTCCAGTGCGTCTTCTTATCCGCCTCCGCCACAAACAGTCCCGTCGTGATCAGTCCCGCCTTTAAATCAGTCAGGTTTTGTAATCAGGCGCCAACCTGTTCCGATCAGATACTCAATCAGTCCCGTCGTAATCAGTCACTCACCTGTACCGATCAGTCTAGTGCGTCTTCTTATCCGCCTCCACCACAAACAGTCCCGTCGTGATCAGTCACTCACCTGTATCGATCAGTCCCGTCGTGATAAGTCACTCACCTGTATCGATCAGTCCCGTCGTGATCAGTCACTCACCTGTATCGATCAGTCCCGTCGTAATCAGTCACTCACCTGTACCGATCAGTCCAGTGCGTCTTCTTATCCGCCTCCGCCACAAACAGTCCCGTCGAAATCAGTCCCGCCTTTAAATCAGTCAGGTTTTGTAATCAGGCGCCAACCTGTTTCGAACAGATACTCAATCAGTCCCGTCATGATCAGCCACTCACCTGTACCGATCAGTCTAGTGCATCTTCTTATCCGCCTCCACCACAAACAGTCCCGTCGTGATCAGTCACTCACCTGTATCGATCAGTCCCGTCGTGATCAGTCACTCACCTGTATCGATCAGTCCCGTCGTGATCAGTCACTCACCTGTACCGATCAGTCCCGTCGTGATCAGTCACTCACCTGTACCAATCAGTCTAGTGCGTCTTCTTATCCGCCTTCGCCACAAACAGTCCCGTCGTGATCAGTCACTCACCTTTACCGATCAGTCCCGTCGTGATCAGTCACTCACCTATATCGATCAGTCCCGTCGTAATCAGTCACTCACCTGTACCGATCAGTCCAGTGCGTCTTCTTGTCCGCCTCGGCCACAATCAGTCCCGTCGTGATCAGTCCCGCCTTGTACGCCTCGACTCGCTTCTCCCACCGCATCTCCTGTTTCCTCTCCTCTATGACTCGGGCCCACGTCTCGTTGTCAAAGTAACATTCTTCGGACGACATCTCCTGTTTGAGCTGCTTCTGAATCAGGAAGTGGTCCATGTGCTCCTCTGGAGTGGCGGAAAAGGGTTAACCCGGGATCAGTACGGTTCGGTTTGTAACGTATCCAGTACGGTGTGAGAGATTCCTCTCACACTCACGTTTTTGCTTGTTTGCAACTGAATTGCATCGTGTGTGTAATTTTTTAAGAAAATCTGTTTGTGTAGAAATAAAGTAAACATAATTCTGATTCAAACAGTATCAAATTAATTTTGAATATTTTTAAAAAAACTCTAAAGGAACATTAATTTCTGGTAATAATATATCTAGTATCTAGTACCTACTCTTGAACAGTATGCGACACATTCGCGAGGTATGCGACTTCTACTGTCAATTGCTTGATCGGTACTAGAGATAAAAAATCAAAACAAAAGGCACAACATTTCTCATCTCTTCATAGAGGCAATGAAGTAACATGAATCCGATAAGATAGTTTTTAAACATACAGGGTGCAAAAAATGAAAATGTGAGAAATTTCTCTCACATCTGTACTGATTACGGGTTAACACGTTTTTTTCCCCCTTTCTTTCTTCTATTTCTTACATTAATTTTAGTTAGGCTTTCAAAAGGGTTGGGTAGAAGAGATTGCCACAGCCAATAACCCCAACCTTTAGGTAGGACATTAGTGTTATTTCTTTTTACATATTTATTTTGTCATTCGCTTGTTTTTGAGTGGCAACATGGGCGAAACTGATTGCCACAGGCAACACATTATGATTATCTAAATGGTTTATTTGAAAGATTTTTTCCTTTGGGACTACCTCAAATCTCAAAGGTTTAAAATGATCGTCCCAGGACCATAAAAGACCTCAAGAACAATATTTGGGCCAACATCGCCGAAATTCCTGTTTCCTTTTTTTTCTTGGCATTGGTTATTATTCTCCTTATCATGGGAATTTGCCATACAGACAGAGGGAATACCTATGTAAAACTTACTGGACGGAGTCTCGATAGAAATTGCCGGTGAACCATGGGCTATTTGAAATGTCAACCAACAGGAAACCAACAAAATCTCCTGCATGTTGGGTCTTGTTTTGTACTCTGGATGGAAACGCAACTTCACAATTTTCCTGTCAACTTCACGGAGTTCATGTTGATTCCATTGAGAAGATCACTAGATAAAATCGGTGTGTTTTGATAAGGTGAAGTTCTGACTTCCTGAAATAATTTGTTATAAAGTTCAAATTAACGAACGACAGGTGAAATTCCTTGTTAAAGTGCTTTACCAAGAAAAGAAGAAAAAAATTCACATTAGAAATGCAAAGTAATGTTATTTGTAATATTTTATATAAACATATTACTTTCATTCCTGAAATGAAAAGTAGTTAGGTTAAAGTTATTATATGTGTGTTAATCACTTCCGTGATGTCACAACTATTCTACAAAATAGTTCTTTTTCAAGATTTTTTTATTACTTCCGATAAATATCTAATATCAGAAATCGGAAGTATCGTGTTAGTTTTCGTAAAAATAAATATTTTTTTGCTCCGATTTCAATTTTTTGTGTCGGTCTGTTAAAAGTATTCCTTGTAACGCGCAAATCTCGGAAACTACTCAACGTATTTTGATGATATTTTGCACACAAAGAGAAGACGTTTTGTAGATGGTTCCATTTTAAATTAATCAAATTCGGACTAGTGGTTCTGGGTGAATGAGACCATGCGCCTGACCACTAACTTTTTTTTTTAAATGCTTATATCTCGTGAATGGTACACCCGATTTTGATGAAATTTTGTATGTATATGCATATTATTGTACTACATAGGCTATTTATATTTATTTTTAAAATAATTATAATTTTATGTCCTATATACATAAATCATAAAGTTGTAATTCACTCATAATTTTATGAGTAATCTACATTTCAAAATTCCGCTCTCGAAAATTTGTGCACGAAAGAGCCCTAGATTGCCTTCATAAGCTCTGCCTTCATAAGGCAATCTGGCGCACACGAAGAAAAAAAAATCTTTCACCACCGGCACAATACATACAGACATACACCCCGACACGGAAATTATTACCTACTCATAAATTTAGGGCAGAATTAATAAACGTTTTGTAATACCTTTGTGGCGCTAAGTCACGGATTGCGTACTGAGTAAGATAGGGAAAATCAACACTTACCAACGACTTGAGTTATTGATGTTGTCTATTAATTCCGCCCTTAGTGATGATAAATTTTCCAAGCTTTTTTAAATTTCAAATTAATTCCCAATAGCTCACCTTTCGGTTGAAGTCAAGTGTTAGTCCAAAAATCTCATGGTGTCCAGTTGTCCACACAGACCTGAAGAATGCAGGAAATTTGAATCAGCTTTGCTGTCGTCCCACCTAAAAGAAATTTGCCTGTAGGCCATTCGAAGGAGACATTTGGTTATGCTTCCTCTATTTTTCCGAATTATGGGGAGCGTTGTAGCTTTGAACCAGGAGGTAAATAGAAAAGTTCAGGCAAATTAGAAACATAATAATAATAACTCTTTATTGACAAGAACAATATTGACAAAGAGCGTGATTATTGCCTGAGGCAATCTCTGCCATCAAGCCAACACAACAGAAGCAGCTGTTGTGAGCTCATTGGCTTTATTGAGCAGGTAATAGCTCCTAATATTAATCTTTTTCAACTTTAAATTTTCCATGCTTTCCTCAATGCCTTGGGGTCGGCATTGTTTAACCTCTTTCTAGCGGTTGAGGTTGGTTAGTTCTGGCACTCTTACTTCCACATTTTAAAGCTGGATTCCCTTCCTAATGCCAACCCTGCTAAGTTTACCAATGCTTATTGTTAATAATAATAATAATACTCTTTAGTGGAAGTTAACCAGCAGGCGAGGTTAATGCTCGCATTCAAATGATCACCATCCAACTCCTAACCTTGCTGGGCATTGCATAACTTCACTGACAGTACGAAAACTTGTGTATTCAACGTCCCATTAAAGGTCTTGTAAATCTAGATATCATAGGTAAGTCTTTTTAGTGGACGGTAAACACCAAGCGTGGTTAATGCTTAAAGCATTTTCTACCACCTAACCCTCAGAGTCTTATTGTTATGTGGTCACAAACTCAAATGAATGAGGCAAAATTAATGCACTGGGTGGGATTCGAACAAACGGATTCCTACGCTACCTGGATTACCAGAATAGCGGGTTAACCAGTTGGCTACCAGTGCACTGTTATTATCCTTTAGCATGACAAAGCAGACAAAATTCCAAATAATAATGCCATCAGCTAACCTCTAATTTTATCAGTTACGATGTTTAATTTTATATTCATCAGTTTAACCACAACAAGTTCAGATATCACAAATATTGATATACGAGTATTGTGTTTGATTTTTAAAAAAAATCCTGAAACTTTACATATTTCGCTCTCTTTATATTTGCATAGAGTTGTGGGTATTTTTCATTTCATCTTTGTATTCGACATCAACTATTGTTTATACATAAATTAGAATAGAATATAGAATAGACTTTGGAAAAAAAATAATATTCTGTTTACTGTTAAGAACAGTAAATTTTAAAATGATTCAAACTCTACTGAAAATGTTTTCAAATAGGTATAACACTTGATTCCAAATAAACTTCTGTAGAAACCTTGTGTAATAACGTCCTCTCGAACATCCAATCTCGAACACAGTGTTTGCAGGCTAAGTGATTGAATTCGTTGATTAACGAAAACATTTTCATTAAGTTCTGATTGATTTTCTCAAGACGAGACGGTTTGATATAAACTTTGTAAAACCGACATTAGTTTTGATTCGACAGCTGTAATTAGCAAAACTAGTTAACCATTTATCAGTCCAAAAATACATGTTTTAAATGTTTTTCACGCTTTTGATATGTAACTTTATGGTTCTAGTGCTGCTTTTGGTTTTTATTCAACAGCACCTAGAACGTTGTTAAACATTTTCCAATTTGTGTTACCTAGATTCTAATTCTTGTTTAACAAAGTTCACGGCGTTAAACCTTTTCTAATTTGCGTTATCTAGATTCTAGTTCTTGTTTAACGAAGTTCCAAAGAAATGGTCAGTAATTATTTCAAACGGGGACTGTTGTTTTCTCTGGTGTGTCTCACATGTTTTGTTCGACTTCAGAGAGCGGAGGACAGCGATGATGATGGTCACTGGGACATTCGCAGTCCTGAACTGACCGAAGAAATCGAACAGATCACCCAGCGACCAGAACCTTACAAGCACACGCCGCCCGGATTCTTCCCCGCCACGGAAGTGACGCCGCCTGAAGCTTACTACGAAGCGGAGTACGCGGACAAACCGTGCCAAGACAAAGCAGAAGGGAACATCTTTGCCCAACAACTCGATAGAAAAAAGATTCCAAAGAAAAACAATGAGGTAATAGTTAAGAAAAACATTGTACCTGAGGTAATAGTTGACCATCTGAAAATCGAGAAAGTTGATGGAGCGTACAAAGTGCAGCAGAAACTTGTCGCCAGTGATGCGAACAATGGTGACGGAGTTGAAAAGAAATTGGTCGATGACGGGAAACAAGTTCCAATTGGAGATATTTGGAAAAACAATGAAGATGAGCAAATGAATGGAAATGGAATTGTTGATAGAGAGAATAAGATCACAAATGGAGAACAAAAAAATTTAGAAGATCTAAAAGAAGGCAAATATGAGCCTATTGGTGACAATGTAAAAACAGTGGATCCAAGAGGTAATGAGCAGGACCAACCAAAGGAAATTCTTGCTGAAGACAGTGAAAAGCAAATCAATATGAAAGATGTGATCAACGATGTCAAAGAAGAATCTCTTGATGGCAATAAGAAAAAGTCAGATCAGAAAATGTTTGAGATTGTAAATGATTTGAAGTTAGCTCCGAACATGAAGAATTTGTACAACATTGCTGAAGAAGACAACAACCCACAAGAAATAGCTGCTGCAAAAAATAACGAAGCAAAAGATGTCGACAAGCTGTCTAATGGAAATGAAAAATCACATATTCAAAATGATCTTGGCCATAATGATATAAAAATCAATGAACCAGTAAGAAGCCATTTAAACAAACCTGAAAGTATTGGAAAGGCACAGGTTGGCAACAAACACTCAGTCAACGACTTTCAGATCAAAATCAAACTTGAGAGATTCGATGATGCCAAGTCCAACTTGAACAAACAAGTCAACAGTTTGGTTGATCTTGGCCGAAAATCTCTCAGTGGTTTCAACACATTCCAAAGTCTGGTGAACAAAATGATGCCCTTCGCTCAGAATAGTTTCAACCTTCAGGTTAGTTTAGTATATGTATAACCTAGGGCGGAATTAATAGACGTTTTCGTTATGTAAAAGTCCTATAATTCTGCGCTAATCACTAAAATTGTGATATAATAACACAAAAGAACACATTTTTATTTGTTTATAATAGTGCATACGGTTACGGAGCTCAGTAACTTGATC
Organism: Bactericera cockerelli; assembly: GCA_024516035.1. Lineage (NCBI taxonomy): Eukaryota > Metazoa > Arthropoda > Insecta > Hemiptera > Triozidae > Bactericera > Bactericera cockerelli. Next base: position 20,931,705 of record CM044966.1, read on the forward strand.
GATAAGTGAGCGGACTTGTAACCTGGAGGTCAGTGGTTCAATTCCTGGTTTCAGCGGAGATTTTGTAGAGCAAGTTTGTGTAGTTCTGATATCACAAAAGTGATCAAAACAAACATTATAACTAAAAAAAAAACAACTTTTTTGTAATCATCATCATAGGGTGGCTTTATCATGAACGATGATAGCCAGACAGTGGAGGAATGACTCACCACTTCTACCACTGTCTTTACAAGGAGGCTAATAATTGACCCCAGAACCAAGAACCAAGCCAATGCTGGTCTACTCCCTGTTTATAGCCTACCAGCCAGACTGCTGGTCTACTCCCTGTTTATAGTCCCCCAGCCAGACTGCTGGTCTACTCCCTGTTCATAGTCCCCCAGCCAGACTTTGTTCATTTTTTTGTAATAGTTCATTCAAAATTACTTTCCCTCTCTTCTTTCTCAGAACTCTCTCGGCTCAAACCTGAATCCCCAGAACTTCTACATGAAATACTTGCAGATCGATCCGGCTCGCAACGAGCTCAAATACGAATACTACTTCTTCCAAAAGTTCGTCCACAATCGGTACACATCTGCCAACGCTCCCAGAGACGACAAACTATCCTCAAGTGTCCTCATGAGCAAACTCCTCGAGCAACTGTTGGGCCCGACATCTCTCCTCTCGAATCCTCTTTCCTATCTCAGCCCTCTGGGAAGCGTTCGAAACCGTCCGGTCAAGATATTCATGAACGAAAAGTCCGCAGCCAAATATCTGAAAAACCAGGCAAACGCTGAGATGGTCGAACACTCGCGGAAAAAGCGAGACGTTCAACAAGAGAAAGTTTTCCAGCGTGTCAAACGAAACGCGTCGGAGGAACTGTTCAACGAAGGTCCTTTCAAGGTATTTACAGAATTTTTCCAAATCTGACATCGTTAATATATCGTGTTTTACCAAACTTAGAAGCTTGGGTAGCGATTTCAGAGGATAGCTGGTACCATTCCCGGCAAATAGAGGGTAAAACCGCCGTCCTAATCAGTACAAGGGTTGGGTTAAAGACTTGAAGAGATTGCCACAGGCAATAACCCCGCCCTTTAGGTAGGACACTAGCTTTATTCTCTTTTTTGTTCTTGTTTCATTGTTTAATCTATTTATTTTTTCTTTTAATTTTATTGTATTGTACTGTATATATTTTACTTTGTCTTATCTAATAAAGCATGATATAATAATAATAGTACCTTAAATGTAATAGAATGTAATTAGGAAGGCTATCCAGCCATGAAAATGTGCCACAACCAACCAACCTCAACCCTGAGGTTGAACTCTGTCGACGCGACGTCAAGTAGGTTTGGGAAAAGGCAAAGTGAAATAAGAAGTAGCTTGATCGATAAGGAATTTGCTTAGTTGTGATATTATTATAATAATAATAACACTCTTTAGTGGAAGATAACCACTTGGCGAGGTGAATCCTCAATAAAATGTCCACCATTTAACCCTCCAGAGTCTTATCATTATTATGTGGTTACACCCGTCTCGAGACGACCTAGCTGTTGAATGGGACGTCAAACCCCAGTTAATAATAAAAAACGAACACAATACTATCTTCTTCTTCTTCTTCTTTTACTCTGTCTTATCCCGGTTAAGCAGCGTCGACGTTGTTTAACCTCATGGTTGGGGTTGGTTGGTTTTGGCACATTTTTTACGGCTGGATGCCCTTCCTAAGGCCAACAATTCTATTTGATTTAACGTCCTGAATTAGGACGGGGGTTTTACCCTCCATTCGCTGGGAATCGTACCAGCTACCTCACCCAGCCTGGGCAAGTGGGCAGGGCCGGAAATGCCAGCCTCATATGTACGGTGTACGGAGGGAACAGAATTTTTTGTGTGAAAAATCTGCTCCAACCGAAGATCGAATTCAGAATCTCTGGACTGCGGGCAGTAGTCACAACCGTTACGCCACGATACTATCGATTTCTGTGGCTTTCTCTTCCACGTAAAACCATACTATTATTACGCATATGATTACCACAAATCTTTATTTTAACCTCACAAATGTCAGCGTCGATGGCGCGTTCGGTTCTCTTAGGATCAAGCTTAAATATTTTTCTTTTCAAGGTCGAAGATAAGGCGCATCTCGCGTGGGCGAAAGATTTCCTCAAGCAATTTCCCAAGGAAGAGCGGCCCACTTCGTACAGGGTGATTCATCAGCAGCCCTCCAGCACGGACGCCCTCCAGTGGTACCACCCGTTCCCGGGCGAGGAGGTGACCTACTACACCATCGAGCCACTCGCCACCCGCACCACCGCCAAGGGGGAGCCGGAGGACCTGTGCAAGTGCCACCACGACTGGAAGACGCCCGCACCTCGGGAGGAGGATTTGATCCACCGCGCGGGGGAATGAGGCGAAACGTCTCACACGCCGGCACCTCGGAAAGAGGATTTGGTCCACCGCCAAGGGGGAGGCGGAGGATCTGTGCAAGTGCCACCACGACTGGAAGACGCCCGCACCTCGGGAGGAGGATTTGATCCACCGCGCCGGGGAATGAGACGTTTCACCTCCAGGATGTGATGGGCGCGGGGGGAATGAGACGTTTCACTTCCAGAATGTGATGGGCGCGGGGGAATGAGACGTTTCACCTCCAGGATGTGATGGATATAATAGAAAGGGATATAAATAGAAAAGGATATAAAAGAGAGGTATATAATAGAAAAGGGATATAGTAGAAAGGGATATAATAGAAAGGCATATAATAGAAAAGGATATAAATAGATTGATATTCGGAAGAGAATGCCGAAGGCATTATCACCACCTTTGATCAGGCTTTGTTTATATTTATTTCACAACTTGTTACCATGTTCATTGTATATAAAAAAAAATGTAAATAAAGCTTGGTCCAATTGTTTATAAATATAATAGAAGAGGGTATAGTAGAAAAGAATATAATAGAAATGGATGTAGTAGAAAGGGATATAACAGAAAGGGATATAAAAGAAAGGGATATAATAGAAAGGGATGTAATACTTTCAGAAAGGAGTATGGATATCAGAGATAAACAGTGTCTAGCTGGGGAACGTTAAACAGGGAGAAGACCAGTGTCCCGCTAGAGGACTATAAACAGAGAACAGACTAGCCAACCCTTACAAGCCAGGCTAGCTTGCAGTTTCCTAACGGTTTAATGGCTTATAAAGAAAAGTCCAAGTCCTCATGATGGTTCATCGCACATAGAAATAATATATGTGGTTAATGGCTTATAAAGAAAAGTCCAAGTCCTCATGATGGTTGATCGCACATAGAAATATGTGGTTCAGGACGAGCCAACTTTGAAATAAAGTTGGCTGGAGACCATCACTCACCCCTCCCGCTGTAGCCAAGCTGGCTACAACAACAACAACAACATGGCCGACCGCCGTGGTTCAGTGGTTCAGAGCGTTGGTTGGTGTTGGTTGCTGACCCGGAGGTTGCGGGTTCGAATCCCGGCCGCAGCAGAAAATTCTAACCGAGTTTTTCCGTTTTCGAAATGACATGAATGTGAAGGTAAAGTGCCCTGAAGTCATGCGAAAGCAATTCCGGGGCACAGCTACATTTTTTACTTTCCTTATCTTATAATAAGGTGTGATGGCAGTTGACTACGGAGGAATAAGTACCTACCATTTTGGTTAGTTATAACACAGAGGAAATCAGAACAACAACAAATTATTTTTTCTTCTTACATGCTTAAGAACGTAATAATGGTAGCCATATTAACTATCAAGTATCAACATTTTTTTTTTGTCCCACCATATTTTTTGTTGTTGTTGAAAAGATGAGTGTTTCACAGCATTTTTATTTCGTAGCCTTGAAGCAGCAGATACTACTGTAGAGTAGACGCTTGTTGTCTGTGTTGTAGATTGGACATACATTTTTTATTTATTTTAAGATGAGCCTTTTTCATTTATCAGTCTTTTTTATTTAGTAGCCATGAAACAGGAGCTACTCTAGACGCTTGTTGTTTGTGTTGTAGCTTATACGTACATTTTTTTTTGTATAAAGATGAGTGTTTCACAGCCTCTTTATTTCGTAGCCATGAAACAGCAGCTACTCTAGTCACTGACCTGCTGTAGCTTGCCCATGACTCTGAGGACCAGGTGGAAGAAAATGCATCGAGTAGGTAATTTTTCAGAGGTTGTAAGAGTTCCTCTAATACTCACAGCATTTCTCATTATCCCATACCTCTATAGTCATTCCCCAAAAAATATGACATAAGAAAAGTCCGGTCAAGTCGTTCACCAAAAATAATTGAGTTCCCAAATTCATCCCTCCCACCTCAAAAATATATTAGGTATTTATGACCTCCCCCCAAAAACATATTGAAATTCATCCCCGCCTTTTATTCATTCACTTCTAAGTGCAAAAGTATTCTTATTAATCTCCTCCCCTCTCTCTTGCTTCTAATGTTCTCTTTCTTCTGTTCCTTGTTGCATGTTGGAATGTTTCCTTTACAACCTCAGAACTTTAGTCTTATTTCCTTGCTCATTTCACCGACTTGGGCTCTTGGCGAAGATAAAGGGAATTGGTTAAAAGAAAGTTAGGACCTTGCAAATGAAAATAATATCGAGGTCATGTGGTTATGTCATTTTGTCAAGAAAAACCAGACAACCATCTTTCTCAAAAGCTAAAATAGCAAGATTCTTTCCAGATTAGAGTCGCTTTAGTAAACAAAATCTTAAAAATAGAAGAGAATCGTATCGTACAGAATTCTTCGTTAAAATTGCTAAAAAATAATGGTCAGTACTAAAAGAAATCTGTTTGACATTTCAATCTAAAATTTTAAGTATATTTTCAAAATATTGTTGAATTTATTCTAGTAATGTTTCAGGCTTCTATCTTAAAAAAATTTCTAGTAGTTGTTGTAAAAAAAGTTTTCTAGTAGTTGTGAAAAGCCTCCGTGGTTAAGAGAATTGTTTGCTAACCTGAAGGTTGCGGGTTCGAATCCCGGCCGGAGCGGAAAATTCTGACCGAGTTTTTCCGTTTCCGGAATGGCATGAATGTAAAGTTAAAGTGCCCTGACGTAATGCGAAAGCGGTTCCGGGGCACATCTACCTTTTAAAAAAAAAGTAGTAGTAAAAACAAAAGTGTCCGGTTGTTTTCTGAGCACCCGGTATATTTTATGTTCTCTATTGTAAGTAAAACTTGATCGAACATTTGTTTAATAATAGAGCTTTCAGTTTTCAGTCTTTGATTCGCTTCCAGTGACGAAACATCCTGTCAGCATATTCCCAATCAGGAATGTGCTCGGTAGTCGAATGTCTCTCCATCTCGTCATAGTATACTTCGGACTCTTCCGTCAAGGATCGGTTCTCTCCGGAACCGTTCGGCTTTTTCTTTCTCTTCCTATGCACTCGGGTTTCCTCGGAGAGTTCAACTTCGGGTCTGTCCGGTTTTGTTTTGACTCCTCCTGTAGAGTTCCGTTCGTGTTGTCTCGGTTTTTTCTTTCTCTTACGAACCGTGGCTTCGGTTATTTCCGGTTGTTCCCAAACGATGCTGGAAATGCGACGCAGTTCGGAATTCATCGTGAAGTAGTCATCCGGCTCCCGGTCTGTGTTTCCTTTGATCTTCAGAACCTGACGGAGAAACAGCATAATAATTATTAACATCATTCGGGCCACAATCACAAACCCAACAACATTGACAAAGGATCTAGAAGACCTTAAAATACCCATCTTATACCATACAAAATTACACAAAATTCAAAAAGAAACAATTTAATTACTTGTAGCATAGTACGACATTTTACACAATAATTCATTTTAACTTGGATTAGCCCGTTACAATTGATAACGCATCTCTCTTAAGAGAATGTGAAGACATGACAATAATGATAATAATACTCTTTGGTGGAAGGCAACCACCAGGTGAGGTTAATACTCAAAGCATTTGCTACCACCTAACCCTCAGAGTCTTGTTATTATGTGGTCACAAGGTCTATACGTGTGATACTTGTGTTAATGAACCGAGGTTTTCGTACTGAAAATCCTTACTGTAAATAAGTGATGACATTTTAAAAGGGAGCTATAACAAAAAAATACGAGAGAGAGAGAGAGAAAGAAAAAAAAACAAAAATCTTACAAGAAAAGTAAAATAAAAAACCAAACAAATCCAAGATTTTTTTTGTTGACATAATATAATATATATTCTACTCCTGCACCATCTTCAATCATTGCTGATTTAAACCTCTGTCTTGTTCCTCGCAACCTTAGGGACACTGCTCTTACAATTGCCAGTTGGATCTTGGCTTTCAACCAACTGAAAATTTGAGAATAACTTCTCTGAATAACAAACCCAAGATTTTTTTTATTTTTTTATTTTTAAAGATGAGTGTTTCACAGCCTTTTTTATTTCGTAGCCATGAAACAGGAGCTACTGTAGACACTTGTGGTCTGTGTTGTAGCCTGCCCATCCCGTAGTATGCCTCCCCTCTGATGGGGGAGAAGTGACGCAATACTTCCCATTTAGGTGCTGGGTCAACACGAGCGCACCGGAAGGTATCCCTACAAACAATTGTAACCAAATTAAGAATACAAATTTTTGTCGGCTCGGGGGATCGAACCCGGGACATTTCATGTCCTACCTTGTCAGCATAGGACTCCATCTCACTCCAGTCCGTGGTGTTGAACCAGATGCTCGAGGGCCACTTGAGAGTTGTCTTCGGACTGAACCGGTTTAAGAAGTCCTGATGCGCGCGCATGCGTTTGGCGGTGAGATTTCGCTTTCGCTTCCTGGTGGTGAGAGGCGTGCCCGTGCCGAAGAGATAGTCCATATAGGAGGCGTGCACCTGGAAGTGGATGTAAGGTCAATCAATATCAATCAATATTTGAATGGGTGAGTAGAAGAACCAGGAATGTCAAAAATCGACTTTTCAGGAAAGCAAAAATAAGATTCGTCTTATTTTTGCTTTCCTGATGCTAATGAGTATAATAAAATTAAATTTTACATTCCTTGTTATTCGACAAGATTCTCACAACTAGGTACTAATACCGCTAGAAAAAGTGGTCAGTGATTTTGTTACATTCCTTGATTTACATCAGATTTTTTTTCCGCTTCCCCCACTTTAAAATCGAAAAAAATTATACTTTAAAGGGGTATTTCTCCTTCATATTCACAGAGATGATAGAAAAAAGTACACTCCTTCTTATTCTACGAAGAAAAAAAAAAAATCGATTTTTGACATTCCTGGTTCTTCTACTCACCCATTCATTTATTTTATTGTGTATAATACTAGCCGTTTGCCCGTGCTTTGCAACGGAACTAAATTTCAAATTTACTAAGGCATTGCCGTACTGCTGGACAGTACGGCAATGCCTTTTTGAACTTTTTATAATTTTTCTGGACAAAGCGATAATGGTTTTGGGGGGGTCAATTCTGAGACATTTTTTGCTATCTCTTACCGTTTTGGCTAAACAACTCCGGACAAACAGACAAACATAGGTAAGTAGGTAGGTAGGGAGTCCTTTTTTCTGTTTTATATATAGTGATATACATAGTATGTTCACAATTATACTTAAATCTAAACTAATTCTAGTTAATGTTAATGGGATGTCTTTAAGATTTAAAATTTACGGTGACCAGTGATAAAGACTTAAAGAAAGTAATTTAATAAGGTAAGTATATAGTGTAAATTATGAGAGAGACAAATTAATAATGAGAGTGGGTGACTAGAGTGGGGTGAGTAGATGAAGAAGAGTGATAGGTAACAGTGAGGAAATACACTTGAGAGCAACACAAAATAATAAGGGTTGGGTGGAAGAGATTGCCACAGGCTATAACCCCGCTCTTTTTTTAAGCTTTATTAGGAAGACAAAGTACAGGTAACAGTATAAAATTAAGAAAAGAAAAAAAAAAAACAAACAAATGACAAAATAAATAAGTAAAAAAAAAAGAAAATAATAATAATGTCCCACCTAAAGGGCGGGGTTATTGCCTGTGACAATCTCTTCTACCCAACACTTGAGAGCAACACAAAATAATAAGGGTTGGGTGGAAGAGATTGCCACAGGCAATAACCCCGCCCTTTAAGTAGGACATTAGTGTTATTTCTTTTAACTTAATAATAATAATAATAATGCTTTTTCTTTGTGTTATTATGTCACAATTTTTAGTGGGTAGCGCAGAATAATAGGACTTTACCACTTTAATTTACAATATCTTGTATTATTTTTTTTGCCTAAGATTCTGCCACTGGTCGCTGCTTCACATTAAAGCAGCTACTCATTTTTCCTCACGAGGTAGGAGTGGACCTCGAACATCCAAGTACAGAGCAGAAAAAATCCTCCCCCGCTGGGAATCGAACCCAGGTCACCATGTGTGCAATGCCTAGCGCGCTAACTCGCTCTGCCACAGTGACTACAGGTGGGTGAAATACACTTGAGAGCAACACAAAATAATAAGGGTTGGGTGGAAGAGATAGTCCATGTAGGAGGAGTGCACCTGTGGAGGTGGATGAAATACACTTTTTATTAAGCTTTATTAGGAGGACAAAGTACAGGTAACAGTATAAAATTAAGAAAAGAAAAAAAAAAAAAAAAAAAAAAAATTAAACAAACAAACAAATTGCTTCTGATAACACAAAGGGGCGTAAACAACATTTTCGAAATTTTACAGGAGAGCCAAAATGAGTTTTCTTGTGCATAAATTTTCTGTTCACGGTAGGAAAATCATCACTTCCCTGTAATGAGGGATACGCCTGATTTCAATTTTTGTTGTATCTTTTCTTTGGATTATAATTGGATTACGTCTATTTGTGAGAACAAACTATAGCACAAGTAGACTCAATCCAAGCAATAAAACCGATTTCAAAAAATTGTGGTGTACGCCTCTTTGTGTTATCAGAGGCGAAATGACAAAATAAATAAGTAAAAAAAAGAAAATAACAATAATGTCCTACCTAAAGGGCGGGGTTATTGCCTGTGGCAATCTCTTCCACCCAACACTTGAGAGCAACACAAAATAATAAGGGTTGGGTGGAAGAGATAGTCCATGTAGGAGGAGTGCACTTGGAAGTGTGGGTGAAATACACTTGAGAGCAACACAAAATAATAAGGGTTGGGTGGAAGAGATAGTCCATGTAGGAGGAGTGCACTTGGAAGTGTGGGTGAAATACACTTGAGAGCAACACAAAATAATAAGGGTTGGGTGGAAGAGATTGTCACAGGCAATAACCCCGCCCTTTAGGGACGACATTAGTGTTTTTTTTTTTTTTTTTTTTTTTTTTTTTTTTAAGCTTTATTAGATAGAACAAAAAATATATACAGTAGAACACAATGAAATATAAAGAAAAACAAAAAAATTAAACAAATATACAAGAAGGAAAAAAAGAGAGAAGTGTCCTACCTAAAGGGCGGGGTTATTGCCTGTGGCAATCTCTTCCACCCAACACTTGAGAGCAACACAAAATAATAAGGGTTGGGTGGAAGAGATAGTTCATGTAGGAGGAGTGCACCTGTGGAGGTGGATGAAATACACTTGAGAGCAACACAAAATAATAAGGGTTGGGTGGAAGAGATAGTCCATGTAAGAGGAGTGCACCTGTGGAGGTGGGTGAAATACACTTGAGAGCAACACAAAGTACTGATTCATCAAACACCTCGGCCGAGGTGTGAAGAACGCCAATACAAAGAAAGAGACAGCCCGGCAGAGTGTAAGGTTACGGAAAACATAGTTCCCATGCATTTCATGTACTTTCAGCCAGCGAAAAGTGTCATTGATACGAGGATTGGGTGGAAGAGATTGCCACAGGCAATAATCCCGCCCTTTAGGTAGGACATTAGTGTTATTTCTTTTTACTTATTTATTTTGTCATTTGTTTGTTTTTTCTTAATTTTGTACTAACATTGTACTCTGTCCTCCTAATAAAACATACTATAATAATAATAATAAAATACTGATTCACCATTGTTACGAATGAATCTTGTTCAATTCTCATGTTTTTAACTTCTTTTGTTAGAAATAAAAAAAAATCATGCTTTTCTTCTTTTTTGACATTCTGTGGTAACATTGTTACGAGTTGCGATTCCGCCTCTGGTTTTCAAATTAACAATTCAGCATTCAGTTTGAAGCAAACAAAATTAGCTAAATAATCAAATCTATTATTTAGCACCCATGAGAACCAAAGTGTGAGAACCCAAGTAGAGATAGATGGATCAGCAGTACTTGTGAACCAATCGAATTAATAGTTGTCATAAATGATCCAATGAAACATAACTCCAAAACTCACGTGAGTAAATTCTATTGTTCAATTCGTGAAATTCAGTCAGCAAAACAGTATTAGCCAATCGTAACCGAAAGTTATCATAAACAACCAATCAGAGTTATATTCCAAAACTCACGTGAGTTATGATCCCACTGATCCAACTGGAGTGCGGAAAGCTCGTCAGTTGTCCTAGAGTAGCCAAAGTATCAAGTAATATTTGTAAATTGTTAAATTGTATTTCTTAAGTTCTAAAGTAATAAAGTATAAGTAGTTATTAATTTATATCTTATCTCAGCTGTTACATTTCTTTTCGTTTTGGTAGATTAAATATTTTATTTTGTGGATCCAGAGCTGCTAACACCCTTTCCATAGAGAAAGCTAGCAACCTGTCCCAGTTTCGGTCATAATTCCCGAAACAACATTTCATTGTGACGGCTTCTGGTCAGTTTTTTTTCTAACAATCGAATAATGAAATTGTAGACAGCAAAATTTACAACATTTTGAGACATCTTACGACTCGATAGAAAAAGTCATTGCGAAGATATCGCAAATTTGGTGGAGGAAAAAAGTTTGATTCGCTATTTCTGCTCTCAAGTGCTTGTGAAACTGTTTCAACTTGACCACTCTGTCCAGGTTAATACAATTTAATTTCATCTAGATCTCTTTCTTTATCATTTCTTTAACATTTGGTTAAATCAAATTTAACCAAAAAATTAAATGGTTGTCAAATTTATACTGATTATCTATGAGCTTCTTAGGTAAGCTTAGCTCTGATTTGAAGATGGGTGAGAAAACTTGTTGGTGATTTCTTAGTTTTTAATTGGATGAATAGCACAGTTCTCTCCAATAAATTCAACTATTAAACAGTACCAAACAGCATCCTCTAATATAAATATTCCTAAAAATATACACGAATAAATGAAAATTTGTACCCTTAATGATCAAGCTCCAATGGATAACTGTAAAAATATAACTATCTATATTTGACTAAAAATGTATATACAAAAGATAAAAATAAAGATCATTATAGATCATTATTATTAACTGGAAATGGACCTAAAACTCACCTGTAGGTATCGCGACCAGTTCCAGAAAGTGCAGGGTTGATATCGGATGGAGAAGTTTCGGCTCCAGGTGGTCGGAGGTTTATCGGTGGGATAGGTTTTGTTAGACAGACACTCCTGGGAGAAGTTACCTGCATTGAAAAGTTACTTGTGGTTAACCTACAAATAAGTATTCTGCTAGGTTTTGTCAGGGGGGAAAGGTTTTGTAATACAGACACTCCTGGGAAAAGTTTCCTGCATTGAAAATGACTTGTGGTTATCTAACAAATAATTATTCTGCTAGGTTTTGTCAGGGGGATAGGTTTTGTTAGACAGACACTCCTGGGAAAAGTTTCCTGCATTGGAAATCACTTGTGGTTATCTGAAGCGTATAAATAATAGTTAAGTCTGCATAGTGCATAGGTTTTCGTCAGAGGGATACGAGTTTCGTAAGAGGGATACGACTGACACTCTTTGGTGAAGTTCACCTGATTTTTTTTATACAAAGTTTCCATGTATTTATTTTTTTAACAAGTAAACTTCGTCAACAAATAGTGAGGGTATACCCACCTTCAAAAGATAAAATCTTGTGCCAAAGGTGCGGAATTGAAAATTTCTGGTGGTTATCTCAAAAAGTAACAATAAATGTACAGTCTGCATAGGTTTTTGTCAGTGGAATACGTTTTGTCAGTGATAATATATGATTTTAAACTCCATTCGTTGGAAACTCACAAAGCAGCTTACTCAAATTAACCATAACGAAGGTTAGCATTTAAATAATCACCATCCAACTCCTAACCTAGCTGGGAATTGCATAACTTCCGTGACAGCACGAAAACTTGTGTATTAATGTACCATTAAAGGCCTTGTACATCTAGGTATAATAAGACTCTTTAGAGGACGGTAACTACCAAGCGAGGTTAATCCTTAAAGCATTTTCTACTACCTAACCTTAAGAGTCTTATTATCATGTGGTTAAATACTAAAATTAATAAGGAAAAAAGCATACCTCGGGCTGTATCCGAATCAACGGACCCCTACGCTACCTGGAATACCAGACTAGCGCACCAATTGACTACCAGTATACTCACCGAAAGAGAACCTGGATTACCAGACTAGCGCACCAATTGACTACCAGTATACTCACCGAAAAAGAACCTGGATTACCAGACTAGCGCACCAATTGACTACCAGTATACTCACCGAAAGAGAACCTGGATTACCAGACTAGCGCACCAATTGACTACCGGTATACTCACCGAAAGAGAACCTGGATTACCAGACCAGCGCACCAATTGACTACCGGTATACTCACCCAAAGAGAACCTGGATTACCAAACTAGCGCACCAATTGACTACCAGTATACTCACCGAAAGAGAACCTGGATTACCAGACTAGCGCACCAATTGACTACCAGTATACTCACCGAAAGAGAACCTGGATTCCCAGACTAGCGCACCAATTGACTACCAGTATACTCACCGAAAGAGAACCTGGATTACCAGACTAGCGCACCAATTGACTACCAGTATACTCACCGAAAAAGAACCTGGATTACCAGACTAGCGAACCAATTGACTACCAGTATACTCACCGAAAGAGAACCTGGATTACCAGACTAGCGCACTAATTGACTACCAGTATACTCACCGAAAGAGAACCTGGATTACCAGACCAGCCCACTAATTGACTACCAGTATACTCACCGAAAGAGAAAATTCCAGAGCGCTTCAGGTTCTTAATGAATTTGGACCGGTTGTAATTGGGGTCGTTCTTATCTCGACCTTGAACGAACTCGCGAGCCGCCAGATCAATGTACCACTGATCATCTGGATCCACCGTAGACTCATCAGAATAAGTGTAGACGACATCACGTTTGTGCTTCCTGTGCAGTCGACTAGGACCAACCTTATACACGTCCAACAGTACACTGCGCAAAGATTTGTTTATCGTCGGTGACACATGCCTCGTGTTTTGTTCAATTTTATGTTCATCTTCATGTTTATCTTCGTGTATATCTTTAGAGTTTGCGAAGAAACTACTTAATTTTCTAAACCAGTTGGAATGTCTAATTTGCCACCAATAATTATGTGACTTTTCTGCCACCTTATTGTACCTTTGCATAGTTTTTCTTTGGTCATTAAATAACCGAGACAAAAAAGGGTACTTTTCATTATGTGTGTTGACAGGACCAGTATCATGTTCAATTTCAAATGCCATTGATTTTCCATTGGTATTTTCCGTTCTAAATTTGTTTTCAATGTCATTCCACATACGAATTTTTGATGTTTCAATGAATTTCTTTTCTAATTGATTTAAAATTGGACTGCGACGAAACCGTTTGAATTTTAAAATATCCGGATACGTATCATATAATTCCTTGCTATCTGAAACACATTTGTGACTTCCAGAGAATAGACATTTCTTTAATCGATGCAAACGTGGAATTGCTGAATTTTTTTCCTGCAACTTCGCGTATCGGAACAGATTGATCACACCCTCTTCGAGTTTCAGGTAAAAGTAAATCGAGTTCACAAGTTGAATAGTTTCGTTTTTGAGAGCTGCACATTCCTTGCTTACATCAACCTTGATTGAGTGAATTGTTTTCACAGCTGAATCTATGAAAAATGAGATAGCTGAGATTATATCGATGAGATATTTGTACAACTTAAGTACGAGGCCTTTTAACGTGAGCTTTGAAGTTGGTTTCTTCTTAAAGTAATCATCACTGGAATAATTCAGATGAACTATGTCTGGTAGAAACTGATTGTAAATTTCTTTCGAATTTTCATCGTAATGAATTTCTTCATCTAATCCATCAATTCTCTTGCTTTTTAGCCCATCAATGCTTGTCGTGACTCTCTTAGTTGCAGTATAAGATTCCTTATTGCTCGGATTAGAAACTGTTGAGATTGTTGTTTGTACTTCATAGAAATCTTTGGACCCATTTGATAAGCTATATGATAATTCATGGTTGGGCAAATAGTTTGAAGACTCTTCAACGTATTGATCTTGTTTCTCATCTATATTTTTCGTCTTGTTCATTTTTCGTTCGCTTATATGCTGGAACAGAATTTTGAGTGTATGTACAAGGTCTTTGTTTATTATGTTCTTCATTGTCAAATTTTTAATCAATTTCCATTCACTGCTATCGACATTGTTGTTGGATACATTGATTTTGCTTGATAATTGATTCTTCAGCTCTTTTATAGCAGGCATTTCCATAATATTGTTTTTAAATTCAATTCTGCTTGCATTGTTTTTCATGTTCTTCATTGTCAATTTTTTAATCAAACTCCTTTCACTGATATCAACATTGTTGTTACTTGATGATTGATTCTTCAGCTCTTGCATAGCAGGCATATCCATAATATTGTTTTTAAATTCGATTCTACTTGCTTTGTGAGCTGCAGACCTCATCGAATATCTCATCTTGTCTAACTCCGCCTGTCCATTCGATTGTTCCTCACGATTTCTGTCTAAATTATTCGTTCCATTTAGTTTCACATGTTCCGATTCCAAAAACGCGAACAACTGTTTTAAGTTATCCACAACCATCTGCTCTTTCTTCGAATCCATCTCCACTGTTGGTGAATTTTTCTGCTTCAATTTCTCCAGATAATTCACCAACCTTTTCAGGTTCAATCGTGTTGGCCCTACAGCACTACGATTGACTCCTTGAATCGGTTTCTTCGTTTCATTGTTGGATGAATCTTTTGGGGCCTCTGTTACATCTCTAATTTGAACATCTTCATCAACTGCAATCCGTCCTCCACTGTATGCTCTTCGGAATGAACCTCCTCCAGTTGTCTGTCCTAGATTACACCCGACCATCTTTCCTTCTCCGTTCTGAACAGCAGTCATCATTCCATCTCGGAATTCACTCGCTCCTCCACTGTATTGCCTTCGAAAAGGAACGTCAGAAGATTCACCAACTGTCAGTAGTGTCAATCCACCGCTGTAGAGTTTTCTGAAAGTCAGGGTTTTCAATGCTTCAATTTGTGGTTTTCCAAAGATTGACGGAGCGATCACATTCTCAGTTTTCTCGAGACCAACGAATCGAAGCTCTTGTCTCGTCGCGTTACGCGTCTCTCTGGTTTGTGGTTCTCCGACGATCGACGGAGCAATAGCAGTCTCAATTGGGATTTTCAACGCTTCAAATTGTGGTTCTCCAAGGATTGACGGAGCAATATCAGTCTCAGTTGGGATTTTCAACGCTTCAAGTTGTGGTTCTCCAAGGATCGACGGAGCAATATCAGTCTCAGTTGGGAGTTTCAACGCTTCAATTCGAGGTTCTCCAAAGATCGGCGGAGCAAACTGAGATTGCTCCCGACCAACAGAGCGCCGCCCTCTTCCCGTGGCGTTGCGTGGCGGTTTGGTTCGGCGCGGAATGGCGCGGTCAAGTTTCTCCCACTCCTCGGAGCTGTCCATGAGGATGCGCGGGGAGGTGGCGCGGGGGTACAGAGTGATCTGGTGCGCACGGGAGTCCAAGGTGGTGCGCATGTCGATCGGAAGTTTCTCGTAGGGCGGCTCTTCGATGGACTCGAAAGTCAAGTCAAGTCGCGTGAACCTGTGTGCATAAATTAGTCTTTTTTTTATTAGTACTTTCTTTCTTAATTAATTCAAAATACAATTTGAGGTAACAATATAATACATACATCTATATATATAAAATCCATTTACATTCATTCATAATCAACGCAGAGCCTAAACGGCTGGGCCGATTGACTTGAAATTTTGCAGGAAGCTTCCCCTTATGATGTAGGGGCGTACTAAGAACGGATTTTTTGAAGGAAACAGGGGTTCTCAACTTATGGCCAAAAATTAACATTTATTGATAATCAACGCAGAGCCTAAACGGCTGGGCCGATTGACTTGAAATTTTGCAGGAAGCTTCCCCTTATGATGCAGAGGCGTATTAAGAACGAATTTTTTGAAGGAAACAGGGGTTCTCAACTTATGGCCAAAAATTAACATTTATTGATAATCAACGCAGATCCTAAACGGCTGGGCCGATTGACTTGAAATTTTGCAGGAAGCTTCCCCTTATGATGTAGGGGCGTACTAAGAACAGATTTTTTTTTTTAAGGAAACAGGCGTTCTCAACTTATGGTCAAAATTAGTCATTTTTAGAGTGTTGTCAGATTCTCAAAAGGGTTGAGCTGAATGACTTGAAATTAGGCAGAAAACTTCTTTCAGTGATGAAGAAGCTTACTATGAAAGGATTTTTCAAAGATAACAGGGGTCCTCAACTTATGGACAAAAGTAGACATTTTAGCGTCTTGCAAGATTGAGAAACGGTTGAGCCGAATGACTTGAAATTTGGCAGACAGCTTTTTTTGTGATGTAGGGGAATAATAAGAAACAAATTTTAAAAGAAAATAGGGGTTCTCAACTTATGGTCAAGCTGGATGGCGAATACTATGTTTTTCGACTCATGAAAGATACTCTCCTGTCATACATTTGGCCGTCCACTTTGAAAATGGACAAAGGGTAGTTTTTACAACCGAAAATGTCCAACAGAGAATTGACAACCCTCCTAAAACAACATTAATGGCGTTTTTTCCAACTATGCAACCAGGATGAATTTGCAAAGACTCTCTTTTAGTATCAGCATTTTATGTGTGGAAAAACAACATGTTCCAAAGAAGGAAAAAAAGATCAATTGTTCCAGGACATCCGGGTGTAAAAAAAGACCACGTTCTTGGTAAAATTTATACCGTTCATCCGAATGACTCAGAATGTTTCTACCTACGATTACTTCTACATAAAATGCGAGGACCTACTTCATTCAGAAGCCTCAAAATGGTAGGCGGCATTGAATACCCTACGTTCCATGCTGCATGCCTAGCCATGGGTTTGTTACTTGATGATGCGCAAGCAATGTGAACATTATTACCAACAGAACTTATTTGGCAGAAATTTCATACAACACGTTTCAAATGAAAAAGTGCTATTACTCAATAGTGAACAGAGATACGTGTATGAAACTGTACTTCAGAGCGTCACTTCATCTCCTGATTCTGTAGGTAATAATTTGTTCTTCCTAGATGCTCCAGGTGGAACTGGAAAAACATTCTTAATAAACCTTTTGTTAGCTACAATACGCAAAGATGGAAATATTGCCATTGCTGTTGCATCGTCCGGTATTGCCGCCACACTGATAGAAGGAGGCCGCACTGTTCATTCTGCTTTGAAATTGCCGCTCAATTTAAATTCTGTAGATACACCAAGCTGTACTATTGGAAAGCAAAGTGATATGGCCAAAGTCCTCAGGGATTTCAAGTTGATCGTATATGATGAATGTACAATGACTCATAAAACTGGCTTAGAGACACTGGACCGTACTCTACAAGACATTCGTGGTGTTAAAAATCTTATGAGTGGTAAAACTGTGCTACTGTCTGGAGATTTTAGACAAACTTTACCCGTTGTTCCACGTGGAACAAGAGCTGACGAAGTGAAGGCATGTTTAAAATCATCCATTTTGTGGCCACAGATAACTGTTCTTTCTTTAAAGTTGAACATGCGTGTACACCTTCACGCTGATCAAAATGCAGAAGTTTTTTCGAAGCTTTTGCTTCGGATAGGTGATGGACAGTTACCTGAACAAAATGAAAAATTGTATTTCCTACCGAACACTGTCAGTTATTAGTCGATTACAACACCTTCCTAGACACTATCTACCCCAATCTAGATAACCCAAGTGTTGTTGTCCCTGTTTGGCTAAAGATAAGGGCCATACTTGGCCATAACACCAAAGAATGATAATGCCCTGGAAATTAATAATGACTTATTAAAAAGAATGCCTTCTGAACTATCAACTTACGAATCCGTAGACACTGTTGTGGAAGAGGAAGAAGCCATCCATTACCCAACCGAATTTCTTAATACACTAAATCCTCCTGGCTTGCCACCCCATCGGCTATGCCTTAAGGTTGGAGCACCAATAATATTACTAAGAAATCTGAGACCCCCGAAATTGTGTAACGGCACGCGGCTTCAAATTACATCCTTAATAAAAAAAAAACATTATCGAGGCAGTTATATTCACAGGGGCTGGTGCAGGTGAAACGGTATATGTACACAGGATTTTTTTTGTCGGCGCGGGGGTTCGAACCCGGGACCTTCCGCATCGTAAGCGAGTGCTTAACCACTGAGCTATTTGTGTGCTCATTTAATCTGTTTATTAGCAACTATGCACTTGGGTTCTTTTTTTTTAATGGAAGGCAGGAAAAAATCTTTCAAAGACACCCAGATCCTGCCTGGGGTGTGGGATTTCCACCCACTAAAAACCCACCTTCTCTAAAAGCTAACCGGACTTGGAACCGAAAAATATCATTACTTCAAGTGCGGCGCTGTAGGGCACCTACTGATTTCGTTGTAGTGCCCTCCCATCTCTCTCTTGGGTTCTAATGTGATTTCCGACTACCACTTTAATTTCAAAAGAGTTCAATTCCCCAGAAAACTATGTTTTGCCATGACGATAAATAAGGCACAGGGGCAAACTCTCGAGCTAGCTGGAATTGACCTTAGAACGATTGCTTCTCCCACGGTCAGTTCTATGTTGCTTTTTCAAGAGTAAGGTCTGCCAAGTCCCTCATTGTGTTACAGCCAGATGGTATAACAAAGAACCTGGTGTATAAAGAAGTGCTTCGATAACCATAAAACTTATGCAGCGGCGGTGGCCATGCCTTAACTAAAATGTGGCCATGCCTTGGCCACGCGAAGCGGGCGTAGCCCGCTAGTAATTATATACAAATGAAATTGAATGAAAAATATGAAAGTTATTACAGCCCTGTCAGCATAATGCTTGTGTTGGGCTATACAAACAAAGGTAATGTGTACAAAGATAAAAATAATTTGAATACTTAATATGTGTAATTGTGTATACGGAAACATAAATATGAAGTAAACAATTGAAAAATATTTTTTTTTTAAAGTTTACGGAACAAATTCCATTTGTACAAAATAATAATCTTAAAATTAAATAAAAAATAATTCTAAAATTTATAAATTCTAGCTAGATTTTACAATTCTAAAGAATAATCAACAGCACTCTAAAATGGCTGGTCTGTTCTTTGTTTATAGTCTTCTAGCGAGACACTGGTCTCCTCCCTGTTCAACGTTTATTATTATTATTATTATACTGACCTCAGTAGCTTGAACGATAAGGCGATGGACTTGTAACCTGGAGGTCGGTGGTTCAAGTCACGGTTTCTGCGTGGATTTAGTAAAGCGAGTTTGAGTAGTTGTGATATCACGTAAGTGATTAACACAAATATGATAACTTTAACTTTTTTTTTAACTTTATATTTGAAGTCCCACCTGTCCTTCTGCCACCGGTCAAACTGTTTCCACTGCTGCGCCGGCTCCGGTACGTCTGTCTCAAGGGACAAGGAGCAGTTCACCGGATAGTCGCGAGAGCCGCTCTCGTAGTAGACGCCAGACTTCTCAATGGGGCGGCGTGTGTAGAGAGAGCGGTTCTTCTTGTGCGCCCAGATTCGCTCACTCGTGTCGGAGTACCTGAGAGAGAAACAAATGATATATTTACTATAAAAAAAATATATAACAAAGATGCTGTCAGCATTTTTGCTGATTGCCAGTACACAGCATATCCATCAGTCTGTTAACACATTTTTTTTTTTCTTCCTAGAAACATTTTTTTTTTTCTTCTTCTTTTTTTTCTGTATTTTTTTCGCATATTTTTTTTTTCATACTCCATGGATGTGGTTATGGATGATGTGTATTGAATCTTTTTTTTATAAATTATTTAATAATAAGGACAGTGAGATACCTATTCATTATTATTAAAAAAATAATAATAATAAGGACATCTATCTACATTCCGCGATACAAGGGTCTCAACTCTGTGACTCTTAGTGCGAAAGTAATAGACAAATTCTATATAACAAGTCATTGCTATATAACAAGTCATTGCTATATAACAAGTCATTGCTATATAACAAGTCATTGTTATATAACAAGTCATTGCTATATAACAAGTCTTTGCTATATAACAAGTCATTGCTATATAACAAGTCATTGCTATATAACAAGTCATTGCTAATATAACAAGTCATTGCTATATAACAAGTCATTGCTATATAACAAGTCATTGCTATATAACAAGTCATAGTCGCGAGAGCCGCTCTCGTAGTAGACGCCAGACTTCTCAATGGGGCGGCGTGTGTAGAGAGAGCGGTTCTTCTTGTACGCCCAGATTCGCTCACTCGTGTCGGAGTACCTGGTTATAGAACAGAGGAGATATTTTAATGGGTGAGTAGAAGAACCAGGAATGTCAAAAATCGATAATTTTTTTCTCGTAGAATAAGAAGGAATGTACTCTTTTCTATCATCTCTGTGAATATGAAGGAGAAATACCCCTTACAAGTATAATTTTTTTCGATTTTAAAGTGGGGGAAGCGGAAAAAAAATCTGATGTAAAACAAGGAATGTAACCTCCCATGCTCATGGGTAAGTTGATTCCAAAAAATGTTTGCATGGTCATTGGGGGTACCTAGTTGTGAGAATCATAACTACCGCTGAGTAGGAAAGTAACGTTCGACAACTCACCAGGAAATAATGTTGTTCTCCTCTTTCAAGTCCTGGTTCCACCGGTGCCACTCCTCATAATTACCGCTGAGTGGGAAAGATGTGTTCGACAACTCACCAGGAAATAATGTTGTTCTCCTCTTTCAAGTCCTGGTTCCACCGGTGTTACTCCTCATAACTACCGCTGAGTAGGAAAGTAACGTTCGACAACTCACCAGGAAAAAATGTTGTTCTCCTCTTTCAGGTCCTGGTTCCACCGGTGCCACTCCTCATAACTACCATTGAGTGGGAAAGATGTGTTCGACAACTCACCAGGAAATGATGTTGTTCTCTTCTTTCAAATTCAAGTTCCACCTCTCCTCATAACTACCGTTAAGTGGAAAAGTAATCAGTAAGAAAATAAATTGTACACACCGAAAAGTAAAATAACAATAAAAAATTCAATTCAAATTCAATTCAAGTAACGTTCGACAACTCACCAGGAAATGATGTTGTTCTTCTCTTTCAAATCCTGGTTCCAATGATGTCGCTCCTCATAACTACCGCTGAGTGGAAAAGATACCGTTAAGTGGGAAAGTAACGTTCGACAACTCACCAGGAAATAATGTTGTTCTCTTCCTTCAAGTCCTAGTTCCACCGGTACCGCTCCTCATAACTACCACTGAGTGGGAAAGATGTGTTCGACAACTCACCAGGAAATGATGTTGTTCTCTTCTTTCAAATTCAAGTTCCACCTCTCCTCATAACTACCGTTAAGTGGGAAAGTAACGTTCGACAACTCACCAGGAAATGATGTTGTTCTCCTCTTTCAAATTCAAGTTCCATTATCTCATAACTACCGTTAAGTGGAAAAGTAATCAGTAAGAAAATTGTACACACCGAAAGGTAAAATAACAATAAAAAATTCATTTCAAATTCAATTGAAGTAACGTTCGACAACTCACCAGGAAATGATGTTGTTCTTCTCTTTCAAATCCTGGTTCCAATGATGTTGCTCCTCATAACTACCGCTGAATGGGAAAGATACCGTTAAGTGGGAAAGTAACGTTCGACAACTCACCAGGAAATGATGTTGTTCTCTTCTTTCAAATTCTGGTTCCACCGGTGCCACTCCTCATAACTACCGTTGAGTGGGATAGGGAACGAGGTGGTAGACTTTGTGACACCCGTGGTGGTCGGCGCTTTGGTTTTCTTGGTCTTGGCTGAGTAGGAAAGTAACGTTCGACAACTCACCAGGAAATGATGTTGTTCTTCTCTTTCAAATCCTGGTTCCAATGATGTCGCTCCTCATAACTACCGCTGAGTGGGAAAGATACCGTTAAGTGGGAAAGTAACGTTCGACAACTCACCAGGAAATGATGTTGTTCTCCTCTTTCACGTCCTGGTTCCACCGGTGCCACTCCTCATAACTACCGTTGAGTGGGAAAGATACCGTTAAGTGGGAAAGTAACGTTCGACAACTCACCAGGAAATGATGTTGTTCTCCTCTTTCACGTCCTGGTTCCACCGGTGCCACTCCTCATAACTACCGTTGAGTGGGATAGGGAACGAGGTGGTAGACTTTGTGACGCCCGTGGTGGTCGGGGCTTTGGTTTTCTTGGTCTTGGTCTTCTTCTCCTTGCCTGACTGGGTGGTCACGGCGGTGGCGGCGGTTTTCGACTTTTTACCTAAAAATCATTGGATTTGATATTTCACTACCGTCATTATAATAATACTAGCCGTTTGCCCGTGCTTTGCAACGGGACTAAATTTCAAATTTACTAAGGCATGGCCGTACTGCTGGACAGTGGACAGCAATGCCTTTTTGAACTTTTTACAATTTTTCTGGACAAAGCGATAATGGTTTTGGGGGGGTCAATTCTCAGACATTTTTCGCTATCTCTTACCGTTTTGGCTAAACAACTCCGGACAAACAAACAAACATAGGTAGGTAGGTAGGTAGTCCTTTTTTCTTGTTTTATATATAGAGATAATAATAATAAATTCATTTTATTGTACATTTTACACCATATGGTATGTATACAAAGTCACTTAAAACTAAAAGTAAAATTAAAACTTAAAATAAGTGGAAATAAGTAAGTAAAAAAAAAAAACATTACCGACCTCAGTAGCTTTAACGGTAAGAACATGGACTTGTAACCTGGCGGTCGGTGGTTCAAGTCACGGTTTCAGCGTGGATTTACTGGAGCGAGTTTGAGTAGTTGTGATATTATCACGTAAGTGATTAACACAAATATGATAACTTTCACTACCGTCATCTATGATAAATAATAAAGAAGTCAGTCGAAGCAGGACCCTTGAAAATACCGGTAAAGTGGTGGTGGGTCCCAAAAAGTTCAAGATATCAAAAAATAACTTAATTTCAGAATACCAGACCCTAGGCTTAGAATAGACAGAACTCAACTTTTTTCCATCCCTAATAAAAACAAGAAAATACTCAAATCCCCTATAACATCATGCATGAAAAAATTCAACGATATGCCCTAACAACCCGATCTATTTAAATGAATACCTACATGTGTGAATGAATGAGTGAATAAATGAGAATACCAGTTATTGCTTGATTGTTATAATATATAACTTTCAAGTTTAGGTATTTCAAAAAAAAAATAATAATAATTTTATTTTAGTACTACTTACTTTGGCAAGAACTACTTACTTTGGCAAGGACTACTTACTTTGGCAAGTACTACTTACTTTGGCAAGTACTACTTACTTTGGCAAGTACTACTTACTTTGGCAAGTACTACTTACTTTGGCAAGTAATACTACTTTTTTCTCTCAGATCTGGACTTTTTTTTTTTTTTTTTTTTTTTTGTTTTTTTTCTGACTATACTTACTTTGGCAAGTACTATTTACTTTGGCAAGTACTACTTACTTTGGCAAGTACTACTTACTTTGGCAAGTACTACTTACTTTGGCAAGTACTACAACTTACTTTGGCAAGTACTACTTACTTTGGCAAGTACTACTTACTTCGGCAAGTACTACTTACTTTGGCAAGGACTTCTTACTTTGGCAAGTACTACTTACTTTGGCAAGTACTACTTATTTTGGCAAGTACTACTTACTTTGGCAAGTACTATTTTTTTTTCTTTAGATCTGGACTTTTTTTTGTTGTTGTTGTTGTGTTTTTTTTTTTTTTTTTTTTCTGACTATAGGTACTTACTTTACTGCTGCTTTTTTTTCTCAGATCTGGACTTTTTTTTTGTTTTTTTTTTCTGACTATACTTACTTTGGCAAGTACTATACTTACTTTGGCAAGTACTATACTTATTTTGGCAAGTACTACTTACTTTGGCAAGTACTACTTACTTTGGCAAGTACTACTTACTTTGGCAAGTACTACTTACTTTGGCAAGTACTACTTACTTTGGCAAGTACTACTTACTCTGGCAAGTACTACATACTTTGGCAAGTACTACTACTTTTTTTTTTATCAGATCTGGACTTTTTTTGTTGTTTTTTTTGTTTTTTTTTTTTTTTGACTATACTTACTTTGGCAAGTACTATACTTACTTTGGCAAGTACTACTTACTTTGGCAAGTAATACTACTTTTTTTCTCTCAGATCTGGACTTTTTTTTTGTTGTTTTTTTTGTTTTTTTTTCTGACTATACTTACTTTGGCAAGTACTACTGCTTTTTTTTTCTCAGATCTGGACTTTTTTTTTTGTTTTTTTTTCTGACTATTCTTACTTTGGCAAGTACTATACTTACTTTGGCAAGTACTATACTTACTTTGGCAAGTACTACTTACTTTGGCCAAACTTATTGAGTCCGAGCTTGTTGTAAAACTGTTCCTTGTCGTCCTCATAAGCCTCCGAGGAGTTCATGGCGTGAATACAATACCTTAAGTACTACTTACTTTGGCAAGTACTGCTTACTTTGGAAAGTACTACTTATTTTGGCAAGTACTACTTACTTTGGCAAGTACTACTACTTTTTTTTCTCAGATCTGGACTTTTTTTTTTGTTTTTTTTTCTGACTATACTTACTTTGGCAAGTACTATACTTACTTTGGCAAGTACTATACTTACTTTGGCAAGTACTACTTACTTTGGCCAAACTTATCGAGTCCGAGCTTGTTGTAAAACTGTTCCTTGTCGTCCTCATAAGCCTCCGAGGAGTTCATGGCGTGAATACAATACCTTAAGTAATAGTTACTTTGGCAAGTACTACTTACTTTGGCAAGTACTACTTACTTTGGCCAAACTTATTGAGTCCGAGTTTGTTGTAAAACTGTTCCTTGTCGTCCTCATAAGCCTCCGAGGAGTTCATGGCGTGAATGATGAAGGTGTGATGCATGGCACCCCAGTAGTAGCGCGCCGACGAAACCTTGTGGAAGTCTGCAGAACGAGCAGTGAATATAATAATAATATGGACATGAAAGGAGCCTAGACATTGGATTTGGGCGTCCACATAATCCTCTCACCACCGTGATTTAGGTATCAATACCTAACTCACAGACACGGAATTAATTAATATTATTAATAATATCGCCTTACTGCCCGATTGAGACCCGATTAACACTTTAAGCCCAAGAATTATGACTCTCAGCTGACATTTTATAAAGGACATGAGTACCATATATATGACCCTCACCCGAATTTTGACTGTGGACATGAGTACTCTATCAAGCAAAACGCTAGTTTTGCAACGCCAAGAAAAACAAAACGAGCGTGCTATACTTACGCTAAACCGAGTTCGTATGTATTTTCTTTTGTAATTTTGACCTACTTAGACAAAACTTTTTATATTTTTTTCTTCATATTCGTGTTTTCCTCGTCGAATAGAAGAATACTACTTTTTATTTTACCTTTTTCTGATACTCCTAACCGCTTTTACGAACACCCCTAATATTAGTAAAAGATTCATACTTTGGTCTCATTTTTTTTTTTTCCGCATTCGTCTTACCATGGGCTTATGGTTAAAGTTTAGTTCATGCCATTTTGGTTATGAGTTCATAATGCTTGCAGCTCGAGGTTTATAACAAAAAAAAACTTCCGCGGTCACTCGGCGGCGCTTTGGCGGTATCGCCTATATCTCAAATGTGGCAAATGATAGAAAGCTGAAACTTTGTATATTATTTATTTGATTAATTTACAGCTTTTTTAATTCTATGTAATTTTTATATAATTATAACCATTTATGAGTTATAACATTTTTGTTGATTTTTGACGTTCACCGACCTCTCTTCACGTAATCACATGAATCGCTATTAAGGCTATATTGTATCGAGCTGAAACTTTCAGGACATATTCCTGAGTTTTGGCAGATGATTCCTCGTCAGAATAGCTATCTTCGAAAAATTTACGGTTTTTGAGTTATAAGCTCCTTAAGTCATTGGTAGCGCACAACATATTTTGGATTAGAGTGTCTTCTCCGAGTTTCAGAGCTCACAGTATCGGGATACCACACTCGTAAATGAAATAAAATTAAGGTATCGAGAGATTGCTGAACTGAAGGGTGTGTTATTTTTCTTTCATCGACCTTCATTAGGTTCTTAGATATTATAGATGTACCTACCTACTATTTTTCGACTAGTTAGTTTTTTATTAAATTTTCAAGATGTGAGTAAGTGAATTATTCAATGAAATACCTTAAATATATTATAAGGCTTTTTATAAGGATTATAAGGATACAAAACTAAAATAATTATAGGTAGGTAGTACGTAGGTACCTAGTTAGGTAGGTCCTCCAATAAATTAATTTTAATATGGGTTTAACTTCGCTTTCAACTGCATATCACGACGGGGGTACTACCCCCCATTAGCAGGAAACTGACAAACCTGCTACTCACATTAACCTCACCCAGCATGGGTTGGGCCAGATAGCCAGCATCATAAAGTCTTCACTTCGCTAGACTTTGCTTAACATTGGTGATCCTACGAGAATTGATGTATTCAACGCGCCGTCGATGGTGTGGCAAAAGTCATCTTTAGTTTTAGTATGTTGCACAGGCTTGCTAGCCGTGACTCATCAATTTGAGTTCTGTAACAATTTGGCCAACTTACGGCAAATTCATGTTATACTCTTAGCAGGTGAGATCCTCGCTACCCAGTCAGGAAGGCTTCAAACCCCAGAATCGACAAAAAATGTATAGTTAATTTGGTTACAATATTATTGTGTGCACATAAGCGATTCCGGTTTTCTTGATCTCTTGTGTTGACCTAGAACCTGAATGAGAATTCGATAATGACACAAAGAATACATAATACACATACATACCTAAATGGGTATAGTTGTAAAAACAATTCCAAGAAAATCACCTATATCTTGTAAGAAGTTACGAGTTCAAAAAAATAGGTTTGACTTTACATGCAGGTACCCTAGATACTAACGAAAGGGTACCTACGTAATACATTAAACATTTCTTGCAAAAAAGACAAATAAAACTCTTTTCTTTTGTTGTACCAGTCAAACCAGTCCAGCACGTGTTGTATCAAACAATAGATGTAAAATATTCCGTTAACTCGGTAGAATTTTTATTTGAAATGCTCTGTACTTGGGTGTTCGGGGTACGAATCACTCATACACTCGTACCTCGTGACGAAAAATGAGCATAGTAGACGAGATGTAGCTTGTCATATGAACCTCCCCTCTGGTGCCGAGTAAGGATACCAAAGAAGGGAAATGTGCGGTGGCTCTAGATTTACAAATCTTCCGGTGCGCTCGTGTTGACCCAGCACCTAAATGGGAAGTATTGTGTCACTTCTCGCCCATCAGAGGGGAGGCATACTACGGGATGGGCAGGCTACAACACAGTAGCTCCTGTTTCATGGCTACGAAATAAAAAGGCTGTGAAACACTCATCTTTAAAAAAAAAAAAAAAAAAAAAAAAACCTTGAGATCTTGAGAATGTATTACTTCCGAGAAATTTCTAATATTAGAAATCGGAAGTATTGTGTTCTTTTTTGTGAAAAAAAAATATTTTTTTGCTCCGATTTCATTTTTTTCATATTTCTGGACGTTTCATAACCTACTGAGTAAATTTGGTTTTGTGTCTGTCTGTCGGTCTGTCTGTCTGTCGGTCTGTTAAAACGATTCCTTGTAACGCGCAAATCTCGGAAACTAATCGACCGTTTTTGATGAAATTTTGCACACATCTAGGAGACATTCTGTAGATGGTCCCATTTTAAATTCATTGAATTCATACCAGCGGTTCTGGGTGAAAGAGACCATGCGCCTGACCACTAACTTTTTACTTAAACGCTTATATCTCGTGAACGGTACACTCGATTTCGATAAAATTTTGTAAGAATAAGCATATTATTGTTTAACATAGGTTATTTATATTTATTTTTAAATCAATTATAATTTGACTCTGATATTAAAGAAAATTCGAAATTTTGGACAAAAAAGTAAAAAAATAAGGACCACGACTTGCCGATACAGAATTTTTTGTTGCATCTAGAATGTAGAAAAAACAATATTCTACCATATAAAACAAATTTGAAGAAAATCGGTTCAGTCGTTTTGGAGATACAAGTAATTTTCTATAAAATCTCAAAATTGGCACGTGTTTACTATGTGAAGCAATCACGAGGAAGTATTGTGTCCATAATTTGGCAGTGTTTTTTTCTCTTTCTCGAACTCGGACTAGGGTGCGAATAAAGATAAAAAAAAATAGAGGGTCATGTTTTTATCAGCATGATCCATAAGTGTTTCAAAGAAGCATGTTAGTAAACATTAACCTCGGATATCGTTATTTTGGATATAAACAAATTATTTTATTCGGTATGCAGGTAGTTGGGATACAATGTAAATGAAATAAGGTAAACAAAAATAGATCATTTCTAAGCTCCTGAATTTTGATCGCTCCAATCAAAACCCTTTGAAAATAATTGAATCAGTTATTTTTTCGAAATTTGTTCTATTATGAAAATGGATTCTATGGACCTAGACGCATCATTATGTATGAGAAAGACACAAATCCGATCAGTCATAAGGAAGTTATAGCGAGTTAAATAACTTGTCCGTGACTAAACCCTATTCGAAATGACTCATAGTGAAGACACTACTTGTTGATACCATCAGATTTGTTCAGTTATTTTTTATTCAGTTTAAGGTCAGTTTATTATTTTTTCTCAAACTAACACAAGTACTTGAAATTTGAAGATGATTTTCTTTTTACCTTATCCTTAAAAAACTAGCCTAAATTGTCTCAGAATTGACATAAAATATGTGGTTTGTGGTTGACCCAACCCAAAATGGTAGGTAAATACAATGCATATTTGGTTAACGGATTTACCTATTTTCGTGTTTATTTCGATAAGGACATAAGTCCAGCCTATAAAACTAAAATTTACTTGAAAAGTATGACACTTAAACGTTTGTAAATCAGTTACACAATGAGTTTTAGCCTAATGAATCATTACATGAAGAAAAAAATATGCCATGTTTTATATTTTCCGAAATAAATAGTTTTTTTTTATTTTTTCAAAAGTTTACCTTTTGTGACTTAAACCCTTTTCAAAATAACTGATTCATTGAAAGTTAAATGAAAATTAAAACAAGTTGTATTAACCAAAAGTAAATGTCCGAAATTTGATAAAATGAAGCAGATTGAAGCGTTTGAGAGTTATTTATAAAAAAGGATCTAATCTCAAAAAATCAAAAGTTGAAATACCTTAATATTTTAGAAATATTGGGCCGTAGTAAAGAGATGGTGAGATAGAAAAAAAAGCCATCAATATTTTTATAAAAATAAATTCTACTTTATTTCATGTGTTGAATTTAGCAAATGGAAAACAATGTAACCAACCAAAAATACCTGATATCCCCCAAAAATACACTTCGTGTGCAAAAGACGCCAAGAAAATAACAATCCTTCTTAAATAGAATTACCTTGAAAATGATTGCCTAAAAAGGAACTGATATCAAATGAAGGCCAAGTTCTTGTAAACTGGATATTATCTGCCCACAAAAGAGTCTCAAGTGCAGGAATCAAGCATTGCATATGATATTTCCCATTTTTCTGCTTTTTAACAACACTAAAATTTAACATTAAAAATCTTGGCAAGTTCAAAGCAATTTTTTGATGTTTCAAACTTGCCAAGATTTTTAATGTTAAATTTTAGTGTTGTTAAAAAGCAGAAAAATGGGAAATATCATATGCAATTGTCAGCTTGATTCCTGTACTTGAGACTCTTTTGTGGGCAGATAATATCCAGTTTACAAGAACTTGGCCTTCATTTGATATCAGTTCCTTTTTAGGCAATCATTTTCAAGGTAATTCTATTTAAGAAGGATTGTTATTTTCTTGGCGTCTTTTGCACACGAAGTGTATTTTTGGGGGATGTGGTATTCACGACCTTCCTTACTTTGAAGTTAAACCATAAAGTATAAAAGGTACAGCTGAAAAACGTAAAGTTATCGAATTTTCTCGACAAAATACACAATATTTTACAATAAAAAAATCTTTGGTGCGAAGGATGCAAAACGCATTTTTTGCCTTGGTCCCTCGTGCTCACTCGCCGATCCCAGCTCTGGGCTCAAAGTGTTAAGACTATTAAGTCCCTAACCGACCTCAGTGGCTTGATCGATAAGGCAGCGGACTTGTCGATAAGTCGAGTCTCAACCCGGCCATAATAGAATTGAATTGAACTTTTTGACCGAAAATGACGAAAGCTCGTTTCTGCACATGCGCACATTCTCTCAATTGAATTAGCGTCCCGTAAAAATTTACGTACGTATTCTGCGCAGCCTCATTATTAAGTTTAGAATCATATACAGGGTGTCCCGTATACAGATGCAAATATTTTGAGGGTAGGTTCAGCCCACCGTGGACTATCATATGAGCGAAACTTGCAGTGGGGCATTTTGCTTCGTCAAAGAGTTATGGCCAAATCTCTGTTTTTCCCACAGGTCTAGAGGTCACTTAGATCGATGCACATTTTTAAAGAAATGGTAGCCAGTAAGTAATTTTTGACTTCATGTATGAATAGTCATGCATATTTCCCTTGAAATGCAGTTGGTTGCATAAAAAAATATTGAAAGACCAGAGAGATATTCAAACATAAGTTCAATATTTTTCTAAAATTCGATTTTTCCCTTTTTTCCCTTTCGTGAATTTAGAGTACTTCTACAATTGCAATTCTGCGTATCACTAGGTAAAAAAATACCCTTTGCTATTTTGTTTCAATAAATACAAAGTTTTTCCAGACGCGTGAAGGAACGGATGAGATACGCCTTATCAAACGGCACCAGAAGGAGAGAAACACATCTTTCAAATTTTGAATCTGGGCGCTATTGCATTTTGAAGAACACTCGATGCCTGAAGCGGTCTGTGTGACCATTTTTGTGCCAACTGCAAGTTATAAATGAAAATTTTCTGAGTACAAATAGTTCTATTAACCAACAATATCAATCAAATCTAATAGTTAAAATAACAAGGCGATCAATTTGTTCGGTGGAAGAGAAAGCCACAAGCTTTAACCTCGCCCTTGGTTCGCTACATATTCTTTTGGGTTCTTTTCATTTCATGTCTTGTGTTGCAGAATGTATCATGTTTGTAGTTTATCAATAAAGTATTAATAATAATAGTAACCTTAAGGTTGAATGTTCGAGTTTTACCCAAGGTTAATTTTCGGCACTATTTGTTATGTTTTTGATATCATGATTGTGATAAACATAAGAATGATATTTTTAAGTTTACTTCTAAAAATAAAATCATAATTTTTGTTGTTAGCGCAGAGTCTTTCTCCATGTGTATTATTTTTCCATAATTACACCACTGGTTGCTGCTTTCGTTGCAGCCTCTCTCATTTTTCCTCATGATAACCCTGTGACCCCGTAACCCCATTCACATAAAAGTTCACACCGACCGACCACTGTGAATGATCAATTTCCCTCTGTTAAACATCCCAGAGCAGTGTATTTATACCTCAAATTACGCGCCAATTCTGTTAAAATTCAGTTAACTTTGAATTTTCAATCATGATTCAGAAGTGTTTTTTGAGCTTTGTGTGTACTGCGTTCCATGATCTTTAAAGTAATATAAATGAGCTTTCTTTTTTCTAAAACTAAACATAATAGGGTATTTTTTTAACTAGTGATACGCAGAATTGCTATTGTAGAAGTACTTTAAATTCACGAAAGGGAGAAAAGGGAAATATCAAATTTTAGAAAAGTATTGAACTTATGATTAAATATCTCTCTGGTCTTTCAATATTTTTTTATGCAACCAACTGCATTTCAAGGGAAATATGCATGACTATTCATACATGAAGTCAAAAATTACTTACTGGCTATCATTTCTTTAAAAACGTGCATCGATTCAAGTGACCTCTAGACCTGTGGGAAAAACAGGGATTTGGCCATAACTCTTTAACGAAGCAAAATGCCCCACTGCAAGTTTCGCTCATATGATAGTCCACAGTGGGCTGAACCTACCCTCAAAATATTTGCATCTGTATACGGGACACCCTGTATAGCAGATTATTTTGTGATCTACCAGCGAATGGAGGGTAAAACTTTAGCCATTCTCTGCCGGGGTTAAGTGGCAGAGAATGCCTAAGGCATTAACTTCGCCCCGGATTACAAGACAATTGTACATTTAAATATTTTTTTTGCTATATTTTATTTTGTTAATATTGTTAATTTTTTCTTCTCTGAATTTGTTGTTGTTTGTTTTGTATAAAAGAAAAAAGTTTAAATAAATAAATAAAACCCCCGTCGTGATAATACAGGACAATGCAGCTGAAAGCGTCGTTAAAAACAAACAAATAAACAAAAAACTCTCGACGTCATAGGGCGGAATTAATAGACAACATCAATAACTTAAGTCGTTGGTAAGTGTCGGTTTTCCCTATCTTAGAACGCAATCCGTGACTTAGCGCCACAGAGGTATTACAAAAACGTCTACTGATTCCGCCCTTAGATATGCTCGGAAGTAAAACACTCTACGGACTCACTGAAAGTGCGTCGGGTGGGCGGGTGCAGCGTGGTGACAGAGAACTTCCTCGACCAGTACTCATTGAGGGCGCGTTGTCGCTTGATGCTTGCTCTCATCACATTCTTCTTCTCGACGTAGGGAAGATTCTCAAACGTGCCCACCTGTGTATTCAAACAATATCAAAGGATAATAATACTCTTTAGTGGAAGGTTACCACCAGGCGAGGTTAATGCTCAAAGCATTTTCTACCACCTAACCCTCAGAGTTTTATTATTATGTGGTCACAAACTCAAATGAATGAGGAAAAATTCATGCACTGGGTGGGATTCGAGTGGTTTCAGAGTGGATTTAGCAAAGCGAGTTTGAGTAGTTGGGACATCATGAAAGTGATTAACACAAATATGATAACTTTTCCTTCTATATATAATGTTGTTGTTGTTGTTGTAGCCAGCTTGGCTACAGCTGGAGGGGTGAGTGATGGTCTCCAGCCAACTTTATTTGAAAGTTAGCTCGTCCTGAACCACATATTTCTATGTGCGATCAAAAATTATGAGGACTTGAACTTTTCTTTATAAGCCATAGGAAACTGCAAGCTAGCCTGGCTTGTAAGGGTTGGCTAGTCTGTTCTCTGTTTATAGTCCTCTAGCGAGTCCTTATATAATATCGTTCTCGTGAATAATGTTTCGGATATGTTCGGCTTACCTCGTAAGAACTCGTGGTGCCCTCCAGGCGTTGCCGAGCTTTGAGCACATCAAACACAGGCATCGCTGCTTCGTCATAGTAGAGATCATCTTCGTGAAGCATGCCCAGTGGGAGACGAGTGGATATGTTGGCTGGAGAACAAGGGGATGTGTGAGAGTTAGGGCGGAATTAATTTTTTTTTTTTTTTTTTTAATTAATAGACAACATCAATAACTTAAGTCGAGCCAGCGTCGATGGCATGTTGAATACACCGGTTCCCTTCAGAACACCGAAGTTAAGCGACATCCAGCGAGGTTAAGACTTGGATGGGTGACCATTCAAATTCTAATTCTCGTGACGCTGGCTTTTCCCGGCCCCACTCAGGCTGGGTGAGGTCAATGTGAGTAGCAGGTTTGTGAGTTTCCTGCGAATGGAGGGTAAAACCCCCGTCGTGATATGACCATGGCAGTTGAAAGCGACGTTAAAACCCCACTTAAAAAAAAAAACTTAAGTCGTTGGTAAGTGTTGGTTTTCCTTATCTTACACAGTACGCAATCCGTGACTTAGCGCCACAGAGGTATTACAAAAACGTCTATTTATTCCGCCCTTAGAGACCG
Organism: Bactericera cockerelli; assembly: GCA_024516035.1. NCBI lineage: Eukaryota > Metazoa > Arthropoda > Insecta > Hemiptera > Triozidae > Bactericera > Bactericera cockerelli. Next base: position 20,965,700 of record CM044966.1, read on the forward strand.
AGGAAAGGAAAAAAAAATGTGCAGAAATATTAAAAAAATAGGTAAATAAAAAAAATTGTACACTCAAATAAATTTCAAATATTTAAATTTATTAGAGTATGCAAACATACAATTATGTTTTCAATGAAACCAGAACAAAAAATATTATCATTTTTACAGAACGAAATATTTTTTTTTTTTTAATACATCATCAACACTTGCCAGCTTTTGAGGGCTAGAGACAAGCAATTACAAATGCGAATATATTTATTGTGTGGTTTCATAAATCGTGACTGAATGGGTTTACACAAACCTAATAACAAACCCACAGACTCAAGAAGAATGATTTAAAAAAATTATGTTTGACAGTCTTGAAAGACACCCTCCACATCATCCAAAGACACTTATATTCATAATTCAAATTTAGTTGTCCAAAGTTAATAGACTTTTTCTCAGTTATAAAAAAAAAAGTTTAAAGTAGGTAATATTTGGTATACTGTGTCTTTGGGCAACTCATTTTATGTGAGCAGTTCGAAATAATAAAGTTTATTTTGTTTCTCTCTTTCACTCACGTTTCTTCGTCCGATGCAGTTTCTCGATCTCCCACCGCTTCCTCTCCTCGAGTCTCTGATGGTAGCGTTGCGAGGACTTCACGAACCAGGCCGCCTTGGTTCGGGCAGGCTCGGGTGTGGTCGGCTGGGTCCGGCGTGTGATGGCCCTCCACTTGAGAGCGGGGGCAGAGGGGCGGCGGGGGTGGGCCGGCACTGCTATGGCCTCTTCAGGGTCGAGGTCCATGTAGGAGGCCCCGTGGCTGGCGTCTAGGTGGACTACGTTGGAGGCCTCTGCGTAGTGGGCTTTCTTTGCCTGAAACATTTTTTTTTTTTTTTTTTAAGATTAACACTTTGAGTCCCAGAGCTGGCTGGGATTGGCGAGTGAGCACGAGGGACGACAAATTTCAGAACCCAACACTCATACATTGCTCTCAAGGACCACTAGGACCTTATCCCTATGAGAAACACATAGAAACGAATACCATAGAGAGTACTCATGTCTTCAAAGTAAAGGAAGGTCGTGAATACCATATAGAGTACTCATGTCTACAGTCAAGTTTTGGGTGAGGGTCATATATGGTACTCATGTCCTTTGTGAAATGTCAGCTGAGAGCTCGGCCTACCCAGGCTGGGTGAGGTTAATATGGGTAGCTGGTACATTTCCTAGCGAATGGAGGGTAACACCCCCGTCCTGATCAGGTCGTTAAAAGCAAATAGAATTGTTCGCGTTACGAAGGGTATCCAGCCCTCCACCCTACCACCCTCAACCATGCGGTTGAACAATGCCGACCCTAATCAACATAAGCTAATATAAGTATCCCCTGTCTGTTCATCACATCGTAAGCGCATGTCAAACTTAATGTAAATTTTGAGATTTTATACTTATCACTTGTATCTCCAAAACCACTGAACCGATTTTCTTCAATTTTGTGTTACATGGTAGAATACTATTTTTACTATTTTATATACTAGATCTACAAAAAATTCTGTATTGGCAAGTGGTACACCTTATCTTTTGACTTTTTTGTCAAAATTTTAAATTATGATTAATCAAAAAGTAAATATAAATATCATATTATGTAAAACAATAATATGCACATACATAATTTCATCAAAATCGGGTGTACCGTTCGCGAGATGTAAGCGTTTAAGTAAAAAGTTAGTGTTCAGGCGCAGCGCATGGTCTCTTTCACCCAGAACCGCTAGTATGAATTTGATGAATTTAAAATCTACAGAACGTCTTCTATGTGTGTGCAAAATTTTATCAAAATCCGTTGGGTAATTTCCGAGATTTGCGCGTTACAAGGAATATTTTTAACAGACCGACAGACGGACACAAAACCAAAGTTGCTCAGGAGGTTATGAAACGTCCAGAAATATGAATAAAATTGAAATCGGAGCAAAATAAATATATTTTTTTTATACAAAAACGAACACAATACTTCCGATTTCTAACATTAGAAATTTCTCGGAAGTCAAGTAAACAAAATAAATTATGTCCTAACTAAAGGGCGGGGTAATTGCCCCTGGCAATCTCTTCCACCCAACACTCACCTCATCATACCGGTGCTCGTCCACTAGGGCTCGCTCGTCAAAGTCAGTGTTCGGGCCACTCTCATTGGACTGGAAACCTATCTCCACCACCCGCGCCATCTAGGAGAAAGGGATATTCAATTAGCTCAGTGGTTAAGCACTCGCTTGCCATGCGGAAGGTCCCGGGTTCGAACCCCCGCGCCGACAAAAATTTGTAGATATTTTTTTTTTTTTTAATGCTACTGTCTACACCTCACATAGAAAGGCCGGCCTCCGTGGCGTAATGGTTGTGACTACTGCCCGTAGTCCAGAGATCCCGAGTTCGATCCCCGGTTGGAGCAGACTTTTCGAAGAAAATTCTGTTCCCTCCAAACACGTGAGGCTGGCATTGCCGGCCCTACCCAGGCTGGGTGAGGTTAATGTGGGTAGCTGGTACGATTCCCAGCGGATGGAGGGTAAAACCCCTGTCTATCTCAAGTCAGGACGTTAAAACCAAATAGAATCAATGGACATGACAGGAGGCTAGACATTGGATCTGGGCGTCCATCGTCCATATAATCCTCTCACCACCGTGATTTAGGTATCTGTCCCTATCTCACGGACACGGAATTATTATTATTCCATAGAAATTAGGACTATGTGAGGCAATACCTGACATATACAGTAGAAATCGTTTATAACGAACTTCAAGGGACCGGACAGATTTGTTCCTTATAGCCGATTTTCACTATAACCGATATATCGGCTATAAGGAACAAGTTCACTATATCCGATATGTATCGCTTATAGAGAACAATGTACGTTATAAGGGAACTTCGTAAGACATGAAAAATGTACAATTATGTATGAATGTAGGTACATTCATAATCCACTAATTCAAAATCTGAAACAATACTAACTTTTAGGTGCTAATAAAATGATCTAAATCAGACAGATCACTCATCTACTCCTTGACAAAAATCTGCATAACTAAACATGTTTTCTGTTTTACTCACAGAGCATCAAAATGAATTTTGTACGTTATAACCGATAGAAAGTAGCCACGGGACTTGAGAATTTGTTCGCTAAAGCCGATATTGTTCCTAATAGCCGATGTTTGTTATAAATGATACCAATGTTAATTTTCCATAAGACTCCAAGGGACCGGAGATTTTGTTTGCTATAGCCGATTGTTCCTTATAAACGGTGTCGTTATAAACGATTTCTACTGTATATAAATATACAGTATGTCTCAGAAGTCCTAGCGGAGGCCCTGTAACTTTTGAACGGCTGGGAATTTTGAAATTCTGTTTTTTCTAGACATAGGAAAAGACCCATGGCAAATCTGATGGTGATGTTATAATTCAGGTTCGACCCCCGGAAGTGACATTTTTTGATAAAAAATGGCCATTTCTCTCGAAATTTAAATGAGAAGGTATACTTTGGGTTTCATATTATCAATCTACCGGCCATAACAGGTAATTATACGAAGTTTCATTTTTTTGCCACAATCAGGGGCGGAGCTATGTAGGCTGAAAGTTGAAAAATCAGGTACCTCATTGATTGACCATTTAGGACCTATTGCACTAAAAATGGGTTTTAAAAGGATAGAAGAAGTGTCTTTGAAGTAACAAAACAATGAAAACACCAATATCTGTATCACCATTCAATCAGTGGCGGAGTAAAAAAATAATCAGATTGTGATTTTTTCCAACTTGAAGCTTCGGTCTCCAAGTTGGAAGTCGACAACACTACATTGCACTTACCTTTCATCAGCGATGGAAATTAATATTTTTTTTTTACATTATTTAAATTGTTTTTAAAATTTATTTTTTTGGCCATCATTTTCTTGTGTTTCTTACGATAATAATAATGAAGCTCTTATTCACATTTAGCGTAGTTTTTCTTCTCACCATGACAATTCTTAAGAGTCGAACCGGATTCATACGGAAACATGCGCATTATTAATAAAATTAATTAAATAGTACATATTGATATTTTTTTATTAAGTCAACGAACTCAAAAGCTTGTAAACTGAACAGTAATATTTACCTACTTCATTACCTACATAGTAAATATTTTAGTTGTGATATTTGTGCAGTAGGTAAACTCGAAATCATAATCTTCAACATAATGTGATACATATTGGCGTTTTCATTGTTTTGGTGCTTAAAAGAACGATTTTAAAAATCATTTTGTGAGCAATAGATCCCACATTGCCAATCAATGTGGTATCTGATTTTTCAACTTTCAGCCTCCATACCTCCGCCCCTGGTTATGGCAGAAAAATGAAACTTGCTATAATTACCTGTTTAGGCCGGTAGATTAATAATATGAAACCCAAAGTATACCTTCTCATTTAAATTTCGAGAGAAATGGCCATTTTTTATCAAAAAATGTCACTTCCGGGGGTCGAACCTGAATTATAACATCACCATCAGATTTGCCATGGGTCTTTTCCTATGTCTAGAAGAAAACAGAATTTCAAAATTCCCAGCCGTTCAAAAGTTACAGGGCCTCCGCTAGGACTTCTGAGACATACTGTATATATACATACGTAATTCCAGACTTTCGGACGCACTTAAATCTGATTCTACAGGCTTTCGGACGATTACATTAGACTTTCGGCCGCAAGCCAGCGTCGATGGCATGTTGAATACACCGGTTCCCTTCAGAACACCGAAGTTAAGCGACATCCAGCGAGGTTAAGACTTGGATGGGTGACCATTCAAATTCTAATTCTCGTGACGCTGGCTTTTCCCGGCCCCACTCAGGCTGGGTGAGGTCAATGTGAGTAGCAGGTTTGTGAGTTTCCTGCGAATGGAGGGTAAAACCCCCGTCGTGATATGACCATGGCAGTTGAAAGCGACGTTAAACCCCACAAAAAAAAAAAAGACTTTCGGCCGCGTCGGAACGCCTGCTAAATTAGTGCTATTTCCAGACTTTCGGACGCAATTTGGTAGTGTTATCTTCAGACTTTAGGACGAATTTGTCAGTGTTTCTCAAAGTTTTTTGGTCAGTTCAAAGTATGGTAGCTCGTTGAATAACAGTCCGATATTTAGGTACACATTATAGTCAATAATGAGAATCAGAATGTACGTATAAATATTGGGACTATTGGGAGTTTTATGAGGTACCCATGATCAGAAGATATTATTGGGAGGTAGCCATGATCAGAAGGTATTATTGGGAGGTAGCCATTTTCAGAAGGTATTATTGGGAGGTAGTCATGATCAGAAGGTATTATTGGGAGGTAGTCATGATCAGAAGTTATTATTGGGAGGTAATAATAATACCCAATAACACGTTCCAACTTGAATTCATTATTTTAATACCCAACATCCGTAAGAGAACAAAAAAGTCATGTCTGACTTATGTAAGGGAATTTCTACTATAAACTCGAGGCATGGTCTTCAATGTATTTTACCTACTATAAACCCGAGGCATGGCCTTCAATGTATTTTACCTAACCCTACTATAAACCCAAGGCATGGCCTTCATTGTATTTTACCTAACCCTACTATAAACCCAAGGCATGGCCTTCATTGTATTTTACCTAACCCTACTATAAAAGCGAGGCATGGCCTACATTGTATTTTACCTAACCCTACTATAAACCCGAGGCATGGCCTTCAATGTATTTTCCCTAACCCTACTATAAACCCGAGGCATGCCCTTCAATGTATGTGGTTTTATTTGTAATGACGCACAAGGCCTCTTCACAATTTTTGTGGGTAGCGCAGCATTACTAAGAGCCTCCTTTACTTTTCGAATTATTCTGTTACATTAATTTCTTTTTACTCTAGTAATGCCGTCACTGGTCGTTACTCATACAATTAACTACTTATTTTTCATTACGAGGTATGAGTGGACCCCGAACATCCAAGTACAGAGCAGAAAATTCCTGCCCGCTGGGAATCGAACCCGTGCGTACAATGCCTAGCGCGCTAACTCACCCCACCACGGTGACTACTAACCTAATCTCACGGACACGGAATTATTATCATACACTACTAAAACCCAAGACATGGCCTTCAGTGTATTTTACCTAACAATACTATAATCTGAAAGTATGGCCTTCATTGTATTTTACTTAACCCTACAATAAACCCGAGGCATGGCCTTCAATGTATTTTACCTAGTGATGTACCGCGGGGTAAATACCCGCGGGAAGGTAAATAAAAATCGGGTATTCACCCCAGGGGTCGGGTAAATTCCCCAGGTCTTTAAAACTGTGTTTTCGAATATTCCTGCCCAAATAAAGTTTTTCTGACTTGAGCTCTATAAAATTTCAAGTGGTGGGTAGGAAGCACCTACTTTTTATTATTTGTGATTTAATTTCAATTTAAAAAAATAAAAGTCTTCTGTTTCTGAATGTGGATCTTTACATATCCTGTGATATGTTTATTTGTTTGAGTAATTTTACGTAGGTAATTAGAACCAGGGCAAATGGAGGCTGCAATCTAAAAGCCCTACTTGAGCAGAATAAGGCATGGCAGAACAAGTATGAGTAATATGTATATGACTAACTACCTAAAAATACATTCTTTATAATTAGTTCTGTAAATCCTAACCTTCATGATCAACATTTTAATGTTTATATCACAGAGGGAGGGATCAGGAATAGGAGAAGATGTTTTATGTGTATATTGGCAAGGAAATGTGCTAAAATGGGTATTTACCCCGGGTATTTACCCCAAAAATAAATACCCGGGTATTTAGTACATCACTGATTTTACCTAACCCTTCTATCAACACGAGGCATGGCCTTCAATGTATTTTACCTAACCCTACTATAATAACCATGGTCCTTTTCAGGGCCACCAATTGATCTAAATTAAAAAAAAAAATCTAAAAAAATTACAAGTTCAAAGAAGGTACTAACTTGTGATCCACACTGAATAAAAAAATACCTGATTCATATTTTTCTAATGGGCAAGTGATGGATTTTTTTTTATCCCTTCACAGATAAAACAACCTTTTTTAATGACATTTTGGCCCAACCGATGAAGTCGGTGCCGCCACGATGGCGGCTTATGGTGATTCTGGCTAAACGGGAGGCACCGTTTTCCTTCCCATTTACCTTTTTTTCACCTTATTCCGTCCCGTCGATTCCGTCCCGTCAATATTTTACCACCTGATTCCGTCCAGTCATCGTAAGGTTCAATACCCTATTCCGTCCCATTTATCCGTCCTATATAATAAATTATAAATTCAATATTTTTCATCAGTTTATTTTCAATCACGTAAAATAAACTGAGAACAATGGCGATGTTCACCTATTAGGAGGCCATGCCTCAAGAATAGAGTAGGGTTAGGTAAGATACATAGAAGGCAATGCCTCAGGTTTATAGTAGGGTTAGGTAAAATACATAGAAGGCCATGCCTCAAGAATATAGGAGGGTTAGGTAAAATACATAGAAGGCCATGCCTCAAGAATATAGTAGGGTTAGGGATAATACATAGAAGGCAATGCCTTAGGTTTAAAATGGGGTTAGGTAAGATACATAGAAGGCAATGCCTCAGGTTTATAGTAGGGTTAGGTAAAATACATAGAAGGCCATGCCTTCTATGCACATATGTACATAGTACATAGGTGCATAAGATAAGTGACGGGACGGAATTCAGTGATTGATCTGAGAGGTTCGGGACGGAATCCAGTATCGACTACCTGAGAGAAAAAATTCGCGGGACGGAATCAGGTGTCGTCCGGCTAAACGATGAAAAATACGAAAAATTTACAAGAATAACTTTTTCTTACAATAAAAAATAGTAAGAGTCTCCTCCGATCATTTTTTCGATATCTTGACATCGGCCCCAATTTACCGGTATTTTTGTGTATAGGAAAGCTTTCTACAAGTTAAACCAATAAACAAGACAAGTATAATTTGAAATAAATTCAATATCATATAGAAACAAACACCTATCACTTTTTGTAAATATTGATTAGATTTGTGAACGTAGAAAGATTAATTTTAATTCAATTTATACGTATGTGTTTTGCTTTTATCAATTCCAATTCAAACTCTTTAGAATGTGCTACGCATGGTATTTTACCAGTGGTGCGGCTCGATACATTTAATATAGGTTGAGATACCAGCATGACAAAAAATGTTTGGGCTGACGAAGTATCTGTTGAATGATAAGCGATAATAATATTATTATTTTTTATGGCTTTCTTTAACCGATCACATGTGAGCTCTTCCACTCTACCACTAAGATTTTATATAATATAATTAATTTATGCGTTCCTAATAAATAATAATAATAAAAACATCTGTACCTAATCAACCGATCTGAATAATTTGATCAATAAAAAAGTGGACTCGTAACCGGGAGGTCGGTGGTTCAATTCCCAAGCTCTTTTGACTATTTTTTTATTATTCATCCTTGATGGGAGTTGTGACATATCAAATCCAATGATTTTGAGGTGCTGATTACGAATTTGGAATTGATTTTTTAGCGATCTGTTACCGTTGAGTCACCAATGGCGGAAATGACTTCTTTTCAGGGGATAAGGTAAGTCGTGGGATGTTCACACCAGATTTTTTTTCTATCTGTCGGTCCTGTTAAATAGATGTCGGCAAGCCGGCTCGATGGCATCCGGCCATACCGGAGAGGCATGGCCGGGCTTTGCGCGAAGGCATGGCCTGCTCGGGATTTCGCGTGCAGGTATGGCCTTTTTTTTAACAATTACTATACAAAATTATTGGTACCCTGGACATCCATCGAAGGGACATTCTATTGCTCCCAGTTGTACTTACACAGCTTGCGAGTGAGGTGTCAAGTACCTGAGGAGAAAAAATTATCTTTAGAATGCAAGTTTACTAGCCATAACCTCAGGCCAGTTTGATAATTAACCAAAGATAATGGCCGAGGAAAGCAAAAGTAATTTTTATATCATTAAAAAAAAGTTAATAAAAGTTCCGAGACCTGGCCTCGAACTTCGGTCTCACGCTTATATGGGAGCAAAGCTAATGAGAAACTTGGGTTTTATCAGAGAGAAATTTGATAGTGTATTTCAATGACTAGGAATGAATTAATGACTGAAAAGTTACATGGCTTAACATCCTCAAATATACATTGACATTACATTGACCGGTATCTTATCTTGCAACACCTCCACTTTAAGCCATGTTCAGGAGCTTGTTCATACAATATGAATGACCATCAAGGGGAAGAGCTTTTGTGAGACTATCAGCCACCATTTCTTTGGTACTGACATGTTCAATCTTCACAACTTCTTTTTGCACATAGTCTCTGACAAAGTGATGTCGAACATAATGTGCTTTGTTCTTGATTGGAACTTGGCATTTTTTGATAAGTCAATAGCACCTTTGTTGTCTCCATATAATATAAGAGGATTTCTTGATGATTCGATAAGTTCATTCTGTAATCCTTTCAACCATATGGCTTCTTGCACGGCATTTGATAGTGCCATGTATTCAGCTTCGGTAGTAGACAGAGCTATTGTTGGCTGCTTCTTTGAACTCCAACTAATAGCTCCTCCACTTAAGAAGAAAGCATATCCCGTGGTCGATTTTCTTTCCATCACATCTCCTGCCCAGTCAGCATCTGAGAAACCATACAATTCTCTATCTGACTTTTTGTAAGTCAGTTTCAAGTCCATTGTTTGTTTCAAATATCTCATTATTCGTTTAACAGCATTCCAATGAACAGAACCAAATGAATTGTTAAACCGGCTCAAGTAGCTGACGGCAAACGTAATATCGGGCCTGGTACCTTGTGAAATGTAAAGGAGAGAACCAATAGCACTCTTTCTCTCTCTCTCTTTTACTATATCGCTCTTTGCTTCCTTTCGCTTCTTTCTCTGTTTTATTTGACTTAAAACTGTTTTTTTATTTTACATTGTTATATTTAAAATTGTTTATTAGTACTAAGTTTAATAGTTTATTTTTTGAAAGTTAGGGTACAATTATAATTAGATAGTATAGGGGTCCGCCCGTGTATTATATTAAAAATAAATAAAAAATAAATACATGATAGATACATTCTTATTTTAAAGTTTACTGACAGAGTTTTTTTTGGCAAAGATGTTCTTGTAGCTGTAAAAAGCTCTGTTCGCTCCAGCCAATCTTGCATCTATTTCTTCTCCTATATCATTTCTCTCGTTGAAAATAGTTCCTAGATACTTAAAAGATTTAACTTTTTCAAACTGGTAAGTATCTACTATCAGGGGTAGCATGTCTCTGTTTTTCTAGCTTAGATGTAGATATTTTGATTTGTCTTCATTGATATTGAGTCCAACCTTTTTTGCTAATTGATAGTATGTTTGACAGTATGACATCAAATCATTTTTGTTTTCTGCGATAAGAACAACATCATCCGTATAAGGAAGACGTACTATTTGTTTCATTCCTAGATCAATTCCAGCATGTTGATGTATTTGCATAAATTCACGATCTATTTTTTCAAGGACTAGGTTAAACAGGAGAGGAGATATAGGATCACCCTGCCGAAGGCCAGATTTTATTTCAAAGTCGGATGTAATTTGAGCATTATTTGTTTTTACTTTGGCATATATATTATCTAGGCAGATAGAAATTAGGGTGATAATTTTGGATGGAAATTCAAACTCTTTTAATATGTTTGTAAGACTTCTTCTATGAATACAGTCGTAGGCTTTCCTAAAATCTAGGAACAGCATAAATATGTATTTCCTTATTATATTCCCAGGCTTTTTCATTTAGTTGCCTTAGTGTGAAAATATGGTCAACTGTTGATCTTCTATGAATACAGTCGTATGCTTTCCTAAAATCTAGGAACAGCATATCTATTTCTTTATTATATTCCCAGGCTTTTTCATTTAGTTGCCTTAGTATGAAAATATGGTCAACTGTTGATCGACCAGAACGAAAACCGCACTGATAGTCATATAGCAGTTCATTTGTTAGTGGAAATATACGTTTTAACAGGACAAGTGAGAAGATTTTGTATGTAACATTTAGAAGGTCATTTTTTTTCAGTATAGGGCATAGCAAATAAGCTGAATTGGAACCAGTTCTGATATATGTATTAATTTTGATGTATGTAATATTTCTGTTCCAAATAAAGGTTTATTTATTTATTTATAGGGCATATAATTGCGGTTCTCCGTTCTGTAGGAATAATTTCTTTCTCCCAGATTAAGTCAATCAGATTTTTAATTCTTTTTGCAAGTTCTTGACCTCCATACTTCAGATATTCTGCACAAATTACATCTTCTCCTGTTGCTTTATGATTTTTTAAAATTTTCACAATTATTTGTAGTTCTTCTAAAGACGGTGTGTTACATTCATTATCTGCTGTGCTCGGTTGATTAAACTCAAATGTTTCCATGGGTTCATTAGCATTCAATAGGTCTTCAAAATAGTTCACCCAACGTTCATTAATGTTCTTAAAATCTTTTTCTAACCCTTTCTAACTAAGGGTTAGAAAAAGATGTTAATAATAATAATAATATCCCGGTAAACGGGCTTGTATTAACGGAAAGAATCCTGGTTACAAATTACAACAGTAAAAACATTTACATGAAAAATATGGTTACAATATGAAAGACTTAAAAACAATTGGTTTTTAAAACAACGAAAAGTAAAATAAAATAGGTAATAGCAAATAAAATATTCTTATTCAAGAAAAATTGTCAAATAAATAAAATAAACTAAAGTAAGATAAATTAAAATGACTAGAAAGATAGAAAACAAGTTAGGTATATAAAAAACAATAAACTCCACAAAATTGTTGAGATCGTCAGTCGTCAGCCCATTTCACAAGGTAAAAACCTTGCACGTCATAAGTTTAGTCAGGAACAAAACTACTGGGTGTGATTCTCAGCTCTCATCATTCTATTTGTTGTAATGAGTTTGTTTCCGTATCTTCGGACCAGGTTTCGTCTTGTAGTATTTCCTTAGCTGCAGTTTTAAAAAAACTAAAGTCTTTAAGCGTTCACAAAGGTATGGGTCCAGACGGCATTCCTCCAGTTTTCCTCAAAAACTGTTCTTCTTCTTTAGCTTTCCCGTTGTGTTTTCTCTTCAATCTTTCTCTAAGTCAAGGTGTTTTTCCCTCCCTGTGGAAAAGCAGTTTTGTTTCGCCAGTCCCTAAAGGTAATTCTCATCACGAAGTTTCAAATTATCGTTCCATATCCATACTTTCTACTATACCAAAACTTTTTGAAGCTCTTGTGCTTGAGAATCTTCTACCTTATTTCTTACCTTCAATCAGTCTTCATCAGCATGGTTTCTTACCTCATAAGTCCGTCGCTTCTAATCTTTTATGTTATCTTAACTATAACTATCTTAACTATAACTATAATAAAGAAAATAATTAACGATCCAAACCTAAATGAATGGAGAATTCGACATAATGCTGTATTAACAGAATTATTTCAACACCCTAATATCATCCAACAGCTGAAAAAGAGAAAACTTCAATGGGCAGGTCATCTGGCAAGAATGGATGACTCTAGAATACCCCATTTAGTACTGCTGCACAATCCTGGTGGATTAAGAACAAGAGGCAGACCAAGAATGCGTTGGGAGGACAATATCAGTGAAGATAGTCAAGAGATGGGAGTATTACCTAGTGAATGGAAGATTGCAGCACAAGATAGAATTCGTTGGAGGGCTGCTATAGAACAGACATGGTCGTTAAGGCCGTCGTCACAATAAAGTAAACTAAGTTAGTAATTTAAATAGGAATAGACTAATAGAGCATCTTGTAAAGATCTCCTGTGTTCAAGACCAATAATATTATGGTTTCTTTTATTATGTGAAAATGACAATTATTTGGAAATGTTTTCATTTTATATCTTAACCAGGGGCGGGCCCAGGGGGGGTCAACTTTGGAATTTTAAATTTAACCACCCTATTTGTAATACATTTCTGAAAAGTAGTTGAAATTAAAAGTATTTTAAGACAAGTTTGAGACTTTTAATATTTTGATTGTCGTACATTTCAATTTCACAGGTTTCAGTGAATTTTTTATTTATAAGAAGTTAAATTTATTGTAAAAATTGTTAAACACTTGTCTTTCTATTTGAAATAATTAAATTTTCATGCCTTTTTGATAGAATTAGCTTTACCAGGGAAGGTGTCAATGTGTCAACTTTTTTAACCTTTTGCACTCCACTGAAAAAAAAAATTGGAACCGCCCATACGGTCCAGTGCATGTCCACATCAACTATTAATAACGCTCTACGGTCCAGTGCATTCCCACATGCAGATTCCCTCCTCTTATTCGATTTCATTTTATATTTTCCTTTAATTATCAGCCTATCAGATTTATTCTAGTCGATTCGTGATATTCCGCAGAATATTTACGAACAAGTCAAAAGTGTCTAAAATGTAAGCCAGCTGTGTAAACAAACATTATTATCAGTGCAACCTGCGGAAGGGTGGTTCAGTGTAGTACCTGTTCTATCGTCTTTATTTCTGTGATAAAAATGTCTAAAAGAAAACTTTGAGGGTCAAAGATACCTCTGCAAAGTATATTTCTGTCTCTTTCTAGCACACTTGTTGACATGAGTTAGACAAAGATGGATGATGTGTGATACAGGGTGGCGTTGTTAGCATTGATTTCACGACCCTCTTCAACACATTGTCTTTTTGTACTTCCACTACCTACCTTTTTTTTAACAGTGTTTTATACCTAATTATTTACCTATTTTTAGCTCCCATATGGCTAATTGGGGATTTATTGTTCTTTTTACAAAGTCAAAAGTTTGGGTCGTCTACAAACACCCTGTATACGAGGTCTGTAATTTGAAAGAAAAAATCTACTGGACCGTAGCGCTTCGTTTCTTTCCGAAACAACTCGACCTGATGAACAAACAAAACAATGCATGTGGAACATGCACTGGACCTTAAGGATTGTTCTAGTGAATTTTATACTGGAGTGTAGCGGCGTTTCTATGGTTGCATGTGGGACATGCACTGGACCGTAAAAGGTTAAATTAATATAAAAACTATCCTTTTTTTATATAATTTGTTCTAAATAAATGCAATAATTCATGTTGTTCAATTTAAACCAAAAACAGGGCCGGATTTACTTCAAATTTATGTGAAAAATTCTACCACCCATGTGCAGTTCTAGTCTCCGGTCCTGTGTTCAAAGGGAATCTTAAATTTAGATTAAACAACAACACTCAGTGCATTTATTTAGCACAGATTATACTTAAAAAAAAGAATAGTTTTTACACAATTTAAAAAATAAATGTGAACCCTTGACACCTCCCCTGATAAAGCTAAAAATATCAAAAAGGCATGAAAATTTAATTATTTCAAATAGAAAGACATGTGTTTAACAATTTTTACAAAAAATGTAACTTCTTATAAGTTTTTTTACTGAAACCTGTGAAATGAATTGTACGATATCTCCAGCCCTCTTATGATTAAAAATCTCAAACTTGTCTTAAAACACTTTTAATGTCAACTTCTTTTCAGAAATGCATTACAAATAGGGTGGTTCCTTTTAAGATTCCAAAGTACTATGATAAAAAATCATGATAATATGATAATGATATTATGATAAAAATGATAAAAGTTTTCCTAACCTAGTAGAAAAGTTTTCCCCATCGATATCATGGTACACCTGTTTTAGCTTTTCTCAAAATTTAAATCCATTCCATAGATAGTCTAGATATTTCGAGTGGCTCCTTTTTTTTGGGGGGCCCTGTATGTCTTTTATTGTCTCTCTCTGTTGGCCGAAATCTATGAACCAGAGTTCCCTACAAACCACTCGACTATCAATGCAAAGGAAAGGAAACTTAATCTATTCAGGCCATTTCATTTTATTCAGTACCGAAAGATTTACTTTACAGTTGTTGAAAATAAATTTTACTGTATTTCATTCAGTTTTTCTAGAGATCTATCATTTTAAATTCAAGAAATAGTATTTTTAAAAAAAAGTGTAATTGTTGAGCTAATATCGGAAGAAGAATAAAGTGTAAGTAATTATTTAGTTTTCCATCTGTCACAGAAGTTAAGCAACATCCAGCAAGGTTAGGACTTGTCTAAGTATCCCGAATCATAAATTCACGGGTCCATCGTGATCTTGTCGAACAGCTATTTCTTGACGGATTTTTATAAAACTTTCACAGAATACTTAGAATCTTATAAGAAAATGATTTCACACGGGAAAAACCACAAATTTACTCTTTAACACTCCAAGCGCCACGTGTATCTTTGAGAATACACCTATATCCAACCTCCATGCGCCAAACCTAATTTCCTCCCACGCATACGCTTAGGCCAAGGGTGTTTTGAGCGATTTTACTGTCCCAGGCCAAAGTGAATTTATGATTCGGGGTACTTAGACAAGTCGATTCGTATATATAAAGCTTACTTTTAAAAGTGAATAGATCCTAAAAAGTTGTTTTTGTGTGTGTGTATTCTGCAGAATACACGCGGCCTGGCATCTTGCACATTGGGATTTTTTTGTGACATTTGTGATCGCTTCATGTGCCATACGTGCTTCAACAATGTCCACTAGAGTCCTGAGCTAGAAACAATCTAGGTTTATGAATGAAAGAACAAAACAAAGCAAACAGACTTTATTTGTAGGTACTTTGTAAATTTATTTTATTGGCTCATGGTTCATTCACATTCACATAAAACCAATTATCTACCAAACCTAATAATTCCTAATTGTAAGCAGACTTGGTAAAACAAAGAAAGTCAAAATACTAATTGTATGTTATTCCACCTGTAAAATATTATACATTATTATTCATGTACATGTTCAAATACTCAAGGTACAACTGTTTTCTTCAAGATTAGATTCATTTTTCATAATAAAAGCTGATTTACCTTCTTTATATTCCATTTAAAAAAAATCAAATTTTCCTTCGTTGCTTATTACCCCTCAGAACATCGTAGGAAAAAACTGATTATGCAGAAATACAGTGCTAGACCAGCACTATCAAGCTACAATGTAAACTCCCATATACGTGTATTTTTCGGAACACACTGAAGTTCTGAACATTAGCCTCTCAAATTTATTCTCAAAGATACACGCGGCGTTGTGGGGATAGGACATGGGTGTATTCTCAAAGATACACGCGGCGTTGTGGGGATAGGACATGGGTGTATTCTCAAAGATACACGCGGCGCTTGACAGTGAAAGAAAAAGAAGGTCTTATTACCCCGGTTTACCGTACAAAATTTTAATTTTACCGAAGAAGCCATTCGAAAGTTATTCAGGGGTTTCCAGACTTTTGCCCCACCCTGTATAAAGCATTATCGATAATTCTAAAAAGAACTTCCGCCATTTTTCAATACTTTTACACGAAAACAAAGAATGCAGGTTAGACAATATAATTACTATAGCCGTATCATAGCGCGTAGATTTAAGAAGTGTGGAAGCGAACCCCAGTTGCATGGAAACGCCGCATAGCGCGACACCATCGCACAAAAGTAGAATATAATAAAACATTATCCTTTTTTTTTCTCAAATATTGATTTTTTCATTCAAAATCAACCAATTCTTTTATATTTTTTCCCCCTCTAACTCCTATACATTTTTTTTTCTTCTTCACTCATACTGAGAGAACAACCATAATATCCATCATGTTTTTTCAAAAACCGTATTTATAGTTTGAGAGAACAACATTCTAACCTTTTTTCCATCATTCCTATTTCATTTTAAAAGTCTTCACAATCTTTCCTCTTCCTTTTTTACCTTTTGTTAGGTTTTTCCCTTCCATTTTTTTCTTCTTCTTTTTCAATCTAATTTCTTTTTTGTATTTTTTTTTATTTATGTTCTTTACCTTTCTAAATATTATACTTCAGAACAACCCACACCAGCATTATGCTGAAAGGGTTGTTAAAATATTAATTATGTATACATATTGTTGATGAATTATTGTTAATATTAAATGAATAATGAAAAAAAAAATTTCGGTCTATTTATGTTTCTGATTACATTTTGATTTTGATATATTTATGTTTATGTTTACATTTGATACGGGTGAGGGACGAGGAGAGGAGACTCCTTTGAGATACTAGCGCTGAGGACGCCACAATGTAGGCCGGCGAGGGTGGGTTCCACACTTCTTAAATTATACACGCTATGGCCGTATTTAAAAAAACACTGCCAATTATGGACACAATACTTCCTCGTGATTGCTTCACATTGTAAACAAGTGCCAATTTTGAGATTTTATAGAAAATAACTTGTATCTCCAAAACGGCTCAACCGAATTTCTTCAAATTTGTTTTATATGGTAGAATATCGTTTTTTCTACATTCAAAATTTCACAAAAAATTCTGTATCGGCAAGTCATGGCCCTTATTTTTTTACTTTTTTGTCCAAAATTTCGGATTTTCTTAAATATCAGAGTCAAATTATAATTAATTTAAAAATAAATATAAATACCCTATGTTAAACAATAATTTGCATATTTTTACAAAATTTCATTGAAATCGGGTGTACTGTTCACGAGATATAAGCATTTAAGTAAAAAGTTAGTGGTCAGGCGCATGGTCTCTTTCAACCAGAACCGCTGGTATGAATTCGATGAATTTAAAATGGGACCATTTACAGAATGTCTCCTAGATGTGTGAAAATTTTCATTAAAATCGGTCGAGTAGTTTCCGAGATTTGCGCGTTACAAGGAATCGTTTTAACAGACCGACAGACAGACAGACCGACAGACGGACACAAAACCAAATTTACTCAGTAGGTTATGAAACGTCCAGAATATAAAAAAAAATTGAAATCGGAGCAAAAAAATATTTATTTTTACAAAAACGAACACAAAACTTCCGATTTCTAATATTAGAAATTTCTCGGAAGTAAAAGTAACTATAGCCGTATTATTCTTTTTAACCAAAGTAAACGGTTGTCAGTCTAAATGTTGTGTTTTGTTAGCCGGCTAGGATAGCTTAGATCAGGGGTGGCCAAACTTTTTTTGCGGCGGTTCCCTCTGGGAAAAATGGAAGCACTCGCGGTTCCCCCCCTCTGGTTTGGTCCTTGAGAGAAATAATAGATAGCAGTTCTTCTTTGGAAGACATATCAGAAAAAAACCATACGGACAAACACGCACAATTGAGCAACATCTGTGAGCAACTTCAGACGCCTTACGACAAGATTTTACAGGTTGCTACAATGTTACAGAGGTAACAAGGTACATTATTTTATTTATTAGTATTAGGCTACAACTACATGCAACGATGCAGTTTTTGATTAGGTGGGTACAGGTTTACAGGTAGGTACAAAAGAAAATAAAATATTCAGAATAAAAGGAAAATCTTTTTTTTTATCTAGGTTTCAAAAAAAAAAAAAAAACTTTCTTTAAAAATCTAAAAATCTCAAAATTTCTTCGCGGTTCCCCAAAATAGACCCCGCGGTTCCCTAGGGAACCGCGGTTCCCAGTTTGGCCGTCCCTGGCTTAGATGAAGGGCTTAGGTTAGGTTGAAATTAGCGCAGGGTTAGACCGGGTCGCGCAGCGATTTACTTGGTAAACTTTTGCATAATTCTATCGATCCTTCTGAGTCAACTGTAAAATAATAAAATTACACGCTCTCACCATACTTTTAAAATGAAATCGAACCGTTATAATATAAGAGAATTTTCGCCTATGCAAAATCTACAAACTAAAGGCAATAGTGGCTGCGATATAGTGCGATTGATATTTTCAATATAACTCCTGTTGAAATAGATACGTTTATTTTTAGTCAAAAGATACTATAATTTTATATTTACTTTATAGTTTTAGTAGGTGCATTATATACAGGGTGTCCCACAAAAGTTGGACACTTCAAATTACTCGGCCCTGAAAGAGTTTTTGAAAAATAAAAAATCCTAGGGTACATGTCCTAATTATACGGTTTCAGTAATGTTTTTTTTTTTATATATACAGGGTGGTTCAAAAGTCAGAAATTGAGGTGCCAACTTTCGATTTTTAAATGGATCGACCTGAATTTTATTTGATAATTTTACTTCTAAATGGTTCTTGAGTACTTTTTTAAACAAAAATTTTACATACAGGGTGGTATTTTTTCGACCAATTTTTTTTCTAAATCTCGAATAACTCAAGTGCGTTTAATTTTTTCGATAACAAGAATAGAAAGTGTTTGTGCATCAAATACACGCACTTTTGATTGGCATCAAAAAATTTTATACAGGGTTGTTCAAAAGTGAAATAATGACTTGATTTTTTTTAAACCTGAGTTTTTTTAATTCTTTATTTAGGATTAATAATTCTGGTCTAATTTTACACACTTTTTGTTAGTCATATCGAAAAACAAAACTAAAGTGTTGTATAGGGTGAGACATATTTTTTTTGTAACACCCTGTATATTGGAAGTCAAAGAGATGAAAAATATAACATTTAAACTAAATGTGCAAGAAAAACTTCAATTTTTAATTAAATTAAAAAGTTATGGTGTTTTAACTGATATTGTCGCATGTATATATTTATTCCACCTTGTATATATTTTCTTAAACCATCATATGGGTAGTCGAAATTGTCTAAAATTCAACGAGGAGTCCAAATCGAAAAGAAAAAAATGAATTCAAAAAGCCATTTTCAATTTTGTGTCTACACTTACCTACTTTTTATTTCAAGTTTTAAAATCATTCAGTGTGGACACCAAATTGAAAATGGCTTCAAAATTCTTGTTTTTCCCCACGAATCGAAGTCTTCATTGAATTTTATACAACTTCGAGTTAATAAATCAGAATTCCTATTTCACGTAAATTTTCAGATAAGTGTCCGCGATGCATCATCTACTCCTGCCCCTGCTTATGCTTCTGCTGCACGCAACAAATGCAAGTTTTACTTTCCACCGCTGCTGTTACGTGTGCAATACAATGGATCAATATCAATATGTAAATTTAAGGGAATCTGCGCCTAATTATTGCACAGTCGTTAACAACTTAACCAACCGCGTTTGCCTACACGACATTGAAACTCTGTGTGTTGAGATCCATTACATGCTAATTAAGAAGGTACGGATCCGCCTTTTCTCTTGTTTAAAAGCAAAGTCAGTCATAAAAGTAAGTTACATTTGTGTTAATCGCAGTCGCGATATAATTTCGACATTTTAAAAGGTAGTGGCTGTCGACCACCCAGCCACTAACACCCGTATTTATGAATAAATGTAAGCACGTGCTCAGGAGTTAAGCACGGTCATCGCTGTAAATTTCAAAATCCCGAGCCAAATCTATCATAGCGGATATTGTGATAATGTAGTATATTGTGATAATGTAGCATAATGTACCTATATTTCGAGAATGGTTTGTCAGAATATGGCTACAAAGGGCTCAAATAAAAGCATGTGATGTTCTGAGTTATACAATATAAAAAAACAACTGCCAATTATGGACAATTGGACACAATACTTCCTCGTGATTGCTTCACAATGTAAAACACGTGCCAATTTTGAGATTTTATACAAAATTACTTGTATCTCCAAAATGGCTCAACCGATTTTCTTCAAAATTGTTTTATATGGTAGAACTAGCGGGCTGTCGCCCGCTTTGCGGGCCGAGGCATGGCCGTGAAATAAAAAAGTCCTTTTTCGCCAATGGCAGGTGTTGTAGTGATGTTCGAAATCCCGCCAATGGCGGGATTTCGAAAAATCCCGTCTTATTGCACATCTAAACTATAAGACAAAGCTAACTACCAAATTTCAGCTTCCTAGGACTTACGGTTTGGGCTGTAGAGCGATGTAGACTTTGACATTTATATATTAAGATACCGTTTTTCCTATATTCTACAAAAAATTCTGTATCGGAAAGTCGTGGTTCTTATTTTTTGACTTTATTGTTCAAAATTTCGGATTTTCTTAAATATCAGAGTCAAATTATAATTAATTAAAAAGAAATATGAAAAGACTGTGTAAAACAATAATATGCATATAAATACAAAATTTCATTAAAATCGGTTGTACCGTTCACGAGATATAAGCATTTAAGTAAAAAATTAGTGGTCAGGCGCATGGTCTCTTTCACCCAGAACCGCTAGTACGAATTCGATGAATTTAAAATTGGACCATCTACAGAATGTCTCCTAGATGTTTGCAAAATTTTATCAAAATCGGTTGAGAAGTTTTTGAGATTTGCGCGTTACAAGGAATCGTTTTAACAGACCGACGGACCGACAGACGGACACAAAACCAAATTTACTCAGTAGGTTATGAAACGTCCAGAAATATGAAAAAAATTGAAATCAGAGCAAAAAAATATTTTTTTTTTTTACAAAAACAAACACAATACTTCCGATTTCTAACATTAGAAACTTGTCGGAAGTAATACAGGTCCTCGCGATAAATTTTATGTTCCGCGCTGAAATCTGTTAAAAAACGTGAAAAGTCTGAATAAAAGGTAGAAATTTCGAACATTCTGGCTTATATCTCAAGAACGGTTTGTCAGAATGTGGCCTCAAATGAATTAAATGAAAGCTTGATCTGTCTAATTTGTTATTAAATAATAAAAATATTGGTCCTCGCGATAAATTTTAAGTTCCGCGCTGGAATCTGTTAAAAAACGTGAAAAGTCTGAAAAAAGGTAGAAATTTCGAACATTCGGGATTATATCTCGAGAAAGGTACTCGTACGTCAGAATGTGGCCTGAAATGATTTAAATGAAAGCTAGTTTTGTCAAATGTGTTATTGAACAATAAAAAATATAGGTCCTCCCGACAGAGTTTAAGTTCCAGGGCAAAGACTGTCTTAAAATCGGACCCTTCCTTAAGCCAAAACTTGAGGAAGGTCATTTCCAAGGACGGTTTGGAATTTCGGACTTTTGAAAGTTTTCCTGGTATTTTCCGGCAATTTTACTTGGGGTTGTCTCGCATCAATTTTTCGCTATCTCTTACCGTTCCACCTAAACAATTCCTGCACACAAAGCCACGGAGCCCGTCCATATTACTTCCGAGAAATTTCTAATATTAGAAATCGGAAGTATTGTGTTTGTTTTTGTAAAAAAAAAATTATTTTTTTGCTCCGATTTCAATTTTTAATTTAAGAATTTAAGAAAATTCGAAATTTTGGACAAAAAAGTAAAAAAATAAGGACCACGACTTGCCGATACAGAATTTTTCGTGGAATCTAGAATGTTGAAAAAACAATATTCTACCATATAAAACAAATTTGAAGGAGCCGTTTTGGAGATACAATTAATTTTCTATAAAATCTCAAAATTGACACGTGTTTACAATGTGAAGCAATCACGAGGAATTATTGTGTCCATAATTGGCAGTGTTTTTCTTATTTATACAGTATGTTTCAGAAAATGTTGCCACCCCCTCGTAACTTTTGAACGCGACGGAATTTTTCAACTCTAAGTTCTAAGTATAGGAAGTGCCCTATGGCCCATCCTGTGGTCATACTTATTTTAGGCCCCGTTCGGCCCTTCTAGCCGTTAGGCTATATGTTTTCATTTTTCTCGCGAATTTTAAATGGAATGCTATATTTTTTATTCCTGTTAATTGAAGTCCAAATCAGGCTGAGTATAATGAGCTTTTCAATTTTTCAAAAACCTTATCAGGGGCAAAGCTGGAAGGGTGAAAGGTTCAAAACTGTTACACCCTGTATTTAAGCCTTAGTTAGATTTTTTAGTACAATTTTTATTGAAATAGGTTCAAAATATTGTTTTACACCATATGAAATCAAAAAAAAAATTCTTGTTAACATCAGATCAGGGCCGTAGTTAAGTTTTCGTAAAAGTTATTCGAAAATTAAATCTGTTTTCGAAATTGGCATTTTTAGAGGTGAAAATCTGCAATGACATATGTTTTCTATGCTTAAAATCGAAAGAAAACTTAACGGAGAAGCTATTTAAGTCATAAAAAAGGACATTTAACCTGCTAGTTTTTTCACAACAGTGTCCGGTAAAGTGGGTGAATTTCGAAATCATTGGATTTTTTTTGTTGAGGAAACAAAATTGGCATAGAAAACCTCGTCCAGCGAGGTGAAGACTTCGTGATGCTGGCATTCCGGCCTAACCCAGGCTTGTCGAGATAAATGTGGTTAGCAGGTTGGTGAGTTTCCTGCGAATGGAGGGTAACACCCCGTCGTGATATGATCATATGACCATGCAGTTGAAAGCGATATTAAACCCAAATTAAAATAATAATAAAAAAAAAACATACTGGTGTTGCTAGTAATGAATACCAGGTCTCTAAATAAAGGGTCATTTTTCCAGGTTAAGTAGTAAACTCTTTTTTTTTTTAAAGAAGATTTTTTTCATTTAATTTCGTATGTATTTATGTTTAGTGAAGATTTATTTATTTTGTATAACAATGGTATATTCCAAAAAAAAACCCAGATATTTCGTAATTTATCCGTTTCACGGACCTTAGTAGCTTGATGGATAAGGCGGCGTAAATTTAGTAAAGCGAGTTTGAGTAGTTGTGATAACACGAAAGTGATTAACAGAAATATGATAACATAACTTTTTAATTTACCCGTTTCACCGGACTCTTATGGAAAAACTGGTTTTCTTTTGTTTCAAATAAAAATTGTGTTTTCTCAACAACAACAAAGAATCCAATAATCTCGAAATTTAAGAAAAAAATAGCAGGTCAAGTACCAAACACTTGAGGGTGAAAATAAACCAATTCAGAAAAAAAAATCCGGCACTGATTTAGAAGAAATAATTTTCATTTAACTTTGTATTTTGTTATGTTATTTAAAGTATTATTTCCTTATTAATTATTATTTTTTCTATGCCAATTGTGTGTCCTCAACAAAAAAATCCAATAATTTCGAAATTCACCCACTTTACCGAACACTGTTGTGAAAAAACTAGCAGATTAAATATTGTCCTTTTTTATGACCACACTTAGACGACCGGGTGTACCACCGGTGGTACACGGGGTCGGTATAGCCGCATTATCGCCGGTCCCACAAGAGAATTCACGAAAAACCATGCCGGTCATCTAAAAGTTAATAGCTTCTCCGTTAAGTTTTCTTTCGATTTTAAGCATAAAAAACATATGTCATTGCAGACTTTCAACTCTAAAAATGCCAATTTTGAAAACAGATTTAATTTTCGAATAACTTTTACGAAAACTTAACTACGGCCCTGATCTGATGTTAACAAGAATATTTTTTTGATTTCATATGGTGTAAAACAATATTTTGAACCTATTTCAATAAAAATTGTACTAAAAAATCTAACTAAGGCTTAAATACCGGGTGTCCGCCCCTGATAAGGTTTTTGAAAAATTGAAAAGCTCATTATACTCAGCCTGATTTGGACTTCAATTAACAGGAATAAAAAATATAGCATTCCATTTAAAATTCGCGAGAAAAATGAAAACATATAGCCTAACGGCCGGAAGGGCCGAACGGGGCCTAAAATAAGTATGACCACAGGATGGGCCATAGGGCACTTCCTATACTTAGAACTTCCGTCGCGTTCAAAAGTTACAAGGGGGTGGCCACCTTTCCTGAAACATACCTACTGTATAGTGTTTAGAGATCTAGTACCTTCTCTTGAACAGTATGCAACACATTCGTCAGGTATGCGACTTCTACTGCCAATTGCTTGATCGGTAGGTACTTAAGATAAAAAGTCAAAACAAAAGGCACAACATTTCTCATATCTTCTTAGAGGCAATGAAGAAACATGAATCCGATAAGATAGTTTTTAAACATACAGGGTGCAAAATTTGAAAATGTGAGAGATTTCTCTCACAACCGTACTGATTGCGGGTTGAGGGAAAAAATCGGAGAAAGTTCATTTTTACTTCCGATAAATTTCTAATAATATTAGAAATCGGAAGTATTGTGTTCGTTTTTGTAAAAAAAAAAAATAATTTTTTGCTCCTTATTTCTTCCATATTTCTGGACGTTTCATAACCTATTGAGCAACTTTGGTTTTGTGTCCGTCTGTCGTTCTGTCGGTCCGACGCGCGACGGTCTGTTAATTTTTTTCCTTGTAACGCGCAAATCTCGGAAACTACTCAACGGATATTGATGAAATTTTGCACACATATAGGGGACGTTCTGTAGATGGTCCCATTTAAATTAATCGAATTCGTATCAGCGGTTCTGGGTGAAAGAGACCATGCGCCTGACCACTAACTTTTTACTTAAACGCTTGTACCTATCTCGTGAACAGTACACACGATTTCGATGAAATTTTGTATATATAATCATTAATAATTCTTTCTTAATTAATTATAATTTAACTGTGATATTTAAGAAAATCTGAAATTTTGGACAAAAAAGTCCAAAAATAAGGTCCTTGACTTGCCAATACAGAATTTGGAAAAATAGTATTCTACAATATAAAACAAATTTGAAGAAAATCTTTTAAGCGGTTCTGGAGATACTAGTGATTTAGTATAAAATTTCAAATTGCCACGTGTATTGATGTGAAACAATTACGAGGAAGTATTGTGTCCATAATTGGCAGTGTTTTTTTTTTATTTGGCACTTTATTTTTCACCCTAGGGTGCTTCAGCAATGACTTTTTTAATTTTTTTCATTGATCGTGTCGTGGATTTGATTCCTGTGTTTTCTTCGATACGTTCAATTTTACGCCAAAGTTTACTTTTTTTTTACAAAATTCTCATGGATTGGGCGGTTTTATGTATGGGTTAGTGGGGGTCAACTCTCGTACAATATCTTCAACCGATCAGCCAAAAACCCTAAGATAGAATTCTTGGAATGCGTGGGCCAGAATTTGTTGTGGAATTCGGCATTCATGATTAAAATGTATGAGATTTGATCTTCTCTAAATCATTATACAGGGTGGGGCGAAATTCTGGAAATCCCTGAATAACTTTCGAATGGCTTCTTCAATAAAATTAAAATTTTGTACGGTAAACCAGGGTAATAAGACCTTCTTTAAGAGTGGGGTCTATTTTTGTTACCGGCCCCCATGTCGGGGCTAGGGGGCCCAATTTTATTTTTTTAAATACGAACCCCCATCTTGCGATACATTTTTGGAAAGGTCTTTAAATGATAAATAGATTGGTGCAAATTTTATTTTTTTAATATTAACTTTTGCAAATGACCTCCAACTTTATGTATGCAGTATAAAGTCTGAAAACCCCTGAATATCTTTTGAAAAGGCTTTCTCAGTAAATTTAAACTTCTGTACTTTCAGTTAAATTTAAATCCTTGGTAATTAGATCTTATTTTAGAATGGTACCGAATATTTTTACCGGCCCCTATGTCGGGGCCAGGGAGGCCAACTTCATTTTTTTTTTAAATACGAAATCCCACCTTGCGATACATTTTTGGAAAGGTCTAACTACCCCGACTTACCGTATACAATTTTAAATTTACTGAGAATACCCTTTCAACAGATATTAAGGGGTTTCCATATTTTACTGCATACACAAAGTTGGACGCCATATGCAAACACTAAATTCTAAAAAAATAAAAATTGCACCAAAGTATTTTTTTTTTTTAAACACTTTCCAAAAATGTATCGCAAGTTGGGGGTTCTTACATAAAAAAATGAAGTTGCCTCCCCTGGCTCTGACATGGGGGCTGGTAACAAAAATCGACTCCACACTAAAAGAAGGTCTTATTACCCCGGTTTACCGTACAAAATTTTAATTTTAGCGAAGAGGTCCATTCGAAAGTTATTGAGGGGTTTCGAGACTTTTGCCCCACCCTGTATTAACACCCCCAGTTCTAAGGGAAATATCTTGAAAAAGTAATTGATGGATTGGTAAGTGGCGGAATTCCAATTAGGACCTGGTGGACTTTGGCGTCAAATTGAAGGTATCGAGAAAAAAAAAATGGGAACGCTTAACTTCCCTTAATGTATAGGTTAAAAGCCATAATCAATAAAATTCATTTTAAAAAGTCATTGTTGGAGCCCCTTGGTGTGGAATTAAAAATTCACAAATTTTTAAAAAATGTTCCTTTCTTGGTGCTAAGGTATCACATTTTTACCCTCCTGCTTAAAGTCCCTAACTCCATGTCTACCCCCCCTAGATTTCAGAACTAATTAGTATGTTTATTTTCTTTCTCAATCTCCTAAACAAGTATTTGAACGAATTTGATGCGTCGCCTCTCATGCACTTTACACGGTCTTTTATGTCATTTCTTAATATTACAGGACTCTCAGGAAAGGAGTGTGACTACACTCAGGTGGCATAGTGGCGGAAGCACGTTTATGGCAAGAACAAGATGTGAAGATTTCTATAAAAATGCTAAGAATCCATACAAAGATAGGAACGGTGACGTTTTCACGACGTGCCACTACTGTGATTCAGATCTCTGCAATGACGAGAACCCCTTCCCTGAGTACGTCATTGGTTTCTTTGTATTTTACATCTCAACATTAGTGGTTAGCTCATGCTTGCTTGTGAAGCCGCCACTTTTTTCTGGAGGGGAAAAATTTGCATTGATTCAATCGGATGTTTATTTAGTATTTTGACCTCCGAATAGGGTTTTATACCCTCTAAAAACCCTCCCTGATCCTCATAGCTATGAACGGTTATGAAACATTACTTCAGGGCCCTTCACATTATTTTACTTCCGAGAAATTTCTAATATTAGAAATCGGAAGTATTGTGTTTGTTTTTGTAAAAAAAAAATATTTTTTTGCTCCGATTTCAATTTTCTTCATATTTCTGGACGTTTCATAACCTCCTGAGCAAATTTGGTTTTGTGTTCGCCTGTCGGTCTGTTAAATCAATTCCTTGTAACGCGCAAATCTCGGAAACTACTCGACCGATTTTAATGAAATTTTGCACACATCTAGGAGATAGGAAAAATACATCAAAGGCCATGCCTCAGGTCTACTAAATTCAATGATACCTATAAGGTGTTTCTACGAGTATTATTATAAAATATATGCTATCGGCCTGGACTAGACGGCCTCGATAGTCTAATCTATACAGGGTGGGGTAAAAGTCTGGAAACCCCTGAATAACTTTCGAATGGCTTCTTCGGTAAAATTAAAATTTTGTACGGTGAACCGGACTAATAAGACCTTCTTTTAAAGTGGAGTCGATTTTTGTTACCGGCCCCCATGTCGGTCCCAGGGGGGCCAACTTCATTTTTTTAAATACGAACCCCCACCTTGCGATACATTTTTGAAAAGGTCTTTAAAAAAGAAATACATTGGTGCAAATTTTATTTTTTTAATATTAACTGTTTGCAAATGGCGTCTAACTTTGTGTATGCAGAAAAGTCTGGAAACCCCTGAATATCTTTCGAAAAAGCTTTCTCAGTAAATTTAAAATTGTGTACAGTAATCCTTTGTAATTAGACCTTATTTTAGAATGGGAACGATTTTTTTTTTTTACCAGCCACCATGTCGGGGCCAGGGAGGCCCACTTCATTTTTTTTAAATACGAAAACCCACCTTTCGATACATTTTTGGAAAGGTCTAATTACCCCGACTTATTGTGCACAATTTTAAATTTACTGAGAAAGCCCTTTCAAAAGATATTCAGGGGTTCCAGACTTTACTGCATACACAAAGTTGGACGCCATTTGCAAAAAGTTAATATTAGAAAAATAAAATTTGCACCATTGTATTTTTCATTTAAAGACCTTTCCAAAAATGTATCGCACGGTGGGGGTTCGTATTTAAAAAAATGAAGTTGGCCCCCCGGACCCCGACATGGGGGCCGGTAACAAAAATTGACTCCACTCTAAAAGAAGGTCTTATTAGCCCGATTACCTTACAAAATTTCAATTTTACCGAAGAAGCCATTCGAAAGTTATTCAGGGGTTTCCAGACTTTTGCGCCACCCTGTATAATATATCTGTAAAGAATCCTAACTCTAGTTTTTCAAATTTTACAGGAAAAGCAAAATAAGATTTCAACTTTTTGCATTTGTGAATTCTTCTCGTTAGTTTGTTTCTAAAAACAAAACTGTTTTTTTTTCTACTGAATGAAAGGAAATATTATCCTCTTTAATTTTATTAAACTTTAATACTATTATTTTATACTGGTTACGAGTTATCAGCAGAAACATTGGGCAAAGTTGAACTTTTCTGGACTTGCAGTCTTTTAACTGAACGGAGATCTGGACTTGCTGTTCTTTAATTCACCGAAAATGAGTATCTATCTCGGATCTAAGGTCTTTCTAGACAAAACAAAGATTTGCGATTTTTTTTTTTTCTCTACACATGTTGATGGTAACTGGGACTTACAATGTGGATTGGGGAGTTGCTACTTTTTAATTCACCACGATTTTTGATTAAATGGACATACCACCCATTTACGAACTAACAACTGTCTTTCACGATGAAAATCCGTAATTTTGGAATTGCGATTTTCTTAATTTTATTTTTTCCTTTTTTCTTATAAGGAATGGATCTGCGGTCTTTATCCATGTTACAAAATAAATCATGCTGAATCCGAATATGAACTTAACTCAATTTCGAAAAAATTGGAGTCGCAACTCTTTTTAACTCTAGGTCCGCTATCTCAAGGAGCCATTCGAAATATCTGGAGAACGGATTATTTAAAAAAAAAAACTATAAAACGTGTACCATTGTATCGAGAGGGGAACCTTTTCTACTAGGTTTAACCTTTTTTCTTTAGGTATTTAAGAAAATGAAAACTAGAAAATTATCATCATTTTTATATAAGAATCAGCTTTTAATAAGGAATTCTTTATAATCTCCAACTAATGAAAATATCTCGAACTAATGAAATATATGGAAGACCATGCCTCAGGAATATAGTAGGGTTAGAGATAATGCATAGAAGGCAATGCTTCGGGTTTATAGTAGGGTTAGGTAAAATACATCGAAGGCCATGCCTCAGGTCTAATTCAATGATACCTATTAGGTGTGATTCTATTATAAAATGTATGCTCTATGCCTAAACTATATACAGTACTAGCCGTTTGCCCGTGCTTTGCAACGGGACTAAATTTCAAATTTATTAAGGCATGGCCGTACTGCTGGACAGCAATGCCTTTTTGAACTTTTTATAATTTTTTTCTGGACAAAGCGATAATGGTTTTGGGGGGGTCAATTCTGAGTCATTTTTCGCTATCTCTTACCGTTTTGGCTAAACAACTCCGGACAAACAAACATAGGTAGGTAGGTAGGTAGGTAGGTAGTCCTTTTTTCTGTTTTATACAGGGTCTTCATAAAGTCTCACCCAGGCCTAGGTTTCTCGAAAACGACTCAGAATATCAAAAAACGTAAAAACCCGTATTCCTTTATATTTAGGGGGATTGATTTTCAGCAAAAAAAATTTTGCCTACACGGCCACAGTCAGGTTGGGCATGGACCAACTTTAAAATCTTAAATAGAATGGTATGTCTTGTGGCATATTGTTTTAAAGGTCTTATTGAGAGAAGTTCATTACAATAAATTTCAGTGTGCTACGACTTACTGTTCTCGAGATACAGGGTCGGACGTCCTGCGTAATATCCATATATTTTGACCTATAACTCGTTAACCGTAAATTATGGAGAAAATTTTTCCTGTTAATAATAACTCCTTATGGCAAGAACTTTCGAACAAGTTAAAACTTGATTTGTTTCTTCGTTAATTTTTTTTCGACTGTTCGTACGGCTGGCTGACGAAACCGACCAGAAACTAACATCAACAGAGTATATCGAGTTATAACTTGTTCGAAAGGTCTTGTTATAAGGAGTTATTATTAACAAGAAAAATTTTCTCCATAATTTACGGTTAACGAGTTATAGGT
The DNA here is from genome assembly GCA_024516035.1 of Bactericera cockerelli. Taxonomy (NCBI): domain Eukaryota; kingdom Metazoa; phylum Arthropoda; class Insecta; order Hemiptera; family Triozidae; genus Bactericera; species Bactericera cockerelli. The sequence continues at coordinate 20,996,338 of CM044966.1, forward strand.
CAAAATATATGGATATTACGCAGGACGTCCGACCCTGTATCTCTAGAACGGTAAGTTGCAGCACACTGAAATTTATTGTAATAAACTTCTCTCAATAAGACCTTTAAAACAATATGCCACAAGACATACCATTCTATTTAAGATTTTAAAGTTGGTCCATACCCAGCCTGACTGGGGCCGTGTAGGCAAATTTTTTTTTGCTGAAAATCAATCCCCCTAAATATAAAGGAATACGGGTTTTTGCGTTTTTTGATATTCTGAGTCGTTTTCGAGAAACCTAGGCCTGGGTGAGACTTTATGAAGACCCTGTATACAGTATGTTTCAGAAAAGGTGGCCACCCCCTCGTAACTTTTGAACGCGACGGAATTTTTCAATTCTGTAAAGTCTTAAGGGACGACACCTGATTCCGTCCCGCGAGTTTTTTCTCTCAGGTAGTCGATACTCGATTCCGTCCCGAACCTCTCAGATCAATCACTGAATTCCGTCCCGTCACTTATCTTATGCACCTATGTACTATGTACATAAGTAACCTGATATTATGTATTAGGCTATGTACAAGTTCTCAAGGCATGGCCGTCATTGTATTTTACCTAACCCTACTATTAACCCAAGGCATGGCCGTCATTGTATTTTACCTAACCCTACTATAAACCCAAGGCATGGCCGTCATTGTATTTTACCTAACCCTACTATAAACTCAAGGCATGGCCTTCATTGTATTTTACCTAACCCTACTATAAACTCAAGGCATGGCCTTCATTGTATTTTACCTAACCATACTATGAACCCTAGGCATGGCCTTTATTTTTTAATTTTACGTGATTGAAAATAAACTGATGAAAAATGTTGAATTTATATATTTATTTATGTATATAGGACGGAACATATGGGACGGAATCGGGTATTGAACCCTTACGATGACCGGACGGAATCAGGTGTTAAAATATTGACGGGACGGAATCGACGGGACGGAATAAGGTGAAAAAAAGGTAAATGGGACGGAAAACGGTGCCTCCCGTCTTAAGTATAGGAAATGCCCTATGGCCCATCCTGTGGTCATATTTATTTTTGGCCCCGGTCGGCCCTTCCGGCTTTTAGGCCATATTTTTTCATTTTTCTCGAGAATTTTAAATGGAATCCTATATTTTTTATTCCTGTCAATTAAAGTCTAAGTTAGACTGAGTATAATGAGCTTTTAAAATTTTCAAAAACCTTATCAGGGGCGGAGCTAGTAGGGTGCAAGTTTCAAAACTGTTACACGCTGTATTTCAGCGTTAGTTAGATTTTTTAGTACTTTTTCTATTTTCATAGGTTCAAAATATTGTTTTACACCATATGAAATCAAAGAAATATTCTTGTTTACTTTTCATCAGGGTCATAGTAAGGTTTTTGTAAAAGTACTTTTTTTCTCACGTCAATTTTTCCGTAAATTGATGGTGTTCTCGAAATTGGCATTTTTAGAGGTGAAAGTCTGCAATGACATATGTTTTTTATGCTTGAAATCGAAAGAAAACTTACCGGAGAAGTGATCAAGATCATAAAAAAAGCCATTTATGACCAGCCGCGTTGCGGCGCGATGATTTTATCAATGCATGGCCGACTTGTATTTAATACGTTATATTCGGAAACTACCGAACGGATTTGGATGAAAATTTGTATTCATATAGAAGTACAGAACGTCTCCTATTTGTACACAAATTTTCATCAACTGCGCACGATGATAGAGACCATGCGACTGACTACTAACTTTTTCTTAAACGCCTATATCTCGGTACACTTTGCATGAACATTGGTATTAGTGTTTAGATAATATATACAGTATGTTTCAGAAAAGGTGGCCACCCCCTCGTAACTTTTGAACGCGAAGGAATTTTTCAATTCTGTAAAGTCCTAGGTATAGGAAGTGCCCTATGGCCCATCCTGTGGTCATATTTATTTTTGGCCCCGGTCGGCCCTTCCGGCTTTTAGGCCATATTTTTTCATTTTTCTCGCGAATTTTAAATGGAATGCTATATTTTTTATTCCTATTAATTAAAGTCTAAGTTAGGCTGAGTATAATGAGCTTTTCAAATTTTCAAAAACCTTATCAGGGGCGGAACTAGTAGGGTGCAAGTTTCAAAACTGTTACACCCTGTATTTCAGCGTTAGTTAGATTTTTTAGTACTTTTTTTATGTTCATAGGTTCAAAATATTGTTTTACACCATATGAAATCAAAAAAATATTCTTGTTTACTTTTTATCAGGGTCATAGTAAGGTTTTTGTAAAAGTACTTTTTTTCTCACGTCAATTTTTCCGTAAATTAATGGTGTTCTCGAAATTGGCATTTTTAGAGGTGAAAGTCTGCAGTGACATATGTTTTTTATGCTTTCATTCGAAAGAAAACTTAACGGAGAAGCGATTAAGATCATAAAAAAAGCAATTTAACCTGCTAGTTTTTTCACGACAGTGTCCGGTAAAGTGGGTGAATTTCGTATTGGATTTTTTTTGTTTGTTGAGGAAACACAATTGGCATAGAAAATAAATAATCTCTAATAAGGGAATAATACTTCAATAAACATAACTAAATGCGAAATTAAAGGAAAAATATTTATTCTAAATCAGTGCCGGATATTTTTTTTTTTTTTTTCTCTCTCTCTCTCCTCTTTAAAATAATTGAATTGGTTTAATTTTCACCCTCAAGAGTTTGGTACTTGACCTGGTATTTTTTTCTCTTAAATTTCGAGATAATTAGATTTTTATTTAGAGACCTGGTATTCATTACTAGCAACACCAGTATGATTTTTTTTTTATATTAATTAATATAAAAAAAATTTAATATCGCGTTTCAACTGCATGGTCATATCATAACTAGGGTGTTACCCTCCATTCGCAAGAAACTCACCAACCTCCTAAACACATTTATCTCACCCAGCCTGGGTTAGGCCGGAATACCAGCATCACGAAGTCTTCTCCTCGCTAGACGTTGCCTAACTTCGGTGATCCTACAAGAATCGTTGCATTCAAAGCGCCATCGGACTGACTCCAGAATTATTGACAATGTGTTTTCTACAGATTTTTCCAACTTACCAACTAAAATTGTCTCAAGAGGGGACCCCTTGGCCGACTTTAGAAGCAGCATTATCCGATAATTATTTTTGATACAACTTGAACTTTGAAAAGTGAAAAAAAGAGAGAGAAAAAAAAAAAAAAATATCCGGCACTGATTTAGAATAAATATTTTTCCTTTAATTTCGCATTTAGTTATGTTTATTGAAGTATTATTCCCTTATTAGATATTATTTATTTTCTATGCCAATTGTGTTTCCTCAACAAACAAAAAAAATCCAATACGAAATTCACCCACTTTACCGGACACTGTCGTGAAAAAACTAGCAGGTTAAATGGCTTTTTTTATGATCTTAATCGCTTCTCCGTTAAGTTTTCTTTCGAATGAAAGCATAAAAAACATATGTCACTGCAGACTTTCACCTCTAAAAATGCCAATTTCGAGAACACCATTAATTTACGGAAAAATTGACGTGAGAAAAAAAGTACTTTTACAAAAACCTTACTATGACCCTGATAAAAAGTAAACAAGAATATTTTTTTGATTTCATATGGTGTAAAACAATATTTTGAACCTATGAACATAAAAAAAGTACTAAAAAAATCTAACTAACGCTGAAATACAGGGTGTAACAGTTTTGAAACTTGCACCCTACTAGTTCCGCCACTGATAAGGTTTTTGAAAATTTGAAAAGCTCATTATACTCAGCCTAACTTAGACTTTAATTAATAGGAATAAAAAATATAGCATTCCATTTAAAATTCGCGAGAAAAATGAAAAAATATGGCCTAAAAGCCGGAAGGGCCGACCGGGGCCAAAAATAAATATGACCACAGGATGGGCCATAGGGCACTTCCTATACCTAGGACTTTACAGAATTGAAAAATTTCTTCGCGTTCAAAAGTTACGAGGGGGTGGCCACCTTTTCTGAAACATACTGTATATATATTATATATATATATATATATAATATGAGACCGACCTCAGTAGCTTGATCGATAAGGCGGCGGACTTGTAACCTGGAGGTCGGTGGTTCAAGTCCCGGTTTCAGCAAAGATTTAGTAAAGCGAGTTTGAGTAGATGTGACATCGCAAAAGTGATTAACACATGTATGATAACTTAAACTTAAAAAATTATAAATAATATATTATTATATGCTTTTTCTTTGTGTTATTATGTCACAAAAAAATTGTTTAGATAATATAATTTAGTCCTGATATTTACGAAAGTACAAATTTTTGTACAAAATATTGCAAAAACAAGGTCCACGACGGTACTTGATGATGCGCCAGCGTCATGGCTATCTGCTAATACCTATTTAATTATTTCAGGGCTTATCTAATTCCTATTTTGTCCAGCTAGATTGCTCAAATACCCTTGTGTGCGACGGCAACTGACCTGTTTATACAAAAATTTGTGTTAAATCTAAAATGAACCGTTTAATTCCATACTTATAAATCAAATTTGAAGAAAATCGGGCGGTTCTGGAGGTACACGTTCGTTCGTACGGAATGGACCGGGTGTACCACCGGTGGTACACAATGTCGGAGAGCCGTAGTATCGCCGGTCCCACAAGAGAATTCACGAAAAACCATGCCGGTCGTCTAAGTGTTAAAAATCTTAAAATTGTATTTTTCTTTTAAACTGATTTTTTTTTATTTTTATTTTTAGAAAATATCGCCTTGCATGTGATTCAAACTCAATCATGTTCTTATCATCCGAACAGGGTACACAGCCATGTAGATGGACTGTACGATGACGTTTATATGGATGACATAACCATACCGTCGACAGCAAATGGACAGAATTCGAACTGGCGGACCTTGGCTCTCTCGGCGCTATTCGGCGGATGGTTGATGGTGAGTTAGTGCCACTGTTGCTGAGAGCCACTCAAATTGGCGTATGAACTGTGGAAATTGTATCCCTAAAAATTTAAGTAGATAATGTATGTACAAGATTATACAATGAACCTAAAAGATATTGTTTTCAATCACAATATAATCATACGGTGTATCTCATTTTAAAGAACCAATGCTATTATTGAGTGGTTAGGCACTCGCTTGCCATGCGGAAGGTCCCCGTTCGAACTCTTGCGCCGACAAAAATTTGTATTCAAAATTTGTTTACAGTTGTTTTTCAGGAATACCTTCCGGTGCACTCGTGTCGACCCATCACTTAAATGGGAAGTATTGAGTTACGTCTCGCCCATCAGAGGGGAGGCATACTACGGGATGGGCAGGCTACATAACAGACCACAAACGTCTACAGTAGCTCCTGTTTTATGGCTACAAAATAGAAGAGGCTGTGAATTATAGTTAGTTATTATGAATTATATAATTATTATAGTTAGTCCTACAGAAGTTCACATAGTAGGTGTCATTTTTTCTGAGCCGCCTGTGACAGTCAAAAATCACCAATTCAAGTAATTTGGCGCAGACAATGGCCCCATAAAGGACAATGGCCCCATTATCAAGGAAGTGCAAGTCAGCCAAATTCCTACGTTCAGATAGTGAGGGCAAATCTGAAATCCAATGATAATGTCGAAAAGAAAAGTATCTGAAGAATTTCCTCTGAACGCGTTCAATAGAAGCATTATGAACAGCATAGAAAGGAGACCACAACACACAGCCATACTCAAGCAAAGGTCGAATCAGGTATAAGTAAAGAAGATAGAACGCTTTTGAAGATAAATCTTTAGAGTTTCTTCTATTAATATATCCAAGAATTCTGAAACAACGCATGCAGGTTGGAAACTTGGGAAGCAAAAGAAAGCTTCTGATCAAATAGAATCCCAAGATTCCCAAGGTCTTGGTGAATGTATTATGCCGTTACGATTTCAAACCACATACGCCACTGATGAGAGAGAGGATTGTTCTAGAAACCAGTTCTCGTGTTTGTGGTCAATTGGCTGCCAGAAAGGATAGATATTCAATAATAATAATAATAGGTTCTTAAGGTGTGCAGTTTGAGCAGGATTCCCCACAAGGTAGGTAAGTGTCCTAGGGATGAAATGGGTGCACTCTTGTTTTCGTAGGTACCTAAGTGTCCTAGGGATGAAATGGGTGCACTCTTGTTTTCGTAGGTACCTAAGTGTCCTAGGGATGAAATGGGTGCACTCTTGTTTTCGTAGGGAAGTGTCCTAGGGATGAAATGGGTGCACTCTTGTTTTCGTAGGTACCTAAGTGTCCTAGGGATGAAATGGGTGCACTCTTGTTTTCGTAGGTACCTAAGTGTCCTAGGGATGAAATGGGTGCACTCTTGTTTTCGTAGGGAAGTGTCCTAGGGATGAAATGGGTGCACTCTTGTTTTCGTAGGTAAGTGTCCTAGGGATGAAATTGGTGCACTCTTGGTTTCGTATAGGTAAGTGTCCTAAGGATGAAATTAGTGCACTCTTGGTTTCGTATTGGTATAAGTGTTTTAAGGATGAAATGGGTGCACTCTTGGTTTCGTAGGTAAGTGTCCTAGGGATGAAATGGGTGTACTCTTGTTTTCGTAGGTAAGTGTCCTAGGGATGAAATTGGTGCACTCTTGGTTTCGTATAGGTAAGTACACCCTAGGGATGAAATTAGTGCACTCTTGGTTTCGTATAGGTATAAGTGTTTTAAGGATGAAATGGGTGCACTCTTGGTTTCGTAGGTAAGTGTCCTAGGGATGAAATGGGTGTACTCTTGTTTTCGTAGGTAAGTGTCCTAGGAATGAAATTGGTGCACTCTTGGTTTCGTATAGGTAAGTGTCCGAGGGATGAAATGGGTGCACTCTTGTTTTTGTAGGTAAGTGTCCTAGGGATGAAATTGGTGCACTCTTGGTTTCGTTGGGTTTTTGTTGATTTTTACTTACCTTATTATATAATAAGGAAAATTGTGTATTTTAGGGTTGGCTACGAAGAAAAATATCTCATTATCGACTATTATTTTGTACTCCGCTTTCAGAAGCACTTTAGAGTAAGTAGGTATTCTTGAATGGTAATCTGAAAAATTACGCACCTTCAGTTCCGAATTATGAAACAGGATTTAAATATCTAGTATTTGTTAATCAAAGCAACTGTCAATTAACAGCTGGTCTTCTCCCTATCTTACGTTCCCCAGCCAGAGAGATATTGGGACTTGAACCACTGACTGCCACCAATGCCACCATATCGATTGAGCTATAGTCTTGTCACAAAAGATCTACTTATTAGGTCCCAGGGACACAGCTACTGACTGTAGCCGATAGCTCTAGTTACATAGCTTTTAGCTTGTAAGTTAACATATAATTAGTTTTTTGTATTAGTTGTAAGCTTAATAATGTAGCTCCCGCGTTTTATAAAATGGACACGCTAGTTCGTAAATCTTAAAATATATATATGTTTATATATATATATATGCGTTGGTTGTTATTTGAGTGAGAAACGTATAATCAGAATAAATCTGGCTTCTCACACATATTATGTATTCTTAGGGCGGAATTAATAGACAACATCAATAACATAAGTCGTTGGTAAGTGTCGATTTTCCCTATCTTACACAATACGCAATCCGTGACTTAGCGCCACAGAGGTATTACAAAAACGTCTATTAATTTCGCCCTTAATTTGGTTACAACTGCTTGTAAGGGATACCTTCCGGTGCGCTCTTGTTGACCCAGCATCTAAACGGGAAGTATTGTGTCACTTCTCGCCCATCAGAGGGGAGGCATACTACAGGATGGGCAGGCTACAACACAGACCACAAGCGTCTACAGTAGCTCCTGTTTCATGGCTACGAAATAAAAACGGCTGTCAAACACTCATCTTTAAAAAAAAAGAAAAAAATTGAATTGAATACCTTTAATTATTTGTACAAGAAGGATATTATACAATACATCTCATATAAGCTAAGGCGAAATTAATAGACAAATTTTACAATCTAAGTTATTGCTAAGTATCGGTTTTCCCTGTCTTACCTAGTACGCAATCCGTGAATTAGCGCCACAGAGGTATTACAAAAACGTCTATGAATTTCGCCCTAAGTCTAACTTCCGAGGAGTTGTGCAATTGTGCATATGCAAAAAAATACATTAGACGCCAGTAATTAACTAGGCAGGTTATGCAAAGTATTTGCTATGCCAACATGTTTAGACAGTTTCACAATAACCACGGTGACCTATTTTTTTTTTTTTTATAACAATATTTCCATTTATTTGACAAAGATAATTTATTATAATAAAAAACGTAAATGAAAAGAATTGAAATTGGAGCAAAAAAAAAAAAAACATTTTTCTTTTTACAAAAACGAACACAATACTTCCGATTTCTAATATGAGAAATTTCTCGGAAGTAAAATAGGAAGGTATACCCGTCTTCAAAGTTAAAAACTGTGAAGAAGACGGGGATAAAATTAGATCTATTATGACTAGTTTGTTTCAACATCCTGATTTGAGATAGATAGTTAGCGACCGAGAAGGAGAAAGCGAGTGAGTTGAGCGGAGTGTTTTTTTTTTTGGGGTTGAACGTCGCTTTCAACTGAATGGTCATATCACAACGGGGGAGTTACCCTCCATTCGCCGGGAATCGTAGCAGCTACCCACATCAACCTCACCCAGCCTAGATGGGTCCAAAAATGCCAGCCTCACGTGTTTGAAGGGAACAGAATTTTCTTCCGAAATTCTGCCTCATACCGGGAGTCGAACTCGGTATCTCCGGACTACGGGCAGTAGTCACAACCGTTACGCCACGGAGGAGCCTCTCTTCGAGATCGTCGGGTTACCGCTGATCTGAACTTTTTCAACAAATTGATTGAAGGCAGTGTGGAATGCACCAACCTTCTTGAGTTGGTTCAACTTACCTGCCGTCGTCGACTGAGAGGTACTAAAACTTTTTGACATTTTCATGTCTTTGCTCTGGCACATAACCAAAATTATGTAACGAAATTAAGTAACGAAATTATGTAACGAAATTATGTAACGAAATTATGTGACGAAATTATGTAACGAAATTATGTAACGAAATATTAAATTGACATTTTCATGTCTTTGCTCTGGCACATAACCAAAATTATGTAACGAAATTATGTAACGAAATTATGTGACGAAATTATGTAACGAAATTATGTAACGAAACTTGAATAGTAAAGATGAAAATGTCCCAATGGTTGCAGACTCGTATGCAAGCGTTTTTGACATTTTCATGTCTTTGCTCTGGCACATAACCAAAATTATGTAACGAAATTAAGTGACGAAATTATGTAACGAAATTATGTAACGAAATTATGTGACGAAATTATGTAACGAAATTATGTAACGAAATATTATGTTAGACAGTGTGCTACCAACTATACTTTCTTTTCTCCTCTCAACCGTATGATGAGAATACAGAACAACTAGTTTTTTTTTTACCTACTGTTAGTAATTGTGAATTTTGATATTTTTCATTATTTTCTTTAAATTTTAATTTAAAATATTAACATTTTAATATTTTTTTTTTGTATCGTGTTTTAATGTATAATAGGCTCTGCTCGTAAATAAATGAATCGGTACACCCGATAGTTGCTATTACTATTTTTTTTTTTTTAAGGTTTATTAGGTAGAACAAAAAATATATACAGAAGAACACAATGAAATATAAAGAAAAACAAAAAGATTAAACAAATATACAAGAAGGAAAAAAAGAGAGAAATGTCCTACCTAAAGGGCGCGGTTATTGCCTGTGGCAATCTCTTCCACCCAACCCTTACTACTATTATTATTATTTCCCACCTGGCTCCCCGGAGCGGCGTACTCCAGGACCCGGGCGTGCTGCTCTTCGTACTCCGGCGTCGTGGCGTCCGATATCCGCCGGTCCAGCCGGTCGATAGTCGAAAGCTTGGCGCGGAACACCTGCCAGGGTGCCGGCAAGTGAGTGGTGCTGCGCGGTGTGGTGCGCGTGACCATCGGGAACGCTGCAAATGAAACATTGTGAATTCAATGGAACGTTGGAAATGAAATAGAGTCAACAGCTTGTCGAGTTACACCTGCCAGTGTGCCGGCACGTGAGTTGTGCGCGTAACCATCGGGAACGCTGCAAATGAAACAGTGTGAATTCAAGGAGACGAGCAATCGATGAAAATGGAACATGGTGAAAGTAAAGGAACGATGAAAATGAAATATGGTGAATTTGAGGGATCTCTTAACTTGAAATCTTATGATGAGTTCAATGGAACGGTGAAAATGAAACAGTGTGAATACAAAGGAACGGTGAAAATGAAATATTGTGAATTTGGGGAATTGCTGAACATGAAAATATAAGGTGGGTTCAAGGGATCCTTGAAAATGAAACGGTGTGAATTCAAGGGATCAGTGACTATGAAACGTTGTGAATTTGGGGAATTGCTGAACATGAAAATATAAAGTGGGTTCAAGGGATCCTTGAAAATGAAACATTGTGAATTCCTTGAAACGTTGGAAATGAAATGGAGCCAACAGCTTGTCGAAGAACACCTGCTAGTGTGCCGGCAACTGAGTGGTGCGTCGAGGTGTGAATGGGTAACGCTTGAAATGAAACCACAGGAATTCCAGAGACAAGTGAAAATTAAACAAGGTGACTAGAATGCAACCGTGCAAACGAAACAAAGTGAATTCAAAGGAATGCTCCAAATGAACATTGAACATGGATAGTCTAGGAGCAAGGAGAGATTTCACGAGACTTGTATTTGTTCATGGCCTCACAAATGACACCATCAACTGTGCAGGATTAATGGACAAAGTCTGTATTAGAGTCCCAAACAATCCATCTCTCAGAGACAGACCCAACACTGACTACACTGTCTTAAAAAAAATAATTTCACAACAATATACCTCGACTCTCCATTGATTTCCTCCCTCATAACTTACAACGCACATTCCTCTACTCTAGACCTTAGTAATAATATTACCCCTTTTAAAGAAATGTGTAAAGAGGTTTTATCTTTTCCCCTGTAATATTTTTTAAAATTTAAAATCCTGTTACCTACCTGTTTACGTAATTGCAGAGATTAAAAAAAAAAAAAAAAAAAAAAAAAAAAAAAAAAAAAACATGGTGCAGTCTACTTCTTTACTTTTTGTCTTTTTTTTGTATTGAGGTCTACTTTATCAATATTGAGGTCTACTTTATCAATAGTCTATCTCATTATTTCTAACCTGTTTCATCATAGGTGTAGTCAGGTGACGCCTCTTTCTTATGTTTCTTCCAGAGTAGCTCTATTTCATCTACATTGAGATCTACCTCATTATTTCTTACCTGTTTCATCATAGGTGTAGTCAGGTGACGCCTCTTTCTTGTGTTTCTTCCAGAGTAGCTCTACTTCATCTGAGGTGTTGTGCCAGGGATGAGAACCATAGTTGTAGCTACCGGGCTCTTTGTACAGTATCTGCGGCGTAGGACAGAAATATGGAATGATGCAATTTCTAATATCAATATGTTTTCTATTTATTTATTTTTTAACACTTAGACGACCGGCATGGTTTTTCGTGAATTCTCTTGTGGGACAGGCGATAATCGATAATACGGCTATCCGACCCCATGTACCACCGGTGGTACAACCCGGTCGTCTATGTGTTAAAGAGATGAGTGTTTCACAACATTCTTTATTTCGTATCAATGAAACAGAAGTTACTGTAGACGATTGTGGTCTGTGTTGTAGCCTGCCGAAATGCCCATCCCGTAGTATGCCTCCCCTCTGATGGGCGAGAAGTGACAGAATACTTCCCATTTAGGTGCTGGATCAACACGAGCGTACCGGAAGGTATCCGTTACAAACAACTGTAACCAAATTTTGAATACAAATTTTTGTCGGCGCGGGGTTTCGAACCCAGGACCTTCCGCATGGCAAGCGAGTGCTCCACTTTTAGCTATTCGTGCGCTCTTATTTCTTTATAATGTGTTATATGGCTAGGGGACATTTAAAAGGGAGAAGACCAGTGTCTCGCTAGAGGACTGTAAACAATTAAGTTGGCTGGAGGCCAAAATACATATTATCATTTATTTACAGTAAGGAGTTTTAGTACGAAAATCTCTAAAAACATTATTTCAAACTGAGCCTAGCCAGCGTCGATGGCATGTTGAATACACCGGTTCCCTTCAGAACACCGAAGTTAAGCGACATCCAGCGAGGTTAAGACTTGGATGGGTGACCATTCAAATTCTAATTCTCGTGACGCTGGCTTTTCCCGGCCCCACTCAGGCTGGGTGAGGTCAATGTGAGTAGCAGGTTTGTGAGTTTCCTGCGAATGGAGGGTAAAACCCCCGTCGTGATATGACCATGGCAGTTGAAAGCGACGTTAAACCCCACTTAAAAAAAAAAAAAAAAACTGAGCCTACAGGAAAATTTTACCTCCATTTTGAGTTTGTCGGGGTCCTCAGTGGTGGATCCCGGGTCTCCCAGTGATCCCAGATGCTCAGCTCAGTGGTGTGGTCTAGAATATGCAGGGAAATATATATTTATTTATTTATTAGATACTAAAATTCTGAAATTGAGGATAGTTTACAGTACATATGAGAAAAACATCGAGATACAATTATATTATTTTTTTTTTTTTTGTGGGGTTTTAACGTCGCTTTCAACTGCCATGGTCATATCACGACGGGGGTTTTACCCTCCATTCGCAGGAAACTCACAAACCTGCTACTCACATTGACCTCACCCAGCATGAGTGGGGCCGGGAAAAGCCAGCGTCACGAGAATTAGTATTTGAATGGTCACCCATCCAAGTCTTAACCTCGCTGGATGTCGCTTAACTTCGGTGTTCTGAAGGGAACCGGTGTATTCAACATGCCATCGACGCTGGCTTATTATTTTAAATACTATTCTAAGATGCTACTACTACTACCATTAAAGTGAACAGTGTAAATGAAATAATTTCTTGTGTTTGGTTCAGGTCTTAATTTATCTACCTATAACTTTCAGAAGTTTGTCATAAGGCATATCTATATCTAGTATTTCGTATTTTTCATTGAATGTTTTCAAGATTGTATGTAATGATGAGGTATATTTAATGTGATTGGGATTTTCAAACAATTTGAAGTCATTATTCCTTAATCTTGTATTTGGGACTTTAATGTTTATCATGGAGAGTAGTTTAGGACAGTCAATCTTATTATTGAAAAGTTTATGTAAAATTATGTCGATGCTACCCGCTAAAATTGTGATATAAAAACACAGATAACTAGCTCTATATAAATTAATACTAAATGGATATTTTGAAGAACCGTGCACTGATAGTCAAGTAGTTAACCCGCTAGATTGATAATCCATGTAGCGTCGGGATCCGTTGGTTCGAATCCCACCTAATGCATGAATTTTTCCTAATTAATTTGAGTGTGTTACCACATAATCATAAGGCTCTGAGAGGTGATAGAAAACTGAGGGTTAAATGGTAGAAAATGCTTTGAGCATTAACCTCGCCTGGTGGTTACCTTACACTAAAGAGTGTTATTATTATACAATCACATCTATTCAGCAACGTCTGGTTGTTGGTGAGCAATATTCTTTAGGCAAGGAGAAACTACCTGTAAGTAAATCAAGGGATCCCATCACAAATCTTAAGCCGGCCACACACATGCATGCATGGCATGCCTGAATGAACAGGTAACAAGTACGTTGTATAAACGACCTTATACTAGTGATCTTTTTCTGCTACAAATCTATCACTTCACCAGAATCATTGACATTGTATTCCACACTATTGTGTAGAAAATTGAACACTTTGGAGGCTCTAGTTAGAAATAAAAGACAAGATTCACCTACTCATTTCACTGGAGCTTCTTTCCCGAGCTTGATGCTCCTCATAATCTCTCATGATATCTATCACCTCACCAGGCATTGTATTCCACACTATTGTGTAGAAAATTGAACACTTTGGAGGCTCTCGCTAGAAATACAAGACGTGATTCACCTACTCATTTCACTGGAACTTCTCTCCCGAGCTTGATTCTCCTCATAATCTCTCATGATATCCATCACTTCACGAGAATCATTGACATTGTATTGCACATTGTTGTGGACAAACTGGAATACATTGGGGTCTCTGGCGCGTTGCTCCTCTTCCAAGATATCTGAAAGAAAAGGAACGGTTTTACTAATAAAAAAGTTACCGACCTCATTAGCTTGATCGATAAGGCGGCGGACTCTTTATTTATTTATTTATAAACATTTGGATCAAGCTTTATTTACATCTTTTATATACAATGAACATGGTAACAAGTTAGAAATAAATATAAATAAAGCCTGATAAAGAGTGGTGATAATGCCTTCGGCATTCTCTTCAACTTGTAACCTGGAGTTCGGTGATTCAAGTCCCGGTTTCAGCGTAGATTTAGTAAAGCGAGTTTGAGTAGTTGTGATATCACGAAAGTGATTAACACAAATATGATAACTTAAAAATAAAAAAAAAGTTATTAAAAAAATTGATGGTCACCAGCCAACTGCAGTCAAAGAGAGGTGATGTGTTTTCAAATATTTCTATGTGCAATCAACCATCTTGAGGAAGGAAGGAATTTTTCACTATATTTTACATTTTTTCATTAAAAATTCCCTTGAGGTTCAATATCTGTTGTCTTTTTTTTTTTTTTAATGAAAACTGAATTTTTATCTTTACAAGCTATTAAAACCTTGGGAAAAACTGCAAGCTTTTTACGGTTGGCTGGTCTATTCTCTATTAAAAGTCTTCTAGCGAGACACTGGTCTTAATGTTTAGTTGTGATAATACAACTGGCTGGGGGACTATAAACAGGGAGTAGACCAGCATTGGCTTCGTTCTGGGGTACCCTTGTCAATTATTAGCCTTCTTGTAAAGACAGTGGTAGAAGTGCTGTGTCATTCCTCCACTGTGTGGCTACCCTCGTTCTCGATGACGCCACCCTATGATGATGATGATGTGATATTACGAAAGTGATTAACACAAGTAACAATAAAATTTCAAAATCAACAACATCGAAGTGATTGGATGGTTGGAGCGAGAGGAACCATCACTAATTTTTTTGAAGATTTTCGAAAAAAATTTGATCTCCCCAAATCAATGGCTGAAAAAATCATCATTGCAGCAATTCGTGGCTCTTACAAAATTATCCACCACCAAATGTATAAAAATCTTTTAAAAAAAGATAAAATTGTTTGAAAATATTACTGTGTCGCCTGGCAAGCATCTATGAGATGTCAGTTAAATAAATATAAAAATCTGGTGTAAACATCACACGACTTTCCTTATCTCCCAAAAAGGAGTCGAATTCCGCCACGGGTGACTGAACGGTAACAGATAACTAAAAATCAATGCCAAATTCGTGATCAGCACTTCAAAATCATTTAATTTGATATGTCACAACCCCCATCTAGGATGAATAATAAAAAAGTTAGTCCAATCGGGTCCCCCTACAATACCGGTAAATTGGGGCCGGTTTCCAAAAAGTTAAAGATATCAAAAAAATGATCAGAGTGAACCCCTATTATTTTTTTAATCTGAGAAAATGTTGTTCTCTAACTTTTTTTGTATCTTTAACCAATTCAAAGAAGCGGTGCTTGCGGCCAATATTTGCGGCCCTGCGGCCGCAGAATGCGGCCGATTTCAACCAAAAGTTTCATGGTTCGTCTGGTGTATAAAATTAATTACCATACCAAATTTCAAGTCTCTAGCTCTTACCGTTCTTGAGATATCCTGTTCACAGACACACAGACACACACACAGACAGACGCACGGACCAATGGCTGAAAACCACTTTTTTGGTATCCTGAGGCTATGATTCGTCCAGAAATGTGAAAAGCTGGGTAGGTCAAATTTTCGACGAATACAATACTTTCCTTATTATAGGATAAGGAAAGTAAAAATATATGAACCTTACCTTGACCGCAAAGCCCCGAATTGTTCCTCTCTTTACGCATGAAGTGCAGATACTTCTCAAAGCGGGACGCCTGTAAGGTGTCTTGTCCGCGCAGGATTTCCCGAGACAGCAGGGAGACGTCTGTGGTTCGCGTGTTGCGGTGCATCTCGTACAGCATGTGGAAGTCAATGGTGGTGGGCTGGAATTAGGTTAGGTTGGGTTGGGTCGCCCATACATCTGTCCACAATGGCTTTATTCTCGCCCCTACATCTGTCCACAATGGCTTTATTCTCACCTCTACATCTCCCCCAATGGCTTTATTCTCGCCCCTACATCTGCCCACAATGGCTTTACGCTCAAACATCCTATTCAAGGTAAGAAGTACCTATATTGAATTTACAACTTACCACCATAGTATAATTCTCGCCCATACATCTATCCACAATGGCTTTACGCTCAAACATCCTATTCAAGGTAAGAAGTACCTATATTGAATTTACAACTTACCACCATAGTATAGTTTTCGCCCATACATCTGTCCACAATGGCTTTATGATCAAAAATCCTATTCAAGGTTAGAAGTAAGTACCTATATTTATTTTATAACTTACCACCATGGTATAATTCTCGCCCATACCCCTGTCCACAATGGCTTTATGCTCAAACATCCTATTCAAGGTTAGAAGTAGGTACCTATATTTATTTTATAACTTACCACCATAGTATAGTTTTCGCCCATACACCTGTCCACAATGGCTTTTTGCTTTAATCTCGCCCCTACATCTGTCCACAATGGCTTTATTATCGCCCCTACATCTGTCCACAATAGCTTTATGCTCAAACATCCTATTCAAGGTAAGAAGTACCTATATTGAATTTACAACTTACCACCATAGTATAGTTTTCGCCCATACACCTGTCCACAATGGCTTTATGCTCAAACATCCTATTCAAGGTAAGAAGTACCTATATTGAATTTACAACTTACCACCATAGTATAGTTTTCGCCCATACACCTGTCCACAATGGCTTTACGCTCAAAAATCCTATTCAAGGTAAGAAGTACCTATATTGAATTTACAACTTACCACCATAGAATAGTTTTCGCCCATACACCTGTCCACAATGGTTTTATGCTCAAACATCCTATTCAAGGTAAGAAGTACCTATATTGAATTTACAACTTACCACCATAGTATAGTTTTCGCCCATACACCTGTCCACAATGGCTTTATGCTCAAACATCCTATTCAAGGTAAGAAGTACCTATATTTATTTTATAACTTACCACCATGGTATAATTCTCGCCCATACACCTGTCCACAATGGCTTTATTCTCGCCCCTATATCTGTCCACAATGGCTTTATTCTCGCCCCTACATCTGTCCACAATGGCTTTATTCTCGCCCCTACATCTGTCCACAATGGCTTTATTCTCGCCCCTACATCTGTCCACAATGGCTTTATTCTCGCCCCTACATCTGTCCACAATGGCTTTACGCTCAAAAATCCTATTCAAGGTTAGAAGTAGGTACCTATATTTATTTTGTAACTTACCACCATAGTATAGTTTTCGCCCATACACCTGTCCACAATGGCTTTATGCTCAAACATTCGGTTCAAGAAGAGTGGATGATCCATCCAAACTGATTTCTCGGTGGTAGTTGACTTCAACTTGGATTTTAGTTTCTTGACCTGGGAGGAAATCAATTAGTTATTTAGTAAACAAGTTGAAGTTAAGTTAATTTAAAGTTATCATCTTTGTGTTAATAACTTACGTGATAATATCACAACTACTCAAACTCGCTTGACAAAATCCACGCTGAAACCGGGACTTGAACCATCGACCTCCAGGTTACAAGTCTGCCGCCTTATCGATCAAGCTACTGAGTACGGTTTTTTAGTAAACACCTAAATAATCTAAGGAAATACAGTCCAACCTGGATATAAGATAACTCAACGGACCGGAGATTAAACTCAAAACACGAGAAAAGTCGGCCCTTAGATTTTATGAGCCGACCCTTAGATTTTATGAGCCGACCCTTAGATTTTATGAGCCGACCGATAGTTATTTTCAAACAAGATTTTCCACCACGAGGGCTTGCTAGCTATACAGCTACAACACTCAGCTTAAATATGACCTCTACAGTTGTTGTCAAGGTGAAGGTTAAGGGATAGTGTCGTTGTTGTTGTTGTTGTAGCCAGCTTGACTACAGCTGGAGGGGTGAGTGATGGTCTCCAGCCAACTTTATTTCAAAGTTGGCTCGTCCTGAACCACATATTTCTATGTGCGATCAACCATCATGAGAACTTGGACTTTCCTTTATAAGGCATTGAACCAATAAGAACAGACTGGACAACCCTTACAAGCCAGAGCAGTTTCCTAAGGGATAGTTTCCATTACGATTAACTAATCCTGTTTCATAATTTGGCCCTAAGTCTTGTTTCACTAGAGGACTATGAACAGAGAGCAGACTAGACTACCCTAACAAGCAAGGCTAGCTTGCTGAACCCCCAGGGTTCAATGGCTAGTTCAATGGCTAGTAAAAAAACCAAAGTTTAAAATGAGCCAATTTTTCAACAAACTACGGTTGGATAGAGACGATCACTCTCCTAGCTGTAGCCAAGCTGGTGACAACAACAACAAAGCCCAACCCGGTAGCTCATTTGGTAATTCAGGGATAGGTATGACAATTTATGCTCCCATTCGGGGTCTGTCCATTGTTGTTAAGGTGACTCGGAACTTAATGGTATGTTCTTGTACTAACATGTTTCATATGGTAAATATTTGTACTAACATGTTTCATAAGTACTTGTATTAACATGTTTCATAAGCTAAGTACTTGTACTAACATGTTTCATACTTGTACATTTTCCCACCTTCAGCACAAGATTTTTATCTTTTGAAGGTTGGTATACCCTCATAATTTGTTGAAGATGTTTATTTGTGAAATATAAATACATTGAAACTTAAAAAAATAAATAATAAAAAAATAAGGTACCTAAGTACTTGTACTAACATATTTCATAAGGTAAATACTTGTACTAACATGTTTCATAAGTACTTGTATTAACATGTTTCATAAGGTAAGTACTTGTACTAACATGTTTCATAAGGTAAGTACTTGTACTAACATGTTTCATAAGGTAAGTACTTGTACTAACATGTTTCATAAGGTAAGTACTTGTACTAACATCTTAATATATAAATGTCAAAGTCACTGACTGGCTGACCACTGACTGATCATCGCTCTACAGCCCAAACCGTAAGTCCTAGGAAGCTGAAATTTGGTAGGTAGCTTTGTCTTATAGTCTAGATGTGCAATAAGACAACACCTGCCATTGGCAAAAAAGGATTTTTTGCTTTCACGGCCATGCCTCGGCCCGCAAAGCGGGCGACAGCCCCCTAGTGTTTCATAAGCTAAGTACTTGAACTCACATGTTTCATAAGTTTCTCCACACGCTTAGCTTCCAACGACTTCATCTTCTTCAGAGCGTCCACCTCATTGGAATACTGGGCACGTATGGCGTCTTCATCAATGCTATGATCCAGGTGTTCTTCAGGGTTGTCTTCTAGGTCCATCTGAAAAACAGGAAAGGTTTTTTTCTTTCAAATATATCTGCCGAACAATAATTGGAAAGGTTTTATTTTGAAAGCCAAAAAGGACAGTTTTTAGCTTTTATACATTTCCATTAGGAACCATACCAAATTTAAGCTCAATCAGACGTGTACTTTGCGAGATATGTTTAGATATGCTAGTATCTGAAAGAGCTAATTCAAAAGCTCAATTTTTGGAAAATGGACTTTTTGGATAGCGTTTGAACGGTTCTCGAGTTATTGGCGTTCTAAACCTACACACACACACACCCAAAGGCATCGTTTTATAATATAAGATTAGAAACATAGCTATTGTTTCAAGGATGAGCAGTTGTTGTTGTTGTTGTAGCCAGCTTGGCTACATCTGGAGGGGTGAGTGATAATCTCTTTCAAAGTTGGCTCGCCCTGATCCATATATTTCTATGTGCCTGGCTTGTAAAGATTGGCTAGTCTGTTCTCTGTTTATAGTCCGCTAGAGGATGGGCAGTCGTTGTGTCCTCTTACCTCGGAAGATTTTATCAGCTCCAGCACCCTCCTCCTGTTCAGGTTGAAGTAGGGGAGGCTGAAGTTGCGCCACACACAAACACGCACACACACACACAAACACACACACACACACCCAAAGGGCAGTCGCTGTGTCCTCTTACCTCGTTGTGTCCTCTTACCTCGTTGTGTCCTCTTACCTCGTTGTGTCCTCTTACCTCGTTGTGTCCTCTTACCTGATTGTGTCCTCTTACCTCGTTGTGTCCTCTTACCTCGTTGTGTCCTCTTACCTCGTTGTGTCCTCTTACCTGATTGTGTCCTCTTACCTCGTTGTGTCCTCTTACCTCGTTGTGTCCTCTTACCTCGTGATGTCCTCTTACCTCGTTGTGTCCTCTTACCTCGTTGTGTCCTCTTACCTCGTTGTGTCCTCTTACCTCGTTGTGTCCTCTTACCTCGTTGTGTCCTCTTACCTGATTGTGTCCTCTTACCTCGTTGTGTCCTCTTACCTCGTTGTGTCCTCTTACCTCGTTGTGTCCTCTTACCTGATTGTGTCCTCTTACCTCGTTGTGTCCTCTTACCTCGTTGTGTCCTCTTACCTCGTGATGTCCTCTTACCTCGTTGTGTCCTCTTACCTCGTTGTGTCCTCCTACCTCGTTGTGTCCTCTTACCTCGTTGTGTCCTCTTACCTCGTTGTGTCCTCTTACCTCGTTGTGTGCTCTTACCTCGTTGTGTCCTCTTACCTCGTTGTGTCCTCTTACCTCGTTGTGTCCTCTTACCTCGTTGTGTCCTCTTACCTCGTTGTGTCCTCTTACCTCGTGGTGTCCTCTTACCTCGGAAGATTTCATCAGCTCCAGCACCCTCCTCCTGTTCAGGTTGAAGTAGGGGAGGCTGAAGTTGCGCCTCGGGAGGAATGTGGTGGCCTCGTGGAAACCGAAGCTGTAGCCGCGGTTCAGACAGAACTTGATGAAGTCCGGGTCCTCTGAATTCTCCGGGTCCTGGTTTTAATAATAAAAATATCAATAATAAAGACCTGAAGAAACAATTTTCTGATTCATTTAGAGAAAGAGTCACAATAATAATGAATAATAATGAATACACCTCAGTAGCTTGAACGGTAAGGCGATGGACTTGTAACCTGGAGGTCGGTGGTTCAAGTCACGGTTTCAGCGTGGATTTAGTAAAGCGCGTTTGAGTAGTTGTGATATCACGTAAGTGATTAACACAAATATGATAACTTTCATGAATACCGAATTATACAGTAAAAATAAAATACAAGCCATAAACTCATGGGCGATCCCGTTATTAACTTACACGTTTGGGATTTTAAACTGGTCCGCCACTGATTTAGATAATCTGAATAGAGTCATAAGAACAAGAATGACTAAGTACCGCTCTCACCACCCTCACTCCGCTGTGGAGCGCATGAACCTACCCCGTTATCAAGGAGGTCGTGGTCTGATCAATCTTAAAACTTTAAATAATAATAATAGAAAATTTTATAAGGGCAAAGTTTTATAAGTAAAGCTATTAAGTCAGAACCTATTAAGGTATTAAGGCAAAGTTTTATAAGTAAAGCTATTCAGCCCAGAACCTATTAAGATATTAAGGCAAAGTTTTATAAGTAAAGCTATTCAGCCCAGAACCTATTAAGATATTAAGGCAAAGTTTTATAAGTAAAGCTATTAAGCCCAGAACCTATTAAGGTATTAAGGCAAAGTTTTATAAGTAAATCTATTAAGCCTATTTTTTTTTTTGAGAGAGAATTTTTTTTTGTCATTGGTAGGCAAGGTCATTCCATTAAGTTATAATTTTTTATGAGAGAAAATTAAGTCAAAATTACAGTTCTGCAGGTAGGTATACAGTTGAACCTTGATATAAGAAAACTCAAGGGATCGGAAATTTTCTTCTTTTTTTTAAAGATGAGTGTTTCACAAGCCTTTTTTATTTCGCAGCCATGAAACAGGAGCTACTGTAGACGTTTGTGGTCTATGCTGTAGCCTACCCATCTCGTAGTGTGCCTCCCCTCTGATGGGCGAGAAGTGACACAATACTTCCCATTCAGGTGCTGGGTCAACACGAGCGCACAGGAAGATAACCCTTACAAACAACTGTAACCATGGTTTGAATACAAATTTTTGTCGGCGCGGGGATTCGAAACCGAGACCTTCCGCAAGGCAAGCGTGTGCTTAACCACTGAGCTATACGTGCGCTTTGTTTCTCTTGTATTCAGGTTTCTCTTATAAAGACGTTATTTTCCCTTATCACTCTGGGTATCCTATCAATTAACTGTTTAATGTACTCTTCACTGCCAATTACTTAATACTCCCTCTGGGTCGTCTATCAATCAACTGTTTGATTGTATTCTCCGCTGTCAATTACTTAATACTACCCTCTGGGTCTCCTATCAATCAACTGTTTGATGTACTCTCTTCAATTACTTAATACTCCTCTGGTTCTTCAATCAACTGTTATGACCTACACTGTCAATACTTTAAAACTCCCTCTGGGTCTCCTATCAATCAACTGTTTGATGTACTCTACACTGTCAATTACTTAATACTCACTCTGGGTCTCTATCAATCAACTGTTTGATGTACTCTACACTGTCAATTACTTAATACTCACTCTGGGTCGTCTATCAATCAACTGTTTGATGTACTCTACACTGTCAATTACTTAATACTCCCTCTGGGTCTCCTATCAATCAACTGTTTGATGTACTCTCCACTGTCAAATTACTTAATACTCACTCTGGTCCCATCAATCAACTGTTTGATGTACTCTCCGCTGTCAATTACTTAATACTCACTCTAGGTCGTCTATCAATCAACTGTTTGATGTATTCTCCGCTGTCAATTAATTAATACTCACTCTGGGTCTCTATCAATCAACTGTTTGATGTATTCTCCACTGTCAATTACTTAATACTCACTCTGGGTCCTATCAATCAACTGTTTGATGTATTCTCCACTGTCAATTACTTAATACTCCCTCTGGGTCTCCTATCAATCAACTGTTTGATTATTCTCCGCTATCAATTACTTAATACTCACTCTGGTCTATCAATCAACTGTTTGATATATTCTCCGCTGTCAATTACTTAATACTCACTCTAGGTCTATCAATCAACTGTTTGATATATTCTCCGCTGTCAATTACTTAATACTCCTCTGGGTTCTATCAATCAACTGTTTGATATACTCTACACTGTCCAATTACTTAATACTCCCTCTGGGTCTCCTATCAATCAACTGTTTGATATATTCTCCACTGTCAATTACTTAATACTCCCTCTGGGTCTCCTATCAATCAACTGTTTGATATATTCTCCGCTGTCAATTACTTAATACTCACTCTGGTCTCTATCAATCAACTGTTTGATATATTCTCCACTGTCAATTACTTAATACTCCCTCTGGGTCTCTATCAATCAACTGTTTGATATATTCTCCGCTGTCAATTACTTAATACTCACTCTGGGTCTCTATCAATCAACTGTTTGATGTATTCTCCGCTGTCAATTACTTAATACTCACTCTGGGATCCTATCAATCAACTGTTTGATGTACTCTCCGCTATCAATTACTTAATACTCACTCTGAGTCTATCAATCAACTGTTTGATATATCTCCACTGTCAATTACTTAATACTCACTCTGAGTCTATCAATCAACTGTTTGATGTACTCTCCACTGTCAATTACTTAATACTCACTCTGGGTCTCCTATCAATCAACTGTTTGATATATTCTCCGCTGTCAATTACTTAATACTCACTCTGGGTCTCCTATCAATCAACTGTTTGATGTACTCTCCGCTGTCAATTACTTAATACTCCCTCTGGGTCTCCTATCAATCAACTGTTTGATGAATTCTCCGATGTCAATTACTTTTTTTTTATTATGGAGAGGAGGTAAATTTTATAACCAATTCAAAACGATGTGTGAGGCGAATGAGCAGAAATCTATACCCAACACCCACTAAAATCCTCCTCTCCCCTCCTATAACTAATGTACCCGGAACCGTATAAAATACAACACTTCAGGTATATTAGTCGTTACTTGCTTTCTCTATTGTTGAGAAGCACTTCCGTTTCGCCTTCTCTCATCCTTTTCCTTGATGTTTATAATTCTTTTCACCATCTTTTCTATGTTAATCCAGCTTGATTTCTTCTCCAGCATCCTCTCAATTATGTTATCTGGGGTGAGTATTCCTTCTATCGCCTCACATTCATTTCGTTCATTTTCAAATTTTATGCATTCAAAGATGGTATGTTCTGGAGAAATTACTTAATACTCACTCTGGGTCGTCTATCAATCAACTGTTTGATGTATTCTCCGCTGTCAATTACTTAATACTCACTCTGGGTCTCCTATCAATCAACTGTTTGATGTACTCTCCACTGTCAATTACTTAATACTCCCTCTGGGTCTCCTATCAATCAACTGTTTGATGTACTCTCCGCTGTCAATTACTTAATACTCACTCTGGGTCTCCTATCAATCAACTATTCGATGTACTCTCCACTGCCAATTACTTAATACTCCCTCTGGGTCTCCTATCAATCAACTGTTTGATGTACTCTCCGCTGTCAATTACTTAATACTCACTCTGGGTCTCCTATCAATCAACTGTTTGATGTATTCTCCGCTGTCAATTACTTAATACTCCCTCTGGGTCTCCTATTAATCAACTGTTTGATGTACTCTCCGCTGTCAATTACTTAATACTCCCTCTGGGTCTCCTATTAATCAACTGTTTGATGTACTCTCCGCTGTCAATTACTTAATACTCCCTCTGGGTATCCTATCAATCAACTGTTTGATGTATTCTCCGCTGTCAATTACTTAATACTCACTCTGGGTCTCCTATCAATCAACTGTTTGATGTACTCTCCGCTGTCAATTACTTAATACTCACTCTGGGTCTCCTATCAATCAACTGTTTGATGTATTCTCCGCTGTCAATTACTTAATACTCCCTCTGGGTCTCCTATTAATCAACTGTTTGATGTACTCTCCGCTGTCAATTACTTAATACTCCCTCTGGGTCTCCTATTAATCAACTGTTTGATGTACTCTCCGCTGTCAATTACTTAATACTCCCTCTGGGTATCCTATCAATCAACTGTTTGATGTATTCTCCGCTGTCAATTACTTAATACTCACTCTGGGTCTCCTATCAATCAACTGTTTGATGTACTCTCCGCTATCAATTACTTACCTAATACTCACTCTGAGTCTATCAATCAACTGTTTGATGTACTCTCCGCTGTCAATTACTTAATACTCACTCTGGGTCGTCTATCAATCAACTGTTTGATGTACTCTCATCTGTCAATTACTTAATACTCACTCAGGGTCGTCTATCAATCAACTGTTTGATGTACTCTCCACTGCCAATTACTTAATACTCACTCTGGGTCTCCTATCAATCAACTGTTTGATATATTCTCCGCTGTCAATTACATAATACTCACTCTAGGTCGTCTATCAATCAACTGTTTGATGTATTCTCCGCTGTCAATTACATAATACTCACTCTAGGTCGTCTATCAATCAACAGTTTGATGTATTCTCCGCTGTCAATTACTTAATACTCCCTCTGGGTCTCCTATCAATCAACTGTTTGATGTACTCTCCACTGTCAATTACTTAATACTCCCTCTGGGTCTCCTATCAATCAACTGTTTGATGTATTCTCCGCTGTCAATTACTTAATACTCCCTCTGGGTCTCCTATCAATCAACTGTTTGATGTATTCTCCGCTGTCAATTACTTAATACTCACTCTGAGTCTCCTATCAATCAACTGTTTGATGTACTCTCCACTGTCAATTACTTAATACTCACTCTGGGTCGTCTATCAATCAACTGTTTGATGTACTCTCCACTGCCAATTACTTAATACTCCCTCTGGGTCTCCTATCAATCAACTGTTTGATGTACTCTCCACTGTCAATTACTTAATACTCACTCTGGGTCGTCTATCAATCAACTGTTTGATGTACTCTCCGCTGTCAATTACTTAATACTCCCTCTGGGTCTCCTATCAATCAACTGTTTGATGTACTCTCCGCTGTCAATTACTTAATACTCACTCTGGGTCGTCTATCAATCAACTGTTTGATGTATTCTCCGCTGTCAATTACTTAATACTCCCTCTGGGTCTCCTATCAATCAACTGTTTGATGTACTCTCCGCTGTCAATTACTTAATACTCACTCTGGGTCTCCTATCAATCAACTGTTTGATGTACTCTCCGCTGTCAATTACTTAATACTCACTCTGGGTCTCCTATCAATCAACTGTTTGATGTACTCTCCACTGTCAATTACTTAATACTCACTCTAGGTCTCCTATCAATCAACTGTTTGATGTACTCTCCGCTATCAATTACTTACCTAATACTCACTCTGAGTCTATCAATCAACTGTTTGATGTACTCTCCGCTGTCAATTACTTAATACTCACTCTCGGTCTCCTATCAATCAACTGTTTGATGTATTCTCCGCTGTCAATTACTTAATACTCCCTCTGGGTCTCCTATCAATCAACTGTTTGATGTACTCTCCGCTGTCAATTACTTAATACTCCCTCTGGGTCTCCTATCAATCAACTGTTTGATGAACTCTACACTGTCAATTACTTAATACTCACTCTAGGTCTCCTATCAATCAACTGTTTGATGTACTCTCCGCTGTCAATTACTTAATACTCCCTCTGGGTCTCCTATCAATCAACTGTTTGATGTATTCTCCGCTGTCAATTACTTAATACTCCCTCTGGGTCTCCTATCAATCAACTGTTTGATGTATTCTCCGCTGTCAATTACTTAATACTCACTCTGAGTCTATCAATCAACTGTTTGATGTACTCTCCGCTGTCAATTACTTAATACTCCCTCTGGGTCTCCTATCAATCAACTGTTTGATGTATTCTCCGCTGTCAATTACTTAATACTCACTCTGGGTCGTCTATCAATCAACTGTTTGATGTATTCTCCGCTGTCAATTACTTAATACTCACTCTGGGTCTCCTATCAATCAACTGTTTGATGTATTCTTCACTGCCAATTACTTAATACTCCCTCTGGGTCTCCTATCAATCAACTGTTTGATGTATTCTCCGCTGTCAATTACTTAATACTCACTCTTGGTCGTCTATCAATCAACTGTTTGATGTATTCTCCGCTGTCAATGATGTCCGCTTTACCGTACAAGTAGGTACAGTTAGGTTTTGGGCGCCTCACATATCGATAGCTGACTGCCTGAAATTAGAACAAAGAGGACAGTTTTCGTTCACATATTTTTTTTTTTTTTTTTTTTTTTTTTTTAAAGATGAGTGTTTCACAGCCTTTTTTATTTCGTAGCCATGAAACAGGAGCTACTGTAGACGCTTGTGGTCTGTGTTGTAGCCTGCCCATCCCGTAGTATGCCTCCCCTCTGATGGACGAGAAGTGACACAGTACTTAATCCCATTAAGTTGCTGGATCAACACGAGCGCACCGGAAAGTATCCCTTACAAACAATTGTAACCAAATTAAGAATGCTAATTTTTGTCGGCACGGGGGATCGAGCCCGGGACCTTCCGCATGGCAATTTTCGGAAGCAATATTTTGTTTTAAGTTATTTAAATGGAATTTGACAGTTGAAAGGGCACACATTGCTGTACCCGTATGAATATTTTAATGAAATTCAAGATTTTCGCTGTGGCCAGAAAACTACTTTACCTTAATGTGAAAACCTGGCGCTTTCGTGAAACTCAAGCTATTTTCGCGTTTTAATACGAATATGAAATTATAATAAATTGTTAAAAGTTAGCGGGAAGTGGACGAAAACAATAAAACAAAATACATAATTATAAACTATGTTTCGTGATTTATGTTTAATCTTGGAAGCCAAATAAAAATGGCTTAGGGTGGGTCCTCTGTTGACATAAAAAAAAATATGAAAAATAAAACAAATGATTTATTATTATTATATTATAGAACGGCTGGCTGGCGCTACTTGACGAGCGCTCGCCTACCGGTGAGCTTGATACAAAATTTAAAAAGAATAACATTCCTCCACAGTCTGGCTACCATCGTTCACGATGACGCCACCCTAATAATTATAATAATACTCTTTAGTGGAAGGTAACTACCAGGCGAGGTTAATGCTCAAAGCATTTTCTACCACCTAACCCTCAGAGTCTTATTATTATGTGGTCACAAACTCAAATTAATGAGAAAAAATGGGTCATCTCACCTTAGATGATGATGATGAATTACCTTGCCTTCGTGATTCCTCGTCAGATTCTCGCGTCGCTTCTGCTCTCGGTAATGTTCGGCTTTGCGTCGGATCAAGTCCTCCAGCTGAGTGAGAGGGTCTCGCGTGCGAAACATCTCCTCGTGGATTCGGTGCAGCTCGTTGCTCAGAGGATCTTCGGGTGGGATCGTTGTGTTCGTGCATTTCCGGAAGCGATTCCAATCCACCTAAACGTGACATCTTGTGACTTAAATTAGGGTTGTATGCAGAGTCCTCACTGTAGGGATGCCTGGGTCATTTGTCCCTTCAGCTGATTTTGTTATTCAGATACGTTTGTTTAAAGCGTCTGTGCGCATGTGCATTCAGATGTTTCTTTAATAAATAATTGTCAATGTAAAAGTATTCCCTATAGCAAGCTCGGGACCACCCTACAGTGAACCCTACAGGGATTACAAAATCGTCTCTGCATATCAGCCTTACTCTTATTATGCTCCTCTCAACAGATCTGCTAACGCCACTGAGATCATGTAACATAGAGGGAGCCCTACCTATCTTGAATTGAACAAAATTATGCGTCCAACTTTTAACAGCTGATGGTCCCTCTTTCAACAAATCCTGGCCTCTGATTTTTTCTATTTATTTGAATTTTTTGTTTACTTCATGCAGTGACGAATAACTTAACATCCTTAACTTTCAGGTCCATACAAAAAAATATATTACTACATAATAAGTAGAAAATAAATTGTCCTGAACCATTGTCCTGCACTTAATCGACCTCAAGATCTAGACCACGCCCCTGACTTACCGTCACTCGTAAAATCTCATCCCGAACCATTGTCCTGCACTAAATCGACCTTAACCCATTAACGCCTAGCGTTGCCATTTGGCAACGATGGAGGCAGTGCAAGTTTCTGACCTGTTAGTTCCATGTTACCACTTTAAAACATTATAGTTCTCATTGTTGACAATAATAGCTACCTTCTGAATTTTATTAGACAGTTCTATCAGTTGTTCTATCAGAAATTTTGACATTAAATTTTTTAAAATGGATCAACGTTTTTCAACATTTCAGGCGTTAATGGGTTAAGATCTGGACCACGCCCCTGACTTACCGTTACTCGCAAATTCTCATCCCGAACCAGCTTCCGGTACTTGACGACATCATAATCGTCCAGGAACACATTCTTGTCTCTCATCAGCTCCTCATAGCACA
Source organism: Bactericera cockerelli (assembly GCA_024516035.1). Classification (NCBI taxonomy): domain Eukaryota; kingdom Metazoa; phylum Arthropoda; class Insecta; order Hemiptera; family Triozidae; genus Bactericera; species Bactericera cockerelli. The sequence continues at coordinate 21,025,707 of CM044966.1, forward strand.
GGAGCTTCTCATTCTTGTAGTCGGGATTCTCAGCCAGGAACTTCTCCTTGTCTCGAACCACCTGGAAATCGGAAATCATACCACCAAAAAATCGGAAATAAACCAATTGAAATTTGAATATAAGTGAACGAACCACCTAAAAATCGGAAATAAACCACCTGAAAATTGGATATAAATAGACGAACCACCTGAAAATTAGAAATAAATAGATGAACCACCTGAAAATTAGAAATAAGTAGATAAACCTCCTGAAAATTATAAATAAATAGATAATCCACCTGAAAATTGGAATTCAATACACAAACCACCTGAAAATTAGAATTCAATAGACGAACCACCTGAAAATTAGAATTCAATAGACAAACCACCTGAAAATTAGAATTCAACAGACAAACCACTTGAAAATTTGAATTCAACAGACGAACCACCTGAAAATTAGGAATAAGTAGATGAACCACCTAAAAATTCTCATCCCTAACCAACTTCCTATACTTGACGACATCATAATCGTCCAGGAACACATTCTTGTCTCTCATCAGCTCCTCATAGCACAGGAGCTTCTCATTCTTGTAGTCGGGATTCTCAGCCAGGAACTTCTCCTTGTCTCGAACCACCTGGAAATCGGAATTAAACCACATGAAAATTGGAATAAAATAAACGATCTTCCAAATCGGAATAAAGACGAACTACTTAAAAAAATTGAATCAATTAGAAAGAACAACTCAATATAGGAAACAAAATAATAAATGAATACCAGAAAATTTAAAATTAAATAAACGAACACATTTTGAAATAAAGTATCTGAAAACTGAAGAAGAAACTACCTGAAAGTTGGATTTCATTTAACGAACCACCTGAAAATTGGGAATAATTAGACGAACTATCTAAAAATTGGAAATAAATAGCTTAGCTACCTAAAAAAATGAAATGAAATAGACAAATTTCCGAACAATTGGAACTAAACAGATAAACCACATGAAAATTAGAAATAAACAGAAATAAGTAGATGAACCACCTGAAAATTCTCATCCCGAACCAGCTTCCGGTACTTGACGACATCATAATCGTCTAGGAACACATTCTTGTCTCTCATCAGCTCCTCATAGCACAGGAGCTTCTCATTCTTGTAGTCGGGATTCTCAGCCAGGAACTTCTCCTTGTCTCGAACCACCTGGAAATCGAAATCATACCACCTGAAAATTGGATATAAATAGACGAAACACCTGGAAATCGGGAAAATTTAGACAAACTATCTAAAATTTGGAAAAAAATATATGAGCTACCTGAAAAAATAATATAAATAGACAAACTTCCAAACAATTGGAATTAAACAGACAAACCACCTGAAAATTAGAAATAAGAAATGAACCACCTAAAAATTAGAAATAAGTAGACGAACCATCTGAAAATTAGATATAAGTAGATGAACCACCTGAAAATTAGAAATAAGTAGACGAACCATCTGAAAATTAGATATAAGTAGATGAACCACCTAAAAATTCTCATCCCGAAACAACTTCCTGTACTTGACGACATCATAATCGTCTAGGAACACATTCTTGTCTCTCATCAGCTCCTCATAGCACAGGAGCTTCTCATTCTTGTAGTCGGGATTCTCAGCCAGGAACTTCTCCTTGTCTCGAACCACCTGGAAATCGAAATCATACCACCAAAAAATCGGAAATAAACCAATTGAAATTTGAATATAAGTAAACGAACCACCTAAAAATTGGAAATAAACCACCTGAAAATTGGATACAAATAGACGAACCACCTGAAAATTAGAAATAAATAGATGAACCACCTGAAAATTAGAAATAAGTAGATGAACCACCTAAAAATTCTCATCCCGAACCAGCTTCCTGTACTTGACGACATCATAATCGTCCAGGAACACACTCTTGTCTCTCATCAGCTCCTCATAGCACAGGAGCTTCTCATTCTTGTAGTCGGGATTCTCAGCCAGGAACTTCTCCTTGTCTCGAACCACCTGGAAATCGGAATCATACCACCTGAAATTTGGATATAAATAGACGAACCACCTGGAAATCGGGAATAATTAGACGAACCACCTGAAAATTAGAAATAAATAGATGAACCACTGAAAATTAGAAATAAGTAGATGAACCACCTAAAAATTAGAAATAAAAAGACGAACCACCTGAAAATTAGAAATAAACAGACAAACCACCTGAAAATTGGAATTAAACAGACAAACCACCTGAAAATTGGAATTCAACAGACAAACCACCTGAAAATTGGAATCAAACAGACAAACCACCTGAAAATTGGAATTCAATAAACAAACCACCTGAAAATTAGAAATAAGTAGATGAACCACCTGAAAATTAGAAATAAGTAGACGAACCACCTGAAAATTCTCATCCCGAACCAACTTCCGGTACTTGACGACATCATAATCGTCCAGGAACACATTCTTGTCTCTCATCAGCTCCTCATAGCACAGGAGCTTCTCATTCTTGTAGTCGGGATTCTCAGCCAGGAACTTCTCCTTGTCTCGAACCACCTGGAAATCGGAAATCATACCACCTGAAAATTGGATGTAAATAGACGAACCACCTGGAAATCGGGAATAATTAGACGAACTACCTAAAAATTGGAAAAAAATATATGAGCTACCTGAAAAAATAATATAAATTGACAAACTTCCAAACCATTAGAACTAAACAGACAAACCACCTGAAAATTGGAACAGACAAACCACCTGAAAATTGGAATTAAACAGACAAACCACCTGAAAATTGGAATTAAACAGACAAAACACCTGAAAATTGGAATTAAACAGACAAATCACCTGAAAATTGGAATTAAACAGACAAACCACCTGAAAATTGGAATTAAACAGACAAACCACCTGAAAATTGGAATCAAACAGACAAACCACCTGAAAATTGGAATTCAATAAACAAACCACCTGAAAATTAGAAATAAGTAGATGAACCACCTAAAAATTCTCATCCCGAACCAACTTCCTGTACTTGACGACATCATAATCGTCCAGGAACACATTCTTGTCTCTCATCAGCTCCTCATAGCACAGGAGCTTCTCATTCTTGTAGTCGGGATTCTCAGCCAGGAACTTCTCCTTGTCTCGAACCACCTGAAAATTAGAATTCAACAGACAAACCACTTGAAAATTGGAATTCAACAGACGAACCACCTGAAAATTAGAAATAAATAGATAATCCACCTGAAAATTGGAATTCAATACACAAACCACCTGAAAATTAGAATTCAATAGACGAACCACCTGAAAATTAGAATTCAATAGACAAACCACCTGAAAATTAGAATTCAACAGACAAACCACTTGAAAATTGGAATTCAACAGACGAACCACCTGAAAATTAGAAATGAGTAGATGAACCACCTAAAAATTCTCATCCCGAACCAACTTCCTGTACTTGACGACATCATAATCGTCCAGGAACACATTCTTGTCTCTCATCAGCTCCTCATAGCACAGGAGCTTCTCATTCTTGTAGTCGGGATTCTCAGCCAGGAACTTCTCCTTGTCTCGAACCACCTGGAAATCGGAAATCATACCACCTGAAAATTGAATATACATAGACGAACCACCTGAAAATTGGGATTAAACCACGTGGAAATTGGTTATAACGCCTCTGACAACACAAAGAGGCGTAAACCACAAATTTTTGAAATCGTTTTTATTGCTTAGATTGAGTCTACTTGTGCTATATTTTGTTCTTACAAATAGACGTAACCCAATTATTATCCAAAGAAAAGATACAACAAAAATTAAAATCAGGCGTATCCCTCATTTTCTCTTTTTCAGACAAATCAAATAGGCCTAAATCGATAGTCACAGTTAAATAATCAAATTTGGCAACAGAAAAAGTTCATATGGTCATTCACGGGTACAGGGAAGTGATAATGTTCCTACCATGAACAGAAAATTTATGCACAAGAAAACTCATTTCGGCTCTCCTGTAAAATTTTGAAAATGTGGTTTACGCCTCTTTGTATTGTCAGAGGCGATAAGTGGACGAACCACCTGAAAATCGGAATTAAACCACCTGAAAATTGGAAATAAGTCATCTGGAAAGTGGTTATAAATAGACGAAAAACCTGAAAATCGGAATTAAACCACGTGGAAATCGGAAATAAACCACATGAAAATTGGTTATAAATAGACGAACCACCTGGAAATCGAAAGTAAACCACCAGAAAATCATAAATAAACCACCTGAAAATTGGTTATAAATAGACGAACCACCTGAAAATCGAAATTAAACCACGTGGAAATCGGAAATAAACCACATGAAAATTGGTTATAAATAGACGAACCACCTGGAAATCGAAATTAAACCACCAGAAAATCATAAATAAACCACCTGAAAATTGGTTATAAATAGACGAACCACCTGAAAATCGGAATTAAACCACCTGAAAATTGGAAATAAGTCATCTGGAAAGTGGTTATAAATAGACGAACCACCTGAAAATCGGAATAAAATAAACGATCTTCAAAATCCGAATATAGACGAACTACAAAAACAAAGTCCCATTACGCTGACAGTTAACACCTTATATTTACACCTTATACTCGTATCCTCATTAATTTCAGTTAGTGACCACATAATAATAAGACTCTGAGGGTTAGGTGGTCGAAAATGCTTTGAACATTAACCTCGCCTGTGGTTCACTCAACCTTCACTCAAGAGTATTATTATTATTATAATAAGGAAAGTCGTTTGGCAACACACAATTTTTTTTTTTTTTTTAGTTTTTTTTTAAAGATAATAATATCGCCTTATTTAAACTGCCCGATTAGGACTATTAAAGTCCCATTATTCCAGCAGTAAGCCCAAGACATAATATTATTATGTGGTGAAAATCCCAAATGGGAGTATAACTTGTCATGTTCCGGCTGGGTTTCGAACCCACGACCTCTGGAATCTTTGGATTCACCGAGTGCCGCCTTTACCACTGAGCTACCGGGACAGACATTTGGACAACTCACCTGGGCGGGGCTCCAGTTTATTCTAAACATTTGGACAACTCACCTGGGCGGGGCTCCAGTTTATTCTAAACATTTGCACAACTCACCTGGGCGGGGCTCCAGTTTATTCTAAACATTTGGACAACATGGGAACCGCACATAGCATTACTTCCATGTAAGGAAGTAATGACAACTTCCATTTGGACATCTCACCTGGGCGGGGCTCCAGTTTATTCTAAACATTTGGACAACTCACCTGGGCGGAGCTCCAGTTTATTCTAAACATTTGGACAACTCACCTGCCCGATACAGAATTTTTTGTGGAATTTAGAATGTAAAAAAAACGATAATTTACCATATAAAACAAATTTGAAGAAAATCGGTTGAGCCGTTTTGGAGATACAAGTAATTTTCTATAAAATCTCAAAATTGGCACGTGTTTACAATGTGAAGCAATCATTGTGTCCATAATTGGCAGTGTTTTTTTTTTTTTTTTTGTACACCAAAAACATGGGAACCGCACATAGCATTACTTCCATGTAAGGAAGTAATGACAACTTCCATTTGGACAACTCACCTGGGCGGGGCTCCGGTTTATTCTAAACATTTGGACAACTCACCTGGGGGGGGGGGGGTTCCAGTTTATTCTAAACATTTGGACAACTCACCGAGACAAGTCTCGGTAGCTTAGTGGTAAAGGTGGCGCTCTGTGAATCCAAAGATTCCAAAGGTCGTGGGTTCAAAACCCAACCGGGACATGACGTGGTATCCTCCCATTTGGGATTTTTACCACATAATAATATGTCTTGGTCTTACTGCTGGAATAATGGGACTTTAATAGTCCTAATCGGGCAGTATAAATAAGGCGATATTATTATTATTATTAACTCACCTGGGCGGGGCTCCGGGGCGAGTTGCCCTCCTGCTCCAGGAACTCTGATGAGTTGAGAACCTCGAACCCGGGGGTCCACCGGTCTTCGAATAGTTTGGTGCCTGGAAAGCAATTCAATAAAGTTATAAAATATTCTCGCTGGGGGGGGGGGGATTTTCGAGACCGAATTATGAAACAGGATTTGTTAATCTTGTTAATAACGCATGAAGGACGAGTGTGACACATACCCAGTTTGGTGCCTGGAAAGCAATTCAATAAAGTTATAAAAAACATTCTCGCTGGGAGGATTTTTAAGACCGAATTATGAAACAGTATTTGTTAATCTTGTTAATAACCCATGAAGGACGAGTGTGACATATATTTATGTAATAGCGTGACACATACCCAGTTTGGTGCCTGGAAAGCAATTCAATAAAGTTATAAAAACATTCTCCCTGGGAGGATTTTTAGAGCCGAATTGTAAGATAAGATAATAATAATAATATATAGATATTTGTGATATTATGTCACAATTTTTAGTGGGTAGCATCGACATTACGAGAAACTAATGCTTATGCATTATTTGTATTATGAGTATGAGCTCACCAAACTATGAGTTTATCAAGATATGAACTTACCTTACTATCATTTTACTATACTATGAACTTACCATACTATGAACTTACTTTACTCTACACTCACCATTCTATGAACTTACCATACAATGAACTTACAATACTATGAACGACCATACCATGAGCTAACATTACAATGAACTCATCATACTATGAACTTACTATACTATGAACTTACCAAACTTACCATACTATGAGCTTACAATACTTTGAGCTTACCCTACAATGAACCTACCATACTATGAACTGACCATCCTGTGAACTTACCATCCTATGAACTAACCATACTATGAACTGACCATACTATAAACCCACCATACTATGAGCTTACCATAGTACATGTGGCGTTTCTTGAGCTTGATGAAGTCGATGTCTCGCGGGTAGGTCCCGTGATACAGGGCCTCCTGGGCCCTGGACTTGATCCTCTCGTAGCCTACCATACTTTAAGCTTACCCTACTATGAACTTACCATACTACTAACTTACCATACTATGAACTTACCAGACTAAGAACCTACCATACTATGAACTTACCAGACTATGAACTTACCATACTATGAACTTACCATACTAAGAACATACCACCATACTAAGAACTTACCACCATACTATGAACTTACCATACTATGAGCTTACCATACTATGAGCTTACCATACTATGAACTTACGAAACTATGAGCTCACCAAACTGACCATACTATGAAATTACCATACTATGAGCTTACCATACTATGAACTTACGAAACTATGAGCTCACCAAACTTACCATACTATGAACTTACCAAACTTACCACACTATGAGCTTACCATAGTACATGTGGCGTTTCTTGAGCTTGATGAAGTCGATGTCCCTGGGGTAGGTCCCGTGATACAGAGCCTCCTGGGCCCTGGACTTGATCCTCTCGTAGCTTCCACTAGGGGTCGTGGTGATCGCGTCGTAGTCAGAGTCATGGCCGACGACGGTGTGGGGCGAGCAGACGAGTATCGAGAACTGGGAACATGTTTTTTTTTGTTTTTACAAGTTCTGGCTGGGGGACTATAAACAGGGAGTAGACGAGCAGTCTGGCTGGGGGACTATAAACAGGGAGTAAAACAGCAGTCTGGCTGGGGGACTATGAACAGGGAGTAGACCAGCAGTCTGGCTGGGGGACTATAAACAGGGAGTAGACCAGCAGTCTCATTGGGGGACTATAAACAGGGAGTAGACCAGCAGTCTGACTGGGGGACTAAAAACAGGGAGTAAACCAGCAGTCTGGCTGGGGGACTATACACAGGGAGTAAACCAGCAGTCTGGCTGGGGGACTATAAACAGGGAGTAGACCAGCAGTCTGGCTGGGGGACTATAAACAGGGAGTAGACCAGCATTGGTTTGGTTCTGGGGATCCTTTCCAATTATTAGCCTCCTTGTAAAGACAGTGGTAGAAGTACTCAGTCATTCCTTCACTGTCTGGCTACCATCGTTCACGATGACGCCATCCAAAACAACAAGGTTTACATTACAAGTTTATTGGTACTCTAATCAATGTAGACCTTAGGAAATAGATAAAAGATATAATAATTTTATTATAAATTATAGTAAATAGGTATAATTGGAAAAGAAAATAGATCAATTATACAAATATTAAAATAATACCTCTTTGATGGAGGATTTGAGTGCACTATGGCTAATGCAGAAGAAATCAATGTTTTTTTCTGAAAATTAAGTTGCCCATAGAGAAAATGTTTGTTTTATTAGAGTTTGACGTCGTTTTTCAACTGCATGGTCATACACTACGGGATTTGACCCTCCATTCGCAGGAAAATTACAAACCTGCTACCCATATTGACCTCACCGAGCCTGGGTTGCACCAGAATGCCAGCATCACGAAGTCTTCACCTCGCTGGACGTTGCTTAACTTCGGTGATCCTGCAAGAACCGGTGCATTCAACGCGCCATTGACGCTGGCGGAAACATGTTTTTGTTTGAAATCTATCGTGTAAAGCGTTGCCGCGTTTTTCTTTTGGATTAAAAAAAAATGCCAGTTTCGGTTTTTTCCAATTTATGAAAGAAAAATTCGTTTCGGTACGTTTCGGATTTAAAAAGATAAACAATGGAAAAATGAGAACAAACCAGGAATAAAGAAATGGAAGCAAGAATTTTATAAATCCATTTTGGTTAACCAAAAAGGAAGAAGACCTAATAGAAAAGATTTCCCCCTGAATATAATGTTAGACGTGATTTAGCATTTTTAAAATTTTAATCCGTCCTCTAGATATTTCGAGTGGCTCTTTTTTTTGGCGGACCCTGTATATGCCATGTCCTGAATTATGAGATTACGCAACAAAGATAAGCTAGAACGTGCTTCTCGTTAGAGTTTTAACACTTTCAACCAGTTTCAACCGGTTAGGGCAGACTTTTCGAAGAAAATTCTGTTCCTTCCAAACACGTGAGGCTGCTATTTCCGGCCCTACCCAGGCTGGGTGAGGTTAATGTGGGTATTTGGTATGATACCCGTTGAATGGAGGGTAAAACCCCGTCCTGACACCATGTCTCAATCGGGACGTGAAAACCAAATAGAATCAACTGGTCACAATAGATCTAATTAGGTCGCAATGTTAATTGTAAGGATTTCACTGAAAACCCTGCAACCAGGGCAGATAATAATAATAATAATATGATACCTCAATCAATGAAGGTATCAATTTTCCAAATAGAATCAACTTGTCCCAATAGATCTAATTAGGTCGCTGTGTTAATTGTAAGGGTTTCACTGAAAAACCTGCAACCAGGTCAGATAATAATAAAAACCAATCAAAGCGCATTATAGCCTGACTTGAGGGATGGCCTGGCTGATCTCTATTGGTGTAATCCCATTAAAAAATCAGCCTCATCATCATAAGGTGGTGTCATTGTGAACGATGGTAGCCAGACAGTGGACAGTGAATGACTCAGCACTTCTAACACTGTCTTTACAAGGAGGCTATTGACAAGGGCCCCCAGAACCAAGCCAATGCTGGTCTACTCCTTGTTTATAGTCCTCCAGCCAGACTTAAGTATGGAATTAACAAGACTTCTGGCCAATGTGGTGAGGCAATGACTGGCAGCGGCGGTAATTAATACCTTTATTTTTTTAAATCCATTTTTGGTTAAAATGGCTATTTATGGAATGCTCTTAAATCGGTTTTCACTCAACCTCGTGAGGAAAGCCTAGGAACTATTGTAAAGAGCCAAATGCAAGGTGTTCAACCCAAAAGAAACTGTTTATAGAGCATTGACTAAACTGGGGACATAAATATGGCCTAAAACATTGTTCCTCGTTGTCTCAATAGATAAAATATGGGACCTTTAAATGGGAAAGATAAAAAATGTTCTAAAAAAACTAATAACTTTTTGTTAAAAGCTACTTACTAAATTCAACAACTCACCACGTAAAATACACGAATCATTTCGTCTTGAACCTGATGAAACACATCCCTGAGGTACTCCAGATGACAAGACTTATTTTTTCTTCACTTTATCTGAATTATTTTAATCGGAGTTTTGTAATTTGAAAGTACTTTTGCACCGTCCTAACCGAGCAGTTCATGAAAACAGCAGAGAGCTTTGTTGTCAATTTAATCGACAGCATGACAATATTAAAGGCTGTCACTATGTCAACAAATGACCATTCGGTAAACATCGACTTCGCTCGGCAGACCTGAATGATTCATTTTCAGAAGGTCTAACATAATTATTATCAGTAATCATCACAATTATTATTAGTGCTAATTTTTACTGTCATATTTTTTATTGTTTATTCTTGTTTCAATGTATGGAAGTGGTAAAATGCTTCCTCTGTAAGACCGCTGTTCAAAAGGAGAAGCTTTCATATTCGGTTTGTTTTCGGTTTCATTATTCTCAATTCTATGATAGTGTTGAAGTGATAGTAGGTAATAATTACTATCACTTTTTACTATAAATTATTTATCATTAAGAGCGTGAATGCGGAGTCAAGTAAAATATTTTAAAACGGAAAACATTTATTAGGCCTGTATTATGAAACAGGACTAGATAAACTAATCATACAATATCCTTTTTTTCCCTCTTTTTTTAATTTTGATTTAAATGTCGCTGGAAACTGCATGGTCATATCACGGTCATTATCATGTTATCCTCCATTCACAGGAAAATCACAAACCTGCTACGCACATTAACCTCAGCCAGCCTGGGTTGGACCGGAATGCCAGCATCACGGATTCCTCACCTCGCTAGCTGTTGAACACACCAGTTCTCGTTGATCCTACGACGTTGGCATTTGTGAGGTTATAATAAGTACATATTTGTCTTCACCTCGCCAGACGTCAAGCATTCTGTTGGGAGTTTCAACCAATCACAGCGAATTTATATCAGCTATTATATTTTATTATGTCTGCATGCGAAGTATTTTCTTATTTTTCAATGAGTAGGGTATTTAAAATGAGTGTCAAAATTCAAACTTTGACTTTTTGTATTCTCGTCGTAGTCACATAAATAGAGTTTTGAACATTGTCAATACGTGTCAATCTGTTAATGGCTCATTTCTGTTTGACTTCAGTCTACTCCACAACGTAGAAGGACTATGATGTAAATTTTTTTTTCTCGAGTAAGATTTGTGTAACCCCTCTCTCCTTGGAAGTAGATCTGATAACATGAGAGAGCAAGTGATTCAACTCATTTTACCGATTCAACTTGGTCAGTGTAATTATGTTTGTCAAATTATTCAGAACCATTTTCTTGTTTGAAAAAATATTTAAATGATGAAAAAATTACGTTTTCTTTGTGTTGTTATATCACAATTTTGATGGATAGCCAAGAACTATAGCACTGTCCTCTATGTTTAACATTCTCAAATCTTATTTTGCCCATTACTATACCACTGGTCGCTGCTCGCATCAAAGGATAACTTGTCATGTCCGGTTTCGAACCTGGACCCGTGGATTTGTTCAAATTTTGTTCGAAAATTCTAACCTGGGGTTTGAACTCAGAACCTCTGGATCTTGCCCAGTATTGACGTATTCTACCTCCTAGTAGAAAACGTCGATACTGAGCAAACTCAAGGCTAGTAAATGATGTTATTGATGGTTTACAGGTTAAGTTTGAGATTTTTTCAGCCTTATAGAAGGACCTTTGCAGCCTTTGTGAGGAATATAGAGTCACGTGTGGACCTGTGTCTATCTAGGACCCTGGCTTTAGAACAAAAACGTTTGGTATAGTTGTGATTTTTGGTGATATAGTATATTAATTGCTGAAAAGTATGAATCTCACGTTTCCCAACAAAATAATTACCGGCATTTTTTAACAGTAAAAAAACGGCATGAATGCAACAACTCTTTTCATTTATTTTTTTTATTATTATTTTTTTTACAATATCTACAAAACTATGCATTTCAAACCAACTTTAGTTCAACTACAAAGTAGAACATAACTAAATTTACTAGTTGGTTACACCATACAATCAAATGAAGTAATAATGGTCGGGTCAACTTAAGTTGGCTGAAAACCATCCCTCCAAGCTATAGCCAAGCTGGTTACACCATACGATCAGATGAAGTAGTGATGGCCGGGTCAACTTAGGTTGGCTGGAAACCATCCCCCAAACTGGTTACACCTCACAATATGCCCAGGTCCACTTAAGTTGGCTGGAAACCATTCCCTGAGCTATAGCCAAGCTGATTACACCTCACAATATGGCCGGCTTAACTTAATTTGGCTGGAAACCATCCCCCAAGTTGTAGCCAAGCTGGTTACGTCTCACAATATGGCCAGGTCAACAAAAGTTGGCTGGAAACCATTCCCTGAGCTGTAGCCAAGCTGGTTACACCTCACAATATAGCCGGTAGCCGGGTTAAATTAATTTGACTGAAAACCATCCCCCAAGCTGTAGCCAACCTGGTTACACCTCACAATATGGCCAGGTCAAATTAAGTTGACTGAAAACCATCCCTCCAAGCTGTAGCCAAGCAGGTTACACCACACAATCAGATGAAGTAGTCAGGATGGCCGGGTCAACTTAAGTAGGCTGAAAACCATTCCCTGAGCTGTAGCCAAGCTGGTTACACCTCACAATATAGCCGGTAGCCGGGTTAAATTAATTTGACTGAAAACCATCCCCCCAAGCTGTAGCCAACCTGGTTACACCTCACAATATGGCCAGGTCAAATTAAGTTGACTGAAAACCATCCCTCCAAGCTGTAGCCAAGCAGGTTACACCACACAATCAGATGAAGTAGTCAGGATGGCCGGGTCAACTTAAGTAGGCTGAAAACCATTCCTCCAAGCTATAGCCAAGCTGGTTACACCTCACAATCAGATGAAGTAGTCAGGATGGCCGGGAATGATGACGCGTCGCGTGGGCGGAACGAAAATCGTTCGCTTCTCGCGACCTTGCGAGTCCCACTCTGCATCGTCGTGCGCCACGGGCGGTTCGGCCGTCACGCGCATATGTTCGCGCATCACGTCCGCGTTGAACTGAGCCTTCTCCAGGGGCCAGATGGGCGGAAGAGGGTCTTCGAGCTTGTTGATGTCGAACCTTGGAAAATATAAATTAATTTTAATCTTTTTTACTTTCCTTATCTTATAATAAGGAAAGTATTGTATTCGTCGAAAATTTGACCTACCCAGTTTTTCACATTTCTGGACGAATCATGGCCTCAGGATACCAAAAAAGTTGTTTTCAGCCATTGGTCCGTGCGTCTGTCTGTCTGTCTGTCTGTCTGTCTGTCTGTCTGTCTGTGTGTAAACAGGATATCTCAAGAACGGTAAAAGCTAGAGACTTGAAATTTGGTGCACAAATAAATTTTATACACCAGACGAACCACGAAACTTTTGGTTGAAATTGGCCGCATTCTGCGGCCGCAGGGTCGCAAATATTAGCCGCAAGTGCCGCTTCTTTAAATTGGTTAAAGATACAAAAAAATTAAGAGAACAACTTTTTCTTAGATTAAAAAAATAATAGGGGTCTATTCTGATCATTTTTTTAATATCTTGAGCTTTTTGGAACTCGGCTCCAATTTACCGGTATTTGGGGGGGACCCGCTTTGACTAACTTTTTTATTATTCATCCTACATGGGGGTTGTGACATATCAAATTCAATGATTTTGAAGTGCTGATTACGAATTTGGCATTGGTTTTTAGTTATCTGTTACCGTTGAGTCACCAGTGGCGGAATTCGACTCCTTTTTGGGGTATAAGGAAAGTCGTGTGATGTTTACACCAGATTTTTTTTTGTAACATGTTTGTATATATTTTATTTATTTATTATTATAAGTCTGGCTGGGGGACTATAAACAGGGAGTAGACCAGTAGTCTAGCTGGGGGACTATAAACAGGGAGTAGACCAGTAGTCTGGCTGGGGGACTATAAACAGGGAGTAGACCAGCAGTCTGGCTGGGGGACTATAAACAGGGAGTAGACCAGTAGTCTAGCTGGGGGACTATAAACAGGGAGTAGACCAGTAGTCTAGCTGGGGGACTATAAACAGGGAGTAGACCAGCAGTCTGGCTGGGGGACTATAAACAGGGAGTAGACCAGTAGTCTGGCTGGGGGACTATAAACAGGGAGTAGACCAGTAGTCTGGCTGGGGGACTATAAACAGGGAGTAGACCAGTAGTCTGGCTGGGGGACTATAAACAGGGAGTAGACCAGTAGTCTGGCTGGGGGACTATAAACAGGGAGTAGACCAGTAGTCTGGCTGGGGGACTATAAACAGGGAGTAGACCAGTAGTCTGGCTGGGGGACTATAAACAGGGAGTAGACCAGTAGTCTGGCTGGGGGACTATAAACAGGGAGTAGACCAGTAGTCTGGCTGGGGGACTATAAACAGGGAGTAGACCAGTAGTCTGGCTGGGGGACTATAAACAGGGAGTAGACCAGTAGTCTGGCTGGGGGACTATAAACAGGGAGTAGACCAGTAGTCTGGCTGGGGGACTATAAACAGGGAGTAGACCAGTAGTCTGGCTGGGGGACTATAAACAGGGAGTAGACCAGTAGTCTGGCTGGGGGACTATAAACAGGGAGTAGAGACCAGCATTGGCTTGGTTCTGGGGGCCCTTGTCAATTATTAGCCTCCTTGTAAAGACAGTGGTAGAAGTGCTGAGTCATTCCTCCATTGTCTGGCTACCATCGTTCACGATGACGCCACCCTCTATGATGATGATATAATTTATTTATTTATTATTATTTATTTGGCTTCTTTTTTATAATTATTATTATTGAAATATCTGAATAGGGAACTCCAAGGGTTGGGTGGAAGAGATTGCCATAGGCAATAACCCCGCCCTTTAGTTAGGACATATGTTTTCAAATGTATTTTCTATTCTTTTTCATTTTTATTGTATATATTGTTTTTTTCATTTTTTCACTGTTAAAATTATTATTTGAATGGGTGAGTAGAAGAACCAGGAATGTCAAAAATCGATTATTTTTTTTTTTCTTCGTAGAACACGAAGGAATGTACTCTTTTCTATCATCTCTGTGAATATGAAGGAGAAGTACTCCTTAAAAGTATAATTTTTTTCGATTTTAAAGTGGGGGAAGCGGAAAAAAAATCTGATGTAAAACAAGGAATGTAACAAAATCACTGACCACTTTTGCTAGCGGTATTAGTACCTAGTTGTGAGAATCTTGTCGAATAACAAGGAATGTAAAATTTAATTTTTTTTTTTTTTAAGTGGGGTTTAACGTCGCTTTCAACTGCCATGGTCATATCACGACGGGGGTTTTACCCTCCATTCGCAGGAAACTCACAAACCTGCTACTCACATTGACCTCACTCAGCCTGAGTGGGGCCGGGAAAAGCCAGCGTCACGAGAATTAGAATTTGAATGGTCACCCATCCAAGTCTTAACCTCGCTGGATGTCCCTTAACTTCGGTGTTCTGAAGGGAACCGGTGTATTCAACATGCCATCGACGCTGGCAAATTTAATTTTATTATACTCATTAGCACAAATCTTATTTTTGCTTTCCTGAAAAGTCGATTTTTGACATTCCTGGTTCTTCTACTCACCCATTCATTTATATGTACATAATGTCCTTTTGTATCTAATAAAGAATTGTATAGTAATAATAATAATAATAACCGATGTTCTCCCAGGAGTATTGCGGGTAGTGGGCGAACGGTTCCTGCACGGTGAGCCCGCGATACTTCTTGCGGTACTCTATCAGCTGCGGCATGATCCAGTCGTTCCAGTTAGCTGCGGGACGGACGCGGGATGAAATGGAATCAGTAATAATATCGTACACTCTGAATGGTCACGCCTAGTTTTGAGAACTACTGAATTTTAAAAAAAAAGAAATTTAATAACAGGATAACATACACAAAGGTATTTTTTTTAAGCTAAAGCTTCTAAGAAATGGTAGGTAAAATTAAAGAGTTTCGGACGAGACAAAAATTGGCTGCGTCCAAAGGTCTAGAGTAGCCAATATGGGTATATACCATACATATTTGTAAAAATAAGCCCAAATTGGCTTATTTATTTTTAAAAAAATACAAAAAATATATTTATTAAATATGAGTGTTCAAACCAGCGTCGATGGTGCGTTGAATACACCGGTTCTCGTAGGATCACTGAATTTAAGCAAAGTCCAGGACGTGAAGACTTCGTGATGCTGGCATTGCTGCCCAACCCAGGCTGGGTGAGGTTAAGACTTGTAAGTTTTCTACGAATTAAGGGTTAAACCTCCGTCGTGATATGACCATACAGTTGAAAGTGACGTTAAAACCCAAATTAAAAAAAGCAGTGAGCATACACAGAACAGACTTTAAAATAGACTAGCCAGTCTAACTAACTTGTAGTTACCCAAAGGTTTAACCCGCAATCAGTACGGTTGTAAGAGAAATCAGCAGGTGGTTTGGCTTATAAAGAAATAGCCTAAGTTCTCACGATGGTTGATTGCAGAAATATGTGGTTCAGAAAGAGCCAACTTTTCTACTTAAATGGCTGGAGACCATCACGACTTTAACTCTAAATTTAACTCTAATAAAACAAAGATGAGTATTTTACAGTCATTGTTATTTCGTTGCCATGAAAAAGGAACACATCCCGTAGTACGCCTCCCCTTTGCTGGGTTCAATCCCCAGTTGGTCAGGAATTTTTCTGCTCTGTACTTGGATGTTCGGGGTCCACTCATACCTCGTGAGGAAAAATGAGTAGTTACTTGTACGAGTAATGACCAGTGGCGGCATTTCCAGAGTAAAAAGAAATAAATGTAATGAAATAATTCGATAAACGGACAAAATAAACGGAAATCGAACTCAGGATCTCTGAACTACGGGCAGTAGTCACAACCGTTACGCCACGGAGGCTGGCCGCGGAGGTCGGTAAAAAAAGTCATACTAGAATGTGACCTACCAGGTACCGTCACTTCCTCGCTGGGGATGTATATGCTGTCTATGTGGTCCAGCTGTTTGTCTATAGGGTCGTCCTTGAACGTGTAAGGGCGAAAGTCCTTGACATCGTGTATGAAGTTACGCCACGTGGGCAAGACGAACGTGGTTCGATTCTCGAGTTTGTGCTTCAATCTGACAGAAAATAAATAAAATACAATACAATTAGCTAAGAGCGCGCGATTAGCTCAGTGGTTAAGCACTCGCTTGGTTACAATTGTTTGTAAGGGATACCTTCCGGTGCGCTCGTGTTGACCCAGCACCTAAATGAGAAGTATTGTGTCACTTCTCGCCCATCAGAGGGGAGGCATACTACGGGATGGGCAAGCTACAACACAGAGCACAAGCGTCTACAGTAGCTCCTGTTTCATGGCTACGAAATAAAAAAGGTTGTGAAACACTCATCTTTAAAATAAAAATAAAAAAAATCAATTTTTTTTTTTTAGTACTTTCAAAAGATTATTTTTTGTTCAACAAATTCTTTTATCTTCATAATTAAAATTAAAATGTAGAAAATAACTTATTAATACAATGAAAATTAAGAACATGGCAAGTTTAAGTGGCCAATAATGCAAAGCATGACGTGTTAGGCTATTTTTTACAACTGTCCTAGTACCTAGTTAAAAAAAATACAATACAATACTCTGTTTATCCTGCAAGAATGAGACTAAAGAGTCCCTTTTTATTGTAAATTCACATTTAAAATAGGTACAGTGAAAATTCACATTTAAAATAGGTACAGTGAAAATTCACATTTAAAATAGGTACAGTGAAAATTCACATTTAAGATAGGCACAGTGAAAATTCACATTTCAAATACCTATCGTTCAAATTAAAAATTACAGAGTAAATTTTTTACTGGTAAGAGTATATTTTAAAGGTAAAACATTATTTTCTTCAAACTTACTACCAAGAGGAAGCGTGCCTCTGATGCTCGAGCTATTGCCCCTTTGGATGGCCTGTGATATTTTTTGTATCTGGAACTGATTCGAGCGAGAATCACCAGAAACGCGCCGAAGGGTACAGCCAAGGGTAGGCACCCGTGATAAATACTTACGGATAGACGCCCGTGATAAATACTTACAGATAGTCGCCCGTGATAAATACTTACAGATAGTCGCCCGCGATAAATACTTACAGATAGGCGCCCGTGATAAATACTAACAGATAGGCGCCCGTGATAAATACTAACAGATAGTCGCTCGTGATAAATACTTACAGATGGGCGCCCGTGATAAATACTTACAGATGGGCGCCCGTGATAAATACTTACAGATAGGCGCCCGTGATAAATACTTACAGATAGGCGCCCGTGATAAATACTTACAGATAGGCGCCCGTGATAAATACTTACAGATAGGCACCCGTGATGATAAATACATACAGATAGGCACCCGTGATAATTATTTAAAGATAGTCGCCCGTGATAAATACTTATAGATAGGCAACCGTGATAATTATTTAAAGATAGTCGCCCGTGATAAATACTTACAGATAGGCACCCGTGATGATAAATACTTACAGATAGGCACCCGTGATGATAAATACTTACAGATAGGCACCCGTGATAAATACTTACGGATGGCGCCCGTGATAAATACTTACAGATAGGCGCCCGTGATAAATACTTACGGATAGGCGCCCGTGATAAATACTTACGGGTAGATGCCCGTGATAAATACTTACAGATAGGCGCCCGTGATAAATACTTACGGATAGGCGGCCGTGATAAATACTTACGAATAGGCGCCCAAGATAAATACTTACAGATAGGTGCCCGTGATAAATACTTACAGATGGGCGCCCGTGATAAATACTTACGGATAGGCGCCCGTGATAAATACTTACGGGTAGATGCCCATGATAAATACTTACAGATAGGCGCCCGTGATAAATACTTACGGATATGCGCCCGTGATAAATACTTACGGATAGGCGCCCAAGATAAATACTTACAGATAGGCGCCCGTGATAAATACTTACAGATAGGCGCCCGTGATAAATACTTACGGGTAGGCGCCCGTGATAAATACTTACAGATAGTCGCCCGTGATAAATACTTACAGATAGGTGCCCGTGATAAATACTTACGGATAGGCGCCCGTGATAAATACTTACGGATAGGCGCCCAAGATAAATACTTACAGATAGGCGCCCGTGATAAATACTTACAGATAGGCGCCCGTGATAAATACTTACGGGTAGGCGCCGTGATAAATACTTACAGATAGGCGCCCGTGATAAATACTTACAGATAGGCGCCCGTGATAAATACTTACAGATAGGCGCCCGGGATAAATACTTACAGATAGGCGCCCGTGATAAATACTTACGCATAGGCGCCCGTGATAAATACTTACGCATAGGCACCCGTGATAAATACTTACAGGTAGGCGCCCGTGATAAATATTTACAGATAGGCGCACGTGATAAATACTTACGCATAGGCGCCCGTGATAAATATTTACGGATAGGCGCCCGTGATAAATACTTACTTACAGATAGGCGCCCGTGATAAATACTTACAGATAGGCGCCCGTGATAAATACTTACAGATGGTCACCCGTGATAAATACTTACAGGTAGGCGCCCGTGATAAATACTTACAGATAGGCGCCCGTGATAAATACTTACAGATGGGCGCCCGTGATAAATACTTACAGATAGGCGCCCGTGATAAATACTTACGGGTAGGCACCCGTGATAAATACTTACAGATTGGCGCCCGTGATAAATACTTACAGATAGGCGCCCGTGATAAATACTTACAGATGGGCGCCCGTGATAAATATTTACAGATAGGCGCCCGTGATAAATACTTACAGATGGGCGCCCGTGATAAATACTTACAGATAGGCGCCCGTGATAAATACTTACGGGTAGGCGCCCGTCTCCTCAAGGGCGGCTTGCTTCGCGACCATTTTCTCCTTGCCCTCTATCACTTGTTCAATGATCTCGGCGCTGAGATTCACGCGCCAGGGTCCAGAGAATTTCTTGTAGTGAACGAAGGCCCAAGTGGTTCCCGTGTAGGGGCTTTCTGAAGGGACAAATGGAAAACATGTGTGAGTAGATATAAAAACTCTGGTCGAAGGAAATAAGCAAGAATTTAAGGGTGAGGTTTGTAACTAATTCAACTAATTCAATTCATGCAATATGTCCAAAAGACTTCGTGATGCTGGCATTCCGGTCCAACCCAGGCTGGGTGAGGTTAATGTAGGTAGCAGGTTTGTGAGTTTCCTGCAAATGGAGGGTAACTCCCCCGTCGTTATATGACCATGCAATTGAAAGCGACGTTAAAACCCCCAAAAAAAAACACTCCTCTCAACTCACTCGCTTTCTCCTTCTCGGTCGCTGACGTCACGTGTCGCGGATGTCGCCCGATCATCCTGAACTTGTACTTCGGGCCCCTCCGCAGTTCTTCGGCCATCTTCGCCGCCTTCGCCTTCGGGACGTTCACGTACTTGGCTTCGTCCTTGAAATAGTAGGCCCTCGGCTTGTTCCGGTAGTCCTCGTCAGCCGCGTAGTTTTCGTAGTCGATACGTTTGGCAACCTCTTTCTCGCGGAGGGCTCTCTCGTTGAACTGGTAGAGGGGTTTCTTTTTGCTTTCGTTCGAGGTGTAGTAGGCTCGCGGCTTAGGAATCTGGTGAAAAGAGTTAAAAAAAAAAAAACAATTAGAAAAACTGTTGAAATAAGGCCTGCGAGAAACCAATGTCACCGGAGCGACTTAGATATAAAAAAACAAAGTGTTTGCAATTTGTAAACATGGGTCCTCCTGGCATGACAACTACCAAACCTCGAGGCAGTCGAAGTGAGTGAGTTCTAGCGAGTGGTTGAGTTCCTGCTGGTGAGTCCATTTCCATCTACCTTATTATTTCCGATAGGCTCTCAGAAGACAACTCTATGTTACACTCTTCATTAAATAAATAATATATTATTTTAAGGTACAAGAAATATTTAACTCTTTTTATTTATCACTCATTTCCTTTCTTAAACACTAAGGCGCTTGTTGGAACTTTGCTAATGATTCGAACTCTATATTTATAGAACCGCATCATTGGCAAGGATTCCGCTAACTTGTGTTCTTAGTCGTTCCACCCCAAAAAGAGATTAGGGCTGCCGGGGTCGGTAACACCAATTAGAAAAACCGAAGAAGAAGAAAATACTCTGCCAATTATCGACAGAATACTTCCTCGTGATTGGTTCACATTGTATACACTTGGAAATTTTGAGATTTTATACTAAATCACTTGTATGTCCATTAAATTGGCCTTAATATAATTAAGTTGGCTCTAAGAGATCATTTAGTTGGACTTAAGAGATCATTAAGTTGCCTGTAAGAGATCATTAAATTTACTCTAAGAGATCATTAAGTTGAGCCTAATAGAGCATTAAATTGCCTCTAAGAGATCATTAAATTGGCCCTAAGAGATCATTAAATTTACCCTAAGAGATCAATAAGTTGGCCTTAAGAGATCATTTAGTTGGCCCTAAGAGATCATTAAATTGGCCCTAAGAGATCATTCAGTTGGCCCTAAGAGATCATTAAGTTGCCTCTAAGATATCATTAAATTGGCCATAAGAGATCATTAATTGGCCTAAGAGATCATTAAATTTACCCCAAGAGATCGATAAGTTGGCTCTAAGAGATCATTAAGTTGCCTCCAAGACATCATTAAATAATAATAATAAATAAATGTTTATCTTTGTGTTTGAGGAGAGGAAAGATATCTGGAGAGCTTCGAGGTGTGGGTGTGGAGAAGATTAGAAGGAATCAAGTGGTCAGATAAAGTCAGAAATGAAGAAGTATTGAGAAGAGTTGGAGAGAAAAGAGAAATACTGAAAACCATCAAGAACAGAAAAAGAAGCTGGCTGGGTCACATCCTGAGAAGAGACTGTCTGCAGAGAATAATCATGGAAGGAAATCTGGAAGGAAGAAGATCAAGAGGAAGAAGAAGGTTTGGAATGCTGACGAACATGCTGAATGGAAGAACATTTGAACAGATGAAGGAGGATGCCCAAGATCGAGTAAAGTGGAGAACGTCGAGTTGAAACCTGTTCTAGGACAGATCTACATATATGTATATATTATATATCTTTGTGTTAATCACAATATTAGTGGGTAGCACAGATTTACAGGACTTTTCCGTATCCACTGGTCGCTGCTCACATTGAAGCAGCTACTCATTTTTCCTCACGAGTTATGAGTGGACCCCGGAGAGATCATTAAATTGGCCCTAGGAGATCATTAAGTTTACCGTAAGAGATCAATAATTTGGCCCTAGGAGATCATTCAGTTTAGGTTAAGAGATCATTAAGTTTAGGGTAAGAGATCAATAAGTTTAGGGTAAGAGATCATTAAGTTTAGGGTAAGAGATCATTAAGTTTAGGGTAAGAGATCAATAAGTTTACGGTAAGAGATCAATAAGTTGGCCCTAAGTGATCATTAAGTTGCCTCTAAGAAATGGGCCGCACCTCATTTTCTTTAGACTCCCAGTGGAACCTCTTCCTAGACTCCTCTGCCATCGCATGGTTGTGCTCCCTCACAGCTCTCTCGTTGAGGTAGTCGACCACTTTGGGTGTGGGGTAGGTCGGCTTCGGTGCTCGGTAGACTGCACGTCTCTTACGCCCAAGTTTTTTCTCTTGCTTCCTCAAAGCGGACAGCTTGTTTTCTGTGAACGAGGAAGATGTATTTCATCAGTAGATAATACCTACCCAATTACTTCCGAAAAAATTCTATCAGGTATTGGAATTTTTGTGTTCGTTTTTTGTAATAAAAAATATTTTTTTGCTCCGATTTCAATTTTTTTTTTTTTTTTTTTTCATATTTCTGGACTTTTCGTAACCTCATGAGCAATTTTTTTTTTTTTTTTTTTTTTTTTTTTTTTTTTTTGTAAACGAGGGAGATATACCTACTTTATCAGTAGATAATACCTAATATTACTTCCGATAAATTTCTAATAAGTATCAGAAATCGGAAGTATTGTGTTCGTTTTTGTTTAAAAAAAAAAAAAAAATTGCTCCGATTTCAATTTTTTTCTCCAAATTTCTGGACGTTTCATAACCTCCTGAGATTTTTTTGTGTAAACAATGGAGATATACCTACTTATCAGTAGATAATACCGAATATTACTTCCGATTAATTTCTAATATTAGAAATCGGAATTTTTGTGTTTGTTTTTGTAAAAATAATAATATTTTTTTTGCTCTAATAATTACTGTTTAGTGCAGAGATTCTCAACCAGTGTGCCGCGGCACACTGGTGTGCCGCGAGCTTCTTTTAGGTGTGCCGCGAGATTTTGATGAAAAAAAAAAGAGAGATAATAATATGACTAAATTAGCAGGCAATATAACTAATTAAAAAAGAAAAAAAAATTAAACAAAGCAATGAACTCGGTGTTCTGATCATAAATCATAGATAGGTACCTAGGTCAATGCAAAGAAGAGGAAATGTCAATTCAATACTATTAGCGCATTCTATGCGCAATAGTCAGCAACTAAACACCCTGCTGACAAGAGGAAGAGGAAGAGGAAGGGGGGAGTTCAGCGCATGCGAGATTCTTTTGTTTACTTTTACTAAAAATCTTTCTTATCAGTTATCACTGGGATTGTTTTCAATTATTACCTATTAATTACTAGGTATCGTCTTATGAATAATTTAATTTGATCTAAATATTCTGAGTGTCGGATTAAAATGGATAGATTTCTAATCAAGAGACCACGTGTTGAGGTATCAGGAGAATCTTCTACGTCCAGTTCAAATGTAAGTGAGTGTGAAAGAAAAAGTGATGAGGGAAAACGAGCTAGCAGTTCTAAAGCTGGAAGAGCATCTCTTAAGAGACAATACCATGCATGTTATTTAAAGATGGGTTTCACTTCTTCAGGAACAGATGATGACCCACTTCCAGAATGTATGATTTGTGGTGAAAAATTAAGTAATGAATCCATGGTACCTAGCAAATTAAATCGTCATTTCACAACAAAGCATAGTCATCTGAAAGACAAAAGTATTGAATTCTTTGAGAGAATGCTGTTGGATTTCAAGAAGACAGGAACCAAGTTCTCAAAAAAAAATGACTGTTCCGGAAAAAGCTCTCGAGTCTAGCTTTGTCGTCTCTCATATGATTGCTAAACAAATGAAGAGTCATGACATTGGAGAAAAATTGGTAAAGCCAGCATGTGTCGAAATGGTGCGCCGTATGGTAGGAGAGGAAGCTGCTACAGAAATTGAGAAAGTCCCGCTCTCAAACGACACAGTGGCTCGGCGTGTAGGTGAAATGTCAGCAGACATAAAGAACAATACAGTGCAGAAAGTAAAGGATATACCCTTTGCCATCCAACTTGATGAGTCAACTGATTCTACCGGAAAATGCTACCTGATTGCTTTTATACGTTTTGTTGATAATGATGACATTTGTAATCAGTTTCTTTTTCTCAAAGAAATGGAAACAACAACTACCGGTAAAGATGTTTTGCAGACAACGGACTCTTTCTTCTTATCCAATGGACTGGCTTGGAAACAGTGTGTTGGGATATGTACTGACGGGGCTCCGAGTATGACAGGCTCAATCAAAGGCTTTGTCACTCTGGCAAAGGGAAAAATCCAAACCTAATCTCTACCCACTGTTTTATTCACCGTGAAGCATTGGTGAAAAAAACCTTGGACACTGAATTGGAATCTGTGCTTGACGATGCAGTGAAAATGGTCAACAAAATTAGAGGTAGAGCCTTGAAAAGTAGACTTTTCTCTCAACTGTGTGAGTCAATGGATGCTGAGTACAAATGTCTTATTTATCACTCTGAAGTTAGATGGCTGTCAAGAGGAAAAGTTTTGGCACGTTTGTATGAGCTTAAAGAAGAGCTTATGGTGTTTTTTATACAAGAGGATGATGAATGCTGTTCCGATTTGTGGGCTGATGACAACTGGCGAGCAAAATTAGCTTACTTGGCTGATATATTTCATCATTTAAATTTAGTCAATACAAATTTGCAAGGGCCAAATGAAAATATCCTCACATCAACAGACAAGCTTACAGCTTTCAAAGACAAGGTCAAATTGTGGCTTCTGAACATGGATGCAGGACAAACCGGAATGTTCCCACTCTTTACAGGAGAAGAGAATCACAACCCTTTGGTTCTGGAGACTGTGAAAGCACATCTCTCATCACTGGAATCAAATTTAAATAGCTACTTTCCTGACTTGGATGTTGACCGATATCATTGGATACGGAATCCTTTCTCGCAATACCGGACACGGCGGAAGTTGAGCTCCAAGGTGAAGGGATTGATTTGAAAAATGATCGAACTCTCAAGTTAAAATTTGGAGAAATGTCTTTGAATTCGTTTTGGGTATCCATTCAAAGAGAATACCCACTTTTGTCAAAAGAGGCAATTCGAGTGCTTCTACAATTTTCAACTTCGTGGCTTTGTGAGCACGGGTTTTCTGCTTTGACAAATATTAAAACCAAGAGACGTCAGAAAATGCTATCTTCTACTCTTGAAGATAATATGAGGATTTGTCTTTCCAGTTTTCCACCTCGCATATCTGAACTATGTAAGACACATCAGGCACAAATATCACACTAGCTAGCTCACTTGATTGTAATTTTCGTCTATTTCAGAAATGAATAAATAAGTACCAACATTGAAATCCCTGCATGTTTTTTTTTTCTCTTACGGGGGGGGGGGGTGTGCCGCAAAATAAGTAACTTCAACCGGAGTGTGCCGCGATGGCAAAAAGGTTGAGAACCACTGGTTTAGTGGAAGGTAACTACCAGGCGAGTTTAATGCTCAAATTATTTTCATCCACCTAATCCTTAGAGTCTAATTACTATGAGGTCACAAACTCAAATTAATGAAGAAAAATTCATGCACTGAGTGGGATTCGAACCAACGGATCCCTGTGCTACCTGGATTACCAGACTAGCGCGTTAACCACTTGACTACCAGAACACGGTATGTTTTAAAATAATGATAATAATATCGCCTTATTTGTAATGTCCGATTAAGACTACTGAAGTCCCATTATTCCAGCAGTAAGCCCAAGACATATTATTATGTGGTAAAAATCCCTACTGGGAGGATAACTTGTCGTGTCCCAGCTGGGTTTCGAACCCACGACCTCTGGAATCTCTGGATTCACACAGTGCCGCCTTTACCACTGAGCTACTGGGACAGACGGGAATAATAAAATTGCAACAAAGGTAAGAGAAGGCCATTCCTCGAATCGGACCTTACACCAATCACTACATTAACTGTTTCACCCAGTTTTTCAGACCCAGATATTATGTTTGGTTCCATTTTGTAGGTAAGTTTTTTTGAAACAGCAAATGTTAGTATAAAAATACTTACCATGATAATGGATTCGAATTGTTCAAGTTATTTTTTTTTTTTTTTTTATTATTATTATTATTTTTTTTTTTTTTTTCAAGTTATTTTTATCGTACTTCTATCAACAATATCTTCAACCTAATAGCTAATCCCTTCGCAATCTTTTCTTTGTAAAAACTTCCCACTTCTTCGTGTTTTTTTTTTTTTTTTTTTTACAACTTTTTGAAATTAGTACCTATGTTTGTTTTTTTTTTGTCATGTCTTAGGTTATAAAAAAAATTGTATTAGTTAGTACTGGGTCCCCCCGTTCAATTGTAATAAAAATAATATTTTTTTTTTATTTTACCTATATTTATATATTTTTTTTTTTTTTGTCTTTCTAATTTTTTTTTTTTTTTTTTCTTTTCTTTTTAAAAATACCTTTGTACGATACATTTTGATGTTTATAAGTACAAATAAAACTATCAATCTATCTTTTTATGTGTTCATATCAATTTTTGCATTGATACTGAAAGTAGATAGGGATTTTTAACAATGTCAATATAAAAACAAAGTCTTTAAGAAAATATCTCTTTTTTAAAGAGAAATTACTGTTGAAATTCTGGACAACAGATTTTTTAGTCAACCATCTCTTACTAAAGAATACAGCTTGAATTATTAGTTACTTTTGGACCAACATGAGTTGGTGGATGGTTTTTCTTTTAACAGAAAAAAATAGTAACAACTTCATCACAAGATTTTTTACCTTTTGAGGTTATTGAATCTTTAATTGGGAAATAATTATCAAGAAACAAATTAAGAAAAAATAAAAAAGTGTATCTCATTTTTGTTTATTGATGTCATTTTGAAGTTGGTAAGTAAAAATTAAAAAAACAATCAGTGTTACTTCGTGAACATTTCAATTCTTGACAAATAACTGAAGATAACAAAAAATATTTAAAAAAATATATCTGAGCTGTTTTTTGTTAGTCACCCAATATATTTTTCCTTGATGATAGTTTTGCTTAGAACCAAACCAAAGGTGACATTGCAGAAATTTCACCAAAAACGCTTACATTCTGTCTCTAAGCTAATTTTTCATTTTTAATTTCTTCTTGTTCCAACTTCTATGGATAGTATAGTATAGTAGTGCTATATTCAGACTGTCGGTTCAAGACAGGAAGTCCCGTTACGCCAACAGTTTATGGATAGTGCCAAGTCCCTGACAAGTGCCACATTCTCAAAATCTTCTGACAAAAGTACATGGAAAAATAATAATACTAATATCGCCTTATTTATACTGCCCGATTAACACTATTAAAGTCCCACTATTCCAGCAGTAAGCTCAAGACATATTATTATGTGGTAAAAATCCTAAATGGCAGGATAACTTGTCATGTACCGGCTGGGTTTCGAACCCACGACATCTGGATTCCCTGGATTCGCAGAGTGCCGCCTTTACCACTGAGCTACCGGGACAGACAGAAAAAGTGATTGGTATAGCAGGCTTTCTTTTCCACCTCACAAAATTCCAGCCTTCAGATCTTTCAACTCTTGCATCTGCGCTATCAGCTTGTTTTCTCAACCACCTCACAAAATTCCAGCCTTCAGATCTTTCAACTCTTGCATCTGCGCTATCAGCTTGTTTTCTCAACCACCTCACAAAATTCCAGCCATCAGATCTTTCAACTCTTGCATCTGCGCTATCAGCTTGTTTTCTCAACCACCTCACAAAATTCCAGCCTTCAGATCTTTCAACTCTTGCATCTGCTCTCTCAGCTTGTATTTCTTCTTCTCGCCCTTCTTCCGAGGCTCACTCTGGAAGGAACTGAGCGCCTCCAGATCATCCTGCTTCCTCTTCAACTGTTCTGTCGTCATCGGCAGCGGTTGCCTCCTGAGGAACTCTTCTCTCTCCTTGTGCGCCCTCGCCAACTCCATCCGGCTCAACTTTCCTCGGTCGATCATCCCAACATCCAGCTCCCGTCTCGCTTTGAGAAAGTCCTGATGCATTCGCTCGCGGATGCCCAGACTGTAGTCGTTGACATCCATCAACCGCTTCACGTAGTTCCTCTGTCTGTCCTCGTCCCACGCGTAGATGTCGACGCGGTTGTTGTCCGGATGGTCTGGATGCAGCTTCGAGTCGTCCGCGTGGAAATTCTTCTCCACTTTCAAGTCTTGCACGTTGCCCTCCACCACATTGTGTATGTGCTTCTTCACGTTCTCTGTCCCCTCCGCCACAAACTCCTTGACGCCAGGCTTGTGTGCGTTCTCCGCTGCGTCGGCCTCCAGTTTGGTTTTCTTCTCTTCGAACTTGTCTGGCACGGGACCTTTGAGGAGCTCTTCGATGGTGTACCGTTTCTTGCGGCGTTTGCCTCTGATGTGCGAGATCGGTGAGTCTAGACTGTGATGCGTGAGGTCTAGAAGTTTTTTGAGGACGTCTAGTATTGCATTGTTACTTTCGTATTTGATAGCGCAGTTGTCAACGTTGGTTAGAGCTCTTCGCTTTCGTCTGGTCTTGTTCAAAGATTTCTTCAGAGCCAAGAATTCTTCGTTGTGACGGTCTGAAAATCTGTACGCGCTCTGCATGTCCTTATCGAAGGTTTTCAACAGATCTTCGCGTCTTTTAATTTCTTCGGGTGTGAGGACAGTTGTTTTCTTTGGTTTGGCTTCTGTTGGGCGTGTTTTCTCGACACTTTCTTTGTAGTAGACCGCGTTGTGTCTAGCGATGGGGTCATAATCAAATGATTTCCGGTATCTTGGCTCTCCTGTCGGGGGATGGTACGAATCATATTCTCCTCGCTTGTTTCGAGCCAATACTTCTCCGTCACCACAACTTGCTGCTTCTTGTAGCTTTTGTATGTGCCGAACATTTTCCAGTTTATTCATGAGTTTCCTTTCTTCCTCAGAAATGTCTCGTTTGACTCTTTTACTTCGAATTTTTACCATCTTAGCTTTCCTTTCACTTCTTCCAACATCGTTTGCAAATTCATCGCACATAGCTGCGTCCAGTCCACTTCCCATGTCTCCAACATCTCTTTTGTCTCGAATGATGGCCGACTCTACAAATTCGGCTGCCCACTCCAACTGATCCATCGCTTTTCGAATCACATGTTGCGTCGTCCTTGTCTTGTACAGTTTGTACTTCAACTTCTTGTCTGTTTCAATGTCATTGAGAATCTTATCGTGCTCCATCT
Organism: Bactericera cockerelli; assembly: GCA_024516035.1. NCBI lineage: Eukaryota > Metazoa > Arthropoda > Insecta > Hemiptera > Triozidae > Bactericera > Bactericera cockerelli. Next base: position 21,055,080 of record CM044966.1, read on the forward strand.
GGGTGATGTTTTTCTTCCTCAGCTTGTTTTTGAGTTGAGATAACTGCTTCTTCCAGTTGAGCTCTTCCTCTTCAATCTTCGCCGTCATGTTCCGATCCCTCTCTCGCCTACGTTGCTCCTTGCTCGTGACGCCATAAGATCCGCCACTGTCTGGCGGGAACTGAGCGGCCATTTTCTCCATCTCGTGAACATAGTAGCTCACGGGCTGGGAGTCCCAAGCTCGCGACCACTTGTTCTTCTTGTTCGCTCGGAATCCCGGAGGAGGCCGAATTTTCACGAAGGTCTCATTCGAAGGTAGTCGGTCTGACCCTTCGCGAGTGTAGAAATCGACATAGAAGTCATTGAAAAGTCTAACGTGCTTGTAGTAACGCAGATTCTTGTTCCAGGGATTGCGCGGATCGAGCTGCCACGACCGGTTGAGTGGTTTGTTTCCTGGATTGTGCAAGATGTTCATCAGTTCCCGCCGGATTCGTCGGGCTCGAATGTTTGATTTTGATTGAGCTGATTTCCGTTTTTTGATCAGTGCGATTGGGTCATTGCCAATTCCAAAGGTATACAACTCGTCATTTTTAATGTCATAATCAAAGCGGTCTTTTTTCTGTACATTCTTTAAGTTAGTCTCATGAACATTTTTTAAAACATTGTCTTTTTGATGATCTTTCACATTAATTTCAATGTTGTGAATAATTGCTTTGTATTGCAAATCATTCGCAGCATGCTCTTTTTCATTTGAAGGATGATTATGATTTTTTAAATTCAATTTATTATCTACTTCGTCTGGATTTTTGTACACACTCTCTCGTATGCCGTTAATAATATTGGCTACATTGTCCTCAAATTTCATTTGCTTTACTTCATGTGAGGTGATCAGTCCCACCTTACTTTCGATCTTTGGTTCCTTGTCTTTATTGATATGTCCTGAAATACAAAAGGCACAGAACACGATCAGTCTCAGTCTCATTTTAAAATAATTACCTGCATAGTATTTTTAACTATTTTTTTCGTCAACATTAATTTTCGTAATCTATTGGATTGAAATAACTTTCGTTACTTTATTCAATTTTGGTGAGATTCAATCAAAAATTGCACTATTATGTGAGTCTAATTATTCAACTGAATTTTCTTTATCATAATTGTGTTAATCACTTTCGTAATGTCACAACTACTCAAAGGTTTACTAAATTTTCGCTCGGGACTTGAATCACCGATCTTCAGGTTACAAGTCCACTGCCTTATCAATCAATCTTCTAAGATCAGTTCTAATCACTGAATAATTGTTATTTGTATAAATTGTAAACCAAGATCAAAATTTCTCAGTGGAATTATGTAGAAGAAATTCTTGAGCACTATGATGAGACTGAAACAATCGTGTGTTGTGACTTTTGCAGCCTAATTTTAACTCAGCAAAACTTATTTTTATTAAAACAAAATGTTTTTAGGTACTACTTGATTTGTCAAAAAGATTAGTATACGTTCCAACTGTTGAACAACATTTTTTAAAATAAACTTTTCAGATAAGGAAAAAAAGTATGAAAATATATACAGGGTGGGGCAAAAGTCTGGAAACCCCTGAATAACTTTCGAATGCCTTCTTCGGTAAACTTAAAATTTTGTACGGTAAACCGGGCTAATAAGACCTTCTTTTAGAGTGGGGTCGATTTTTGTTACCGGCCCCCATGTCGGGGCCAGGGGGGCCAACTTTATTTTTTTAAATACGAACCCCCACCTTGCGATACATTTTTGGAAAGGCCTTTAAAAAAGAAATACTTTCGTGCAAATTTTATTTTTTTAATATTATTTGTTTGCAAATGGCGCCCAACTTTGTGTATGCAGTAAAGTCTGGAAACCCCTGAATATCTTTCGAAAGGACTTTCTCAGTAAATTTAAAATTGTGTACGGTAATCTTTGGTAATTAGACCTTATATTAGAATTGGACCGATTTTTTTTACTGGCCCCCATGTCGGGGCCAGGGAGGTCAACTTCATTTTTTTAAATACGAAACCCCACCTTGCGATACATTTTTGGAAAGGTCTAATCACCCCAACTTACTGTGCCCAATTTTAAATTAACTGAGAAATCCCTTTCAAAAGATATCCAGGGGTTTCCAGACTTTACTGCATACACAAAGTTGGACGCCATTTGCAAACAGTTTAATATTAAAAAATAAAATTTGCACCAATGTATTTCTTATTTAAAGACCTTTCCAAAAATGTATCGCAAGGTGGGGGTTCGTATTTAAAAAAATGAAGTTGGCCCCCCTGGCCCCGACATGGGGGCCGGTAACAAAAATCGACTCGATTCTAAAAGAAGGTCTTATTAGCCCGGTTTACCTTACAAAATTTTAATTTTTACCGAAGAAGCCATTCGAGAGTTATTCAGGGGTTTCCAGACTTTTGCCCCACCCTGTATATTATTATAAACAACCGGGGGTGGATTCAAAATAACATAGAAAAACTATCCATAAGATACCAGGACTAAAAGGTATTTTATGTGATCCAGGCATCTCCTCTAAATTTAGGTAAATGCATAACCTATTGCATAATCAAATAGGTATAAAGGCGTTTATACAAATTCAAAAAATAAAATGTAGTAGGAAATGAAAGTTTCATTTTTGACTTTGCATTCTGTCAAGATTGATATTATACGAGTGGATTCAAACAGTATAATAATAGTATAAGAGTGGATTCAAACAGTTAAGGTTAGTTAAATTTAATGATTTTATTGTGAGATTTACGGAATGAGTCTTAGGGCAGAATTCATAGAAGTTTTTGTAATACCCCTATTGAGCTAAATCTAAATTTTGCGTATTGTCTCAGAAGGGGAAAACTAATGCTTAGTCATGACTTAAGATCTTGTCTATTAATTTCTCCCTTACTTACCTTCATTATCAACGGACCGCCGTCTTCTGGCCGTAAAATTTCCCGCCAAATACGTTTCAAAATCATATTTCCCGCCAAAAAAGCTGCCCTGTTTCTTTTTCACGAACCACTCGTACTTTTCCCGCGACGTTTTCGGATTCGACGGCGCCATTTGCTTTTTGAAGAAGTCGTCTTTCAGGAATTGGATGTAATTCTCTTCGGAGTTTCGCAAGTGGGGAGCTTTCGTTGAGAAGACGGCGTTGTAGAGTTGCCTGAACTGGTTCACTTCGTAGCGCTCCTGACTTTGCGAGATGTTCCTCTTTGGATCTGCAACAGACAAGAGTTAGGTCTGTGTCAGAAGAGTGTCTTTGTAGTCGATCTTTTGGTTTTGCCATTTCTTCTATTTAGATTTTTAGGAGTTGCTCTTTGAATTTGCGACAGAGAAGAGAGGTTCTTAGGTTCTTTGTCAGACGAGTCTTTGTAATTGATCTTTTGGTTTAGCATTTTTTTTTTTTTTTTTTGATCTATTTAATGTGGCAGGATTCTCAATTTTCGATCCAACCACAATTTCTTCTATCTTTTGGTTTAGCAATTTCTTTTCTTTTTAGTTCTTAGGAGATGTTATTCTTTGGATTTGCAACAGACAAGGATGGTTTGTGTCAGAGGATCTTTAGCTTAGCCATTTCTTCTATTTAGATTTTTAGTGTTTAGAAGATGTTACCTACTCTTTGTATTTTCAACACACAAGGGAGGTCTGTGTCAGAGGAGTCTTCGGTTCAACCATTTCTTCTATGTACATTATTAGTTTTTAGGAGATGTTCCCTTTAGATTTGCAACAGACAAGATGAGGTTTGTGTCAGAGGAATCTTTGTAATAGATATGTCTTCTATTTGGATGACTTTCTGATGTTCTCTGTATATTTCCAACAAATATAACGACTATTGTGACATACATTCGTCTTTCACTTACTAAGTTCTCAATTTTTCAACTGGAAACTCTGAGCGTGGAAAGTTCTCACGTATGTATTTTCAAGATATTCTCCTCGCTCAATTGTCATTGCTTGGAAATTATTGAAATAGTGTGAATTCGTTTATCACAGAGATTTGGTCTTTTTGGTGTGTTTCACAGTTGCTTGCTAATACGAAAGTTTAAAAAAAACGTCAAATAAATCTAACACAAAATAATGGCTGCCCATCGGCATAGAAATTATTGTTTCCATTTATTATAAACTTTCCTGTAAAAAACATCTATAAAAAATTGTAAAAAAATATCTGTTGGCGACTACTTTGCATCTGGTGGTGAATTCTTCACTATATCTACCTAGACTGGCAGTAGATTAACTCATCATACGTCTCGAAATTCTCAAGTCGTCATAACTACGCATGCGTTAAACTGCCCTAGAACCCATATGCGCATGCGTCAACTTACCATACTGCTGTCTCTCTCGCCTCATGAAGCAAAGTTTGTGGTAGTTCAGTTTGTCCTGCAGGGGGATCGAGTTGATCAAATGGAGCCCAGCGTAATCCCAGTCCACTAACTTCTCCATCTCTTTCTGTTTTTGTACAGATTGCCTGTCTGCCCGGACTTCGAGTTGTGACACCCAGTATACGAGGAAAAGTTGTTGGACTAGCCCACATGTTGATTTTTGAAGGGGCATCACTGCTTGTTAGAAAGGGCTCGGCTGGTTTTTAAGGGTTAATTTTTACACTGATTTTATTTGTCTGTTACATTGTTTACCTCTTATTACTTTTTAGATTCATATTGAAAATCTGAAATAGGATTAAATTAGGGGAATTTTATTTTGTTTCTACGATGAATTGGTCATTTTGAGATTAACATTAAGCATAGTAGGATGTTATACCGACCTCAGTAGCTTGATCGATAAGGAAGCGGACTTGCAACATGGAGCATTGAAATCGGAGCATTTTTTTTTATATTTTTATTATTAAAAAACAAACATAATACTTCCAATGATGATGCCTCTTTTTTTCAATCGAATTACGTGCTTGGTTCCAAATAGATTAGTTTCAACTTTTGTTTTCTTTTTGCTAATTCAAAGATGTAAACAGAAATATGGAAATTTCAAACTCACTAAAAATCATGTAAATTGACGAGTAAACAGAAATCATGTAGATTTACGTGTAAATAAAAATCATGTAAATAAAAGAGAGTTGTATCTGTAAGAGTCAGAGGAGTGAGACGGAGGATCAGAGGGATTGAGTGTAAAGATGGTCCAGGAATGGGATAAGTAGATAAATGATGTTTTATTGTTTAATTTTTGTATAATTTATGTGTTAATATAAAACTTTGTATAATTTATATGTTTATATAATTTTTGTATAATTTATATGTTTATATAAATATAAATTATACAAAATTTCCCTTTATCCCAAACCAGCTGATGTTGTTAATTCTAGTACGCAAATGATTCGAAGTGGAATATCTGCTTTGGATAAATTACTCTATAATTTTTATAATAAAAATATAAGATAAATATATTTTGTATAATTTTTATAATGAAAATACACATTTAAAGTTTTGAAAAAAAAGTAGATTTACGAGACATTAACACTATACGTTTGGCACAAAAAGACGTAAGCCAGACTTTTGAAGGTGTTTATACCCTCATTATTTGTTGAAGATGTTTATTTGTAAAATTAAATTCATGGAAACTTAAAAAAAAAAAACAAAACAAAAAACAAATTGCTGAACAGACTATGTTAGCTGTAGGGACACTAGTCCAGCAAGCAGACAAAGTGAGCGGACCCACAGAGACTGTGGGTCTGAGAGTCTTGGAATTCTTACACTGATTGGAGCCTGATTACTGAAAAGAGGCTGAGAAGAACTGAAGGGAAGAAAAGACGTCACAAAAAGACACATGAAGTTATTATTATTGTTATTTAAATTCAATTCAATTATTAAAAAAAATATTCGATAGTAATTGTTTATTAGAAAATGTACTGTACAAATAATCATTACAAAAAATTAAAAAAAGGATACAATATAAACAATAGAAAAGGAAAATATAGAGAAAAAAGAAAGAAAGTTCAAAAACATGCAGAGGGATGAGAAAAATTTACATTAGGTGACTATGAAGAGCAAAAGAACAATACTAAAAAATCTGAGACACCATTCCAGAGAAGAAACACCTAAAATTTACAACTGCTGCATCATACTAAAGTGCCTCGCGTTATGTTAAAATAGCCTGACTAAGATAATTCCCTTGGAACCATTAAGTTATCATATTTGTGTTAATCACTTTCGTGATATCACAAAACAACTCGCATTATTACATCTACGCTGAAACTGGGACTTGAACCGCCGGCTTCCAGGTTACAAGTCCGCCGCCTTATCGATGAAGCTACTGAAGTCGGTTTCTTTGGAACTTTTATTTTGTACCAAAACCAATACAAACTATTCAAGACATTAAAGATGTTGATGTGTACTCTTGGCATTTCCTTTCAGTAATAAAGGTTTGATATGGTTCTGTCAAACATTATAATTATCCTTGACCCTTGTCAATTATAATTATCAGTCCCCTAGTAAAAAAATATTATGAAAAATTGAAATCGGAGCAAAACTATTTCTAATAATAGAAATATCTCGGAAGTAATTCAATAGTGTAGTACAATGCTGGGATGATGGCAGAGGGTTTGGTTGCAGAGATTGCCTCAGGCAATAATCACGCCCTTTGTCAATATTATTCTTGTCAATAAAGAGTTATTATTATTATAATGCTGTACTATTGAATTTTGCATCCATCGAGATCGACGAAGCTACACAATGATCATTATGAAAGGTTTAAACAGGAAATAAAAAAAGGCTCTCAGCAGTGAAAAAAGGAAGAGAATGCCGAAGGTATCACCACAATTGATCAGGCTTTGTTTATAACTTTTATTATTTGTTCATTCTATATAAAAAAAAAAAAATGTGAATAAAGCTTGATCGAATTGTTTATAAAAAAAAATTAATTGATTTTAAAAGTCTATTAACAGCTGTAGGTAGAGAGAACGTCCAAAACTTTATTAATAAAGTCATATGATTGATTTGTATACCTACTCTCTCTCTCTCTCTCCCCTTTGCAGTCTGTCTGTCTTTCTCTTGCCTTCTTTAAAACAATGGACATTCGAAAACTCAACATCATTCCTACTGTAGCTATAGCTAAAATAACTAATGTTATGGTCGAAATAGTATTACAATAATATTCACTGCTTCTTCCTCTTTTCAATTCTATTATTAGTGGTACAATCAATATTGTGTTTCTATTAGAAGAATTACTATCAATATTGATTTCTATAGTAAGTACGTACAGTAATGAGTAAAAATTATCAGTATGAATTAGATGTATTGTGCTTCATGTACAATCATTTAGTTTGTTGCTAGTTGCTTGGCAAATTTTTAGGCGTGCAACGAAATAAAAACCAACTAGCTCGTATAAGTAAAAACCATAAAAAAATTGTCGGTTGTCCATTTAATTTTTTATTAATTCTATCACAAACTTGCGGAATAGTTTTTCCATATCATTATTTTAAAAAAAAATATTGAAGTGTCCTGATGTGATTGAAAATGTTAACACGTAAGCTGAACCATGATTTTGTACCACATCACCTAGTTGATGTAGGCAATACTGAACCAACAGACCATGACAAACTAAAATACCCATGAAGCTATCAGAGTTATCGAATAGTATCGTCATATCATGAACAGCAGTTGCATGCTTTTCATTGGTGTTCTAATTTCAAATGTCTTATCAAGTGATATCAAACAAATCGAAGAAAGTAAGGTGGACATTATTCAAAAAGACAATGATCTGCAAAGAAACGATATTCTTATTGTAAAAAATAACAATGTATACGATAATGTAAATAAACCGAATAGTATTTGTGTAAATAATGTAAATACAAAATTAGGAGATATCGGAAAAAATAAAAATGATGTGCTGTGGAACAAAAACAGTTACCATGTAAATAATCTTTGTCAAAATCATATTGATACTTTCTCAAGCGATAATTTCTTTCTTGGTTTCGCATTAGATAAGAATCAATTATGTGAGAATGAAAGAATTAGATTGAAACGACATCTTACAAGAAAGCCTAAAACAATACGGCCTTCAAAGACAACCCGAAAACCGAAAAAGAAAAAGAAAACTAAAACAACGAAAATATTTGATTTGGGAAAAACTTTTGACATGGAAGAATTTGAGAAATATTTAAATGAAGATTCTCATGACAGAAAAGTTGGAAGAGAGATTTGAAAAAGCATTTGGGAATGATCGAAAGTGGAGACAACACGAAAGAAGACAAAAAAGGTAAAACTAATATTACAGATCAAACAAAGAGCAATGCAACAAACAGCAACCGTGAAAGCAATGAAAAAAATCGGACTATCTCTGAAGGCATTGACTCAAACCCGATGAATATGACTAGTACAGAAGTCAGAGAACTGAAACAATTTGCCAAAAACAATGATAAATACGATGATGAAAATCTCACTGGTGAATATGATGAGAATGATGAGAAAGAACCCAAATCAATCAAAGGTGATACTTATGGACGCAATATCAAAACATCTAAAGAGTATACTCAAAGAAGTCAAGTTAAAGAGGTCACAAAGAAACACAGAGAGAAACGAGCCGCCAAGAAGGGAGGTAAAAAGAAAAAAGGTCAAAGAGACAAGAATGGATTTGACTTCGGATTCGGGAAAAAAGAAGGGCACTCAGAATAAATACAAACAAGGACATAAAGGTAAAGCTGGAGGCGGAGGATTTGGAGGAAAAGGAGGTTTTGGAGGTTTTGGAGGAGGAGGAGGAGGTAAAAAAGGTGGGGGCCCTGGAGGTGGAGCTAAAAAGAAGAAGAAAGGAGGTGATTCATCGTCTGGTGAGTATTTCAACTTGGGAGACTTCTTTCAAATGGGTGGTAACAATGATGATGATGATGATGATGATGATGATGATGAAGAATACGATGAAGACGATTCGGATATATTATGACGTTGATAGTGAAGAGGAACATAGCCATCGCGGGGGAGGACGAGGGGGTCGGAACCAGTACAAGGGAAAGAATAATCAAAATCAACATCATAACAAAAATCAAAACAAGAAACAAAATGCACAGGAAGGTGATGGAATTGTGCGAGAGAAACTGACACTAGTAGAAATCAAAGATGAAGATGACAGTATATTCAGGAAGAGAAACGTCTATGTTGTGAGCAACAAGAAAGGAGGCAAAACTCAACAAAAACATAATCAACAACAGAAAGACAATTACGTTCAAAAAGGGCCGATAAAAATGTTGGAATATTTAAACGACACCAAGTTCAAAACCAATTTCGAAACATACTATGGTCAAAAGCTAAAACAACCGCCGAAAACGAATCAAAACAATGCACACCGACGCGTGAAAAGATTCGCCAAGTCAAAAAAGAAAGCAATGCCCAAGAGGGCGAAGAAAAAAAAGGCTAAGAATACAAAGCGAGCTCACGATGGACGCGTCAGAGGGAAACCTAAGAAAGATGGTGCCAAGAAAAGAAAGTATGGTAGTGATAGTGGGGACACAAGTCGTGAGAAGTTGACAATAACTGAAATAAAAAGTGGCGAAGGTCAAGAAAAGAAAACAATTACCCAACAATCATCAACCAAAGATACTCATAGTGAAGATTCTGTTGAAAGTAGAGATAGCAAAAAGTCAGCAAAAACAAAAAAAAAAGACCAATCGGACCAAAGCAAATCTTCTGAAAGACAATCAAGTGACCAAGGTAGCGATATGAAATGTACTCCAAAAGATTCGGATGAAGACAGTTCCAAATCTCATCTGAGCGTTCCGGAGCATCTAGTCCCTGAGTCGCACAACTCAAAATCTAAAGAGACAATTAAGAAATACAAGGATATTAACAAAGCTTTCAACATTGACGTGGCGAAGCTGAAAGAAAAATACGAAGTAGACAGTGAAGAACTGAGAGACGAGATGGAAAGAGCCAAGGAATACTTTGCAAAAGAGAAGAAGATTTTGAAGGAAAAGAAAAAGAAGGCAACGCCAAAGAAATCGAAGCGAAGGGGACCACCGACCAGACACACGACGCAGAAGAGGAGAGAGAAGAAGAAAGTGTTCGACTACTCAGCGGAGTGGGGCGACAAAGACAAGCAGGTCAAAGATGGAATCAAAGCCATGATACAGGAACTTAATGGTAAGTTCAATGAAATATAGATAAAAATACCCCCGACCTCAGTAGCTTGATCGATAAGGCAGCGGACTTGTAACCTGGAGGTCGGTGGTTCAAGTCCCGGTTTCAGCGTAGATTTAGCAAAGGGAGTTTGAGTAGTTGTGATATCACGAAAGTGATTAACACAAATATGATAACTTTATATAAAAATACCCAAGAAAAAGATGTAGAACTATTCAAAGGTATGGAGCACATAATTATATAAAATACTTGAGCCTAAGAGATAGAAAAAAAAGACAGTTTCATCATGTATGTATGACACAATTGACCAACAAACATTCCCGTCTATGTATAACTACAACATACACTGGTTGTCGAGTGGTAGAGGTCCTTAGGTATGTATTTTTTTATTTATTTTTTACCAACCTAAAGTAGCTACCTACACTAATAGTTATCAAGTTTAATTTCTATCACAATATACATACCAATTATTATATTAGATTATGGTGATCCATGTACCCACACAATACAGTCAAAATAGGGTACATGGACACATTATTTGACAGTAAAAAAAAGTCCCATGACATAATGGGACTACCTGTCTTGCGCTGACAGTCTAAATAATGGACTACCATAATTTTCTACACCCTGTGTTGCACAGTATCCACCAGCACAAATTATTTGACAGTAAAAAAGGTACCATAATTTTCTACACCCTGTGTTGCGCAGTATCCACCAGATAATTTTCTACACCCTGTGTTGCACAGTATCCACCAGATAATTTTCTACACCCTGTGTTGCGCAGTATCCACCAGATAATTTTCTACACCCTGTGTTGCGCAGTATCCACCAGATAATTTTCTACACCCTGTGTTGCACAGTATCCACCAGCACAAATTATTTGACAGTAAAAAAGGTTCCATAATTTTCTACGCCCTGTGTTGCACAGTATCCACCAGATAATTTTCTACACCCTGTGTTGCGCAGTATCCACCAGATAATTTTCTACACCCTGTGTTGCACAGTATCCACCAGATAATTTTCTACACCCTGTGTTGCACAGTATCCACCAGCACAAATTATTTGACAGGAAAAAAGGTACCATAATTTTCTACACCCTGTGTTGCACAGTATACACCAGATAATTTTCTACACCCTGTGTTGCACAGTATACACCAGATAATTTTCTACACCCTGTGTTGCGCATGCGCAGTGTCCACCAGATGCGACTACTGCGGCTCGGGCAAGGCCTCCATCCAGCACGTCCTGGCCGGCTGCAAGATGGCGCTCTACTTTGGCTTCCTAGACTAATAATTATCGAGTTTAATTTCTATCATAATAAAATATTATATTAGATTATGGTGATGCATGTACCCACACAATACAGTCAAAATAGGGTACATGGACAAATTATTTGACAGTAAAAAAAAAGTACCATAATTTTCAACACCATGTGTTGCACAGTATCCACCAGATGCGACTAAGTTATCAAGTTTAATTTATATCATAATATAAGTATTTTATTAGATTATGGTGATCACAATACAGTCAAAATAGGTTACATGCACAAATTATTTGACAGTAAAAAAAGGTACCATAATTTTCTACACCCTGTGTTGCACAGTATCCACCAGATAATTTTCTACACCCTGTGTTGCGCAGTATCCACCAGATAATTTTCTACACCCTGTGTTGCGCAGTATCCACCCGATAATTTTCTACACCCTGTGTTGCACAGTATCCACCAGCACAAATTATTTGACAGTAAAAAAGGTACCATAATTTTCTACACCCTGTGTTGCGCAGTATCCACCAGATAATTTTCTACACCCTGTGTTGCGCAGTATCCACCAGCACAAATTATTTGACAGTAAAAAAGGTTCCATAATTTTCTACGCCCTGTGTTGCACAGTATCCACCAGATAATTTTCTACACCCTGTGTTGCACAGTATCCACCAGCACAAATTATTTGACAGTAAAAAAGGTACCATAATTTTCTACACCCTGTGTTGCACAGTATCCACCAGCACAAATTATTTGACAGTAAAAAAGGTACCATAATTTTCTACACCCTGTGTTTGCACAGTATCCACCAGCACAAATTATTTGACAGTAAAAAAGGTACCATAATTTTCTACACCCTGTGTTGCACAGTATCCACCAGCACAAATTATTTGACAGTAAAAAAGGTACCATAATTTTCTACACCCTGTGTTGCACAGTATCCACCAGCACAAATTATTTGACAGTAAAAAAAGGTACCATAATTTTCTACACCCTGTGTTGCACAGTATCCACCAGATAATTTTCTACACCCTGTGTTGCGCATGCGCAGTGTCCACCAGATGCGACTACTGCGGCTCGGGCAAGGCCTCCATCCAGCACGTCCTGGCCGGCTGCAAGATGGCACTCTACTTTGGCTTCTACTCACGCCGCCACGACAGGGTGCTCAAAATGATTCGCAACGCTTTCGAGTTGGCGCTGGACCAGGCGAACCGGACCTCAGGTAACACCCTATGGGATTATACATCTCCCTTGCCTTTATCCCATATTAGCTTATGTTGCTTTTGGGGTCGGCATTGTTCTACCTCATGGTTGAGGTTGGTAGGGTGGAGCACGTTTTTTTTTATGGCTGGATGCCCTAATGATTCGCAACGCTTTCGAGTTGGCACTGGACCAGGCGAACCGGACCTCAGGTAACACCCTGTGGGATTGCACAAACTAAAGGTAGGATCACACGATATGGCACAGATGCCATATTTTCTGTGGCGAGAAAAAAAAAAACGAATGGCATATATCATATATATGGCACTCACACGATGCCATATGATGTGGCAAAAAAATCTATGGCATTGTATGTCTTTTGAATGTTAAGCAACTTTGTCAGACAAAATGTTGCACTCAGTGAAATCTCGGGCTTGATTATCACACTGAACACAGAAGGAGCCCAGAACATTTTATCTTTGTATCAGAACAATAACCCTGCGCGTCCAAGGAGTTTTATTAATGTCTGTATTAATGATTTTTTTTTTTTTTTAAGAATATTCACACGCAGTTTGTGATACTGCATTTACGTGAATATTTTGTTATTTCCTATATTGTTTTATTTTAGATTTAGTATTTCCCTACAACTTTCTTTGTATTTATCAATACTCATATCAAGATCTAGGTGTTGTGAATATTGATTGTAAGTTTGTAGTGATGACAAGAGGGTCGAATTTCTATACATAGATGAGCAATTAGGTATTTCAAAGTATTCATTGGACGTTCTGTTTAGTGACATGATGCCACCATCATGTCACTAACACTGGCTGGGGGACGTTAACCAGGGAAAAGACAACTGTCGCGCTCTATGATTATGAACAGAGAACAGACTAACCAACTTAAACAAGCTAGGCTATCGCGCAGTTTTCCTAGGTTTTAATTACTTATAAAAAAATAGATATGATGCTGAAAGGGTTGTTAAAATATTACTTATGTACGATTTTGTTAATGAAATATTGTGTATATTAAATAAAAAAAAAGAATGAGTATTGAACAATTGGACATACTTTGATAACACATGGTCACTTATTCCGTAGGGAGCCTCCCCCCCCGATTGTCAGAACCCCACACGGTTCTACTAACAGTTTTACACATCTTGGATTGTCCTGTTCTTGCCCCTATTAGCGCATCCCTACTAACCCCTCCTTCTCTTGAGAATAACAAAGACGAGATTGACTCTCTAATGTTATACCTTAAGAGATCTCGTTTATGTAGAAAGATCTATACTTGGAAATGGTGCGAATGACCAATTGACCATCGTTGTTAAAGCACATAAAATAAAAAAAAAACACCCCATTTCCACGATGGCTCATCGCACATAAAGCGTTGGGTGTAAGAGATTACCATAGGCAATGTGCGATCAACCATCGTGGAAACGTGGGCTGTTGCTTTATAAACCATTAAACCCTAGGAAAACTACGCGATAGCCTAGCCATAGCGTGTAGATTTAAGAAGTGTGGAAACCGACCCTCGCCGGCCTACATCGTGGCGTCCTCAGCGCTAGTATCGCAAAGGAGGTCCTCTCCTCGTCCCTCACCTGTATCAAATGTAAACACATAAACATAAATATAGCTATTGTAAACATAAACATAATATATAGACATAATAATATATATAGACTTTTCTGTTTATACTGATTAAAATAGAGAGGTTAGTTGATGGCATGGATATTCAGAACTATTACCTGCTGATGAGATCAAACAAGTTCGAAACAGCTGTCCAGGTATGTTCTGATATTCATGTACATCTAGTACAACTTCTCACTTTTCTGTTTATACTGATACTGATACTGACATATTCTACTCCTTTGTGATGGTGTCGCGCTATGTGGTGTTTTTCATGCAACTGGGGTTCGTTTCCACACTTCTTAAATCTACACGCTATGGCCTAGCTGTAACACCCCTTTATAATCATCCCCCTCCTAACAGGCATCGTCCCTCCGCGACCACGCTTCGGCAAAGACGCAATCTCCGCGGAAAACCTCACCATCCTGAACAGCCAGTTTCTCACCCGTCTCCGCTACATCCTCTCTCACCCGCCGGAAGCTGACAACGTAACCAGGAAGAGAGGCCGCAAGTCGCGGACGACGCCGATTCTTCTCAACACTTCGAGTGTGGGCGAGCCTTTCAACGATCTTCTCAACACTTCGAGTGTGGGCGAGCCTTTCAACGATCTTCTCAACACTTCGAGTATGGGCAAGCCTTTCAACAATCTTCTCAATGGAAGTGTGAACAAGCCTTTCAACATACATCTCAGCGGAAAAGTTGACAAGCCTTTCAACGGTCTTTTGAACACTTCGAGCGTGAGCGAGCCCTTCAACGCTGTTATCAACGGAAGTGTGGGCGAGTCTTCCGAGCTGCTTTTCAAAGGAAGCGTTGCAGAAGCTCTGAACGTCAAAGTGAATATGAACAGTAAGTAGTAGAGATGGAATGTTTTTTTACCTCCACAGGAAAAATGAGTACTTTCTGTGTGAGAAAATAATAGTGGTGGCATTATCAGAGTAGTAACCAAGGAGTAAAGAATTTGGAAAAACTCAGAATTCTTGTAGATGCTGTGCTTTCCAGATGAAAATGTGAAGATGTTCTTGATTCACTACAGAGAAATATTATTTCAAAGTTTTTTTTCTAGTTTTTTAACTTGTCAATGTTCGTGACATCTTTTCCAGAAGAAAGCGAAGAATTCCGAAAAGGCTCGATGGAAGTCCCGAGTCCTCACGAACACAGCCGAATCGAAACCCCGGTCCACGAAATCACCTCCTACGAGTTCAAAATGAATCTCCAGCGTCATTCGAATGTCTTCGTGGAGCCCGACTTTAGCCGAGAGAATCCGCTGCATCCGTACATCTCCAACAACAAAGTCCGCTCGATCCTGCATCTGGCAGACGACTGGCAACTGTTCAGTGATAACCGAGACTGCAGGTAAGTTGTGGGATTTTTTTCAGTGGGACTTTTTAGGTATGTTGTGGACTTTTTGAGTGGGATTTTTTAGATATGTTGTGGATTTTCTTCTTTTAGTAGGACTTTTTAGTTATGTTGTGGGATTTTCTTCTATTAGTGGGACTTTTTAGGTATGTTGTGGGATTTTTTTAGTGGACTTTTAAGTATGTGTGGGACTTTTTAGGATTTTTTATTGTTGTGGGATTTTTTTTTTAGTGGGACTTTTTAGTATGTTGTGGGACTTTATTATGGGACTTTTTAGTAGTTGTGGGATTTTTCTTTTTAGGACTTTTTAGTTATGTTGTGGGATTTTTTTCTTTTTAGTGGGACTTTTTTTAAGGTTAGTTTTGTGGATTTATGAGGTGGTGTTCTTTTATGGGTATGTTGTGGGATTTTCTTCTTTTAGTGGGACTTTTTAGATATGTTGTGGGATTTTCTTCTTTTAGTGGGACTTTTAAGGTATGTTTTAGGAATGTTTAGGTGTGTTTTAATATGGGATTTTAACGAATCATAAGTTCCGCACTATCTTGGATCTGTTCAGTAGCAGCTGTTCAGTGATAACTGTCGTCTCAAGTATATGCTGATTCTGGAGCTGACCATACCGTGGGATTAACCCTTTGTTGTACAAGTACTCGGTATTTCATCTTAACCCTTTTCCGCACCCCAGGTATTCGTTCCCCATCAAAGGAATGCAGAACACCTCTCTCCTGAAGTCAGACTTGCTTCTTCTGTCCCAATTTATATTAACCCTTAGTTGTACAAGTACTCGGTATTTCATCTTAACCCTTTTCCGCACCCCAGGTATTCGTTCCCCATCAAAGGAATGCAGAACACCACTCTCCTGAAGTCAGACTTGCTTCTTCTGTCCCAATTTATATTAACCCTTAGTTGGACAAGTACTCGGTATTTCATATTAACCCTTTCTCGCACCCCAGGTACTCATTCCCCATCAAAGAAATGCAGAACACCTCTCTCCTCAAGCCCGACTTACTTCTTCTGTCCCGTCGTCTCAAGTATATGCTGATTCTGGAGCTGACCATACCGTGGGATTAACCCTTTGTTGTACAAGTACTCGGTACTTCATCTTAACCCTTTTCCGCACCCCAGGTATTCGTTCCCCATCAAAGGAATGCAGAACACCTCTCTCCTCAAGCCCAACTTGCTTCTTCTGTCCCGACGTCTCAGTTTAAATTAACCCTTTTTTGCACAAGTACTCGGTACTTCATCTTAACTCTTTCCCGCACACCAGGTACTCATTTCCCATCAAAGAAATGCAGAACACCTCTCTCTTGAAGCCAGACTTGCTTCTTCTGTACTGACGTCTCAATTCATATTAACCCTTTGTTGGTATTAACCAAGTACTCGGTATTCTTTATTTCATCTTAACCTTTTCCCGTACCCCAGGTACTCATTCCCCATCAAAGTAATGCAGAACACCTCTCTCCTGAAGTCAGACTTGCTTCTTCTGTCCCGCAGTCTAAATTTATATTAACCCTTTGTTGTAGGTATTAACCAAGTACTCGGTATTCTTTATTTCATCTTAACCTTTTCCCGTACCCCAGGTACTCATTCCCCATCAAAGTAATGCAGAACACCTCTCTCCTGAAGTCAGACTTGCTTCTTCTGTCCCAATTTATATTAACCCTTAGTTGCACAAGTACTCTGTACTTCATATTAACCCTTTCCCGCACCCCAGGTACTCATTCCCCATCAAAGAAATGCAGAACACCTCTCTCCTCAAGCCCGACTTGCTTCTTCTGTCCCGACGTCTCAATTTATATTAACCCTTTGTTGCACAAGTACTCAGTATTTTTTCTTAACCCTTTCCCGCACCCCAGGTACTCATTCCCCATCAAAGAAATGCAGAACACTCCTCTCTTGAAGACTGATTTGCTTCTTCTGTCCCGTCGCGTCGTCTCAATTAATAATAAACTTTTGTTGTACAGGTACTCGGTATTTCATATTAACCCTTTTCCGCACCCCAGGTACTCGTTCCCCATCAAAGAAATGCAGAACACCTCTCTCCTCAAGCCCGACTTGCTTCTTCTGTCCCGCCGTCTCAAGTATATGCTCATTGTGGAGCTTACCATCCCGTGGGACTTCAACATGATGCGCCAGTCAAGCAGTAAGAGCAAGAAGTACAGGTCGCTGGTGAAGGCGTTGAACGAGGCCAAATACAATGTGCACTTCCATGCGGTGCAAGTAGGGTTAACGGGTGAGTATTTTTTTTTTTTTTTTTTTTTTTTATAGAAGCTCTTCAAAGCTTAGGAGAAGTACCTTTGTATAAATGTTTCTTTATAAAGAATATAAATAAATAAACTAAACAAAAAAAAAACTAAACTATAAATTTTATTTCATATTCATTTTGGTAGGTATTTTTTACGCTGTTATTAGTAAAATTTCTAATAGTAATAATAATAATATCGCCTTAATAATATACTGTCCGATTAGGACCATTAATCCCCATTATTCCAGCAGTAAGCCCAAGACGCATTATTATGGGGTAAAAATCCCAAATGGGAGGATAACTTGTCATGTCCCGACTGAGTTTCGAACCCGCGACTTCTAGAATTTGGTGCATGTGGGCACGAGCATTTATTTTTTGAAGCTTCTGAGTTAATATAAGAGTATAGTTCAATCTACAGGGTGAGGCAAAAGTCTGGAAACCCTTAAATATCTTTCGAATGGCTTTCTCAGTAATTTTAAAATTTTGTACGGTAAACCATGGTAATAAGACCTTCTTTTAGGGTGGGGCTGGATTTCCTTACCGTCCCCCATGTCGGGGCCAGGGGGGCCAACTTCATTTTTTTAAATACGAACCCCCACCTTGCGATACATTTTTGGAAATGTCTTTAAATAAGAAATACTTTGGTGCGAATTTTATTTTTTAATATTAACTTTTTGCAAATGGCGTCCAACTTTATGTATGCAGTGTAAAGTCTGGAAACCCCTGAATATCTTTCATTAGGGCTTTTTCAGTAAATTTAAAATTGTGTACGGTAATCGGTGGTAATTTGACCTTCTTTTAAAATGGGGGCGATTTTTGGTAACGGCCCCCATGTCGGGGCCAGGGGGCAACTTCCTTTTTTTAAATACGAACCCCCACCTTGCGATACATTTTTGGAAAGGTCTTTAAATAAGAAATACTTTGGTGCTTAAATCCAAAAATGTATCGGTTTCGTATTTTACCACGGATTACCGAACTTAATTTTAAATTTACTGAAAAAGCCCTTTCGAAAGATATTCAGGGGTTTCCAGACTTTACACTGCATACACAAAGTTGTACGCCATTTACAAACAGTTAGTATTTAAAAAATAAAGTTTGCACCAAAGTATTTCTAATTTAAAGACCTTTCCAAATATGTATCGCAAAGTAGGGGTTCGTATTTAAAAAAATGAAGTTGCCCCCCCTGGCCCCGACATGGGGGCCGGTAACAAAAAACGGCCCGACTATAAAAGAAGGTCTTACTACCTCGGTTTACCATACAAAATTTTTTCTTTACCGAAGAAGCCATTCGAAAGTTATTCAGGGGTTTCCAGACTTTTGCCCCACCCTGTATATTATAGAAACTTTAGAACTAACATTTAAAAAATTATTATCATTATAATAAAAACACTCTTCAGTGGAAGGTTACCACCAGGCGAGGTTAATGCTTAAAGCATTTTCCACCACCTAACCCTCAGAGTCTTGTTATTATGTGGTCACAAACTCAAATTAATGAGGAAAAATTAATGTACTGGGTGGGATTCGAACCAACGGATCCCTACGTTACCTGGATTACCAGACTAACGTGTTAACCACTTGACTACCTACCATCAGTGCACCATCATTATTATAACATTTATTTTTGTTTTTACATTTGGTACATTAGAAGGGACAATTCAGTCTTATTCGTTAATTTTGAAATCATATGACCTACGCAAGTAGGTCATATGAATTATGTGTTGAGGAAGCTTCTGACTAGTTGACAAGTTTGTAATATGATGGATTTCTGAATGAGGACACTTCTTGAATGATGAACATTGATCATTTTGAGATAATTCAAGAAGTTCTTTGTTACTACTCCTTCGGTGGACATGACTATTGGGATGATTTTATTTATTTTATTTATTTATTTAGAAACTTATTATTAGTAGGTAGAACATATATACAGACAAATAATGGTTTAAATAAAAATAGACAATGTTAATAATATAAACAAGGAAAAAAAAAACAAAACAAAACAAAATATATACATATGTCCTAACTAAAGGGCGGGGTTATTGCCTATGGCAATTTCTTCCACAAACCCTTTTTGATTGTGACATCTTTCAATTATTATCAGTATTATTATTTTTCCTCTTCAGGGCACGTGGGCCCGGAACTCGAGCTCCTCTTCAGTTCCCTGGGTCTGGACAAGACGACGCGGCGGCGCTATCTGGCGGAGATCAGCAACTCGACTCTTCAGTCCTCGCTGGCCATCTGGAACCGGAAGCAGGAGAGAAAGTGGAAGTTCTGGATCTTCTGGAAGAAGAGGAACCAGGAGAAGTATCGGTTCAAGCACAGGGGCGGACGGAAGAGGGGGAGAACGGGAGGAAAATGAGAATGTTGGTCTCTTTTTTTTTACAAAAAAAAAAACTTCTGATACCTCTAGTTACTTATCAGTGACAGGGACTGAACGACTAGTGCGCGAACACAACGGAGGCTTATACCCTGGACCCTGGGGTAGAGCCAGTACCAAGTAACATATTATAACCATGTTATTGAATGTAAGCGGGTTCAACGGAGTCCCGAAAATCGTTTGTATCAACTTGCCTACATTTATGTCGTAGAAAAAGACATTGAAAGCCAGCGTCATGTTGGCATGTTGAATACACCGGTTCCCTTCAGAACACCGAAGTTAAGCGACATCCAGCGAGGTTAAGACTTGAATGGGTGACCATTCAAATTCTAATTCTCGTGACGCTGGCTTTTCCCGGCCCCACTCAGGCTGGGTGAGGTCAATGTGAGTAGCAGGTTTGTGAGTTTCCTGCGAATGGAGGGTAAAACCCCCGTCGTGATATGACCATGGCAGTTGAAAGCGACGTTAAACCCCACTTAAAAAAAAAAAAAAAAAAAAAAAAGACATTGAAAATAAAATGACATTGTAATATTTTGCTGATTCTTCTTCAATGAAAAAGAATAAAGCCCTTAAGAATTATTACTGCGAAACTTCTGACTATTTTTTGCATCTAAAATATGACCCACCTAATAAATTTATTTTATTTAATTATTGGCTTTCATTATTTATTTATAAATAAATAAATAAAATTATAAATAAATAAAATCCTTCCATCGGCGTCGGTTCATTTTGGTGGTTTTACGTTGGAGATAACAATAATATTGTTTTTTTTATAGGCCTCGAAGATTATACCTACTAAAGATTTAAAAAAAAAAAAAAATACTAAACGAAACTTTACTCAAAAAAATTATTCTCAAGTAGATATCAATTATTACTTTTTCTTCTTTGTTAAAATGATAATCTCACCCAGCCAAGAAATTTGGACTGGAAATAGCATCTCTGTCACGCAGTCCTAACCTTGGCAAATTTGGCCTGGTCAAGTATTAGCCTCCTTGACAGTGGTACAAGTGCTGAGTCATGCCTCCACTGTTCACCATCGTTCACGATGATGCCACCCTATGATTATGAATATCGCCTTTATACTGCCCAATTAGGACTATTAAGTCCCATTATTCCAGCAGTGAGCCCAAGACGCATTATTGTGTGGTAAAAATCCCAAATGGGAGGATAACTTGTCATGTCCCGGCTGGGTTTCGAACACACGACATCTGGAATCTCTGGATTCACAGAGTGCCTGCCGCCTTTAAAATTGAGCTACCGGGACAGACAAATAAGACCCCAACATCGGGCAAACATCATAACGGTGACAAAGTGTGTGGGTGTAACTAGTTAATTATACGTTTGCTAATGAAACATTGAAATGAAGCACCTTTCTTATCAGATTTAACCCATTGCGCACCATATATGGATATCATGTGTATGATAGACACCTATATGACACCTCACACCATATATGATAAGGGTTGGGTGGAAGAGATTGCCATAGGCAATAACCCCGCCCTTTAGTTAGGACATACGAATGTTTTTATAATTATATTTTTCTATTATTTTTCATTTTATTGTAGGCTGTGTATATTGTTTCCATTTTTTTCATTGTTTAAATAAAGATTTACATTGTAGGTACATTATGTCCATTTATATCTAGTAAAGTGTAAAACAATAATAATATGTTTCCTGGGTACCTGGTTATCAGATATGATAGACAAGGTTATCCTTAATATAGAGGTTGGTTATCAAATGTGATAAGACAATAAAACAAAATTTCTATGCTTTGCGGATTCCTTATTTGAGTATCACACATGTGACTCCTATGTAAATAAAAAATATTATTAATTATCACAGGAAACCTGTGTATCATATGTGATGGACAGCTGAAATCGATTGAATTGAGCCCGGTCTCCTGGGCTTATCAGGTTAAAAAGGATCGGTACGCAATGGGTTAAGCTGACCATATTTGGCATGGCCATATTTGTCATACATACCTCTTTCTAGAAGACTTTTTTCTAGAAGCAGACTCAGAGGTTCGGATGAATCAGTCCCTGCTTGTATGTGAAAGACAAGAGTTTCATTTTTTTTATACCATCAGCAAATAGTTCAAAAGTCAGAAGTTGAGAAGTGTCAGAACTAGAAATAGTTACATATAATAAAGTTTGCAGAAAGTAGGTACTTTCTTTTTTTAAATAAAAGAAGAAATATAACATAATTTTTATTACTTTTGGTGAAAACTTACGAAAATCTTGTAGTGTTGAAGAAGTTCGGTTGGACGTTTAGTTTAAAGGTAAGTGATTCTTTTGCTCCAAGGGAAATATTTTTGAGCAGCACAGGATTTTTTTCGAGCACTGTTTCACAGTCTTTTTTTGGTCGCCATGACACATTAGACGTTTTTATTTATCTATGTTGTAGCTTGTCAATTTCAAAGTGTGTTTTCCCCTCTGATGGGTGAGAAGTGACACAGTACCTACTTCCCATTTAGGTGCTGAGTCAACACCAGCGCACGGAAAGGTGTTCCTAGGAAATAAATTTAATGTAACCAAAATTTGAATTATTGTCGTCTCTGGGGTTTGGACTTTCAGCAGAGTAAGCGTCTTTCCAGGGTCTCCGCATGGTGACTCGGGCTCGATCCCCAGTAGGGTAGGAATTTTCTGCTCTGTACTTGGATGTTCGGGGTCCACTCATACCTCGTGAGGAATAACGAGTACCTGCTTTGATTTGAGAAGCAATTTGTGGCGGAGTTTTAGTCAAATACAAGATATTGTATATTAAAGTGGTAAAAAGTCCTATGATTCTGCGCTACCCACTAAAATTGTAACGTAATGACACAAAGAAAATACATTGTTATTATTATATTATAAAAAAATACAAAAACGAACACAATACTTTGTTGTGTTGGGTGGAAGAGATTGCCTAAGGCAATAAACCCCGCCCTTTAGTTAGGACATATATTATGTATATATTTATTTATTTTTTCTTTATATTTTTCTTCTATTATATTGTATTTTAATTTGTAATTATTTGTGTTGTATATAATATGTCCTATTAATAAAGTGTAAATAAATAAATACTTTCGATTTCTAATACTAGAAATTTTCGGAAGTAAAACATTGCTATTATTATGAGGAAACAGATGAAAACCTTTTTCTCTCATCCACACAGACTCGACAGACTTGGGCAACATGGCGGGACCAGCCAAGTCAGCACCGGCCGGCACTCATTCAGCAGCGACCACTGCGCACTCAGCAGACGCATCGGCAACACCGCACATCGATCATCTGGCAACGCCGGGTAAGCCGGACCTCACTGGGTGGTGGGGGGAAGACGTCAGCTATCTGCTCTACCTCGCCGTGCTGAGTATTCTGCAGATCACGGGACTCAGTGTGCTGGCGTACATTTATGGCTGATCACAACACAAACATCATGGAGGAATAAGCAATGGAGAGCTCATAATGTATATACATGTATTGCTGATCACAACACAAATGCCATGGAGGAATAAGCAGTGGAGGGCTCATAACGTATATCTCATTGTTACTAATAATAATAATACTCTTTAGTGGAAGGTAACCACCAGGTGGGGTTAATGCTCAAAACATTTTCTACGACCTAACCCTCAGAGTCTTATTATTTTGTGGTCACAAACTCAAATTAATGAGGAAAAATTCATGCACTGGGTGGGATTCGAACCAACGGATCCCTACACTACCTAGATTAACAGACTAGCGCATTAACCACTTAATTACCAGTGCTATGGGTAATGATCCTGTCTCATCAAATCGCCCATTTTGAGCTACGTAAAGTCGTCTGACCACCAAATGCGATTTGGTCGCTACTTGAATCAAAGTTTTGTACCAAAAAAATTGTTTTAGTAAATCTCGAAATATTGACCTTCCTTAGGTGGTCAGCCAACTTCACGTGGATCATTTTGGATGGATGGGACACAGAGGAAATTAAAATAATAACAAATACGTTCTTCTTTACATGTTTTTGAAGGTAATAACGGTAGCCATATTGGATAGAATACCAGCATGACGAAGTCTTCAACTCGTTAAAAGTTGCTCAAGTTCGGTGATCTTACAAGAACCGTAGCATTCAACGACGCCATTGACGCCATTATAGGGTAAAAGTTTCAAATTAATGAGATGAAATTTATTCATGCATTGGCTGGGATTCGAACTGACGGGATCCCTACGCTCATTACCAGACAAGTGCCATAACCACTCGACTACCAATACATTGATGACCTACTCAAAGGACCATTTGATTACTTAAGTATGTAAACAATGAAAATGACCGGTTTTTTTTTTAAGTGGGGTTTTAACGTCGCTTTCAACTGCCATGGTCATATCACGACGGGGGTTTTACCCTCCATTCGCAGGAAACTCACAAACCTGCTACTCACATTGACCTCACCCAGCCTGAGTGGGGCCGGGAAAAGCCAGCGTCACGAGAATTAGAATTTGAATGGTCACCCATCCAAGTCTTAACCTCGCTGGATGTCGCTTAACTTCGGTGTTCTGGAGGGAACCGGTGTATTCAACATGCCATCGACGCTGGCTGACCGGTTTTTAAATTAACAAGAGAGGAAATTCTATGTACTCCTTGTATTTTTCAGATATGCAATATGCAATGAATTTCGCGTTCTAGACTTGGTCAGCTGGTGGTTCCCAACTTTTTCTGCAGGCCACTCAGTACATATCTTTTTACTTACAATTAAACTAATAATACTATACTAACACAATCTAGATCCCAGTATTTTGTTTCTTTATTTTAATTAATTTTGATAAAATTTTATGATGATATATTTTTTTCAAATATTTTTTTTTTTTTAGCATTTATTATGTTGGCACACTATACCTAATAAATGTTAATAAAAAGTAAAAAAAAAAAATATTTGAAAAAAATATATCAACAGAAAATTTTATCTGGTTCTGTAATAACATAAATATAGAATTTCGTTTTACATAGGTAGGCACCGACTAGTAATATTTCTGGATACTTTGCAATCAGTTAAAAATCTTAAGCTAAAGTGTCAGAAAAAAAAAATTACAAAAATAATTCACGAAATGCAACTTATCTGTTGAAATAGAGGATTTTGTTACTTAGGGTTCTCATTTAACTGTCAAATCAGGGTTTTGATTTTTGTTGAGCTAGAACCACTAAGGATATATGCTTTGACCAGTAGCGTCTTTTGCATAGAGGACATTGTATAGAGAACTTTCATTTTTATTTTATTTTTAAATAAGTTTTTATTTATTTTGTAATAATCATTTATACAATGGTACTTCTAAGAGATTGTATTGAGGTCATTGGCCTAAAACAGGGTTTTAGCTTGACGCATAACATAACTCGGTTTTCTTTATTTCCAAATTAGGGTTCTATCTCTAATTTTTAAATGAGGGTTGTGTCTTTATTTCCAAAATTTGGGTTTTGGCTTGATGCATAACTTGGGGTTCTTTATTTCCAAATTAGGGTTCTATCTCTAATTTTTAAATTAGGGTTGTGTCTTTATTTCCAAAATTTGGGTTTTGGTTTGATGCATAACTTGGGGCTCTTTATTTTCAAATTAGGGTTCGATGTTTGTTTTTAAATTACGGTTCAATCGTTATTTGTAAATTAGGGTTCTATCTGTATTTCCAATATTAGGGTTGGTTCTTGGCGGGACTTTCGTAAGGAGACAGGGACCAAGGATCTGTGGCCTGACCGTTCATGAAGCAGAGGATGAGACGATTCTCCGGCCATGCACCGGGCCAGTTGCAGAGGCCCCAGGACGCTGGAATGGGACAGGTGGCATCAAAGGGTTAATTTAATTCGAAATTCAAGCAATTAGTTTTTTATTATCAAACTTTTTAATTATTTTTAAAATTCGAATCCTAGAGATTATGAAATGTTTTGATAATAAATTCACATTAGGAATGCAAATATAAATAAGATGTTCAAAAAATTTCATTCAAGCAATTAGTTGCTCGGTTGAATATAAGAATGTTTGAAATTCTCCTAGGTTGTTAATTTATTATATTTTTGTTAAATTCTCTATTTTTATATTACTCCTATATTTTTCTACTTCTAATTCAGAGGTGCCATCTAATCAACCATTAATTAAAATTGGTCGAACCCAATACTAAATTGAATGAGAATATTTTTTGCGTTCATTGCACACAATGTACTATTTCTTTAACCCTTTCCAGCACAACTTACTTTGTTCATATTTTGTTTAACTCTTTGTTGCACAACTTGCTCAGTTAATTTTCTGGCTTACTCCGTTAATTTTCTTTAACCCTTTCCAGCACAACTTGCTTTGTGCATATTTTGTTTAACTCTTTGTTGCACAACTTACTCCGTTAATTTTCTTTAACCCTTTCCAGCACAACTTGCTTTGTTCATATTTTGTGTAACCCTCTGTTGTACAACTTACTCCGTTAATTTTCTTTAACCCTTTGCTGCACAACTTACTCCGTTAATTTTCTTTAACCCTTTGTTGCACAGCTTACTCCGTTAATTTTCTTTAACCCTTTGGTGCACAACGTACCTTGCTCAGGAAACTCCAGCTCGCACACTCCGACCTTGCTGAAGTTTCCATAGTTATTCGGACACGTACACTTGGCCCCCAGGGCCTTGTAGGGCCGTGCCAGGGCCTTGCAAACCGTCTCCCCGTGCTTGGAGCCGTCACATATGATGAGCCGAGTTTGGCCGGGTAAGGTCGAAATCTCTTCGTCTGGGGCAAATACAAAATGGCATCGCTAATTTTTTTTTTTTTTTTTAGTTTGACGTCACTCTCAACTACATGATTGGTCATATATAAAACTTCTTCAACTTGTAAACTTTGATTGTACAAGTTAATATAAGAAGATAGTTCAATCTATGTAGTCACCGTCGCAGAGTGAGTTAGCGCGCTAGGCATTGCACGCACGGTGACCTGGGTTCGATCCCCAGCGGGGCAGGGTTTTTTCTGCTCTGTACTTGGGTGTTCGGGGTCCACTCATACCTCGTGAGGAAAAATGAGTTGCTCCTCTAATGTGAGCAGCGACCAGTGGCGGAATTATAGGAAAAAATAAGATATGAGGATAATAAAGATACGAAAAAGTCCTATAATTCTGCGCTATTCACTGAAAATTGTGATATAATAACACAAAGAACCACATTTATTTATTTATTATTAACACAAATGTCACTAAAATGTCAAGTGAATTCACCTGACGTGGCGATCAACGTGTTAATAATATTCTTACTGGGGAGCAGAGCGTCGTCAAATTTGGATCCGCAAGAGCCGACTTCACAGTTGTACATCGAGTCGGGTCCGCCATTGGAGGACCAATCTATTTCATTATTGGCGTCCTGACCAGTGACCATCTGGACAAGGAACAAGAGTGGACACACCAGGAGTAGTCGATGAGAAGCCATCTTTGTTTGCGAGAAATTTGTCGTGGTAGTTAGGAATCTTCTCCTTTTTACGTTCCTTATCCTATAAAAATGAATTGAATGTAGTTAGTTTTGTTATCATATTTGTGTTAAACACTTTCGTGATATCACAACTACTCAAAATCAATTTACTAAATCTACGCTGAAACCAGGACTTGAACCACCGACCTCCAAGTTACGATCAAGCTACTGAGGTCGGTAATGAATTGAATGTATTTATTTATTTGAACAGGTTTACAATACAAGTTATAAAAACGCTAGTGTAAAGTAAACGAGGGTTTAGAAAGAAAAACATAAAAATATGAAAATAAAATTTAAATAACAATAATAAAAATTCAACTCGAAATTGTTAAAAATGTAAATGAAAGTAATGCACCAGCCAGCGTCGATGGCATGTTGAATACACCGGTTCCCTTCAGAACACCGAAGTTAAGCGACATCCAGCGAGGTTAAGACTTGGATGGGTGACCATTCAAATTCTAATTCTCGTGACGCTGGCTTTTCCCGGCCCCACTCAGGCTGGGTGAGGTCAATGTGAGTAGCAGGTTTGTGAGTTTCCTGCGAATGGAGGGTAAAACCCCCGTCGTGATATGACCATGGCAGTTGAAAGCGACGTTAAACCCCACTTAAAAAAAAAAAAAAAAAAGTAATGCACCAATTTTTTTATGTAGAAACCAAAATGTAATGAAATTCAAGGTAATGGACTAATTTTATTATTATTGGTTAAGACAAATTAATGTTAGGTTTACGTTATATTTTATATAAAACTAGGATTCTTTAAATTTAAATAGATTTTTTAAAAGTTTTATATAAAATATGTAGGTATAACATAAACCTAACATTACTTTGGATTTCTAATATGAACTTAATCATATAAATAAGACAAATTAAATTGATAAGATGAAGAATAAAAAAATTCAATACCTATAATAAAGGAAAAGAATTTATTCGAAAGAAAATAGAACAACTGTGTCTTTGAGAAAATCGTCAGGAAAAGGGAAGTACCAAAAAACAAAAAACAAAATAGGGAGTTAGTATAGTAGAAATACATGAATTAGAGCAACTTAAATGACGCAACTACTAATTGGTTTTTCGGTTGTTAATGGATTATTTTTACGGTATATTAGTTTTGTTCTTTTGTTATTTACCTACGTATTAATCCCTTTTTGCTTCCTCGAATAATAATAGAAGTTGAGGTAGTATTGTGTGTGTCGTGTTATATGAAGTCAACTACGAAATTTAATAACTATTTGAGCCAAGTGATTTGGAAATGTTTTAATGTGTATTCAAAACCTTATTCCTTGAGACGAAGGTCAGACGCGTAAGGGAATATTTCAGGCAAAGGCTTAGTTTCGCTGTTCAAAGAGGTAATGTTGCCTCAGTGCTGAGTACACTGCCCCGGGTTGATTTTTTCCCCACTGTTCAACACATTGTGGAAGAGAACACTATGCGCTTACTTGTTCGCCAGTTCAATTATTCAGCGGCAAGGTTTTCCCTCAGTTCTGAAAAATCAATATTGGTCCAAGTGCTCAGGTGCTTCGTGACACCTCTGCACATTTATAATATATACACGTCATTGGCAGGTAGGTAATTAATGAATTATTATTAATAATAATAATAACAATCGAAATTCTTGCTCTCATACTTTTATAAAATTCGTAATTTTACTTCAATTCTTTGTATTTTATAAAAGACACAGATTTACATCTTTGGTTGAATAACCTTCTGAGTGGCTATGGGCTAATAACCTACACCACTTAAAACGGAAAAAATTATTATTATTATTATTATTAAGAAACCAACGATCAACATCTGAAAAGAAGCAATTGTTGAGGAGTTCAATTTTTATACAAGTCATTACATGAAGGAATGCGGTTGGTTGTTGGAGGTTTTGGGCCCACGCGGCCTGTCAGAACCCCTCGACAAGACAAGACAATATTTTTATTATCATGGCATTTATTTCACGTATACAAAACATTCATAATGGGTACACAGTACCTACCAAAATATGAAGAGAAAATACATACATAAACACTTAAACCTAGCATTATGTGTACATTTAGGTATACGTAGCTACGTACGGCAGTATACCTACTACCTACCTAGCGGATAACAAACAAATGTTCCTCCTAATGCTAGGTAGGTTTAAAAAGATTCTGCAGTTTCTTAATGCTCATTTCTACGGATCTTGAAAAACTCCTGAAAACCGCGCGCGGGGATTGGGAACATTATATGTATAGTTCTAAAAGGATTCGTAAATTCGTAAAATCGCATAAACATACAGAATTTCATTGAAATTTGTTGTACCGTTTACAAGAAATAAGCGTAAAAGTTAGTGGTCAGGCGCATGGTCTCTATCACCAAGAACCGCTAATGCAAAGTTGATGAATTTAAAATGGGATTATCTACATTACATTTACAATTCAATGGTTCGAATCCCACCCAGTGCATGAATTTTTCCTCATTAATTGGAGTTTGTGACTACATAATAAGAAGACTCTGAGGGTTAGGTGGTAGAAAATGCTTTGAGCAATAACCTCGCCTGGTGGTTACCTTCCACTAAACAACATTTGTCAAAATCCAATAAGTAGTGTCTGATATTATTTACGCGTTACAATGAATGTATTTAGACACACAAATCCAAAGTTGCTCAGGAGGTTTTGAAACGTCCAGAAATATGAAAAAATTGAAATCGGCACATAAAAATATTGTTTTTTTTTTTTTTTTTTTTTTTTTTTCAAAAACAAACACAATACTTTCGATTTCTAATATTAGGTAGAAATTTATTGGAGGTATTATTGTATGCCTCATATGTAGGAAACTTTCACACTAGTGGAACGTGTATACATGGTAAAGTTTTAGAAAAAGGTTTACCCAAAAATTCAATGAAAACTATTTTTTGAACTCTCAATATTATGTTGGTATTTACGTTAAAATATAATTGATTTCTTTTTTTTTTACATGAGTTATATGAAATATACTAGTGGGCTACACCCGCTTCGCGTGGCCAAGGCATGGCCACATTTTAGTTAAAGCATGGCCACCGCCGCTGCATAAGTTTTATGGTTATTGGAGCACTTCTTTATACACCAGGTTCTTTGTTATACCATCTGTCTGTAACACAATGAGGGACTGGGCAGACCTTACTCTTGAAAAAGCAACATAGAGCTGACCGTGGGAGAAGCAATCTGTTCTAAGGTCTATTCCAGCTAGCTCGAGAGTTTGCCCCTGTGCCTTATTTATCTTCACGGCAAAACATAGTTTTATGGGCAATTTAACTCTTTTGAAATTAAAGTGGTAGTCGGAAATCACATTAGAACCCAAGTGCATAGTTGCTAATGAACAGATTAAATGAGCACACAAATAGCTCAGTGGTTAAGTACTCGCTTGCCATGCGGAAGGTCGGGGGTTCGAACCCCCGCGCCGACAAAAAAATCCTGGGTATATTATACCGTTTCACCTGCACCAGCCGCTGTAAATATAACTGCCTCGATAATGTTTTTTTTCTTGAAGGATGTAATTTGAAGCCGCGTGCCGTTACACAATTTCGGGGGTCTCAGATTTCTTAGTAATATTATTGGTGCTCCAACCTTAAGGCATGACCGATGGAGTGGCAAGCCAGAAGGATTTAGTGTATTAAGAAATTCGGTTGGGTAATGGATGGCTTCTTCCTCTTCCACAACAGTATCTACGGATTCGTAAGTTGATAGTTCAGAAGGCATTCTTTTTAATTGAGTAATGGCACTTTTTCGGAGACGAAAGATCTCATTTGAAACGTGTTGTATGAAATTTCTGCCAAATAAGTTCTGTTGGTAATAATGTTCACATTGCTTGCGCATCATCAAGTAACAAACCCATGGCTAGGCATGCAGCATGGAACGTAGGGTATTCAATGCCGCCTAGCATTTTGAGGCTTCTGAATGAAGCAGGTCCTCGCACTTTATGTAGAAGTAATCGTAGGTAGAAACATTCTGAGTCCTTCGGATGTACGGTATAAACTCTACCAAGAACGTGGTCTTTTTTTACACCCGGATGTCCTGGAACAATTGATCCTCTTTTCCTTCTTTGGAACATATTGTTTTTCCACACATAAAATGCTGGTACTTCATTATAAAAAAGAGTCTTTGCAAATTCATCCTGGTTGCATTGTTTGAAGAACGCCATTAATGTTGTTTTGGGTGGGTTGTCAATTCTCTATTGGACATTTTCGGTTTTAAAAACTACCCTTTGTCCATTTTCCAAGTGGACGGCCAAATGTATGACAAGAGGGTATTTTTCATGAATCGAAAAACATAGTATTCGCCATCCAGCTTGACCATAAGTTGAGAACCCCTATTTTCTTTTAAAATTTGTTTCTTATTATTCTCCTACATCACAAAAAAAGCTGTCTGCCAAATTTCAAGTCATTCGGCTCAACCGTTTTGAGAATCTTGCAAGACGCTAAAATTCTACCTTTGTCCATAAGTTGAGGACCCCTGTTATCTTCGAAAAATCCTTTCATAGTAAGCTTCTTCATCACTGAAAGAAGTTGTCTGCCAAATTTCAAGTCATTCAGCTCAACCCTTTTTGAGAATCTGACAACACGCTAAAAATGACTAATTTTGGCCATAAGTTGAGAACCCCTGTTTCCTTCAAAAAATCCCTTTTTAATACGCCCTTACATCATAAGAAAAAGCTTCCTGAAAAATTTCAAGTCAATCGGCCCAGCCGTTTAGGCTCTGCGTTGATTATGAATAAATGTTAATTTTTGGCCATAAGTTGAGAACCCCTGTTTCCTTCAAAAAATCCGTTCTTAGTACGCCCCTACATCATAAGGAGAAGCTTCCTGCAAAATTTCAAGTCAATCGGCCCAGCCGTTTAGGCTCTGCGTTGATTATGAATGATAATGGATTTTATATATACAGGGTGAGCATAAAGTCTCACCCCACCCCCCGTATCTCGAGAATGGCTGAAAATACAAGAAAACGCAAAAACACGTATCCCTTCGATTTTAAGGAGATTCATTTTCACGGCCCCAGTCAGGCTGGGCATGGACCAACTTTAAAATCTTAAATAGAATGGTATGTCTTGTGGCATATCGTTTTAAAGGTCTCATAGAGAGAAGTTCATTCCAACAAATTTCAGTGACCTACAACTTACCGTTCTCGAGATACAGGGTCGGACGTCCTGCGTAATATCCATATATTTTGACCTATAACTCGTTAACCGTAAATTATGGAGAAATTTTTTCTTGTTAATAATAACTCCTTATGACAAGCCCTGTCGAAAAAGTTATAACTCGACATACTCTGTTGATGTTAGTTTCTGGTCTGTTTCGTCAGCCAGCCGGACGAACAGTCCGAAAAATTTTAACGAAAAAACAAATCGAGTTTTAACTTGTTCGAAAGTTCTTGCCATAAGGAGTTATTATCAACAAATTTAATTTTTCTGGAATTTACGGTCAACGAGTTATAGGTAAAAATATATGGATATTACGCAGGACGTCCGACCCTGTATCTCAAGAACAGTAAGTCGTAGATCACTGAAATTTGTTGGAATGATTTTCTCTCTATGAGACCTTTAAAACGATATATGCCACAAGACATACCATTCTATTTAAGATTTTCAAGTTGGTCCGTGCCCAGCCTGACTGGGGCCGTGTAGGCAAATTTTTTTTGGCTGAAAATTAATCCCTCTGAAATCGAAGGGATACGTGTTTTTGCGTTTTCTTGTATTTTCAGCCATTCTCGAGATACGGGGGGTGGGGTGAGACTTTATGCTCACCCTGTATAGATTATGTAGGTGGTAAATTTTAAAAATTAAGTTTAAATAAAAAAATTGGATTCCGCTAACTAGCAGCATGGTCATTACGAAATAGAAAATGGCTTCACTTCAGTGAATCCCCAAAATTTTGTCCACTTGATTTCAACGTCCGTGAATAATCATGGTGCTCGTTGGTAAACACAAGTCAACCCGCGAAATTCAAAAAGTAAAAACGAATTCTTTAGAAATATTTGTGATAAGTGAAGTGATAAGGCCAAATTGTACCTTTGGATCACAAAAAGGACACTGATTAGGACAATACTAAAGTTAAAGGCCAACTTTTATCCTTGACCCATAACACATCAATATTCTAAATGTGTGCAGTATTATTTATAGTATGTCCAGTATTTAATGTCTTTCAATTTCATTTTGCTTAATTTTTTGATCAAATACCTTCCTACTTTTATGTGACCTAATTTTAATTTGCGCAACTTTTGTCAATCAAATACCTATTTTTCTGTGACACAATTTTCTATTTTAACGTACCAAGTACCTGAACAATGCCAAGCTGACAAAAGGAGCCCAGGAATTTCCAACAGTATTCTTAATTTTAAGGTAAGTTCTCAAGGATAAGTTGCCTTTGTTTGTACTGACTTTCTTCTAGCCAAGAGCTTTGTTTAGAAAGATTTTTTTTCTTTCTCAAGATTATACAGAATCATCACTCAGAGAAATAGAGTACAGCTTGTTGGTAATGTTTTAAATACGCCCCCTGCATTATGTGATAATCCCCACTTATATTATAAGTGTTAGGTGGAAGAGATTGCCACAGGCAATATCCCCGCCCTTTAGTTAGGACATTTTTTTTTTCTTTCATATTTCCTTCTTGTATTGTTCATCATTTTTATCATTAGGTACTTGTTTGTATACATTATGTCCTATATTAATAAAGATTTCAATAAGAATAATAATAATACTTACATCTAAACCAAAGCTGTTAATTGCTAAACCTATTTATCTCAAATCTGAGATAAAGACTTAATTTTGAAACAGACATAGATTATATCTTAGCGGACACCATCTCTTAACATGCCCTCTAGTTAGGAATTTAGAACACTGTGATTGGTTGAAATTCACACCTAAAGGACATGTTAAGGGATAGTGTCCATCATGATTAAATCTAAACTTGTTTCAAAATTTGGCTCTTATAGGTATAGCACCCCAATTTTTACTTACATTTTAAACCCTAGTTAAATTTCAAACTATAAAATTCAAAGTCAAGCAATCTCAGAGTCTACCTATAGGATTTCTTTTTACCTTTCTTTCAATATAAAGGGGAATTCTAAAAATTGTCTCCAAGTAAAATTTGTGGTAAAAAAAAACAGTTAAAAATTATGGTTGCATGTTTTACAGTCAAATGATTTTTACATGTACCCTATGTGATTTTATTTCTGATATTATGTCACAACTGTAGTGGATAGATCAGCTTTACAAATCTCCAACTTTTATAATTTTCTAACATCCATGTTTATTCCTTCTCATAATTCTGCCACTGGTCACCGTTCACTTGAATAGCTACTCATTTATCCTCACAAGTTATACAACCCTGCATTTCTGCAAGTTGTTTCTGCACTGCTGGAAATCAAACCCATGCATGCAAGCCAGAGCTCCACTTGGACATAATGACTATCAAAAGTAGGTACCACAGGTAACTTTTTTGAAAGGTTTTGGCTTTAAATATCCAGAGATAACCTTATCCTCTTCCTTCCCAAGCGCTTTTATCATTTGTAGTGGTACCTGTTCGATGTGCATCCAAATGCACATTCGCAATATAGAGTTTGTAATGGTATCTTCCCAAGGTGCATTCAAATGCACAAACACTTTTCTGAACTCATGTTGATATTAATCTTTAATGTGAACGGATCTTTACCACAGAGGTTTTTTCAAAAGAAGGAGAACTATGTGCGTTATTATAGGCGGGACAATTTTGTCTTGATATGATAGCATTACCAAAAAAATGTGCATTCAGATGCACATTGGGAAGGAAGAGGTTATGCAAAGATCCTTTGAAAGAACCACCCACAATTTTCAAAAAACCTTTCAAAGAGTTTAAAGGTTTGACGGCAATAATCACGCCCTTTGTCAGTATTACTCTTGTCACTAAAGAGTTATTAAGAAAAGAGTAATTTCTGGAATTTGGACCTGAAAGTATTGACCAGGGAAAAATTTAAAAGCCATTTTATCAGGGGGGCACATAAATTAAAAAGGGTTGCCAATCTGCTGCATAGATTAAAGATGACTGCACTAATTGATAAAATAGGTATGTGTAAATATGCATTGGAAAAAGCCCTTGGTAATTATTAACACTAGCTTGATTGACATTAGTCAGTAATAGCTGTTTCCCGAAAATTACGTCAGTACTTCACAGGAACATAAAAATGTATATGTAAAAGATAAAGAACTAAAGATCATTATTATTAGCTTCATGACAAATTCCAAATACCTAGATCTATTGCTGAAAATAGTCCTAATGCTCGGGATCATTTTATTTATTTTATTTATCATTTTAATTGTTTGTAATACTAATTTATGTTAACAATGTGAGGTAAAAAAAAAGAACAAACTAAACTAGTTATAATTTACAAACAAATTAAAATTAAAAAGAGGTACCAAATGATAAAATAGGTGCCAAAAGAAAAAGAAAAGTAGGTATAGATAAAAGATTTGACAGTAAAGGAGGTACAGATTATGATATATAATATGAATAAAGGAGGTATGGTACTTCAATATATATATTATATAAAAAAGCAAATGAAAATATTCAACAAAAATTATTTAATTTAAAACAATTGATAAAAACATAAGTCAGGATTGCATTGAGAGGTTAAAAGCTAAAAATTGTTGATACAATCATGGTCTTAATATATATATTAATTAAAACATTAATGTAAAGTAAGGAGAAGAAGAATAAGATGATGATGATGATGATGATGAAGAAAGAGAAATAAAGAAAGCAGAAGGGGAGAAAAGGGAAATGGAAGGAAAGATAGAAGAGAAAAAGAAGAAGAAGAAGAAAAAGAAAAAAAGAGAGAGAGGGAAAAAAAAAGAAAAAAAAAGAACAAGGGTCAAGGATTCTAGATTCAATTACTGCCCTAGAAAGTCATTTATTTTGTAAGGAGCAACACTGACAAGATTTTGTTTTAAGGTATATTTGAATTGATCACGATTCACTTGTTTTAGATTGGTAGGTAGGGAATCATGGAATTGAATAGAATAGATTCCAGAGGAAGGAAATGGGTGGAGACAAAGAATTCGTGGCTAAGGATTATATTCCTACGCATTGTTTAATTTGTGCCTTTGCTCAGATATTACATGCCGGCAGTCCCGATCTTTTTCTGCGAATCTTTCAGGACTGATTTCAGAAAGAGAAGTTCTCCCATTTTAATCAAAGGATTATTTTATTTTATTTTACAAATGGTATTGACAGATATAATTATGAATGACCCACACCTAATTGGGAAGTATTGTGTCACTTCTCGCCCATGATAGGGAGACATACTACGGGATGGGTAGGCTTCAACACAGACCAGAAGCGTCTACAGCTCCTGTTTCATGGCTACGAAATAAAAATAAAAATGGCTGTGAAAAACTCATCTTTAAAAAAAAAAAAAAAAAATGACCCTTCAGAAAAATAGAATTTAGTGTACCTTTGTTTATTTAGAGTTATTCAAAATAGGGGTTTTACCCTCTAATTGCAAGAGTCGTACCAGCCACCTGCATTAACCTCCCCCAGACTGGGTTAAAAACATTAGAAAACAATAGTGTTTCACAGCTTTTTTATTTCTTAGCCCTTAAACAGCAGCTACCTTAAACATTTGAGTTGTTTGGAGCTTGCCCATTCCGTATTATAATTCCCCTTTGATGGGAAAGAAGTGGCATATAATACTTCCCATTTAGGTGCTGGATGAAGAAGAAGAGCCTATCAAGAGATGTATAAAATATTTCTTTATTCTCTCGAAAAGTCCCTGATTCTCTCTCTCTCATCTGTCTGAGATCACTTCCTTATTACACTCGAGTACATTGGAGTTTGCAAAATCTTGAATAGATCTTGCAAAGGGACTGAGACTAGCGTTTATAATAATAATAATAATAATGATACATGTTAATATAGTCTTATTTATACTACCCAATCTCTTTTCTCTCTCCCTCCCCATCTCTCTCTCTCCCTCTTTCGCTCACCCTCTTTCTCTCTGCCTTCGGGTGACCCTGAGATACCAGGTGAGTGCCTCCGGAGAAATGGTTCAGTGGTAGTGAATAGGGACGCCATAGCATGGGTCCCGTGTTCGAAACCCACCGGCGAACTATTTTTTGTAGTGAATTTTCTTTGTTATTTTTACTCTCGCTCTAATATTTTTTAGAAGACCATCCTTGTATTTTTCCTCTCTCTCTTTCTCTCTCTTTCTCTATCTTTCTCTCTCTTTCTCTCTCTTTCTCTCTCTCTCTCTCTCTCTTTCTCTCTCTTTCTCTCTCTCTCTATCTCTCTCTCTCTTTTCTCCCTCTCTCTCACTCTCTCTCACACACACACTGTCCATCTCTCCTTGTATTACTCTTTCCCTCCCTCTCCATATTTTCTCCCCCTCTCTCTATCTCTTTTTCTCTCTCAGAATCCATTACTGATAAGAACAACAAAAAAAATCGCTCATTATTCCCTTCTCGTAAATTGAAGGGGCAACAAGTATTCGTGTGGGTGTAATCAGTCTCAAGTAGCCGTCTTCACTCGTGATTCCGATATCACTTTTCTCAAGAGCTCTTTATTTTATTGTTATTTTCGTAGCTACCTCTACTTCTCACTTTTAAATTCATTCCGAGTACATCGTTCAGTTTGCATACTACTTTCAATGCGATTCGGACAGCTCTTAAAAAAGCATCTTTTCAAATAGACTAGTTCGAATTTCGGATAGCAGCCATAATTATTTCTGTTCCATTTACAGTGGTTATTTTTTTTTTTCCTTTAAATATAAGAAGTGATAAATAGCAACATCTTACCAACTCAGTCCTCTATTCTTTCAATTTGACCAAAGCCGACAGCTCCTTGAAAAGCTACTTCTCAATTTGTTTAATGCCAATTTCAGTTTGATTTAAAGTGGTTAATTTTTTTTTTTTTTTTTTTTTCTCTAAATATAAGAAGTGATAAATAGCACCATCTTAGCAACTAAGTCCTCTATTCTTTCAATTTGACTAACGCCTACAGCTCTTGAAAAAGCTACTTCTGAATTAGTTTAGTGCGAATTTCAGATAGCATTCATATTTCTAGTTTAGTTTGAATTTCAGATAACATTCATATTTCTAGTTTAGTTTGAATTTCAGATAACATTCATATTTCTAGTTTTTTTTTTTACATCTCGAACATGATTTCATCTAGTACAATTCATTATCCAACTCATCTCCCTGGGGCACACAGCCCACAACTGCCGCCGTATTTCTAGTTTAGTTTGAATTTCGGATAACATTCATATTTTAGTTCGATTTACAGTGGTTCATTTTTTTTCTATAAATAAAAGAAGTGATAAATAGCAACATCTTAGCAACTCAGTCCTCTTATATTATGTACAATTGTACATCCAATGAATTTCTAATATTAGAAATCGGAAGCACCGTGTTCGTTTTTGTAAAATAAATAATATTTTTTTGCTCCGATTTCAATTTTTTTCATATTTTTGGACGTTCCATAAACTCCTAAGCAACTTTGTTTTTTGTGTCTGTCCGTCGGTCTGTCTGTTAAATACATTCCTTGTTACGCGCAAATCTCAGAAAATTCTCAACGGATTTTGACGTAATTTTGTCACATATAGGAGACGTATTGTAGATGGTCCCATTTTAACAGATGGCGGTTCTTGGTGATAGAGACCAGACCATGCGCCTGACCAGTAATATCTTGTGAACGGTACACACGCTTTTCATGAAATTTTGTACGTATATGCGTTTTAGCGTTTGTAATAGTGCATTTATTTTTAAATAAATTTTGATTGAGTTCTGATATAGAAAATCCGAAATTTTGACAGAAAAGTCAAAAAATGAGGTTCAAGACTTGCCGATACAGAATTTTTTGCAGAATCTAGAATGTACGAAAAACGGTAATCTACCATATTAAACAAATTTGAAGAAAATCGGTTGAGCTGTTTTGGAGATACGATTGGGCAGCTGGTACGATTCCCAGAGAACGGAGGGTAAAACCCCCGTCCTAATTATTAGGACGTTAAACCAAATAGAATCGTTGGCGTTAGAAAAGGCCACCACACGTAAAAATGTGCCACAACCAACCTCAACCATGAGGTTGAACAATGCCGACCAAAAGTTGGTTTGGGAGAAGGTATAGTGGAAGGAGAAGAAGAAGAAGAATAGACAAACAAGTTCACCGATACACATAATATTATTATCTTTATTAAATTGTAATTATATTATTATTACAATCCAAATACATCGGAAGTATATTGTATTCGAGTTCGCATGGTTAAAAAAGTTGTTCAAATTTTAAAAAATGAGATAATAACAACAATCATTAAATAAATTCGGACATAGTTTAACGCCCTGGGCAACTTTTGTGTTGTGTCGGTCAGTCGGTCATTTTTTTTTATCTCATTATGACCTCCGAATAAAAAAGAAAAAATGTTGATAGTAACATAAACTCAGACTCTAAGCCTCGGGTAGTAAAGTTATAAATTCTTCTTCCTACATTTTCGCGATCTCTTCTATTCGAATTATTTGAATTAATATTTTGAGTGATTGTTGTTTTTTTTTTTCTCGAAATTTTCGCGGTTTTCTGTGGTTTTTTAGTTTGATAACATTAATTATTTGATTTTTTTTTCTTATGACATAACTATGAGTATAAGGAATTGGTAAAGTAGAATGATGTTTTATTTTAATTTTATTATTATACTATAGTATGCTTTATTAGGTAGAACAAAAAAATATACAGTAAAATACAAAGAAATTATAAAGAAAAATTTAATAGATTGAGCAAAAAAACAAGAACAAAAAAGATAAAGAAGCTAAAGTCCTACCTAAAGGGCGGGGTTATTGCCTGTGGCAATCTCTTCCACCCAAC
Source organism: Bactericera cockerelli (assembly GCA_024516035.1). Lineage (NCBI taxonomy): Eukaryota > Metazoa > Arthropoda > Insecta > Hemiptera > Triozidae > Bactericera > Bactericera cockerelli. Next base: position 21,095,435 of record CM044966.1, read on the forward strand.
CCTTTTGAAAGCCTAACTAAAAATAATGTAAGAGATTTTCTATTTCAAGTAGTTCAAATCTGCTTTTGATCAATGATAATGAGAGAACTATCAATGGATAGCTTCTCTCTCAAGCCATTGCTTCCATCACATGTCATTACAATTGTTTATCTTTAAGTTTAAACTGTAAATTGTAAATTAAAAAAAAGTTTAGGTAAAGTTTAAAGCTATTATATTTGTGTTAATCACTTTCGTGATGTCACAACTACTCAAACTCGCTTACTAAATCTACGTTGAAACCGGGACTTGAACCACCGACCTCCAAGTTACAAGTCCGCCGACTTATCGATCAAACTACTGAGGTTGGTGTTCCAAATAAATAGTGTTGAAAGCGACGTTAAACCCAAATTTAAAAGAAAAGCACAGAGGAAAGAGCAGAATAAAGAGCTGAACCACGAAATTTCAACTCTCCCAAGCCAGCCTCCGTGGCATAACGGTTGTGACTACTGCCCGTAGTCCAAAGATCCTGAGTTCGATTCCCGGTTGGAGCAGACATATGAGGCTGGCAATTCCGGCCCTACCCAGGCTGGGTGAGGTTAATGTGGGTAGCTGGTACGATTTCCAGCGAATTGAGGGTAAAACCCGTCCTGTCTACCTCAAGTCAGGACGTTAAAACCAAATATAATCAATGGACATGAAAGGAGCCTAGACATTGGATCTGGGCGTCCATATAATCTTCTCACCACCGTGATTTAGGTATCAATACCTACCTCACGGACACGGAATTATTATTATACCTTTAAACTGACCCTCCTCAATTTTGTACAGAGATCCGAAGTAGTACAAGTATTAGATATTCAATATAAGCTACAATACTACAAACACTAACTCACCAACAATAATTCAGTCTAAAAGACCCTAACACTAAGGGTTGGGTGGAAGAGATTGCCAAAGGCAATAACCCCGCCCTTTAGTTAGGGCATATATTATGTATTTGTATATATTTATTTATTTTTTATTTATTTTTTTCTTCTCTTATATTGTATATTAATTCGTAATTATCTATTTAGTCTGTCCCGGTAGCTCAGTGGTAAAGGCGGCACTCTGTAAATCCAAAGACTCCAGAGGTCGTGGGTTCGAAACCCAGCTGGGACATGACATGTTATTCTCCCATTTGCGATTTTTACCACATAATAATATGTCTTGGGCTTACTGCTTGGATAATGGGACTTTAATAGTCTTAATCGGGCAGTATAAATAAGGCGATATTATTATTATTATGTTGTATACAATATCCAATTAATAAAGTGTAAATAAATAAATAATAAATAAATAACCCTAGCGACGCGACGTTTAAACCCAAATTAAAAAAAAAAAAAAATCATGTAAAAAACTAATTCAATTTCATGTCGAAGAAAGAAAATGGTAAAACAATGGACACGTTTTTTTTTACGATTACTGTGTCAGATGTAACACCTAGGTATTTTAATCAGGTAATTTGACTCCCTCATGGCTATCAGGTGCGGACTGCGGATGTTCTACGTGTGTTGAGGAATGTGGCACCGATTAGGTGGTTATCATTTATGTGCACTGGTGGTCAAGTGGTCCACGCGCTAGTCTGGTAATCCAGGTAGCGTTGGCAAGCACTCGCTCGCCATGTGGAAGGTCCCGGGTTCGATAATAATAATTCCGTTCCCGTGAGATAGGTATTGATACCTAAATCACGGTGGTGAGAGGATTATATGGACGCCCAGATCAAATGTCTAGGCTCCTTTCATGTCCATTGATTTTATTTGGTTTTAACGTCCTGACTTGAGGTAGACAGGACGGGGGTTCTACCCTCCATTCGCTGGGAATCGTACCAGCTACCCACATTAACCTCACCCAGCCTGGGTAGGGCCGGAATTGCCAGCCTCACATGTTGGGAGGGAACAGATTTTTTTATGCGAAAAGTCTGCTCCAACCGGGAATCGAACTCAGGATCTCTGAACTACGGGTAGAAGTCACAACCCTTACGCCACGGAGGCTGGCGTAACGGTTCGATCCCCCGTGCCGACAAAAATTGTATTATTAATTTGGTCACAATTTATTTTTTTCTTGTTTATATTGTTAATACTGTCAATTTTATATTTCATTTTTACCATTGTTTGTCTGTATATATGTTCTGCTAATAAAGAGTTTCTAAATAAATAAACAATTGTTTGTAAGGGATACCTTCCGGTGCGCTCGTGTTGACCCAGCACCTAAATGGGAAGTACTGTGTCACTTCTCGCTCATCAGAGGGGAGCGATACTACGGGATGGGTAGGCTACAGCACAGACCACAAGCGTCTACAGTAGCTCCTGTACGAAATAAAAAAAAAGCTGTGAAACACTCATCTTTTTTTTTAAATATTTATAATAACATTTCATTGATTGATCGAGGAATTAATAAAAGGAGAGGTGTTGTAAAAAAAAAAAAAAATAGTTAGAGGTACATTGAATTGTGCTAGTGACCATAATATTATCAAAGAATTAAACTCAAATGCACTGCCAATAACAATACTTCCTCATGATTAACCGACCTCAGTAGCTTGATCGATAAGGCAGCGGACGTGTAACCTGGAGGTCGGTGGTTCAAGTCCCGGTTTCAGCGTGGATTTAGTAAAGCGAGTTTGAGTAGTTGTGATATCACGATAGTGATTAGCACAAATATGATAACTACTTCCTCATGATTGGTTCACATTGTAGGTACGTATACACTTGGCAATTTTGAGATTTTATACGAAAGCACTTGTATATGACTCTAACCTACGTGAAAAAATGTTCTCAGATAATTAAACAAAAAAATAAAAAAAAATTGATAAAGATTATCTCAGTTTAATGAAACAAACAAGCCTTTCTTGCATGAACTAAAAAGAAAAGGAAAAAAAAGAGAAGGTACACGGGCACTTGATTTTATCAGAGAGTAATTTATTATTATTATTAATAGGTAGCTTACTGAGCGTCCTTTGTGTGTAGGTGTACTAAGGGGTGACGTGTTAATCTGTTTATTGACAAAAAAAATGTTCTGCCAATATCTCTCGGACACGTCAAATTCTTGTGCTGAATGAATGTCAATAATAATAATTAAATATAATGTGTTTTATTATGCAGTTCTTTTTTAATAATTATAACAATATAATAAAGAGATGTCACTTTATTGATACATGCATTATAATACATGTAAAATAAAGGTAATACGTTAGTGTATGGGCTACAAAGCAACATAGATGACGGTAATAAAGGCTTGGTATGAATCGTTGGTTAATAAATTATTATGATTATTATTTTCATGGTGATTTTTATCTGTTTGGTTTTTACACCTGCTTTATCGAAGAGATACGGGATGTTACTCATCTCCCGAAAAGTACAAATGTACTTAGCGGAACTTTTAACAATGATGATTATTGAAAACCCGAATAAATTTATTATTATTATACAAGTAACTACTCATTTTTCCTCACGAGGTATGAGTGGACCCCGAACATCCAACAACAGAGCAGAAAAATTCCTGCCCCGCTGGGAATCGAACCCAGGTCACCATGTGTGCAATGCCTAGCGCGCTAACTCACTCTGCCACGGTAACTACTCTATTATTATTATTATAATCCCCATCTTGTCTCCATATTCTTCTTTTCTACACCTGTGCAGGATTGAAGAAACGAGATCCAGCAATAGAGAGGGTTCAGTCTGTCCGGGTAGCTCAGTGGTAAAGGCGGCACTCTGTGAATCCAGAGACTCCAGAGGTCGTGGGTTCGAAACCTAGCCGGGACATGACAAGTTATCGTCCCGTTTGGGATTTTTACCACACAATAATAATGCGTCTTGGGCTTACTGCTGGAATAATGGGACTTAATGGTCCTAATCGGGCAGTATAAATAAGGCGACATTTTTTTTTTTTTTTTTTTTTTTTATTATCACTCGTGATGTACATTCCTTTAATTTACATTGAGGATATAGAACTTTTGGAGCGAGAGGTACAATACCGAAATTCCTGACACATATCAAGTGCTCAGTGAAACGGTTTGCTTCTGTATAATAGAAATTTCCTCCGTCGATTTAGTAAAATAAAAATCTTAAATAATAATAATAATTCCGTGTCCGTGAGATAGGGACAGATGCCTAAATTAAGGTGGTGAGAGGATTATATGGACGCCCAGAACCAATGTCTATAGGCTCCTTTCACAGGGTGTCTACTGGTTAGGGAAATCCTGGAAAACCTGGAATTGTCAGGGAATTTTTCGAGACCGAAAAAGTCAGGGAAAAGTCAGGGAATTTTGTGAAAAAACACCATAAGTCAGGGAATTTTGTGAAAAAAACACCAAAAGTCAGGGAATTTTTGTCATAATACAATTTTTTCATGAAAATGATAAATAAAAAAAATTCGCCTGCGGCGCCACTGTAATCCAGGCAGTGTGATTGATAATGCTTCTTCGGTTAAAAAAAAACACAAAACACTCTTAACCACTTTTTCATAATATTAACAAAAATTTAGCAGGTTTTTCTTTAGGGTTCCTATTTTTGTGTTGATTTATTACATTTAGTTTTAACTTTCCTTATCCTATATGACATGTCTAATTTGCATATATACTATTATTTTAATATGCGTTACCTTTTATGTACTAATAATCAATCATTACATGAGCGATTTGTACATAATATCCACCTCTTCGACATCCTGCTGATGTCTATTCCCCACTACTAAATGTTGATACCGTAGAACGTACCAGAAAACTGATTTAATTGATTTAGAAAAAATGTTTGATTGGTGGCGGTGGGCTTGCAAAAAAAAAAAAAAAAAAAAAAAAATAGAAGGCAGATTGAGGACTTATATAATATATATATAATGTCTCCTTAAAAAAGTAGACTGGAGAAACTGGAAAAATGGTCTGGAAAACCTGGAAAAGTCAGGGAATTTTACTTTGACCATTTAGTAGACACCCTGTTTCATGTCCATTGATTCTATTTGGTTTTAACGTCCTGACTTTAGATATTCAGAACGGGGGGGGGGGTTTACCCTCCATTCGCTGGGAATCGTAGCAGCTATCAACATTAACCTCACCCAGCCTGGGTAGGGCCGGAATTGCCAGCCTCACATGTTCGGAGGGAACAGTTTTTTTTTATGCGAAAAGTCTGCTCCAACCGGGAATCGAACTCAGGATCTCTGGACTACGGGCAGTAGTCACAACCGTTACGCCACGGAGTCTGGCTAAAATCTTAATTAAAATATCGAGACCACCTGCAGCACGACTCCCCATATTTTTTATTTTTTAAAAGATGAGTGTTTCACAGCCTTTTTTATTTCGTAGCCAAGAAACAGGAGCTACTGTAGACGCTTGTGGTCTGTGTCGTAGCCTGCCCATCCCGTAGTATGCCTCCCCTCTGATGGGCGAGAAGTGACACAATACTTCCCATTTAGGTGCTGGGTCAACACGAGCGCACCGGAAGGTATCCCTTACAAACAAGTGTAACCAAATTAAGAATTCAAATTTTTGTTGCCACGGGGGATCGAACCCAGGACCTTCCGCATGGCAAGCGAGTGCTTAACCACTGACTATTATTACGAAATGCAATAATAGTCAGACCCAAGAGCAAAGTTGCTCAAGTTATTACGCGATTACATCATGTCCAAAAACCTACTTGAGATTTTTTTTTTTTAATGGGACCATTTTTTTTATAAAAACAAAAGGGAACGCAAGACTTCTGATATCTATAGATAATGATGATTATTATAAAAAATGTCTTACTTTGTGTTATTATATCACAATTTTAGTGAGTAGCACAGACTTAAAGGACTTTTCCGTATCTTTAATATTCTTTAGTATCTTATTTTTGTCTAATTCCACCACTGGTCGCTGCTCACATTAGAGCAGCTACTCATTTATCCTCACGTGGTATGAGTGGACTCCGAACAGCCAAGTACGAATTCCATTTGTATTATACTTTCCAACTGTTTTTATATCCTGTTATCAAGGGTGGTGCGGAAGAGAATGCCAAAGGCATTATCACCACCCTTGATCAAACTTTGTTTATCTTTGATTAATTATACCTTTTGACTGCACCTGTATATAAAAAATTGTAAATAAAGATTGATCTAAATTGTTGAAAAAAAAAGCAGAAAAAATCGTGCCCCGCTGGGGATCGAACCCAGGACACCTTACGTACAGTGTCTCGCCCACGCTGACTATTGTTATGTTATCGTACAGGCGGGTTGCACCCACTGCTTCGCCAGCCCATCAAGCACACACACACACACAAGTGTTGTTGAGGAATGTGGTGCCGATTAGGTGGTTATCATTTATGTGCACCGGTGGTCAAGTGGACAACGCGCTAGACTGGTAATTCAGGTAGCGGAGGGATTCGTTGCCTTGCGTTGGTTCGAATCCCACCCAGTGCATGAATTTTTCCACATTAATTTGAGTTTGTGACCACATAATAATGAGACCACATAATAATAAGCGTTAGGTGATAGAAAATGCTTTGAGCATTAACACTTAGACGACCGGGTGTACCACCAGTAGGGTGGGCCGAAAAAAAAAATCTCAAAAATTGGACACAGCTGAATCAAAAGTGGTTGTCAAACGAGCTGAAAATAATAGCTGTGAAGTTTCAGATCGAAATTTCATCATCTTTAGGTTCCACACTCCATTTGAAAATTTTACCCTCGAAAAACCTTGAAAAATCTCTATTTTACCAAATTTATTTTAGTTTTAGTTCATTTTTTGCTTTCAATAAACCAATAATAAGTGATCATGGGATTTCGTCAAATAAATAGTCCATAGAAATTAACAAATGAAAAGTTAAATAATTTTTAATAATTGCTGCCTACCAGAATATGCACAAAATCTGTTATAAAAATATAATCACCGCAACACTACAACACGGGGATGGTTTTTAATGTTTTTGTTTGACGTAAAGAAGTTCTTTCGTGGTAGTTAAAGCACTTACAAACTGCAATGTTAAACAGAGTAGTTCTAGCATGCTCCAAGAAAAATATTCCCTTTTCCCTTCATAACCCATTTTCGATGCAGGAACTCTCTCCATGTCTTTGTATTTGTCATTGTAGGCTCTAATCAACCCAATAATTTCTTTGTGGCTCACTACTGGGATGGAAGCTTCCTTCTAAATTTTCTCCATGTCTTCAGACACAGTTTGACTTATGTCTTTCACCGACGGGTCTTTGGCATTCCCTTTCCATCGCAGATCCTCTCTAACCCACAAAAAGTGGGTGATGAAGCACTCTTCAAAACATTACCTTTAAATAAATTTCGCCCACACGTTCCAAAGATGGGGCAGGCGGCAGAATTACTGCGGGTAATTTTCTTAGCCATTATGACCCACCGAAAATCGAAGGCTCCCCACATTAATCACTACTACACCATATTACACTAATACCAACCAGACCACTACACTGATTATTAATGGGTACGACAAACAACAAGCAAGTTTGCTCTTCACATTCAACTTGAAACCAGTAATTCACAAGGATACCAAACGAGATGCGAAAATGGGATTCAGAGTGAAATACCATGAATCACAGGGTTCAATCGTCAAAATGGCCGAACGCCCTGGGTCAAAAACATTCCCTTGTCACACAAAAATGTTTCAATGTCCTTTAAAAAAAATTCTCACGATAAGCATATTAAATTATAACATTTTTTCAATAAAAAATTATGAGAGATTGACATTTTTCAGGAAAATTTCCTTTAATACCAAAAAAATTGAGTGTGGAACCTCAAGATGTTGGAACTATGACCTGTAACTACACCAATTTATGTGCTTGCCTATTTGGCAACTATTCCTCACTCAGCCTACCTCAATTGCTTCAAAAAAAATTTTTTTGCCCAGTTTCGGCCCACCCTAACCACCAGTGGTACACAATGTCGGAGAGCCGTATTATCGCCGGTCCCACAAGAGAATTCACGAAAAACCATGCCGGTCGTCTAAGTGTTAACGTCGCCTGGTGGATACCTTCCACTAAAGAGTATTATCATCAAAGATTTCACTCATTTATTTGAGGTATATGTATATACATAATTGTATAGGTTTTAAAAACAATATGTATAGGTACATAAATCAATTGATAATATTGAGACATTTTATTATTATTGTGTGGAAGTAAAACTTTTTTTCTTTCTTCTTCTTCTTTTTTTACTGCATCTACACTCAGTTTTCAAGCTTGTACAGAAAGAAAAACAGAGCAATTATTGATGAGTTCCCAACATTTGAGAAACCACGTTTTTTATTTTATCAGAAAGTGCTAGAAACATTAAAGGAGCTTCTTTTATGTGTAGGATTTGAGAGAAGAGTACTTATTGACGAAATAAATAATGATTAATATTAATTCATTATTATAATTTATAATCTGAAAAACACAAGTCCATTACACGAAGAAGTGTCGTTAAAATGATCAGATCATGCAGTGCGATGAAATTATATGTGTATATATTTAATATATATCCATATATGTATTATAATTAATGATTATTATAGTGGCATATGATGATAAGATATGATATGGCAATAGATAGCATCGGGATAAGTAGACCCAGGATTATAATGTTCAAAATCGCACATGTATGCTAAAGATTATGCTAGGAAAAGTTCCAAACTATGCTAAAATAAACCAAAAATGGTGAAAAATGTTAAAATAATCCAAATCTAAACATGAAAATCAAGTTCATAAAATGCAGTAACAGTAATAAGTCACTAACATTTAATAATTTGTGGGTACTGGGTACCAATACTAAACTTACTATACCTTTGACCCGAGCACTGGTAGTCAAGTGGTTAAGGCGCTGATAATCCTGGTAGCGTGGGGATCCGTTGGTTCGAATCCCACCCAATGATAATTCATTTTGACATTTGAATCTATGAGAGAGAGATTTAACTTAATATACGAAACTTCTTACTTTAAAAACCATTTTTTTGAAACACCGACCTCAGAAGCTTGATAGATAAGGCGGCGGACTTGTAACTTGGAGGTCGGTGATTTAAGTCCCAAGTTAAGCAAATATTTAGAATGGCGAGTTGGAGTAGTTGTGATATCATGAAATCACACAAATGCTTGATCGATAAGGCGGCGGACCTGTAAACTATAGTCGTTGATTCTAATTCCAATTTAGGTAAATATTTAGTCCAGCGAGTTTGAATAGTTATGACATCTCGATTGGAATGACTTTTTTTAATTTAACTATTTATTTACTTAAAACTACTTGTATATCTAAAGAACTCATTTTGTATAGCTCAATCTGATTAATATAAAAGTGATTACTCATACATTATAAATAATAAACAACAGCTCATAATAAACAATAACTCATAATAAACAACAAATCATCTACTTTGACATCCGTGCCTGTGTACATAAATTGAATTCAAAAGAAAAAGCAATGGAACCCAGCAAGACGTGCGAAAGACATTCGACTCACCAAAGCAAAAATTGAAACTTCAAAGAGAACCAAAGTAATTGCCGAAATCGTTTTGGAAAGATAAAAAAAACACGATGGTGCATGAAACAGAGACCGAATTTACGGACAACGATCGAAACGTCATGGAACTAAGAGTGGAGAATCTAGCAGACCACTACAGCAATATCATTGGAAACGATAGTGGTGGACTAAGCGACAAACCACTTAGCAGCACCATCACGAACAACATCGAAAATGATGCTAGACACGCCAATGTGACCAACAACCCAGGTGATGTCGACAGAAACGTTCATGAGAACAATAATGGAGTCAACAAAAGCGCGCTAAATGTCACCAGTATGAACAACATTGGTGAACTTAGCAATGCTCCCAGCAACATTGACAATGCAACCATCGCCATTATGAATGGAGCTGATCTCAACACAGGCAACCACAAACACGTCCCAAGCCAACCCAAGCCTGCTCTACGTGGTGGCGTGTCGAGCTTTTTTGACAGATTTCGTCGTCAGTGCAAAGCCGCCAATGTGAACCTGAAAGATGAAAAATCTGACGATAGAAATGGGCGGCCCGGGAGTGGTGTGCAATTTGTTCGATGTGAGAAGATCGATCCAAGTTTGGACGCCAATAACAACATTAGTGAAGGAAGCGGTGGAGATACCTGTGGTGGACTGCAGAAGAATGGTAAGCTAATGGAAGACGTTGAACTATAATAATAATAATATCACCTTATACTTTTGTTTTGTTTTTGTTTTTGTTTTTTTTTTTTTGAAGGCAGGAAAAAATCTTTTAAAGACACCCACCCAGGTCATCCTGACTTGGGGTGTGGGATTTCCACGCACTAAAAACCTACCTTCTCAAAGAGCTAACCGCACCTGGAACCGAAAAATATCATTACTTCAAAAATACCTTATTTATACTAAATAATAATTTCCGTGTCCGGGTGTATGTGCCAGTGGTGAAAGATATTTTTTTCATGCTCCCCCCTTTGTCTCGCAATGTTGCGAAGCGTTTCGTCTTGTTTCATGCTCCGCTCTTTGTCTCGCAATGTTGCGAAGCGTTTCGTATTGTTTCATGCTCCGCTCTTTGTCTCGCAATGTTGCGAAGCGTTTCGTATTGTTTCATGCTCCGCTCTTTGTCTCGCAATGTTGCGAAGCGTTTCGTATTGTTTCATGCTCCGCTCTTTGTCTCGCAATGTTGCGAAGCGTTTCGTATTGTTTCATGCTCCGCTCTTTGTCTCGCAATGTTGCGAAGCGTTTCGTATTGTTTCATGCTCCGCTCTTTGTCTCGCAATGTTGCGAAGCGTTTCGTCTTGTTTCATGCTCCGCTCTTTGTCTCGCAATGTTGCGAAGCGTTTCGTATTGTTTCATGCTCCGCTCTTTGTCTCGCAATGTTGCGAAGCGTTTCGTATTGTTTCATGCTCCGCTCTTTGTCTCGCAATGTTGCGAAGCGTTTTGTATTGTTTCATGGACAACGGAGGCCTATACCCTGAAACCTGGGATGGAGCCTGTATCTCGTAAAATAATCCAACCATGCTATTGAATGTAAGCATCCAACCCGGAGTCCCGAAAATTGTCTATATTAAGCTGTAGGTACCAGGGTCTGGGGTCCAGGGTGTAGGGTATAGGCCAGGGTCCTCGTTGTAGCCGCCTACCTAGACATAAATGTTAAGAAAAAGGTTTCAAAACAAGCTGTTGTACGCAGTGGCCTCATTAATACAAATCATTTATTTTTGTTTCCCTCTTTTGTCCTCAGGAGGGCCGGACGTACTCACGAGGAAGAAAATGTCGGACTCCGAAGATGACACCCGGCCCATCATACGACCTTCGGGTGACCCTGAGATACCAGGTGAGTGCCTCCGGAGAGATGGTTCAGTGGTAGTGAATAGGGACGCCATGGATAGGTCCCGGGTTCGAAACCCACCGGCGGACTATTTTTTGTAGTGAATTTTCTTTGTTATTTTTACTCTCGCTCTAATATTTTTTATAAGATCCTTTTTTTCCTCTGTACTTTTTCTCTTTTCTCTCTCTCTCTTCTCTCTCTCTTCTCTCTTCTCTATCTCTCTCTCTCTCTCTCTCTCTCTCTCTCTCTCTCTCTCTCTCTCTCTCTCTCCTCTCTCTCTCTCTCTCTCTCTCTCTCTCTCTCTCTCTCTCTCTCTCGTTGGCCATGCCTCATTTTACTCCCTTTACAAGTACGCACACATACTAGTAACCCCATTTTAACAACACATTGAAACTTGAACACAGAAAACATGCAATATTTAATGCATTTTGCGCTGAATTCACACAGATATAGTAGGTACATACGAGTATGTACTGTTTGTTAACCCTTCATGACCCGCCGACCTCCGTGGCGTAGTGGTTAAGAGCATTGGTTCCTGACCTGGAGGCTGCGAGTTCGAATCCCGGCCGGTGCGGAAAATTCTAACCGACTTTTTCCATTTCTGGAATGGCATGGATGTAAAGGTAAAGTGCCCTGAAGAAATGCGGTTCCGAGGCACACTTACCTTAGAAAAAAAAAATCTGCATGCCCCGAGTTTTTCAATAGAAATACCGAAGTAAGTGTGGAGTGATTACTTTTTATTATGTGAGACAAAGTACAGTATTTACAGTATAAAATGAGACAAAAATAATACAAGAACAAACACAATAAAGAAAAAAGTACTTCCGATTTCTAATATTCATCGGAAGTATAATAAAATAAATAGATTGAACAAAGAAAAAAAAAAAAAAAAAAAAAAAATAAAGCACATGTCCTACCTAAAGGTGGGGTTCTTGCCTGCGGCAATCTGTTTGTCAAATCAAAAAAATGATCAGAATGGACCTCTATTTTTTTTTTTTAATACAAGAAAAACTTGTTCTCATTCAAATTTCATATCTCTTATAATTTGGCCAGAACCGCCAAACTTCGCCAAATGGCGGTCGTTACGCCGTTATTGCCGGCACCAATATTTTTCAAAGATTTTGTGCTGCGACCTCTATATATTTGTGACCTCTGTACCAATTCCCTAGCCTATGCCGTTCTCGAGATATTTTGTTTACAGACAGACACACGTACCAATGGCTGAAACTTTGCATTAAGGCTCTGGGGCCTGAAACGTGTTTTGGCACTGAAAATGACTATCGAAAATTTTGGGGTGATTCCATTACTTTCCTTTTCTTAGGATAAGGAAAGTAAAAATTAGGGAAAGTAAAAAGTAATGAATGAGGACACTGAAGGGTTGAGTCAACACTGGGCTCAGTTTTCCATTTTAACCAGATATATGGATGAGTAGTTGAGATCTGCTAGCAGCCACGTCTGCCGTAGCTCCTAGAGACTAATTTTCCGTTCTGACTCCATCATCTCCAGTCTGTGATCTGATGACAGTTTTTTTTTGTGTCTCGATTTTTGTGTTTTTTTTTTATCAGTAAATTGTGTTACGTTTTTTTCAAGCAACTTTTGTTTGAATACATTTTCGTATTGAAGATTTTTCTGAGTTCGGTAAAAATTGTGTCACGTGTGTCTAGTAATATCTTCTGTTTGAATACATTTTCGTTTTAATTTTTTTTTCCTTTTTATATCAGTAAATTAATTTGTCAAATGATTTTTTGAAAACGTCAAGAGTTGAAGAAAAATCCTCGAGTTTCAAAATCGATACGGACTGAAATATAGGGATTGCTTTTTTGGGTTGATGTTCCCAACCATTGAATTTCAATGTTTCAAGCTATTTTCTTTGTTTTTCTTTTCTTAAAAAAATATCGACTGTCGCCTTTGTACTACTCTTTGTCATTTGTTCTTCTGGCTCGTTTTTTACAAATCCACACGATCAGTTCAATCCAATTCCTCATTAAATCTGGTCGTTTACAATTCCTCATTAAATCTGTTTGTTAAACCAGTTCAATACAATTCCTCATTAAATCTGTTCGTTAGCCAATTCAATACAATTCCTCATATAACTGTTCGTTAGCCAATTCAATCCAATTCCTCATTAAATCTGTTCTTTAACCAGTTCAATCCAATTCCTCATTAGACCTGGTCGTTTACCAGTTCAATCCAATTCCTCATGACATTAGTTTCCGTTATTTTATTTATTTATCGTATGATTAGTTTGTGTCATATATCTCATAAACAATGATTACTTTAAAATTTTGTATTCTTTTCAACTCGTTTTTCTGATACTTATTCTCTGACTCTCGTACAACTATTGTTTCGGTTGCTCTTTTACATTGTTCTTCGACAGCGTTTTCCTCCTTTTCCGAAAAGACCCTTGTAAGGTTTTTTTTTTTTTTTTTTTTTTTTTTTTTTTTTTTTTTTTTTTTTAACTATTTTTCATAGGTATCTCGTTTAGTACCATTGATTTTCGGGAAAAATCTCCTCTAATTATTTTTTACCTTCAAAATAAAGTTTTAATTTGTTTTAAAAAAAACCATTGATTATTGGAAATCCAACTGCTTCTGTCCGTTGGAGAAAATACATGGCGGAAAATGATCCGTCGAAATCTTCTCCTTTGAAAAATGCCGCCGCAGAATTTCCCACTGAAAAAAGTCCCACCTCAGAATATCCCACTGAAAAAAGTCCCACCTCAGAATCTCCCACTGAAAAAAGTCCCACCTCAGAATCTCCCACTGAAAAAAGTCCCACCTCAGAATCTCCCACTGAAAAAAGTCCCACCTCAGAATCTTCAACTGAAAAAAGTCCCACCTCAGAATTTCCCACTGAAAAAAATCCCACTTCAGAATCTCCCACTGAAAAAAATCCCACCTCAGAATCTCCCACTGGAAAAAGTCCCCCCTCAGAATCTCCCACTGGAAAAAATCCCACCTCAGAATCTCCCACTGGAAAAAGTCCCACCTCAGAATCTCCCACTGAAAAAAATCCCACCTCAGAATCTCCCACTGGAAAAAGTCCTCCCCCCTCAGAATCTCCCACTGGAAAAAGTCCCACCTCAGAATCTGCCACTGGAAAAAATCCCTCTAAGAATCCTTCAAATCGTCCAGGTAGGTAACGTCAAAATTTCCTGCTTCCTTTTTTCCCGTTGACCTTTTTTTGACATTTTCATGTCTTTGCTCTGGCACATAACCAAAATTATGTGACGAAATTGTGTAACGAAATTATGTAACGATATTATGTAACGATATTATGTAACGAAATATCGAATTGTAAAGGGAGAGAAGTCTTCTAATATCGGATATCGATATTATGGTTTCGATATTATCGATATACCTAATATCGATATTTTCGTTTCGATATTGCAACCCTAAGAGAAGAGGGAAAGTGTGTGTCATGCGCACAATACGAAATTTGGTCAGTTGGGTTTTGGACCTTGAATAGTAAAGATGAAAATGTCGAAATGGTTGCAGACTCGTATGCAAGCGTTTTTTTAAACAAAAATTTAAGATTGCTTTCAACTGCATGGTCATATAAGCAGTCACCGTGGCAGAGTGAGTTAGCGCGCTAGGCATTGTACGCATGGTGACCTGGGTTCGATTCCCAGCGGGGTAGGATTTTTTTAAAAAAAAAATGAATGTTTCACAGCCTATTTTATTTCTTAGCCATGAAACGGGCTACTGTAGACGCTTGTGGTCTGAGTTTCTGCTTTCCCATCCCGTAGTACGCCTCCCCTCTGGAAGTGACACAAGTGACACAAATTTTCGAATTTAGGTGCTGGGTCAACACGAGCGCACCGGAAGGTATCCCTTACAAACAACTGTAACCAAATTAAGAATACATTTTTTTTTTGTCGGCACGGGGATCGAACCCGGGACCTTCGCGCGCTTACTTTGCCCGGGTTCTCTCCCGCTAGTGGAAGGATTCACAATGAGTTTTTTTTTTAGTTTTTTTTTTTGAATCCTAAGTAGAGTTATCACCAATAGCTAGCAAAAAATCAACAATTTTGAAGAATCCGTTCGAGAGTTATCACGACGAAACAGACAGAAAGACAAGTGAAAGCCAAACTGTCCAGTACCCAAGTTAAAACAGAACCTCACTGTGTTCGATTAACTAAATAATTGACAAAGAATAATAACTCTCTTTTTTCCGTCCAAAGAGGCAATGCGGCGGCCATACTTGGCACATTTCCTGTCAACCACTGGGCTCGATGAGGCTTTTGTACTGTGATTTATCAACAATAAATACAAAAGAAAACTTCATGCTCCTTGTATAATATGTCATGTTTTGACTAACATATTCAAACTTTGACCTCTAATATTGTTCTAGAAACATGGATGCTAACTTGCTAACCATAAAGTTGCCACATTGTTCGTTAACATAATGGAAATAATTAAAACAACAAAAAAGAATTTCAACATAAAAAAATAACTATTTGCATATTTTTTTTTTTTTTTTTTTTTTTTTTAAAGATGAGTGTTTCACAGCCGTTTTTATTTCGTAGCCATGAAACAGGAGCTACTGCAGACGCTTGTGGTCTGTGTTGTAGCCTACCCGTCCCGTAGTATGTCTCCCCTCCGATGGGCGAGAAGTGACACAATACTTCCCAATTAGGTGCTGGGTCAACACGAGCGCACCGGATGGTATCCCTTACAAACAATAATTGTAACCAAATTAAGAATACAAATTTTTGTCGGCACGAGGGATCGAACCCGGGACCTTCCGCATGGCAAGCGAGTGCTTAACCACTGAGCTAATCGCGCGCTCATATTGTTTCAGACGTTCAATCCCGGACCCCCGACGTCATCAGCTGGTGGACATGGATCGCCTACAGTCAAGGTCACGTGTACAACGACCTTTGCGCTTCCATGTGGTTCACCTACCTGATGCCTTACCTGCAGAAGTGCGTCCGTCTGTCGCCTGGCAACGCGGGACTGCTCATGTTAATCGGCCAGGTGATGAAAAAAAAAAATCCTGATATCCTCAATGAAAACATTCCGTGTGCAAAAGAACGCCAAGAGTATAAAATAATAATAATAATAAATTGATTGTGTGACCACATAATAATAAGACTCTGAGGGTTAGGTGGTAAAAAATGCCTTGAACATTAACCTCGCCTGGTGGTTACCTTCCGCTACATGTACAATGCTTCATTAAATAGAATGATGAGGGCAGCAAATGTCAGTGCTGATTTTAACTTTACTTGACTTACACGGGTGTATATTTACGTGCCTAGCTCTATTTACAAACAGAACACAAATAACATCAATAGATCACATAAGAAAGGTTTAAAAACAATCGTATCACAGTTGTATAAAAAGAGAAAGAAAAATTAAGTAAAGTTAAAATCAGCACTGACATTTGCTGCCCTCATCATCCTATTTAATGGACCATTATACATGAAGTTTGTGGCACATGTTGCTACGTGGAATGTGTTGCTCCTCCTAAATCTCCTGTGGAAGCCTAAAGTAACAGAGGCAAGCAGTGTAAAATCATGTCTATATATTTTTTGAGGGGCTTATTTATTTTATAATGATAATAACACTCTTTAGCGGAAGGTAATGCCCAGGCGAGGTTAATGCTCAAGGCATTTTTTACCACCTAACCCTCAGAGTCTTATTATTATGTGGTTGCAAACTCAAATTATTGAGAAAAAATGCATGCACTGGGTGAGATTTGAACCAACGGATCACTACGCTACCTGGATTACCAGACTAGCGCGTTAACCACTCGACTACCAGAGCAGAGCTTAACGTTGCTTTCAACTGTATGGTCATATCACGACGGGGTACTCAAATCACAAACCAGCTACTCATATTAAGCTCACCCAGCCTGAATGGGGCCGGAAATAGTCAGCATCACGACTATCACGAGGGTTTGAATTTAATGGTCACCGATCCAAATCCTAATCTCGCTGGGCGTTTCTTTACTTCAGTGACAGAATGAGAACTTATGTATTCAGAATGAGAACCACCCATTTTCTTTACTTCAGTGACAGAATAAGAACTTATGTATTCAACGATGTCTGTTCGAATTGATTTGTTTAACATATTTGCTTCAAAAATTAACACACGCACGTACATACGAACGGACTATTCAATAAAAATGACTTCTTTGAAATCAGGTTAGTCTAATTCCAAGAGTTTGAATTAATTTATTTTTTTCTTGTTATATTAAAGACTTGGTTCGTAAATACACACCCCTTTCAGAGTACTTATTTGTCTATTAAAAACTACACATGGAGGTGCTCTGATAGTCAAGTGGTTAGGGCCCTAGTTTGGTAATCCAGGTGGCGTAGGAATCCGTTGGTTCGAATCCCACCCAGTGTATGAATTTTTCCTCATTCATTTGAGTTTGTAACCTCATAATAATAAGACTCTGAGGGTTAGGTGATAGAAAATGCTTTGAGCATTAACCTCGTCTGGTGGTGTAACCACATAACAATAAGACTCTGAGGGTTAGGTGGTAGAAAATGCTTTTAGCAATAACCTCGCCTGGTGGTTACCTTCCACTAAATAGTGTTATTATTATTACTATTCGACTTTTGAGGCTCAGAAATCTCCGACGTTTAATATTATAGCAATCTGTACATATTGTTGTTGTTGTAGCTAGCTTGTCTACAGCTGGAGGGGTGAGTGATGGTCTCCAGCCAACTTTATTTCAAAGTTGACTTGTCCTGAACCACATATTTATATGTGCGATCAACCATCATGAGGACTTGGACTTTTCTTTATAAGCCATTAAACCCTTAGGAAACTGCAAGCTAGCCTGGCTTGTGAGGGTTGGCTAGTCTGTTCTCTGTTTATAGTCCTCTAGCGGGACACTGGTTTTCTCTCTGTTTAACTACAAGCTAGCCTGGCTTGTAAGGGTTAGCTAGGGAGTTCTCTGTTTATAGTCCTCTAGCGGGACACTAGTCTTCTCCCTGTTTAACTACAAGCTAGCTTGGCTTGTTAGGGTTGGCTAGTCTGTTCTCTGTTTATAGTCCTCCAGCGGGACACTGGTCTTCTCTCTGTTTAACGTCCCCCAGCAAGATTCTGTACATATTTTTTTTTATTTATGTATTATAATATTTCTTTCCTCTTTCCCCTCTCTTTTTAGTTTATAAAGAAACCAATATATTTCTTTTTATATATTTTATAAACACCCGCCACCAGCTTTCAGCTGACAGGGTTGTTTAAAAATACATTTTTTGCCATAATTATATTTGTGAATGTAGTAATGTAACGAATCATCATCATAGGGTGGCGTCATCGTGAACGATGGTAGCCAGACAGTGGAGGAATGACTCAGGACTTCTACCACTGTCTTTACAAGGAGGCTAATAATTGACAAGGGCCCCTAGAACCAAGCCAATGCTGGTCTACTCCCTGTTTATAGTCCCCCAGCCAGACTGCTGGTCTACTCCGTGTTTATATAGTCCCCCAGCCAGACTGCTGGTCTACTCCCTGTTTATAGTCCCCCAGCCAGACTCACGAATGAGTCTGATGTAACGAATAAAGAAAGAAAAAATTGTTTTGTCTAATGGTGTCTCGTGTTTCCTTGTCAGGTGGCAGACGCCCTGGCCACGCCTGTGGTGGGCCTCCTCTCGGACCGAGGCTCGGCCGCCTGGTATTGCTCCCTGGGCCGCCGCAAGACCTGGCACATACTGGGTGAGTATCCGAGACTCCGGCCGCACTAGCTCGACACCCTTTCAAATCAAAATATATTTATTATAATAATAATAATAATAATAATAGAGTAGTCACCGTGGCAAAGTGAGTTAGCGCGCTAGGCATTGCACGCACGGTGACCTGGGTTCGATCCCCAGCGGGCAGGAATTTTTCCGCTCTGTACTTGGATGTTCGGGGTCCACTCATACCTCGTGAGGAAAAATGAGTAGCTGCTTTGATGTGAAGCAGCGACCAGTGGCAGAATCATAGGCAAAAAAATAATACAAGATATTGTAAATTAAAGTGGTAAAGTCCTATGATTCTGCGCTACCCACTAAAATTGTGACATAATAACACAAAGAAAAAGCATTATTATTATTATTATTACTGGGTGAGTATCCGAGACTCCGGCCGCACTAGCTCGACACCCTTTCAAATCAAATCAAATCAAAATATATATATATATTTCTTTATTTTTTATTTTTTTAAGCTTTATTAGGTAGTACAAAAAATATATACAGTAGAACACAATGAAATATGAAGAAAAACAAAAAGATTAAACAAATATACAAGAAGGAAAAAAAGAGAGAAATGTCCTACCTAAAGGGCGGGGTTATTGCCTGTGGCAATCTCTTCCTCCCTTTCAAATCAAATCAAATCAAATTAAAATATATTTATTCGTTTTCATTCTTTTTTTTACAAAAAATATGAATATCGTCAATTTAAATTATAGGCATAGTAAAAATCAAAATATATATATTCGTTTTCATTTTTTTTTTTTTTTTTTTTTTTTTTTTACAAAAAATATGAATATCGTCAATTTAAATTACAGGCACAGTGAAAATCAAAATATATGTGCGCAAAATAAAGGCTTTTAAGGGTTTTGGCTCATATGAAGAAAAAACCCTATTAGCGAGCGAGCC
Organism: Bactericera cockerelli; assembly: GCA_024516035.1. Lineage (NCBI taxonomy): Eukaryota > Metazoa > Arthropoda > Insecta > Hemiptera > Triozidae > Bactericera > Bactericera cockerelli. The sequence continues at coordinate 21,115,300 of CM044966.1, forward strand.
CTTTACCATACGCTGTTTTATGTCTGTCACAAGTCATAACTCTTGAACGGTTTAAGCGATAGCCCTGGAATTTTTATATGTTGTCCAGACCATTCAGACAAAGCGATCAGGGGGGGGGGGGTTTGGGGAAACAACATGTATAGTGTCTCATGTATAGAAACATGTACTATACATGTATAGTGTCTCCTTAAAAAAGTAGACTGGAAAACCTGTAAAAGTCAGAAAATTTTACTTTGACCATTTAGTAGACACCCTGGTTTTAGTTTTTCTCAAAATTTAAATCCGTTCTCTAGATATTTCGAGTGGCTCCTTTTTTTGGCGGACCCTGTATAATGTCTCCTTAAAAAAGTAGACTGGAAAACCTGTAAAAGTCAGGGAATTTTACTTTGACCATTTAGTAGACACCCTGGTTTTAGTGTTTCTCAAAATTTAAATCCGTTCTCTAGATATTTCGAGTGGCTCCTTTTTTTTGGAGGACCCTGTATATACATGTCCCGTGTCTGTCCCGGTAGCTCAGTCGTAAAAGCGGCACTCTGTGAATCCAAAGTTTCCAGAGGTCGTGAGTTCGAAACCCAACCGGGACATGACAATTTATCCTCCCATTTGGAATTTTTACCACATAATAATTATGTCTTGGGCTTACTGCTGAAATAATGGGACTTTAGTAGTCTTAATCGGGCAGTATAAATAAGGCTGGGGGACTATAAACAGGGAGCAGACCAGCAGTCTGGCTGGGGGACTATAAACAGGGAGTAGACCAGCATTGGCTTGGTTCTGGGGGCCCTTGTCAATTATTAGCCTCCTTGTAAAGACAGTGGTAGAAGTGCTGAGTCATTCCTCCACTGTCTGGCTACCATCGTTCACGATGACGCCACCCTATGATGATGATAAATAAGGCGATATTATTATTATTATTACATAAAAAATGTAAATAAGAAACATCTCCTCCAGGCACCATGCTCATCACCATCACCTTCCCCTTCATCTTCTCGCCCATCCTCTCGTTTCTTCACCTCGTCACGGAGAAGAGTCGCGTCATCTACTACATTCCCTTCATCTGTTTCTTCCAATTCGGCTGGGCGTCCGCTCAAATCGCGCATCTCTCGCTCGTGCCCGACCTGACGCCCAACGAGAACGAGAGAACCAGCCTGCTCTCTGTAAGGTGAGTACTCCTTGGCGTTCTCTTTTTTTGCACACGAGATGTTTTTTTTTTGTGGATATCAGTTTTTTTTGTCGGTCGAATATTATTTTTAATAGATTTGTGGATTATGTTTTATTTGTTTAGAAAAGAAAAAAAAATACCTTTGTAACAATTATTATTTAATAACTAATAGAACCATATTTATGCTACCACTACTACTGCTACAATTTGTAAAAATTAGTAAAGCTAGTTGGAGTATTTTGACTTTAAACGATTATGATTTATTTATGATTAACACAAATATGAAAAAGGGTTGTTTTTATACCTATATTTTACTTTTCTTGTTTACTAAAAAAAGAAAGTAATGTATTTCAATTGCGTATGATCATTTTGCCTTCAGATATGCGTTCACTGTGATATCCAACCTTCTTGTATACGTCATAATGTACATAGCTGTACATACCTCTAATACTCCGGGACCTGACCATTTGGGGCCTCAAGATAGCACCAAGTTCCAGGTGAGTCATGTGGCAGTGGTTGAGTGTGTAGTGTCCGTAGTCCGGAGGTCTCGAGTTCGATCCCCAGGTCGTGCAAATATTTTGCAAAAAAAAAAATACTTTTCCCTTCTCATACAAAACGATAGAAAGGTATTTCTGATCCGTCTGTTATAAAGACTTATGAAAGGTGGTGCGGAAGAGAACCACCCTTGATCAGACTTTGTTTACTATTACATAATTATACCTTTTCAGTGTACTTGTATATAGAAATTGTATTAAGATTGATCGAAATTGTTTAATAATAATAAAGCTGTGAAACACTTATGTGTTTTTTAAAACCCGGTATGACTCCTAGCGATTGAAGGGTAATGACTGTAATGAGTAATGAATAACGTAATTAGAAAAATAACTCAAGCGAAAATCATTCGATAGATAAATGTGTGTTGAGCTGTGTTCTTTGTGTCATCAAATCACAATTTCAGCCAAGCTCCTTGTCTCAGTGGTTAAGATCATTGGTTGGTCACCCGGAGGTTGCGGGTTCGAATCCCGGTCGAAGCGGAAAATTCTGACCGAGTTTTTCCGTTTCCAGAATGGCATGGATATAAAGGTAAAGTATTCTGAAGTAATGCGAAAGCGATTCCGGGGCACAACTACCTTGAAAATGAAAATTACATTTTTAGTGAGTACCGCAAAATTACAGAACTTTTCCATTTCTTTCAAATTCTTTTTTTTTTTTTCCTTGTGTACCTTTGTGTACCACTGATCGCTGTTCACTCAAATCAGAAACTCATTTTTCCTCACGAGGTATGATTGTACCCAGAACATTTAAATTACGGAAAAATTGGAACTCAGCTAGAATTCGAACACAGGTCACCGTGCGTGTGTAAAGGTAGGATCACACGATATGGCGGGGATTTCACGATTCGTCTCAAACTACCTGAGGTGGCCTTTTTCACAACACGATTCGTCTCAAGAAAAACAAAACACGATTCGTCTCATAACACGATTCGTCTCAAATACTCAAAAATCGAAAATATATAATATCCCTTTCAAACCATCCCCATAAGAAAAAATTCCCTCTCGCACCAAAAAAAAAAAATCCCTATAAAATGGATATAGAATATAGTAGGGTTAGGTAAAATACATAGAAGGTCATGCCTCAAGAATATAGTATTACGGTTAGGGATAATACATAGAAGGCAATGCCTTAGGTTTAAAGTAGGGTTAGGTAAAATGCATAGAAGGCCATGCCTCAAGAATATATAGGGTTAGGTAAAATGCATAGAAGGCCATGCCTCAAGAATATAGTAGGGTTAGGTAAAATACATAGAAGGCCATGCCTCAAGAATATAGTAGGGTTAGGGATAATACATAGAAGGCAATGCCTTAGGTTTAAAGTAGGGTTAGGTAAAATGCATAGAAGGCCATGCCTCAAGAATATAAGAAAAAATTCCCTCTAAGATGTTTTAAATAAGATGTAATAAAATATCCCTCAATATGTACCGTATTTTACTGTCGTACTGAGACGAATCGTGTTGTTTACTTTTTCGCCAAAAAAAATGTTTTGAGACGAATCGTGTGGTCATTTTTATACCTGAAATTCCAACCTTTTTAAAAAACCCTTTTTGAGACGAATCGTGATGCGCCCGATATGGCAGAGCGACATATAATATGGCAATCTCCCTTGCCATAGCGTGTGATCGGTCTTTGTTTACATGACCATAGAACTATTTGGGTCTATGGCGACAAGTTTTTTCTATGGTGCCATAGACGTATGGCAGGATCTATGGCATTCGTGTGAGTGCTTCATCACACACATGGTCTACAATATGATATGGTGACGACTGGCAGGCTTGTCTATGGCAAGGGGGATGACATACAATGCCATAGAGTTTTTTGCCACATCATATGGTATCGTGTGAGTGCCATATATTATATGTGCCATTCGTTTTTTTTTTCTCGCCATAGAAAATATGGCATCTGTGCCATATAGTGTGATCCTATCTTAAGCCTAGTCGCTTTACCTGGTGGCTCTTAATTTGAATAATATAGAGGAGAATTATTAATAATAGGCACTTGAGGGATAATATACTTATTATATTTATGTGGTCACATTCAGGAACCACTTGAAATATAACGTCAATGCCTCGAGCGAAGATGATTAGTATCTCAAGTGGTGCTTTGTCGAGTGTTTTTTTGAATTGGCTTTCAGCTATAAAATCTTTAGTTATTCATTAATTATTATAATTTCACCAAGTGTTGTTTTTTAATACTGTAATGAGAAAAACTGGAGAAAAGAGGACGCACTAAATAGAAAGATATGGAAGGAAACGATTCATGGAACAAATGCTGACCCCAAGTAGGTTTGGGAAAAGGCAAAGTGAAAGGAGAAGAAGAAGAAGAATGACGAACGCTTTTCATTTCAAGACCAGCTCTTTAGGGGCATGAGAAATCAAAAGATAAGGCGGCGGACTTGTAGTCGTTGTGGTCGGTGGTTCAAGTCCCGGTTTCAGCGTGAAAAAAGAACAATACTCCATATCTGTCACATAATAGATAGTGAATGTGTTCCGACCTCAGTACCTTGGTCGATAAGGCGGCGGACTTGTAACCTGGAGGTCGGTTGTTCAAGTCCCGGTTTCAGCGTGGATTTAGTAAAGCGAGTTTGAGTCTCACTATCGTGTAGTCACAAATATTTAGGCAAAATTCATGCACTGGGTGAGATTCGAACCAAGCAATGGATCCCTACGCTATCTGGATTACCGGACTAGCGCGTTAACCACTTGACTCCCAGTGCACATACTTCACATTAAACCACGTGTTATCTTCAAGTCCATCAATTCAGCAATCAAAACAAAGTGTTGTCATCAACACTAGGTAATAATAATTACGTGTCCGTGAGATACGTATTTTTTTTTTTTTTTAAGATGAGTGTTTCACAGCCTTTTTTTTATTTCGTAGCCATGAAACAGGAGCTACTGTAGACGCTTGTGGTCTGTGTTGTAGCCTGCCCATCCCGTAGTATGCCTCCCCTCTGATGGGCGAGAAGTGACACAATACTTCCCAATTAGGTGCTGGGTCAACACGAGCGCACCGGAAAGTATCCCTTACAAACAATTGTAACCAATTTAAGAATACAAATTTTTTGTTGTATTGATACCTAACTCACGGTGGTGAGAGGATTATATGGACGCCCAGATCCAATGTCTAGGCTCCTTTCATGTCCATTGATTATATTTGGTTTCAACGTTCTGACTTGAGATGGACAGGACGGGGATTTAACCCTCCATTCGCTGGGAGTCGTACCAGCTACCCACATGAACCTCACCCAGCCTGGGTAGGGCCGGAATCGCGAGCCTCACATGTTCGGAGGGAACAGATTTTCCTGGGCGAAAAGTCTGCTCCAACCGGGAATCGAACTCAGAATCTCTGGACTACGGGCAGTAGTCACAGCCATGACGCCACGGCACTTGGTAATATTGTCGCCAGTCTAACATGTATAGAACAGCCGATGTCGTGGCAAAGTGTTGAGTGCATACTCGTTGATAGATTACGTGCTGGAGGCTTACCTACGTGCATACTGTACAGTGTACATATAATAAATCTTGAAAACAGTCATCTAATACTGAAAATCCCGTGCCCTGGTAGTCAAGTGGTTAATATAATATTATGATAATGCCCGGTAGACGGGTGTTTATTGACGGGTTTAGCCCTATTTACATTTTCAAATAAAATAACACATTTTCAAATGTGACTAAATACTGAAATATAAAAAACACTATAAAATACTATAAGAAAAAAAAGATAATTACAGAAAAGATAATTCTAGAAAAAAAATAATGCGCTAGTCTGGTATTATTATTATTATTTAATACTTTATTGGCAAACTAGATAATCTTGCAACACAGGACATGAAATAAAAAGAGCTCACTAGAATATATTTTATATACAAATATGCCTTTTTTTGAACGGTAGGGTCCAACACATGCTAACGCACTCAGGACCCTACTGAAATTTTGTGATTGAAAAGAGAAGAAGATGATTATATAAGTAAATAAATATATTTCAATTCGCTTGATCAGTAAGGCGGCGGACTTGTAACCTGGAGGTCGGTGGTTCAAGTCCCGGTTTCAGCGTGGATTTAGTAATGTGAGTTTTAGTAGTTGTGATATCACGAAAGTGATCAACACAAATATGATAATTTTAACTTGAAATATATTTCAAGTATTTGTTGAAAAAAAAGAAAACATAATTATGTAGTGCAGGTAGAATTCTACATATTGAAGAATATGTAGAATTCCTCACGAAGTATGAGAGGACACCGAACATTCAAAGTACAGAGCCGAAAAATGGGATTTGAACCTGTAACCTCCGGTCAGTAACCAATGAATGCTCTTAATCACTGAACCAAGGAGGTTGGCTTGACCCAAGGTGACAACTATGTATTAATTAATAATTAATTTTAACATACTAGTTATACTTTTAGTGAGATAGACTGAAATGTCCCCTCACTATTAACTTAGAAGCAAAAAAAAAATGTATCTACCTCGAAATAATAATAATAACGCACGATACTTGTACCGTGTAGCTCACGTGATAAATGCACCCTCAGGTGTCTGATTTTGCAATCGTGGCGAGGTTTCCGTAACAGTTTCCATCTTGAAAGGTTGACAGTATCTTGAAAGGCACTTGACCTAATCTCATTTGTACTTCGTGTTATATAATTCTGAGAAATCATGATAGTTAAATAAAACAAAATACATACAAACTCTGTTTCGTGTTAATATAGGCCGGTTGGCTGGCGCTACTTGAGCGCTGGCTTCCCAGCGAGCTAGATGCTGAGTAATCATACCTACTTATTATTTATACAAAATATAGCTGTACTTTTATTTCTTATATTCTATTCTATTCTATTCAATTCTCTTATCTTCTAATCTATTCTATTCTCTCCTCTTCTATTCTATTTTATTATCTCCTCTTCTATTCTATTCTCTCCTCTCCTCTTCTATTCTATTCTAGTTAGCTCTTAGCTTAGGGCAGGGCTACCCAACCAGTCGATCGCGATCGACCTTTCGATCTCGGAGTGATTTTGGGTCGATCACGTCCAGAGAGGTGAGATGACGTTCTAAAAGTCTAGATCTCTACAGTACAAAATGATTGTGAACGAGGTTTTCTGGCATCTCACACAAGTGAAAATCCGAGATCTCCTTCCTTAACTCATGAGAATTAAAAGGAGGTTTCGTGACTTCTTGAAACTTGAAAATTTGGTTGAATTATTCCATTAACCCATTCAAGCCCAGAATTAACATTGAATCTGTAGGGGGGGGGGGGGCTCGATCGCGTTGATTATCTCAAACTTTATAGTAGATCTTCTTCTGTAAAGGTTGGGCAATAGGCACCCCTGGCTTAGGGGAATTATGTAGGTAGGTATGTATGATTTTATTTGTGGTAAAGCACAAGGCCTCTACACAATTTTTGTGGATAGCACAGCACTACTAAGAGTCTCCTTCACATTTCGAATTATTCTATTACATTAATTTCTTTTTACTCTGGTAATGCCGCCACTATTGGTCGTTACTCATACAACTAACTACTCATTTTTCCTCACGAGGTATGAGTGGACCCCGAACATCCAAGTACAGATCAGAAAAATTCCTGCCCCGCTGGGGATCGAACCCAGGTCACCATGCGTGCAATGCCTAGCGCGCTAAGTTACTCTGCCACGGTGACTAGTTGACTACTCAAAGATAGAAACAATTTGAATACTTAATATGTGTAATTGTGTATCATCATCAGAGGGTGCCGTCATCGTGAACGATGGTAGCCAAACAGTGGAGGAATGCACTTCTACCTACCACTGTCTTTACAAGGAGGCTAATAATTAACAAGGGCCCCCAGAACCAAGCTAATGCTGTTCTACTCCCTGTTTATAGTCCCCCAGCCAGACTGTGTATACGGAAACATAAATACGAAGTAAACAATTGGGAAATTATCTTGTAAATATGAAAACCAATTTATAATATTATCAATCAATTAATATTCAATTCTAATCTATTCTATTGTCTCCTCTGGCTGGCTGGGGGACGTTAAACAGGGAGAAGACCAGTGTCTCGCTAGAGGACTATAGACAGAGAATAGACTAGCCAACCCTTACAAGCCAGGCTAGCTTGCAGTATCCTAAGGGTTTAATGGGTTACAAAGAAAAACAAGTCCTCATGATGGTTGATCGCACATAGAAATATGTGGTTCAGGACTAGCCAACTTTGAAATAAAGTTGGCTGGAGACCATCACTCACCCCTCCAGTTGTAGCCAAGCTGGCTACAACAACAACAACATTCTCTCCTCTTCTATTCCCAGTACATCTCCTACATCGTGGTCATACTCGGGTTCCTCGCGACTCTGATCTTCTACCCTCTCCTCTTCTATTCCCAGTACATCTCCTTTTTTTTCATGGTTCCTCGAGTCAGAGTTTCAAATAACTCAAATTAATATATTTATTTTTAAAAAAATAGTAAAATTAATAAAACATGTAACAATATTTTAAAAGGGTACTCCTGCTCCATCTTCGATTAAACCATAACTGCGTGGGTGGTATCTTGATCCACGAAGCCTCAAAGATACCGCTCGAATTATGGCGAATTGAATTTTTGTTTTAATCCAACCAACAACTTGCGAGTATGCTTTTTTCCACTTCCCAGTACATCTCCTACATAGTGGTCATCCTCGGGTTCCTAGCGACTCTTAATATTCTACTCTCTCCTCTTCTATTCTACTCTCTCCTCTTCTATTCTATTCTCTTCTCTTCTATTCTACTCTCTCCTCTTCTATTCTACTCTCTCCTCTTCTATTCTACTCTCTCCTCTTCTATTCTACTCTCTCCTCTTCTATTCTATTCTATTCTCTCCTCTTCTATTCTATTCTCTCCTCTTCTATTCTACTCTCTCCTCTTCTATTCTACTCTCTCCTCTTCTATTCCCAGTACATCTCCTACATCGTGGTCATACTCGGGTTCCTCGCGACTCTCATCTTCTACGCCGGCGTGTCGGAGATTCGCAACCGTCGGTTGCAGCTCGACCTCCGACAGACAACCTCGTCCCAAATGTACGAGGCCCGCAAGCGGACCCCCCGCCAACTGTTGGGAACCACTGCTCTCTACACGGTGGGGGTTCTCTACATGACGGCCCGCATGTTCTTCAATATACTCCAGGTAACAGTTTATTTATTTATTAAATTGATCAATTTTAAAATCACAGGAGATAGACTTGATCCATCCCACTTGCATGAGGCAATGTGCCTAACATGCAGGTAGCATTACCTCGTTGGATCGCCAAAGAAATCCTCTGAAAGAGGAAAGCCTTGGCGGCCCTGTGAGTTTTTTTTTTTTTACTAGCCGTTTACCCGTGCTTTGCAACGGGACTAAATTTCAAATTTACTAAGGCATGGCCGTACTTCTGGACAGCAATGCCTTTTTGAACTTTTTATAATTTTCTGGACAAAGCGATAACGGTTTTGGGGGGTCAATTCCGAGACATTTTTCGCTATCTCTTACCGTTTTGGCTAAACAACTCCGGACAAACAAACAAACATAGGTAGGCAGGTAGTCCTTTTTTCTGTTTTATATATAGAGATTTTTAAGCTTTATTAGGAAGACAAAGTACAATGGTAACAGTTACCTATAAAATTAAGAAGAAAAAAAAGAAAAGAAAAAAAAACAAACAAATGAAAAACGTTGCTTTCGACTGCATGGTCACATCACGACGGGGGTTTTACCCTCAATTCGCAATCGTTTTCGACTGCATGGTCACATCACGACGGGGGTTTTACCGTCCATTTGCTGGAAACTCATGATCTTTTACATCGTTTTTGACTGCATGGTCATATCACGACGGGGGTTTTACCGTCCATTCGCTGGAAACTCATGGTCTTTAACATCGTTTTCGACTGCATGGTCATATCACGACGGGGGTTTTACCGTCCATTCGCTGGAAACTCAAGGTCTTTAACATCGCTTTCTACTGCATGGTCATATCACGACGGGGGTTTTACCCTCAATTCGCTGGAAACTCATGGTATTTAACATCGTTTTCGACTGCATGGTCATATCACGACGGGGGTTTTACCCTCTATTCGCTGGAAACTCATGTCTTTAACATCGCTTTCGACTGCATGGTCATATCACGACGGGGTTTTTACCCTCCATTCGCTGGAAACTCATGGTCTTTAACATCGCTTTCGACTGCATGGTCACATCACGACGGGGGTTCTACCCTCCATTCGCTGGAAACTCACACACTAGCTTCTCATATCAACCTCGTCCAGTCTGTATGCGGCCGGGAGTAGCCAGAATCACGAAGTCTTCACTTCGCTGGACGTTGCTTAACTTCGGTGATACTTCGTGAACCGTTGCATTCATCACGCGCCATCAACACTGGTCATCATTCATTACGGCTCTGATGTAATTAATACTGCTCTCAAAATCTCCTAGCCGTTAAGGGGCCGGGAATAGCCAGCATGACGAGCGTTCGAATTCGAATGGTCACCCATCCAAGTCCGCGCCTCGCTGGACGTGGCTTAACTTCAGTGACTGAATGAGAACTGGTGTAGGCAACGTTCCATCGAAACTTGCTGACGTCTATATGGCTGCAAGTTTTCCAAATTTTCGCAAATCTCATATAGGTCTCTTTTTTCTACAGGGCCGAAGTGTTTGATTCTTTCTGTACATAAAACTTGTCGAATTTGTATAATTTAATAATAACAATAATATCGCATTATTTATTCTACCCCGATTCAAAGCAACAATGGAATCTTATTAGACCCTGTATAATAAAAAATGCTCAAAAATTTAATCCCATCGAACTGAAAATAAATGGTAAAATAACAGACAAAGGAGATACAATAGCTGAGCATTTCAACGCCTATTTTGAAACTGTTGCTGAACAACTCATCTCCCCTAATAACAGCAAACATACTACCACATCACATGTAAACACCAACACTAGCAACTCTGCAAACATCCCACTTCTAACAAATAATACAACCAACAACATTAACACAACCAACAATACATTCAATCACACAACAAACACAACAACTAATGCATTTAACAATAATCCAAGCAACCCAACTTCAGCAACTATCAATATTACAACATCAAATAACACAAATCCTACAGACAATGAAATAACAAACACATATGATACCACACTAATCAGCTCCCCACATTCATTAGACAATAATAATCCAAACAGTTCCCAACAATATATTCAATTCAACTTGGAACCCACAACACCAGCAGAAATAATCAAAATCACCAAACTCTTAAAAAATAAAACAGCTAAGGGAGAAGACGAAATACCTTTGCTAGTTATACAAGACTGCATTGAGTCACTAGCAGAACCTCTTAGTTCACTTTTTAATAGTTCACTTGACTCAGGTGTATACCCGTATAACTTTAAGAATGCAATTATAGTGCCACTCTTCAAAAAAGGTCAACGCAATCTTGTAGAGAATTACCGACCAATCTCATTGCTTACAACAATCTCAAAAATATTTGAAAAACTAATGCATAAACGCTTACTAAACCACCTACAAAAACATAATATCCTCTGTGATGTGCAATTTGGTTTCATAAATGACCGCTCCACAGCTGATGCCATTTCCAACTTCTTATCTGAACTTTATTTTAATATATACAAATCCAAGATGGCGATAGGTATATTTTGCGACCTTAGCAAGGCGTTCGATTGCGTTGACCACGCCCATCTACTTAATAAACTAAAATTATATGGCATAGAAGGGAAAGCCTTAAAATGGTTTGAATCATATCTAACGGGGAGAACACACCAGGTCTCTATAGAGACTCTTGGTGTAAATAATACATGTGAGGGCGTTTTATCGGGAAAGAGGGATGTAAAAAGGGGCGTGCCCCAGGGGTCAATTTTAGGACCCCTGCTCTTCCTACTGTATGTTAATGACATACAATCTTGCACATCTGTGAATGCCCACTTTACCCTCTTTGCCGATGATACCTCCATACTTCTGACGGATGACAATTATGAGAGAATCTGGTCCAATGCACATAGAGTCACAGAAGATCTCATTAATTGGTTTAGTAAAAAGGAATTATATCTCAACTATGACAAGACTGTATTTCTCTTTTTTTAAATCACCCAGGGCTTCAAGATTTAATCAAAATATAATATTAAATAACCCCAATCCAATAACAATAAAACCAGCCATCAATACAAAATTTCTAGGAATAAATCTTGACTACCGACTAACCTGGATTGAGCACATAGAATACCTTCAAAATAAACTTAGCTCTTCTCTCTTCCTAGTGAAATCAGTCAAAAAACGATACAACAGCAAATTAGCTCTATTGACCTTCCACGCCCATTTCCAAAGCAAAATTCGATATGGCATTTCATTTTGGGCGGGAACTTGTCCAACCCGAGATAGTGAAATTTTTGTAATGCAAAAGAAAGCAATAAGGGCAATTTACTCAATGGACTATAGAGACTCATGCCGTCCCGTGTTTCTTAGTCAAAAAATACCCACTTTTTATGCACTATACTATTTAGAACTCTGTTGTACCATTCAAAAACTCCTTCCCAAATTCACAACAATAAGTCAAATCCACACATATGAAACTCGTCATCGTAACAATATACAAGTTCCAAAACATACATCATATGCAAAATCATACATTATAAATGGAATAAAAATTTTCAATACCATCCCAAATAACTTGAAATCTTTAAACCCTGAAAACTTTCGAAATATACTAAAAAAAGTACTTACCGAAGGGGTACCTTATACTCACGAAGAAGCAAAAATTTTAATAAAAAACGCAAACATATCCAACATCAAAACACTAATACCTGAAACTATATGATATCTTACCACCACCTTCCATTATATTTTTTTTCTTCTTCCTTGTACAAAAATACTTATGCATACACACATGCATTCATTCACATACATTCATTCGTTCACATACATGCATTCATTCACTTACATGCACCCACATGCATTCATTCACATACATGCAGTCAATCACATACATGCACATACATGAATTCATTCACATACAGGCACATACATGCACACACATGCATTCATTCACATACATGCATTCATTCACATACATGCACCCACATGCATTCATTCACATACATGCAGTCAATCACATACATGCACACACATGCACATACATGCATTCATTCACATACATGCACACACATGCATTCATTCACATACATGCATTCATTCACATACATGCACACACATGCACATACATGGACATACATGGACACACACACACACAGACGCATACACATGGACACACACAAAAACCACATAACAACACCCACATAAACACAATTCTATTATATGAATATTTTCATGATAATATGTCGTTTTTTTTTATTATTATTATTATTATTTTTTTTTTTTTTAAGTTTTTCTTTTTTGATAAGAATTTATTTAAGATTTATTTGTATATATTTTTTTATTTATTTATGTATGACTTTGTACCACATACAATTGTATATTTTGTACAAATAAAACAATAAATTAAATTAAATTAAATTAAATTAGATGACTACTAAAGTCTCTTTATTCCAGCAGTAAGCTCTAGACTCATTATTTTGTGGTAAAAATCCCAAATGGGAGGATAACATGTCATGTCCCGGTTGGATTTTGAACCCACGACCTCTGTAATCTCTGGATTCATAGAGTGCCGCCTTTACCACTGAGCTACCGGGACAGACGTATCATAATAATAATTCACACATATATGTATGTAATAAAAAATAAATAAATAAAAATGTAAAAAACACACATATATGAAGAGAATGCCGTTGGCATAAGCACCGCCCTTGATCAAGTTTTGCTTTATTAATCTCAATTTCTATGTATGTATATCTTCTTCTTCTTTCACTTTGCCTTTTCCCAAACCTACTTGGGGTTGGCATTTGTTCCATGAATCCTTTCCTTTCATATTTTTCTATTTAACGCGTCCTCTTTTCTCCAGTTTTTCTCTCTTAGGTCTTCTTCAACTTTGTCTCTCCATCTCATCTGTGGTCTTCCTCTCTTTCTTTTACCGCTTATTTAAAGTTCATGTATTCTCCTACTCACATTGTTTTCATCTCTTCGCTCTATACCTATGTCTGAACCACCTCAGCCTACTCTCTTGTATTTTCTTTGCCAGAGGTCCTACTTTCACTGTACCCCTAGTGCGCTCATTTCTCACCCTATCTCTCCTTGTTATCCCACACATCCATCGTAACATTTTCATCTCAGCAACTTCCAACTTTCTCTCTTGCACTTTTGTTATAGACCAGGTTTCTGCACTGTACATCAACGCTGGTCTAACTACTCTTTTATACAGTCTCCCTTTCATTTTTACGCTCACTCTCTTATCACACAACACTCCACTCAGTTTTCTCCAATTCATCCATCCACAATTCACTCTATGATTTATCTCACTCGCTATAGCTCTCCATTATTTTCCAGGACCGACCCCTGGTACTTGAATTTGTCCACTGCAGGTAGGACCTGGTCCTCAAGTTTTATTTCTGATCCTCCTCTCTCTTTTGTTGTCATATATTCCGTCTTTCCTCTGCTTACTCTCAAACCTCTGCTTTCAAATACTTTTCTCCAATTTTCCAACTCTCTCTCTCTAACTTTTTCCTTGAGATCTAATATGTATGGTTTTTATTTGTGGTGAAGCACAAGGCCTCTTCACAATTTTTGTGGGTAGCGCAGCATTACTAAGAGCCTCCTGTACTTTTCGAATTATTCTATTACATCAATTTCTTTTTACTCTGGTAATGCCGCCACTGGTCGTTACTCATACAAGTAACTACTCATTTTTCCTCACGAGGTATGAGTGGACCCCGCTGGGGATCGAACCCAGGTCACCGGTCTAATATGTTTAATAATAATAACTGATAACTTCCCTTTCAGATGTTCATCGTGTTCTATGTGCAGGACACTCTGCATCTGTCCAAGGCGAACATAGCCGTGGTTCCGCTGGTGATTCTCATCAGCGGATTTGTGACGAGTCTGCGCGTGAAACAAGTGAATGAGCGACTGGGAAGAAAGGTATTATTATTATACTACTACTTAAAGGTATTATTATTATACTACTACTTAAAGGTATTATTATTATACTACTACTTAAAGGTATAATTATTATACTACGCTTTATCTTAATATATAAATGTCAAAGTCACTGACTGACTGACCACTGACTGATCATCGCTCTACAGCCCAAAACGCAAGTCCTAGGAAGCTGAAATTTGGTAGGTAGCTTTGTCTTATAGTCTAGATGTGCAATAAGACGGGATTTTTCGAAATTCCCACTACAACACCTGCCATTGACGAAAAAGGATTTTTTGCTTTCACGGCCATGCCTCGGCCCGCAAAGCGGGCGACAGCCCGCTAGTTAGATATAAATGGACACTATGTAAATACAAATAATTATTTTAACAATGAAAAAATTGAAACAATATATACAACGAAAATGAAAAAGAATAGAAAACATATGTCCTAACTAAAGGGCGGGGTTATTGCCTATGGCAATCTCTTCCACCCGACCCTTGGCAATCTCTTCCATCCAAAGGTAAGGCATACAGGATGTCCCTTGTTTTTACTTTATTCATTTATTTGAAAAGATAGAGGGTCTCAAAGGCATACAGGGTCTCATCAGCGGATTTGTGACGAGTCTAGCAAGTGAATGAGCGACTGGGAAGAAAGGTAAGGCATACAGGTTGTCTATTTTTTTTTACTTTATTTATTTAAAGGTATTATTATTATACTACGCTTTATCTTAATATATAAATGTCAAAGTCACTGACTGACTGACCACTGACTGATCATCGCTCTACAGCCCAAACCGTAAGTCCTAGGAAGCTGAAATTTGGTAGGTAGCTTTGTCTTATAGTCTAGATGTGCAATAAGACGGGATTTTTCGAAATTCCCACTACAACAACTGCCATTGGCGAAAAAGGTTTTTTTGCTTTCACGGCCATGCCTCGGCCCGCAAAGCGGGCGACAGCCCGCTAGTTAGATATAAATGGACACTATGTAAATACAAATAATTATTTTAACAATGAAAAAAATTGAAACAATATACAACGAAAATGGAAAAGAATAGAAAACATATTATGTCCTAACTAAAGGCGGGGTTATTGCCTATGGCAATCTCTTCCACCCGACCCTTGGCAATCTCTTCCACCCAACCCTTGGCAATCTCTTCCACATAACCCTTCTCTTCCACCCAAAGGTAAGGCATACAGTGTGTCCCTTGTTTTTACTTTATGTATTTAATTGAAAAGATAGAGCCTCTCATTATAAGGTGTACTTACATGGTGTTTTTTGTGTATATAAATCCTATGTATATACGATTATACATACAGGATCTCATCAGCGGATTTGTGACGAGTCTGTGCGTGAAGCAAGTGAAATAGCGCCTGGGAAGAAAGGTAAGGCATACAGGATGTCCCTTGACCCTAGAGATAGAGCCTCTTATTATAAGGTATGTATATAATAAATCCTATGTATATACCTATATACATATTCAATATACATACAGGGTCTCATCAGCGGATTTGTGACGAGTCTAGCAAGTGAATGAGCGACTGGGAAGAAAGGTAAGACATACAGGTTGTCTATTTTGTTTTTACTTTATTTATTTATTTGAAAAAGATAATAATAATATCGCCTTATTTGTACTGCCTGATTAGGACTATTAGGCTGGGGGACATTAAACAGGGAGAAGACCAGTGTCTTGCTAGAGGACTATAAACAGAGAACTGACTAGACAAACCTTACAAGCCAGGCTAGCTTGCAGTGTCCTTAGGGTTTAATGGCTTATAAAGAAAAGTCCAAGTCCTGATGATGGTTGATCGCACATAGAAATATGTGGTTCAGGACGAGCCAACTTTGAAATAAAGTTGGCTGGAGACCACCCCTCCAGCTGTAGCCAAGCTGGCTACAACAACAACAACAACAACTATTATAGTCCCATTATTCCAGCAGTAAGCCCAAGACGCATTATCATGTTTTAAAAATCCCAAATGGGAGGATAACTTGTCACATCCCGGCTGGGTTTCGAACCCACGACCTCTGGAATCTCTGGATTCACAGAGTGCTGCCTTTACCACTGAGCTACCGGGACAGCTACAAAGGTAAAGCATACAGGGTGTCCATTGTTTTTACTCTATTTATTTATTTGAAAAAGGTTTAATTTCAAAACTCTGAGGAAAACTCAGTCTGGCTGGGGGACTATAGACAGGGAGTAGACCAGCAGTCTGGCTGGGGGAGTATAAACAGGGAGTAGACCAGCAGTCTGGCTGGGGGACTATAAACAGGGAGTAGACCAGCATTGGCTTTGTTCTGGGGGCCCTTGTCAATTATTAGCCTCCTTGTAAAGATAGTGATAGAAGTGCTGAGTCATTCCTTCACTGTCTGGCTGCCATCTTTCAGGATTAGTCCGAGGGGTTCTGTGATTCTGTTCTGAATTAACACTGAGAAACCCATTCTCTTTCAGATGTCTCATCTCATAGGCTTAGTTCTGTGATTCTGTCTTGAATTAACACTGAGAAACCCATTTTCTTTCAGATGCCTCATCTCATAGGCTTAGTTCTGTGATTCTGTCTTGAATTAACACTGAGAAACCCATTTTCTTTCAGATGCCTCATCTCATAGGCTTAGTTCTGTGATTCTGTCTTGAATTAACACTGAGAAACCCATTCTCTTTCAGATGTCTCATCTCATAGGCTTAGTTCTGTGATTCTGTCTTGAATGAACACTGAGAAACCCATTTTCTTTCAGATGCCTCATCTCATAGGCTTAGTTCTGTGATTCTGTCTTGAATTAACACTGAGAAAACCCATTCTCTTTCAGATGTCTCATCTCATAGGCTTAGTTCTGTGATTCTGTCTTGAATTAACACTGAGAAACCCATTTTCTTTCAGATGCCTCATCTCATAGGCTTAGTTCTTGGGGTTCTGTGATTCTGTCTTGAATTAACACAAACCCATTTTCTTTCAGATGTCTCATCTCATAGTCTTAGTTCTGGGGGTTCTCGTGTCTGTGATTCTGTCTTGAATTAACACTGAGAAACCCATTTTCTTTCAGATGTCTCATCTCATAGGCTTAGTTCTGTGATTCTGTCTTGAATTAACTCTGAGAAACCCATTTTCTTTCAGATGTCTCATCTCATAGGCTTAGTTCTGTGATTCTGTCTTGAATTAACACTGAGAAACACATTTTCTTTCAGATGTCTCATCTCATAGGCTTAGTTCTGTGATTCTGTCTTGAATTAACACTGAGAAACCCATTCTCTTTCAGATGTCTCATCTCATAGGCTTAGTTCTTGGGGTTCTGTTATTCTGTCTTGAATTAACACTGAGAAACCCATTTCTTTCAGATGTCTCATCTCATCTCGTAGGCTTAGTTGTGGGGGTTCTGTGATTCTGTCTTGAATTAACACTGAGAAACCCATTTTCTTTCAGATGTCTCATCTCATAGGCTTAGTTCTGTGATTCTGTCTTGAATTAACACTGAGAAACCCATTTTCTTTCAGATGCCTCATCTCATAGGCTTAGTTCTGTGATTCTGTCTTGAATTAACACTGAGAAACCCATTCTCTTTCAGATGTCTCATCTCATAGGCTTAGTTCTGTGATTCTGTCTTGAATTAACACTGAGAAACCCATTTTCTTTCAGATGCCTCATCTCATAGGCTTAGTTCTTGGGGTTCTGTGATTCTGTCTTGAATTAACACAAACCCATTTTCTTTCAGATGTCTCATCTCATAGTCTTAGTTCTGGGGGTTCTCGTGTCTGTGATTCTGTCTTGAATTAACACTGAGAAACCCATTTTCTTTCAGATGTCTCATCTCATAGGCTTAGTTCTGTGATTCTGTCTTGAATTAACTCTGAGAAACCCATTTTCTTTCAGATGTCTCATCTCATAGGCTTAGTTCTGTGATTCTGTCTTGAATTAACACTGAGAAACACATTTTCTTTCAGATGTCTCATCTCATAGGCTTAGTTCTGTGATTCTGTCTTGAATTAACACTGAGAAACCCATTCTCTTTCAGATGTCTCATCTCATAGGCTTAGTTCTTGGGGTTCTGTTATTCTGTCTTGAATTAACACTGAGAAACCCATTTTCTTTCAGATGTCTCATCTCATCTCGTAGGCTTAGTTGTGGGGGTTCTGTGATTCTGTCTTGAATTAACACTGAGAAACCCATTTTCTTTCAGATGTCTCATCTCATAGGCTTAGTTCTGTGATTCTGTCTTGAATTAACACTGAGAAACCCATTTTCTTTCAGATGTCTCATCTCATAGGCTTAGTTCTGTGATTCTGTCTTGAATTAACACTGAGAAACCCATTCTCTTTCAGATGTCTCATCTCATAGGCTTAGTTCTGTGATTCTGTCTTGAATTAACACTGAGAAACCCATTTTCTTTCAGATGCCTCATCTCATAGGCTTAGTTCTGTGATTCTGTCTTGAATTAACACTGAGAAACCCATTCTCTTTCAGATGTCTCATCTCATAGGCTTAGTTCTGTGATTCTGTCTTGAATTAACACTGAGAAACCCATTTTCTTTCAGATGCCTCATCTCATAGGCTTAGTTCTGTGATTCTGTCTTGAATTAACACTGAGAAACCCATTCTCTTTCAGATGTCTCATCTCATAGGCTTATTTCTGTGATTCTGTCTTGAATTAACACTGAGAAACCCATTTTCTTTCAGATGTCTCATCTCATAGGCTTAGTCCTGGGGTTTTAGTGTCTATGATTCTGTCTTGAATTAACACTGAGAAACCCATTTTCTTTCAGATGTCTCATCTCATAGGCTTAGTTCTGTGATTCTGTCTTGAATTAACACTGAGAAACCCATTTTCTTTCAGATGTCTCATCTCATAGGCTTAGTTCTGTGATTCTGTCTTGAATTAACACTGAGGAACCCATTTTCTTTCAGATGTCTCATCTCATAGGCTTAGTTCTTGGGGTTCTGTGATTCTGTCTTGAATTAACACTGAGAAACCCATTTTCTTTCAGATGTCTCATCTCATAGACTTAGTTCTTGGGGTTCTGTGATTCTGTCTTGAATTAACACTGAGAAACCCATTTTCTTTCAGATGTCTCATCTCATAGGCCTAGTCCTGGAGATTCTGTGATTCTGTCTTGAATTAACACTGAGAAACCCATTTTCTTTCAGATGTCTCATCTCATAGGCTTAGTCCTGGGGTACTGTGATTCTGTCTTGAATTAACACTGAGAAACCCATTTTCTTTCAGATGCCTCATCTCATAGACCTAGTCCTGGGGATTCTGTGATTCTGTCTTGAATTAACACTGAGAAACCCATTCTCTTTCAGATGTCTCATCTCATAGGCTTAGTTCTGGGGGTTCTCGTGTCTGTGATCGTGTTTGTGGGCACCCACCAGGCCAGTGTCTTCAAGATCTACCAAGTCTATGCCATAGCCATCCTGTACGGTGAGTTATAAGTATAAGTAGTACTTTATTGAGACTTTATTTTTTTAATTTTTTTACAAAACAATTAAAAATAAATTAATAACAATAAAATTTAATTAAAAATATGCACAAAATAATAAAAAAACATTATTATTTTTTTTACAATTGTTTTGTAATCCGGGGCGAAGGTAATGCCTTAGACATTAGGCCTATTTTTCTTTTGGATTAAAAAAAAAATCCACGTTCGATATTACCGGCCCCTATGTCGGGGCCAGGGGGGCCAACTTCATTTTTTTAAATACGAACCCCCACCTTGCGATACATTTTTGAAAAGGTCTTTAAATAAGAAATACATTGGTGCAAATTTTATTTTTTTAATATTACTTGTTTGCAAATGGCGTCCAACTTTGTGTATGCAGTAAAGTCTGGAAACCCCTGAATATCTTTCGAAATAGCTTTCTCAGTAAATTTAAAATTGTGTACGGTAATCCGTGGTAATTAGACCTTATATTAGAATGGGACCGATTTTTTTTTTTACCGGCCCCCATGTCGGGGCCAGGGAGGCCAACTTCATTTTTTTAAATACGAAACCCCACCTTGCGATACATTTTTGGAAAGGTATAGTTACCCCAACTTACCGTGCATAATTTTAAATTTACTGAGAAAGTCCTTTCAAAAGATATTCAGGGATTTCCAGAATTTACTGCATACACAAAGTTGGTCGCCATTTGCAAACAGTTAATATTAAAAAATAAAATTTGCACAAATGTATATCTTATTTAAAGACCTTTCTAAAAAGGTATCGCAAGGTGGGGGTTCGTATTTAAAAAAATGAAGTTGGCCCCCCTGGCCCCGACATGGGGGCCGGTAACAAAAATCGACCCCACTCTAAAAGCAGGTCTTATTAGCCCGGTTTACCTTACAAAATTTTAATTTTACCGAAGAAGCCATTCGAAAGCTATTCAGGGGTTTCCAGACTTTTGCCCCACCCTGTATAAGCACTGTTGGCTACTCAAAATGTCTTTTCCGTACAAGAACAAAGAAAAATCTTTATTTTATAATCGACGTCTTTTTAAACGTTTGCCAAAGACACGATATAAAAATGTCGGTTGGCAGAGATTATCATAGGCAATAACCCCGCTTTTTAGCTAGGACAAAACAGGGAGTACACCAGTATTGGCTTGGTTCTGGGGACCCTTGTCAATTATTAGCATCCTTGTAAAGACAGTGGTGGAAGTGCTGAGTCATTCCTCCACTGTCTGGCTACCATCGTTTACGATGACGTCACCCCATGATGATGATATAATTATGTCCTTCTAATAAAGAGTTTAATATTGTTATTGCCTATGACGTTTTTTTTTAATATTGTTATAGCCTATGGTTAGGACGTTTATATTTTGTTTATTTATTTTTTTCTTGTTTATATTATTAATATTGTCAATTTTATATTTAATTTTTACCATTGTTTGTCTGTATACAATATGTTCTACTAATAAAGACTTTCTTTAATAAATAAATAATATGAAAATCAAACCATATTTTGATCTTCAAGGGTTGGGTGTAAGAGATTGCCATAGGCAATAACCCCGGCCTTTAGTTAGGACATATGTTTTTATATATTTTTCTATTCTTTTTTGTTTTATTGTATAAATTGTTTCCATTTTTTTCATTCTTTTAATAATTATTTATTGTACATCATGTCCATTTATATCTACTAAAGTGTAAAATAATAATAATATTTTACTATTAATAACTGTCCAGGTATGTCGAGCACAGTGATTCAGGTCACCAGCTTCGGAATGGCCGCGGACTTCGTGGGAGATGATGTGAGCAACGGAGCTTTCATCTACGGCGTGCTGAGCTTTGCCGACAAGACTTCCAATGGCGTGGTCGGCTTCCTGATCCAGAAGTTGTGAGTACAACAAATACTGATATCCTCGATGAAAACATTCCGTGTGCAAAAGAACGCCAAGAGTGCTACCGGTAGTCAAGTGGTCTTGACTTTTTCTTATTATTATTATTATTATTTAACTCTTTATTGGTCAACTACATACATTCAACAAAATAGGACATGCTAAAAAAAAAAAAAAAAAAATAGAATATGTAGTGAACCAAGGGGCGAAGTTAAAGCCTGTGGCTTTCTCTTCCACCGAACTTTCTGTGTCTTGATGTCAAGTCAAGTGGTCTTGACTTGACAATGCGCTAGTCTGATAATCTAGGTTGCGTAGGGATCCGTTGGTTCGAATCCCACCCAGTGCGTGAATTTTTCCTCATTGATTTGAGTTTGTGACCACATAATAATAAGACTCTGAGGGTTATTGTTAAAATTTCATTGATAAACGCAGCACAAAAGTATAGTTTTCAAACACTGGTGGTCAAGTGGTTAACGCGCTAGTCTGATAATCCAGATTGCGTAGGTCTCCGTTGGTTCGAATCCCACCCAGTGCATGAATTTTTCCTCATTAATTTGAGTTTGTGACCACATAATAATAAGACTCTGAGGGTTATTGTTAAAATTTCATTGATAAACGCAGCACAAAAGTATAGTTTTCAAACACTGGTGGTCAAGTGGTTAACGCGCTAGTCTGATAATCCAGGTTGCGTAGGGATCCGTTGGTTCGAATCCCACCCAGTGCATGAATATTTCCTCATTAGTTTGAGTTTGTGACCACATAATAATAAGACTCTGAGGGTTATTGTTAAAATTGCATTGATAAACGCAGCACAACAGTATAGTTGTCAAACACTGGTTGTCAAGTGGTTAGTGCGATAGTCTGATAATCCAGATTGCGTAGGTCTCCGTTGGTTCGAATCCCACCCAGTGCATGAATTTTTCCTCATTAATTTGAGTTTGTGGACCACATAATGATAAGACTCACACGGTTGGTTAGGTGGTAGAAAATGCTTTGAGCATTAACCTCGCCTGGTGGTTACCTTCCACTAAAGAGTGTTATTATTATTATTATTATAACTGTGAAACTTTTTCAAGGCTAGCTCAGGCACTATCATAATATAAGCCTAGATTGCAGAGGGGAATTTTGCTTTGTTAAATTAAAGTTATGGTCAAATCTCTGTACTTCCCCAAATCTCTGGTGGTTACCTTCATCTATAAAAATTAGGAATAGAAGACCAGACATGTGGATCACCCTGTATACAACCAGATGTATACATATATACAACCAGATGTACATATAGAAAAGGTCTGCCTTCCCCTCGGTAGTGAGTTTGAAGAAATCTTTTACCTTTGAAATATATTTTAATATTAAAATGCTAAGCATTTAGTCAATTCTGAGTAAATGCATTGAGACGTCATCGTGGCAGAGTGAGTTAGCGCGCTAGGCATTGCACGCATGGTGACCTGGGTTCGATTCCCATCGGGGTAGGATTTTTTCTGCTCTGTTCTTCGGTGTTCGGGGTCCACTCATACCTCGTGAGGAAAAATGAGTAGCTGCTGTAATGAGAGCAGCGACCAGTGGCGGAATTATAGGCAAAAATAAGATATTAGGATATTAAAAGATATGGAAAAAGTCCTATAATTCTGCTCTACCCACTAAAAATTGTGATATAATAACACAAAAAAACACATTATTATTATTATTACTCAATTCAATTTCTGGCTATGTACGAGTTCGGTGCGAAAAATAAAAAAATGTATGAGTTGGGTCCCCTCTAAAAAAGGTCATGTATGAATTCGGTGCCCTGGTTCATTGTATTTTACCTAACCCTACTATAAACCCAAGGCATGGCCTTCATTTTATTTTACCTAACCCTACTATAAACCCTAGGGGCTATGTATGAGTTCGGTGCGGAAAATAAAAAAATGTATGAGTTCGGTGCCGCCTAAAAAAGTCATGTATGAATTCGGTGCCGCCTAAAAAAGGTCATGTATGAATTCGGTGCCCTGGTACTTGCCCTGATGATCAGGTAATTATAGTATTTTTTTCCTTATAGGCATGGCCTTCAATTAATAAACCGAGGCATGGCCTTCATTGTATTTTACCTAACCCTACTATCCAAGGCATGGTCTTCATTGTATTTTACCTAACCCTACTATGAACCCAAGGCATGGCCTTCATTGTATTTTAACTAACCCTACTATAAACCCAAGGCATTGCCTTCATTGTATTTTACCTAACCCTACTATAAACTCAAGGCATGGCCTTCATTGTATTTTACCTAACCCTACTATTAACCCTAGGCATGGCCTTCAAGGAGGAAATGGACAGCCTTGCTGAATGTAACTGTCCACAACATAATCTACTAACTTAATAACAGCAGGATGACTGTTAACAAGCAACAGAGTACATTATTAAAAAACAATCAATTTATAAGTTATTAGGACCGCACCGAACTCATACATCACCTTTTTTAGGCGGCACCGAATTCATACATGCGAAAAAGGTGCGGGTAATCTTCGCACCGAACTCACCTATTGCCACCCTAGGCATGGCCTTCAAGGAGGAAATGGATAGTCTTGCTGAATGTAACTGTCTACAACATAATCTACTATCTTGATAACAGCAGGATTATTACATTATAAACAAACCATCAATTTATAAGTCATTAAGACCGCACCGAACTCGTACATCACCTTTTTTTAGGCGGCACCGAATTCGTACATCACCTTGTTTTAGGCGGCACCGAATTCGCACATGCGAAAAAAAAAAGGTGCGGGTAATCTTCGCACCGAACTCACCTTTCGCCCAATTTCTGCTCCTCAGCAACCCAGAGGAGGGCTACTACTACAGGCTGGCTCTCTCGTACGGGTGTGGCATCCCGTGCCTGATCGGTATCCTGGCACTGCTGTTCCTCCCCCCCGTCCCTCAGGTGACACTAAGTAAGTATTCCCCCCCCGTCCCTCAGGTGACACTAAGTAAGTATTCCCCCCCCCCCGTCCCCCAGGTGACACTAAGTAAGTATTCCCCCCCGTAAGTATTCCCCCCCCCCGTCCCTCAGGTGACACTAAGTAAGTATTCCCCTCCCCCCCCGTCCCTCAGGTGACACTAAGTAAGTATTCCCCTCCCCCCCCCGTCCCTCAGGTGACACTAAGTAAGTACCCCCCCCCCCCCCCGTCCCTCAGGTGACACTAAGTAAGTACCTGCCCCGCGTCCCTCAGGTGACACTAAGTAAGTACCTGCCCCCCGTCCCTCAGGTGACACTAAGTAAGTACCTGCCCCCCGTCCCTCAGGTGACACTAAGTAAGTACCTGCCCCCCGTCCCTCAGGTGACACTAAGTAAGTACCTGCCCCCCGTCCCTCAGGTGACACTAAGTAAGTACCTGCCCCCCGTCCCTCAGGTGACACTAAGTAAGTACCCCCCCCCCCCCCGTCCCTCAGGTGACACTAAGTAAGTATTCCCCCCCCCCCCCGTCCCTCAGGTGACACTAAGTAAGTACCTGCCCCCCCCCCGTCCCTCAGGTGACACTAAGTAAGTACCTGCCCCCCGTCCCTCAGGTGACACTAAGTAAGTATTCCCCCCCCCGTCCCTCAGGTGACACTAAGTAAGTACCCCCCCCCCCGTCCCTCAGGTGACACTAAGTAAGTATTCCCCCCCCCGTCCCTCAGGTGACACTAAGTAAGTACTCCCCCCCCCCGTCCCTCAGGTGACACTAAGTAAGTACCTGCCCCGCGTCCCTCAGGTGACACTAAGTAAGTACCTGCCCCCCGTCCCTCAGGTGACACTAAGTAAGTACCCCCCCCCCCTCCCCCCCGTCCCTCAGGTGACACTAAGTAAGTACCTGCCCCCCCCCGTCCCTCAGGTGACACTAAGTAAGTACCCCACCCCCCCCACCTACCTGGGCTGAAACTGAGTAAATACCTGACGATATGTGGAAAATATCGAACCTGGAAAAAAAAAATCGTTTTGAATTTTCACCAAAAATGCTCCCCTTTCGGCCCCGGAAGGCCTAATTTGGCCGAAAAACTAAAGGTGAACTTGTATACTAAATTTCAACAATTTTGAAGAATTCAGTCGAGAGTTATCGACTGTTAACAGACAGACAAACAAACGAAAGCCAAATCGTCCAGTACCCAAGTGAAACAGAACCTCACTTAGTGAGTTCGCTTCGCTCCTTCACTGTGTTCGGTAGATAAATAAAATATTATTTTTTAATGGAAAAAATACCCTACCAAAATAGACGGATAAGTTAAATTTCTAAAAATTCTTGATTTTATTTTTTGTATTGTAACGTCCTGACTTGAGATAGTCAGGACAGGGGTCTTGTGCCCATTCGCTGAGAGTCGTACTCACCCAGCCTGGGTAGGGCCGGACCTCAGGTGAAACTAAGCCTAATTATCAGAGAAAAAGGTACTTTCCAGTTTTACCTCGGCAGTGGAAACAAGATATTTAACCGAACACAGTGAGAGGTTCTGTTTTAACGTGGGTATTGGATTGGACTATTTGGCTTTCGTTTGTCTGTTGGTCTGTCTGTTCCGCCATAACTCTCGACAAGATTCTTGAAAATTGTTAAAATTTACCATACTTCATTGGGGTCCTCAAAATTTAACTTTTAGTTTTGGGGCCAAATGGGGGCCGTTTTGGTGAAAATTGAAAACGATTTTCCTATTTTTATTGAAACAATTAAGCAAGACTCTTGAAATTTTGTAGACTCGTTGTAAAAATATAATTTGGTTATGGTGAAAGCTAAGGGGGCCGCACTGTGGTAAAAAAAAATAGAAAAAGGGCCAAAAAAAGGGTCCGGTTGATATTTTTTAATTAAAAACCCATCGAGTTGGGTATTGAATGAAAGGTCTCGATGTCCTCATGCTTGATTGAACATTTATAATGCGATAGTTGAATCTGTGTGAGGTTTACAGTTCACAGAACCACTAGGAGGTATTCTAACTTTTTAACCTCACGTCATTCGCAGTTAATCGAAGCAGAATCGTGTTTCTGAAATATATGGGAAAAGACCACGGGTCCAGTGCTGCTCTCTAGTGATGAAGCGATGTGCTGTTCTTCCTCCACCCGACGAGAAACAAGAGAGCTTTGTTAGAGAGGAAGCAAGAGTGTTGAAAATGATTGAAAGAAAAGAAAACATGTTCAAAGACCACTGTCGATTTTGTTGAGAGAGACACATTGGGTGGAATTATAATTCGAAATGTTGACACATTGTACACTGGACGTTCTACAGAATTATTTCATTAATTAGGTGGCTATAAATTTTCCTTACTTGTCATACCTAGATTAACTTGCATATTTCCTATTGGACTATGATCTCTTTTAAAAGAAAAGACGTCGAGGGTACCCTTGAAGTTGGATCAAGCTCAGATTATTTCTCCCGCCCGCGAGGGTACCCTTGAAGTCGGATCAAGCTCGGATTATTTCTCTTTCTAAATTTTCCTTACTTGTCATACCTAGATTAACTTGCATATTTCCTATTGGACTATGATTTCTTTTTAAAGAAAAAGACGTCGAGGGTACCCTTGAAGTCGGATCAAGCTCAGATTATTTCTCCCGCCCGCGAGGGTACCCTTGAGGTCGGATCAAGCTCAGATTATTTCTCCCGCCCGCGGTTACGTTGCGCGTTGGTCGGCGCTGTCCGAATGGTCCGGACTACATTGAGGGCTCCAGTAGCAAAACCGGCTCTCTCCACTTTTTCCAATTTTACAGGACGGGCAAAAAACATATTGAACGATAACGCTTCAATCATTTTTTTTTTTTTTTTAATTAATGTTCAAACGCAATGTGTTTCACTGCAATCACATGAACTTAATACTTAACCTAGGTAAGATTAAAATTTTCTAAGCCTAGTTGTTGCTTACATTCATTCTGAAAGATATTTGCATTATTTGAAAGGTCCAATTTAGAGGAGTGTTGATTGAACAGTAACATAGCAGATATTAATGGTGAGTTAAGATATTAATGGTGAGTTACTAATATAGAAAAAACCAGGATTTTCTCTAGTTCTTAAACTTAACAAAGGAACCCTAATACTAAAGTCTTCTGAAATATCAGAAATTTGAATATTATTGTTGAAAACGTTATATATATACATCATTTTCTGAAAGTTTCTTCGTGCATTTAAAGTTCCTATGTTTAGATGTTCCATTAAGTCTGTGTATGAGATGGCTTCGGGGTATACTGGATAGAAACCATTTAATTTCTTGAAGAGAAAACATTTGATTGTGGGAGAGAACAGTTTGAAAATGAACGCATATTTTACAACAGAATTACCATGGGAGAGAGTAGGTTTTGAGATGTAATGTTTTTAACAGTCTATGCGACTTTAAAAAGAGATTCCAGGGGTACCAAAACCTCATTTTCAATTTTTTTGGAGAGAGCCGGTTTTGAAACTAGAGCCCTCGACATATCAAGAACAAAAAATCAGCCGCCTTATCGATCACGCTAATGAGGTCCGTTTTTAAACTTGAGATCTATTTAACCATAGCCGCCGTATTTTTCTTTCTAACCAAAGTTAACCAAACGGGAATAAAATGAACCAAACTGGAAGCAAGGCATTTTTCTTTTGGAAGAGGAAAAATTTCCTCTTCCAAAGTTAACCAAAATGGAAGTAGAAAATTCTTGCTTCCAATTCTTTTTTTTTTTTTTTTTTTTAAGTAGGGTTTAACGTCGCTTTCAACTGCCATGGTCATATCACGACGGGGGTTTTACCCTCCATTCGCAGGAAACTCACAAACCTGCTACTCACATTGACCTCACCCAGCCTGAGTGGGGCCGGGAAAAGCCAGCGTCACGAGAATTAGAATTTGAATGGTCACCCATCCAAGTCTTAACCTCGCTGGATGTCGCTTAACTTCGGTGTTCTGAAGGGAACCGGTGTATTCAACATGCCATCGACGCTGGCTGCTTCCAATTCTTTTATAGGTTAAATCCATTTTTTATCTTTCAAAGTACCGAAGCGCATTTTTCTTTCACGAATGTGTTGAATTTGACCTTGGAATAAAATGGAAATATTTGGAAATATCGAACCTGGATTTTTTTTTTTTTTTTAATCCAAAAGAAAAATAGGCCTCATGTCTTTTATTTTATTTTATTCTTAATCACTCACGTGATCTTTCGTGTTTTGTTTCAGAGCCCAGAGAGACAGATCGTCAACCCGTGGTGACATCTGCATCCTCAGAAGATGAACTAGACAGTACCTCCCCGCGATGACTCTGGTGTCTAATCAGACGCTAACCAATGATTAGATTTAATGAACAATTAATTATCTTCAGTCTCTGATGAAGTTGATCCTGTGATTTTATTTTTAGAATAGATGATATGGACAGCTCCACTCCAGGGAATCTGGTGTTAAACCATCCATCAAACGTTAAACGATGATTAGTTTTAATGAACAATTCGCCTCTGATAACACAAAGAGGCGTAAACCACAAATTTTTGAAATCGTTTTTATTGCTTGGGTTGAGTCTGCTTGTGCTATATTTTGTTCTCACAAATAGACGTAACCCAATTATAATCCAAAGAAAAGATACAACAAAAATTGAAATCAGGTGTATCCCTCATTTTCTCTTTTTCAGACAAATCAAATAGGCGTAGATCGATAGTCACAGTTAAATAATCAAATTTGGCAACAGAAAAAGTTCGTATGGTCATTCACGGGTACAGGGAAGTGATAATGTTCCTACCGTGAACAGAAAATTTATGCACAAGAAAACTCATTTTGGCTCCTGTAAAATTTCGAAAATGTTGTTTACGCCTCTTTGTGTTGTCAGAGGCGAATTATCTTGAGTCTCTGATTAAGTTGATCCTGTGATCTTAATATTAAAATAGATGGTCTGGCCCTCGTTCTAGAAAGGTTTCTCACTCACTAACCACTTGGGAGAAAATCCAACTTACATTACAATTTTTGGAGGCCACCATTTTTTTTTTAATTTGGGTTTAACGTCGCTTTCAACTACATGGTCAGATGTCATATCACGACAGGGGTGTTACGCTCCATTCGCAGGAACCTCACAAACCTGCTACACAAATTGACCTCACCCAGCCTGGGTTGGGCCGGAATGTCAGCATCACAAAGACTTCACCTCGCTGGACGTTGCTTAACTTCGGTGATCCTATGAGAACCGGTGCATTCAACGCACCATCGACGCTGGCTTATTTTATTTTTTAACCCTTATCTTGGCAGCGAATTTCAACTTTTAATTTTTCATTTATTTTTGAAAAAGTAAAAGAGGATGATAATAATAACTGGATGGTTGGATGGAAGAGCTTCATCCTGACACTTTAAATACAGCTTTGAACAAAATGTTCTGTTTAAGAAAAAATTAATCTTGGGCCAATAGAGTAAAAAAACTTTTTTTTTTTCATTAATAGATAGAATTTATTTAAAAACGTTCAATTGAAATATTTCTCACAGTCACTACTCTCTTTTCCAATGATTAATGACATCTTCATACCCCAACAACGACTCTCCACTCCTCCATCTTCTGAATGTATCCATATGGACACATTGCCGAGATAAAGGTTAAAAGAGAGAAATGTTAATTTGATTTCACCGTAGCACTTAAATCGCGAGGATCATCAGACTCGCGATTTAAGTGGATTAAATACTAATTTACTCACTGACATCTCCATACAAATTATCAAAGACTCCATCAAAATACTCAACTGTCATCTCTTCCGTAGTTGATAAAAAAAAAAAAAATAATAACAAATATGACTGTTTATACTGTACCTCAAAATATTAACATAAAAAATAATGTATCTTATTAAATGCACGGTTGAGTGTTGATGAAAAGCTGGATCCGCGAGGTCAAACAGGGGAACTGTTCAGCCGGCAAGAATTGCAAAATATATATATATAAACCTAGTCAATATTCGGCCATTCCGTTTTAAATTTTGAAATTCAAGAACACTTTCTCCATAGGCCTGCCAGAGTTTATCAAATGTTTCTGATGCACTGTGTCCCAGTTTCAAGCAGAACTTGAGAGCACCATTGCTCAGAATTGACAAAACGGACACGAAAAATGTTTCGCGAAAATTAAAAAACGTTACCTTTCACTAAAGATAATTATTATTATTATTGTTGTGTATATTTTTTTATTTATTTTTTACAGTTCTCTTTATTTCTACAAAAATGTTAAGATTAGGTATTCTATACTACAATTTATTCAAATAAAGGCTATGAATTATTAGATATACAAAGTTGAAACTCAATATTTTTAACTGTCAAAAAATTACGAGGGTTGCTAAGGATTTTAAAAACACATAATAATAATAGTAGATACCTAATAATAATTATTAATACCAGTAATAATTGGAGCACTGGGCGAAGTAGCAAAGACATTGAAAGAAAACCTTCAAATGCTATCTGGAAAGTTCAATATCGGTAGAATCCAGGAAAGTGCACTGCTCGGCACAGCCAACATCATGAGAAAAGTAGTCTTATGAAACAAACATTACAATATTACAACCCATTGGATCAGAGAAATTAGGATAGTTCTTGATCCAATCTGGTGATAGCGGAGGAATTTACATAAAAAAATCTTCGTAGTAAAATGAGTAATAATAATAAAAGTAATAATAAAATTATAGTAATTGTAATAATAATAGTCATGATGCCCAATAGTGGAAGGTAATCATCAGGCGAGGTTAATGTTCAAAGCATTTTCTACCACCAAAACCCTCAGAATCTTATTACTATCTGGTCTCGAACTTAAATTAATGAGGAAAAATTCATGCACTGGGTGGGATTCGAACCAACGGATCTCTATGGTACCTGGATTACCAGACTAGCGCGTTAACCCCTAGACTACCAGTGGGCGCTGTGGTTGGTTCCTGAAGAACACACAATTTTGTTTTCAACATATGAATTTCTTCCTGTCTTCCATTTTCAATGTTTTGTTACCTACCTAGAGAAATACACATTTTAGTTTATAATTATTTCTTCGAATAAATATACCTAAACTGAAAATGTTTATCTAAATGTTTGCTGAAAAGTTTTTTCTTATCTTTCGTTTCTTTTTCAAGGGTTACATTAAGGGAGCAATTAATAGACGTTATTGTAATAGCTCTGTGGTGCTAAGTCTCATATTGCGTACTGTGTACGATAGAGAAAACCGACGCTTCGCAAGTTAGCGATGAATTTAGTTATCGATTTTGTCTATTAATTTCGCCCTAAGCAACAGAATTGGATCAATAAGTTTAAAACCCGTATTTATGAACAACGAATTTTGGCTGAGCAATGTCTCAAGCAAGGTTAGCAAGGTATTGGGCAATTATATTAAAGGAAATCATCAGGCGCGGCCGGTGGGAATTTGGTTTGGGGGTGCTGTCAAAATTTTACGAAAAGAAAAATTATGCAACATTTAATACATGTCTGCAAGGCCTAGTGGTGAAGTGGTTATGTCAGGGAGAGGGAACTCTAACTAGGGGGCCAATAGTTCAAGTCTCACGTGTGGTGATTATCGAGAATTCTGTTAGAGTGGTTAGGTATCATTTTTTTTTTTTTTTTTTTTTTTTTTTTTTTTATATATAAGGATGAGTGTTTCACAGCCTTTTTTATTTCGTAGCCATGAAACAGGAGCTACTGTAGACGCTTATGGTCTGTGTTGTAGCCTGCCCATCCCGTAGTATGCTTCCCCTCTGATGGGCGAGAAGTGACACAATACTTCCCATTTAGGTGCTGGGTCAACACGAGCGCACCGGAAGGTATTCCTTACAAACAATAATTGTAACCAAATTAAGAATACAAATTTTTGTCGGCACGGGGTATCGAACCCGGGACCTTCCGCATGACAAGCGAGTGCTTAACCACTGAGCTAATCGTGCGCTCATATAATAATAATAAATTAATTAGTTTTAATTTATAAAAATGATTAGCTGACGCAAATATGATGATAATTTGGGATAACGTTTATTTTTCACGACCATTGTAGGTTTTTTTTCAACATACATGAGAAAAAAAATGTTCAAAAGAAAGAAAATAAGAATTTATAAAGGACTTACTCTTTACTCTACTGATTATTTGGAGAAGAATCCATTCGCTGGATTTCGAACAAAACTTGTGAATGGCTTTTTCATTGAAGTCAGAATCAAATATGTATGTTTGAAATCATTTTTTTGTCAAATGAAAACAAAGAAAACTTATTCTTAATAAGATGTCAACTGAATAGATTTTGTTTTTCCATACCTGCTTTGAAATGTAATTACCTAATTCCTATGTGATAAAAAAACAATACATTCTATACTTTTTTCATTAAAAGTAAAAATATACATTTTTAACTTTAAAGAGAATGAATTGATAATGCTAATTTAATTTTAATATCCTTTATAAGAAGTTTCAAACCCAACTTAAATTGATTGCACAAATTTAATCTTAAAATGAATTCAAAAAGGATAAAATAAATGTTATAATTATAGACCTATATGTTTATAAAACTTTGGGCAAAATAAACTGTTAGCTAAAGTCAATGATTAATTGTTATTTGTTACACTGTACTATCATTTAATAAATTGTAACCGATAGTTAAATAATTTTCAAAACAAAAACACGTGAAATTATTAACATAAATTCGTGGAACGAAAGGGTATAGGACAACGCGGTACGCATACGCACTACGCGGTAGGTACTAATTTGTTAGTTCCGGATTCCGGAAGGAACTAGTAAATTAGTTCAGTGGATGAAGGGGAAGCCGGAGGGCTTCCCCTCTTCCTCCTCTGAACGGAAATCTAAAAATAATTCGAATTTTTACCACATCAGTCACATCACTCTATTAGCTCTGCAGTCAGTTAAAACAATTTCAGCGGACACTATTTGCCTCCTTCTCGTCTCCCCGAGACCAAACCGCTGTGCGGGTTGGTTTGGTTGCTCCATGCCTTCTCTTTCAATAAGGCATGAGCAGAGAAAAGAGAAATGCTCTACGGAGCGCGGCAGCGTTCCGCACGGAGAAGCCAAAAAGTAAGAAGCGCGTTAGATATAGCTCCGTGAAGTTGGCTCGCCCCTAAAACCAATATGAAAGCTTTATTAGTCAAAAGTTTATACTTATGTTCTCTACAATCAAGCTTGGCTAAGGTTTATCTAATTAGGTACCTAGTTTTTATTTAGCATGATTTTTTTTTATGATTTTTTGTTCGAAATATGCGTAATGATTTTCATTCACTACAAGCTAGAGAGACATGAAAAAAAAACTTTTCTTTCCTTTTCGTCTGGGGGTGCTGGAGTTCCGCAGCTCCTTAGCACCGGCCGTCCCTGGAAATCATGCTTGAGACTTTCCCCAGGCGACGCTTTTTGCTAGGCATTGCACGCATGGTGACCTGAGTTCAATTCCTAGCGGGGCAGGATTTTTTCTGCTCTGTACTTGAGTGTTTGGGGTCCACCCATACCTCGTGAGGAAACATGAGTATCTGCCTTAATGTAAACAGCGACCAGTGGCGGAATTATAGGCAAAA
Source organism: Bactericera cockerelli (assembly GCA_024516035.1). NCBI lineage: Eukaryota > Metazoa > Arthropoda > Insecta > Hemiptera > Triozidae > Bactericera > Bactericera cockerelli. Next base: position 21,149,786 of record CM044966.1, read on the forward strand.
ATAAGATATTGGGAATTAAAGATATGGAAAATTCCTATAATTTTGCGCTACCTATTAAATTTGTGAGATAATAACACAAATAAGCACATTTATGTAATTCAACTGCGATTAGCTCAGATAGCGCATGGCAAGCAAGTACCTTACCACTAAGCGCGCGATTAGCTCGGTGGTAAGGTACTCGCTTGCCATGCGGAAGGTCCTGGGTTCGAAGCCCACAGCCGACAAAATAATTGTATTCAAAATTCAGTTACACTTGTTTCTAAGGTTTACCTTCTCGTGTGCTCATATTGACTGAACATCTCATTAGAAAGTGTGTCGCTTCCTGACAGTAAAAATTGAATTGAATTGAATTATATTAGTTTTTTTACTGTACAATAATAATATTCCTTAATATTATCTCCTAAGCGTATGCAAACTTCTGAGGAGTTTCCATACGTCTGAGAGGGGAGACTACGGGATGAGAAAGCTACTGAATCCCATTCAGTGCATGCATTTTTCCTCATTATTTTGAGTTTGTGACACATAATAATAAGACTCTTAGGGTTATGTGATAGAAAATGTTTTGAGCATTTACCTTGCCTGGATACCTTCCACTAAATATTGTTATTACCGTGACGAAAAGGGTAATAACAAGTCCTATCTCGTACACAATGGACATCATTGCACATGTCTAGAATTATTAATTTAGTATTATAATAATTAGCATGGTAGACAAACTCAAACTCGGTAGGTACTGAGTGGCAGCATCCCCAAAACATTTTCCCACCAGCCTCATCTGATTGTTATTATTATTACTAGTGACATGATAATATGGTTAGGATTATTATTACTAGTGACATGATAATCAGGTTAGTATTATTATTACTATTGATATGATAAATAAATAAAATAAAAATCGACAATATTATATCCCTACTTGGTTTCGATTTCAATTGATTTGAAATGAACTTCCACTGTGTTGACAACAGCATCTGACTGATATAATCCATATACATGCCACCACAACGCCCTCTGGCCCCTGCTCCCGTGCACCCAGACCCCCCAGTAGTATTTGTACTCACAGACCTCCACACAGGGAGCAGCAGGAGTCAGTGTTACTCTCCAGTATGATCCGTCTCGTGGTACTACCCAGGAGTCATAACCTCCACGTTGTGGGACAAACTTGAATTGACATTCAACAGTACACTCCCAGTCACGCTGCGTGGTGGAGAGACATTTCAAGTACATGTGCAAGTTGTAGTTATCATCATCATCCCTCATGCATGCTTTCCATTTCATATCTCCTATAAGACACTCCTCTTCTGACTCATGCAATTCTAAGGAACAATGTGGAATTTTAATGGTGAACTTATTTGTAACATGTGTTAACAACTTCTTTCTAGGCTCGACTACAGTTGAATTATTCACAATTCCTTCATTTTGATTATTGATCTCTGCTCTATTTGGATTTCCGGTCTCTACTTCAACAGGATTTTTAACATTTCTTTCATTTTTATCCCTGGTTTCTGCTTTGAATTGATTTCTAGGCTCAATGCTTTTCGAGAAATTTTTGTCATCTTCCAAAAATAAACTGTGTTTTTTAAACAATTCTGTTTTAAAAGCAGTCATATAATCAAAAACAGAAATATGTTTCACGCGAATATTTGAAAGCAGTTTTTTCAAAACATTATCTGAAAATGTCTTTGCCAGTTCCACACAGCTGTCAAGTTGATCAGGAATGATGTTGTCCACATCCGGATTATTTTCATTGGAATCACCACTGGATGGTCCAGCACTTTGGTTCAACGCCATTTTCTTAAATTTCGTAATCACTTTCTTGTCACATGACTTGGCATCAGTTGTGAAAACTTTTTCACTTCTGACAGCATGTGACTGAGAGTCACAACCATCAGCCGATTCCTCAGCAACATGTGCACTGCTGATCTTCTCGTCCAACATTTCCAGAGCTCGCCGGGGACATTGGTTCAGATTCTCACTGTGCCAAACCAAAGCACCCCTGAGGATATCAATTTCAGGAGCGTAAAACAGGTTGGACTTTATCAATTCACTCAAAACTTCGTATTGTAAATCCTTGAAACTCTCGTGCTTCAACACTTGTTCTGAATTCGCGTAAGCATAAATAATTAACTTTTTGTACAGCTCGTTCAATAAGAATTTCTTGGCTGTATTGATGAGTACAAAAAACGAGTCGAGCTCAAAATTGTCAACTGTAGACAGGAATGACTTGATGGCAGTGAAGATATCAGAGAGCTCATAGGTCTCGCACAGTCGGAGAACCTCACAGATGATGGGTTTCTGCATTCTTGAAAAATTCAATTCCATGCCATGCATGTATTGAAGTATAATTTCAAAGCTCTCATCAAACATGAGACCTGGCATTGTTAGTATTTTGTCATCACAGTGTTCATGATGAGTCTCTACTTGTGAATACAGAATACTACTGCTCATGTAGATAAGATGACTGCTGACATAAAATTTCGAGTGTTTTAAGATAAACTCACAGTCACATATTTTTTTATTGTTCCAAACCTTTTCTGCCTTCATTGTCAGTTCACTTCTGAACAAGACATCTTGTACTTCTGCCATTCTGAAACAAAAAAAGGAGAGGGTAATGAACATGGTATAATTGTGTAAACGTTTTTTTTTATTATTGACAAAATACAGTAGAATCCCGCTGCTTCAAAATTCAAGGGACAGAAGTGGTATGTCGAGTTTCAAATAAGGGCCGTCTTTCGGATAAACGGGTTTTTCGACCTATCGCGACTTCGAGGTAGCGAGATTCTACTATGAATAGGTAAAATAGTAAATAATTAAGTAAATATCACAGGTAGGTACAAGTACAAGTAAATATCACAAGTAGGTACAAGTATAAATAAATATCATAGGTAGGTACCAGTACAAGTAAATATCACAGGTAGGTACCAGTACAAGTAAATATCACAGGTAAGTACAAGTATAAGTGCATATCACAGGTAGGTACAAGTACAAGTAAATATCCCAGGTAGGTAGGTACAAGTACAAGTAAATATCAGAGGTAGGTACAAATACAAGTAAATATCTCAGGTAGGTACAAATACAAGTAAATATCACAGGTAGGTACCAGTACAAGTAAATATCACAGGTAAGTACAAGTATAAGTGCATATCACAGGTAGGTACAAGTACAAGTAAATATCAGAGGTAGGTACAAATACAAGTAAATATCTCAGGTAGGTACAAATACAAGTAAATATCACAGCTGTAGGTACAAGTACAAGTAAATATCAGGTAGGTGTCCAAGTACAAGTAAATATCACAGGTAGGTACAAATGCAAGTAAATATTACAGGTAGGTACAAGTACAAGTAAATATCAAGGGTAGGTACAAGTACAAATAAATATATCACATGTAGGTACAGGTACAAGTAAATATCACAGATAGGTACAAGTACAGGTAAATATCACAGGTAGGTACAAGTAAAAGTAAATATCTCAGGTAGGTCCAAGTACAATTAAATATCACAGGTAGGTTCAAGTACATTCTAAAGACATTCTGATCAATTGCAAGCTTATTTCTGGTCAAACTCTTGGTTTTAATTTCAAAAGTTGAAAGATAGTAATCTGAAATAAACTTTAAGTATTTTGGAAAAAACTTCAAGTATTTTGGAATAAACTTAAAGTATTTTAGCCAGCCCCCATGACATGACGATTGAGACTACTGCCTGTAGTCCAGAGATCCCAAGTTTGATCCTTGATTGGGGCATACTTTTCCAAAGAAATTCTGTTCCTTTCAAAACATTTCCTCCTGATTTCCTCCGTCATAACTTACAACGCACATTCCTCTACTTTACCCTTAGTAATAATACTACCCCATTTAAAGAAAAGTGTAAAGAGGCTTTATCTTTTCCCCTGTAATATTTTTAAATTTTAAAATCCTGTTACCTGTTTACACGTGGGGCTGGTATTTCCGGCCCTACCCAGGCTGGGTGAGGTTATTGTGGGTAGCTGGTATGATTCCCAACAAATAGAAGGTAAAACCCCCTTCCTCAATATCTACCTCATCAGGAGCTTACAACCAAAAATAATCCACTAGTCACAATACATCTAATTAGGTATAAGTGTTAATTGTAAGGGTTTCACTGAAAACCCTGCAACCAGGTCAGATAATAATAAAAGTATTTTGGAATAACCTTTAAGTATTTTGGAATAAATTTCAACTTGTCAGTCCCATTTTAAGGCCCCATGCCTTGAAAATGCTAAGGACATTGTTCAGGCATAGTCCATCACTGTTTGGCTTTGGTGTTATTACTTAGTGCCTAGTTAGTCTTACCTAGAAGTAAAAAGTTTTTTTTTTCATTCGAAGTATGAAAATAAATTAAATAAATCTTGGTTGCTATATCTAAATTCATTGCAATAACCAGAGTATTCAATAGATAAATATTACAGCAATGGTAGTCAAGTGATTAATGCACTAGTCTGGTAATTCCGTTCTGTTGGTTCATATCCCAACCAGTGCATAATTTTTTCTTTATTAATTTGAGTTTGTGACAAAATAATAATATGACTAAGACCTCCCTAACTCAGTGATTAAGAATCCCGGACGAAGCGGAAATTTTTGACCAAAAGTTTCCTTTTCTGGTATGGCATGGATGTAAAGGTAAAGTGGCCTGAAGGAATGCAAAAGCAGTTACAGGGCACACTTACTTTAAAAAAAAAAAATAAAAAAAGAGGTTAGGTGGTAGAAAATGCTGTGAGCATTAACCTCGCTTGGTGGTTACCTTCCACTAAATAGTGTTATTATTCTTATCATAGAAAAATCCAATGGAGCTGAATATCAGTTTGTTATAACTGGAAGGCCTTTATATTCGGAGTTGTTATAAGTATAAGTAGTGCTTTCAATTTTCAATTTCAATTTTATTGTACTAAAAGATACATAATACTGTTATGTGTACAAAACTTACATGCTACAAATTAAATTAAATCTAAGTTTATATAACTTAGTTAGACTGTCAGCGCAAGACAGTGTAGTATTGTGACCAGTCACAGAAAAAGCTTATTCTGGTTTTCAAAGTTTGTGTTGAAATAAATGTTGTTACGTTCTACAATTCCCTCATGTTTTTAGTGTATTAATTAGATAGAACATTTGGCGACGAGATAAATGGCAAACAAAAAGTTACTGGGTCACATTGAACAGTTCAATGAAGAGGAAACCGACTGGACTTCGTATGTGGAGCGGCTGGAGCTTTTCCTGGAGTGCAATGGAGTCACTGAGGAAGACGAGAAGAAAGTAAAGATTGCACTGACCTTGATGGGCGGTAAAGTATTCGCCGTGGCTAAGGATTTGTGTTTTCCAGGAAAACCACAAGAGGAAAAGTGGGACGATCTCAAGGTAAAACTTCAAAATTATTTTTTTGAACAACGTACACAGCAAGTAGGTGAATCCGTACAAGAGTACGCGAGAACAATTAAGGCGATTGCTGCTGATTGTAAATTTGGAAATGATTTGAAAGAAAGACTTAGAGACAGGTTGATGAGTGGACTTCAGAATAAAGATGTGAAAAGAAATTGTAGAACGTAACAACATTTATTTCAACACAAACTTTGAAAACCAGAATAAGCTTTTTCTGTGACTGGTCACAATACTACATTCTCCCAGTGCATAAAAAAGCGTTCGCTTCACCACAAGTTGACATCCTTGGTATCACTCTGGTGGTCTACGGTTTAGACATCTAGGATACCAAGCTGTGAGTCAAGTGATGAACATGAGGAGCAAGTCGAGTCAAGTCAAATTGAAAGCTGTGAGTCCGAGTCCAATGATGAACATGAGGAACAAGTGGAGTCAAATCAAGTTAAAGAACCTCGGCGGTATCCTAGACGTCTAAACGGTAGACCACCAGAGCGATACCAGTGATGTCAACTTGTGGTGAAGCAAACGCTTTTTTATGCACTGGGAGAATGTAGTATTGTGACCAGTCACAGAAAAAGCTTATTCTGGTTTTCAAAGTTTGTGTTGAAATAAATGTTGTTACGTTCTACAATTCCCTCATGTTTTTAGTGTATTATTTAGATAGAACAGACAGGTAGTCCCACTATGCCAACAGTTTATGTTATAGGCCAAGTTCACTGAATTTCACTCTATGGATTTCATCTCAGGGACAGGGGTCAAGCACAGGAGTATGCTATGAATCATCCCCAATGAAAGTCAGACCTGTGTGCAATATTTCAGGTCTCGAGCACTTACCGGTTAGGTGCCAACTTATTACACACATAAACATGTGTACCATTATTTATCCAGGGGGAAACATTTTTCTCTATTTAGGGTACTCTGACCAGTGGGAAATCATTGGAGGAGATTTTTATAATGTCTACTGATATGTGTTAACTCTTTGCGGCACAACTCAGATTTTTTTGAATAACCTTTCCGGCACGGTGGTCCCCAGAAAGACCACTTGGAAAATGTACCTTACTGCACGGTGGTCCATATGAGAACTGTCTTTAGTATCGTCTCAGCACGCTTCACTCAGCCAGGGACCACTCAAGCTTCTTCCTATTGGATAAAAGTTTTCGGCTGTAGTCGGACATTGTCGTAGCTTTCACAGGGCACAACAAGTCAGGAGGGCCCGTGCAGTAAGGGTCCATTTTATGTGGTCCTCCTTAGGACCACCGTGCCGCAAAGAGTTAAAGCTGTTATTATATATTTATAATTATTTTTCTCTAGCTTTTAATCTTTGATCATTAACAGGAGTGGCCTCAGTGGGGTCAACAATAGAATCTTAAATGGAACTACTCTGTTTGTGATATATTTCTAAAAGGTAAGATAAAGTTAAGTTTTCATATTTGTGTTAATTGATCTAACTACTGAGTTTGGTGATATTTTTCAACAGTAGTTAACATCCAAAGTATTTTAAGACATGTTAGAGTTTTTTAAAAAACAAAACAGGATCAGAGATATTCCAAAATGTTTCCCTCTCTAATGGCACACAGGTCTCAGCATTTTTCAAAAAAAAAAAAACTAAAAAAAATATCGTCTGTTCTCTGATATTTCAAGTGGCTCTGTATTTTAGGCAGACCCTGTATGTTGTTATTGATGTTATAAACAGCTTTGCTACAGCTGGGGTAAGTGATGGTCTCCAGCCAACCTTAGTGGCTCATTCTGAACCACAAAGTTCTGCGTGTGATTAAAAATTGCCAGAATTTGGCGTGTTTTATGTAATAGAATTAGTAAATCGAAGCAACTCCTTAGACTTTATAAGCTGACCAACAGGTACTTTCAACCAAGATTTTCTGTCATCAAGGCTGAACACAGCTCCATTATGCCACAGAGCTAATATACAGCCACAGAGCCCAGCTTAGATATGACCACTACAGTTGTTTGTCAATGTGAAAGTTAAGACATAGTGTCCACTAAGATTTACAATACCTGTTTCATTTTTTGACCTGAAACCTCCAAATTGTTCCATAGTTAATACACATCTACAAAGCCGAACTAAGTTATGACCTCTACAGTAGTAGTCAATGTGAAAGATTAGGGATAGTTTCCACAAAGATTAACTAATTCTGTTTCATAATTTGCCCCTTAATAGGTATGCTACTATACTTGACAATGTTGTCTACAACAGAATAAAGTAACTATACAGACATTCATCTTAATCACCATTTCCATTCAAATTAAAAAAACCCTACACTCAAGCAGTGAACTGAACAGATTCACTTACCGGACTTAACCTGTAGTTGTGGAGAGAACTTGTGTCTTGAAATATGCTGGATAACAGTCTGAAGATTTTGAAGTTTATTTGTATTAGTTTGGAGCCGCTTGAAGAAAATTATGCCACACCAACTCTCAGATGAATGATGATGAGAGAATTGAGAGTAGGGATGAGTTTACTTCTTCTTTAAACTTTTTTAAAACTTAGGACATCTTAATCTTGATGAGTTATTGAGTTGTAAGTTGGGATGACGTCCCTGGAGCTACCAACGTAGCTATTGAGTAGGTTTTCCAATTTCCTTTCAAACTCACAACCCTACACCCTGTGCAGCTTATTGTGGCAGGGAGAGATAATCCAAGCTGTCAAACACTAATGAAACAACCTGATTAACTGAAAGTTTATCAAAATGGTGAAACCTCAGGCTATATTTAATTACAAATTACAATTGCTTATGAAACAGATTCAGGTAGAACAACAAGAGCAAAGAATTTAAATTTAAAAAAAAAAGTTTTCACGAGGTTGCATACAGCATTACAGCACGAGTTGTCAATGTTATGATACGCCTTCAAAAAAAAACTTCATGCTATACCAGCTATACGCTGTACAATTTATTATCTTGGTATCGCCTTCAAAAAAATGTCACAACACGACTTATCATATAACTCGAAAATACGTCCAAATCCTCCACTGGTAACTCAACAGTTGGCTAAAAATCAATGAAAATTTATAATCAGCATCTCAAAATCATTGGATTTCATATGTCACAACCCCTATCTAGTATGCATGGTATTTAAAAAAGCTAGTCCCCTTTACGAAATACCAATAAATTCGGGCCGGGTACCAAAAATTCAAGTTATCAAACAAATGATTAGAGTATACCTACCCCTATAATTTTTTTAGAACTAGAAAAACATACTCTATAAACATATTTATGACCTCTGTACAGAATTTCAAGTCTCTAGCTAGTGATATTCTTGAGATAATTTGTTCACAGACAGACAGACAGACCCACGGACCAATGGCTGAAACTTTGTATTTAGGGTCTGGGGATCCTAAAACGTGTTTTGGCACTGAAAACTGACGATCGAAAATTTTGGGTGATTCCATTACTTTCCTTATTATAGGATAAGGAAAATAAAAAAACAAAGGACCAAAGTACAACATATTTTTATGTTTCAACACGATTTTCATACAAAAGTATTGCGTGTAGAATGAAACATTATTTTCGCAGGCATTTCATGAAATGTAGTCCTTGAGCCCCGGTGTCAGGATCTCAACGCCCAGGTGAACTGCAGATTCCTCGCCGTTGCGAAGCATGTCCAGCACGTACAGCTCGCTTGCGACCATGTGGAGCGGGGGCTCTCCCGCCAAGACCTGGGTCTCCACGTGGCTTGTGCTGGCAGCGGCTGCGCAGATGGCGATGGTGCAGAACCTTTGGCAGGCTCTGAGGCGCCGGGCGATGATCCTTCTCCTGGTGTAGAGTTGGTGGCCCCATAGCGCCACACCGTATGTTGCCCTCGGGATGACGGCGGCCCAGTAGGTGATTCGGAGTCCCTCGGCTCTTGTGCCCCGAGTCTTGCTGAAAACTCTTCGGAGCATGGAGGTTAAAACCCCCGTCCTATTCCAGGATGTTAAATCAAATAGATTCGTTGGCATTAGGAAGGGCATCCAGCCGTAAACAAATGTGCCAAAACCAACCAACCTTTGAGGTTGAACAACGTCGACCCTGCTCAAGCGGGATAGGACAGAGTAAAAGAAGAAGACAATATATTGTCTATAAATGTCCTATAATTCTACGATACCCACTCAAAATTTTGACACAATAACACAAAGTAAAAACAAAGGTATTATTATAGTAACTTTTTGTTCTATTCCTTGGTTTCTTATATATCACCACGTTCCACTGTATCCATTTTTTTTAAACAAAATACTTGAGATTTATATTTATTTGTATATACTTGAAATATAAGAGATACAAGTTATCTCATATTTGTGTTAATCACAATCGTGATGTCACAACTAAACAAACTTGCTTAACGAAATATTAGCTGAACTCAGTGCCGGATTAAGGCTGCGCGGGGCCCTTGGCATTTTCAAGGCGCGGGGCCCCAAAATTGTACTGAGATTTTTTTAAAATACTATTTTTAGAACCTTGAAACCGAAGCCAAGTGTCCTGGGCACTAATCCATAATAGTATACAAAACGACGTGTTAGAAATGCATTTTAAAAATGCTCAAAATTTTTTTTCTTTTAATGGTACATACTAGAATTGCACGTCTTGAAAAACGATCCAAAACATTATGATAAATAAATTTGACGGCGCCGCAGGCGAAGTTTTTGCAAAGTTATGGGGTAAAGTACTCGGAAAATAGGTAAAAAAATATCTTGAAAAAAACATTAAAAGTTTCGCAGGCGACTATAATGAAGATCATTGGTTAAGATGTCGATAAAGCCGATCACTGAGCACTCAGAAGACACTTTATGGGTTTGATGGCAGAGATTACCGAAGGCGATAATCACGTCCGTCAATATTATTCTTTTCAAATACGAGTAATTATATAATATTTATATATTATATAAAGATCCGCAGGCAATTGGTATAGAGATCTATCTATTTTCATATACGTGGTCAATTTTAAGGGGGGCCCCGTGGTTTTTCTTTTAATATTTTGCTCAACTAGCAATGATTTTATTTAATATTAAAATCCAGAAAAACCGACTTGAAGGCCAATCAAAAACAATTATAATTTGTGTAAGCTGCCCGAAACGCGGGGTCCCCAAAACTGCGGGGAACTTGGCAACTACAAATTCCGCAATTGGAGTAGGTAATCCGCTAGTGTCCATGTGGTTGATTTGAGGAGTAGATAGTAATAGGGGGCCCCGCGCTTTTCTTTCAATTTATGTACTTTGCTGTGAGTGTGTGTTTTTTCCCTTTTTATTTCTTCTTCTTACTCATTATCCAAAAATATCGAGTGTAAGCTTTTAAAAAACTCATAATACCTAGTGCAAGCTTTTTAAAAAACTCATAATATCTAGTGTAAGCTGCTCAAGCGCGGGGCCCCCTAAAGCGCGGGGCCCTTGGCATCTGCCAAATCCGCCATATGGGTAATCCGGCACTGGCTGAACTTGGGACTTGAACCACAGACTCCCGGGTTACAAGTCAGACTATAGTCTGGCTGGGGAACGTTTCACAGGGAGAAGACCAATGTTCCGCTAGAGGACTATATACAAACTGACTAGCCAACCCTTGAAGTTTCCAAAGGGTTTAATAGCTTATAAAGAAAATGTTCAAGTTCTCATGATGGTTGATCGCACATAGAAAAATGGGGTTGAGGACGAGTCAACTTTGAAATAAAGTTAGCTGGAAACCATCATCCCCATTCCAGCTGTAGCCGAGCTGGCTACAACAACCTTTTAGGAGAAATTAAATGAAAAATACCTATTAATAGATTAAGACCAAACCCTGCTCTTCTCTTTAAAACACCAAAACTAAACACAAAATCCCCAATAGTATCAGCAATGATGTTGTGCAACAACAAAGCAGATAAACCTTCATCAGATTTTGTCTAGAGAATTGCAGATGAGGAACATTTCTGTAAATTTGCACTTGAAGGATTTTTGATTCGTGGTTCATCTTCATTCGACTCTCTTCCTTCTGAAAATGCCTCAACCCACCGAAAAACCTGGACCCTTGACTGAACACTTTCTCCATAGGCCTGCCAGAGTTTATCAATTGTTTCTGTTGCACTGTGTCCCAGTTTCAAGCAGAACTTGAGAGCACCATTGCTCAGAATTGACAAAACGAACACGAAAAGTGTTTCACTAAAACTAAAAAACGTTACCCTTCACTAAAGACAGTTATTATTACTATTATTGTGTATTTTTTTTTTTTTACAGTTCTCTTTATTTCTACAAAAATGTTAAGATTAGGTATCCTATACTACAATTTATTCAAATAAAGGCTATGAAGAAATAAATACACAATGTTGAAACTTAATATTTTTTTACTGTCAAAAAATTACCAGGGTTGCTGCGGATTTTATTAACACATAATAATAATAAACATTATTAATGCCAGTAATAATTGGAGCACTGGGCAAAGTACCAAAGACATTGAAAGAAAACCTTCAAATGCTACCTGGAAAGTTCAATATCGATAGAATCCAGGAAAGTGCACTGCTCGGCACAGCCTACATCATGAGAAAAGTAGTCTTATGAAACAAACATTTAAAATATTACAACCCATTGGATCTGAGGAATAAGGATAGTTCTTGATCCAGTCTAGAGATAGCGGAGGAATTTACATAAAAAAATCCTCTTGGTAAAATGGGTGATAATAATAGTCATAATAATAAAAGTAGGTAATAATATCTTATAGTGGAAGGTAACCATCAGGCGAGGTTAATATTCAAAGCATTTTTAACTACCTAACCCTCAGAGTCTTATTACTATCTGGTCTCGAACTTAAATTAATGAGAAAAATTCAAGCACTGGATAGGATTCGAACCAACGGATCACTAAGCTACCTGGATTACCAGACTAGCGCGTTAACCCCTTGACTACCAGTGGGCGCTGTGGTTGGTTCCTGAAGAACGCACAATTTTGTTTTCAACATGTGAATTTCTTCCTGTCTTCCATTTTCAATGTTTTGTTACCTACCTAAATACACATTTTAGTTTATAATTATTTCCTCGAATATACCTAAACTTGTTTGCTGAAAAGTCTCTTCTTTTCTTTCGTTTCTTTTTTTTAGGGTTACGTTAAGGGCGCAATTAATAGACGTTTTAGTACAATACGCGAAATAAAAATAAAATAATAATAAGCAATAACAAAATCATGGAGAAATCATTTTTGAAATTGGGTATTCAAATATATACATAATAAACTCCCTGAGGAAGTAAGGCTACTTGAGGCTACGACCTTTAAGATCAGACTTAAAGAACGACTGCTGGACTTGGTTCCTTACTCTTTTGATGACCAGCTGACCTGGTGAGCCCTTAAATTTTCTCTTCTTCTCAATTCGCTCCTAATTTCTCTCCTTCTCTCTACAACTCTACCATATTATCAGTTTCTTACCTTGTTTAAATTCTCTCCCTCTTCACATACTTTACTATGATACAGAGATTAGTTTTAGTTAATTTGTTATTATTATTATTTACTTACCTATATTACTCTTTCCTTAACATCATTATATTTATAGTCTTAAGAATTTAGTTTTAATTTAGTTTTAAGCACAACATTGTTAACACCGAAAGGTATCGTTCAACAATAAAAAAATATTATTATTATTATTAACTCTGTGGCGCTAAGACTCATACTGCGTACTGTGTACGGTAGAGAAAACCGACGCGACGCTTCGCAAGTTAGCAATGACTTAAGTTATCGATGTTGTCTAGTAATTCCGCCCTAAGCGACAGAATTGGATCCATAAGTTTAACACCCGTATTTGTGAACAACGAATTTTAGCTGAGCAATGTCTCAAGCAAGGTATTGACCAATAATATTAGAGGAAATCATGCTTGAGACTTTCCCCAGACGGTGCTTTCAGTTCATAAATACGGCTGTAAGTCAGTGCTTGCATTTCCTAACTTAAGGGCGAAATTAATTGACAAAATTGAGCTCCTAAATGCTTTAAAATTAGAAATGGACTTGAGACACCCTGAATCAGGTTCATACTATTGACTTAGCAGACGACGTAAAGCTGAAAATGTAAAATATTCTATGCTTACTTTGTCTTTATGTAATTGATTTTATTAGTCACCGTGTCAGGGTGAGTTAGCGCGGCGCTAGGCATTGCACGCGCGGTGACCTGGGTTCTATCCCCAACGGGGCACGATTTTTTCTGCTCTGTACTTGGGTGTTTGGGGTCCACTCATACAGCGTGAGGAAAAATAAGTAGCTGCTTTAATGTTAGCAGCGACCAGTGACAGAATAAGAGGCGAAAATAAGATATTGGGATATTATATATATGGAAAAGTCCAATAATTCTGCGCTACCCACTAAAATTGTGAGATAAAAACACAAAGAAACACATTCATGTAATTGATTTAAAATAAAATTCTACTAGATTAGCTCAGATCGCATGGCAGGCAAGTACCTTACCCCTTAGCGCGATTAGCTCGGTGGTAAGGTACTCGCTTGCCATGCGGAAGGTCCTGGGTTCGAATCCCACAGCCGACAAAATAATTGTATTCAAAATTCTGTTACACTTGTTTCTAAGGTTTACCTTCTCGTGTGCTCATGTTGACTGAAAATCTCAATGGAAAGTGTGTCGCTTCTCGCAAGTAAAAATTGAATTGAATTATTTGGTTTTTTACTGTACACTAATAATATTCCTTAATATTATCTCCTAAGCGTATGCAAACTTCTGAGGAGTTTCCATACTTCTGAGAGGGGAGACTACGGGATGAGAAAGCTACAACACATGTGACAAAAGTTTACAATAGCTGCTGTTTCATGGCTACGAAATAAAAAAGGCTGTGGTCTCTCATTAAAAAAAATTCTACACTTCTATGCATCAGCATGTATGATTTGAAATAAACTTCAACTGAGTAGACACCCAGTATCAGGGATATTCTAGTAATATTGTTGATTATTTCACTACCTTGCACTAGTGGTCAAGTGGTTAACGCGCTAATCTGGTAATCCAGGTAGCGTAGGGATCCGTTGGATCGAATCCCATTCAGTGCATTAATTTTTCTTCATTAAATTGAGTTTGTGACTACTTGAAAAAAAAATTCCTGCCCCGCTGGGAATCGAACCCAGGTCACCATGCGTACAATGCCTAGCGCGCTAACTCACTCTGCCACGGTGACTACTGATATGACCATGCAGTTGAAAGCGATGTTAAATTTTTGTTTAAAAAAACGCTTGCATACGAGTCTGCAGCCATTGGGACATTTTCATCTTCACTATTCAAGGTCCAAAACCCAACTGACCAAATTTCGTATTGTGCGCATGACACATACCTTCTCTCTTCTCTCCCTCTACAATTCAATACTTCGCCATTGTGCGCATGACACACACTTTCCCTCTTCTCTCCCTTTACAATTCAATATTTCGTTACATAATATCGTTACATAATTTCGTCACATAATTTTGGTTATGTGCCAGAGCAAAGACATGAAAATGTCAATAAGACTCTAAGGGTTAACCTCGCCTGGTGGTACCTTCCACTAAATATTGTTATTACCAAGACGAAAAGGGTAATAACAAGTCCTAGCTCGTACACAATGGAAATCATTGCACATGTCTGGAATAATTAATTTAGTATTATAATGATTAGCATGGTAGACAAACTCAAACTCGGTAGGTACTGAGTGGCAGCATCCCCAAAACATTTTCCCACCAGCCGCATCTGGTTATTATTATTATTATTATTATTATTATTACTAGTGACATGATAATCTGGTTAGTATTATTATTACTAGTGACATGATAATATGGTAAGTATTATTATTACTATTGACATGATAAATAAATAAAATATCAATCCACATTATTATATCTCTACTTGGTTTTGATTTCAATTGATTTGAAATAAACTTCCACTGTGAAGACACGAGCATCTGGCTGATCTAATCCATATACTTCCCACCACCACGCGCTCTGGCCCCAGCTCCCGTGCACCAGGACCCCCCTGTAGAACTGACAGACCTCCACACAGGGAGCAGCAGGAGTCAGTGTTACTCTCCTGTATGATCCGTCTCGTGGTACTACCCAGGGGTCATAACATCCACGTTGTGGGAAAAACTTGAATTGACATTCAAGAGTACACTCCCAGTCACGCTGCGTGGTGGAGAGACATTTCAAGTACATGTGTAAGTTGTCGTTATCACCATACATCATGCATGCTTTCCATTTCATATCTCCTATGAGACACTCCTCTTCTGACTCACACAATTTACTAGTATCAAATGAAAATTTAATGGTGAACTTATTTGTAACATGTGTTAATAACTTCTTTCTAGACTCAACCACAGTTGGATTATTAACAATTCCTTCATTTTGATTATTGATCTCTGCTCTGTTTGGATTCCCGGTCTCTACATCAACAGGATTTTCAACATTTCTTTCAGTTTGATCTCCGGTTTCTGCTTTGAATTGATTTCTAGGCTCAATGCTTTTCGAGAAATATTTGACATCTTCCAAAAACACTCTGTGTTTAAGAAACAATTCTGTGTTAAAAGCAGTCATATACTCAAAAGCAGAAATATGTTTCATGCGAATATGTGAAAGCAGTTTTTTCAAAACATTTTCTGAAAATGTCTTTGCCAGTTCCACACAGCTGTCAAGTTGATCAGGAATGATGTTGTCCACATCCGGGTTATTTTCATTGGAATCACCACTGGATGGTCCAGCACTTTGGTTCAACGCCATTTTCTTAAATTTCGTAATCACTTTCTTGTCACATGACTTGGCATCAGTTATGAAAACTTTTTCACTTCTGACAGCATGTGACTGAGAGTCACAACCATCAGCCGATTCCTCAGCAACATGTGCACTGCTGATCTTCTCGTCCAACATTTCCAGAGCTCGCCGGGGACACTGGTTCAGATTCTCACTGTGCCAAACCAAAGCACCCCTGAGGATGTCAATTTCAGGAGCGTAAAACAGGTTGGACTTGAGCAATTCACTCAAAACTTCGTATTGCAAATCCTTGAAACTCTCGTGCTTCAACACTTGTTCTGAATTCTCGTAAGCATAAATAATTAACTTTTTGTACAGCTCGTCCAATAAGAATTTTTTGGCTGTATTGATGAGTACAAAAAACGAGTCGAGCTCAAAATTGTCAAGTGTAGACAGGAATGACTTGATGGCAGTGAAGATATCAGAGAGCTCATAGGTCTCGCACAGCCGGAGAACCTCACAGATGATGGGTTTCTGCATTCTTGAAAAATTCAATTCCATGCCATGCATGTATTGAAGTATGATTTCAAAGCTCTCATCAAACATGAGACCTGGCATTGTTAGTATTTTGTCATCACAGTGTTCATGATGTGTCTTTACTTGTGAATACAGAATAATACTGCTCATGTAGATGATATGACTGCTGACATGAACTTTTGAGTTTTTCAGTATAAATAAACAGTCACAAATTTCATCATTGTTCCAAACCTTTTCTGCCTTCATTGTCAGTTCACTTCTGAACAAGACATCTTGTACTTCTGCCATTCTGAAACAGAAAAAGGAGAGGGTATTGAACATGGTATAATTGAGTAAACATTTTTTTTTTTTTTTTTTTGACAAATTACAGTAGAATCCCGCTGCCTCAAAATTCAAGGGACAGAAGTGACATGTCGAGTTTCAAATAAGAGAAGACATGGGCCTTGTTTATACAACAAGGGCTACGAGTTCTTTCGGATAAACGGAATTTTTGACCTATCACGACTTCGAGGTAGTGAGATTCTACTATGAATAGGTAAGTTTTTTTTTTTTTTATTTTTTTTTTTTTTTAGATATGCAACATTACATATAATAAAAGAATTAAATGTAACAATACTAGCATAAATATACATATAGGTTTCGTTAATCGATACAATAGGATAATAATTTTCATAAAACTAATTCTTATAATTAAGTACATAAAGGTAAATATGTATAGATTGATAAATTCTATGTACCTATTTAAAATGTATTAACGGATATTTCATTTTTGAATTAAGCTCTGCTATTGAGAGTTCAGAAAATCTGTGAAATCGTTGTAGTTTAACGAAAAATCAGGTTTTATGTCCAAGTTACTGAATGTCTTCATGGACGATGTGATGGGGGATTTTGGTGAAATATTGTTTTGTGTGTCAAAGAATAAGTTTCTTTGTCTCAGGCCTGGTCGAGGAACTTTGAAGGAGATCTTTGAAAGAATTTGTGGTGCGTCAATGTTATTATTTATTATTTTGTAAAGAAATTTCATTTTTTCTAGTTCTCTTCGATCTTCCAGCTTAAGCAAGTCAAGGTTTTCAATAAGAAGCGAGTAAGAAATTTGCTCTGGATATGTCGGATAAAAATTATTTACTTTTTTGAATAAATATCTAGCAAATTTAGCTTGTATATTTTCGATTGTTTTTGAATACGCCTCAGTGAGGCGTATTCAACTTTTGATCGAACTAAAGATAAATACAGAACTCGAATAGCATCAATATCATCGATTTGTTTGCAATATCGAATAATCATACCCAAGTTTCTGTAGGCCGTGGTTGCAATTTGTTCTATATGTGGTATGAAGGAGAAGTTTGATTGGCATAACACACCAAGGTCTTTGAAAGATTTTGTAGTTTCCACGGGTTGATTATTTATGGTGTATGTGCTTGCGATGCGTTTTTCTTTAGTACTATAAGAAATTTGTTTACACTTAAGTGGATGGAAATTTAATCCAATTGTTGTTAGCCAATCAGATACAGCATCTATGTCACGTTGAAGAAGGTAGCAGTCTTCAGACGAGTTAATAGCTTTGTAAATTTTGAAGTCGTCAGCATAAAGGCTGTAGTGGGAATATTTAATATGATTTCTAATATCCTCATACGTCATTATAAATAAAAGGCTAGATATTTTTGACCCCTGAGCTACTCCAGAGTTAGGTGTGATTGTAACTTCTCCGATTTTTAGTTTGCCGTCTCTTAGGTATGATGTGAAGAAAGATAAAGATGGTCTGGAAAAACCTAGAGTATTTATTTTTCTGAGTATGGCATCATGATTAAGTCGGTCAAATGCTTTTTCAACGTCGCGTCGGTATATAGTACGTCGATTTGTTTACGTTCAATATTTTCAGCTATAAAGTGAGAAAACTATACCAAGTTTGTAACAGTAGAACGTGCTTTAATGAACCCGTGTTGATGAATGCTTACATGATTGAATATGAAAACTGATAAGGTATCATAAATTATTCCTTCGAAGATTTTACCGAAAGCATTAATATTTGAAATAGGACGCTGGTCCTCTTTTTTATCGGAACTTTTTTTAGGAATAGGAGTGACGACAGCTTCTTTTAGTTTGGATGGAAAGACAGATTTATCTAATGAGCGGTTAAAAAGAATCATAAGAGGTCGTACGAATCCATTTGGAATTTTTTTGATAAACCCGGGTAGAATTCCGTCTGGGCCTGCTGGTTTTTTATACTCAATTTGATTGATTTGAAACAAAATATCGGACTCTCTAACCTTTGGCAAAGAGAAAAAGTCACTCGAGATACTAGGTGGAAGGTTAAAGATATTATAAGTGCATGAGTCAGGAGCAAAAGATGTCTGAAGATGTTCAGCGAAAGCTTGTGAAATCTCTTTAGGAGAAGAGATTATTTTATCGTTATATTTATATTGTTTTAATTTTACAGGCTCTTTTTTTTGTTTAATGAATTTCCAAAAATATTTACTATCTGTTTTGAGCTGTTTTACAGAGTTTTGGATGAAGGTTTTATAATCAGTTTTAATTTGCTTCTTTACTGTACGTCTCAGTTCTGAGTATTTGTTTATTGTTCAATATTTTTATTTTTTGTTTTACGTAAACGTTCTTTGCGGTTAAAATTTCTTTTAGTTGTGTGAGACCACCATAATGGAAATTTATGTATTTTGAGTATAGAAGTGAGAGGAATGTGGTCTTTAAAAACGTTATTCAGTCTTGTGTATATCTGGTCAAGAATATTGTTAGGATCTTCAAGATATTTTAGATCATCCCATTGTATTTTCTCTAATTCTAGTTTTAACATAGGTAAATTGGCTTTATGAAAATTAAATTTAGTCATTAAATATTGATCAGGTTTTTCTTGGCTAATTTTCTTATATCCTAGTATTAATTCTAGGGCTGGATGATGTTTATCCTCTTTTACGAGGGGGTTACCACGAGTTATTTGAATAATACCAGTTTTGTTTTGCAGGTTAGAAGTGTAATGTGAGTCAAAATTATCGAAGCATTGGTCTAAAATTTTATCATAAAAGTTTTTTACGGTATTTCTATGGCTAAGATTAAAGTAACTTAAAAGCCTTATAAAGATTAATATTAATTAAGTAAATATCACAGGTAGGTACAAGTACAAGCAAATATCACAGGTAGATACCAGTACAAGTAAATATCAAAGGTAGGTCCAAGTACATGTAAATATCACAGGTAGGTACAAGTACAGGGTGGCGCATAAGTAATGACAACAAGTTTTTTTGTGATATTTTTTTTATTTTTTGTTCAATCGAAAAAAAAGTTTTATTGGTCGATTCTAGAGGCTTGGCGAATTTGTTCCATACTACACATGGAATATTACGTCACGTAAGTGTTGTCCATTTCCAGCTTCGCAAAGTCGGGCTCTTTCCAGGGCATTTTCCATTACTGATCGGAGAACGTTTGCTCCTAACGCTTGAATTTCTTGTGTAATGTTGTTCTTTAGTTGTTGAATGGTCCGAGGTTTGTTCACGTACACCCTTACCTTCAGATATGGCCACAGGAAGAAGTCTGGGGCCGATAATTCAGGTGAGCATGGGGGCCATGGGAAGTCGCTATTTCAGGAGATTATGCGATTTTCAAAAAATTCCCGTAGAAGTGCCATTGTTGTGCCTGCTGTGTGTGGTGTGGCTCCATCTTGCTGAAACCATATCTGTGGGTGATTTTCAACAGCTGGGACATTCCTAATTGGGTTGAGCGCCGTCGTGTTGAAGTGCCTGGGTTGCTTTCAATATTGTCAGAAACACGCTGTCGATTTGCTTCAGTGACGACTGAACGTTGTCTTCCTGGTCTCGGAAGGTCTCTGACTGCACCTTGTTCTTGAAAACGTTCAATTATTTTCATAATTGTTCTGTAAATCGGGGACTTTCGAACTTGGAAATATCGCTTGTACGCTAACTGAGTTTGTGTAATTGAACGTCCATTTTCAAAATAAAATTGTACAATTTTGGTTCGTTGTACGGTTGTGTACTTTTGCATAATGACCTTGCATATAGTTTATTTCAAGGTTATGAAAAAATTACACTAAAAAAATATTTAGAAAAAAATTATAGGATTTTCAAATGTTGTCATTACTTATGCGCCACCCTGTACAAGTAAATATCACAGGTAGGTACAAGTACAAGTAAATATCACAGGTAGGTACAAGTACAAGTAAATATCACAGGTTGGTACAAGTACAAGTAAATATCACAGGTAGGTACTAGTACAAGTAAATATCACAGGTAGGTACAAGTATAAGTAAATATCACAGGTAGGTACAAGTACAAGTAAATATCACAGGTAGGTACAAGTACAATTTGCTTTTAATTTGTAATCTTGTTATATGTTTATATAGGGCTTGGCCCGTAAATATACACCTGTTCAACAGGTATTATTATTATTATACAAGTAAATATCACAGGTAGGTACAAGTACAAGTAAATATCACAGTAGGTACAAGTACAAGTAAATAGCACAGGTAAGTACAAGTACAAGTAAATGTCACAGGTAGGTACAAGTACAAGTAAATATCACAGGTAGGTACAAGTACAAGTAAATATCACAGGTAGGTACAAGTACAAGTAAATATCACAGGTAGGTACAAGTACATTCTGATCAATTACAAGTTTTTTTCTGGTAGAGCTCTTGGTTTCAATTTCAAAAGTTGAAAGATAGTATTTTGGCATAAACTTTAAGTTCTACTATGGAATTTTTCAATTCTGAAGGACCATATAGTAGCAATGACGAATCAAATCAAATCTATATATTTTAGTACATTTAACCCAATTTTCATCACTACAATTTTATACAGGGTGTCCCGTATACAGATGCAAATATTTTGAGGGTAGGTTCAGCCAACCGTGGACTATCATATGAGCGAAACTTGCAGTGGGGCATTTTGCTTCGTTAAAGAGTTATGGCCAAATCCCTGTTTTTCCCACAGGTCTAGAGGTCACTTGGATCGATGCACGTTTTTAAAGAAATGGTAGCCAGTAATTAATTTTTGACTTCATGTATGGATAGTCATGCATATTTCCCTTGAAATGCAGTTGGTTGCATGAAAAAATATTGAAAGACCAGAGAGATATTTAATCATAAGTTCAATATTTTTCTAAAATTCGATTTTTCCCTGTTTTCCCTTTCGTGAATTTAGAGTACTTCTACAATTGCAATTCTGCGTATCACTAGGTAAAAAAATACCCTTTGCTATTTTGTTTCAATAAATACAAAGTTCTTTCAGACGCGTGAAGGAACGAATGAGATACGCCTTATCAAACGGCACCAGAAGGAGAGAAACACATCTTTCAAATTTTGAATCAGGGCGCTATTGCATTTTGAAGAACACTCGATGCCTGAAGCGGTCTGTGTGACTATTTTTGTGCCAACTGCAAGTTATAAATGAAAATTTTCTGAGTAAAATTAGTTCTATTAACCAACTATATCAATCAAATCTAATAGTCTGTTAAAATAACAAGGCGATCAATTTGATCGGTGGAAGAGAAAGCCACAAGCTTTAAACCTAGCCCTTGGTTCGCTTCGCTACATATTCTTTTGGGTTCTTTTCATTTCATGTCCTGTGTTGCAGAATGTATCAGAATGTAGTTTATCAATAAACTACAAACATGTATCACTGTATCACCACCCTTGATCAGTCTTTGTTTATATTTATTTCACAAATTGTTACCATGTTCATTGTAAAAAAAAAAATGTAAATAAAGCTTGGTCCAATTGTTTATAAAATAAAAATAAAGTATTAATAATAATAGTAACCTTAAGGTTGGATGTTCGAGTTTTACCCAAGGTTAATTTTCGGCACTATTTGTTATGTTTTTGTTATCATGATTGTGATAAACACAAAAATGATATTTTTAATTTTACTTCTAAATATAAAATCATAATTTTTGTTGGTAGCGCAGAGTCTTTCTCCATGTGTATTCTTTTTCCAGAATTACACCACTGGTTGCTGCTTTCGTTGCAGCCTCTCTCATTTTTCCTCATGATAACCCTGTGATTCCGTAACCCCATTCACATAAAAGTTCACACCGACCGACCACTGTGAATGATCATTTTCCCTCTGTTAAACATCCCAGAGCAGTGTATTTATACCTCAAATTACGCGCCAATTCTGTTAAAATTCAGCCAACTTTGAATTTTCCATCATGATTCAGAAGTGTTTTTTGAGCTTTGTGTGTACTGCGTTCCATGATCTTTTAAGTAATATAAATGAGCTTTCTTTTTTATAAAACTAAACATAATAGGGTATTTTTTTAACTAGTGATACGCAGAATTGCAATTGTAGAAGTTAGAGTAATTCATGAAAGGGAAAACAGGGAAAAATCAAATTTTAGAAAAGTATTGAACTTATGATTAAATATATCTCTGGTCTTTCAATATTTTTTTATGCAACCAACTGCATTTCAAGGGAAATATGCATGACTATTCATACATGAAGTCAAAAATTACTTACTGGCTATCATTTCTTTAAAAACGTGCATCGATCCAAGTGACCTCTAGACCTGTGGGAAAAACAGGGATTTGGCCATAACTCTTTAACGAAGCAAAATGCCCCACTGCAAGTTTCGCTCATATGATAGTCCACGGTGGGCTGAACCTACCCTCAAAATATTTGCATCTGTATACGGGACACCCTGTATATGTGATATTCAACCCCCAAGCAGCCTAAGATGATCGTTTTGTTCTTATTTGAACTCATCAGTTAGGCATAGCTGATTATTAATTACTTGCCGAGTCCAGGGTTTGAACCTGAGACCCATGGATCAATGGTACCACATGTTTACCACTGAGCCATGAATGCTTGATGACACTTGACATATATAAAATTATAGTGATGAAAATTGGGCTAAATGTACTAAAATATATAGATTTGATTTGATTCGTCATTGCTACTATATGGTCCTTCAGAATTGAAAAATTCCATAGTTGAATTGTATACCTAATTGTGTGGCCAGACACACGGGACATATGTAACTGGTTCTGCCATCTTGTGGTAGACCCCTCAACTAGCATGTGAAGTGCACGCAAGTGACTATGCTATGAGGTATAACATAATAGATATATGTGATATTCTCCGTCAAGTGTCATCAAGCATTCATGGCTCAGTGGTAAACATGTGGTACCATTGATCCATGGGTCTCAGGTTCAAACCCTAGGCTCGGCAAGAAATTAATAATCAGCTATGCCTAACTGATGAGTTCAAATAAGAAAGAAACAATCGTCTTAGGCTGCTTGGGGGTTGAATATCACATATATAAAATTGTAGTGATGAAAATTGGGCTAAATGTACTAAAATAAATATATTTGATTTAAACTTTAAGTATTTTGGAAAAAACGTCAAGTATTTTGGAATAAACTTTAAGTTTTTTAAGCAGCCCCTTTGGCATGATGGTGAGACTACTGCCTATAGTCTAGAGATTCCAAATTCGATCCTTGGTTGGGGTCCCAGTGAATAGAAGGCAAAACCCCCGTCCAGAATATCTACCTCAATCAGGACATTACAACCAAAAAGAATCAACTAGTCACAATAGATCTAATTAGGTATTAGTGTTAATTGTAAGTGTTTAACTGAAAACCCTGCAACCAGGTAAGATAATAATAAAAGTGTTTTGGAATAACCTTTAAGTATTTTGGAATAAATTTTAACTTGTCAGTCCCATTTTAAGGCCCCATGCCTTGAAAATGCGAAGGGCCTTGTGCAGGCATAGTCCAGTTCTGCTTGGCTTTGTTGTTATTACTTAGTGCCAAGTTAGTCTTACAGAAATAATAAGTTTTATTTTCATTCTAAGAATGAAAAAATAATAATAATCTTGGTTGTTATTTCTGAATTCATTGCAATAACCAGAGTATTCAATAGATAAATATGACAGCACTGGTAGTCAAGTGGTTAACGCGCTAGTCTTGTAATCCAAGTAGCATAGGAATTTGTTATTATTATTATTATTTTACAATGCTTTATTAGGTATAAATGGACATTATGTACATACAAATAATTAATTTAACAATGAAAAAAAAATGGAAACAATATATACAATGAAAATGAAAAAGAATAGAAAATATATAAAAACATAAGTCCTAACTAAAGGGCGGGGTTATTGCCTATGGCAATCTCTTCCACCCAACCCTTTGTTGGTTCAAATCTCACCCAAGGCCTGAATTTTTCTTCATTAATTTGAGTTTTTGACATTATAATAATATGACTATAGGGTTAGGTGGTAGGAAATGCTGTGAGCATTAACCTCGCCTGGTGATTACCTTCCACTGAAGAGTGTTATTATTCTTATCATAATTATTATCATAGAAAAATCCAAGGGAGCTGAATGTCAGTTTGTTATAACTGGAAGGCCATTATATACGGTGTTGTTATAGGCAAAGTTCACTGTATTTCACTCCATGGATTTCATTTCAGGGAGATGAGTCAAACGCAGAGCAATTTTTTGTAAAAAAGATAACCCAACTTTACTATAAATAATCTCCAATGAAGGTCAGACCTCTAGCACTTACCGTTTACGTGCCAACTTATTACACACATAAACATGTGTACCATTATTTATCCAGGAGGAAACATTTTTCTCTATTTAGGGTACTCTGACCAGTGGGAAATCATTGGAGGAGATTTTTATATTGTCTACTGATATGTGTTAAAGCAGTTATTATATATTTAAGAACTACTCTGTTTGTGATATATTTCTAAGAGGTAAGATAAGGTTAAAGTTTCAAATTTGTGTTAATTGATCAAACTACTGAGTTTGGTAACATTTTTAGACAGTAGTTATCATTCAAAGTATCTTAAGACATGTTTGAGTTTTTTTATAAAACAAAACAGGATCAGAGATATTCCAAAATGTTTCCCTCTTTAATAACACACAGGTCTCAGCATTTAAAAAAAAATACAAAAAAATGTAAATTCTCTGATATTTCAAGTGGCTCCTTATTCTTGGCAGACCCTGTATGTTGTTATTGATGTTATAAACAGCTTTGCTACAGCTGGGGTAAGTGATGGTCTCCAGCCAACCTTAGTGGCTCATTCTGAACCACAAAGTTCTGCGTGTGATTAAAAATTGCCAGAATTTGGCATGTTTTATGTAATAGGATTAGTAAATCTAAGCAACTCCTTAGATTTTATAAGCTGACCAACAGGCATTTTCAAACAAGGTTTTCTACCATCAAGGCTGAACACAGCTCCATTATGCCACAGAGCCCAGCTTAGATTTGACCTCTACAGTTGTTGTCAATGAGAAAGTTAAGAGATAGTGTCCACCAGGGACGGCCGGTGCTAAGGAGCTGCGGAACTCCAGCACCCCCAGACGAAAAGGAAAAAAAAAGAAAATTCATGGTTCTTTAGCTTGTAGTAAATGAAAATCATTAGGCATATCTCGAACAATCAATTCATAAAATTATCATTAAAATAAATAAAAATCGTACTAAATAAAAACTAGGTACCTAATTAGATAAATCTTTACTCAAGCTTGATTGTAGAGAACATAAATCTAATACGCTCTTTTTACTTTTTGGCTTCTCCTTGCGGAGCACTGCCGCGCTACGTAGAGCATTTCTCTTTTCTCTGCTCATGCCTTATTGAAAGAGAAGGCATGGAGCAACGAAACCAAACCGCACAGCAGGGCGAAGAGAGGGATAAAGAAACGATAAAAGATTGTCTCGGGGGAGACGATTTTGTCTCAAGGAAGCAAGATAGTGTCCGCTGAAAAAAATCTGATTGACTTCAAGCTTCTAGAGCTATGAAGTAGAAAAATGCAAGTTATTTATAGATTTCGTTCATGAGGAGAGGGGAAGCACCGAAGCAGGAAGGAACAAGGAACTACACAACTAGTTCAAGGTCTCCTTCGCGCGTGATTCGGTCTCGGCCCTTTCGCTCTGCGAAATTTATGTTAATAATTTCACGTGTTTTTGTTTTGAAAATTAATTAATAATCGGTTACAATTTATTTAATGATTTAAAGTACAGTGTAACAAATAATCATTGAATTTACCTAACAGTTTATTTTACCCAAATTTTTGTAAACATAATATCAGTCTATAATTATAACATTTATTTTATCCTTAATTTTGAATTAATTTTAAGATTAAATCTGTGCAATCAATTTAAGTTGGGTTTGAAACTTCTTATAAAGGATATTAAAATTAAATTAGCATTATCGATTCATTCTCTTTAAAGTTAAAAATGTATATTTTCACTTTTAGTATTGTTTTTTTTTTATCACAGAAGAATTAGGTAATTACATTTCAAAGCAGGTATGGAAAAACAAAATTAATTCAGTTGACATCTTATTAAGAATAAGTTTTCTTTGTTTTCACTTGACAAAAAAAAAAAAAAATGATTTCAAACATAGGTACATATTTGATTCTGACTTCAATGAAAAAGCCATTCACAAGTTTAGTTCGAAATCCAGCGAATGGATTCTACTCCAAATAATCAGTAGAGTAAAGAGTAAGTCCTTTATAAATTCTTATTTTCTTTCTTTTGAACATTTTTTTTTCCTCATGTATGTTGAAAAAAAATCTGCAATGGTCGTGAAAAATAAACGTTATTCCAAAATTATCATCATAATATATTTGCGTCAGCTAGGTAATCATTTTTATAAATTAAAACAAATTAATTTATTATGATACCTAACCACTCTAACAGAATTCTCGAAAATCACCATACGTGAGACTTGAACTATTGACCCCCTAGTTAGAATTCCCTTTCCCTGACATAACCACTTCACCACTAGGCCTTGCAGACATGTATTAAATGTTGCATAGTTTTTCTTTTCGTAAAATTTCGACAGCACCCCCAAACCAAATTCCCACCGGCCGCGCCTGGTGTCCACTAAGATTTACAAAACCTGTTTAATTTTTTGCCCTGAAAACTCTGTTTTGTTCCATAGTTAATACACAGTTATAAAGCCCAACTAAGTTATGACCTCTACAGTAGTAGTCAATGTGAAAGATTAGGGATAGTTTCCACAAAGATTAACTAATTCTGTTTCATAATTTGCTTCTTAGTAGGTATGTTACTATACTTGGCAATGTTGTCTACATCAGAATAAAGTAACTATACAGATATTCATCTTAATCACTATTTTCATTCAAATTAAAAAAAACCCTATACACCCTTGCAGTGAACTGAACAGATTCACTTACCCTGTGGTTGTGGAGAGAACTTGTGTCTTGAAATATTCTGGATAACAATCTGAAGATATTTGTATTAGTTTGGAGCCACTTGAAGGAAATAATGCCACGCCAACTCTCAGATGAATGATAAGAGAATTGAGAGTAGGGAGGAGTTTATTTCTTCTTTATACTTTTTTAAAACTTAGGACATCTTAATATTGACGAGTTATTGAGTTGTAAGTTGGGATGACTGAAGCTACCAACGTAGCTATTGAGTAGGTTTTCCAATTTCCTTTCAAACTCACAATCCTACACCCTGTGCAGCTTATTGTGGCAGGGAGATATAATCCAAGCTGTCAAACACTAATGAAACAACCTAATTAACAGATCAACTGAAAGTATAGGGTGAAAACTCAGGCTAATATTTAATAACAAATTACAATTACATATGAAACAGATTCAGGTAAAACAACAAGAACAAAGAATTTAAAAATAAAAAAAAAAGATTTCTGGACGTTGCATACTGCCTCACAGCACGAGTTGTCAATGTTATGATACGCCTTCAAAAAAAACTTCATGCTATACCAGCTATACGCTGTACAATTTCATATCTTGGTAACTTCAAAAAAAATGACACCACACGACTTTCCTTATAACTCGAAAATACGTCCAAATCGAGCATTTGTGACTCAACGGTAACAGTTAGCTAAATAGCAATGTATAATTTGTAATCAGCATCTGAAAATCATTGGATTTGATATGTCACAACCCCCGTCTAATATGAATAGTATTAAAAAATTTAGTCCTACTAGGTCCCCCATCCCAAATACCGGTAAATTTCGGTCGGGTTCCAAAAATTCAAGATATCAAAAAAATGATTAGAGTATACCTCTATTATTTTTTTATAACTAGAAAAACATGTACTTATAAAAATGTCATATATCTCTTATCATTTAACAAGGACAGCAAAATGCCACCAAATGGCGATCGAAAGGTCGGCATTGGCGGAATCGATTTTATGTTATCAAAAGTTTCGTCCTGCATCCTCTATATATTTATGACCTCTATACTTCAAGTTTCTAGCTCATGTCATTCTTGAGATATTTTGTTTGCGGATAGACAGACAGACGGACGTAGCAATGGCTGAAAAAAAAAAATATTTAGGGTCTGGGGACCCTAAAATGTGATTTGGCACTGAAAACTGACAATCGAAAATTTTGGGTGATTTCATTATTTATTTCCTTAATATTATTATAGGATAAGGAAAGTAAAAATACAAAGGACCAGAAAGTACAACAATTTTATGTTTTCACACGATTGCCATACAAAAAAGTATTGCGTGTAGAATCAAACATTTTCGCAGGCATTTCATGAAATGTAGTCCTTGAGCCCCGGTGTCAGGATCTCAACGCCCAGGTGAACTGCAGATTCCTCGCCGTTGCGAAGCATGTCCAGCACGTACAGCTCGCTTGCGACCATGTGGAGCGGGGGCTCTCCCGCCAAGACCTGGGTCTCCACGTGGCTTGTGCTGGCAGCGGCTGCGCAGATGGCGATGGTGCAGAACCTTTGGCAGGCTCTGAGGCGCCGGGCGATGATCCTTCTCCTGGTGTAGAGTTGGTGGCCCCATAGCGCCACACCGTATGTTGCCCTCGGGATGACGGCGGCCCAGTAGGTGATTCGGAGTCCCTCGGCTCTTGTGCCCCGAGTCTTGCTGAAAACTCTTCCGAGCATGGCGAAGCTCTTGATACCCGAAGCTGTTCTCTCCTCGACATGCTTCAGAAAGTATCCGCAGTCGTCGAGAATGACTCCCAGTAGTGTAGAGCAGCGGTGCTCAACCTAGGGGTCGCGAAGCTAAACCAGGGGGTCGCGAGAAAGCTTCAACCACTGAACTGGGGTCGCGGAAAAACCGCTGAAAAAAATTACTTGAAGGAGAAAAAAATAATTTCTAAATCAAAATTAGTGTTAGTAACTTTATTAGCACTTTATTATTAGTAAGTAACGAAACATTTAAACTTCCAATAAAAGAAAAACTTACCTCCCTTGAATTGTACTACCTTTTTTTGTTAGGGGGGGGGGGGGGCGCGATTTTTTTCCCCCTTCGAAGGGGGTCGCGGCTCAAAAAGGTTGGGTACCGCTGGAGTAGAGTACCTCGCCGCGTTGACAGGGGTTCCTCCAAGTTTCAGCGGCGGCAGCACTCGGGTGATGCGTCTCCCTCCCTCCCTCCTGGAGAAGTCCTGAGTGAGATCCATTAGCATCTGTCCGGCGCGACTATGAGCCAGTTCTCTGCTGTGCATGTATTGGTGGCCTCCATGGCCGCTTGCCCTCTTTCGCTCACCTCCCTAGCCACAAGTCCGGTGATGAGGACAGAAATGTCGTCCGCATACGCGCAGATGTGTCAGTTCGGCGGCAAAGCAAGGTTCAGCAGTGGATCCAGCAGCAGATTCCAGCCGTCAGGTCCCAAGATGCTGCCCTGTGGACAGCCCCTTGTGGTCGCCTTCGATACCTCAACGGTTTCCGTCTTCAAGGTGACTCGCATGGTGACTCGGGCTCGATCCCCAGTGCGGCAGGAATTTTTCTGCTCTGTACTTGGATGTTCGGGGTCCACTCATAAATCGTGAGGAAAAATGAGTACCTGCTTTGATTTGAGAAGCAACTTATTTATTTTATTTAATTACACTTTATTAATAGAACATATTACATACAACACAAATAATTACAAATTAAAATACAATATAATAGAAGAAAAATATAAATAAATATATTATACATAATGTGTGTCCTAACTAAAGGGCGAGGTTATTGCCTTTGGCAATCTCTTCCATCCAACCCAATGGCCGAGTTTTAGTCAAATACAAGATATTGTATATAAAAGTGGTAAAAAGCCCTATGATTCTGCGATACCCACTAAAATTGTGACACAATAACACAAAGTAAAAACAATGGTATTATTAAAATAGAGTTTTTGTTCTATTCCTTGGGTTCCTATATATCACCACGTTCCACTGTATCATTTTTTTAACAAAATACTTGAGATTTATTTGCATATTTACTTGAGATATAAGTTAAAGTTATCATATTTGTGTAAATCACAATCGTGATGTCACAACTACACAAACTCGCTTTACTAATTTTTTGCTGAACTTGAGACTTGAACCACCGACTTCCGGATTACAAGTCAGACTATAGTCTGGCTGAGGAACTTAACATAAGGAGAAGACCACTGTCTTTCGCTAGAGGACTATACACAGGCAGACTAGACAACCCTCTCAAGCCAGAGGCTCGCAGTTTCCCAAGAGTTTCATGGCTTCTAGAGAAAGAAAAACAATTTCTCACGATGGTTGATCGCACATAGAAAAATGGGGTTGAGGACGAGCAAACTTTGAAATAAAGTTAGCTGAAAACCATCATCCCCACTCCAGCTGTAGCCGAGCTGGCTACAACAACCTTTTAGGAGAAATTAAATTTAAAATCCCTATTAATAGATTAAGACCAAACCCTGCTCTTCTCTTTAAAACACCAAAACTAAACACAATATCCCCAATAGTATCAGCAATGATGTTGTGCAACAACAAAGCACATAAACCTTCATCAGATTTTGACAAGAGAATTTCAGATGAGGAACTATTCTGCAAATTTGCACTTGAAGGATTTTTGACTCGTGGTTCATCTTCATTCGACTCTCTTCCTTCTGAAAATGCCTCAACCCACTGAAAAACCTGGACCCTTGACTAAACACATTCTCCATAGGCCTGCCAGGGTTTATCAAATGTTTCTGTTGCACTGTGTCCAAGTTTCAAGCAGAACTTGAGAGCACCATTGCTTAGAATATTGACAAAACGAACACGAAAAGTGTTTCACTAAAACTAAAAAACGTTACCTTTCACTAAAGACAGTTATTATTACTATTATTGTGTATTTTTTTTTTTTAACAGTTCCTTTATTACTACAAAAATGTTAAGATTAGGTATCCTATACTACAATTTATTCAAATAAAGGCTATGAAGAAATAAATATACAAAGTTGAAACTCAATATTTTTTACTGTCAAAAAATACCAGGCTTGCTGCGGACTTTATTAACACAAAATAATAATAATATAGTAATAATAATAATTATAAATACCAGTAATAATTGGAGCACTGGGCGTAGTAGCAAAGACATTGAAAGAAAGCCTTCAAATGCTACCTGGAAAGCTCAATATCGGTAGAATCCAGGAAAGTGCACTGCTCGGCACGGCCTACATCATGAGAAAAGTAGTCTAATGAAACAAACATTTAAAATATTACAACCCAAGGGATCTGAGGAATGAGGATAATTTTTGATCCAATCTGGAGATAGTTGAGGAATTTACATAAAAATCCTCTTGATAAAATGGGTAATAATAATAGTAATAAAAAAATTATAGTAATTGTAAAAATAATAGTAATAATACCGTATAGTGGAAGGTAACCATCAGGCAAGGTTAATGCTCAAAGCATTTTCAACCACCTAACCCTCAGAATCTTATTACTATCTGGTTTCGAACTTAAAATTAATGACGAAAAATTCAGGCACTGGGTGGGATTCGAACCAAAGGATCCCTACGCTACCTGGATTACTAGACTAGCGCGTTAACCACTTGACTACCAGTGGGCGCTGTGGTTGGTTCCTGAAGAACACACAATTTTGTTTTCAACATGAATTTCTTCCTGTCTTCCATTTTCAATGTTTTGTTACCTACCTAGAGAAATACACATTTTAGTTTATAATTATTTCCTCGAATGAATGTTCCTAAACATTTTTGCTGAAAAGTCTCTTCTTTTCTTCTTTTAGGGTTACATTTAGGGCGAAATTAATAGACGTTTTTGGAAATACCTCTGTGGCGTTAAGTCTCGGATTGCGTCCTGTGTAAGATAGAGAAAACCGACGCTTAGAAAGTTAGCAATGACTTATTTTATTGATTTTGTCTATTAATTTCGTCGTAAGCGACAGAATTGGATCCATAAGTTGAAGTCAGAGCTTCCATTTCCTCAATTAATAAGGGCGAAATTAATTGACAATATTGAGCTCCTAAATGCTTTAAAATTAGAAATGGACTTGAGACACCCTGAATCAGGTTCATACTATTGACTTAGCAGACGACGTAAAGCTCAAAATGTAAAATATTCTATGCTTACTTTGTCTTTATGTAATTGATTTTATTAGTCACCGTGTCAGGGTGAGTTAGCGCGGCGCTAGGCATTGCACGCGCGGTGACCTGAGTTCTATCCCCAACGGGGCACGATTTTTTCTGCTCTGTACTTGGGTCTTTGGGGTCCACTCATACAGCGTGAGGAAAAATAAGTAGCTGCTTTAATGTTAGCAGCGACCAGTGACAGAATAAGAGGCGAAAATATGATATTGGGATATTAAATATATGGAAAAGTCCAATAATTCAGCGCTACCCACTAAAATTGTGAGATAAAAACACAAAGAAACACATACATGTAATTGATTTGAAATAAAATTCTACTAGATTAGCTCAGAACGCATGGCAAGCAAGTACCTTACCACTTAGCGCGATTAGCTCGGTGGTAAGGTACTCGCTTGCCATGCGGAAGGTCCTGGGTTCGAATCCCACAGCCGACAGAATAATTGAATTCAAAATTCCGTTACACTTGTTTCTAAAGTTTACCTTCTCGTGTGCTCATGTTGACTGAACATCTCAATGGAAAGTGTGTCGCTTCTCGCAAGTAAAAAATTGAATTGAATTATATGGTTTTTTTTACTGTACACTAATAATATTCCTTAATATTATCTCCTAAGCGTATGCAAACTTCTGAGGAGTTTCCATACTTCTGAGAGGGGAGACTACGGGATGAGAAAGCTACAACACATGTGACAAAAGTTTACAATAGCTGCTGTTTCATGGCTACGAAATAAAAAAGGCTGTGGTCTCTCATTAAAAAAAAGGCTACACTTCTATGCATCAGCATGTATGATTTGAAATAAACTTCAACTGAGTAGACACCCAGTATCAGGGATATACTAGTAATATTATTTCACTACCGTCCACTGGTAGTCAAGTGGTAAACGCGCTAGTCTGGTAATCCAGGTAGTGTAGGCATCCGTTGGTTCGAATCCCATTCAGCGCATGCATTTTTCCTCATTAATATTAGTTTGTGACTACATGATAATAAGACTCTGGGGGTTAACCTGGTCCGGTGGTTACCTTCCACTAAAGATTGTTATTACCAAGACCAAAAGGGTAATAACAAGTCCTAGCTCGTACACAATGGAAATCATTGCACATGTCTAGATTAATTAATTTATCATTATAAGTTAAGATGTCGTATTTGTGTTGATCACTTTCGTTATATCACAACTACTCAAAATCGCTTTACTAAATCTACGCAGCACCGACCTCCAAGTTACAAGTCCGCCGCCTTATCGATCAAGCTACTGAAGTCGGTTTCTCATTATAATATTTAGCATCAGTATAATTAATCAGTATGAACAGAAAAGTGAGATGTAAAATGTTTTGGGGATGCTGCCACTCAGTACCTACCAGATTGAGTACAAACCCCAAAAGCATGGAAGACAAACTCAATCTGGTAGGTACTGAGTGGCAGCATCCCCAAAACCTTTTCCCACCAGCATCATCTGATTATTATTATTATAACTAGTGACATAATATAAAATAAAAATCTACAATATTATACCCCTACTTGGTTTCGATTTCAATTGATTTGAAATAAACTTCCATTGTGTAGACAAAAGCACCTGACTGAAATAATCCATATACATCCCACCACGACGCGCTTTGGCCCCCGCTCCCGTGCACCAGGTCCCCCCAGTAGTACTGACGGACCTCCACACAGGGAGCAGCAGGAGTCAGTGTTACTCTCCTGTATGATCCGTCTCGTGGTACTACCCAGGAGTCATAACCTCCACGTTGTGGGACAAACTTGAATTGACATTCAACAGTACACTCCCAGTCACGCTGCGTGGTGGAGAGACATTTCAAGTGCAAGTGTAAGTTGTTACCTACATTCATCATGCATGCTTTCCATTTCATATCTCCTATGAGACACTCCTCTTCTGACTCATGGATTTTACTGCCACAAATTGGGTATGGAAATTTAATGGTGAACTTATTTCTAACATGTGTTAACAACTTCTTTCTAGACTCGACTACATTTGGATTATTAACTATTCCTACATTTTGATTATTGATCTCTGCTCTATTTGGATTCCCGGTCTCTGCATCAACAGGATTTTCAACAACTCTTTCATTTTTATCTCTGGTTTCTGCTTTGAATTGATTTCTAGGCTCAATGCTTTTCGAAAAATATTTGTCATCTTTCAAAAATAATCTGTGTTTTTTAAACAATTCTGTTTTAAAAGCAGTCATATACTCTAAAGCAGAAATACGATTCATACGAATATGTGAAAGCAGTTTTTTCAAA
Organism: Bactericera cockerelli; assembly: GCA_024516035.1. Taxonomy (NCBI): domain Eukaryota; kingdom Metazoa; phylum Arthropoda; class Insecta; order Hemiptera; family Triozidae; genus Bactericera; species Bactericera cockerelli. The sequence continues at coordinate 21,184,925 of CM044966.1, forward strand.
ACATTATCTGAAAATGTCTTTGCCAGTTCGGCACAGCTGTCAAGTTGATCAGGAATGATGTTGTCCACATCCGGGTTATTTTCATTGGAATCACCACTGGATGGTCCAGCACTCTGGTTCAACGCCATTTTCTTAAATTTCGTAATCACTTTCTTGTCACTGGACTTGGCATCAGTTGTGAAAAACTTTTCACTTCTGACAGCATGTGACTGAGAGTCACAACCATCAGCCGATTCCTCAGCAACATGTGCACTGCTGATCTTCTCGTCCAACATTTCCAGAGTTCGCCCGGGACACTGGTTCAGATTCTCACTGTGCCAAAGCAAAGCACCCCTGAGGATATCAATTTCAGGAGCGTAAAACAGGTTGGACTTGAGCAATTCACTCAAAACTTCGTATTGCAAATCCTTGAAATTCTCGTGCTTCAACACTTGTTCTGAATTCTCGTAAGCATAAATAATTAACTTTTTGTACAGCTCGTCCAATAAGAATTTCTTGGCTGTATTGATGAGTACAAAAAACGAGTCGAGCTCAAAATTGTCAAGTGTAGACAGGAATGACTTGATGGCAGTAAAGATATCAGAGAGCTCATAGGTCTCGCACAGCCGGAGAACCTCACAGATGATGGGTTTCTGCATTCTTGAAAAATTCAATTCCATGCCATGCATGTATTGAAGTATGATTTCAAAGCTCTCATCAAACATGAGACCTGGCATTGTTAGTATTTTGTCATCACAGTGTTCATGATGTGTCTTTACTTGTGAATACAGAATACTACTGCTCATGTAGATGATATGACTGCTGACATGAAATTTTGAGAATTTCAAAATAAATACACAGTCACAAATTTCATCATTGTTCCAAACCTTTTCTGCCTTCATTGTCAGTTCACTTCTGAACAAGACATCATGTACTTCTGCCATTCTGAAACAGAAAAAGGAGACTGTAATGAACATGGTATATTTGTGTACATCAACGTTTTTTTTAATTGAAAAATTACAGTAGAATCCCGCAGCCTCAAAATTCAAGGGACAGAAGTGGTATGTCGAGTTTCAAATAAGAGAAGACATGGGCCGTCTTTCGGATAAACGGGTTTTTCGACCTATCGCGACTTCGAGGTAGCGAGATTCTACTATGAATAGGTAAAATAATAAATAATTAAGTAAATATCACAGGTAGGTACAAGTAGAAGTAAATATCACAGGTAGGTACAAGTACAAGTTTACATCCCAGGTAGGTACAAGTACAAGTAAATATTAGAGGTAGGTACAAATACAAGTAAATATCACAGGTAGGTACAAATACAAGTAAATATCACAGGTAGGTACAAGTACAAGTAAATATCACAGGTAGGTACAAATACAAGTAAATATTACAGGTAGGTACAAGTACAAGTAAATATCACAGGTAGGTACAAGTACAAATAAATATCACAGGTAAGTACAAGTACAAGTAAATATAGCAGGTAGGTACAAAAACAAGTAAATATCTCAGGTAGGTACAAATACAAGTAAATATCACAGCTGTAGGTACAAGTACAAGTAAATATCAGAGGTAGGTGTACAAGTACAAGTAAATATCACAGGTAGGTACAAGTACAAGTAAATATCACAGGTAGGTACAAATGCAAGTAAATATTACAGGTAGGTACAAATACAAGTAAATATCACAGGTAGGTACAAATACAAGTAAATATCACAGGTAGGTACAAGTACAAGTAAATATCACAGGTAGGTACAAATACAAGTAAATATTACAGGTAGGTACAAGTACAAGTAAATATCACAGGTAGGTACAAGTACAAATAAATATCACAGGTAAGTACAAGTACAAGTAAATATAGCAGGTAGGTACAAAAACAAGTAAATATCTCAGGTAGGTACAAATACAAGTAAATATCACAGCTGTAGGTACAAGTACAAGTAAATATCAGAGGTAGGTGTACAAGTACAAGTAAATATCACAGGTAGGTACAAGTACAAGTAAATATCACAGGTAGGTACAAATGCAAGTAAATATTACAGGTAGGTACAAATACAAGTAAATATCACAGGTAGGTACAAGTACAAATAAATATCACAGGTAGGTACAAGTACAAGTAAATGTCTCAGGTAGGTCCAAGTACAATTAAATATCACAGGTAGGTTCAAGTACATTCTAAAGACATTCTAATCAATTGCAAGCTTATTTCTGGTCAAACTCTTGGTTTTAATTTCAAAACTTGAAAGATAGTATTCTGGAATAAACTTTAAGTATTTTGGAAAAAACTTCAAGTATTTTGGAATAAACTTAAAGTATTTTAGCCAGCCCCCATGGCATGACGATTGAGACTACTGCCTGTAGTCCAGAGATCTCAAGTTTGATCCTTGATTGGGGTATACTTTTCCAAAGAAATTCTGTTCCTTTCAAAACACGTGAGGCTGGTATTTCCGACCCTACCCAGGCTGGGTGAGGTTATTGTGGGTAGCTGGTATGATTCCCAACAAATAGAAGGTAAAACTCCCGTCCTCAATAGCTACCTCATCAGGAGCTTACAACCAGAAATAATCAACAACTCACAATACATCTAATTAGGTATAAGTGTTAATTGTAAGGGTTTCACTGAAAACCCTGCAACCAGGTCAGATAATAATAAAAGTATTTTGGAATAACCTTTAAGTATTTTGGAATAAATTTCAACCTGTCAGTCCCATTTTAAGGCCCCATGCCTTGAAAATGCTAAGGGCCTTGTGCAGGCATAGTCCAGCACTGTTTGGCTTTGGTGTTATTACTTAGTGCCTAGTTAGTCTTACCTAGAAGTAAAAAGTTTTTTTTTTCATTCTACATAAGTATGAAAATAAATTAAATAAATCTTGGTTGCTATATCTGAATTCATTGCAATAACCAGATTATTCAATAGATAAATATTACAGCAATGGTAGTCAAGTGATTAATGCACTAGTCAGGTAATTCCATTCTGTTGGTTCAAATCCCAACCAGTGCACAAAAGCAGTTCCAGGGCACACTTACTTTTAAAAAAATAAGTTAGGTGGTAGAAAATGCTGTGAGCATTAATCTCGCCTGGTGGTTACCTTCCACTAAATAGTGTTATTATTCTTATCATAGAAAAATCCAATGGAGCTGAATATCAGTTTGTTATAACTGGAAGGCCATTATATTCTGAGTTGTTATAAGTATAAGTATAAGAAGTGCTTTATTTAGACTGTCAGCGCAAGACAGGTAGTCCCATTATGCCAACAGTTTATGTTATAGGCCAAGTTCACGGAATTTCACTCTATGGATTTCATCTCAGGGACAGGGGTCAAGCACAGGAGTATGCTATGAATCATCCCCAACGAAAGTCAGACCTGTGTGCAATATTTCAGGTCTCAAGCACTTACCGTTTAGGTGCCAACTTATTACACACATAAACATGTGTACCATTATTTATCCAGGGGGAAACATTTTTCTCTATATAGGGTACTCTGACCAGTGGGAAATCATTGGAGGAGATTTTTATATTGTCTACTGTTATGTGTTAAAACTGTTATTATATATTTATAATTATTTTTCTCTAGCTTTTAATCTTTGATCATTACCAGGAGTGGCCTCAGTGGGGTCAACAATAGAATCTTAAATGGAACTACTCTGTTTGTGATATATTTCTAAAAGGTAAGATAAAGTTAAGTTTTCATATTTGTGTTAATTGATCGAACTAATGAGTTGGGTGATATTTTTAGACAGTAGTTAACATTCAAAGTATTTAAGACATGTTTGATTTTTTTTTTTTTTTTACAAAAAAGGATCAGAGATATTCCAAAATGTTTCCCTCATTAATGGCTCAGCACACAGGTCTCATCATTTTGCAAAAAAAAAAAAAATTGTCCGTTCTCTGATATTTCAAGTGGCTCTGTATTTTTGGCAGACCCTGTATGTTGTTATTAATGTTATAAACTGCTACAGCTGGGGTGAGTGATGGTCTCCAGCCAACCTTATTGGCTTTGTCTTGAACCACAAAGTTCTACATGTGATTAAAAATTGCCAGAATTTGGCCTGTTTAATGTAATTGAATTAGTAAATCTAAGCAACTCCTTAGATTTTATGAGCTGACCAACAGGTATTTTCAAAAAGATTTTCTGTCATCAAGGCTGAACACAGCTCCATTATGCCACAGAGCTAATGTACAGCCACAGAGCCCAGCTTAGATTTGACCACTACAGCTGTTTGTCAATGTGAAAGTTAAGACATAGTGTCCACTAAGATTTACAATACCTGTTTCATTTTTTGCCCTGAAACCTCCGAATTATTCCATAGTTAATACACATCTACAAAGCCGAACTAAGTTATGACCTCTACAGTAGTAGTCAATGTGAAAGATTAGGGATAGTTTCCACAAAGATTAACTAATTCTGTTTCATAATTTGCCCTTAATAGGTATGCTACTATACTTGACAATGTTGTCTACAACAGAATAAAGTAACTATACAGACATTCATCTTAATCAAAATTTCCATTCAAATTCAAAACCCTACAGCCTTGCAGTGTAGGTACTGAACAGATTCACTTACCCTGTGGTTGTGGAGAACTTGTGTCTTGAAATATGCTGGATAGCAATCTGAAGATTTTGAAGTTTATTTGAATTAGTTTGGAGCTGCTTGAAGGAAATAATGCCACGCCAACTCTCAGATGAATGATGATGAGAGAATTGAGAGTAGGGATGAGTTTACTTCTTCTTTATACTTTTTTAAAACTTAGGACATCTTTAATCTTGATAGGTCATTGAGTTGTAAGTTGGGATGACGTTCCTGAAGCTACCAACGTAGCTATTGAGTGTGTTTTCCAATTTCCTTTCAAACTCACAACCCTACACCCTGTGCAGCTTATTGTGGCAGGGAGAGATAATCCAAGCTGTCAAACACCAATGAAACAACTTAATCAACAAATAAACTGAAAGTATATCAAAATGGTGAAAACTCAGGCTTAAAATTTAATTACAACTGCTCGTGAATCAGATTAACAGATAAAAGAATTTAAAAAATTATAAAATGATTTCACGAGGTTGAATACTGCATCACAGCACAAGTTGTCAATGTTATGATACGCCTTCAAAAAAAACTTCTTGCTATAACAGTTAAACGCTGCACAATTTATTATCTTCGTAACGCCTTCAAAAAAATAACACCACACGACTTTCCATATCACTTGAAAATACGTCCAAATCCTCCACTCAGTTAAGCTAAAAATCATTGTAAAATTTGTAATCAGCATTTCAAAATCATTGGATATGATATGTCACAACCCCCATCTAGATTGAATAGCATTAAAAAAGTTAGTCCCCCCTCCTGAAATACCGGTGAATTCGGGTCGGGTTCCAAAAAGTTCAAGCTATCAAAAATGATCAGAGTAGTTCCCTATTATTTTTTAATAACTAGAAGAAAAAAAAACAGAGATATAATTATGTTGCCCTCGGGATGACGGCGGCCCAGTAGGTGATTCGGAGTCCCTCGGCTCTTGTGCCCCGAGTCTTGCTGAAAACTCTTCGGAGCATGGCGAAGCTCTTGATACCCGAAGCTGTTCTCTCCTCGACATGCTTCAGAAAGTATCCGCAGTCGTCGAGAATGACTCCCAGTAGTGTAGAGCAGCGGTGCTCAACCTAGGGGTCGCGAAGCTAAACCAGGGGGTCGCGAGAAAGCTTCAACCACTGAACTGGGGTGGCGGAAAAACCGCTGAAAAAAATTACTTGAAGGAGAAAAAAATAATTTCTAAATCAAAATTATTATTAGTAACTTTATTAGCACTTTATTATTAGTAAGTAACGAAACATTTAAACTTCCAATAAAAAAACTTACCTCCCTTGAGAAAGCTTCAACCACTGAACTGGGGTCGCGGAAAAAAAAATATTTTCCAAAACAAAATTATTATTAGTAACTTTATTAGCACTTTATTATTAGTAAGTAACGAAACATTTAAACTTCCAAAAAAAAAAAACTTACCTCCCTTGAATTGTACTACCTTTTTTTGTTAGGGGGGGGGTCGCGATTTTTTTCTCCCTTTGAAAGGGGTCGCGGCTCAAAAAGGTCGGGTACCGCTGGAGTAGAGTACCTCGCCATGTTGACAGGGGTTCCTCCAAGTTTCAGCGGCGGCAGCACTCGGGTGATGCGTCTCCCTCCCTCCATCCTGGAGAAGTCCTGAGTGAGATCCATTAGCACCTGTCCGGCGCGACTATGAGCCAGTTCTCTGCTGTGCATGTATTGGTGGCCTCCATGGCCGCTTGCCCTCTTTCGCTCACCTCCCTAGCCACAAGTCCGGTAGTAAGGACAGAAATGTCGTCCGCATACGCGCAGATGTGACAGTTCGGCGGCAAAGCAAGGTTCAGCAGTGGATCCAGCAGCAGATTCCAGCCGTCAGGTCCCAAGGTGCTGCCCTGTGGACAGCCCCTTGTGGTCGCCTTCGATACCTCAACGGTTTCCGTCTTCAAGGTGACTCGCATGGTGACTCGGGCTCGATCCCCAGTGGGGCAGGAATTTTCCTGCTCTGTACTTGGATGTTCGGGGTCCACTCATTCCTCGTGAGGAAAAATGAGTACCTGCTTTGATTTGAGAAGCAACTTATTTATTTTATTTATTTACACTTTATTAATAGAACATATTATATCGTCGCTTAAGAAGAGGTACCTCGTAAGTCCGATTTTTGGACTTTTCAGGAGACAGTAAAAACTGATTATAAAAATGTGGGTTGATTTGAAAAAAATAAAAAAATCAGTTTAACCATAAACATATACCTGTTTTATCGATTGAAATTACTATTTATTTGATAAAACTTGTATTTTTAGGAGATATCGGACATACGAGGTACCTCCCAACTGATTCTTGTAAAATTTTCAGAAAAATCTGATTATAAAAACTGATTATAAAGTTGTGGGTAGGTTCAAAAAAAGTAAAAAAATCAGTTCAACCATAAACATATAGGTACCTGTTTTATCGATTGAAATTACTATTTTTTTGATAAAACTTGTATTTTTAGGAGATATCGGACTTACGAGGTACCTGCAATAGTTTACGAGGTCTCACCAGAAAATTTCAAAAGCATGTGTGCATTTTTACTTTCCTTATCTTATAGGGAGCGCTTCCAAAGCCGAACACGGTTGCTTTTATTTTTTTGGATGTCAGCCGAACAGTTCCATTATTCGCGGAATTACTATTAATTTTTCAGTCTAAATGTTGTGTTTCGTTAGCCAGCTAGGATAGCTTGGGTGAGGTGCGCGACCCGGCCTAACCACCTGCACTAATTTCAACCTAACCTAAGCCCCTCACCCAACCATCCTACCCAACAAACTGAAGTCAGTGATCTATCGTGCAATTTCACCTCGTTAACTTTACCTAACCCTACCTTTGCCCATTAAGTCTCATAAAAATAATTATTATTTTAGTTTAAAAATTATAATAATAATAAAAGAAAAAATCATTAATAAAAAAAATGTTACATCAGTTTAAAAAATTAAAAAAAAAAATTGACGAGAGCATGATTTGAAGACATACCCTCAACACGCGCGTCATAAGCGACATGCTTATACCGCATCGCTACCCAACAGTTGAGAACGAGTGTCAAAATAAGTATTACATAAGCATGAGCAAAATTCCGCGAATAATGAAACTGTTTGGCTGACATCCAAAAAAATAAAAGCAACCGTGTTCGGCTTTGGAAGCACTCTCTATCTTATAATAAGGAAAGTATTGTATTCGTCGAAAATTTGACCTACCCAGTTTTTCACATTTCTGGACGAATCATGGCCTCAGGATACCAAAAAAGTTGTTTTCAGCCATTGGTCCGTGCGTCTGTCTGTCTGTCTGTCTGTCTGTCTGTCTGTGTGTCTGTCTGTCTGTCTGTCTGTCTGTCTGTCTGTAAACAGGATATCTCGAGAACGGTAAGAGCTAGAGACTTGAAATTTGGTACACAAATTAATTTTATACACCAAACGAACCACGAAACTTTTGGTTGAAATCGGCCGCATTCTGCGGCCACAGGGCCGCAAATACTAGCCGCAAGCGCCGCTTCTTTAAATTGGTTAAAGATACAAATTTTTTTAGAGAACAACATTTTCTTAGATTAAAAAAATAATAGGGGTCTATTCTGATCATTTTTTTGATATCTTGAACTTTTTGGAACTCGGCCCCAATTTACCGGTATTTGGGGGGGACCCGCTTTGACTAACTTTTTTATTATTCATCCTACATGGGGGTTGTGACATATCAAATTCAATGATTTTGAAGTGCTGATTACGAATTTGTCATTGGTTTTTAGTTATCTGTTACCGTTGAGTCACCAGTGGCGGAATTCGACTCCTTTTTGGGGGATAAGGAAAGTCGTGTGATGTTTACACCAGATTTTTTGTAGAGGTACCTCGTATCTGATTTATTTTACACAATACACATAATATAACTGATTGGAGATACGAGGTCTCACCAGAAATTTTCTTCAAAACAAAAATATCGATTTACGAGGTAAAACTTTAATCGATTATTGTGACATTTTTTGTATTTGAATGGTCATATGAAACCGATTTTAAAAAAATCGATATTTTTTTCCGATTCCAACGATACCAAAAACGCAATATCGAAAAATTCGGACTTACGAGGTACCTCTTCTTAAGCGACGATATACAACACAAATAATTACAAATTAAAATACAATATAATAGAAGAAAAATATAAATAAATATATTATACATAATATGTGTCCTAACTAAAGGGCGAGGTTATTGCCTTTGGCAATCTCTTCCATCTAACCCAATGGCCGAGTTTTAGTCAAATACAGGATACTGTATATAAAAGTGGTAAAAAGCCCTATGATTCTGCGATACCCACTAAAATTGTGACACAATAACACAAAGTAAAAACAATGGTATTATTATAATAGAGTTTTTGTTCTATTCCTTGGGTTCCTATACAGGGTGTCCCACCAAACTTGGACACCTCAAATTACTCGGCCCCTGAACGAGTTTTTGAAAAATAAAAAAAATCTAGGGTACATGTGCTAATTATGCGGTTTCAGTTATGAATTTTTTTTTATACAAGGTGGTCCAAAAGTCAGATATTGAGGTGTCAACTTTCGATTTTTAAATAGATCGACCTGAATTTTATTTGATAATTTTACTTCTAAATGATTTCTGAGTACTTTTTTAAACAAAAATATTACATACAGGGTGGTTTTTTTTCGACCAATTTTTTTTCTAAATCTTGAATAACTCAAGTTCGGTTAATTTTTTCGATAACAAGAAGAGAATGTGTTTGTGTAATGAATACACGCACTTTCAATTGGCATCAAAAAATTTAATACAGGGTGGTTCAAAAGTTAAATAATGACTTGATTTTTTTTAAAACCGAGTTTTTTAATTTTTTATTTAGTATTAATAATTCTCGTCTAATTTTACACATTTTTCGTTAGTCATATCGAAAAAAAAAACTAAAGTGTTGTACAAGGTGAGACATAATTTTTTTGTAACACCCTGTAATTGGGCAGTCAAAGAGACGCAAAATTAAATATAAAGACTAAATATGCAAGAAAAACTTTGATTTTTAATTAAACTAAAAAGTTATGGTGTTTTAACTAATATTGTCGTATGGACCACCCTGTAGATATTTTCTTAAACTATCATGTATTAGGTAATCTAAGTTGTATAAAATTCAACGAACACTTCGAATCATGTGGGAAAAACAAGTAAAAAACACGAATTTGAAGCCATTATCAATTTGGTGTCTACACTGAATGATTTTAAAACTTGAAATAAAAAGTAGGTAGGTGTAGACACAAAATTGAGCATGGCTTTTTGAATTCATTTTTTTTTTTTTTTTTTTTCAGATTTGGACTCCTCGTTGAATTTTAGACAGTTTCGACTACCCATATGATGGTTTAAGAAAATATCTACAGGGTGGTCCATGCGGTTAAAACACCATAACTTTTTAGTTTAATTAAAAATCAAAGTTTTTCTTGCATATTTAGTCTTTATATTTAACTTTGCGTCTCTTTGACTGCCCAATTACAGGGTGTTACAAAAAAATTATGTCTCACCCTGTACAACACTTTAGTTTTTTTTTCGATCTGAATAACAAAAAATGTGTAAAATTAGACGAGAATTATTAATACTAAATAAAAAATTAAAAAAACTCGGTTTTAAAAAAAAATCAAGTCATTATTTCACTTGTGAACCACCCTTTATAAAAAAAATTGATGCCGATTGAAAGTGCGTGTATTCATTACACAAACACATTCTCTTCTTGTTATCGAAAAAATTAACCGAACTTGAGTTATTCAAGATTTAGAAAAAAAATTCCTGCCCCGCTGGGAATCGAACCCAGGTCACCATGCGTATAATGCCTAGCGCGCTAACTCACTCTGCCACGGTGACTACTGATATGACCATGCAGTTGAAAGCGATGTTAAATTTTTGTTTAAAAAAAACGCTTGCATACGAGTCTGCAACCATTGGGACATTTTCATCTTTACTATTCAAGGTCCAAAACCCAACTGACCAAATTTCGTATTGTGCGCATGACACATACCTTCTCTCTTCTCTCCCTCTACAATTCAATACTTCGCCATTGTGCGCATGACACACACTTTCCCTCTTCTCTCCCTTTACAATTCAATATTTTGTTACATAATTTCGTTACATAATTTCGTCACATAATTTTGGTTATGTGCCAGAGCAAAGACATGAAAATGTCAAAATTGGTCGAAAAAAAACCACCCTGTATGTAAAATTTTTGTTTAAAAAAGTACTCAGAAATCATTTAGATGTAAAATTATCAAATAAAATTCAGGTCGATCTATTTAAAAATCGAAAGTTGACACCTCAATTTCTGACTTTTGGACCACCTTGTATAAAAAAAAATTCATAACTGAAACCGCATAATTAGCACATGTACCCTAGATTTTTTTATTTTTCAAAAACTCTTTCAGGGGCCGAGTAATTTGAGGTGTCCAAGTTTGGTGGGACACCCTGTATATCACCACGTTCCACTGTATCGTTTTTTTAACAAAATACTTGAGATTTATTTGCATATTTACTTGAGATATAAGTTAAAGTTATCATATCTGTGTAAATCACAATCGTGATGTCACAACTACACAAACTCGCTTTACTAATTTTTTGCTGAACTTGAGACTTGAACCACCGACTTCCGGATTACAAGTCAGACTATAGTCTGGCTGAGGAACTTAACATAAGGAGAAGACCACTGTCTCTTGCTAGAGGACTATACACAGGCAGACTAGACAACCCTCTCAAGCCAGAGGCTCGCAGTTTCCCAAGAGTTTAATGGCTTCTAAAGAAAAAAACAAGTACTCATGATGGTTGATCACACATAGAAAAATGGGGTTGAGGACGAGCCAACTTTGAAATAAAGTTAGCTGGAGACCATCATCCCCCCTCCAGTTGTAGCCGAGCTGGCTACAACAACCTTTTAGGAGAAATTAAATTAAAAATACCTATTAATAGATTAAGACCAAACCCTGATCTTCTCTTTAAAACACCAAAAGTAAACACAATATCCCCAATAGTATCAGCAATGATGTTGTGCAACAACAAAGCAGATAAACCTTCATCAGATTTTGTCTAGAGAATTGCAGATGAGGAACATTTCTGCAAATTTGCACTTGAAGGATTTTTGATTCGTGGTTCATCTTCATTCGACTCTCTTCCTTCTGAAAATGCCTCAACCCACCGAAAAACCTTTACCCTTGACTGAACACTTTCTCCATAGGCCTGCCAAAGTTTATCAATTGTTTCTGTTGCACTGTGTCCAAGTTTGAAGCAGAACTTGAGAGCACCATTGCTCAGAATTGACAAAACGGACAAGAAAAGTGTTTCGCGAAAATTAAAATACGTTACCTTTCACTATGGACAGCTGTTATTATTATTATTGTGTATTTTTTTTTTTTTTTTTTAACAGTTCTCTTTATTTCTACAAAAATGTTAAGATTAGGTATCCTATACTACAATTTATTCAAATAAAGGCTATGAATAATTAGATATACAAAGTTGAAACTCAATATTTTTAACTGTCAAAAAATTACGAGGGTTGCTACGGATTTTAAAAACACATTATAACAGTAGATACCTAATAATAATTATTAATACCAGTAATAATTGGAGCACTAGGCGAAGTAGCAAAGACATTGAAAGAAAACCTTCAAATGCTACCTGGAAAGTTCAATATCGGTAGAATCCAGGAAAGTGCACTGCTCGGCACAGCCTACATCATGAGAAAAGTAGTCTTATGAAACAAACATTACAATATTACAACCCATTGGATCAGAGAAATTAGGATAGTTCTTGATCCAATCTGGAGATAGCGGAGGAATTTACATAAAAGAATCTTCGTAGAAAAATGAGTAATAATAATAGTCATAATAATAGAAGTAATAATAAAATTATAGTAAATGTAATAATAATAATAGTCATGATGCCCTATAGTGGAAGGTAATCATCAGGCAAGGTTAATGCTCAAAGCATTTTCAACCACCTAACCCTCAGAATCTTATTACTATCTGGTTTCGAACTTAAAATTAATGACGAAAAATTCATGCACTGGGTGGGATTCGAACCAAAGGATCCCTACGCTACCTGGATTACTAGACTAGCGCGTTAACCCCTTGACTACCAGTGGGCGCTGTGTTGGTTCCTGAAGAACACACAATTTTGTTTTCAACATATGAATTTCTTCCTGTCTTCCATTTTCAATGTTTTGTTACCTACCTAGAGAAATACACATGTTAGTTCATAATTATTTCCTCGAATAAATATTCCTAAACATTTTTGCTGAAAAGTCTCTTCTTTTCTTCTTTTAGGGTTACATTTAGGGCGAAATTAATAGACGTTTTTGGTAATACCTCTGTGGCGCTAAGTCTCGGATTGCGTACTGTTTAAGTTAGAGAAAACCGACTCTTCGCAAGTCAGCAATGAATTAAGTTATCGATTTTGTCTATTAATTCCGCCCTAAGCGACCGTATTGGATCCATAAGTTGAAGAAAGTGCTTGCATTTTCTCAATTAGTTGCGAATTTAATTCACAAAATTTAGCTCCTAAATGATTTAAAATTAGAAATGGACTTGAGACACCCTGAATCAGGTTCATACTATTGACTTAGCAAACGACTAAAAGCTGAAAATGTAAAATATTCTATGCTTACTTTGTCTTTATATATGTAATTGATTTTATTAGTCACCATGTCAGGGTGAGTTAGCGCTGCGCTAGGCATTGCACGCGCGGTGACCTGGGTTCTATCCCAACGGAGCACGATTTTTTCTGCTCTGTACTTGGGTGTTTGGGGTCCACTCATACAGCGTGAGAAAAAATAAGTAGCTGCTTTATTGTTAGCAGCGACCAGTGACAGAATAAGAGGCGAAAATAAGATATTGGGATATTAAATATATGGAAAAGTCCAATAATTCTGCGCTACCCACTAAAATTGTGAGATAAAAACACAAAGAAAAACATTTATGTAATTGATGTGAAATAAAATTCTACTAGATTAGCTCAGAACGCATGGCAAGCAAGTACCTTATCACTTAGCGCGATTAGCTCGGTGGTAAGGTACTCGCTTGCCATGCGGAAGGTCCTGGGTTCGAATCCCACAGCTGACAAAATAATTGTATTCAAAATTCTGTTACACTTCTTTCTAAGGTTTACCTTCTCGTGTGCTCATGTTGACTGAACATATCAATGGAAAGTGTGTCGCTTCTCGCAAGTAAAAATTGAATTGAATTATATGGTTTTTTTACTGTACACTAATAATATTCCTTAATATTATCTCCTAAGCGTATGCAAACTTCTGAGGAGTTTCCATACTTCTGAGAGGGGATGAGAAAGCTACAACACATGTGACAAAAGTTTACAATAGCTGCTGTTTCATGGCTACGAAATAAAAAAGGCTGTGGTCTCTCATTAAAAAAGTCTACACTTCTATGCATCAGCATGTATGATTTGAAATAAACTTCAACTGAGTAGACACCCAGTATCAGGGATATTCTAGTAATATTGTTGATTATTTCACTACCTTGCACTAGTGGTCAAGTGGTTAACGCGCTAATCTGGTAATCCAGGTAGCGTAGGGATCCGTTGGATCGAATCCCATTCAGTGCATGCATTTTTCCTCATTATTTTGAGTTTGTGACACATAATAATAAGACTCTTAGGGTTATGTGATAGAAAATGTTTTGAGCATTTACCTTGCCTGGATACCTTCCACTAAATATTGTTATTACCGTGACGAAAAGGGTAATAACATGTCCTATCTCGTACACAATGGAAATCATTGCACATGTCTAGAATTATTAATTTAGTATTATAATAATTAGCATGGTAGACAAACTCAAACTCGGTAGGTACTGAGTGACAGCATCCCCAAAACATTTTCCCACCAGCCGCATCTGGTTAGCATTGTTATTATTACTAGTTACATGATAATCTGGTTAGTATTATTATTACTAGTGACATGATCATCTGGTTGGTATTATTATTACTAGTGACATGATAATCTGGTTATTATTATTCTTACTAGTGACATGATAATCTGGTTAGTATTTATTATTACTATTGACATGATAAATATATAAAATAAAAATCCACAATATTATATCCTCATTTGGTTACGATTTCAATTGATTTGAAATAAACTTCCACTGTGTAGTCATCAGTATGTGACTGAGGTAATTCATATACACTCCCCCACGACGGGCCCCAGCCCCCGCTCCCGTACACCTGGACCCCCCAGTAGGTGTACTCACAGACCTCCACACAGGGAGCAGCAGGAGTCAGTGTTACTCTCCTGTATGATCCGTCAAGTGGTACTACCCAGGAGTCATAACCCACAAGTTGTGGGAAAAACTTGAATTGACATTCAGCAGTACACTCCCAGTCACGCTGCGTGGTGGAGAGACATTTCAAGTACATGTGTAAGTTGGAGACACCATCATACCTCATGCATGCTTTCCATTTCATATCTCCTATGAGACACTCCTCTTCTGACTCATACAATTTACTAGTATTAAATGAAAATTTAATGTTGAACTTATTTGTGACATGTGTGAACAAATTCTTTCTAGATTCAACTACAGTTGGATTACTAACAATTCCTACATTTTGATTATTGATCTCTGCTCTATTTGGATTCCCGGTGTCTACTTCAACAGAATTTTCAACATTTATTTCATTTTTATCTCTGGTTTCTGCTTTGAATTGATTTCTAGGCTCAATGCTCTTCGAGAAATATGTGTTATCGTCCAGAAATACTCGGTATTTAATAAACAATTCTGTTTTAAAGGCAGGCACATACTCGAAAGCAGAAATATGTTTCATGCGAATATGTGAAAGCAGTTTTTTCAAAACATTATCTGAAAATGTCTTAGCCAGTTCCACACAGCTGTCAAGTTGATCAGGAATGATGTTGTCCACATCCGGGTTATTTTCATTGGAATCACCACTGGATGGTCCAGCACTCTGGTTCAACGCCATTTTCTTAAATTTCGTAATCACTTTCTTGTCACATGACTTGGCATCAGTTGTGAAAACTTTTTCACTTCTGACAGCATGTAACTGAGAGTCACAACCATCAGCCGATTCCTCAGCAACATGTGCACTGCTGATCTTCTCGTCCAACATTTCCAGAGCTCGCCGGGGACACTGGTTCAGATTCTCACTGTGCCAAACCAAAGCACCCCTGAGGATGTCAATTTCAGGAGCGTAAAACAGGTTGGACTTGAGCAATTCACTCAAAACTTCGTATTGCAAATCCTTGAAACTCTCGTGCTTCAACACTTGTTCTGAATTCTCGTAAGCATAAATAATTAACTTTTTGTACAGCTCGTCCAATAAGAATTTCTTGGCTGTATTGATGAGTACAAAAAACGTGTCGAGCTCAAAATTGTCAAGTGTAGACAGGAATAACTTGATGGCAGTGAAGATATCAGAGAGCTCATAGGTCTCGCACAGCCGGAGAACCTCACAGATGATGGGTTTCTGCATTCTTGAAAAATTCAATTCCATGCCATGCATGTATTGAAGTATGATTTCAAAGCTCTCATCAAACATGAGACCTGGCATTGTTAGTATTTTGTCATCACAGTGTTCATGATGTGTCCTTACTTGTGAATACAGAATACTACTGCTCATGTAGATGATATGACTGCTGACATGAAATTTTGAGTATTTCAAAATAAATACACAGTCACAAATTTCATCATTGTTCCAAACCTTTTCTGCCTTCATTGTCAGTTCACTTCTGAACAAGACATCATGTACTTCTGCCATTCTGAAACAGAAAAAGGAGACTGTAATGAACATGGTATATTTGTGTACATCAACGTTTTTTTTAATTGAAAAATTACAGTAGAATCCCGCAGCCTCAAAATTCAAGGGACAGAAGTGGTATGTCGAGTTTCAAATAAGAGAAGACATGGGCCGTCTTTCGGATAAACGGGTTTTTCGACCTATCGCGACTTCGAGGTAGCGAGATTCTACTATGAATAGGTAAAATAATAAATAATTAAGTAAATATCACAGGTAGGTACAAGTATAAGTAAATATCACAGGTAGGTACAAGTACAAGTAAATATCACAAGTAGGTACAAGTATAAATAAATATCATCAAGCTCGCCGGTAGGCGAGCGCTCGTCAAGTAGCGCCAGCCAACCGGCCTATATTAACACGAAACAGAGTTTATATGTATTTTGTTTTATTGTTTTCGCACACCTCCCGCTAACTTTTATCGACTTTTATTTCAAATTCGTAATTAGACGCGAAAATAGATTGTGTTTCACGAAAGTGCGAGGTTCCTACGATCAGTTAAAGTCGTTTTCTGGCCACGCGTAAAATCTTGAATTTCATGAAATTATTCATACAGGTTTTTTTTTTCAGACCAATTTTCTGTCAAGCGTACAGCAATGTGTGCTTGTCGTGGAAAGACGTGAGCTACGTTTTTGAATAGGGAATTTTTATCTCTGCATACCTTTTATAGTTAAAAGTATTTATTTTTTATAGGATAGGAGATATAGCCTTCTAAAATAAAAGCGGAAAGTTGCACAGAGCCGCCCCTGGTTATCTTGGAGCTGCGATTCTGGTATTTTTCAAAAGGCCTTATCATAGGAAAAAATATAAAAATATAACCAAATTATTACACTGGACCAAACTTGAGTTATAGCCTTTGAAAGGAATACTTATTTTGGAGCCCAGAGCCGTCTATTGTTATTCTAGAGATGTACTTCTGGTGTTTTTAGAAGGGTCTAGTCAAAGGGAATGAGATCACTTAATTTCAGATGGTTGAAACAAGTAGAAAAGTCTTTAAAGCCCTCTAAAGGAATATCTATAATGAACCCTGGAGCCACGCCTAGTTATCCCAAGTTGATGACTGAAGGTTCTTTCTAAAGGTCTAATTACGCAGAATTATACTACGATGTAAATAAAAAATTAGAAAAATCAGCGACAGTGTGAGACATAAAAAGAAAAAACTGAATTTAGATTTATGAGAGTAACAAAAAATCTTCGCCTCACATATAACTTAATATACGGGTGGGGTGTTATCGTCATTGCTTCATCCAAGCTGCCAGCAGACCGTTTTATCAGGGTGGGAACAATAACGTTCTATAACTTCAATCAAAGATTTCTACATCAAGAGGTAAACTAGGTCTATATTATTAGAAGTGTATAAAATATTGGCCAGTAAGAAGTAAAATATTCATGTAGATCAAAACAATGATAAATTATAATAAAATATTATGTATTGAGCAGCCTCTGTGGTCGTCGACTGGTGTAGGTAAAACACAAAGTTAGCAAGGTGGCCTGGGTTCGAATCCCGGTTTTCTCGTGAGAGAAAAAAAAAACACAGTAGTTGGTAGTTTGAGTCAACCTCCTATGACGGTTTAATTTCGAACGAAGTGAGTATAGTTCTCGATCAACATTGATTTTTCACAATCTAATTATCCATCTACCTATGTTTGTAACATGATATAAGTTGCATGTTTTGTCCAATCGAGCTGAAATTTTCAGGGTATATTCCATGAATATAATGCTTGCTTATTAATTTATAATTATTAATTGTATATCTAGTATAATTTCTTACTTCTTCTGTTTATATTTACTGATTATGCTGAAATGACACCATGTTTAGCAACTCGAAGTTAGGCAAATATATGGGTCAACATTTCTTAGAGCCATAGTAAGAGGTACTTTCGGAACATACAATAATACTCGGCACTTTCATTTCCCTCTTTATTTTGCCAAGATCGAATTTCCATCTACCTACCATGTACGTAGGTACATAATATAATTAAAATTGTATTATAAACAAAACCACGAGTTCATTACTAATTTTTCAATACAAGGTTAAAACACTAGTTGATTATTAAGAATGAATTTTTGTTAATGGATTTTAAGATTAAATAGGTATGTTTTTTTCTTCATTATTATTTATACTGGTTGAAGTTCCACAAAAGAAGCACCAATTATCCAATTATCATACCAACCTCATTTTAAAACTATTGTGACCAGTTGATTGTATTTGGTTGTAACGTCATGATTTGCAAGTAAGGACGGGGGGTTTCACCCTCCATTCGCTGGGAATCGTTCCAGGTACCTACATTTACCTCACCCAGCCTGGGTAGGGCTGTGATTCCAGACTCACGTGTTAAGAGGGAAAAAAAACATTAGAAAAGTATGCAACAACCGGGAATGGAACTCGAAATGTCTGGACTACGGGCAGTAGTTACAACCATTACGCCACGGATGCTGGCCACTGACAGTCTAAATAAAGCATTTATTTGAATCATAACTTTTGTATTTTGAATGGTAAATTACGTAGATCTCATTCAAAATTTACAAATATCTACCTACATATACAGGACATCCAATAAGTCTCACCCAAGCCTGGGTTTCTCGAAAACGACTCAAAATATCAAAAAACGCAAAAACCCGTATTTCTTTATTTTTAAGACACCTTTAAAACAATATACCACAAGACACACCATTGTATTTAAGATTTTAAAGCTGGTCCATGTTCAGCCTGACTGGGGCCGTGTAGGCAGATTTTTTTTTTTTTTTTGGCTGAAAATTAATCCTCTTAAAAATAAAGGAATATTGGTTTCTTTATTTCTAGAACTGGGTACAGCAGCGAGAGGTACTTAATTGTTCCGATATTATCTATGAATAATATTCAGGCTGTCGGTGTCCTAATATTTTTCTTTTTGTCTCGTAGAACGAAGTCTTCTATTTGAATCTTCTTTGTCAAACAATTGGACGGTTTAGGGAAATGTACATTATTTAATTCAGGTTATAAAATAGGAGGTGGAGCTTCTAATCTATTGAAACACTTGAAACTAAAACACCCAACAAATTTTGTGAATCGAGATTCGTCTCCTGTAAACATTCTGAATGCAAAATTGTGAGATTTAGTTAGTGCACGGTGCTTTTGAACTTAGTTCTTGAGTGATTACTCGAATCCACTATTCCATTTACATCCGCTCTCAGAATCTCAAAAACCAAGTACAAAAGAACCTCGGTAAATACTCAGTACTTTTATGTAATCGATTACTGAAGTACCGGTTCTATGAAATACTCGGTATCACCCATCTCTAATTATTGCCAACAATACTGAAACGGGGTACTTTTCTGTTAATGAATCTAGCAGTGGGTTTCAAAATTTGAAAAGATCGGAAGAGAATGCCGTTGGCATTAGCACCGCCCTCGATCAAGTTTTGTTTTGTTAATTTCAATTTCTATGTTTGTATATATTCTATGTTACTTGTAAATAAAACTTGATCAAATATGTTTTAATAATAAGGAATACACCTGTTATCTCAAGATTTCTCCTCTCTCCAGCAAGTACCGTGAAATATTCTTTCAGCATCTTTTCAAAGTTTTTTTTTATATCATTTATTTTTCTCCTTGAATTAAAAGATCAACATCCTTTAATTAAAAGTCTTTTTTCTTTTATCTGTTGATTGTTGACCAGTTTTTATTTCATCTATCATATGAAAATCAATTAAATCAAAAAGTAGTGATATCCCCCAAAAAACACTACGTGTAAAAATAGTCGTCAAGTGTTGGAATGATTAAAAAGAACTGATATCAAAAACGTCAATTTTCTATGTTTTAAGGAAATGTTTTTCACGTAATAAGTCTCTTGATAATTCAACCAAAATAATAGCCTAACAACAACAATACACCTTTCAGCAAACTTCGATTTGGTATTTTGAGAATTTAACCAAAAAAAAGCCACACGACAAACAATGTTGTTAATAAGTCTCTTGATAATTCAACCAAAATAATAGCCTAACAACAACAATACACCTTTGAGCAAACTTCGATTTGGTATTTTGAGAATTTAACCAAAAAATAGCCACACAACAAAACAATGCTCTTGTAAGAACAATCTTTCAAAATTACAGAACCACGTCCTTGACTGCACACTGTTTTGTTCTGAAATTTATGTGAAGTACGTTGCTAACAAAACAGTGTGTAGTAGTCAAGGACGTGGTTATGTAATATTGCAAGATTGTTTTTACAAGAGCATTGTTTTGTTGTGTGGCTATTTTTTGGTTAAATTCTCAAAATACCAAATCGAAGTTTGCTCAAAGGTGTATTGTTGTTGTTAGGCTATTATTTTGGTTGAATTATCAAGAGACTTATTAACAACATTGTTTGTCGTGTGGCTTTTTTTTGGTTAAATTCTCAAAATACCAAATCGAAGTTTGCTCAAAGGTGTATTGTTGTTGTTAGGCTATTATTTTGGTTGAATTATCAAGAGACTTATTACGTGAAAAACATTTCCTTAAAACATAGAAAATTGACGTTTTTGATATCAGTTCTTTTTAATCATTCCAACACTTGACGACTATTTTTACACGAAGTGTTTTTTGGGGGATAGGTAGGTACCAGTACAAGTAAATATCACAGGTAGGTACCAGTACAAGTAAATATCACAGGTAAGTACAAGTATAAAGGCATATCACAGGTAGGTACAAGTACAAGTAAATATCCCAGGTAGGTACAAGTACAAGTAAATATCAGAGGTAGGTACAAATACAAGTAAATATCTCAGGTAGGTACAAATACAAGTAAATATCACAGCTGTAGGTATAAGTACAAGTAAATATCAGAGGTAGGTGTACAAGTACAAGTAAATATCACAGGTAGGTACAAGTACAAGTAATTATCACAGGTAGGTACAAGTACAAGTAAATATCACAGGTAGGTACAAATGCAAGTAAATATTACAGGTAGGGTACATGTACAAGTAGCCAGCCTCCGTGGCGTAATGGTTGTGACTACTGCCCGTGGTCCAGAGTTCCCGAGTTCAACTCGCGGTTGGAGCAGACTTTTCGAAGAAAATTCTGTTTCATCCAAACACGTGAGGCTGGCATTTCCGGCCCAACCCAGGCTGGGTGAGGTTAATGTGGGTAGCTGGTACGATTCCCAGCGAATGGAGGGTAAAACCCCCGTCCTGACTATCTATCTCAGTCAGGACGTTAAAACCAAATAGAATCAACTGGTCACAATAGATCTAATTAGGTCGCAGTGTTAATTGTAAGGGTTTCACTGAAAACCCTGCAACCAGGTCAGATAATAATAAAATACATGTACAAGTAAATATCACAGATAGGTACAAGTACAGGTAAATATCACCACAGGTAGGTACAAGTAAAAGTAAATATCTCAGGTAGGTCCAAGTACAATTAAATATCACAGGTAGGTTCAAGTACATTCTAAAGACATTCTGATCAATTGCAAGCTTATTTCTGGTCAAACTCTTGGTTTTAATTTCAAAAGTTGAAAGATAGTATTCTGGAATAAACTTTAAGTATTTTGGAAAAAACTTCAAGTATTTTGGAATAAACTTAAAGTATTTTAGCCAGCCCCCATGGCATGACGATTGAGACTACTGCCTGTAGTCCAGAGATCCCAAGTTTGATCCTTGATTGGGGCATACTTTTCCAAAGAAATTCTGTTCCTTTCAAAACATTTCCTCCTGATTTCCTCCGTCATAACTTACAACGCACATTCCTCTACTTTACCCTTAGTAATAATACTACCCCATTTAAAGAAAAGTGTAAAGAGGCTTTATCTTTTCCCCTGTAATATTTTTAAAATTTAAAATCCTGTTACCTGTTTACACGTGGGGCTGGTATTTCCGGCCCTACCCAGGCTGGGTGAGGTTATTGTGGGTAGCTGGTATGATTCCCAACAAATAGAAGGTAAAACCCCCTTCCTCAATATCTACCTCATCAGGAGCTTACAACCAAAAATAATCCACTAGTCACAATACATCTAATTAGGTATAAGTGTTAATTGTAAGGGTTTCACTGAAAACCCTGCAACCAGGTCAGATAATAATAAAAGTATTTTGGAATAACCTTTAAGTATTTTGGAATAAATTTCAACTTGTCAGTCCCATTTTAAGGCCCCATGCCTTGAAAATGCTAAGGGCATTGTGCAGGCATAGTCCATCACTGTTTGGCTTTGGTGTTATTACTTAGTGCCTAGTTAGTCTTACCTAGAAGTAAAAAGTTTTTTTTTTTCATTTGGAGTATGAAAATAAATTAAATAAACTTGGTTGCTATATCTGAACTCATTGAAATAACCAGAGTATTCAATAGATAAATATTACAGCAATGGTAGTCAAGTGATTAATGCACTAGTCTGGTAATTCCGTTCTGTTGGTTCAAATCCAAACCAGTGCATGATTTTTTCTTTATTAATTTGAGTTTGTGACAAAATAATAATATGACTAAGACCTCCCTAACTCAGTGATTAAGAATCCCGGACAAAGCGGAAATTTTTGACCAAAAGTTTCCGTTTCTGGTATGGCATGGATGTAAAGGTAAAGTAGCCTGAAGGAATGCAAAAGCAGTTCCAGGGCACACTTACTTTTAAAAAATAATAAAAAAAGAGGTTAGGTGGTAGAAAATGCTGTGAGCATTAACCTCGCCTGGTGGTTACCTTCCACTAAATAGTGTTATTATTCTTATCATAGAAAAATCCAATGGAGCTGAATATCAGTTTGTTATAACTGGAAGGCCATTATATTCGGAGTTGTTATAAGTATAAGTAGTGCTTTATTTAGACTGTCAGCGCAAGACAGGTAGTCCCATTATGCCAACAGTTTATGTTATAGGTCAAGTTCACTGAATTTCACTCTATGGATTTCATCTCAGGGACAGGGGTCAAGCACAGGAGTATGCTATGAATCATCCCCAATGAAAGTCAGACCTGTGTGCAATATTGCAGGTCTCGAGCACTTACCAGTTAGGTGCCAACTTATTACACACATAAACATGTGTACCATTATTTATCCAGGGGGAAACATTTTTCTCTATTTAGGGTACTCTGACCAGTGGGAAATCATTGGAGGAGATTTTTATAATGTCTACTGATATGTGTTAAAGCTGTTATTATATATTTATAATTATTTTTCTCTAGCTTTTAATCTTTGATCATTAACAGGAGTGGCCTCAGTGGGGTCAACAATAGAATCTTAAATGGAACTACTCTGTTTGTGATATATTTCTAAAAGGTAAGATAAAGTTAAGTTTTCATATTTGTGTTAATTGATCTAACTACTGAGTTTCGTGATATTTTTCAACAGAAGTTAACATCCAAAGTATTTTAAGACATGTTAGAGTTTTTTAAAAAACAAAACAGGATCAGAGATATTCCAAAATGTTTCCCTCTCTAATGGCACACAGGTCTCAGCATTTTTCAAAAAAACAAAAAACAAAAAAAAATATCGCCTGTTCTCTGATATTTCAAGTGGCTCTGTATTTTAGGCAGACCCTGTATGTTGTTATTGATGTTATAAACAGCTTTGCTACAGCTGGGGTAAGTGATGGTCTCCAGCCAACCTTAGTGGCTCATTCTTAACCACAAAGTTCTGCGTGTGATTAAAAATTGCCAGAATTTGGCGTGTTTTATGTAATTGAATTAGTAAATCTAAGCAACTCCTTAGATTTTATAAGCTGACCAACAGGTATTTTCAAACAAGGTTTTCTACCATCAAGGCTGAACACAGCTCCATTATGCCACAGAGCCCAGCTTAGATTTGACCTCTACAGTTGTTGTCAATGAGAAAGTTAAGAGATAGTGTCCACTAAGATTTACAAAACCTGTTTAATTTTTTGCCCTGAAAACTCTGTTTTGTTCCATAATTAATACACAGTTATAAAGCCCAACTAAGTTATGACCTCTACAGTAGTAGTCAATGTGAAAGATTAGGGATAGTTTCCACAAAGATTAACTAATTCTGTTTCATAATTTGCTTCTTAGTAGGTATGCTACTATACTTGGCAATGTTGTCTACAACAGAATAAAGTAACTATACAGATATTCATCTTAATCACTATTTTCATTCAAATTAAAAAAAACCCTATACACCCTTGCAGTGAACTGAACAGATTCACTTACCCTGTGGTTGTGGAGAGAACTTGTGTCTTGAAATATTCTGGATAACAATCTGAAGATATTTGTATTAGTTTGGAGCCACTTGAAGGAAATAATGGAACGCCAACTCTCAGATGAATGATGATAAGAGAATTGAGAGTAGGGAGGAGTTTATTTCTTCTTTATACTTTTTTCAAACTTAGGACATCTTAATCTTGATGAGTTATTGAGTTGTAAGTTGGGATGACGTTCCTGAAGCTACCAACGCAGCTATTGAGTGTTTTCCAATTTCCTTTCAAACTCACAACCCTACACCCTGTGCAGCTTATTGTGGCAGGGAGAGATAATCCAAGCTGTCAAACACTAATGAAACAACCTGATTAACTGAAAGTTTATCAAAATGGTGAAACCTCAGGCTATATTTAATTACAAATTACAATTGCTTATGAAACAGTTTCAGGTAGAACAACAAGAACAAAGAATTTAAAAAAAAAGATTTCACGAGGTTGCATAGAGCATTACAGCACGAGTTGTCAATGTTATGATACGCCTTCAAAAAAAACATCATGCTATACCAGCTATAGGCTGTACAATTTATTATCTTGGTAACGCCTTCAAAAATATGTCACAACACGACTTTTCATATAGGTAACTCTAAAATACGTCCAAATCCTCCACTGGTAACTCAACGGTAACAGTTGGCTAAAAATCAATGAAAAATTCATAATCACATAATCAGCATCTCAAAATCATTGATTTGATATGTCACAACCCCTATCTAGTATGAATGGTACCTATTTAAAAAAGCTAGTCCCCTTTACGAAATACCAATAAATTCGGGCCGGGTACCAAAAATTCAAGTTATCAAACAAATGATTAGAGTGTACCCCTATAATTTTTTTAGAACTAGAAAAACATACTCTATAAACATATTTATGACCTCTGTACAGAATTTCAAGTCTCTAGCTAGTGATATTCTTGAGATAATTTGTTCACAGACAGACAGACAGACCCACGGACCAATGGCTGAAACTTTGGATTTTGGGTCTGGGGACCCTAAAACGTGTTTTGGCACTGAAAACTGACGATTGGGTGATTCCATTACTTTCCTTATTATAGGATAAGGAAGGTAAAAATACAAAGAACCAAAGACACCAAAGTACAACAATTTTATGTTTTCACACGATTGCCATACAAAAAAGTATTGCGTGTAGAACGAAACATTATTTTCGCAGGCATTTCATGAAATGTAGTCCTTGAGCCCCGGTGTCAGGATCTCAACGCCCAGTTGAACTGCAGATTCCTCGCCGTTGCGAAGCATGTCCAGCACGTACAGCTCGCTTGCGACCATGTGGAGCGGGGGCTCTCCCGCCAAGACCTGGGTCTCCACGTGGCTTGTGCTGGCAGCGGCTGCGCAGATGGCGATGGTGCAGAACCTTTGGCAGGCTCTGAGGCGCCGGGCGATGATCCTTCTCCTGGTGTAGAGTTGGTGGCCCCATAGCGCCACACCGTATGTTGCCCTCGGGATGACGGCGGCCCAGTAGGTGATTCGGAGTCCCTCGGCTCTTGTGCCCCGAGTCTTGCTGAAAACTCTTCGGAGCATGGCGAAGCTCTTGATACCCGAAACTGTTCTCTCCTCGACATGCTTCAGAAAGTATCCGCAGTCGTCGAGAATGACTCCCAGTAGTGTAGAGCAGCGGTGCTCAACCTAGGGGTCGCGAAGCTAAACCAGGGGGTCGCGAGAAAGCTTCAACCACTGAACTGGGGTCGCGGAAAAACCGCTGAAAAAAATTACTTGAAGGAGAAAAAAATATTTTCCAAATCAAAATTATTATTAGTCTCTTTTTTAGCACTTTATTATTAGTAAGTAACGAAACATTTAAACTTCCAATAAAAAAACTTACCTCCCTTGAGAAAGCTTCAACCACTGAACTGGGGTCGCGGAAAAAAAAAAATATTTCCAAATCAAAATTATTATTAGTAACTTTATTAGCACTTTATTATTAGTAAGTAACGAAACATTTAAACTTCCAATAAAAAAACTTACCTCCCTTGAATTGTACTACCTTTTTTTGTTAGGGGGGGGGGGCGCGGCTTTTTTTTTTTTTTTTTCTCCCTTCGAAGGGGGTCGCGGCTCAAAAAGGTTGGGTACCGCTGGTGTAGAGTACCTCGCCATGTTGACAGGGGTTCCTCCAGTGTTTCAGCGGCGGCAGCACTCGGGTGATGCGTCTCCCTCCCTCCATCCTGGAGAAGTCCTGAGTGAGATCCATTAGCACCTGTCCGGCGCGACTATGAGCCAGTTCTCTGCTGTGCATGTATTGGTGGCCTCCATGGCCGCTTGCCCTCTTTCGCTCACCTCCCTAGCCACAAGTCCGGTGATGAGGACAGTAATGTCGTCCGCATACGCGCAGAGGTACTCGAGTACATGCTTTGATTTGAGAAGCAACTTAAGGCAGAGTTTTAGTCGAATACAAGATATTGTATATAAAAGTGGTAAAAAGTCCTCTAATTGTGCGATACCCACCAAAATTGTGACACAATAACACATAGTAAAAACAATTGTATTATTATAATAGACTTTTTTTCTATTCCTTGGGCTCCTAAATATCACCACTTTAACAAAATACTCGAGATTTATATTTATTTGCATATTTACTTGAGATATAAGTTAAAGTTATCATATTTGTGTAAATCACAATCGTGATGTCACAACTACACAAACTCGCTTTACTAATTTTTTGCTGAACTTGAGACTTGAACCACCGACTTCCGGATTACAAGTCAGACTATAGTCTGGCTGAGGAACTTAACATAAGGAGAAGACCAGTGTCCCGCTAGAGGACTATACAGAGACAGACTAGACAACCCTCTCAAGCCAGAGGTCCGCAGTTTCCCAAGAGTTTCATGGCTTCTAGAGAAAGAAAAACAATTTCTCACGATGGTTGATCGCACATAGAAAAATGGGGTTGAGGACGAGCAAACTTTGAAATAAAGTTAGCTGGAAACCATCATCCCCCCTCCAGCTGTAGCCGAGCTGGCTACAACAAACTTTTAGGAGAAATTAAATTTAAAATCCCTATTAATAGATTAAGACCAAACCCTGCTCTTCTCTTTAAAACACCAAAAGTAAACACAATATCCCCAATAGTATCAGCAATTTTGCTGTGCAACAACAAAGCAGATAAACCTTCATCAGATTTTGTCTCGAGAATTGCAGATGAGGAACATTTCTGCAAATTTGCACTTGAAGGATTTTTGATTCGTGGTTCATCTTCATTCGACTCTCTTCCTTCTGAAAATGCCTTAACCTAACGAAAAACCTGGACCCTTGACTGAACACTTTCTCCATAGGCCTGCCAGAGTTTATCAAATGTTTCTGTTGCACTGTGTCCAAGTTTGAAGCAGAACTTGTGAGCACCATTGCTCTGAATTGACAAAACGGACAAGAAAAGTGTTTCGCGAAAATTAAAATACGTTACCTTTCACTATGGACAGCTGTTATTATTATTATTGTGTATTTTTTTTTTTTTAACAGTTCCTTTAGTACTACAAAAATTTTAAGATTAGGTATCCTATACTACAATTTATTCAAATAAAGTATATGAAGCAATAAATTTAATACAGGGTGGGGTAAAAGTCTGGAAACCCCTGAATAACTTTCGAATGGCTTCTTCGGTAAAATTAAAATTTTGTACGGTAAACCGGGCTAATAAGACCTTCTTTTAGAGTGGGGTCGATTTTTGTTACCGGCCCCCATGTCGGGGCCAGGGGGGCCAACTTCATTTTTTTAAATACGAACCCCCACCTTGCGATACATTTTTGAAAAGGTCTTTAAATAAAAAATACATTGGTGCAAATTTTATTTTTTTAATATTAACTGTTTGCAAATGGCGTCCAACTTTGTGTATGCAGTAAAGTCTGGAAACCCCTGAATATCTTTCGAAATGGCTTTCTCAGTAATTTTAAAATTGTGTACGGTAATCCTTGGTAATTAGACCTTATATTAGAATGGGACCGATTTTATTTTATTGGCCCCCATGTCGGGGCCAGGGACGCCAACTTCATTTTTTTTAATACAAAACCCCACCTTGCGATACATTTTTGGAAAGGTCTAATTACCCCGACTTACCGTACACAATTTTAAATTTACTGAGAAAGCCTTTTCAAAAGATATTCAGGGGTTTCCAGACTTTACTGCATACACAAAGTTGGACGCCAATTGCAAACAGTTAATATTAAAAAAATAAAATTTGCACCAATGTATTTGTTATTTAAAGACCTTTTCAAAAATGTATCGCAAGGTGGGGGTTCGTATTTAAAAAAATGAAGTTGGCCCCCCTGGCCCCGACATGGGGGCCGGTAACATAAATTGACCCCACTCTAAAAGAAGATCTTATTAGCGCGGTTTACCGTACAAAATTTTAATTTTACCGAAGAAGCCATTCGAACGTTATTCAGGGGTTTCCAGACTTTTGCCCCACCCTGTATACAAAGTTAAAACTCAATATTTTTTACTGTCAAAAAAATACCAGGGTTGCTGCGGACTTTATTAACACAAAATAATAATAATATAGTAATAATAATAATTATAAATACCAGTAATTGGAGCACTGGGCGTAGTAGCAAAGACATTGAAAGAAAACCTTCAAATGCTACCTGGAAAGCTCAATATCGGTAGAATCCATGAAAGTGCACTGCTCGGCACAGCCTACATCATGGGAAAAGGAGGCTTATGAAACAAACATTTAAAATATTACAACCCAAGGGATCTGAGGAATGAGGATAATTTTTGATCCAATCTGGAGATAGTGGAGGAATTTACATAAAAAATCCTCTTGGTAAAATGGGTAATAATAATAGTAATAAAAAAAATTATAGTAATTGTAAAAATAATAGTAATAAAACCATATAGTGGAAGGTAACCATCAGGCAAGGTTAATGCTCAAAGCATTTTCAACCACCTAACCCTCAGAATCTTATTACTATCTGGTTTCGAACTTAAAATTAATGACGAAAAATTCAGGCACTGGGTGGGATTCGAACCAAAGGATCCCTACGTTACCTGGATTACTAGACTAGCGCGTTAACCCCTTGACTACCAGTGGGCGCTGTGGTTGGTTCCTGAAGAACACACAATTTTGTTTTCAACATGAATTTCTTCCTGTCTCCCATTTTCAATGTTTTGTTACCTACCTAGAGAAATACGTCATGTTAGTTTATAATTATTTCCTCGAATAAATATACCTAAACTGAAAATGTTTATCTAAATGTTTGCTGAAATTTTTTTTCTTATCTTTCGTTTCTTTTTCAAGGGTTACATTAAGGGAGCAATTAATAGACGTTATTGTAATAACTCTGTGGCGCTAAGTCTCATATCGTCGCTTAAGAAGAGGTACCTCGTAAGTCCGATTTTTGAACTTTTCAGGAGACAGTAAAAACTGATTATAAAGTTGTGGGCAGGTTTAAAAAAAATAAAAAAATCAGTTAAACCATAAACATATACCTGTTTTATCGATTGAAATTACTATTTTTTTGATTAAACTTGTATTTTTACGAGATATCGGACATACGAGGTACCTCTCATGTGATTCTTGTAAAATTTTCAGAAAAGCATGTGTGCATTTTTTGTAGAGGTACCTCGTATCTCTGATTTATTTCACACAATACACATATATTACTGATTGGAGATACGAGGTCTCACCAAAAAATTTCTTCAAAACAAAAATATCGATTTACGAGGTAAACTTTAATCGATTATTGTGGCATTTTTTGTATTTGAATGGTCATATAAAACCGATTTTAAAAAAATCGATATTTTTTTCCGATTCCAACGATACCAAAAACGTATTATCGAAAAATTCGGACTTACGAGGTAACTCTTCTTAAGCGACGATATTGCGTACTGTGTACGATAGAGAAAACCGACGCGACGCTTCGCAAGTTAGCAATGACTTAAGTTATCGATGTTGTCTAGTAATTCCGCCCTAAGCGACAGAAATGGATCCATAAGTTTAACACCCGTATTTGTGAACAACGAATTTTGGCTGAGCAATGTCTCAAGCAAGGTATTGACCAATAATATTAGAGGAAATCATGCTTGAGACTTTCCCCAGACGGTGCTTTCAGTTCATAAATACGGCTGTAAGTCAGTGCTTGCATTTCCTAACTTAAGGGCGAAATTAATTGACAAAATTGAGCTCCTAAATGCTTTAAAATTAGAAATGGACTTGAGACACCCTGAATCAGGTTCATACTATTGACTTAGCAGACGACGTAAAGCTGAAAATGTAAAATATTCTATGCTTACTTTGTCTTTATGTAATTGATTTTATTAGTCACCGTGTCAGGGTGAGTTAGCGCGCTAGGCATTGCACGCACGGTGACTTGGGTTCGATTCCCAGCGGGGCAGGATTTTTTCTGCTCTGTACTTGGGTGTTTGGGATCCACTCATACCTCGTGAGGAAAAATGAGTAGCTGCTTTAATGTTAGCAGCGACCAGTGGCGGAATTATAGGCGAAAATAAGATATTGGGATATTAAATATATGGAAAAGTCCTATAATTCTGCGCTACCCACTAAAATTGTGATATAATAACACAAAGAAACACATTTATGTAATTAATTTGCAATAAAATTCTACTGCGATTAGCTGAGATAGCGCAAGGCAAGCACGTGCCTTTACCAATAAGCGCGCGATTAGCTCGGTGGTAAGGTACTCGCTGGCCATGCAGAAGGTCCTGGGTTCGAATCCCACAGCCGACAAAATAATTGTATTCAAAATTCTGTTACACTTGTTTCTAAGGTTTACCTTCTCGTGTGCTCATGTTGACTGAACATCTCAATGGAAAGTGTGTCGCTTCTCGCCAGTAAAAATTGAATTGAATTATTAGTTTTTTTACTGTACACTAATAATATTCCTTAATATTATCTCCTAAGCGTATGCAAACTTCTGAGGAGTTTCCATACTTCTGAGAGGGGAGACTACGGGATGAGAAAGCTACTGAATCTCATTCAGTGCATGCATTTTTTCTCATTATTTTGAGTTTTTGACACATAATAATAATTACAAGGAAATTTGAGCTCAGAGACCTAGGAGTTTATGTTGACTCCAAGCTCAACTTTAACTATCATATTTTAAAAACAATTGCAACAGCTAGGAGAAATAGTGGTCTAGTATACTGGGTGACCAAAGATTTCAAAAATCCAACCACCTTCACAGTGCTCTTTAACGCACTTGTTCGCTCCAGGTTAGAATACTGTTCTGAGGTCTGGGGTGGCATTGGTATCACTGACATTGCAAAAATCGAACAAGTGCAAAAAAACTTTCTGAGGAGAATTACATATCGTTCATACGGTCGTTCTAAATCTTATAATACATCTCTTACCCTGTACAACATCGAAAAATTATCTTCACGCAGAACCTTTAAAGAAATAACATTTATGTTTAAACTACTGAATAATTTAATCTGCTGCCAATATCTGTTGGACAATGTTCATTTCAATGTACCTAGGTTAAACTCTAGACACTTCAGACACTTTAAATTACCCTCAGATGCAAACAACAAACTTATACCATTGAGTAGAATCATGTCAACCTGCAATATATATCCTGACCTGGAATTTTCTCTTGGCCCTAGTACTTTTAATAATCTAGTTAAAAATATGTTAATTGATTAAGAAATTAATTTGTTACTCTAAATCAATTATTACTGCCCATGTACTTGTCAAACATCTTATGCAGGTACATCAGTACATGTCTGTCAAGCATTTATTTTTTTTTATTATACTTTTTACATTTTACTATTTACCTTTCTTAAATTTTATACCTCATGTTTATATCTATACTTGTCTTATAGTGAGTAGCATATAATAGGTTGATCCCCATTTATTGTGAGGGAATCAACTGTTTGTTTTTCACTTTAAATAAATAAATTCAAATTCAAAAAAAATGATAAATACATAAAATAAAAATCCACAATATAATATCTCTACTTGGTTTCGATTTCAATTGATTTGAAATAAACTTCCACTGTGTGGACCCAAGCATCTGACTGATGTAATCCATATACATCCAACCACGACGCGCTCTGGCCCCCGCTCCCGTGCACCTGGTCCCAGCAGTAGCACTGACCTACCTCCACACAGGGAGCAGCAGGAGTCAGTGTTACTCTCCTGTATGATCCGTCTCGTGGTAGTACCCAGGAGTCATAACCTCCACGTCGTGGGACAAACTTGAATTGACATTCAACAGTACACTCCCAGTCACGCTGCGTGGTGGAGAGACATTTCAAGTGCATGTGAATGTTGTTGTAAGCTTCATACTTCATGCATGCTTTCCATTTCATATCTTCTATGAGACACTCCTCTTCTGACTCATGCAATTTACTAGTATAATATGGAAATTCTAAGGAATGTGGAATTTAATGGTGAACTTATTTGTAACATGTGTTAACAACTTCTTTCTAGACTCAAACACAGTTGGATTATTAACAATTCCTTCATTTTGATTATTGATCTCTGCTCTATTTGGATTCTCGGTCTCTACTTCAACAGAATTTTCAACATTCCTTTCAGTTTGATCTCTGGTTTCTGCTTTGAATTGATTTCTAGGCTCAATGCTTTTCGAAAAATATTTGGCATCTTCCAAAAACACTCTGTGTTTAAGGAACAATTCTGTTTTAAAAGCAGTCATATACTCAAAAACAGAAATATGTTTCACGCGAATATGTGAAAGCAGTTTTTTCAAAACATTTTCTGAAAATGTCTTTGCCAGTTCCACACAGCTGTCAAGTTGATCAGGAATGATGTTGTCCACATCCGGGTTATTTTCATTGGAAACACCACTGGATGGTCCAGCACTTTGGTTCAACGCCATTTTCTTAAATTTCGTCATCTCTTTCTTGTCACATGACTTGGCATCAGTTGTGAAAACTTTTTCACTTCTGGCAGCATGTGACTGAGAGTCACAACCATCAGCCGATTCCTCAGCAACATGTGCACTGCTAATCTTCTCGTCCAACATTTCCAGAGCTCGCCGGGGACACTGGTTCAGATTCTCACTGTGCCAAACCAAAGCACCCCTGAGGATATCAATTTCAGGAGCGTAAAACAGGTTGGACTTGAGCAATTCACTCAAAACTTCGTATTGAAAATCCTTGAAACTCTCGTGCTTCAACACTTGTTCTGAATTCTCGTAAGCATAAATAATTAACTTTTTGTACAGCTCGTCCAATAAGAATTTCTTGGCTGTATTGATGAGTACAAAAAACGTGTCGAGCTCAAAATTGTCAAGTGTAGACAGGAATGACTTGATGGCAGTGAAGATATCAGAGAGCTCATAGGTCTCGCACAGCCGGAGAACCTCACAGATGATGGGTTTCTGCATTCTTGAAAAATTCAATTCCATGCCATGCATGTATTGAAGTATGATTTCAAAGCTCTCATCAAACATGAGACCTGGCATTGTTAGTATTTTGTCATCACAGTGTTCATGATGTGTCTTTACTTGTGAATACAGAATACTACTGCTCATGTAGATGAGATGACTGCTGACATGAAATTTTGAATTTTTCAATAAAAATAAACAGTCACAAATTTCATCATTGTTCCAAACCTTTTCTGCCTTCATTGTCAGTTCACTTCTGAACAAGACATCTTGTACTTCTGCCATTCTGAAACAGAAAAAGGAGAGGGTAATGAACATGGTATGTTTGTGTACAACATTTTTTTTTAATTGACAAATTAGTAGAATCTCGCTGCCTCAAAATTCAAGGGACAGAAGTAGGTTCTTTCGGATAGACGGGATTTTCGACCTATCGCGACTTCGAGGTAGCGAGATTCTACTATGAATAGGTAAAATAATAATTAGGTAAATATCACAGGTAGGTACAAGTACAAGTAAATATCACAGGTAGGTATAAGTACAAGTAAATATCACAGGTAGGTACAAGTAAATATCACATGTAGGTACAAGTACAAGTAAATATCACATGTAGGTACAAGTACAAGTAAATATCACAGGTAGGTACAAGTACAAGTAAATATCACAGATAGGTACAAGTACAAGTAAATATCACAGGTAGGTACAAGTACATTCTGAAGACATTCTGATCAATTGCAAGCTTATTTCTGGTCAAACTCTTGGTTTTAATTTCAAAAGTTGAGATATAGTATTCTGGAAAAAAATTCAAGTATTTTGGAATAAACTTAAAGTATTTTAGCCAGCCCCCATGGCATGATGATTGAGACTACTGCCTGTAGTCCAGAGATCCCAAGTTTGATCCATGATTGGGGCATACTTTTCCAAAGAAATTCTGTTCCTTTCAAAACACGTGAGGCTGGTATTTCCGGCTCTCCCCAGGCTGGTTGAGGTTATTGTGGGTAGCTGGTATGATTCCCAACAAAATGAAGGTAAAACCCCTGTCCTCAATAGCTCCTTCATCAGGAGCTTACAACCAAAAATAATCAACTACTCACAATACATCTAATTAGGTTATAAGTGTTAATTGTAAGGGTTTCACTGAAAACCCTGCAACCAGGTCAGATAATAATAAAAGTATTTTGGAATAACCTTTAAGTAATTTGGAATAAATTTCAACTTGTCAGACCCATTTTAAGGCCCCATGCCTTGAAAATGCTAAGGGCCTTGTGCAGGCATAGTCCAGCACTGTTTGGCTTTGGTGTTATTACTTAGTGCCTAGTTAGTCTTACCTAGAAGTAAAAAGTTTTTTTTCATTCTAATTATGAAAAAGGAAAAAAAAAAAAATCCTGGTTGCTATATCTGAATTCATTGCAAAAACCAGAGTATTCAATACGTCAATATTACAGCACTGGTAGTCAAGTGGTTAACAAGCTGGTCTGGTATTCCAAGTAGCTTAGGACTTAGTTGGTTCAAATCCCACCCAGTACCTGAATTTTTCTTCATTAATTTGAGTTTGTGACAACATAATAATAAGACCAAGAGGTTAGGTGGTAGAGAATGCTCTGAGTGTTAACCTCTCCTGGTGATTACCTAAGAAGTGTTCCACTAAAAAGTGTTATTATTCTTATCATAAAAAAATCCAAGGGAGCTGAATATCAGTTTGTTATAACTGGAAGGCCAATATATCCAGTATAGTTATAGGCCATGTTAACTGTATTTCACTCTAGGGATTTCATATCAGGGACAGTAGTCAAGTGCAGGAGTATGCTATTGATCATCCTCAATGAAAATCAGACCTGTGTGCAATTTTTCAGGTCTCTAGCACTTACCGTTTAGGTACCAACTTATTACACACTAATTATTATTATTATTATTATACAACACTTTATTAGATGTAGATGGACATTATGTACATACAAATAATAATTTTAACAGTGAAAAAAATGGAAACAATAAAAATGAAAAAAAATAGAAAATATATAAGAACATATGTCC
Organism: Bactericera cockerelli; assembly: GCA_024516035.1. Lineage (NCBI taxonomy): Eukaryota > Metazoa > Arthropoda > Insecta > Hemiptera > Triozidae > Bactericera > Bactericera cockerelli. Next base: position 21,220,746 of record CM044966.1, read on the forward strand.
TAAATAAAGGGCGTGGTTATTGCCTATGGCAATCTCTTCCACCCAACCAAATGTTCAAATGTTTCCTGTTGGGGAAACATTTTTCTCTATTTAGGGTACTCTGACCAGTGGAAAATCAATGAAGGAGATTTGTATATTGTCTACTGATATGTCAAACTCCAAATGTGTTTTTTTTTTTTTTTTTTTTTTGCATCTCAACGATTCAAAAAAAAATATACTTCCGATCCCGGACTATAAATTTTCCGGAAGTAAAAAAAAATAAATAAATAAAATGAGGAAGAAGGATATGGTATATAGTATGCATGATTTTACTTGTGGTGAGGCACAAGGCCTCTTCACAATTTCTGTGGGTAGCGCAGCATTACTAAGAGCCTCCTTTACTTTTCTAATTCTATTATACTAATTTCTTTTTACTCTGGTGATGCCGCCACTGGTCGTTACTCATACAATTAAACACTCATTTGTCCTCACGAGGTGTGGGTGGACCCCGTGCATCCGGGTACAGAGCGGAGAGGTTCCTGCTCCGCTGGGGATCGAGCCCGGGTCACCGTGCGTGCGGTGCCTGACGCTGGCTCACTCGGCAACGGGGACAACAGAGAAGAGGATATTATTATAGAAAGCTCATAGTTTTACCTATACTATCTACATAAGGGGAACCTAATTACGCTATTGCATAACTATGATAACACGGGTACCTATTGGAGCTAATGCACTGAGTGACGGATTTGGCGGGGCGCTTGGGTTTTTTCTCTTATGGCGGGTGTGTTTTCTGTTGGACGGAGACATTTTTCGTGTTTTCTCTGATTGGGGGGATTACACGGGAGTTGGTACGGGGATGGCGGGAGCATGGGGGCCGATTTTCGTAATTGGGTGGGGTACTTGCCATTGTCGACCTCTCTCATACAGGGTGTACATGGGGGCTGTTCCTCGATGATTTTTTCGGGATTCATTTTTTTTTTTTTTTTTTTTTTTTTTTTTTCTGGACCCTGTATGGTGGGGTCGGCAGTGGCGGTTACTTCGTTCAAATTTGGGGATTGGCTTTCATGTCTTTGCTATCTGTGTGCCGATTTTTGTGTGGTTTCCGCGGTTGGAGGGGGTATGGGGGGTGTTTTTGTCCGGCGGGGGATGCACACGTTGTGTGGGGGGACCTGTGCGTTCCGGTGGATTTGTCACTTGGTGTATATACTGAATTATCTATGCCTGTAGTACACATTTTTCATGTTTATTTTTTATTTTGTGTACTTTATTATTTTTAATACTTTTTTTCGTCCTTATCAGAATGTGTGTTGAATGTATGAGATGTACGGTTCTCATTTCCCTTAATCCTCCCTCCCCTTTCCTTTCCCTACCTCCTGTTCTTATACTTCCTCCCATCTCATGACCTCCCAACTTATCCTTCCTTTTGCCAACGCTTCCCAGTTAGATATCAGTGACAGTGACTCGAGTTCGGACCCCACCCACATTGGGTCTAATGACATTCTCACTTCTCTGTTACATCCTTACTCAAAGAACTTTACTCTATGTCACTTAAACACGCACTCTATGCGACCTCCGGTGAAGTTCACAGATTTTTCTGAGCTCTTCACTGGAACAAGCATAGACGTGATCTGTGTCACTGAATCTTGGCTGGATCCCTCTATTCCCGATTCTGAGGTGTCTCTCCCGGGGTATTGCATTGTTGGCAATGATAGGCAAAATAAGTCTGGCGGAGGCGTCGCTCTCTACTATAACAACACATTCCATTGCAAAGTTTTAGCTTCATCGCCCCCTGTCTACTCTGAGTCCCCTGAGTTTCTCATTGTCGAGCTCACGGTGAATACCTGCCCTACTCTCGTCGCAGTCGTGTACCACCCCCCTCGTGCTGGGACGCTGGATCAGTTCGAGGACTCACTCGAGCACTTCCTCCCGCACTATTCTCATCGTTTTATCTGTGGTGATTTCAATTGTAACCTTCTCTCGTCTTCTACGGAAAGCTTCAGACTCAAGTCTTTGTTTTCTTCGTTAAATCTTAATCTTCTACCACTTCAAGCAACTCATCGTACGCAAACCTCCAGCTCATTACTTGATCTTCTCGCCGTAGCCTCTCTTCAAGATGTTCTCACCCACGGACAACACGCTGTAGGTTCCTCTGACCATGATCTTATCTATGTCGCTTACTCTCTGTTTCCTAGTAAGCACAAGAATCGGGTTGTGACCGCGCGTAATTTCAAAAAATTCAACTCCGACCTTTTTCTTCAAGACGCACAGGCGGCCAACTGGTCAAGAACTTACGACTTGGAGGATATTGATGAAAAGCTTTCCTGTTTCAATGATATTGTCTTAGATCTCTTCAATAAACATGCTCCTTTTCGCACTTTTGTGGCTCACCACCCACCTGCACCCTGGATGACGAGTGAAATAAAACGTTTACTAAATAGGAGAGACAGAGCACGACGAAAATTCGTCAGGTCGGGTTCCAGTTTGTACTTTGAGTATTTCCGTGTAGCCCGTAACAAAGCCAAACAAGCGATCCGAAATGCGAAAATTCGTCACACACATGCTCTGTTTCCTCCTGATCTTCCTATTAACGAATTTCACAAAAACGTCAAAAAAATCCGTCCAAAGTTCAAGGAAGACCCCCCTGATGTTGATGTGAACAGTCTTGTGGACTTCTTCTCTCTCACTCCGCAACCTGACCCACAAGCAATGGAAACCGCATCAAATCATTACTCTTCTCTGCCTCCGCCAGATATACCTAAGTTCAAATTTGAAGAATTCACCTACTCAGATCTGGTTAGACACTTGAAAAAAGGAAATCCTTCTTCTATGGGCTATGACCAGATTCCCCTGAATTATTTAACACGTATGTTGCACATAGTGGCCCCCATAATACTTCACATTTTCAACTGTTCCATTCATCTTAAAATATTTCCCGCTGTCTGGAAAAGAGGACTGATTCGACCGATTCCCAAAACAAAAAACCCCTCTGGACCTTCCGAATACAGGCCAATCAGTCTTCTTTGCTCCTTATCTAAGGTTTTGGAGCGTATGATTCATCATCAAGTAACAAAATTTATCAATACTCACAATCTTTTGAGTCTCTTTCAGTCAGGATTCCGGTCTGGTCATAGTACTTGTTCAGCATTGTTAAAAGTTACAAATGACATACAGCTCTCTAGGGACAACAAAATGGCTACCGTTCTCGTTCTATTTGACTTTTCAAAGGCCTTCGACCTTGTTTCCCATCGTCTGCTGCTCTCAAAGATGCAAAACATCTTTGGTTTTGACCCCGACGTCATTGCATGGTTCAGATCATACCTTACTGAACGATTTCAATGTGTGTTGGGAGTCGACCAAAAAAAATCCAAATGGATGCCCGTGGTTTCAGGGGTTCCTCAGGGCTCTGTTTTAGGACCCCTACTGTTCTCGTTATTCATCAACGATATTCCTTCTTGTTTCTTGTCATCTCGCTTTCATCTATACGCCGATGACTTACAAATCTATTACTCCTTCGATCCTTCCGAGACAGCCGAGGCAGCCCAAGTCATCAATAATGAAATCAGTAATCTCGTTACGTGGTCGAAAAAACAACGGTCTTAAAATTAACTCTTCAAAAACCAAGGTACTTCTAATCAGTAGCCATCACACTCTTCGGCGCATTTCTGTTCCATCTCCATTTATTCAGGTAGATGGAGACGACATAGAGGTAGTCGAATCAGCCAAAAACCTTGGTATTATGTTTGACCGCACTCTCAGCTGGAAATTTGAAGTAAATAATATTAGGAAGAAAGTCTTTGGGGCACTCTGGTCTTTAGGTCGTCTTAAAAAATATCTCTCGTTAAACACTAAAAAGCTTCTAATTAAATTCCACGTCTTGCCACTTTTCGAATACTGTGCCCCACTTCTCCTGGGAATTACTCAGGTAGAAGCGAATAGATTACAACGGGCACAAAATGCTTGTGTCCGTTTTATTTTCAACGCTAGGCGCCGGGATCACATAACTCCTTACTTTAACCGTCTTCAATGGTATAAAGTCGAGGACAGGAGAAAACTCCTCACTCTATTCCTACTCTACAAAATTATATCTTCAAATTCTCCTTTATATCTGTTCGAAAAATATTGCTTCCGTTCCAACATCAGCTCTCGAGAAACAAGGTCTCATCATCTCCTCCTTGAAATCCCATCCTGTAGAACAGAAGCATATCACAAGGAATTCCTGTCATCCTCAATTGCCCTTTGGAACTCCATTCCACCCCCCATCCTCAACTGTAAATCTTTCTTTCGATTTAGATCCTCCCTTATTGAAGCTGTTGGCAAGAAAACAATCCCCCTTTAATCCTTATTATCCTTCCTCCTCCCTTAATGACTACCGTACCTGGTGTGAATGTATGATTGAATGTGATTTTTTTTTTTTTTTTTCTTTCTTTTTGCTTTTCTTCTTTTAACTACTATAATTACTACTATTGTTATACTATCTTCCACTATTATTCCTTTTCTTGTTTTCTATTATCTTTAATCTGTAATTATTGTTATTTTATTTCCATTGTATTTATACTCAAATAAATAAAGAGGTGCTTTGTTAAACTGTTGGCATAATGGGACTACCTGTCTTGCGCTGACAGTCTAAATAAAGCACTACTTATACTTATACTTATATGTGTTAAAACTGTTATTATATATTTATAATTATTTTTCTCTAGCTTTTAATCATTAGCAGGAGTGGCTTCAGTGGGGTCAACTTTGGAATCTTAGATGGAACTACTCTGTTTGTAATATATTTCTAAGAGGTAAGATAAAGTTAAGTTTTCATATTTGTGTTAATTGATCGAACTACTGAGTTTGGTAATATTTTGAGACATTAATTAACATTCTAAGTATTTTAAGACATGTTTCAGTTTTTTTTATATAACAAAACAGGATCAGAGATATTTCGAAATGTTTCCCTCATTAATGGCACACAGGTTTCAGCATTAACCCTTAACCCGAAACACCGGTCTCAGAGACCGCTACAGTTTATCAAATCAAAGATTGACAAAGATCAAAACAAAGACATTTTGTTCACATAAATCATAATAACATTTATTTTGCCTTTAGGAAATTTTATGTGTGTTAAACTCGGTAAACTATGATAGCGGTCTCTCAGACTGGTGTTTAGGATTATGTACTAAAAAATCATGTTTTGGGTTAAGGTGATAGGGTTATAATTATAAAAGTGTCCATTATAATTAACTAATTCTGTTTCATAATTTGCCCCTTAGTAGGTATGCCGTATGCTACTATACTTGGCAATGGTGTCTACTACAGAATAAAGTAACTATACAGACATTCATCTTAATCAGAAATTCCATTCAATTTCCAAACCCTACACACTTGCAGTGTACTGAACAGATTCACTTACCCTGTGGTTGTGGAGAGAACTTGTGTCTTGAAATATGCTGGATAACAATCTGAAGATTTTGAAGTTTATTTGTATTAGTTTGGAGCCACTTGAAGGAAATTATGCCACGCCAACTCTCAGATGACTGATGATGAGAGAATTGAGAGTAGGGAGGAGTTTATTTCTTCTTTATACTTTTTTAAAACTTAGGACATCTTAATCTTGATAAGTTATTGAGTTGTAAGTTGGGATGACGTGCCTGAAGCTACCAAGGTAGCTATTGAGTGTGTTTTCCAATTTCCTTTCAAACTCACAACCCTACACCCTGTGCAGCTTATTGTGGCAGGGAGAGATAATCCAAGCTGTCAAACACTAATGAAACAACATAATCAACAAATAAACTTAAAGTATATCAAAATGGTGAAAACTCAGGCTAAAATTTAATTACAAATGCTTATGAATCAGAATAACAGGTAGAACAACAAGTCACAAGAACAAAGAATTTAAAAAAATATAAAATGATTTCACGAGGACAACACGAGTTGTCAATGTTATGATACGCCTTCAAAAAAAACTTCATGCTATAGGTACCAGCTATACAATTTATTATCTTGGTAACGCCTTCAAAAAAATGTCACAACACGACTTTTCATATAACTAATAATAATAATAATCCCGGTAAACGGGCTTGTATTAACGGAAAGAATCCTGGTTACAAATTACAACAGTAAAAACATTTACATGAAAATATGGTTACAATATCAAAGACTTAAAGAACAATTGGTTTTTAAAACAACGAAAAGTAAAATAAAATAGGTAATACCAAATAAAATATTCTTATTCAAGAAAAATTGTCAAATAAATAAAATAAACTAAAGTAAGATAAATTAAAATGACTAGAAAGATAGAAAACAAGTTAGGTATATAAAAAACAATAAACTCCACAAAATTGTTGAGATCGTCAGTCGTCAGGCCATTTCACAAGGTAAAAACCTTGCACGTCATAAGTTTAGTCAGGAACAAAACTACTGGGTGTGATTCTCAGCTCTCATCATTCTATTGAGAGGAGCATAAAATGTATAATTGGTGCTACACGAGGTTACGTAAAATGTATTTCCTCTCCGAAGTTTCCTATGACAGCTGAAAGACACTAAACTTAGTAATTTGGCACAGTCAACATCTCCGTCAACCAAGTTTTTGAGGAACCTGGAGTCAGCAAAAAGACGGCGATCCCTGAGTGATGCGACATTGGGACATGAAAGAGGATAACGATAATTGAAGTAAGAGAGAAAGCGTTTTTGCACCCTACCTAACATTTGATCATAGATTTGGTAGTGAGGGGACCAAACAACGCACCCATATTCCAGAAGACTACGGACCAAAGCAACATAAAGAAGTCGAAATGAATTTGAAGAGAGACCCTTGGAAGTTCTGAAGATATAGCCGAGAAGCCTATGACAACGCATGGAGAGGTTTTTAATATGTTCAGAGAAAGAGAGTTTGGTGTCAAAGATTATACCAAGATCTTTGATCTGATCAACATGCTTCAGTGCTTGAGAGTCAATATGATATTGAAAATCAATAATCTTCTTACGTTGAGAGAAGTACATGACGGCACACTTACTGAGAGTAAGCTGCAAACCATTGAATGTAAGCCACTGAAAGAAAGAATTCAGATCCTGCTGGAGAGATGAACAATCGTTAACAGAGGAAATGGACTGATAGATTTTGACGTCATCAGCAAACATCTGGAAAGAAGAATTGGTGATCACTTTTTGAAGATCGTTGAAGAAAAGACTAAAGAGAAGCGGACCGGAATGGCTACCCTGGCCTACACCCGAAGACACCTCAATATATGTGGACTTGAAATCACCAATTTTAACAAGTTGGGTACGTCCCTCAAGAGAATGTTCAAGCCAACGAAGATAAAACTCCCCGATCCCATAAGATCGAAGTTTAGCTATAAGAAATTCGGTATTGACTCGATCGAATGCCTTGGCCACATCTGTATAGACAGCATGAACATCTTTACCAGCTTGAAAAGCTGTCAAGATATCATGTTGGTAACACAGAAGATTAGTGACTGTAGATCTTTTGGACATGAAACCATGCTGGTGGTCAGATATGAAATTCCGGGAAGCGAAAGAAAGACGTGCAGATACCAGCTTATCTAAAACCTTGGGAATTGCCGACTGAATACATACACCGCGGTAGTTGGCAATATTTGATCTATCTCCCGACTTGTGTATTGGAAAGATGAAACTAGATTTCCAGGAGGATGGGAATTTTCCAGACGACAGAGATTTATTAAACAAAAGCATAAGAGGATTAGCTAAAGAGTTGGCACATCTTTTTAGAATGAAAGGTGGAACATTATCGGGACCGGAAGAAAATTTAGATGGAAGAGACATCAGAGCTTTTAATACCTCGAAACATGAGAAAGAACAGGAGTTGAAATCAATAAGGTCCAAGTGAGGATACTCTGGAACCAAATGTTCAGAGCTCTCATAAGCTGATGAGAAGGATTTAGCGAACAAGTTAGCAGCCTCCTGCCCAGTGCTACTTGTTTCGTTGTTTAGAAACATATTCTGAGGAAAACCATCAACTTTACGTGTTGTATTGGCGAATTTCCAAAAGAAGCGAGGATTGAAGCGAAGGCTCTTATCTGATTTATCAAGATATTCACGAAAACATTTTGTGCTAAGATAATTAGAGCGAGATCTTAATGATGAGAAACGAATGTAGTCGAATGTAACTCGAAAATACGTCCAAATCCTCCACTGGTAACTCAACGATAACAGTTGGCTAAAAATCAATGAAAAATTTATAATCAGCATCTCAAAATCATTGGATTTGATATGTCACAACCCCTACCTAGTATGCATGGTATTTAAAAAAGCTAGTCCCCTTTACGAAATACCAATAAATTCGGGCCGGGTACCAAAAATTCAAGTTATCAAACAAATGATTAGAGTATACCCCTATAATTTTTTTAGAACTAGAAAAACATACTCTATAAACATATTCATGACCTCTGTACAGAATTTCAAGTCTCTAGCTAGTGATATTCTTGAGATAATTTGTTCACAGACAGACAGACAGACCCACGGACCAATGGCTGAAACTTTGGATTTAGGGTCTGAGGACCCTAAAACTGAAAACTGACGATCGAAAATTTTGGATGATTCCATTACTTTCCTTATTATAGGATAAGGAAAGTAAAAATACAAAGGACCAAAGTACAACAATTTTATGTTTCAACACGATTTTCATACAAAAGTATTGCGTGTAGAATGAAACATTATTTTCGCAGGCATCTCATGAAATGTAGTCCTTGAGCCCCGGTGTCAGGATCTCAACGCCCAGGTGAACTGCAGATTCCTCGCCGTTGCGAAGCATGTCCAGCACGTACAGCTCGCTTGCGACCATGTGGAGCGGGGGCTCTCCCGCCAAGACCTGGGTCTCCACGTGGCTTGTGCTGGCAGCGGCTGCGCAGATGGCGATGGTGCAGAACCTTTGGCAGGCTCTGAGGCGCCGGGCGATGATCCTTCTCCTGGTGTAGAGTTGGTGGCCCCATAGCGCCACACCGTATGTTGCCCTCGGGATGACGGAGGCCCAGTAGGTGATTCGGAGTCCCTCGGCTCTTGTGCCCCGAGTCTTGCTGAAAACTCTTCCGAAGCTGTTCTCTCCTCGACATGCTTCAGAAAGTATCCGCAGTCGTCGAGAATGACTCCCAGTAGTGTAGAGCAGCGGTGCCCAACCTAGGGGTCGCGAAGCTAAACCAGGGGGTCGCGAGAAAGCTTCAACCACTGAACTGGGGTCGCGGAAAAACCGCTGAAAAAAATTACTTGAAGGAGAAAAAAATATTTTCCAAATCAAAATTATTATTAGTCTCTTTTTTAGCACTTTATTATTAGTAAGTAACGAAACATTTAAACTTCCAATAAAAAAACTTACCTCCCTTGAGAAAGCTTCAACCACTGAACTGGGGTCGCGGAAAAAAAAATATTTTCCAAATCAAAATTATTATTAGTAACTTTATTAGCACTTTATTATTAGTAAGTAACGAAACATTTAAAATTCCAATAAAAAAACTTACCTCCCTTGAATTGTACTACCTTTTTTTGTTAGGGGGGGGGGGGGGGGGCGCGGCTTTTTTTTTTCTCCCTTCGAAGGGGGTCGCGGCTCAAAAAGGTCGGGTACCGCTGGAGTAGAGTACCTCGCCGCGTTGACAGGGGTTCCTCCAAGTTTCAGCGGCGGCAGCACTCGGGTGATGCGTCTCCCTCCCTCCCTCCTGGAGAAGTCCTGAGTGAGATCCATTAGCACCTGTCCGGCGCGACTATGAGCCAGTTCTCTGCTGTGCATGTATTGGTGGCCTCCATGGCCGCTTGCCCTCTTTCGCTCACCTCCCTAGCCACAAGTCCGGTGATGAGGACAGTAATGTCGTCCGCATACGCGCAGAGGTACTCGAGTACATGCTTTGATTTGAGAAGCAACTTATGGCGGAGATTTAGTCAAATACAACATATTGCATATAAAAGTGGTAAAAAGTCCTCTAATTCTGCGATACTCACTAAATTTGTGACACAATAACACAAAGTAAAAACAAAGATATTATTATAATTGACTTTTTGTTCTATTCCTTGGGTTCCTAAATATCACCACGTTCGACTGATAGTTTTTTTTAAACAAAATACTCGAGATTTGTATTTATTTGCATATTTACTTAAGATATAAGTTAAAGTTATCATATTTGTGTCAATCACAATCGTGATGTCACAACTACACAAACTCGCTTTACTAAATATTTGCTGAACTTGGGACTTGAACCACCGACTTCCGTATTACAAGTCAGACTATAGTCTGGCTGGGGAACGTTAAACAAGGAGAAGACCAGTGTTTCGCTTGAGGACTATGCAGAGACATACTAGACAACCCTCTCAAGTCAGAGGCCCGCAGTTTCCCAAGAGTTTAATGGCTTCTAGAGAAAAAAACAAGTACTCATGATGGTTGATCACACATAGAAAAATGGGGTTGAGGACGAGCCAACTTTGAAATAAAGTTAGCTGGAGACCATCATCCCCCCTCCAGTTGTAGCCGAGCTGGCTACAACAACCTTTTAGGAGAAATTAAATTAAAAAATCCCTAAAAATAGATTTAGACCAAACCCTGCTCTTCTCTTTGAAACACCAAAACTAAATCACCACTGATGTTGTGCAACAACAAACCCGATAAACCCCCTCTATTTCAGTAGATTTTCATATCTCATTGGAATCTACAGAAATGGAGTTGTCAGTAATAATTGCATGCCAAATAAATTTCATTTAGCCATTTAGCATGTGTAGAGAATTATTAAAACAAACAAAAAAATCGGCCGCCTTATCTATCGGTTTTTAACTTGAGGTATAAATACTACTAGCTGCTTGACCGTACTTCGCAAGGAGACGAAATTTCAAATTAACTAAAGCCTGGCCGTACTGCTGGACAGTCATTCCGTTTTGAATTTTTTATAATTATTGGTCTGGGCAAAGTGATAATGGTTTTGGGGAGTTCGATTCTCATGAACATTTTGATATCTTTTACTGTTTGGGCTGTAGTATTGTAAACAGACACTCCCTAATAGATACGTAGTCAGTCACGCACAGATTTGAGTTTTATTTAAAGATAGAGATGTCTTTTATTTTATTCTTAATCACTCATCTGATCTTCTCGTGTTTTATTTCAGAGCCCAGAGAGGCAGATCTTCAACCCGTGGTGACATCTGCATCCTCAGAAGATGATCTAGAGCTAGACAGCACCTCCCCACTCTGGTGTCTAATCAGATGCTAACCAATGATTAGATTTAATGAACAATTTATTATCTTCGGTCTCTGATTAGGTTGATCCTGTGATTTTATTTTTAGAATAGTTGATCTGGACAGCTCAACTCCAGGGAATCTGGTGTTTAACCATCAATCAAACGTTAAACGATGATTAGTTTTAATGAACAATTTGCCTCTGATAACACAAAGAGGCGTAAACCACAAATTTTTGAAATCGTTTTTATTGCTTGGATTGAGTCTACTTGTGCTATATTTTGTTCTCACAAATAGACGTAACCCAATTATAATCCAAAGAAAAGATACAACAAAAATTGAAATCAGGTGTATCCCTCATTTTCTCTTTTTCAGACAAATCAAATAGGCGTAAATCGATAGTCACAGTTAAATAATCAAATTTGGCAACAGAAAAAGTTCGTATGGTCATTCACGGGTACAGGGAAGTGATAATGTTCCTACCGTGAACAGAAAATTTATGCACAAGAAAACTCATTTTGGCTCTCCTGTAAAAATTCGAAAATGTTGTTTACGCCTCTTTGTGTTGTCAGAGGCGAATTATCTTGAGTCTCTGATTAAGTTGATCCTGTGATCTTAATATTAAAATAGATGGTCTGGCCCTCGTTCTAGAAAGGTTTCTCACTCACTAACAACTTGGGAGAAAATCCAACTTATATTACAATTTTTGGAGGCCACCATTTTTTTTTTTTTTTTTTTTTTTTTTTTTTTTTTTTTTAAGTGGGGTTTTAACGTCGCTTTCAACTGCCATGGTCATATCACGACGGTGGTTTTACCCTCCATTCGCAGGAAACTCACAAACCTGCTACTCACATTGACCTCACCCAGCCTGAGTGGGGCCGGGAAAAGCCAGCGTCACGAGAATTAGAATTTGAATGGTCACCCATCCAAGTCTTAACCTCGCTGGATGTGGCTTAACTTCGGTGTTCTGAAGGGAACCGGTGTATTCAACATGCCATCGACGCTGGCTATTTTTTTTTTTTTTTTTTAATTTGGGTTTAACGTCGCTTTCAACTACATGGTCTACTAAAAATAAAGTGGCTGTATGGGCTTATCCTTGGCCCACTGCCAATCTTCTAAAAAAAAAAAAAAACTACATGGTCAGATGTCATATCACGACAGGGGTGTTACGCTCCATTCGCAGGAACCTCAAAAAAACTGCTACACAAATTGACCTCACCCAGCCTGGGTTGGGCCGGAATGTCAGCATCACAAAGACTTCACCTCGCTGGACGTTGCTTAACTTCGGTGATCCTATGAGAACCGGTGCATTCAACGCACCATCGACGCTGGCTTATTTTATTTTTTAAAAGATAGAAATGTTAATTTGATTTTACAGTAGCACTTAAATCGCGAGGATCATCAGACTCAATAAACCTAGTCAATATTCGGCCATTCCGTTTTAAATTTTGAAATTCAAGAACACTTTCTCCATAGGCCTGCCAGAGTTTATCAAATGTTTCTGTTGCACTGTGTCCAAGTTTCAAGCAGAACTTGAGAGCACCATTGCTCAGAATTGACAAAACGGACACGAAAAATGTTTGGCGAAAATTAAAAAACGTTACCTTTCACTAAAGATAATTATTATTATTATTGTTGTGTATATTTTTTTTTTTTTTTTTTTTTATTTTACAGTTCTCTTTATTTCTACAAAAATGTTAAGATTAGGTATCCTATACTACAATTTATTCAAATAAAGGCTATGAATAATTAAATATACAAAGTTGAAACTCAATATTTTTAACTGTCAAAAAATTACGAGGGTTGCTAAGGATTTTAAAAACACATAATAATAATAGTAGATACCTAATAATAATTATTAATACCAGTAATAATTGGAGCACTAGGCGAAGTAGCAAAGACATTGAAAGAAAACCTTCAAATGCTACCTGGAAAGCTCAATATCGGTAAAATCCATGAAAGTGCACTGCTCGGCACAGCCTACATCATGAGAAAAGTAGTCTTATGAAACAAACATTTAAAATATTACAACCCATTGGATCTGAGGAATAAGGATAGTTCTTGATCCAATCTGGAGATAGCGGAGGTACTTCCATAAAAAAATCCTCTTGGTAAAATGGGTGATAATACTGATAATACTAGTAAAAATAAATAATAATAATTGTACTAATAATAGTAATAATACCCTATAGTGGAAGGTAACCACCAAGCGAGGTTAATGCTCAAAGCATTTACTACCACCTAACCCTCAGAGTCTTATTCCTATCTGGTCTCGAACTTTAAATTAATGAGGAAAAAATTTATGCACTGGGTGGGATTCGAAACAAGGATCTCTACGCTACCTGGATTACCAGACTAGCGCGTTAACCCCTTGACTACCAGTGGGCGCTGTGGTTGGTTCCTGAAGAACACACAATTTTGTTTTCAACATATGAATTTCTACCTGTCTTCCATTTTCAATGTTTTGTTACCTACCTAGAGAAATACACATTTTAGTTTATAATTATTTCTTCGAATAAATATTCCTAAACATTTTTGCTGAAAAGTCTCTTCTTTTCTTCTTTTAGGGTTACATTTAGGGCGCAATTAATAGACGTTTTTGGTAATACCTCTGTGGCGTTAAGTCTCGGATTGCGTCCTGTGTAAGATAGAGAAAACCGACGCTTAGAAAGTTAGCAATGACTTAATTTATCGATTTTGTCTATTAATTTCGTCGTAAGCGACAGAATTGGATCCATAAGTTGAAGTCAGAGCTTCCATTTCCTAAATTAATAAGGGCGAAATTAATTGACAATATTGAGCTCCTAAATGCTTTAAAGTTAGAAATGGACTTGAGACACCCTGAATCAGGTTCATACTATTGACTTAGCAAACGACTAAAAGCTGAAAATGTAAAATATTCTATGCTTACTTTGTCTTTATGTAATTGATTTTATTAGTCACCGTGTCAGGGTGAGTTAGCGCGGCGCTAGGCATTGCACGCGCGGTGACCTGGGTTCTATCCCCAACGGGGCACGATTTTTTCTGCTCTGTACTTGGGTGTTTGGGGTCCACTCATACAGCGTGAGGAAAAATAAGTAGCTGCTTTAATGTTAGCAGCGACCAGTGACAGAATAAGAGGCGAAAATAAGATATTGGGATATTAAATATATGGAAAAGTCCAATAATTCTGCGCTACCCACTAAAATTGTGAGATAAAAACACAAAGAAACACATTCATGTAATTGATTTAAAATAAAATTCTACTAGATTAGCTCAGATCGCATGGCAGGCAAGTACCTTACCCCTTAGCGCGATTAGCTCGGTGGTAAGGTACTCGCTTGCCATGCGGAAGGTCCTGGGTTCGAATCCCACAGCCGACAAAATAATTGTATTCAAAATTCTGTTACACTTGTTTCTAAGGTTTACCTTCTCGTGTGCTCATGTTGACTGAAAATCTCAATGGAAAGTGTGTCGCTTCTCGCAAGTAAAAATTGAATTGAATTATTTGGTTTTTTACTGTACACTAATAATATTCCTTAATATTATCTCCTAAGCGTATGCAAACTTCTGAGGAGTTTCCATACTTCTGAGAGGGGAGACTACGGGATGAGAAAGCTACAACACATGTGACAAAAGTTTACAATAGCTGCTGTTTCATGGCTACGAAATAAAAAAGGCTGTGGTCTCTCATTAAAAAAAATTCTACACTTCTATGCATCAGCATGTATGATTTGAAATAAACTTCAACTGAGTAGACACCCAGTATCAGGGATATTCTAGTAATATTGTTGATTATTTCACTACCTTGCACTAGTGGTCAAGTGGTTAACGCGCTAATCTGGTAATCCAGGTAGCGTAGGGATCCGTTGGATCGAATCCCATTCAGTGCATTAATTTTTCTTCATTAAATTGAGTTTGTGACTACTTGAAAAAAAAATTCCTGCCCCGCTGGGAATCGAACCCAGGTCACCATGCGTACAATGCCTAGCGCGCTAACTCACTCTGCCACGGTGACTACTGATATGACCATGCAGTTGAAAGCGATGTTAAATTTTTGTTTAAAAAAACGCTTGCATACGAGTCTGCAACCATTGGGACATTTTCATCTTTACTATTCAAGGTCCAAAACCCAACTGACCAAATTTCGTATTGTGCGCATGACACATACCTTCTCTCTTCTCTCCCTCTACAATTCAATACTTCGCCATTGTGCGCATGACACACACTTTCCCTTTCTCTCCCTTTACAATTCAATATTTCGTTACATAATATCGTTACATAATTTCGTTACATAATTTCGTCACATAATTTTGGTTATGTGCCAGAGCAAAGACATGAAAATGTCAATAAGACTCTAAGGGTTAACCTCGCCTGGTGGTACCTTCCACTAAATATTGTTATTACCAAGACGAAAAGGGTAATAACAAGTCCTAGCTCGTACACAATGGAAATCATTGCACATGTCTGGAATAATTAATTTAGTATTATAATGATTAGCATGGTAGACAAACTCAAACTCGGTAGGTACTGAGTGGCAGCATCCCCAAAACATTTTCCCACCAGCCGCATCTGGTTATTATTATTATTATTATTATTACTAGTGACATGATAATCTGGTTAGTATTATTATTACTAGTGACATGATAATATGGTAAGTATTATTATTACTATTGACATGATAAATAAATAAAATAAAAATCCACAATATTATATCCCTACTTGGTTTCGATTTCAATTGATTTGAAATGAACTTCCACTGTGTAGACACGAGCATCTGACTGAGGTAATCCATATACTTCCCACCACATCGCGCTCTGGCCCCTGCTCCCGTGCACCTGGTCCCCCGAGTAGTAGAACTGACAGACCTCCACACAGGGAGCAGCAGGAGTCAGTGTTACTCTCCTGTATGATCCGTCTCGTGGTACTACCCAGGAGTCATAACCTCCACGTTGTGGGACAAACTTGAATTGACATTCAACAGTACACTCCCAGTCACGCTGCGTGGTGGAGAGACATTTCAAATACATGTGAATGTTGTTGTAAGCTTCATACCTCATGCATGCTTTCCATTTCATATCTCCTATGAGACACTCCTTTTCTGACTCATGCAATTCAGAGGAACCATGTGGACGTTTAATGGTGAATTTCTTTGTAACATTTGTTAACAACTTCTTTCTAGACTCTACTACAGTTGGGTTATTAACAATTCCTTCATTTTGGTTATTGATCTCTGCTCTATTTGGATTCCCAGTCTCTACTTCAACAGGATTTTCAACATTTCTTTCAGTTTGATCTCTGATTTCTGCTTTGAATTGATTTCTAGGCTCAATGCTCTTCGAGAAATATGTGTTATCGTCCAGAAATTCTCGGTATTTAATAAACAATTCTGTTTTAAAAGCAGGAATGTACTCGAAAGCTGATATATGTTTAACGCGAATATGTGAAAGTAGTTTTTTCAAAACATTATCTGAAAATGTCTTTGCCAGTTCGACACAGCTCTCAAGTTGATCAGGAATAATGTTGTCCACATCCGGGTTATTTTCATTGAAATCACCACTGGATGGTCCAGCAGTATGGTTCACCGCCATCTTCTTAAATTTCGTAATCACTTTCTTGTCCCATGACTTGGCATCAGTTGTGAAAACTTTTTCACTTCTGGCAGCATGTGACTGAGAGTCACAACCATCAGCCGATTCCTCAGCAACATGTGCACTGCTGATCTTCTCGTCCAACATTTTCAGAGCTCGCCGGGGACACTGGTTCAGATTCTCACTGTGCCAAACCAAAGAACCCCTGAGGATGTCAATTTCAGGCGCGTAAAACAGGTTGGACTTTATCAATTCACTCAAAACTTCGTATTGCAAATCCTTGAAACTCTCGTGCTTCAACACTTGTTCTGAATTCTCGTAAGCATAAATAATTAACTTTTTGTACAGCTCGTCCAATAAGAATTTCTTGGCTGTATTGATGAGTACAAAAAACGTGTCGAGCTCAAAATTGTCAAGTGTAGACAGGAATGACTTGATGGCAGTGAAGATATCAGAGAGCTCATAGGTCTCGCACAGCCGGAGAACCTCACAGATGATGGGTTTCTGCATTCTTGAAAAATTCAATTCCATGCCATGCATGTATTGAAGTATGATTTCAAAGCTCTCATCAAACATGAGACCTGGCATTGTTAGTATTTTGTCTTCACAGTGTTCATGATGAGTCTCTACTTGTGAATACAGGATACTACTGCTCATGTAGATAAGATGACTGCTGACATAAAATTTCGATTTTTTCAAGATAAACTCACAGTCACATATTTTTTTATTGTTCCAAACCTTTTCTGCCTTCATTGTCAGTTCACTTCTGAACAAGACATCTTGTACTTCTGCCATTCTGAAACAAAAAAAGAGAGGGTAATGAACATGGTATAATTGTGTAAATATTTTTTTTTTTTTTTTTAATTGACAAAATACAATAGAATCCCGCTGCTTCAAAATTCAAGGGACAGAATTGACATGTCAGATTTCAAATAAGGGCCGCTTTCGGATAAAAGGGATTTTCGACCTATCGCGACTTCGAGGTAGCGAGATTCTACTATGAATAGGTAAAATGAAAAATAATTAAGTAAATATCACAGGTAGGTACAAGTACAAGTAAATATCACAAGTAGGTACAAGTATAAGTAAATATCATAGGTAGGTACCAGTACAACTATTTATCACAGGTAGATACAAGTACAAGTAAATATCACAAGTGGGTACAAGTACAAGTAAATATCACAGGTAGGTACAAGTACAAGTAGATATCATAGGTAGGTACAAGTAAAACTAATTATCACAGGTAGATACAAGTACAAGTAAATATCAAAAGTAGGTACAAGTACAAGTAGATATCATAGGTAGGTACAAGTAAAACTAATTATCACAGGTAGATACAAGTACAAGTAAATATCACGGGTGGGTACAAGTACAAGGAAATATCACAAGTAGGTACAAGTAAAACTAATTATTACAGGTAGATACAAGTACAAGTAACTATCACAGGTGAGTACAAGTACAAGAAAATATCACAGGTAGGTACAAGTACAAGTAGATATCATAGGTAGGTACAAGTACATGTAAATATCACAGGTAGGTACAAGTGAAAGTAGATATCACAGGTAGGTACAAGTAGAAGTAAATATCACAGGTAGGTACAAGTACAAGTAGATATCACAAGTAGGTACAAGTATAAGTAAATATCATAGGTAGGTACCAGTACAAGTAAATATCACAGGTAAGTACAAGTATAAGTAAATATCACAGGTAGGTGTACAAGTACAAGTAAATATCAGAGGTAGGTACAAATACAAGTAAATATCTCAGGTAGGTACAAATACAAGTAAATATCACAGCTGTAGGTACAAGTACAAGTAAATATCACAGGTAGGTACATGTACAAATAAATATCACATCTAGGTACAGGTACAAGTAAATATCATAGGTGAGTACAAGTAGAAGTAAATATCACAGATAGGTACAAGTAGAAGTAAATATCACAGATAGGTACAAGTACAAGTAAATATCACAGTAGGTACCAGTACAAGTAAATATCACAGATAGGTACAAGTACAAGTAAATATCACAGATAGGTACAAGTACAAGTAAATATCACAGATAGGTACAAGTACATTCTGATCAATTGCAAGCTTATTTCTGGTCAAACTCTTGGTTTTAATTTCAAAAGTTGAAAGATAGTATTCTGGAATAAACTTTAAGTATTTTGGAAAAAACTTCAAGTAGGTATTTTGAAATAAACTTAAAGTATTTTAGCCAGCCCCCATGGCGTGACAATTGAGACTACTACCTGTAGTCCAGAGATCCCAAGTTTGATCCTTGATTGGGGCATACTTTTCCAAAGAAATTCTGTTCCTTTCAAAACATTTCCTCCTGATTTCCTCCCTCATAACTTACAATGCACATTCCTCTACTTTAGACCTTAGTAATAAGATTACCCCATTTAAAGAAATGTGTAAAGAGGCTTTATCTTTTCCCCTGTAATATTTTTTTAAATTTAAAATCCTGTTACCTGTTTTCACGTGAGGCTGGTATTTCCAGCCCTACCCAGGCTGGGTGAGGTTATTGTGGGTAGCTGGTATGATTCCCAACAAATAGAAGGTAAAACCCCCGTCCTCAATATCTACCTCATCAGGAGCTTACAACCAAAAATAATCCACTAGTCACAATACATCTAATTAGGTATAAGTGTTAACTCTAAGGGGTTTCACTATAAACCCTGCAACCAGGTCAGATAATAATAAAAGTATTTTGGAATAACCTTTAAGTATTTTGGAATAAATTTCAACTTGTCAGTCCCATTTTAAGGCCCCATGCCTTGAAAATGCTAAGGGCCTTGTGCAGGCATAGTCCAGCACTGTTTGGCTTTGGTGTTATTACTTAGTGCCTAGTTAGTCTTACCTAGAAGTTTCCGTTTCTGGTATGGCATGGATGTAAAGGTAAAGTGACCTGAAGGAATGCAAAAGCAGTTCCAGGGCACACTTACTTTTAAAAAAATAGGTTAGGTGGTAGAAAATGCTGTGAGCATTAACCTCGCCTGGTGGTTACCTTCCACTAAATAGTGTTATTATTCTTATCATAGAAAAATCCAATGGAGCTGAATATCAGTTTGTTATAACTGGAAGGCCGTTATACGAGGTTTGGCTATTAAGTTCGTAGACGCGAGCCGCTACGCAAAAGCTGTCCATGCTAGGAAGATATGATGAACATGTTTAGAAAGCTTCAAGTCTTGTGTTTTGATTGATAGCTGTCATATGCCTGTACTGTAATTAGTTCTGTTGTAATAGCCCGACGCGCAAGACACCTTTTTTAATTTTGCCGGAATTATGATTGATACAAACGTTGAGCAACGAGTGATTATTGAATTTTACGTAAAACTTGCTGGTAAAACTTTTTCTTTGTTAAAGACAGTGTACCAGGAGTCATGTTTGAAAAGATCAACGCTTTATAAGTGGTTTAAACTGTTTCAAGGTGGTCAAGAAGATGTTGAGGACGATCTACGTCCTGGTCGCCCCCAAACCTCAAAAACTGACGAAAACATTGAAAAAATTGGTGTTATGATTCGTTCTGACGGTAAATTAACTCTAGGACTAATGGCTGATACACTTAAAATTAATAGAAAATGTGTGAGACAAATTTTGCACGAAAATTTCAACATGACAAAAGTTTGCGCAAAAATGGTGCCATGCGCCAGTCCACAGTGCCTTCTCCGTGAAGACGTTTCTATCCAAGTACAACATTCCAGTGTTGGAAAACCCTCCTTAATCACCCGACCTGGCCCCGTGCGACTTTATTTATTCCCAAAAATCAAATCTACCCTGAAAGGTACCAGATTTGACAGCGTAAATGACGTTAAGAAAAAACCGGCAAAAGTCTTGAAAGGCCTCTCACAAAATGACCTCCACCACTGTTTCGATCAATGAAAAATTTGCTTAGAACGTTGTAGGGATAGAGGAGGGGAGTACATTGAAGGGGATAACTACTAAAGTTGGGTAAGTTAAACACACATCGTTTTATAGAAAGATTCTACAAACTTAATAGCCAAACCTCGTATTCTGAGTTGTTATAAGTATAAGTATAAGAAGTGCTTTATTTAGACTGTCAGCGCAAGAGAGGTAGTCCCATTATGCCAACAGTTTATGTTATTGGCCAAGTTCACTGAATTTCACGTTTTTCATGGTGGTCTATGGATTTCATCTCAGGGACAGGGGTCAAGCACAGGAGTATGCTATGAATCATCCCCAATGAAAATCAGACCTGTGTGCAATATTTCAGGTCTCGAGCACTTACCGTTTAGGTGCCAACTTATTACACACATAAACATGTGTACCATTATTTATCCAGGGGGAAACATTTTTCTCTATTTAGGGTACTCTGACCAGTGGGAAATCATTGGAGGAGATTTTTATATTGTCTACTGATATGTGTTAAAACTGTTATTATATATTTATAATTATTTTTCTCTAGCTTTTAATCTTTGATCATTACCAGGAGTGGCCTCAGTGGGGTCAACAATAGAATCTTAAATGGAACTACTCTGTTTGTGATATATTTCTAAAAGGTAAGATAAAGTTAAGTTTTCATATTTGTGTTAATTGATCAAACTAATGAGTTGGGTGATATTTTTAGACAGTAGTTAACATTCAAAGTATTTTAAGACATGTTTGATTTTTTTTTTTTTTACAAAACAGGATCAAAGATATACCAAAATGTTTCCCTCATTAATGGCTCAGCACACAGGTCTCATCATTTTGCAAAAAAAAAAAAATTGTCCGTTCTCTGATATTTCAAGTGGCTCTGTATTTTTGGCAGACCCTGTATGTTGTTATTGATGTTATAAACTGCTACAGCTGGGGTGAGTGATGGTCTCCAGCTAACCTTAGTGGCTCGTTCTGAACCACAAAGTTCTACGTGTGATTAAAAATTGCCAGAATTTGGCCTGTTTAATGTAATTGAATTAGTAAATCTAAGCAACTCCTTAGATTTTATAAGCTGACCAACAGGTATTTTCAAACAAGATTTTCTGTCATCAAGGCTGAACACAGCTCCATTATGCCACAGAGCCCAGCTTAGATTTGACCTCTACAGTTGTTGTCAATGAGAAAGTTAAGAGATAGTGTCCACTAAGATTTACAAAACCTGTTTCATTTTTTGCCCTGAAACCTCCAAATTGTTCCATAGTTTATACACATCTACAAAGCCGAACTAAGTTATGACCTCTACAGTAGTAGTCAATGTGAAAGATTAGGGATAGTTTCCACAAAGATTAACTAATTCTGTTTCATAATTTGCTTCTTAGTAGGTATGCTACTATACTTGGCAATGTTGTCTACAACAGAATAAAGTAACTATACAGATATTCATCTTAATCACTATTTTCATTCAAATTAAAAAAAACCCTATACACCCTTGCAGTGAACTGAACAGATTCACTTACCCTGTGGTTGTGGAGAGAACTTGTGTCTTGAAATATTCTGGATAACAATCTGAAGATATTTGTATTAGTTTGGAGCCACTTGAAGGAAATAATGCCACGCCAACTCTCAGATGAATGATGATGAGAGAATTGAGAGTAGGGATGAGTTTATTTCTTCTTTATACTTTTTTAAAACTTAGGACATCTTAATATTGACGAGTTATTGAGTTGTAAGTTGGGATGACTGAAGCTACCAACGTAGCTATTGAGTTTGTTTTCCAATTTCCTTTCTAACTCACAACCCTACACCCTGTGAAGCTTATTGTGGCAGGGAGAGATAATCCAAGCTGTCAAACACCAATGAAACAACCTAATCAACAAATAAACTTAAAATATCAAAATGGTGAAAACTCAGGCTAAAATTTAATTACAAACTACGATTACTGTCTTATGAAACAGGTTGTATACAGGTAGAACAAATAAGAAAGAAGAAATCACGAGGTTCAACCATAGATTTAAAATAATAGATAAACAATTCCCTATGTTCTCTGTGTAATCACAGCTGAAGCCAAGGCTCACAGCGTTGCCGTGAGCCCGTAAGGGCAAAAAAACAGAATTCCCAATGTTCGCAATGTAATTTTAGCGATTTTCGTCTTTGATTACTGAGCAAACCATACAATTTCATGAAAAGTTCTCGAAACGAATTCGGTTATATGGTCTTTTCTACGCCTTTTTCAGTATTTTTTTTGTCGTTTAATATTTTCATTGTTGAAATATTGCCAAATGTTTTAACCTCTCTTTTTCGATATGTTCTCGCGGGAAAATTTAAATAATAGCAATTGAAACTGATTTTTACGTTTTATTTTTATCACTATCAGCTGTCGTTATTAGTCCATGATATTTTTACGAAGGATTTACTCTATCATTATACTACCTGAGACCTTTACAATGGAAAAAGACGTTCATACCACTCCAGAGGATGCTTAAAATCCTCTAACAAGATAGCTTCTGGATATTATTATGCTTATATATTGTTTTAAGACTATTTGAATATTTGATACCAAACTATGATTAAAATACATTGAAAGGTAAATTAAGTTCAATTTATTATGTTTCCTTGGGAATAATCAAAAATACTTGTGGAAGTGTATTTCAGAATTCTTATTATATCGGTTATTACAGCCATACGCGCAGCAAAAGTTTACCATCTTGAAGATTAGAAAGTGGAGATTTCAAAAAATAAACTCGCGCAAAATTATAGAGAGAAAAGAAAATTAATAAATTCGGAAACTACAAAAGGGTCGGGTTTCTCCATAAGAACCAATGTAAAATTTCCAATGTTTTGCCCTTATAGCACCCAAAATGCTCACTAGAGTGCTCTCAATCTCTCTCTCAAAATCGACTTCACTTTTGTGTCAGCAAGGCCCCAAGGTCCTCACTCGTGCGATATCTATTATTTTAAATCTATGATTTTACCCTAGTTTCTTTACGCGCGAATATTTGAATCTTATCACTTTGTAATTTTTGAAATATTTTGCAAAGCCAAATGCCGTCAGAAGCCAGCGTCGATGGCGCGGCGCGTTGAATGCACCAATTCTATTAGGATCACCGAAATTAAGCAATATCCAGCGAGGTGAAGACTTCGTGATGCTGGCATTCCGGCCCAACCCAGGCTGGGTGAGGTCAATGTGGGTAGCAGGATTGTAAGTTTCCTGCGAATGAGAGGGCAAATAAAACTCCTACAAATGCCGTCAGCTATTAATTACACGACGATAGGTACATCCTACAAGATTTCAAGTCTTTCAGAATATATATTCATCTCTCCTAACTCATTATTTTGTATTAAATCTATAGTTGGTCCATAAGTTGAAAATAAGAAATAGTTATATCTGTGAGCAGTAATTAATCAAAATTAAGAATAAGGTGTACCTTCTCCTTGAACTTTTGGTACAGAACTTGATTTTCACAATTTAAAGTTAGGGTATTCTATTGAACTGCTGTACCATAAATATTGATTTTTGACAAAATGGATTTAGATGCCATGAGGTTGGAGCCTTCCGTGAAGAATATCATAGAGCAAGACACATTGAAATGGATATTTGTTGGAGGAAAGGGTGGCGTTGGAAAGACAACCTGCAGGTGAGATAACCTATGCTAGTCTTTAAATGAGAAATTTGTGCACCCAAAAAAAGACAATGTTTGCAAAAGCACACATATTAAAGAATGCAAGCCATCTTAAGCTGTATTTTTCTTTCTAACCAAAGTTAACCAAACTGGAATAAATGAACTAAACAGGAAGCAAGTCATTTTTCTTTTGGAAGAGGAAACTTTTCTTCTTCCTTCTTCCAGTTTGGTTAACCAAAATGGAAGTAGAAAATTCTTGCTTCCAGTTCTTTTATAGGTTAAGTCCATTGTTTATCTTAAAAAGTACCAAAACACATTTTTCTTTCACGAATTTAGTGAAGTTGACCTTGGAATAATATAGAAATATTGAACCTGGAAAAAAATTTTTATCCAAAAGAAAAATACCTCTCTTGACTGCATATTGAATACACTGGTTCTCATAGGATCACTGATATTGCAATTGAAAACTTTATGATACTGGCCATTCTCAGTCCACCCAAGGATAGATGAGATTAAAAAGGGTAGTTGGTAGGTATGTGAGTTTCCTGCAAAAAGAAAAACCTTGATTGGCTACATTTGCCATCTTCACCACATTTGAGAAAAGGAGTTGATTAACCCTCAACCCAAAACACCGGTCTCACAGACCACTACAGTTCAAAACAAAGACATTTTGTTCACATAAATCATAATAACATTTATTTCGCCTTTAGGTAATTTTATGTGTGTTAAACTTGGTAAAATATAAGATAGTGGTCTCTTGGACCGGTCTTTCGGATTATAAGTAATTAGTATATTTATTGAACGGGAATAACCCTATATAAGAATACAAACATGGGAAACATGAAATGGTAACACTTATGAAAATAGTAAAAATAAATCACAAGTAAAGTTTTAAAAAATATCACAGTAAAAATGCAAAAAATAAGCTGTCACAATAAAAAAATAATTAAATAAAATAAAACATGAAAATTAAGATACTTTTGTATCTATGTCAAAAGAGGTAAACCTCTTTTTGTCAAAAAGTAAACAAATAAACACAAAATAAAAGTGTTATAAATTTAAAAGTCAAAACTCTTATCGGCATTAGCAGCACAAAGCATCCTATTAATTGGTGAGTGGTACAGGTAATTTGTACCACAGGATGTTGCATAAAATGTGTTGGATCTCTTCAGCCTCCTATGACAGTCTAGAGAAACTGAAGATAGCAGAGTGTTACAATCTACAGAGCCAGAAAGCAACTTTTTCAGAAAGTTCAAGTCTGCTTGATGACGCCTTTCGGTTAGAGAATCAAGATTGGATATGAGGTTGGGATAACGGAGATCACAATAAAAAGAAAATCGCTTCTGAACCCTATCTAGTAACTTTGAGTGAACATTGTAACAGGGAGACCATACAATAGCCCCATATTCCAATAAGGAGCAAACCAAAGACACATAGAGGAGCCTGAAGGATACATGTGACAATCCCTTGGATGAACGAAAGATATAACACAGAAGATGATGACAATGCATTGATGTGTTCGAGATGTGAGCTGAGAAGGATAGTTTACTGTCCATGATGATACCCAAGTCCTTAATCTGCTCAACATGAGTAAGTGGCTGCGAATCAAGAAAATATTGAAAATTAGTTGGCTCACGATGCCTGGAAAAACACATAACAGCACACTTACTATGAGTCAATTGCAGATTATTGAACGAAAGCCATTCAGAAAATGCATTGAGGTCTTGCTGGAGAAGACCGCAATCCACTGGGCTGGATACAGATTTATAGATTTTTACATCATCAGCAAACATTAGAAAAGAGGAGTTGTGAATGACTTCTTTAAGGTCATTAAAGAAAAGAGTGAAGAAGAAGGGACCAGAATGACTACCCTGTCCAACACCGGAAGACACACCAATAGAACTGGACAAATCATCACCAATCTTTACAATCTGAGTGCGACCCTCAAGTGAGTTCTCCAACCAAAATAGAAAAGAGTTTCCAATACGATATGATCTAAGTTTGGTGATGAGAAACTTGATATTCACTCTATCAAAAGCTTTTGCTACATCGGTATAAATTGAGTGAACTTCACTACCAGATTGGAATGAACTCAAAATATCTTTTTGGTAACAGAGCAAATTAGTGACGGTGGATCGCCCAGCAGTGAAGCCATGCTGTTGGTCGGAAATAAAATGTTTGCATGCAAAAGATAATTTCACCGAAACTAGCTGATCAAGAACTTTAGGTACAGAAGACTGCACGCAAACACCACAATAATTTGCAATGTTGGATCTGTCACCAGATTTGAAGATGGGAAAAACAAAGCTACACTTCCATTTTGAAGGGAAAGCACCAGAGGAAAGAGACTTGTTAAACAAAATGGACAAAGGTTTTGCAAGGGACGCAGCACATTTCCTCAAAATGAAAGGTGGGACAGAATCAGGACCTGATGAGAATTTATGTGGTAATGATGACAACACCTTGTAAACTTCATTGGAAGTGAAAGAACAACTATTGAAATCGATGCAATTCAATTGAGAATATTGAGGGACAGAACCATCGGAAGATGTATAGGCCGCAGAAAAAGATTTGGCAAACAAGTTCACAGTTTGATGACCACTGGAACTCATCTCATTAAGAAGATACATATCCTTTGGAAATCCGTCGACCTTACGTGACATGTTCACAAACTTCCAGAAATAGCGAGGATTGGTCTTGAGACTGATATCTGATTTCTTCATAAATTCCTTATAACATTTGTCACCCCAGAATTTACACTTAGAACGAAGTAAAGAAAAACAGATATAGTCAGACTCGAATCCGGACCTCTTATATTTAAGATGTGCCTTCTTCTTCTCTAAGGTGAGAGATCTCAGCTCTTTAGTGAACCATACTGGAAAGGAAGAGCTATAAATTCTCTTCGTGGGGGGTCGATATCTTAATACCCTCCAACAAGAAAGCGTAAAAATGATCAGTCACAATATCAATGTCACTATCTGAAGAAATGAAAGACCAATTGATATTACTCAAAAACTTTTTTAATTCAGTCACATTACATTTGGCATAGTCGTAAACCACCCTATTTTTGGGTAGTCGTTCAGATTTGGAAGATACGGGAATTTGAAAGGAAAAAGCAATGTGATGATAACTATTGGACAACAGAGGGTCAACGCAGGCAGTAGTGGCGATGTCGTCTCGACTAGTGAACAGAAGATCTAAATAAACTCCATAACTATTAGGGACAGAATTGAACTGATAAAGCGATAAACTATTAAAAGATTCACACAATTCAACGGCTGGTGAAAGGTGAGGACACTCAACCACCATAGACAGATCCTCATCCACAGACCAGGCAGCATCCCTGAGGTTGTAGTCTCCAGCCAGAAAAACTTCAGCGTCAGGAAATCTGGAGGACATCTCCTCAACAGCATTACAATGAGCAACATAAGACTCAAGGTTGGAATTGGGTGGAATATAAACACATCCAATCAACAAGCAAACATCACCAACCTGTAAGAGAACAAAAACTTGGTCATAAGGGGCTGAAGGAGAAACAACATTTATTTTCCGGGACTTTAGCTTACTACTCACAGCTATTAACACGCCTCCACCACAAGATCTGCCAAGAACTGCAGGGTCTCTGTCCGAGCGGTAAACTTCAAAATTGCTAAATTTAACCTCACTATTTGAAAAACTATTGTTAAGCCAGGTTTCAGAAAGTAAAATAATATCAAAAACCGAAACTTCAACTGCTCGTTTTAATTCAGACAATTTTGTACAAATACCACTGGCATTATGATAGTAACATGTAAGGTTTTCTTTGGTACGTTACTTTGACGCAAGTTTTTTTGGAGGGACAGCATCATTTCCACCACCAGATTTACTCCCCCCAGCATTGGACACGATGCCGCCAGTTGCAGTCCTTGTTGGAACCCTGGAACTATCGGTATTACTAGAAGTATTCGATGGAGAAGATGAAGCACTAGGTTTCTGTTTGTTACTAGAAGAACCAAGGGTATTACTTCGCACACCAGTTGACACTTTGGCTGTATGGTTGGATTGGTAGGACTTCTTCAGTGGGAGCTCAGGAGCAGCAGAATCAAAAGACTCGGTGACGTAAGAATTCAGTAATCGACCAGAAAATATCTTGACAAAGGAACCCTCTGGCCATATATCAGCAGACTGCACCAAGTGGGTGTGTTCAACAGGAATAACAAGGTGAAATGAAGCATAGTCGGGATGACGGGATCTCATTTTGCTACATTTCACAGACTTAAGTTCTTCCACATTCGACAAGAGATCCTTGGCCAGAACTTCGGCACTGATACTCGGGTCCACACGTGAGACAAAATATTGGACATATTTTGTTTGAGTAACAGACTGAACACTCTCGCTCTTTCTAGAACCAATGAAAGAGGTGGAACTCTGGGTATCTGATTTCCGTGTCGTACGTTGAGAACCGCTTGAACACTCGCCGGCACATGACATTCTTGCAATCTTCTCATTGAGTAGAGTAATCACCTGTTCCTGCTCTGCAACCCGCTTCTCCAATTGACATACGTATTTGTCCATGTCTACCTTTGTACTAAAAAATCATGTTTCGGGTTAAGGGTTAATTAATATACTTAGTATAATTGAGTCCCACTTTTCCAGCAGTAAGCGCAAGATAATAATACCTTTGTACTAAAAAATCATGTTTCGGGTTAAGGGTTAATTAATATACTTAGTATAATTGAGTCCCACTTTTCCAGCAGTAAGCGCAAGATAATAATACATCTGCAAGCCCAAGATGTATTATTATGTGGTCAAAATCCCCAATGGGAGGATAACGGCTTGTGTCCCATCTAGATTTCAATTCAATGCTATAACAGGGTGTCCACACATCAGGGAATGAACGACTGCTACAATAGAAGTATCAAAAACTTTTTTTCCTTATCGATTAGTGCAACTGTAAAGTACAGCAAACTTAGTCAAACAATAGCACTTTATCTATCAACTAATCCCAGTGTGTTATTTGTTCTTTTCTAGTTGTAGTCTGGCTGTTCAGTTAAGTAAAGTACGTGAGTCTGTGTTGATCATATCCACAGACCCAGCTCACAATATTTCTGATGCTTTCAATCAGAAGTTTACTTCCACTCCAACCAAAGTAAACGGGATAGACAATCTTTTTGCAATGGTGAGATTTTGCATTATTTCAAGTAGATGTGTTGCAAGTCTACAATGAAATGCTTATAAATTACGAATCTTGAATAATATTTATTAAAAAAAAAAAAATCATATCCATTTTGTCAAAGGATAAATGCTTCATAAAGCCCTTGATTGACAGGCAATGTGCAAAGTATGACCACCGCATTAACTCTTTGGTTGGCCATAGCAAGCCTTTGTTTCATACTTATCACCTATAAAGAAAAAGAAAAATAATAAATATATTTGTATCTAGAATGTATCTAATAGACAGTGTTCTGGTCTTCTAGTGGTTCTGTGAATTTGAAATCACAAATATCATTTTGGCTATGTTAGCCCCTACAAGTTTCTTGTATATATTGTTTGTTCCTAAATATCTCTCTAACATCAAAGGTCATTTGGGACTGCTGTTTGTTAATAGAAGTTAATGTTTAAATCCTTATAAAGTAAAATAAGTTATCATAAGTAAGAGTAAACTTAACAATATTTTGAAACACTTTTATGTGTCTAGGATTCATATTTTGATGAATTACTTTTCCCGACCTAAGTTTTGTCTCTTTCATAGACATAATTCAGGAAAAGTAAGTCATCAAAATATGAATCCTAGACACACATTAGGATGTCTAATACAAACACCATGTTCAAAAAGGAGGCTAAACATTACTTGCTTGAAATTGTAATTTGATAGAGATTAAATTTAAATTTTTACCTTTCGCTATAATATCTGAAGATTTTGTCTTTTTCATTTTAATAAAGCTACTTATATTACAAAATCTCCTCCTTCTAAATATCCTCAGGAAATAGACCCCAACATCAAACAAACAGAGCCATCTCATGATGATTCATTTGAAGAGGCCAATGGAGGATCAGCGGCAATGTTTGGAGGTGGCATGATCAGTGAGATGATGAATGATCTCATTAATGGATTCCCCGGAATTGATGAAGCAATGAGTTATGCTGAAGTGCTTAAGTAAGGAAATTTAAGTGGAAGTATTATTTAAAAAAATCTTGTCCACTCTTAATATCTCATGAGGAAAAATGAGTTGTGCACTGGGCTTGCATGCAATTTGATCTTGGTTCAGATTACAACAGCAGAATTAACTGGACACGTGTTTTTTTTTTTTGCAATTTGACTCCATTTATTTTCTGATGGACTAAAATTGACTTAACTTTTTTGTTTTTAAAATTTTCCAGATATTTTTCTTTTGACAGAGAAGTAACAGTATGGACATTAATATTTGACAGAAAAAAACATTTTTATCTAATTCAGTCTTTTATTTTCAATAGAAAACAAAGGGTATGATTTAAATAAAAAAAATTAATTTAATAAAACTTATATACCTGAAAAGTTAAACATGTGTCTTCTGTTCAGTATTCGTCTCCATACTGTTCGTTTTCAATCAAAGCAATAATAGATTGAAAATTTCAACTACAAATTTAACATGGAATCAAATGGAAAAACATGAAGTGTCCGGTTAATTCTGCCGGTGAGTATATTTAGAAAATTTCCCACTCTGTATGTTGGATATAATAATAATATTGCCTTATTTATACTGCCCGATCGGAATATCCCAATTGCGGTCAAAACTACCTTACCCTGAAAAGGCCACATCCTAATTGCAGTCGAGTGGAAAAAAAGTTGCACACGTCCTTATTGCGGTTACATCCTGATTGCGGTTACGAGAAAAATTATGTCCACCATTGCACACTTTTTCTGATTTGGACTGATATGTTTTGGCTAAACCCAGGGCTTGAATTTTTCTAAACCAGGCCTGCCCAAGATGGAATCTACACCCCTTAATTGTAGTATTTGGCCAAACAGATTGAAATAACGCTGGAGCACTGGAAAACATACCATGTATACTACTTCACAGTTTTCCATAAAAGACAAAAATTTTTTAGTAGTCAACCTGAGTATTCTTGCAGAAGTATCATTCACATAAATCCAATCGTTATCATCCAAAGTACCTCAATCTTGTGGATGCTCATTCTTGCTGAATGTATACATTTTCATAATATGAAATTATTTGACCGCAATAAGGATGTGCACCAATTTTTTCTTTTCCGACCCGCAATCAGGATGTGGATGGTTGATCAATTACCGCAATCGGGATGTGTACCTTTCTTTTAATAATAAAATCACCGCAATCGGGATCCACCCTGCCCGATTAGGAGCGCGCGATTAGCTCAGTGGTTAAGCACTTGCTTGTCATGCAGAAGGTCCCGGGTT
This sequence comes from Bactericera cockerelli, assembly GCA_024516035.1. Classification (NCBI taxonomy): domain Eukaryota; kingdom Metazoa; phylum Arthropoda; class Insecta; order Hemiptera; family Triozidae; genus Bactericera; species Bactericera cockerelli. The sequence goes on from CM044966.1 coordinate 21,252,361, forward strand.
CGATCCCCCGTGCCGACAAAAATTTGTATTCTTAATTTGGTTACAATTATTTGTAAGGGATACCTTCCGGTGCGCTCGTGTTGACCCAGTACCTAAATGGGAAGTATTGTGTCACTTCTCGCCCATCAGAGGTTAGGCATACTACGTAATGGGCAGGCTACAACACAGAAACACAGACCACAAGCGTCTACAGTAGCTCTTGTTTCATGGCTACGAAATAAGAAAGGCTGTGAAACACTCATCTTTTTTTATTAAAAAAAAGGACTAATGAGTTGCATTGTTCTAGCAATGAGCCCAAGACCTATTATACCAAATGGGAGGATAATTTGTCATGATCCGGCTGGGTTTCGCTCCCGTGACGTCTGGATTACGAGTCAGATGCCTTGACCACTGAACTACCGGGTCAGACTATGTGGGGTCCACTCATACCTTGTGAAGAAAAATGAGTAGTTGCTTTTATGAGTGACATAATTGGTGGCATTACCACAGTAAAAAATAACGTAGAAGATGTTGAAGCAAAGGCTGGTAAAGCTGTGCTAGCCTCTTGCTACAGTACAAAGTAATGAAGCTTAACTTTCTCATTCTAACATTGAAATAACATAGAAGATGTTGAAGCGAAGGTTAGTAAAGCTGTGCTAGCCTTTTGCTACAGTACAAAGTAATGAAACTTAACTTTCTCATTCTAACCTTGAAATAACATAGAAGATGTTGAAGCGAAGGCTGGCAAAGCTGTGCTAGCCTCTTGCTACAGTACAAAGTATTTTTTTTTTTTTTTTTAAAGATGAGTGTTTCACAGCCGTTTTTATTTCTCTAAGGTGAGAGATCTCAGCTCTTTAGTGAACCATACTGGAAAGGAAGAACTATAAATTCTCTTCGTGGGGGGTCGATATCTTAATACCCTCCAACAAGAAAGCGTAAAAATGATCAGTCACAATATCAATGTCACTATCTGAAGAAATGAAAGACCAATTGATATTACTCAAAAACTTTTTTAATTCAGTCACATTACATTTGGCATAGTCGTAAACAGGGCTGCGGAGCTGCGGAAAAAATTTGAGCTCCGGCTCCGGCTCCAGCTCCTCTTTGTATTATTTTCTAGCTCCGGCTCCAGCTCTGGCTCCTGGAGCTAAGAGAAAAAAAACTGGCTCCGGCTCCGGCTCCTGGCTCCAGTAATGTGCATCTTATTTGAATACAAAATGTATATATTAGTATAAACTGAATACCTATCATTGGTTGTATCGAAAAATGTGTTTAAACACTTACATTATGTTCTATAACTTTTCCCCTTATCTAGAACCATTAAATCACAAATTAATAACTCTTAGGTACATTTTAGATTTTGTATTGTATTTTATTGTACATAAGAACATTATTTACATTAGATTTGAGGACATGCGCGGATATAGGCCTCTTGTACTGGGGGGGCACAACCGCACAATATACCTAACTAGCGGGTTGCACCCGCCGCTTCGCAAGCCTATCACACACACACACACACACCCCCCCCCCCACACACACACACACACACACACACACACACACACACAAATGTCAATATTTTTCGTGACACCCATCCATTTCTTGTCCTTACTGGAGCTCAAGAATGGCTCATCAGAATTTCGCGATCAATATGTTAAATGAAGACTCCAACCCTTGCAAAAACACTCTCGCTTTGAGTTGATAGTTCGTCACGACATATTTCGAGAAAAAATGTCATTCAGGTCAAAAAACGTAAATACTTTTTGTTTACCCATCCATTTTATGTCCTTACTGAATGTAGCTCAAGAACGGCTCATCAGAATTTCGTGACTGATATTTCAAATGAAAATTTGAACCCTTGCTTAAAACTTTCTCTTTTTGAGTTGATACGCCGCCGCCGTGGCGCCGTCACGACAAGTTTTGAGAAAAAAAATGCTATTTCGGTCGAAATATGTGATTTTTTTTGTGTCACCCATCCTTTTTTGTCCTTACCCCGAGTAGCTGAATCCTAGAGATATATTCCCTGATCCAAATGGACCTATAGGTAAAATTTCAGGTTTCTCGGACAATCTGTGGATTTGACAATTTTATTATTTAGTTATTTCTTATTGGTCTTAGAATTGGGAAATATTTTGGGGCCCGTGCCCCCTAACTCCGTGCCCCCTAACTCATTGAGATCATTTTCAACTGGATTAGTCTTAGCATTGGGAATTATTTTGGGGCCCGTGCCCCCCTAGCTCATTGAGATCATTTTTTTTACTGGATTGGTCTTAGAATTGGGAATTATTTTGGGGCCCGTGCCCCCCTAACTCATTGAGATCATTTTTTTACGGGATCAGTCTTATTATTGGGAATTATTTTGGGGCCCGTGCCCCCCTAACTCATTGAGATCATTATTTTTTTTACGGGATTAGTCTTAGAATTGGGAATTATTTTGGGGCCCGTGCCCCTATAACTCATTTGAGATTTTATTACGGGATTGGGTATAATGAAATTTGAGAAACACCGCTTACCGAAAAAATCTGGGGGGGCACGTGCCCCCCGTGCCCCCCCCCTATATCCGCGCATGTTTGAGGATGGTGCTGGAATAGTGGATGTGGTGGAGTAGTGTTATTTATTTTTAATAGGTAATAATAATAATAATAAAAAAAAAACCACTCATTATTTTTTGAGAAATAATAAAAAAAAATTGATATCTAATTGGTCAATATTGAATAAGTTTGTGCTTAAACGAGTAAAATTTTGTTCATAGGTTTGCATAGCACATTTAGGGCTTCATCAAAAATCTCATGGAACTTTTTTCAGAGAGGAAATACTAGTAATTCATTTTTAAGTCAGAGCTGGATGCGGAGCCAAGTTTTTGAAAATTTGGCTCCGACTCCGGCTCCAGCTCCTCTTTACTAAAATAATTGGCTCCAGCTCCAGCTCCGGCTCCTTCAGACCAAAAAATGTTAAGCTCCGGCTCCTTAGCTCCGGCTCCGGCTCCGACTCCGCAGCCCTGGTCGTAAACCACCCTATTTTTGGGTAGTCGTTCAGATTTGGAAGATACGGGAATTTGAAAGGAAAAAGCAATGTGATGATAACTATTGGACAACAGAGGGTCAACGCAGGCAGTAGTGGCGATGTCGTCTCGACTAGTGAACAGAAGATCTAAATAAACTCCATAACTATTAGGGACAGAATTGAACTGATAAAGCGATAAACTATTAAAAGATTCACACAATTCAACGGCTGGTGAAAGGTGAGGACACTCAACCACCATAGACAGATCCTCATCCACAGACCAGGCAGCATCCCTGAGGTTGTAGTCTCCAGCCAGAAAAACTTCAGCGTCAGGAAATCTGGAGGACATCTCCTCAACAGCATTACAATGAGCAACATAAGACTCAAGGTTGGAATTGGGTGGAATATAAACACATCCAATCAACAAGCAAACATCACCAACCTGTAAGAGAACAAAAACTTGGTCATAAGGGGCTGAAGGAGAAACAACATTTATTTTCCGGGACTTTAGCTTACTACTCACAGCTATTAACACGCCTCCACCACAAGATCTGCCAAGAACTGCAGGGTCTCTGTCCGAGCGGTAAACTTCAAAATTGCTAAATTTAACCTCACTATTTGAAAAACTATTGTTAAGCCAGGTTTCAGAAAGTAAAATAATATCAAATAATAACTTTTTTGTTTTTAAAATTTTCCAGATATTTTTCTTTTGACAGAGAAGTAACAGTATGGACATTAATATTTGACAGAAAAAAACATTTTTATCTAATTCAGTCTTTTATTTTCAATAGAAAACAAAGGGTATGATTTAAATAAAAAAAATTAATTTAATAAAACTTATATACCTGAAAAGTTAAACATGTGTCTTCTGTTCAGTATTCGTCTCCATACTGTTCGTTTTCAATCAAAGCAATAATAGATTGAAAATTTCAACTACAAATTTAACATGGAATCAAATGGAAAAACATGAAGTGTCCGGTTAATTCTGCCGGTGAGTATATTTAGAAAATTTCCCACTCTGTATGTTGGATATAATAATAATATTGCCTTATTTATACTGCCCGATCGGAATATCCCAATTGCGGTCAAAACTACCTTACCCTGAAAAGGCCACATCCTAATTGCAGTCGAGTGGAAAAAAAGTTGCACACGTCCTTATTGCGGTTACATCCTGATTGCGGTTACGAGAAAAATTATGTCCACCATTGCACACTTTTTCTGATTTGGACTGATATGTTTTGGCTAAACCCAGGGCTTGAATTTTTCTAAACCAGGCCTGCCCAAGATGGAATCTACACCCCTTAATTGTAGTATTTGGCCAAACAGATTGAAATAACGCTGGAGCACTGGAAAACATACCATGTATACTACTTCACAGTTTTCCATAAAAGACAAAAATTTTTTAGTAGTCAACCTGAGTATTCTTGCAGAAGTATCATTCACATAAATCCAATCGTTATCATCCAAAGTACCTCAATCTTGTGGATGCTCATTCTTGCTGAATGTATACATTTTCATAATATGAAATTATTTGACCGCAATAAGGATGTGCACCAATTTTTTCTTTTCCGACCCGCAATCAGGATGTGGATGGTTGATCAATTACCGCAATCGGGATGTGTACCTTTCTTTTAATAATAAAATCACCGCAATCGGGATCCACCCTGCCCGATTAGGAGCGCGCGATTAGCTCAGTGGTTAAGCACTTGCTTGTCATGCAGAAGGTCCCGGGTTCGATCCCCCGTGCCGACAAAAATTTGTATTCTTAATTTGGTTACAATTATTTGTAAGGGATACCTTCCGGTGCGCTCGTGTTGACCCAGTACCTAAATGGGAAGTATTGTGTCACTTCTCGCCCATCAGAGGTTAGGCATACTACGTAATGGGCAGGCTACAACACAGAAACACAGACCACAAGCGTCTACAGTAGCTCTTGTTTCATGGCTACGAAATAAGAAAGGCTGTGAAACACTCATCTTTTTTTATTAAAAAAAAGGACTAATGAGTTGCATTGTTCTAGCAATGAGCCCAAGACCTATTATACCAAATGGGAGGATAATTTGTCATGATCCGGCTGGGTTTCGCTCCCGTGACGTCTGGATTACGAGTCAGATGCCTTGACCACTGAACTACCGGGTCAGACTATGTGGGGTCCACTCATACCTTGTGAAGAAAAATGAGTAGTTGCTTTTATGAGTGACATAATTGGTGGCATTACCACAGTAAAAAATAACGTAGAAGATGTTGAAGCAAAGGCTGGTAAAGCTGTGCTAGCCTCTTGCTACAGTACAAAGTAATGAAGCTTAACTTTCTCATTCTAACATTGAAATAACATAGAAGATGTTGAAGCGAAGGTTAGTAAAGCTGTGCTAGCCTTTTGCTACAGTACAAAGTAATGAAACTTAACTTTCTCATTCTAACCTTGAAATAACATAGAAGATGTTGAAGCGAAGGCTGGCAAAGCTGTGCTAGCCTCTTGCTACAGTACAAAGTATTTTTTTTTTTTTTTTAAAGATGAGTGTTTCACAGCCGTTTTTATTTCGTAGCCATGAAACAGGAGCTACTGTAGACGCTTGTGGTCTGTGTTGTAGCCTGCCCATCCCGTAGTATGCCTCCCCTCTGATGGGCGAGAAGTGACACAATACTTCTCATTTAGGTACTGGGTCAACACGAGCGCACCGGAAGGTATCCCTTACAAACAATTGTAACCAAATCAAGAGTACAAATTTTTGTCGGCACGGGGGATCGAACCCGGGACCTTCAGCATGGCAAGCGAGTGCTTAACCACTGAGCTAATCGCGCGCTCATGAAACTTAACTTTCTCATTCTAACCTTGTCTTCTCAGACTTGTGAAGGGCATGAACTTCAGTGTGGTAGTGTTTGACACTGCTCCCACCGGTCACACTCTACGTCTTCTATCCTTCCCCCAGAACATCGAGCGAGGTAAGTCTCCTATGTTTTTTTTTTTTTTTTTTTTTTTTTTTTTTTTTTTTTTTTTTTAATCGTAATTTCAACACTGTGTTTCGAGAGAGAGAGATACAGTTTTATTTTAAAACGTTGCTGCCCACATATCTGAAGGTTGCTTAAACACACAGCATATCGATCAATACATTAGAGTACATCTTTTTTATATACATAAGTGGTTCGAAGCACAGCAATAACTGAAATGTTTATACTAAAAACGAAACTTATAATTAGGTACATTATTCCTAACATTATATTAAAATATGTCAGGTTTAGGATTTAATGTATTATAATGGTGCATTATATGGTTAATGTGGAGATTTTAAATTATGGTTATTTTTTGATATTGTTTTTGAACAATACTTCTTTTTTTTTTTCTTCTTCTTTTTTTTCATCTCTGTTTACAGGCAACAATAATGCTGCAATTACGTAAACAGGTTTGAGGAACACTGCATACAGACTAAAGACCTATATCCAGGCCCTCCCTACATCTTTGTTTAAATTGTTCCAAAGTGAGATCGAGATGCAAATTTGCAGTTAAATATTATTAGAGAGGAGATGAGTGGTGATTCCAGGTACACAGGAGAATAGTTTCTTGGTAAATGAAAATACTGAGTTAGTGGTCGTTCTCTCAGTGACAGTTGTAAATTGGGGACTTTAATCAGTGTTTTCTCAATTAGCCCTGGACCTTCTAGAGAATTAGAATTATTATCTTAGGAGGTGTCGTTCTATGTAAATTTATATTGTACTAAATAAAGAATAAATCAAATCAAATTAAATCGGTCGGCAATTAGCGGACCGCGGTCCGTATCCGGACCGCGAAGCTCATTTGTCCGGCCCTCGAACAAAATTTAGGTTCAAAAAATAATATTTTTTCTCCCTTTTAAAATTTAAATTTGCCTTCCTTACTTGAGGACTTGACTCCAATGTTTAATGAAATTGTGGTTCTGCATGACATATTTCCTGAGCGTTAATTTTGATTTCTACGAAATTTTCACCACAGGTTATTGTATAATATTTATATTTAAAAAAAACCTTTGCAGGACAGTATACATTCCTCTCTTACACAGCCCCTTTTCTCCCCCGTCTACAAACTCATTGGATTTGTTCACAAAACCATTCCTCCTAGGTTGTTCTTCCTTTTTAACTGTTCATTTTTTCTCTTCTTCTTTTTGCTTTATGCAACTTCATTTACAAGCTAGAAGCATTAACAGGCAATTAATTTTTTTTTTAATTTTACTTAACGCTCTGCAAACGAGAGCAATTACTAAGTAAAATGTCTAAAACTATCCTATCTATTATGTATTATAAATTATGAGCTAACCAAAGGGTACTCTACCTGGATTACCAGACTAGCGTCTTAAACACTTAACTACCAATACGCGGTACTATTACTTATTAAGGGAAAATAACATCTCTATATGAACAACCTGGATATAATATTACAACTATGTTTTAAATTTCAAAGTGAAATAAAATTTAAATTGAGTCTTTTTGAGGAGGGGAAAGCGTATGCCCAAAAGTGTGGACCGTCCGGTATCTAAGCTAGAAGCATTAACAGGCAATTATTATTTTTAATTTTACTTAACGCACTGCAAACGAGAGCAATTTCTAAGTAAAATGTCTAAAACTATTCTATCTATTATGTATTATAAATTATGAGCTATGATTTGATTTTACAGAGAACAAGTTTTGTGTTTTCTTTAAAAACACTAGGTGGGTCTGCAAAGTTCAGATTTGAGGAATATGTGTTATAACTAATGCAGTAAATATTAATAACTAATGCAGTCCTCTCATATTCATATGAAGGGGCGTTAAAAATGCATACACAATCTAAGAAACATACACAAACCATTTTTTTTTTTCCTTCAATTTTTTTGTTTGATTTCTTATTTGGATTTAAACCGCCTAAACCCCGTCTGACCTACGCCGGTGACCTAAGCTGTATTTTTCTTTCTAACCAAAAATATACAAAGTCATTTTATACTAAAGAAACCAACATAAATTATTGTGGTAGGTGTGAACTCTGTTTTTTTTTTTTAAAAAAAAACGCTTGCATACGAGTCTGCAACCATTGGGACATTTTCATCTTTACTATTCAAGGTCCAAAACCCAACTGACCAAATTTCGTATTGTGCGCATGACACATACCTTCTCTCTTCTCTCCCTCTACAATTTAATACTTCGCCATTGTGCGCATGACACACACTTTCCCTCTTCTCTCCCTTTACAATTCAATATTTCGTTACATAATTTCGTTACATAATTTCGTTACATAATTTCGTCACATAATTTTGGTTATGTGCCAGAGCAAAGACATGAAAATGTCAAAAAAAATTCCAGGTTAGGTTTTTTTCCAAATATTTCCATTTTATTCCAAGGTCAACTTCACTTTCTAACCAAAGTTAACCAAACGGGAATACAATGAACCAAACGGGAATAAAATGAACCAAACTAGAAGCAAGAATTTTCTACTTCCATATTTTGGTTACCTTTGGAAGAGGAAATTTTTCCTCTTCAAAAAAAAAAAAAAAATGACTTGCTTCCAGTTTGGTTCATTTTATTCCCGTTTGGTTAACCTTTGGTTAGAAAGAAAAATACGGCTTAAGATAGCTTGCATTCTTTAATATGTGTGCTTTTGCAGCAAACATTGTCTTTTTTAGGTGCACAAATTTCTCATTTCCAGACTAGCATAGGTTATCTCACCTGCAGGTTGTCTTTTTTTTTTTTTTTTTTTTTTTTTTTTTAATTGGGGTTTAACGTCGCTTTCAACTGCCATGGTCATATCACGACGGGGGTTTTACCCTCCATTCGCAGGAAACTCACAAACCTGCTACTCACATTGACCTCACCCAGCCTGAGTGGGGCCGGGAAAAGCCAGCGTCACGAGAATTAGAATTTGAATGGTCACCCATCCAAGTCTTAACCTCGCTGGATGTCGCTTAACTTCGGTGTTCTGAAGGGAACCGGTGTATTCAACATGCCATCGACGCTGGCTTTTTAGGTTGTCTTTCCAACCGTAGAGCCGTATTTCTCTAGTTTCCTCTCTTCGCCAGGGCTAACCCGCATCCTCGCGCTGCGCTCCCAGTTCGGCCCATTCGTCACGCAGATCGGCGCGCTCTTCGGGCTGGCGGATTTCAGCGCGGCGAACATTGCCGGCAAATTCGAAGAGCTGCTCGCGTCGGTGAGAGAGATGAACGCGCAGTTCCGCGACCCGACCAAGTCCACCTTCCTGTGCGTCTGCATCGCCGAGTTCCTGTCTCTGTACGAGACGGAGCGGCTGGTGCAAGGTGAGGGTGATTATACAGGGTGTCCCGTATACAGATGCAAATATTTTGAGGGTAGGTTCAGCCCACCTTGGACTATCATTTAAGCGAAACTTGCAGTGGGGCATTTTGCTTCGTTAAGGAGTTATGGCCAAATCCCTGTTTTTTCCCACAGGTCTAGAGGTCACTTGGATCGATGCACTTTTCCAAAGAAATGATAGCCAGTAGGTGAGTTTTGACTTTGTGTATGGATAGTCATGCATATTTTCCTTAAAATACCGTTGGTTGCATTGAAAAATATTAAAAAATCAGGGAGATATTTAATCATAAGTTCAATATTTTTTAAAAATTTTGATTTTTCCCTTTTTCCCTTTCGTGAATTTAGAATACTTCTACAGTTGCAATTCTGCGTATCACTAGTTAAAAAAATACCCTCTGCTATTTTGTTTCAATAAATTCGAAGTTCTTCCAGACGCGTGAAGGAACGGATGAGATACGACCTTTTAAACGGCACCAGAAGGAGAGAAACACATCTTTCAATTTTTGAATCTGGGCGCTATTGCATTTTGAAGAACACTCGATGTCTGAAGCGATCTGTGTGACCATTTTTGTGTCAACTGCAAGTTATAAATGAAAATTTTCTGAGAACAAATAGTTCTACTAACCAACTTTATTAATCAAATCAAATAGTTAAATTTCGGTGCTTTCTCTTCGGTGGAAGAGAAAGCTCCAAGCTTTAACCCTGCCTTTTGGTTCGCTACATATTTTTTGTGATCTTTTCATTTCACGTCCTGTGTTGCAGAATGTAGCATATAGTTTACCAATAAAGTATTAAATAATAATAATTGTAAACTGAAGGTTGGATGTTCGAGTTTTACCCAAGGTTAATTTTTGGCACTTTCTGTTATGTTTTTGATGTGATAAACACAAAATGGATATTTTCAATTTTACTTCTAAAAATAAAATAAAAATACGTACATCACAATTTTTGTTGTTAGCGCAGTCTTTCTCCTTTTGTATTCTTAGTCCATAATTATTACACCACTGGTTGCTGCTTTTATTACAGCATCTCTCATTTTTCTTCACGAGGACCCTAAGACCCCGTAACACCATTCACATAAGAGTTCACACCGACCAACCATTGTGAATGATCAATTTCCTTCTGTTAAACATCCCAGGGCAGTGTATTTATACGTCAACTTACGCGCCAATTCTATTAAAATTCAGCCAAATTTTAGTATTCCATCATGATTCAGAAGTGTTTTTTGAGCTTTGTGTGTCTTGCGTTCCATGAACTTTAAACTAATATAAATGAGCTTTCACTATTCTAAAACAAAACATAATGGGGTATTTTTTTAACTAGTGATACGCAGAATTGCAACTGTAGAAGTATTCTAAATTCACGAAAGGGAAAAAGGGAAAAATCAAAAATTTTAAAAAATATTGAACTTATGATTAAATATCTCCCTGATTTTTTAATATTTTTCAATGCAACCAACAGTATTGTAAGAGAAATATGCATGACTATCCATACACGAAGTCAAAACTCACCTACTGGCTATCATTTCTTTGGAAAAGTGCATCGATCCAAGTGACCTCTAGACCTGTGGGAAAAACAGGGATTTGGCCATAACTCCTTAACGAAGCAAAATGCCCCACTGCAAGTTTCGCTTAAATGATAGTCCAAGGTGGGTTGAACCTACCCTCAAATACATCTGTATATATTTATTTATTTATTTATTTATTTATTCATTTATTTACTTATTTATTTATTTATTTATTTATTTATTTATTTATTTATTTATTTATTTATTTATTTATTTATTTATTTATTTATTTATTTATTTATTTTATTTTATGAGTTGACGAGGGAGGTCCCCATTAGTACAAAGACACTTAAATCTACATAAAAAAAAAACTTACAGCTATAAAAAGAAAAAAAAAAAGAACAAAACACATGCACCCACCTACCTACCTATTTGAACGCGCAGTTCCGCGACCCGACCAAGTCGACCTTCCTGTGCGTCTGCATCGCCGAGTTCCTGTCTCTGTACGAGACAGAGCGGCTGGTGCAAGGTGATTCGTAATTTATTTGCATTAACACATTGTGTACGGCGTCATACATATCGTCGTCCCAAACACGAAGTGGCGTATCTCAAAAAAATGGACATTTGAGATTTTTGGCGTATCTAGTCTAATCATGGTTTTTTATCACCTCACGAAGTGACGTATCTCTATCTCAAAGCATTCCAATTTTATGAGTATATTTAATTTCGGCGTATATTGTTTCGAATATTTCTTTCAAAGAACGAGCTGACGTATCTCGATTTGCGCTACTAAAGTTTGTATTTTGAAGATACGCCACTTCGTGTTTGGGACGACGATATTTGTATGACTGTCACACCGCAGAATAGACGGCGTCATTCATATTTGTATGACACGAATCTACATATTTGTATGACACGAAAGAAGAACTTGGTCAAACGGTAGTATTGCTCTAGGGATGGGGCGTCATACACATATGTATGACATTGACATAGTAGTAAGTCACTAAGAGCGGCGTCATTCAGATGTGTATGACAGTGGAAATCACCCAAATCAGGCCCCTGTCCCTAGAGCTAATTTGCATTTTTATCCCCCGTACACAATGTGTTAATAATTGTACATAATAGGTATAATAGGTAACATATATTTAATGCGACTACCCCACACTAAGGGGATACAGTCCTCTTGTTTTGTGGGGTAGTTTCATTTCTTAAAATAGTTTTTTTTTTTAAGTCTAACTCATAGTAGGTAAACAATGTACAAATAAGGAAAGTAAAAAATGTTTCTACATATTAAAATTACTTTTAACATGAGAGTGGTTACTTTCTATTACCTGAAAGCTATCTAAAGTACTCATTTCAGTCTTGTTGTTGTTGTTTGTTTTTTTTTTTTTTTCCCCCCAAAATTGATCTGATGACATTTCTGGACAAATTAGAATCTCCTTATTCCAAAAAAAAAGGTAATAAAAAAATGTGGTTTTAACATTGCTTTCAACTGCAGGTTCATATAACGACTTTTACCCTCCATTTGCTGGAAACTCAAAAACCAGCTGCTCAAATTAACCTCACCCAGCTTGAGTAGGGCCGGAAATAGCCTGCATCACGAGAGCTCCAATTATAATTGTCACCCATCCAAAGTCCTAACCATCCAACTCCAATGGTTGTGACTACTGCCCGTAGTCCAGAGTTCCCGAGTTCAACTCCCGGTTGGGGCAGACTTTTCGAAGAAAATTCTGTTCCATCCAAACACGTGAGGCTGGCATTTCCGGCCTTACCGAGGCTGGGTGAGGTTAATGTGGGTAGCTAGTACGAGTCCCAGCGAATGGAGGGTAAAACCCCCGTCCTGACTATCTATCTCAGTAAGGACGTTAAAACCAAATAGAATCAACTGGTCACAATAGATCTAATTAGGTCGCAGTGTTAATTGTAAGGGTTTCACTGAAAAACCTGCAACCAGGTCAGATAATAAAGTCCTAACCTTGATGGACTTTGCTGAACTTCAGTGGTGATAGAAAGAGAACCAGTGTAGTCAACATGCCATTGACATTGGCTGAATGATGATAACTTTTTTTTTTCTGATTGTGCGGCGCCTTGATATGCCTCTCATTCACGCCGGTATGAGAACTTGTTTCTCCAGCCAAGCCACCATTCTAATACTCCCCTATTTCCCCCCTGGAATTCAAAGATTCCAGAGTTCGTGGGTTCGAAACCCAGCCGGGACATGATAAGTTATCCTCCCATTCGGGATTTTTACCACATAATACTATGTCTTGGGCTTACTGCTGAAATAATGAGACTCTAATAGTCCTAATCGGGCAGTATAAATAAGGCGATATTATTATTATTATTATAGGTATATATTTTATTCTGATACATCATCATCTTCTCGTTTTTAATCCAAGTTTGGAGATCTCAGGATTAAAAATACATCTTCTGATCCCGTTCAATACTTTTCTTAGGATATGGGCAGTACTCATCAAAACGACATCTTGGATGGCGGACTCTTGATATATCCCAGGTATTTGTGATAGATTTGAGTGTCAAGATTTTGGGATCACACCAAGAGCTCCAACCACAACAGGAATTATCTTGACTTTGAGCTTCCACATCCTCTCTATTTCTATTGCTAGATCTCTATGTTTTAGCCTCTTCTCAGCTTCTTTCGTGATTTTATTATTATTATTTTTTTTTCTCTCCCTTCAGAGCTGGCCAAAACCGGCATCGACACTCGGAACATCATCGTGAATCAGCTTGTGTTCTACAACCAGAAGGTTGACGCATGCGCACTGTGCAGCACGCGCTTCAAGACCCAGTCCAAGTATCTGGACCAGATCATCGACCTGTACGCGGAAGACTTCCACGTGATCAAGCTGCCGCTGCAGAGCGAAGAAATAAGGGGCGTGGCCAAAGTTGAGACCTTCTCGCGCATGCTCGTGGAACCCTATGCGCCGCCGAAGAGCGCAGGCGACGCGAAACAAAGCTCAGTCGAGCCTTGACCGTCGAAGAGAGAGGATGGCGTTTGAGTGGGGAAAGGGTTTTCGCGGGATTCGTTTTGTTTATTTTAAAATAGTAAAATTATTGTAAATAACACAGATATTACAACCATTATGATGGAGTTTTCTCTTTTAATCCTTTCTCTTTTTTATGTGTGTAAGCACTTCTATTATAGAAACTGTGCCTCTCTTGCCAAAAATATAAATTAAATTTTGAAGAAAAAAAAAAAAAAAAATGAAAATACCATCAAAAAATTAATTTTAAAGACGAATAATTTATTCTCGACAGTCTTGACCTTTTGTTGAAATGTATGCCTGTGATGATTGCACGGTATTCAATGAGTACATAATATGTACTCATACACAGTACATACTCATACATACATAGTACATAATATGCCTTGGTGTACTTGAGCATTAAAACTTTTTCTAGTTGATTTTTAGCAAGAAAAAAATATTTAAAAAAGCATTATGGCTTTAGTTGTCTCGTCCCGAACCACATATTTTTATGTGTGATCAACCATTGTGAGTATACTTGAGCTTTTTCTTTTTAAGCCATTAAACCCTTGAGAAACTGGGACTTTTTAGGGTTGCCTAGTCTGTTGTGTTCATGATAGTCCTTTAGCAAGACATTGGTCTTTCTGCCTCTTTAACATCCCCCAGCTAGACTTTTTTCAAGTTTCAAAACTCTAGAACAGACAGTTTTGAAGGTTTAAAAATACACACTTGGACTTTTCAATAGTAAAATAATATTACAAATAAATAAAATTATTATTTATTAAAATACACACTTGCTAATAACCGACCTCAGTACCTTGATCGATAAGGCGGCGGACTTGTGACCTGGAGGTCGGTGGTTCAAGTCCCGTTTTCAGCGTAGATTCAGTAAAGCTAGTTTGAGTAGTTGTGACATCACGAAAGTGATCAACACAAATATGATACAACTTAGCTTAACTTACTTGCTTTAAATACATAAAAAGCAGTAAATCGTGTTTAAAATAATAAAAAATATAATAAATAGATTCCTATAGTGTTCCTTGATCCTCATTATATTTGCAGAAAACTGTAAAAATATCAATACCATTTGAGCACGCGATTAGTGGTAAAGCACTCGCTTGCCATGCGGAAGGTCCCGGGTTTGATCCCCCGTGCCGACAAAAAATTGTATTTTTAATTTGGTTACAATTGTTTGTAAGGGATACCTTCCGGTGCGCTCGTGTTGACCCAACACCTAGGCTACAACACAGACCATAAGCGTCTAAAGTAGCTCCTGTTTCATGGCTACGAAATAAAAACGGCTGTGAAACATTCATCTTTAAAATAAAAAATAAAAAAATATCACGGCAACCATATTCATTATTATGTATAAAGAAAATATAACTATCTATATTTTAATTATTTTAAAAAATATGTTTTCTTGTAAATGTATCTAATTTTAGTTTGGTGAACGCGCCATCCTGACTCCAGTGTCGGATGATGACTAAGTAAACACTAGACTGGTTTTAAAAAATCAATATCGGAATTTTTACAACGCTCAGGCAGAAATGAGTTCGGCTTTTGCAGAAATTGAGATAGACAAAATTTCAAAGCAATCAGAGTACGTTAACAGGACCCGCTCTGGCCTCAAAGTTTGGAAATTTGCCAAATTTTCGAGGTTGAGCTGACATTTTCGGCCATAACTCGAGAACGAAAAATTATACGAGCTTTAAAGATATATCAAATGAAAGACCATTTTGTTGGCTTTACTTTGTTGTTTAATACTAGTTCCCGAAATCTTAATATTTACTGACTAAATTAAGAATATGTAGTCGAAAACGGGCCAGGTACCCAAAGTAGAGCATCTAAGGCATGATAGGATAATGGGTGAAAATACTTATGATTTATAAAACTTATACATATAAATGTTAGAAGATTAGTTTTGAATGATTTTTTGATACATTATGAAGCTATAAATACCCGTTTTTACCTACTTGATAGTTCCTGACAGGTTAAGGCATGGCCAGAAAAACATAATAATAATACAAACATATTACGTCAAAGTTATTCTCATTTTTTTATTGTAGAAATACAAATATCTAAAATTAAATGTACAAATAGGTAACATTTCGTCAAAAAAATACAAATTAAGCAGTAAAACTTAACTTAGTTAGTTGGGAGAGGGGTAGAGAGGGAACTTTTTGAAGAATCAGGATAGAGTCTCCTACATTTACTCACAACTTGTGGGACAAACTGTTTCTCACATTCCTCTCTAGTTAGTAAGTCGCTGAAGTCACTCATCAACTTAACGCCTCTCTTGGCTGTGTCGTTTACAACTTTAAGGGATTGTACAATTTTAAGTGCTTTCTGATACTGCTAGGGGTCTCACCTCAAAAGTCAGTTTTTATGACAAATCGACTAAAGAAAAGAAATGTTTCGTGAGTAATGAACTCTTTAAGGCCCCCTCTCACATAAGCTGGTATGTCTTTTATTCGTACTGTAATGTTGACATTTTTTGTCTCCTCTGTATCATCAGAAGAACTGAAAAGCTTTGCAGCCATTCCAGACTTTTCATCATGTGACACAGTTGGATCGAAAAATCCCAAGCCAACAATTTCGGCATTCAAGTACCACAGGTGATAGACAACTTTGTTTAGTGCTTTCTCTGAACTATGTGTTTTGATACGACAGCATCAAACACAGGTGTACAGTAAAAGGACCCTGCACATTATTAGAAAAAATGTTAGAGCGGGACTTGCTCTCCTTAGCATGTCGTCACAACATTCTAGAAGTTGTCTTGAGAAGCGTCTTTGACTGTAAAATGTGTAGTAGAACTGAACCACATCCATATAATTTATATGAGAGCGCGATGTGGAAGGTCCTGGGTTCGATCCCCCGTGCCGACAAAAATTTGTATTCTTAATTTGGTTACAATTGTTTATTAGGGATACCTTCCGGTGCGCTCGTGTTGACCCAGCACCTAAATGGGAAGTATTGTGTCACTTCTCGCCCATCAGAGGGGAGGCATACTACAACACAGACAGACCACAAGCGTCTACAGTAGCTGCTGTTTCATGGCTATCACCTGTAGTACTTGAATGCCGAAACTGTTGGCTTGGTATTTTTCGATCCAACTTTGTCACATGATGAAAAGTCTGGAATGGCTGCAAAGCTTTTCAGTTCTTCTGATGATACAGAGGAGAAAAAAAATGTCAACATTACAGTACGAATAAAAGACCTACCAGCTTATGTGAGAGGGGGCCTTAAAGAGTTCATTACTCACGAAACATTTCTTTTCTTTAGTCGATTTGTCATAAAAACTGACTTTTTGAGGGGAGACCTGTAGGAGACTCTATCCTGATTCTTCAAAAAGTTCCCTCTCTACCCCTCTCCTAACTAACTAAGTTAAGTTTTACTGCTTAATTTGTATTTTTTTGACGAAATGTTACCTATTTGGACATTTAATTTTAGATTTTTGTATTTCTACAATAAAAAAATGAGAATAACTTTGACGTAATATGTTTGTATTATTATTTTGTTTTTCTGGCCATGCCTTAACCTGTATCTATCAAGTAGGTAGAAACGGGTATTTATAGCTTCATAATGTGTCAAAAAATCATTCAAAACTAATCTTCTAACATTTATATGTATAAGTTTTATAAATCATAAGAATTTTCACCCATTATCCTATCATGCCTTAGACGCTCTACTTTGGGTACCTGGCCCGTTTTCGACTACAGATTCTTAATTTAGTCAGTAAATATTAAGATTTCGGGAACTAGTATTAAACAACAAAGTAAAGCCAACAAAATGGTCTTTCATTTGATATATCTTTAAAGCTCGTATGATTTTTCGTTCTCGAGTTATGGCAGAAAATGTCAGCTCAACCTCGAAAATTTGGCAAATTTCGAAACTTTGAGGCCAGAGCGGGTCCTGTTAACGTACTCTGATTGCCTTGAAATTTTGTCTATCTCAATTTCTGCAAAAGCCGAACTCATTTCTGCCTGAGCGTTGTAAAAATTCTGACATTTTTTTCTTACCTCTATGAGATAAAACCAGTCTAGTAAACACATTCAAGAATTTGTTAAAAATCAGCTTGAAACGAGTAGATAAATATTTTTATTCTTCCACCCTACCCTTATTTGTATAATATGGATAGGTATACGAAAACAAACAAATATACTTGATTTTGACTCTAATTTGATTTTTCATGCATATTAAAATTTGTACACGTAGGGTATGTGGGGGGAAGAGTACGCGTAGTTAAAGAGTACGCAGGCGTAGTTTTTATAGAAGGAAGCAACGTATTTCAACAATCAGCGCGATAATAATAAAAAAAAGAAAAATATTTATCCTAGATTATCATGAAAATTAGGCAATGAGAACCCAGGGAAAATAATTTAGTTTTTCTTATTATCATTATTTGAGAGTAATGAAGTTTGTACCAATAATAATATTATTACTATCGATATCAGCGCGATTGAACAGTTTATGATTTATAGAGCCCACGCTGCAATAATAAGGTAAGATATTTTTTTTTGGTGTCGCGATCTATTTTTTTTGCAAATTAATTATATTTAGTTTCGTGAATTTTCAGTAATTATATTTTTTCAGCAAATTCTATACTTTCATAATAATTAATTGTCGCTTTTTCGTTTGATAGTGGAGTTATTTTTTACAATAAATTTAATCTATTCGAAGTGAAATGGGGTTAGAGTACGCAAAAGGTTAGAGTACGTATTTACTAGGTTCTTTGGATGCCTAGTTAGTTGGTGGGTCCTAAAGTTGCCCTGAGTCCTTCCTGAACGTGATGGCTATTATCAAATTACTCCCTTCAATGTGAGATTAACACTACCTACGTTTAGGTAACGTACCTACGGTAATTATTGACTTCGCTTTCAATTGCTATTGGTCATATCACAACGGGAGTGTTACCCTCCATTCGCAGGAAACTCACAAACCTGCTACCCACATTAACCTCACCCAGCCTGGGTTGGGCCGGAATGCCAGCATCACGAAGTCTTCACCGCACTTAAGTTTATTAACTTTCGTGATCCTACGAGAACCGCGCGGTGCATTCAACGCGCCATCGACGCTGGCTGAGTTAATATTTATTAACCCAGTTAGAGACTATCAAACCTCCTCGGCAACGCTTTTACCCCTGCTACAACAGCAGCAGCAACAACAACAACAGCAATATTACTGGAATTAGGTGGGTTGGTACTTTGAAAATTAGGTGGGTAGGTACCTTCACCTTATTTGTGGCGGCAACACTGTATCCTGAAAACATTTTCCTTCGTTACGTTCGCTGATCATTCGCTATGTTCATAATATGTTGCTACGTTCATGTCTTTGAAATATTTAAATAATTTAAAAATGGCGTCCTCAGTGTTTTGAGTGTTTTTAATTTTTGTAATGTAGGTTTTTAAAGTTATGTTTTATCTATTTAATTTTAAATTAAATTAATTAATAAATGAATTTATTAACATATAAAATATATATTTGTTAAATTAATTCTTATTGATGCTTAAGTTAATTGAAACCTGCAACATCCACTAGTGAGGAGAAAATTATCTGTCTGGAATAGAGGTAAGAATCAGGGAAGAAATAAGATGAAATCTCTTCTCCCCAGGGAAGCTGTAAAAGTAACTTGGAGATTGTACTGAAGCTGCAGCTTCCTGAAATAGAATCCTCTTGTCTGCTTGGATTTCTCACAATTTGAATATTGACAAACAATCACTTCTTATACTCCTGATATAATTGTATAGGGGTGTAACTTTATTAGATCTCGTTCGAGTTTTTTTTGGGGGTTGATATTTAATCAATTAAGTTTATATCTTGTGTGATAAAAGAATTGATGGACACATCAAACTTCTACTTGGTCAATAAATTTTGATTTTTGGTTGCAAAGTTTATTGACACAGTAAGAAATATAATGAATTCTAGCCTTTTTTTTAATTTTATGGACATGATTTGATATGTTAAAAAAAACTTATACGTAGCTTAAAATATATCTTAAACTCCATATTTTCGCAAATTAGACCTACCTAGAATTAGCAAATTCATGCTTGAAATATGAATCAAATCAAGCCCATCATCAAAAACTCTGTTCGCCATGGATAGAATCCTTTGCATTGGGGAGAATTTGCCCACATTAGAATAGCTTCTCTTGAGTTTAAATGTACAGTAAGAGTGCATATTTCTGGAATTGACTCGAAGATTTAATTTTGCAAGGAGCTCTGGAGAATTGATCTTACCATGAATTAATTTAAATAGGAAATTAAGATCTTGTATTGTAGGTATATAATTTTAATGTATTTTCATTAGAGAACTGAGTACCTAATAAAATTCATTAGAAACTGGTTACTTGGGTCTGTAAATGGGTACCAGGGTAATGGCATGTACCTGACTACCCCAATAATTTTGAACAGGTACATGGGTACACAGGATTACCCAGTCCAATCATCAGCCCAAATAATAACCCCATCCCAGAGAATAGTCTTTTTTTTTTGGCAACTAAAAAAATTGGATGCATTGAATTCAATCAAGAAAAATCCTTTGCTAGCTGACCAAGCAGGGAAGATCTCTGAACACTGAGGTAGCAAATTTCGAATGTATTGAATTAAGTAATTTCCTTGCATTGTGTTAAGGCCAACCAAACAATCACTGAACTACAAAATTAATCAATTTTGACAGTACAGGAATTGTATTGAAAAAAAAAGGAAATTTAGAATACCATCATTCATCCTGCATATCTCTTCCCCATTCCTCTTATTTAGTTTGTAAATACTTATTTGTGGTCAAGTTATTTTTGTCTAAGTAGATTCAGTCTTCTTCCCCCGCTTTTTTTGTATCCTTGGAATTCATTCACTTGCTCCCTTAATCTGTTTCTATAATAATAATAACACTCTTTAGTAGAAGGTAACCACCAGATGAGGTTAATGCTCAAAGCATTTTTTACCATAACCCTCGAGAGTATTATTATTATTTGGTCATTTACATTTATGTGGTTATGTTATCTGTTGATTTTCATTATTTTGAAGAGGTTTTAAAATTGAAGTCTTCTTTTCTCCTTGTATTATATTTTTTTTCTTCCCTTAAAACTATATTATTATTAAAAAGTACTAAATTACATTTGATTTTTCAGTTTCATAATGTCTCAGCCACAAGATGACCAGCAGAGTCAACAGCTTCAGCAACAACCCCAACAACAACAACAACAGCAACAACAAAATCAACAATTAATGCAACAACAGGTTAGAAATTAATTATAATTTGGTTTTTGTATCAATTAACACATTGACTGCCTTGTCACACTATATGTGTGACACAATGTTAAACCTATACGCCACATCACAAAAGCACATGGATGAGTTAAGATTTAATCAACAAAGTGACTATCAATATTTTTAAACATAATCAATGAACTGGTTTGGTTATCACATATGTACTTATATTAGGTACAATTGAAGATTTTGTAGTACTAATCAAAAGTTTCAGATATTCATAAAGCAAGTATATAAATTATGGGCAGAATTAATGGACGTTTTTGTAACACCTCTGTGACACTAAGTCATGGATTGCATACTGTGTAAGATAGGGAAAACTAACACTTAACAATGGCTTGTGATATAAAATTTGTCAATTAATTTCGCCCTAAAAGTGTTGGTAAGGATGAATGATATTATACATGTTTAATTTTTGGAGATGGTCCTTCTACAACTTTACCCAATGGTCTAATAGAAAAATAGGAGGTATGTTAGAAATTGATCTACAGAATATGAAAAAAAGAAGAAGAAAAATAAGAGAGTATTCCTACTTAGAAAGTAAAAAGTGATAGATTATGTTGCTCTCTACAACTTACAGGAAATAAAAGTAACTAGGAAAAGTAATATTTTGTAGAAATTCCCTCAGGCAATCTTACATTTATGTAAGATTATGTAAAAAAAAAAAAAATAATAATCATGCCTTTTGTCAATATTATTCTTGTCAATAAAGAGATATTATAATAACAATATTAGGTTACCTTTTGTTCAATTTTCATGTAATTGCACCATGAGCTGAAAACACTGAAACTTTCAATCATCTAGGAGATTTTAATAATTGAATCCTGTTTCAGATCAAACTTGCTCAATCGGATCAAGATGCAGTCCAACAACAGCAGCAGCAACAGGTGCAGCAGCAGGTGCAACAACAAGTGCAACAACAGCAACAGAACCAGCACCAGCAGCAACAGGTCATGCAAGCTGGCCAAATCCAACAGGTAAGCTCTTCACATAGCAGCAAAGTCATCCGTACTCATACTAGAATAGCAAGTATTATATTTGGAAAAATTAAAGTTAATAATAATTAACCCACAAAGGTATGTGTCACGATGTTACATATGTGTCACGCTCCTCCTTATTATTATTATACAACACTTAATTAGATACAAAAGGACATTATGTAGATAGAAATAATAATTTTAACAGTGAAAAAATGAAGAAAACAATATATACAATAAAAATGAAAAAGAATAGAAAATATATAAAAACATATGTCCTAACTAAAGGGCGGGGTTATTGCCTATGGCAATCTCTTCCACCCAACCCTTGGAGTCCTTCGTGGGTTAAAGTTGGCTCGCCTTGTACCACATATTACTTTGGGGAAATTTCTAATATTAGAAATTGGAAGTATTGTGTTTTTCTATGTGCATTTTTCAATCAATGGGAACTTGAGTTTTTTCTTTATAACCCATTGAACCCTTGGGAAACTGCAACCAAGCCTGCTTTGTTAGGGTGGGCTAGTCTGTTCTCTATTTGTAATCCTCTAGTGAGACACTGTTCTTCTCCCTGTTTAACCTCCCCCAGCCAGGCAAGTGGTCCATACTTGCTGTAGGTACGGGTTGAGACAGTTTAAATCATTTATTTTCTAAAGTATTACAAATAAAAAACTTCCTCCATACTTTAGCAGCTGGGCAAAGTGCCCATAACGCACGCTGCATTGTCTAGATAGCAATGGTAATTCCTTGATCCAGAAAGGCTCGACTTCTTTCCCCGGTCACTGATGTCAGACGGTCACCCAGATCTTTATTTTATTTATTTATTTATTTATTTATTTATAAACTCTTTATTAGTAGGAAGAACATATATATACAATATACAGACAAATAATGGTAAATATAAAAATAGACAGTAATGATAATATAAACAAGGAAATAAAAACAAAACAAAAAAACAAAATATATACATATGTGAAATTTTCGTGAAATTTTCCGCTGCCGCGCAGTAGGTTGCCATTGATTCAACAGGGAATGGAATAAAATGGTAATCCTCCATTATATGAGTGCTTCTATAATTTGCAATAATCCTCACGATGGTTGATCGCACATAGAAATATGTGGTTCAGGGCGAGTCAACTGAGAATGAAAGTTGGCTAGAGACCATCATTCCCCCTCCAGCTATAGCCAAGCTGGCTACAACAACAACATAATTTGCAATCTTCTTTGTGGCAGCCATCTCTGCAATATTATATTCTTATTATGAGAATCTGTCCCGGTAGCTCAGTGGTAAAGGCGGCTCTCTTTGAATCCATAGGTTCCAGAGGTCGTGGGTTCGAAACCCAGCCGGGACATGACAAATTATCCTCCCGTTTGGAATTGTTACCACATAATAATATGTCTTGGGCTTACTGCTGGAATAATGGGACTTTAATAGTCGTTATCGGGCAGTATAAATAAGGCAATATTATTATTATTATTATATCAAGGTTGAGTATATTCTCATTTTTTTTTAGGTTTTAATGGCAGGATTCTCAAATTGCTTGAGCTCAAACCCAACCTTCCCCTCATAATAAATCCTGGTTTCTCCTCAGGTGCAGGTGATTCAGAACCAGCAAGCCTACTTGCAGCAGCTCTACATTCTCATAATATAATAACTCCTGTGTTCTCCTCAGGTGCAGGTGATTCAGAACCAGCAAGCCTACTTACAGCAGCTCTACATTCTCATAATATAATAACTCCTGTGTTCTCCTCAGGTGCAGGTGATTCAGAACCAGCAAGCCTACTTGCAGCAGCTCTACATTCTCATAATAATAACTCCTGTGTTCTCCTCAGGTGCAGGTGATTCAGAACCAGCAAGCCTACTTGCAGCAGCTCTACAGCGGCCAGGGAGGCCTCATCATGCCTGCAGGGAACATGCAGATCGGGCCCATGAAAGTCATCACTCAGGGACAGCCAGGTAAACCTACAATATCCTTACATGTCTCGCTAGAGGACTATAAACGGAGAACATACTAGCCAACTCTTACAAGCCAGGCTAGCTTGCAGTTTCCTAAGGGTTTAATGGCTTATAAAGAAAAGTCCAAGTCCTCATGATGGTTGATCGCACATATTAATATGTGGCTCAGGACGAGCCAACTTTGAAATAAAGTTGGCTAGAGACCATCACTCACCCCTCCAGCTGTAGCCAAGCTGGCTACAACAACAACAACAACAATATCCTTACTTACTTTACTTTTACTTTATTGTGACGACGGCCTTAACGACCATAATTATGTCTGTTCTATAGCAGCCCTCCAACAAATTCTATCTTGTGCTGCAATCTTCCATTCACTAGGTAATACTCCCATCTCTTGACTATCTTCACTGATATTGTCCTCCCAACGCATTCTTGGTCTGCGTCTTGTTCTTAATCCACCACCTACAATAACCACATTAAAAAAAAAAAAAAAAAAAAAATGATCAAAGTGAACCCCTGTTATTTTTTTAATCCGAGAAAATGTTGTTCTCTAACTTTTTTGTATCTGAAACCAATTCAAAGAAGCGGCGCTTGCGGTTCCATCCAAACACGTAAGGCTGGCATGTCCAGCCCTACCCAGGCTGGGTGAGGTTAATGTGGGGGTAGCTGGTACGATTCCCAGCGAATGGAGGGTAAAACCCCCGTCCTGACTCTCTCAGTCAGGACGTTAAAACCAAATAGAATCAACTGGTCACAATATATCTAATTAGGTTGCAGTGTTAACTGTAAGGGTTTCACTGAAAACCCTGCAACCAGGTCAGATAATAATAATAATAAAAATATTGTACAAAGATTTTTTCTATTATTATTATGAAACAACGTTTTATTAGGTATAAATGGACATTATGTACATACAAATAATTATTTAACAATGAAAAAAATGGAAACAATATAAATACAGTAAAAATGAAAAAGAATAGAGAATATATAAAAACATAAGTCCTAACTAAAGGGCGGGGTTATTGCCTATGGCAATCTCTTCCACCCAACCCTTATAGCTACTAAGGAGTGCTTCTCAATCTAATTTCCATCACTATTTCTTCCTGCCAGGGGCCTATCCCTCTTATCCGGGCACAAGCAACCAGACGCTGGTGATCGGACAACTGTTCAGTCCCCAGCAGAATCTCCTGCCCTCCCAGGCCGGACAAGCCAAGCCACAGGATATGAAACAGGTACTTTATAGTAAATGTCACTTTCAACTTTGAATTGTTAAAATGTTTATTATAAAAATAAAGTTAAAATAAAAAAAAATAAAAATAAAACTGCATGGTCATATCTCAATGAGGGATAAGCTGGAAACTCACCAATTAATCAAAGCTTTTGATTTGTATTTAAGCATTTGATTTACATATTTGTATGGGATTTACATATTTGTAGGTACAAGGTACACGATATTTAAAGAAAAAGTTAGAATATATAAAAATGACATTGATGAAACAAGGTGGTATATAAAGGTAAAGGTAACTGATTCATCTTCAGGACTAGTTGATAAAAAAACAAAAAAAAAAAAAAAATGGTATAGAAAAACTTGGTATTAGATTGAAATAGTTTTTTTTCTCTTCTTTTTTGAGTTTCTCATTTTTTTTTTTCAAATTGGGTTAAAAGTAACTTTCAACTGCGTGGTCTATCGAGGTGGACTGGCAGACAAAATCGTGTATCGATAGGTGCTGCTTCATTCAAACTTTATGGTCTAAAATTAAAAATAAAAACAAGTCACAAAGGAAAAAAAAAGGTCATATCACGACAGGGTGGCTACAAGTCCTGCCACAACTTTTTAGCCTCTTTGTGTTTTTAGAAACTAATTACATCTGTTCCACTTCCAGCCTGCCCAGGGCTGTGTCGTATCTTCCCAGGCTCAGCAACTCACCTCTTCTCAGCCTCAGCAACTCACACACCTCATCAGTCCTATCCAGGTGAGACCATGTACTTTTTATGTATATATTTTTTTGAAAGGTGATGTTAATCACTTTCGTGATATCACAACTACCCTAACTCGCTTTACTAAATCTACGCTGAAACCGGCACTTGAACCACGGACCCATAGGTTACAAGTCCGCCGCCTTATCGATGAAGCTACTGCGGTCGGAGCACTTTTACTATCTATTATCTGAAAGATATGGAGTACAATTTATTTTAATTTTTATTTAAAAAAAAGAAGAAGAAAAAAAAAGGAAAAAAAAAGGAACCGCTTTCGCACTATTCAGGGCATTTTTACCTTTACCTTTACATGCCATTCCGGAAACGGAAAAGTTCGGTGAGAAAATTCCGCTCCGGCCGGGATTCGAACCCGCAACCTCCGAGTCAGTAACCAGTGCTCTTAACCACTGAGCCACGGAGGTCGGCGGTTTTTTTTGTAGGTTAGGTGGTATGAGATATTTATTTGCAAATTTTACTCCAAAATCTTAAAAAATTAAAGGAACTTGAGTTATTCGAGATGAAAAAAAAATTGGTCGAAAAAAAACCACCCTGTATGTAATATTTTTGTTTAAATAAGTATTCAGACACCATTTAGAAGTAAAATTATCAAATAAAATTCAGGTCGATCCATATAAAAATCGAAAGTTGCCGAGGGGCCGAGTAATTTGAGGTGTCCAAGTTTGGTGGGACACCCTGTATATGTTCAACTATTTTTTTTATTTTATATATTTAAATCTAGTTAAGGATTTTTTTCATTTATAATATACCCGCGATTTTGTTTAAATGGATGCGATATCCGTAAATTCAAAAAAAAAAAAAAAAAAAAAAAAAAAAATCCTAAAGAGTTTCTAAATAAATAAATAAATACTTGGTCCACCCAGTATAATCATGATGTTCTGGCTTCTCAGTACACTAACAAGACACCCTGTATATAATCATGTTCTGGCTTCTCAGTACACGAACAAGACACCCTGTATATAACCATGTTCTGGCTTTTTTTTACACTTTATTTTTTTTACAAAACAATCATCATCAACAACAAAAAATATAACAATAAATTAAAAAAAAAACTTGTCTTCTCAGTACACCAACAATGGGCGCGCCACAGTGCAGTCTAACCAGATGCAGTTCACTCCCTGGCAGTTCAACACACTGCCCCAGGGCATCACGTGGGCCTCCCAGCCTCCCATACTGGCACAGAACTCCATCTTCATCGGGCGAGGTGAGGGAAATCAATCTCAAGTCCGAATAAACGTGATTTAGGTATCAATACCTATCTCACGGACACGGAATTATTACATTATAATATTATGTTTCAAGTAGTCACCGTGGCAGAGTGAGTAAGCACGCTAGGCAATGCACGCATGATGATCTGGGTTCAATTCCCAGCGGGGCAAGAATTTTTCTGCTCTACACTTGGATGTTCGGGGTCCACTCATAACTCGTGAGGAAAAATGAGTAGTTACTTGTATGAGTAACGACCAGTGGCGACATTACCAGAGTAAAAAGAAATCAATGTAATAGAATTCGAAAAGTACATTGTGAAGAGGCCTTGTCCTTCACCACAAATAAAATCATGCATACACATATATGTACAAATATACATATAAATGATCTAACTTTCAATACTTATCAATGTTTGCAGGAACCCAGCAAGATGGGTCTGGCCAGACCCAGCAAGGCACTCCCACGCCCATGTTCCTACAGCAGAGTCCCCCTCCCCAGCATCTGCAGGCGCACCAACAGGTAATTGAAGGGGTTTTATCACTTCTTATTCTTCTTCTCAACAACAGGTAATTGAAGGGGTTTTTATCTCTTCACCAACAGGTAATTGAAGGAGTTTTATCTCTTCACCAACACATAATTGAAGGGGTTTTATCTCTTCACCAACAGGTAATTGAAGGGGTTTTATCACTTCTTTTTCTTCTTTAAAAAAAGAATTATCCCTCTGTTGAAAAAATAAATAAATAAAAAATAGAGGGTAACGACCCGTTTTGATATGACTATGACATTGAAAGCGACGTTACACCCTAATTAAAATAATAATAATATCACCTTATTTATACTGACCGATTAGGACATTAAAGTCCCATTATTCCAGCAGTAAGCCCAAGACATATTATTATGTGGTAAAAATCCCAAATGGGAGGATAACATGTCATGTCCCGGCTGGGTTTCGAACCCATGACCTCTCGAGTCTTTGGATTCACAGAGTGCCGCCTTTACCACTGAGCTACCGGGACAGATATTTTTTTAAACTATTTTTATTTATTTTTTTACTATTTTTATTTCTTTTACTATTTTTATTTCTTTTACTATTTTTTTTTTTTACTATTTTTATTTTTTTTACCATTTTTATTTTTTTTTACTTTTTTTTTTACTATTTTTATTTTTTTACTATTTTTATTTTTTTTACTATTTTTATTTTTTTTTACTATTTTTATTTTTTTTTACTATTTTATTTTTTTTACTTTTTTTATTTTTTTTACTATTTTTATTTTTTTTAATATTTTTATTTTTTACTATTTTCATTTTTTTAATTTTTTTATCTATTATTTTTTTACTATTTTTATTTTTTTTTATTTTTTTTTTTTACTAGAAATAAATATTTTTAACTTTATCTTCCCCCAGGTCGCCATGCAGCAGGGCACAGCTCTGTCGCAGCTCACGGCCACGCCCACCTCCATGAAGCCCCGCCCCGAGCACATCCAGCCCAAGACCCTCAACACCATCTGCCGCCCCCTCATGCCCAACTCCGTGCGGGGCGCGTCGCCCCTCAACTCTGCTCAAGGTATTATTTTTACTGTAAAAAAAATTAATATGAAAAATAAAACAAACGATTTATTATTATTATTACCTGAAAAGTCTGGAAATAAATATTTTTTCATGTACAATAAAAAATAAAACTGGATCTTCACCCTGTAGCCTCACCCAGACTGGGTCGGGCTGGATGTTTGCTCTATTTATTTTTTTTATTTACACTTTATTTTTTTTACAAAACAATCATCAATAAAAAAATTAATAACAATAAATTAAAAAAAACTTAGAAGTATGTTAAAAGAAAATAAAGATCAATATTAATTTTTAATTACAATTGTTTTGTAATCATTACATAAAAAAAATATATAAAAAATAATTTAATCACATTATAGTTTTAACAGACCGACCGCGACAGACGGACACAAAACCAAAGTTGCTCAGGAGGTTATGAAACTTGTAGAAACATGAAAAGAATTGAAATCGGAGCAAAAAAATATTTTTTTTTTTACAATAACGAACAGAATACCTACTTCCGATGTCTAATATTAGAAAAAAAAATTTTTTGCTTTATTAGGAGGACAGAGTACAATGGTAATAGTATAAAATTAAGAAAAAAAAACAAACAAACAAATGACAAAATAAATAAGTAAAAAAGAAAATAACAATAATGTCCTACCTCAAGGGCGGGGTTATTGCCTGTGGCAATCTCTTCCACCCAACCCTTTTTTAATTGAATGGAATTAAAAATATCCCGGTTTTATTTATTGGATCTTCACCCTGTGTAACCTCACCCAGCCTTGGGTCGGGCTGAATGTTTGCTCTACTGTTGGCATAATGGGACTACCTGTCTTGCGCTGACAGTCTAAATAAAGCACTACTTATACTTATATTTATACTTATACTTATACCTATACCTATACTTATACTTATACTTTTTTTTTTTTTTTTTTTTAAATGTAAGAACATTACTTATAGTTTATTTAGTTTATTTATTTATTTTCTTTATAAAGAACATTTATACAAAGGTACTTCTCCTAAGCTTTGAAGAGCTTCTAAGAGAACTTATACTTATACTTATACTTATACTTATACTTATACTTATACTTACTCTCGCGTCTTCTACCCCTCGCAGGTTCTACCCCCGGACCCAAGAAGCGGACCAAACAGGTGCTGCTGAGGGCGCCCCTGGTGCTGCCCACCCAGAAGATGATGGACGCCTCCAACCAGACCAAACTGCAGACCAGCATGCATCAGCAG
This sequence comes from Bactericera cockerelli, assembly GCA_024516035.1. Taxonomy (NCBI): domain Eukaryota; kingdom Metazoa; phylum Arthropoda; class Insecta; order Hemiptera; family Triozidae; genus Bactericera; species Bactericera cockerelli. The sequence continues at coordinate 21,282,297 of CM044966.1, forward strand.
CTAGCCAACTCCAGTAACAAGTGAGTCTATCTAGTAGTCACCGTGGCAGAGTGAGTTAGCGCGCTAGGCCTTGCACGCATGGTGACCTGGGTTCGATCCCCAGCGGGGCAGGATTTTTTCTGCTCTGTACTTGGATGTTCGGGGTCCACTCATACCTCGTGAGGAAAAATGAGTAGCTGCTTTGATGTGAAACAGCGACCAGTGGTAGAATCATAGGCAAAAAAAATAATACAAGATATTGTAAATTAAAGTGGTAAACTCCTATGATTCTGCGCTATCCACTAAAGTTGTGACATAATAACACAAAGAAAAAGCATTATTATTATTATTATTAAGTGAGTCTATGTCGCTGTGTATAACCTTTAGTTAGGAGACCAAACTGCAGACCAGCATGCATCAGCAGCTGGCCAACTCCAGTAACAAGTGAGTCTGTGTCGCTGTGTATCTGTCTCCGTAACGAAGAGCTGCTTTAATTTTTTTTTTTTTTTTTGACAAATATAATAATTGCACATAAACCAAAGTCAAAAATAGAGAAAAGGAAAGTTACATTAAGTTACATAAAAGATATTATTTCTAGACAAAAAGCTCATAAACTATATTAGGTAATAAAATCTACTAGACGTATGTAAAACATGTATTCAAATAGCAAAAAAAAAAAAAAAAAAAATTACCTCTAATAAAAGAAAATGAAATCTTTATAATTGAAAACAATTCTAGTCAGTTGAGTTCACTTTCCACTCATTCAGGTTCAATTGTATTTTTTTGTCGTATTAAAAAAAAAAAAAAAAAAAATGTATTCGAAATATTCATTTCCCAGAATGATCATCGCCAGCACCGCCCAACTAATTCACCACCAGCAACAACAACAACAACAACAACAGCAGCAACAACAACAGCTCACAAGCAATGTGGTGTCGCAACAACAGCAGCAGCAGCAAATAGTCCACGCCTCCCTGGCGTCGAGTCTGAGTCAGCACATGGGCGCCACCACGCAGCTGACGTACACGATGAACACCATGGCCCCGCCCCCTCAGCCTCAGTTCAGTCAGCACATGCAACAGAAACCGCTCGTGGGTGAGTGATCTTAATACGAAGCATAATACCTCCTAGGTGAGTCAGCGCTTGTAGAAGAGATAATTATGTTGTAGGTGAGTCAGCACATGTATGGGGGACATGTTGTAGGTGAGTCAGCACCATGGCCCCGCCACCTCAGCCTCAGTTCAGTCAGCACATGCAACAGAAACCGCTCGTGGGTGAGTGATCTTAATATGAAGTAGAATACCTCGTAGGTGAGTCAGCACATGCAACAGAAACCGCTCGTGGGTGAGTGATCTTAATACGAGCCAGAATACCTCGCAGGTGAGTCAGTGCATGTAGAAGAGACTCGTCGTAAGTGAGTCAGTACATGTATAAGAGACTCGTCGTAAGTGAGTCAGTACATGTATAAGAGACTCGTCGTAAGTGAGTCAGCACATGTATAAGAGACTCGTCGTAAGTGAGTCAGTACATGTATAAGTGACTCGTCGTAAGTGAGTCAGTACATGTATAAGAGACTCGTCGTAAGTGAGTCAGTACATGTATAAGAGACTCGTCGTAAGTGAGTCAGCACATGTATAAGAGACTCGTCGTAAGTGAGTCAGTACATGTATAAGAGACTCGTCGTAAGTGAGTCAGTACATGTATAAGAGACTCGTCGTAAGTGAGTCAGCACATGTATAAGAGACTCGTCGTAAGTGAGTCGGTACATGTATAAGAGACTCGTCGTAAGTGAGTCAGCACATGTATAAGAGACTCGTCGTAAGTGAGTCAGTACATGTATAAGACTCGTCGTAAGTGAGTCAGTACATGTATAAGAGACTCGTCGTAAGTGAGTCAGTACATGTATAAGAGACTCGTCGTAAGTGAGTCAGTACATGTATAAGAGACTCGTCGTAAGTGAGTCAGTACATGTATAAGAGACTCGTCGTAAGTGAGTCAGTACATGTATAAGACTCGTCGTAAGTGAGTTGGTACATGTAAAAGATATATGTTGTAGGTGAGTCAGCGCATGTAGAAGAGATATGTTGTATATAGGTGAGCACATGTAGAGGATACAATAGAGTCATGTATGTGAGTCAGCACATGTATGATAGGTATGTTGTAGATGGGTCAGCACATGTATAGGATATATGTTGTATGTAAGCCAGCGCATGTAGAAGAGATATGTTGTAGGTGAGTCAACACGTGTAAAAGAGATTTGTTGTAGGTGAGTCAGCACATATATTATAGGTATGTTGAAGGTGAGTCAGCACATATATGATAGATATGTTTTAGGTTAGTCAGCACATGTATAGGAGATATGTTGTAGGTGAGTCAGCACATAACCAAGGGTGGTGTGGAAAAGAATGCCGTTGGTATTAGCACCGCCCTTCATCAAGTTTTATTAATTTCAATTTCTATGTAAACATTCTATGTACCTACTTTATTGTAAATAAAACTGGATCCACCATGTTTAATAATAATAAATACCCGGTGTACTTGAGTATATTTACGGAAATAGCCCTATTTACAATGTCAACAATAAAAATGTCAATAAATACAAAGATCAAAATAAAATAATGTTAAAAAGTAATATCACAACAGTAAGTATAATAATAATTATTTTCATCCCCTCCAACAGGTTTACCCCAAATTCAAACACAACAAATAGTCGCCCCTCAGATCCAGCAGCAGCAGCAACAACAGCATGCCCCCAGTGAAGTCCTGTCCTCCCTGCCACTACAACACCCTCAGTCCCAGGGTCAACACCCCCCCACCCCCCAGCAAACTGTACTGCCTCAACCTTCCCAGGCTCAGGCCTTGCCACTGCCCACTGTAGTCTCACTACAACAACAACAACAGGTATAGTAATTTGTAATAAAAGGCAATGTATTTGACATCAAAAATATATACAAAGTGAACAAAAGTACATTAATACATTAAAAAAATAAATGAATGTTAAGTAGGTAGGTTAGGTAACAAATATAAAAGGTAATTGAATACTGAGTTAGTAAGAAAAATGATATGTTATATTCGCTTACCATCTATGTACCTACCTAATAAAATTTCTATCATTATGTATGTACGATGTATGTTGACAATTGCCATAGCTATCTACACTAAGGGAATTATTTCCCTTGTTTTGTGGATAGCGTTGGAAAAGAAAGTCTAGAGCAGGTATACTTGTATTTTAAGGATGTACATTGTTATTATGTCCAGTATAGTATAGTAGTATAGTATAGTATAGTATAGTAGTGCTTTATTTAGACTGTCGGCTCGAGACAGGAACTCCCATTACGCTAACAGTTTAATATAGCACCTCTAACATCATGGAAGATTTTACTTTCCTTATTTTTATTTATTTACATTCTATTTTTTTTTTTTTTTTTTTTTTTTTTACAAAACAATCATCAACAAAAAAAATAATAACAAGAAATTAAAAAAAAAGCTGAGAAGTATGTACAAAAAATAAAATAAAGATCAATGTTAATTTTTAATCACAATTGTTTTGTAATCCGGGGCGAAGTTGATATAGAATTGTATAATAATAATAATAGTTAATAAAGAATTATATAACACTTCTGGACGAATCATAGCCTCAGGATACCAAAAAAGTTTTTTTCGGCCTTATCTCGAGAATGGTAAGAGCTAGTGACTTGAAATTTGGTATGAAAGTAAATATTATGCACCACACAAACCACGAAACTTTTGGTTAAAATCGGCCGCACTCACTTTGAGTTACCAGTCGCTTTTGGTCCCGTTTCCATTCCTAATAAGATAAGGAAAGACGTGTGATGTTTACACCTCACCAGTACTTTAATAAGTGCTGTAAATGATGTTATGTCCATGAAAAATAAAGAAAGTTTTTCACTATTTTTACCTTCAATTTTTTCATTTTTTAAAACAATTTTTATTATTATTAACATTTCACAAATGAACCCTTTCACTGTACATCCATGAATTAGTTGGAAAAAAATATGAACCATGTTTTTTTGAGTTTGTTGGAGTCCATAGATGATGTTACCAAAAAAATTTTTTCTTATAAGTGGTTCCAACCCCAAGATATGAGATGTCCCTGAGAAGGGACAAATGCAGTGCAGAGAAAAAAAATGAAATTTATAAGTTCTCAGGAAAAACTTATAATTACACACAACACTTGGTTTATAAAACAAATAAACATCGAAATAATTTGAAGATAGAAAAAACTTGGCTTTTTTTGTTTTACTTAATTTTTTTAACAAAAAAAATAGAAAATATGTGTGTGTTTGTGTGTGGGGGGGGTGGGTGTGTGTGTGGGGGGGGGGTGTGTGTGTGGGGGGGGGTGTGTGTGTGTGGGGGGTGTGTGTGTGTGGAGGGGTGTGTATGTGTGGGGGGGGGGTGTGTTTTTGTGTGTGTGTGGAGGTGTGTGTGTGTGTGGGGGTGTGTGGGTGTGGGTTTGTGTGGATGTGTGTGGATGAGGTATGGAAAGAAAGGATTCATGGAACAAATGCCGACCCAAATACAATAAATATGTACTCTTTACTGTTTCCTTGAATTTACTACCCTAAGTACAGCTATTTAGTAGAAAAAATAAATAAACTCATCTGTACCAGAAAAATCCTCCCATTGTATTAGTCCCTGCTGAGGGACACCCAACTTTACAGTCAATTTACGGACTTGTAATTTTTTTCCAATAAAAAATGAATGTAAATTCGTGAAATATAACTCTTTTACTTACCCAAATGAACTTCTAAAGCCAGCCTTTGCACTATTTTCGACCTCAAATTAAACTTTCAAAACAGTCAATTTTTCTAAATTTTCAAATCTTCAAAACTGAAAAATATTTTGTTTACAAACAGAAGTTCAAACTATCGACTAAACAGTTTTTACTGAAAAAATCGATAGATAAGAGAACAAAGAAACAATTCCAAAAAGTACCGAAACAAAATCATAGAATGCAGCACTAGTATCGGCAAAACCAAGAACACCTCGTCCAGAGACTGACACTTCTCATGAAGGGAACAGGTTTCTGGACTTAGGGCGTTAAGCAATGGACAACCACTCTCAACTAAGCCCAGTTGGGCCGCCATAGGCACAGAACTGGGAAATAGGATGAGAGATTTTCTCCCTGGTCACAATAGATCTTACTAGGTCGCAGTGTTAATTGTATGGTGTTTCAGACGAAACCCTGCAACCAGGTTTTTATAATAATAATATAATAATAATCGGCAAAACCAATTGATGTCCCTGAGCAAGGACAAATTCAGTGAAAGGGTTAAGTTGTAGTTTTATTTTACAAACATAGGAGATATAACAGATTGATTAAACAATATTACACAACAAAAGAAAATTAAAGTAAAATATACACTCCCCCCCCCCCCCCCCCCCCCCCCCCCCTTTAATATAGTTTGTATTTCAACCATTTTGTCAGGTATTTTTTATTTTATTTTACAGGAAAATATACAGGTTAAGGATATTATACAGGGACAGATTGATGAAAAATTAAAAATTAAACAATTTTCAAATGAATTAACTTATTCTTTTCTCGATGAACCAGGCCCCATCTCATCAGCAGCAGCTGGCCCCGAACTCTCTATCTCATGGACTAGGCCCCCCTGCCCCCACCGCTACTCTGGTGGAGACCTCCGCCTCCTCTCTGCCCCCCTCCACAAACGGTAAGACCCGCCCTCCCCCGCCCCTAGCTCAGTGGTCGTGGCGTTGCGATGGTTCGGTAATCCAAAGGTCGCGGGTTCGAAACCCAACACCGGGAGATGACAAGTTAGCCTTCCATGTGGCCGATAGCCCTACCTGTACCAATACCAATCATCATCATAGGGTGGCGTCATCGTGAACGATGGTAGTGGAGGAATTTTGGAGGAATTTATTTTTTATAAACAATTGGACCAAGCTTTATTTACATTTTTTTTTATACAATGAACATGGTAACATGGTGAAATAAATTTAAACAAAGCCTGATCAAGGGTGGTGATAATGCCTTCAGCATTCTCTTCCATGACTCAGCACTTCTACCACTGTCTTTACGAGGAGGCTAATAATTGACAAGGGCCCCCAGAATAAAGCCAATGCTGGTCTACTTCCTGTTTATAGTCCCCCAGCCAGACTATTTATAGTCCCCCGGCCAGACCAATACCAATACCAATTTATGTATGTAAATAAATTTCAACTAAAAGTTGACTGCTACTACTCTGTATAGTCAGTGCATACTCGCACATGATCGGCAGCCATTGTCCAAAAATCGTGTAAATCTTTTTTTTTTTCGAACCTAAGGAAGGCTTTTTTTCATGTATATAATCTTAAGAATATTAAATGTATGTACAAAACGTCTTTTTAAATTTGAAAATAAACAAAAGACCTTGTTTAGACTGCTGGAATAAAGGGACTTTTTAGTCTCACCTCGGCAGTATAAATAAACAAGGTAATTTTTATTCTATTCTAAATAACTTAACACTAACCAGCTCATAATACAAGAGAATCAATAGCAGTATTATAACTAAACAATCTATTCGACACAGATAGGTACCTCGAAACATAAGTATACAAGTAAACATTATTACATTATTAGGTACGTGCCAAGTTATGTATTTATTCTTTTATGTACCTTCATCTTCTTAATATATTTATTTATTGACCGACCTCAGTAGCTTGATCGATAAGGCAGTGGACTAGTAGTCGGTCGGTGGTTCAAGTCCCGGTTACAGCGTAGTTTTAGTAAAGCGAGTTTGAGTAGTTGTGATATCACGAAAGTGATGAACACAAAATAATATGATAACTTTTTAAAAAATATTTATTTATTGTACCTTAATATTGTACCTATCATGTATATTAATTGATGCAAATAAATTACAAATTACACTCTCTCTCCCCCCCCCCCCCCTCCCCCCAGGTCACCACGACGCCTCCCCTCACCCGCCTCCCTCCGACCCCCACCCCACCTCTCAGCTCACTCCCCTCTCCTCCCTGTCCTCTGCCCCCTCCTCCGAGGACGCCTCGACGCTCTCCCTGCCCTCGCCGAAGGAGAAAACAGCCTCGGCGACGGCACAGGCACCCCTACCCAAGAGCACTGCGCTCGTGAAGCCTCAGATCCTCACTCACGTGATCGAGGGATTCGTCATTCAGGAGTCGGACCAGCCGTTCCCGGTGAACCGCGCCGCGTGCTTCGATCTGATTGGCGGAGGAGACAGCTCGGACGAACCTCTCGCGAAGAAGATCCACCTCTCTGACGGCACGCTCGAGTCGGGCACCGAGAAGACGGACGTTGCCATGACGACGACGACGCAGGGCAAGCCGGTCGCCATGGCAACCGGCCCAACGCCGCCAGGGGTTCCCAATCCGCTCCAGTGGACCGTGACGGACGTGTGCGACTTTATTCGGAATCTGGAAAGTGAGTGTTGTTTGGTTGTCAGATGTTTATTTGTATCCTGCGTTGATGGCAAGTTGAATATACCAGTTCTTGTTCTGTCACTGGCATCGTCCAACCAAGTTAGGACTTGAATGGGTGACCTTTCAAATAGGCTAGCACGCACGATGACCTGCGTTCGATCCCCTTAGATATAAGATAACAATGTCCATGTTTAATTTACTTCTCTAGGAATAAGGGAATATAACTTCTCTATAAGAGAAACCTGGATATAAGAGAAAACACAGTTCCGGTCCCTTGATTTGTCTTATATCCCAAGTTCGACTCTATTAACCCAGATTAACCCAGTTTATCAAAGAAGTACCTAATTTGCAGACGTCCTTCTGAAAGAACGGCCCTTTTTGGCGGAACCACATGGCCTAAAAATTTAAAATGATTTTTTTTTTGGTATCCTTTAGACTTGCAGGACTCTATACTTCTCCAAAAAAAAAATGAAAAAATTCACCGCGTTATCTGGGTTAATAAGGGAATACTTAATAATAATAATAATAATAATAAATGCCCGCAGCACGGGTGTATATTTACGAGCCTAGCTCTATTTAAAAACAGAAAACAAATAACATGAATCACATAAGAAAGGTTTAAAAACAATCGTATCAAAAAAATCAAGTCAAGTTTAAATAAATAAAAAAAAATCCAGTGTATGACTCTCTTATAAGTTGATACCCATTTACAGCTGTTGTGTGTTTCCCCCGCCTTTTTTTTTTCTTTTTTTTTTTTGTTTCCTGCACTTGGTAGAGTCAAGACCCCCGCATAGCATTACTCTACTTCGGTAGAGTCGGAACCGCATAGCATTACTTCGAGGGGTCCTTGTCCCCGCTTAGCGGGGAAACAACATATATCCATGTTTTCCAAATTATAATCTCCATCTCATCCGAAGTTTGACTTCACTTCCTTAGTGTCACTTACTTACTTTCTCATTGATTACTAGCAAACTCAACATTATCTCTCATTTTCCTGGAGTCTTCTCATCTTAATTATTTTTTCATCTGATATCTTCTGCTTCATAATTTTCCACACAGAGTGCTCTGAGTACGCGGAGGACTTCGCCCTGCACGAGATAGACGGCCAGGCGCTGCTATTTAGAGGTGCTATTTAGCAAATGTTTTACATCTTTATGATACTATATCTATACCATGTATTTTTGTGCCAACCATTGTAATATTTTTTGTTTAAAAATAAATACAATTATTAAAAAAAAAAAAAAAAATAATTGATAACCCATTTATAACCTTTTCTGTTGCCAGAGTGCTCTGAGTACGCCGAGGACTTCGCCCTGCACGAAATAGACGGCCAGGCCCTCCTCCTGCTCAAGGTCGAGCACCTGACTGACAAGGGCACCATGGGCATGCGTCTGGGCCCCGCCATCAAGCTCATGGCCAAGATAGACTCCATGCGACTCCAGGCGGCCGGCGAGGGAACCACCACGGGCGGCGGCCCTTCGGAGGGGCCCCGTTAGATTGACTCCATGAGACAAGCGGCCGAGGGAACCACGGGCGGCGGCCCTTCGGAGGGGCCGCGTTAGATTGACTCCATGAGACAAGCGGCCGAGGGAACCACGGGCGGCGGCGGCCCTTCGGAGGGGCCGCGTTAGATTGACTCCATGAGACTCCAACGGCCGAGGGGACCACGGGCGGTCCTTCGGAGGGGCCGCGTTAGATTGACTCCATGAGACAAGCGGCCGAGGGAACCACGGGCGGCGGCCCTTCGGAGGGGCCCCGTTAGATCGACTCCATGAGGCAAGCGGCCGAGGGGACCACGGGCGGCGGCCCTTCGGAGGGGCCGCGTTAGATTGACTCCATGAGACAAGCGGCCGAGGGAACCACGGGCGGCGGCCCTTCGGAGGGGCCGCGTTAGATCGACTCCGTGAGACAAGCGGCCGAGGGAACCACGGGCGGTCCTTCGGAGGGGCCGCGTTAGATCGACTCCATGAGACAAGCGGCCGAGGGAACCAGTGGCGGCGGCCCTTCGGAGGGGCCTCGTTGAGAGGGGCCGCGTTGAGAGGGCCCTCCCTCACCATGTGGCCTCGTTGAGAGGGGCCTCCCTCACCATGTTGTGGTCTCGTTGAGAGGGGCCTCCCTCACCATGTGGCCCGTTGAGAGGCCACGGTCAGCTCTACTTGCTCACCACATGCGGAAGATACCGGCATTGAACCCTAGGGAAAGCAAACTATCGTGTTCAGAATCTGATGATCATCGTCATTGGGTGGCGTCATCGTGAACGATGGTAGCCAGACAGTGGAGGAATGAGAGGGGCCTCTCTCACCATGTGGAAGATACCGGCATTGAAACCCTAGGGACAGCAAACAATCGTGTTCAGAATTTGATGATGATCATCATAGGGTGACGTCATCGTAAACGATGGTAGCCAGACAGTGGAGGACACTGGCCTTCTCCCTGTTTAACGTCCCTCAGCCAGCTAGCGTCACTCTCTTCCTGATGGATTTATTTATTTGAAAAGATAGAGCCTTATTATAAGGTCTATAGAGTCTTATTATAAGGACTATAGAGCCTTATTATAAGGTCTATAGAGTCTTATTATAAGGTCTATAGAGCCTTATTATAAGGCCTATAGAGTCTTATTATAAGGTCTACGAGTATGTGTAGAGCCTTATTATAAGGTCTATAGAGCCTTATTATAAGGTCTATAGAGCCTTATTATAAGGACTATAGAGCCTTATTATAAGGTCTATAGAGTCTTTTTATAAGGTCTATAGAGCCTTATTATAAGGCCTATAGAGTCTTATTATAAGGTCTACGAGTATATGTAGAGCCTTATTATAAGGTCTATAGAGCCTTATTATAAGGTCTATAGAGCCTTATTATAAGGTCTATAGAGTCTTATTATAAGGTCTATAGAGTCTTATTATAAGTTCTATAGAGCCTTATTGTAAGGTCTATAGACTCTGCGTTTCTATGTATAAACCATGTACATAATTTTCAATTTGATGTTATTTTCCTCCCTGTGTTCAAAAATCTTATTAGTTAAAAACTTCAGGTACCTATGCAATTTTGCTCCTATTGTGTAGATTGTAGTCTGTCCCGGTAGCTCAGTGGTAAAGGCGGCACTGTGTGATTCCAGAGGTCGTGGTTTCGAAACCCAGCCGGTACATGACAAGTTATCCTCCCATTTGGGATTTTTACCACATAATAATGTGTCTTGAGCTTACTGCTGGAATAATGGGACTTTAATAGTCCTAATCGGGCAGTATAAATAAGGCGATATTATTATTACTATTGTAGTAAATGAAAAATGTAGTAATTAAAAAATAGACCTATTGGTTCATTTTCATTGGTATTGCATCATTTGAATTTAGTGAACTGGTCAACAAACTAAGAAGTCGTCTTTGTTTATGATGTTTTATCCCCTTTTTTTAAATTTTTATTTCTTATTAAAAATACCAAAAAACCATTTGTGGGTTTCTACATAAAATAAATAATTACAACTCGACCAAATTTAATCAAGTTTGTAAGTGTTATATCTGAGTTAATAACACTAATATTTTTTCATAACACTAATAAATATTTGATAGTCACTCAATTAAATATCTGGCCACATAGTAAACCAACACTACAATATGCCCTTTTGTACCAGAAATATATGCATCTATTTTTTTATTTTTTTTTAATCTCAATCAAGGTTTGGGGATAATGTCTTCTCTTATAATGCAAATATAATCAAAGGTAGGTACCTGTCCAGTTGAACGTAGTTTAGATTACCCCTGCTCAAATAACACTGAAACTGCCCGGTGGTTTAGTTCTTGCCTTTGAACCCTAAGGTTCTGGGTTCAAGACCCGACGAGGCGAAGAACTTTTGGAAGAGTCAATTTATGTTAAAAGAGGAGTTATATTGTCTGTTCCTAGTAAAAAGTTATCATATTTGTGTCAATCACTTTCGTGAGATATCACAACTACTCAAAATTACTTTACTAAGGGCGGAATTAATAGACAACATCAATAACTTAGTTATAAGTTATCATATTTGTGTTAATCACTTACGTGGTATCACAACTACTCAAACTCGCTTAAACCGTGACTTGAACCACCGACCTCCAGGTTACAAGTCCATCGCCTTATCGTTCAAGCTACTGAGGTCGGTGACAACATCAATAACTTAAGTCGTTGGTAGGGGTCGATTTTCCATATCTTACACAGTACGCAATCCGTGACTTAGCGCCACAGAGGTATTACAAAAACGTCTATTAATACCGCCCTAAATCTACGCTGGAACCGGGACTTGAACCACCGACCTCCAGGTACCAAGTCCTCTACCCAGGTCGGTGTCTGTTCCTAGTAGCGAGAGATTAGCTTATTCGCAATGGTGGTCCTTCTAGTACAATCATAAATATTATTCGAAATGTACAGATTTTTTAAATTAAATTAATTTCTCTACATAGTCCTTAAAGTTTCTTTTTCTTTTTTTAAACCCTAGACCTCCACTGTCGGAAGATTGGCTTGTGAGCTCTGTGACAGTCCTCCGTGCTGTCGGTAATACTTAATGTGCAAATAGAAAGCTTCTTTTTTAATCTTTTTGTGAGATGATATTTTTTTACTTCATTGTCTTACAGGCGGGGTTGAATGATTTGAGCATTAAAAACTATTAAAAGAAGATTGGTTTACTCCACAATCTTATGTTTATCTTCAGCCTCCGTGGCGTAATGGTTGTGACTACTGCCCGTCGTCCAGAGTTCCCGAGTTCAGCTTCCGGTTGGGGCAGACTTTTCGACGAAAATTCTGTTCCATCCAAACACGTGAGGCTGGCATTTCCGGTCCTACCCAGGCTGGGTGAGGTTAATGTGGGTAGCTCGTGCGATTCCCAGCGTATGGAGGTTAAAACCCCCGTCCTGACTACCTATCTCAGTCAGGACGTTAAAACCAAATAGAATCAACTGGTCACAATAGATCTAATTAGGTCGCAGTGTTAATTGTAAGGGTTTCACTGAAAACCCTGCAACCAGGTCAGATGATAATATGTTTATCTTTATTTCTTTCATTTATTCAATATTTTTTTGTTGTGTTCATTAAAACAATTTAAATCTTCCGACAATGTGAAGTTTTTTTGTGACATTTTGACTGAGCATGCAAAAGACTTAATTTTAGTTCTTAATGTTATTTTTAAGAATGTATTTAAACATAAGTATTTATTTGAAAATTATTTGATCCATTGTTCTTATTTTAGATGCTATTTATTTTGACAGATATTTTGTTTCCCTATCTGTAATAAATAATTCATGTACAACCCAAGGAAAAAATAACGAGAAAATATTTTTTTTTTTTTTTTTTTTGATGTCCTTCTGAAAACTTGTCATGTAAAAAATAAATGCCAAGAAAAAAGTGGAGTTCATGAAATATGACAGAGATTTTTAGAGAATTATTTATAAATTGAATTAGAAAATAGAACTCTTTTTTCTTGTATATATTTATGTTTTAGTTATAACCATAATTATATTATTTTATTAAAATCTTATCTTAGAGATAGTTTTTATGTATTTGTGGATAGTTGTTTTTACTTAGCTTGGAATTTGATATTTTGGTGTTGTTTTACATATTTTTAATTATACAATGGCTTGTTAATTACAAAGAAACACGAACTGAACGGGAAAATATATTTTCGGTGTTTTACTAGAAAAATGAAAGAAAAAACACTTGGCTTGTTTTTTAACATTTTAAGTTTTTGAAAGGATATCATTTCATTTTTTAACTAAAATAATAGATTAAATGTAAAAATAACTTTCTTGTACACTCTCCATTATCTCTGTCTTTTCTTTGAATAACACGAGTATTATGTTACTCAAGTTTTAAAAAATGACCTAATACATTTATTTACAAATTTAGCGGCCCGCATAGGTTTTTTCTCATATAACGTGTGTATTTCTTGTTGGTCAAAAACATTTTTTATATTTTATCTAATTGCGGAAATCACACAAAATTTGTTACAGAGATAGCAAAAACATGAAAGCCAATTTTCAAATACAGGGTGAAAAAAAAACTGTTTTTCAATGTTTTTTTTTTTTTCTTTCAAAATTCATTATTTTGGATTAAGAGTAATATTCTCTTGCTTTATGTAGTCATCCTCATTCCTTCTTGTCTCAAAAATGTTGGAGCCTTGATGGACAGGTTATTATTCCTCTGAAGCTAAAATAATGAATTTTTAAGAAAAAAAAAAACATTAAAAAACAGATTTTTTGTACACCCTGTATGGGAAAGGTCGACAATGACAAGAACTTCATTTAATCTTGAAATTTGGCCTTCGTGTCTTTGCTATCTCTGTACCAAATTTTGTGACTCTCAGGGTTAGGTGGTAGAAAATGCTTTGAGCATTAACCCCCCCTGGTTGTTACCTTTCACTGAAGAATGTTATATTATTATTATCTATTCTGTCCTTGGGTTTTGTAATTTTCTGTAAAAAGTAACTAGATTCTGTCTTCTTTTCTTCATTTGTACCTTTTTTCTCTCTCTTGATTTCTTCTTTTATACTCGCATTAAAAAAACTATTTTTGGCATACTTTAATGTAATTATGAATTTTTTTCTTCGATTTTTACAATTCAATAAACTGAAGAATTTTGTGAATCATGCGTTTTTTATATCTTTTTAAGCTTGGTTTTTTTTATGTATCTTATAAACTAAAAGAAAATTTGAGGTATCTATAAATAGAATAGAATAGAATATACCTTGTTTATACTGCCGAGGTAAGACTGAAAAGTCCCTTTACTCCAGCAGTCAATACAGGGTGGGGCAAAAGTCTGGAAACCCCTGAATAACTTTCGAATGGCTTCTTCGGTAAAATTAAAATTTTGTATCGTAAACTGGGCTAATCAGACCTTCTTTTAGAGTGGGATCGATTTTTGTTACCGGCCCCCATGTCGGGGCCAGGGGGGCCAACTTCATTTTTTTAAATACGAACCCCCACCTTGCGATACATTTTTGGAAAGGTCTTTAAATAAGAAATACATTGGTGCAAATTTTATTTTTTAAATATTAACTGTTTGCAAATGGCGTGCAACTTTGTGTATGCAGTAAAGTCTGGAAGCCCCTGAATATCTTTCGAAAGGGCTTTCTCAGTTAATTTAAAATTGTGTACGGTAATCCTTAGTAATTAGACCTTATATTAGAATGGGACCGATTTTTTTTACCGGCCCCCATATTGGGGCCAGGGAGGCCAACTTCATTTTTTTTAAATACGAAACCCCACCTTGCGATACATTTTCGGAAAGGTCTAATTACCCCGACTTACCGTGCACAGTTTTCAATTTACTGAGAAAGCCCGTTCAAAAGATTTTCAGGGGTTTCCAGACTTTACTGCATACACAATGTTGGACGCCATTTGCAAACAGTTAATATTAAAAAAATAAAATTTGCACAAATGTATTTCTTATTTAAAGACCTTTCCAAAAATGTATCGCAAGGTGGGGGTTCGTATTTAAAAAAATGAAGTTGGCCCCCCTGGCCCCGACATGGGGGCCGGTAACAAAAATCGACCCCACTCTAAAAGAAGGTCTTATTAGCCCGGTTTACCTTACAAAATTTTAATTTTACCGAAGAAGCCATTCGAAAGTTATTCAGGGGTTTCCAGACTTTTGCCCCACCCTGTATATACTGGATTAAACATTAACCAGAGCCAGCGTCGATGGCATGTTGAATACACCGGTTCCCTTCAGAACACCGAAGTTAAGCGACATCCAGCGAGGTTAAGACTTGGATGGGTGACCATTCAAATTCTAATTCTCGTGACGCTGGCTTTTCCCGGCCCCACTCAGGCTGGGTGAGGTCAATGTGAGTAGCAGGTTTGTGAGTTTCTAATTCTCGTGACGCTGGCTTTTCCCGGCCCCACTCAGGCTGGGTGAGGTCAATGTGAGTAGCAGGTTTGTGAGTTTCCTGCGAATGGAGGGTAAAACCCCCGTCGTGATATGACCATGGCAGTTGAAAGCGACGTTAAACCCCACTTAAAAAAAAAAAAAAAAAAACATTAACCTCATACAGGCTGTATTGGACAGCAAGCAGCATTATGGGGGTTCAACTTTGACTAGGCACTTACAGCCGTATTTATGAACAGAAAGCGCCGTCTGAGCAATGTCTCAAGCATGATTTCCTTTGATGTTACTGGCCAATACCTTGCTTGAGACATTGCTCAGACAAATTTCTCTGTTCATAAATACGGCTGTTCACGTCAGATATTTCTAGTGCATGAACACAACGGAAGCCTATATCCTGGACCCTGGGGTAGAGTCAGTACCACGTAAAATATTATAACCATATTATTGAATGTAAGCGGCCACAACAGAGTCTCGAAAATCGTCTATATCTAGCTGTAGGTACCAGGGTCTGTATCTAGCTGTAGGTACCAGGGTCTGGGGCATAGGCCCAAGGTCCTCGTTGTGGTCGCCTACTGAAGGGGTATTTTTCTTTTGGATAATATTTTTTTACAGGTTCGGTATTTCCAAATGTTTCCATTTTATTCCAAATATTTCTAGTTTAGCTTCCACACTATTCGTGAAAGAAAAATGCGTTTCGGTACTTTTAAAGATAAACAATGGACTTAACCTATAAAAGAACTTACAACAAGAATTTTCTACTTCCCTTTTGGTTAACCAAACTGGAAGAAGGAAGAGGAAAAATTTACTCTTCCAAAAAAAAAAAATGACTTGCTTCCAGTTTGTTCATTTTATTCCAGTTTGGTTAGAAAGAAAAATACGGCTCTAGATTCAGCAATCATACAGAAACAGGTTTCAATTTTATTGTTTGTTGAAGAGAACTTAAGATACCGTAAGACGGGTTTTTTTTTTTTTTTTTTTTTTAAAGAGAGGTCTATAACAATCGAAGTCCTTGCCCTAAGACGGGTTTAGTTTGCGCCCTAAGGGGTAAAATTGCTCCACTCTATGTCCATCATGTGCAGCCCTCTCGTGGAAACAGAATGCACTGTATCTAAAAATAAATCCTCCCAAAATAATTGTTATGATTTGACAGTCGTGCCTAATGATCAAAACACTCATTCAACAAGTTGTTGCTGCTGTTATCAGTTCTCAAAGTTGATCATAGTTTTTTCCCTTAAATTATGGCTGGATAATTTCTAGGCATTTATATGAATTTTAACTCTTTTTTTAATAAATGGTACCTACATGAAAAATCAATATTTTAGGTCAGAGCTGCAGCTCGACCCACCTTGAGAAGTACCCCCCCTTCCCCTACCGTTTCGGACTAAATTTTCCTCGTACGTCATCATTATAGAGCCATTTTACCTTGTGAGAACTTCCAAATTCGAACTTCCCATGAGAACCTTTTGAAATTTTCCATGATAAGTCAGGTAGTTCGGTTAGGTTAGGCCCGAGCTGGGGGTCCTTGCTTCAGTGTATTCTCAACTCTCGTACCGTTCGGACCTCGATACTTTTAAAAGTGCTCTAGCTTTTGGTATCGGGCAAAATTTTCAATTATTTTTTTCTATTTGCCGCACGTCGTCAATCTTTAAAGGTAAGTTCTCTCTTTTCATTAAGCAGCTCTTTTTAATTCATTGCGCCTGACGGGCCTTTGAACTTACTCTTACGGCCTCTGAGTGGCTTTCGCATGCGATTGCCTAAATGCTTCACCGGGGAGAGTCTCCATCTTCTGCCTTGTGCAGTTGACCGGTGGGCAGCTCAGTTTAATTCATTGCGCCTGACGGGCCTTTGAACTTTCTCTTATGGCCTCTGAGTGGCTTTCGCATGCGATTGCCTAAATGCTTCACCGGGGAGAGTCTCCATCTTCTGCCTTGTGCAGTTGACCGGTGGGCAGCTCAGTTTAATTCATTGCGCCTGACGGGCCTTTGAACTTTCTTGTGGTCTCTGAGTGGCTTTCGCATGCGATTGCCTAAATGCTTCACCGAGGAGAGTCTCCATCTTCTGCATTGTGTAGTTGACCGGTGAGCAGCTCAGTTTAATTCATTGCGCCTGACGGGCCTTTGAACTTATTTGTGGTCTCTGAGTGGCTTTCGCATGCGATTGCCTAAATGCTTCACCGGGGAGAGTCTCCATCTTCTGCATTGTGCAGTTGATCGGTGAGCAGCTCAGTTTAATTCATTGCGCCTGACGGGCCTTTGAACTTTCTTGTGGTCTCTGAGTGGCTTTCGCATGCGATTACCTAAATGCTTCACCGGGGAGAGTCTCCATCTTCTGCATTGTGCAGTTGACCGGTGAGCAGCTCAGTTTAATTCATTGCGCCCGACGGGCCTTTGAACTTTCTTGTGGTCTCTGAGTGGTTTTCGCATGCGATTGCCTAAATGCTTCACCGGGGAGAGTCTCCATCTTCTGCATTGTGCAGTTGACCGGTGAGCAGCTCAGTTTAATTCATTGCGCCTGACGGGCCTTTGGGCTTTCTTGTGGTCTCTGGGTGGCTTTCGCATGCGATTGCCTAAATGCCTCACCGGGGAGAGTCTCCATCTTCTGCATTGTGCAGTTGACCGGTGAGCAGCTCAGTTTAATTCATTGCGCCTGACGGGCCTTTGAACTTTCTTGTGATCTCTGAGTGGCTTTCGCGTGCGATTGCCTAAATGCTTCACCGGGGAGAGTCTCCATCTTCTGCCTTGTGCAGTTGACCGGTGAGCAACTCAGTTTAATTCATTGCGCCTGACGGCCTTTGAACTTTTTCTTGCGGTCTCTGTGTGGCTTTCGCATGCGATTGATCTCTTTTGATCTTTGACCTAGTAACAACAATTTATTGTGCAATCTATTTTGTCTTTATATGGTGAAAGTTAATCAATTCACGGCCCGGTTCCGAGCCGCGTCCATATATCTTCAAGTGACATTTTGATAAGTTCCAGTCCGTCTTCGCGCCGTGTGTTATATTCCAGCGCTACAGAATTCAGGGTAAGTTCTTTTCCTGATTTTTCATTTTGGACTCATGAGTTTTGAGTTCCTTGTGCTTTGGTACCAGTCGAGCCATTGCTCAAGATTTTAGCCGTGGAGTTGACCTTGTCCTCCCTCTTGGCGGGTGCGTCTCTCAGACCCTCGGCCTGTCTCCTGGTACCTATGCTTTTGGTACCAGTCGAGCCATTGCTCAAGATTTGAGCCGTGGAGTTGACCTTGTCCTCCCTCTTGGCGGGTGCGTCTCTCTGACCCTCAGCCTGTCTCCTGGTACCTATGCTTTTGGTACCAGTCGAGCCATTGCTCAAGATTTGAGCCATGGAGTTGACCTTGTCCTCCCTCTTGACGGGTGCGTCTCTCAGACCCTCGGCCTCTCTCCTGGTACCTAAGTCGAGCTATTGCTCAAGATTTTTAGCCATGGACTGAACTTTGTCCTCCCTCTCGGTGGGTGCGTCTCCCTAGACCCCCGGCCTTTCTCCTGGTTCCTATGCCTTCGATACAAGTTGAGCCGTGGACTAGACCCTGCCACTCCTTATCTTGGCTTGGGTGCATCTCCCTAGAACCCTTGCCTGTCTCCTTGTACCTATGCTATCAGTAGAAGTTGCGCAGTTGCTCAAAATTTTGAACCGTGTGCTGGACTCCGTACCTCCTTGTCTTGGGTGCTTCCTTAGACCCCTTGCCTGTCTCCTGGTGCCTAGGCCATTGGTAACAGTCGAGCCGTTGCTCGAAATTTTGAGCCGTGGGCTGGACTCGGTCCTTACTTGGTTTGGGTGCCTCTCCTTAGACCCCTTACCCGTCTCTTGGTGGTTAGACCCTGGTATCATTCGAGCCGTTGCTAAAATATTTGATCTGTTGGCTGGACTCTTTCCCTCCTTGGCTTAGGTGTGTCTCTCTAGACCCATCGGCTGTCTCCTGGTACCTATATCTTTGGAACCAGTCGAGCCGTTGCTCAGGATTTGAGCCGTGAAGTGGTTCTTCGTCTGCCTTTCGCTTGGGCGCGTCTCCCTGACCCCCTTATCCTTTCTGGTCGAGTCTTGCTTCGGATATTGCATCGTTGCTCAATAATTTAAGCCGTTCAAGAGACAAAATACAGCCAATACTCACTCAATACTCACTGTTTGCCTAGTATTCTTGTCAGATGTCTACGGCAACATCTTTATAATAATTCTCTTTAGTGGAAGTTATCCACCAGGCGAGGTTAATGCTCAAAGCATTTTCTACTACCTAACCATCGGAGTTTTATTATTTATGTGGTCACAAACTCAAATTAATGAGGAAAAAATTTATGCACTGGGCGCGATTCGAACCAACGGATCCATACGCTACCTGGATTACCAGACTAGCGCGTTATCCACTTGACTACCAATGCTCGGTAGTCTTTGGGAGCTCTCTGTGACCTGCCATCTGACAATGACTTCCTGTCTCAACTGAAGGATGTGTCAAAAAAAAAAAAAAAGTTTCTACCTGATGGCTGGTGAGATTGGACGCTGATCAACTCGATCGACTTAGGCTTTGAAGTGGATGCAACAGTCCATAACAAGCTTCGATTCGCCCTCCCCACGCTAGATATAGTTCGGGCTTTTGATCCAAGTGCGTCAGTCTTGAAGGAATACCACTTTAGGGATATGGAAAAGCAGATCCGTGGATCATCGCAGTCATACGATATCATAGCTCAGGCTGTAGCTCCTCTAAAAATCGGAGCTCATTTCTCGTGAAGCAGCGGACAGAATCCTGGTTGGAAATGTTTCCATACCAGTCTCCAGATAATCGTCCCTGTCAACAAAGTCTCCGGAAGATTCTGGGACACAAAAAACTCTTGACAAACGCTTCCAAGTACAAAAGGACTTCCAAGCCATGAATTTTCTCTTCACTAGGCTCCAGCCGGCTCATGTTCAACCGATCGTCCAGAACGATGAGTTGTCGGCGTCTGACCCTTCGGAAGCCTCGGATTCTGAGGGTGACTATACTCTTCCGGAAGCCCCTCCCCTGTAGGGCGAGCACGAGGAAGTTATAGCGACTCCAGTCCTTCCGTTCGATTTTACCCCCTGCGTAAAAGAACGTGAGCCGGATGTTCCTCTTCCATCTCCTGAAGCCGAAATAAATGGCCGCAAATGTCAGAATTTCAATTCTACAAGTTGGAACAGCATTAGATACATGGTATCTTCGTTTATGGTATCTTCGTTCGTCTGCAGCCGATTTCGGAACTGAAGGCCCAGCCAAGTGCATGAGCGGATCTCCTGGCTAATATGAACGGAGCTTTTGGGATATTATCCCACTGCCTAATTCTCCAACGCCCTGCACTGGCAGACGTCACGAACAAGATCGTTGCTGTACATCCTTCTGTGAAGTCGTCAAAGAACGACCTGATAAAAGAACTGCCCTCGGAAGATTCTGCTTCCGAGGGTCTTCTTCAGTACGTTAGCGGAAAGAGATCCCAAACGATTGCCAGTCGGAGAAGCCTGTTTGTACCTGCGATTTAGGTCCCGCGTCGGATTCTGAAGGATATTCCTCCTTCGGAAGACTAATTGTTTGAGCCCAAGGCGTTACTTGAAGCTGTGAAATCACACTCTTCTTCTTCTCATCCTCGCCCACGACCTCAGAGAAGCCGCACTACGAGGATACTTGTCCCCCCTTCGTTCGTGGGTTTATAACCTTTTAGATATGAAAAAAAAAAAAGAAAATCAAAGATGCAGTTCACTGGATATTCCAGACCTGCCCATATCTTCAAGGGTCAAAGTCTAGGCAGCTTCTAAAGCAGTGATTGCGAATTGGAGCACGACAGCTCCGAAGGAGGCAGGAATCATTGCTTCCTCCGGGAGCCTACGTTCTTCTATCAACTTTAACTTGTCAAGGACAAATATCTCCCTTGGGCAAATTGGCGATCCACGTCAACTTTTATGAGGCATTACTGTCGCAAAATCGAGTTTCAAAAGACTCCTCTGGGGACTGAGGACCCCCTCTAAGCTTTAACCCGTGAGTACACGCACATAGGGAAAAATTCTCACACGCTCGGCAAAAACGCTAGAACTTGATCGATATTGGTCCTAACCTGTAGGGACCTGGAGTAGCTGTTGATAATATGTTTATCTAGATGTATCCACAGTCCCTTGAGCTATTTTCAATCTCTGTTGCCCGTGACGTGGCGAAAAGTTCAGATCGGTCTGAAATGTGAGATTTTTTTTCATCGCGCGTGTACAGACGTAACTTTTTTTTTGTTCTAGTTTTTTTTCTGTTACTAACTATTTAGTTTAATTTAATTAATTATTTATAATAATTAGTTTTAATAATTAATAAATATAATAATAACAATTGTTTTATATAAAGAAATATATTTTTTTAAAGAAAATTAGTGTGTTTATCTACCAAATTCGTGATTGTTCACTATTGTTATAATAATTATTATAATGATTTTTAACTAACAAAATATAAATTTTTAACTAATATTAATTAAATTTCTTTGTAATAATATTAGGTAGTTAGGTACCTTCCTACACTTTTTTTTGCTAGATACTGAAATAATTAGTATTCTTTGTAATCTTTCTCCACCTACTATGTATAATGGGTACCTACCTACCTACTTACCTCCTGGAATAATCTAAGTACATTTATTTTTTTATCGTTTCTGTTTTTAGCTTTTAGAAGTACCTAAACAAATATAATTACATAATATTCTTGATTATAAGATATACCTACTGTGAATTGCCCTACAAACTTATGTCACTATGGCTTACGATGAACAAATTTTGGAAAATAAAAAAATTTCAAATCAGGGGTTCGAACTGCAATCATTTGGAAAAAAAATTGCTAAAATTACTTTAAATATCTTTTAAATACATAAGTCAACTTAATGTATCTTAAAAATATTGTATAACTCTTCAAGCAGAACGAAATACAAAGCAAAACCAGGTGTGAGAATTTTTTTCATCGCGCGTGTATTGACGTTCGGATTTTTAGCGCGTGTACTCACAGGTTAATCCTACCCTGTAATTTATACAGGCGGTGGGTAACTTCTTGTTCCTTATGAGCAATGTCAATAATGTTGTTCATTATCTTCCATGTGCATCAAATATTGTGCAAGTTCATGTAACTATGTATACATTTGATATTATTGGTCTGGTCTCCTATCCCACGGTACATACATTCCTATTTGTAATTTGTACCCTCTCGCTGTAGAATGTTATTCATAATAATGCTAAATATTCATTTTACTCTCGTAAATGAAATTTACAGTATTTTCTATAGCCTCTGCTTTGCACCAATACCTCTGCAACTTGTCTTTTTTATTTTCCGTTGTGTTCTGGAACCTGATTTAAAAAATCTCTTCCGACTATATCACAGTGTATTCCCGGCCACGAGCTGGCAGATAACAAACACATCTCAAGGTGGGTCGAGCTGCAGCTCTGACCTAAAATATAATACAGTTTTCTCCCCGAAGGGACCCGAAAACTGATATTTTGGGTCAAGCAAAGCTCGACCCACCCACTTAAATGCTTGCCAGCTCCGCATTTTAATTCACTGAAGCAAGGACCCCCAGCTCGGGCCTAACCTAACCGAACTACCTGACTTATCATGGAAAATTTCAAAAGGTTCTCATGGGAAGTTCGAATTTGGAAGTTCTCACAAGGTAAAATGGCTCTATAATGATGACGTACGAGGAAAATTTAGTCCGAAACGGTAGGGGAAGGGGGGGTACTTCTCAAGGTGGGTCGAGCTTTGCTTGACCCAAAATATCAGTTTTCGGGTCCCTTCGGGGAGAAAACTGTATTATTTTTTCACCATTTTTTTTTCTGTTTTCTTAGTTTTAAATTCTCTCTCACATGCTATAAAAACTGAGCAGTTTTATTTTGCTCCACTACGTCTAAAATAGGGATTTCCTACAGCGTATCACAGGTGGTGCAATGTAACCCCACCTATGGGGTAAAATTGCTCCAAAGATTAGTTGAGTTTTTTTCATAGTTAGCAAATGGAAAACGAAAGTTTCTAATTTTTATTGAAAAACAATGTCCTTGCCTACAAAATGAATTATTAATTAATTGTTTATTTGGAATAATAAAAAAGTTATGCAACATTTTGTAAGAAATATCTTAAAAGTGGAGCAAAGTAACCCCGTCTTACGGTACCGGAATTTTTTTCTCTTAAATAGGTTATTTGCCCTGGAAAGTTCATACGACCACGGGAAGTTCCAAGCGTTAGCGCTTTAAATATCAGGTTTTTTTTTACTATCAAATCACCTCTTGACGAAACCCACCACAGGAAGTGTTTTATTTACGATCAAATCTTACCAGGAACAGTTTGACTTATTAAAATCTTGCGTATTGCATAATTCTTTATAAATAGGCGTTTATACAAAATTTAGAGCCAAATAGCGGTATTCATAAGAAAGAAGCCATGGCTCGAGGGAAAAAGCAAGAGTCTGAAAGAAAAGGTAGAAGGATAAGCAATTATTGCTCTTTTTCGTATTCATAACCATTTACTTTGGCTCGCATTAGCTTTTGTTCACAGGCAATTGCTCCATGTTAAACTTAATACAAGGAAAAGGTTAGTTGAATGAATATTTATGTACTATTTTGCTTCCAAAAAAGGAACGTTTTTTTATGCACTGGGAGAATGTAGTATTGTAACCAGTCACAAGGAAATCTTATTCTGGTTTTCAGATTTCAGTTTTCCAGTCAGTCTTGTACATCAAAGTTTGCCTCCAAATAATTAATGGTTGTTACGGTTCATAATTCACAAATGTTTTGTGTTTTAATTAGATAGAACATTTATGTACGAATGCTTTAACGAGAAAAAGTAATATTTTCAAACATATGGTATCGCAAATGTTCTGACATTTTCCGCACATGTTTCTGGCACATGTAGAGTTACCCTGGTACCTAATTGCTAGTTTCTGGCGCATGTAGAGTTACCCTGGTACCTAATTGCTAGCGAAACCTTGTTCAGCAAGACTATATAAACCATAAAATTTACCGTTGAGTGCAAGTTAGTACACGTCAGTAAGCTTATCAAGAGAGTAAGAAGATATAGTTGAGATCGCCATGTTCTTAAAACATTTCTTTTTGGCTCTTCTTCTGACTGTTTTACTGGTAAGTGCGAAAGAAGTCATCTATCAAAAACGATTTAGATATAAGTATTATTCAGATTTCGAGATTTTGTCGTTATTTTACTTTCCTTATCCCATTGAAAGGAAAGTAATGGAATCACTCAAAATTTTCAATAGTCATTTTTATTATTATGATTTCATTTTATTTCTCATATATTATTACAATGGTATGTTACATTTTGAATCTATGGGCTATTTTCATAGCAAACATAGATAAAATTATTTTATTATTACTATAGTAAGCTTTATTAGGTAGAACAAGAACATATACTGTAAACTACAATGAAATTATAAAGAAAAAACAAAAAAATTGAGCAAAGACACAAGAACAAAAAAGAGAATGTAGTTAATGTCCTACCTAAAGGGTGGGGTTATTGCTTGTGGCAATCTCTTCCACCCAACCCTTCAGTGCCAAAACACGTTTTAGGGTCCTCAGAGCCTAAATCCAAAGTTTCAGCCATTGGTCTGATTAGCTATTCTTTAGCTACGCTGGGTAAAGACAGAAATAGATGGGCGACAAAAAATATTCACGTTTTTTTAAAACCTAAATGACATTTGTGTGTTGTGTGTGTGCTAGAGACTTGAAATTTGGTATGGAAATTATTTTTATACACTAGAACACTAGACTGACTAGACGAACCACAAAACTTACGATGGAATCGGTGCCGCCAATGATTTTGAGGTGCTGGTTACGAATTTGGCATTGATTTTTAGCTATCTGTTACCATTGAGTCACCAGTGGTGGAATTCGACTTATTTTCAGGGGATAAGGAAAGTCTTGTGATGTTAACACCAGAATTTTTTATTATTCATCCTAGATGGAAATTGCAACATATCAAATCGAATGATTTTTCTTATTAATTTAAACATTCTAGGATTCAATTTTTTTCAAAGGGGCATACGACCTACCTACCACGCCCCAAAGGCAAAGTACAGCTGAAAGCATATAAACAAAAAAAGGTTATGTGTTTGGACCGTTAGAAGTAGAAACAAAGGGATAATGGAGGAAATTATCCTGTACAGTTTGCCAACTTTACAACTCCTTATTTTACTATAGTTAGCTTGTAAGTTACCTCTAAGATTAGTTTTAAATTTAGTCTTTAGTTCACTGACGATGCCGTAACTGGCGAAATGGCCATCTGAAAATAAATAAAACAAAAAAGCCAAGTGTTTTCTATCTTCAAATTATTTCGATGTTTATTTGTTTTACCAAGAGTTGTGTATAATTATAAGTTTTTCCTAAGAACTTATATACAGGGTGAGCATAAAGTCTCACCCCACCCCCCGTATCTCAAGAATGGCTGAAAATACAGGAAAACGCAAAAACCCGTATTCCTTCATTTCTAGGGGGATTAATTTTCAGCCAAAAAATTTTTGCCCACACGGCCCCAGTCAGGCTGGGCAGGGACCAACTTTAAAATCTTAAATAGAATGGTATGTCTTGTGGCATATTGTTTTGAAGGTCTCATAAAGAGAAGTTCATTACAACAAATTTCAGTGCGCTACAATTTACCGTTCTTGAGATACAGGGTCGAACATCCTGCGTAATATCCATATATTTTGACCTGTAACTCGTTAACCGTAAATTATAGAAAAATGAAATTTGTTGATAATAACTCCTTATGACAAGCCCTGTCGAAAAAGGTATAACTCGACATACTCTGTTGACATTAGTTTCTGGCCGGTTTCGTCAGCCAGCCGGAAGAACAGTCCGAAAAATTTTAACGAAAAAACAAATCAAGTTTTAACTTTTTCGAAAGTTCTTGCCATAAGGAGTTATTATCAACAAATTTCATTTTTCTGGACTTTACGGTCAACGATTTATAGGTCAAAATATATGGATATTACGCAGGACGTCCGACCCTGTATCTCGAGAACGGTAAGTCGTAGCTCACTGAAATTTGTTGTAATGAAATTATCTCTATGAGACCTTTAAAACACTATGCCACAAGACATACCATTCTATTTAAGATTTTAAAGATGGTCCATACCCAGCCTGACTGGGGCCCTGTAGGCAAATTTTTTTTGACTGAAAATTAATCCCCCTAAAAATTAAGGAATATGGGTTTTTGAGTTTTCTTGTATTTTCAGCCATTCTCGAGATACGGGGGCCGGGGTGAGACTTTATGCTCACCCTGTATATTTCAACATTATAGGATTCAATTTCTTATTATAAAGTGAGAAAGGTCTCTGAAACGAGGCCCGGGTGCAGTCAACGTGTTGCAAGGTGACTTGGCTCGGGTGCAGTCAACGTGTTGCAAGGTGACTTGGCTCGGGTGCAGTCAACGTGTTGCAAGGTGACTTGGCTCGGGTGCAGTCAACGTGTTGCAAGGTGACTTGGCTCGGGTGCAGTCAACGTGTTGCAACTTGACTTGGCTCGGGTGCAGTCAACGTGTTGCAAGGTGACTTCAGGCTGGCTTTCTCTCACTGTTGCAGGCTGGCATTTCGTCCGCATCCAATATCACGGCCTACGTTAGAAACCATGAGAGAAGTGGTGTCCAGGACGAAAGGCGAGCTCTCGGGAGACGTGCAGACATGGAGAATTCCAGGCGAAACAATGCTAAGAGGACCGGAGCTGTAAGAAATCCACCGCACTGTTTAAACTCTTTGAGGGCAGAGATAATAATAATAATATCGTCTTATTTATACTGCCCAACAAAGACTATTAAAGTCCCATTATTCCAGCAGTAAGCCCAAGACATATTATAATGTGGTAAAAATCCCAAATGGGAGGATAACTTGTAATGTCCCGGCTGGGTTCCGAACCCACGACCTCTGGATTCACAGAGTGCCGCCTTTACCACTGAGCTACCGGGAAAGAGATATTCATTTATTTTAATCCGACCTCAGTAGCTTGATCGATAAGGCGGCGGACTTGTAACCTGGAGGTCGGTGGTTCAAGTCCCGGTTTCAGCGTAGATTTAGTAAAGCGAGTTTGAGTAGTTGTGATATCACGAAAGTGATTAACACAGATAACTTTTTAATATTCATTTATTTTTTTACCTATGAAGAGTGGTGGTTAGCTGTAGTAACCAATTTTTTCTCACACCTAGATGGGCAGACGGTTTTTTTTTTTTCTTGAATACTTGAGTTCCCTTTTCAGGAAGTATATAAACAACAGAAACTGAATTTTGAAAACGTGGCGCACTCTGAATGAGAATCACAGAACTAGTAACCTCCATGAAATTCCCAAGACTCTGACCAACGGATCCCTACGCTACCTGGATTACCAGACTAGCGCGTTAACCACTTGACTACCAGTGCACCTAGCATTGGGTTGGATTTGATCCACAGATCACGGATCCATATGCTGGATTGTTTACTTTACAAGTCTTCCGTCGGATCCACATCCACCGCACCACCAATGATTTTGACATAATAATAATAATGGTTTTATTAAAATACATATTTTCATCTTGCAGGATTTTGGTAACACCAAATATCATAACTTATTGCACTTTCGAATACCACCCAGTGCATGAATTTTTCCTCAATAATTTGAGTTTGTGGCCACACATAATAATAAGAATCTGAGGGTTAGGCGGTAGAAAAATACATTGCGCATTAACCTCAATTTTTTTAAAATACTTTTTTATCATTTATTTTTTATAAACATATAACAATTAACAAGCACAGAAACATAAATTAAATAAAATAATCTATACTTATAAAAGAGAGTTTCACTGACTGACTGACTGACTGACTCACTCACTCACTGATTCATCACTGTTTCTCCGAACTGGTAAGTCCTAGAAAGCTGAAATTTGGTAGGTAGCTTTGTCTTATAGTCTAGATGTGCAATAAGACGGGATTTTTCGAAATTCCCACTACAACACCTGCCATTGGCGAAAAAGCATTTTTTGCTTTCACGGCCATGCCTCGGCCCGCTAGTATTATATACATAGATAAAATGCTTAAAATGGTTTTTTGTTAGATTGCAGTAGAAAAGTGCGGAAGAATGTGTTGGGTCTCTTGGTGGTTACCTTCCACTAAGATTGTTATTATTATTGTTATAATTTTTTAATTTCGTTTTCAGTAACATATTGAAGATCCACAGCCGTCCACACCAGAGCCAAATAGAGCCTCATTAGAAATTCCACCACCTCCGGGATCCAACCATTTCGTCCAACTGGCAACACCATACCAATACTTTCATGTACGCAGAGGTTCAAATCTCTGTGATTTAAACCGTCTAGCTAAGGGATTAAATTTAGAATGCCTTTTATTTATTCTGAGAAACATAAAAATAAAATTTTCCCTCAATTATTTTACATTGTATGTCCATGAGTGTTTTTGTTCTCACAACTATGGTATTTTCAAAAAAAAAAAAAAAAAAAAAAAAAAAAAAAAAAAAAAAAAAAAACAGCCCTGAGCAATACTGGGCCAGGACTGTTCTGGGATTAGATTAAATTTCTCTTCTCTGGCTTTGTCAGTGGGTAAGAAAAAATAAACTTGGCTACCCTGACCCCGACATAAGTGCCAGCCCACAGAATTGGCCTCATTCCCAATTGATTAATAATTTAATAATATCGCCTTATTTATACTGCCTGATTAGGACTATTCAGTCCCATTATTCCATCAGTAAGCTCAAGACGTATTATTATGTGGTGAAAATCCTAAATGGGAGGATAACTGGTCATGTCCCGGATGGGTTTCGAACCCGCGACCTCTGGAATTTCTGGATTCACAGAGTGCCGCCTTTACCACTCAGCTAGGTGAAGGTTATATTAGCCGGACAGATGAAGGTTATATTAGTTTTTTTTTTTTTTTTTTTTTTAAAGTGGGGTTTAACGTCGCTTTCAACTGCCATGGTCATATCACGACGGGGGTTTTACCCTCCATTCGCAGGAAACTCACAAACCTGCTACTCACATTGACCTCACCCAGCCTGAGTGGGGCCGGGAAAAGCCAGCGTCACGAGAATTAGAATTTGAATGGTCACCCATCCAAGTCTTAACCTCGCTGGATGTCGCTTAACTTCGGTGTTCTGAAGGGAACCGGTGTATTCAACATGCCATCGACGCTGGCTTATATTAGTTTGTTTTACCATGCATACTTTCAAACTTACTCAATCAGCACTTTCAAAGATATTCAGGAGTTTCCAGACTTTCACCCCACCCTGTATAGGCCGGCAGGCGCGTGTTCTTTAGAATAGTCTAGAACACGCGCCAGGCGTTCACCTCCAGGTAATCTTGCAAAGTTACTCATACGTACAGGGTGAGACAAAAGTCTGGAAACACCTGAATCCCTTTGAAAATCCTTAATTTTTTCACGGTAAACCTTTATGTTGACATGGTTTATTATTCTAAATATGGTATACTATTAAGAAAAAAAATTCAATTTCAAATAATTTTGTACAAGTTTCATCAATTACCGTTTGCGACGGGCGAACAACTTTACTTTTGCTATTAAATAAACAAAAATTGCCGAAATTTAATTATTTATTAGTCTATTTATTTTTAAATGCTTAGCTTTGGTTCCTATCATGACGGGGGTTTTACTTTAAATTCGGTGGAAATTAACAAAAGCAGATACTAAAATGAAACACAGTGGGGCCGGGAATAGCCACCATCACGCGGTTTTCAATTTGAGTGGTCACCCATCGAAGTCCTAACCTCGCTGGACGTTGCTTAACTTCAGTGACAGAACGAAACTGGAGTATTCAACGTGCCATCGATACTGGCTCAATACAATTTAGTGGGGGTTATGTGAAAGAGAACGCCACAGGCTTTAATTTCACGCTTTCCTTGGTTCGTTAAATATTTATTTAAATTCTATTTATTTCAAGTCTCTTGTTGTAGAATGTATTATGTAGTTTGCCAATAAAGTATTAACACATAAACGAGCGGCATGTTTTTAGTAAGTTCTCCCGTGGGACCGGCGATGTTTAGGCTATTCACAGGCGTAGTACATGCGTGTACCACCGGTGGTACACCCGGTCCATTCCGTACAGACACGCGTGTACCACCGGTGGTACACCCGGTCATCCAAGTGTATAATTATAACGTAAACTTAGATTAGACAGAGTAGTTAGTGCATGTATCAGAAACACAGGGCTGGATTTTTCTTTTAATTTAATGTTCCATTTGCACGTGAATATTCAGGTATTCCCATTGACGTCATCTAGCTTGTCCGGGAAGAACTAACATTGACTAATGTATTAGCGTCAATAACGTTGGTAATTACTAATTAGCTCCAGCTGTTTCTAGCCACATGCCACCTCCGTGATCACCTTGGAGTAACGCGTGTGACTATTTCCTGTGGTCCGGAGATCTTGAGTTTGATACAAAGGTTGGGCAGAAATTTCTAACAAAATTTCTGTTCCCTCCGAGGTAAGAACAATACAAAATTTGTTACAAATTGTATGTCAAACTTGTTGAAATTATAAATTCAGAAGTGTAATTTTCATGTAGGTACCCTTCTTCAAATCTTCGTGATTTGAAGCAGGGTGTCAAAGGGTTTGAGATCCTGCTAATTTTGAAAAAATCTAAAAATAATAAAAAAAGAAATCAGCAAAATTGAAACAAAACTTAATATTTGGTAAGTTGTGTAATGTGTGAGGATTGGTTTTGATAATATTACCTACCTACATCTTTCATTATTATCTCTTTGCATAATCTTTCCAAATAAGACGTTCATAATCAGATTTAAAAATAATCTTTATCGCACCAGTACAATAATATTATTCTTACGATATAATTATTATCTTTTGCCCGATGTATCTCTTATCATAATGCGACTAGTGGTGGTAATCCGTAGAAATTGTTTCTAATCCTTCAAGCTTTCTAAATGAAAAGTTAACCATCGTAAACGTATGAGTGAATATTTCAGTGTTTTCAGGATTCGACCTCATTTTATTTTTCGTCTCTGACGTCATTCAGCATGTGTGCGACAGTAACAAAAGAGACTGATTTATTATAATGAATGTCTGTTCTTAATTAACACTAATTGTGTTTAGACTTGTGCACTTCGTAAACATATTATCAGTCTGACTTCATTGTAGGTACATTATTGGAAAAAGTCAACTGAAAATAAAAACATAATTCACTATGCATTAATTTTTTTTTTAACATTTTTTCTTTTTACGATTTTTCCAGGAGGTTCGATTTCATATCATATAGGAAATGGTTTTAACGCTAAAAAATGTCACTAATCTTCTATAATTTTTATAGTGATTGAACTTTTTAAATAAAATCATTGAACGTTTCAAAATTATCTCTAGAACTTTCTTTACTGAATGGAGTTTTTTTTATATAACTCAGTGATAGTATATAATAATATATGTATTTATCAAAAATTGAGTAATATGTATTATTTTATCATGATTCTGTTAATCACGATTTGATATCACAATTACTTGAACTCGCTTTTCTATATTTGGGAATCTAACCACCAACCTTCGGTTAAGAGTTCGCCTTATTATCGATTGAGCTACTGATTTCGGTAGTAGAGCTATATTATTTATCAAAAAAATATATTTGCTTTATGTTTTGCAGTATGAATAAAGCCTTTAAATTGATTATTATTCATAAACTAAAACTCTTAAGGACGCTAACATAAAATTTCGTCTGAGAAAAAAAAATAACTATACATTACTATTTTTTAGAAAGTATCTGAAAATAATGTTGCAAAGACTTTTGTGCGCAAAGTGTACAACTATTTGGTTGATTTTTTGTTCACTTGGGATTTGTTGGACAGGTAAGATCTTTATTTTGTCAAAATTAAGTCTACTGAGATAGAAATAATATTATTAGGTTTGTGAATGTACCAATAATAATTTGTATGAACATGTTTTTAATATTTATCTTCTCTAAAATATGTCATAGTTTTATGAAATCTACACAAAAAAATTGGTTTGAATACTCTTTAAAAATATAACTAGGTACATAGATAGGGAAGATTTCACTGTGTTATTATTCCTCCACAAATGCTATTCAATTTTCATTAGTAGGTATGAGTGGAACCCGCACATCTAAGTCCAAAACAGAAAAATCTGTGCTGTTCGGGATCAAATTCATTTCACTGTGCGTGCAAGCTAGGCTACTCAGACACGGTGAAAAAAAAAAAAATATACGAAATCTAATATATGTTGAAAGATGATACTTAACCATTTGCATTGATGAATAAATTGCAATTTATAACAAAAACCATATCAACTCTTCATTGCAAAACTTTGAATTGCTTGAAAAATTAGATTAGGTGCGTTATTTTTCAAATGAAAATACATATTATGGTAAAAATAAGCATCATCAAGCTCCAGAGAAACAAACTTGCCATTCCTTTAAATTATCGAATTATCGAAGTGTCTAGAAGCCCGCCGATTGAAACTGAGGTTGACCGCTACGCAGCGTTCGTGTAGCATCCTTATCAAGTTTTTACCCGCAATTTTGCTCATGCTTATGTAATACTTATTTAGACACTCGTTCTCAACTGTTGGGTAGCGATGCGGTATAAGCATGTCGCTTGTGGCGCGCGTGTTGAGGGTATGTCTTCAAAACATACTCTCGTCAATTTTTTTTTTTTAATTTTTTAAACTGATGTAACATTTTTTTTATTAATGATTTTTTCTTTTATTATTATTATAATTTTTAAACTAAAATAATAATTATTTTTATGAGACTTAATGGGCAAAGGTAGGGTTAGGTAAAGTTAACGAGGTGAAATTGCACGATAGATCACTGACTTCAGTTTGTTGGGTAGGATGGTTGGGTGAGGGGCTTAGGTTAGGTTGAAATTAGTGCAGGTGGTTAGGCCGGGTCGCGCAGCGACCCGGTCTAACCCTGCACTAATTTCAACCTAACCTAAGCCCCTCACCCAAGCTATCCTAGCTGGCTAACGAAACACAACATTTAGACTGAAAAATTAATAGTAATTCCGCGAATAATGGAACTGTTCGGCTGACATCCAAAAAAATAAAAGCAACCGTGTTCGGCTTTGGAAGCGCTCCCAACCAACTAACCATTCAGCTGCCAATACTCATATTAGGAAGCTTCAAACTTTGAGAGGATGCTACACGAACGCTGCGTAGCGGTCAACCTCAGTTTCAATCGGCGGGCTTCTAGCAACGGCCTTAAATTATACTACGGACGAGAATCTATTGTTTTGACTTTCACTATTGATTACATTATATAAAAATCTTTCAGAACAAAATGTCAATGCTCTTTTTACACGTACTAAAAGCCAAGAAATGAAAAAATTCGGATGTCTCTACGAAAACAAGGACTATTTTGTGACTACCAATTCTATATTCAATCCTGTATATGGCAGTGAAGTAGCACCCATGGATTTCTCTAGTGTTGCAAAATTTGATGAAGTGCTCAATGAGATTCATGAAGAGTATACCATTGTGATAAAGGAGTTTCCATTCACTAATATTCCCGAATTCATGGAGTAAGATATTTTTTAGAACGATTTCGTTTGTGTTAGGTATTGGTAATTTGTGTGTATTCACAGTGTTTCAAATTTGAATTCCTTACCTTGCTGGACTTAGCGTAAAATCACTGTTCAGAACGAGAACTGATGTGTCCTTTCGACTGCTAAGATTGGTCAAAGATTGGTTAGAAATTTACCTCTTGAGGATGGAGCACCTATAATTTATATTGATTATTATATCTATCTATCTTTTGTTAGATTATAGTGGTGTATGTCAACATCTATGGTCATACACACCACATGTATTGGTTATTAATAAATAAATTAGATTTATAAAGCCGTTCCATCGACGCTAAGGAGTGCTAAGCTTATTAAAATAATAGTAATAAAATATTGAAAATTTCAGCTACTACGACTCGTACAAGAAAAAGATGACTTTTGGGCGTTCCAATTTCAAAAACTTTTTCAAAACCTTCTTCAAAAATTACGTTCCAAAGTACATTCCCAGCACGCTTTGCACGTCTTTGTCTATTGAAATACTCAATAGACTTATCAGACGTTTTCCGGAAATGAGCGAGAGTGTTCACATGATCGCTGCCACTACGGAAACCAAGGATGGTTTGCTACAGAAGTTAAATATAGAAAGAGTTGTTATTAGCCCATTCGCACACCACAAAGAACATCCAGACTTATCTGAAGAGGGGTATTACAGCGCAATGGATGATGATTTTGATGAGAGAAACGAGACTATCTGGGTTCCAAAATTGAAAGGGAGACCTGAGTATTCTAGTCAGGAGCCACCCAAGTATTTATTTGATTTTAGCCATTCTGCAGGTAAGATATTTTTCTTTCAAATTCGTTCAGCTAAGATCACGGAAAACACTTAGTCCCGAACTATGAAACAGGATTACATTAACTAATCCTACTTTATCCTTCAACACGCCTTCTGGTGGGAATTTCAATCGATATCAGTGCATTTATTTCTTCTTCTTTTTTGCTCTTCTCTACACTATCGTTATATTGTCTTGCACTATTATTTCCTATCTTGTTTTCTATTATCTTTACCCTCTAATTGTTATTTTTTTATGTACATTGTATCTATACTCAAATAAATAAAAAGGTGCTTTGTTAAACTGTTGGCCGAAGTTAAGCGACATCCAGCGAGGTTAAGACTTGGATGGGTGACCATTCAAATTCTAATTCTCGTGACGCTGGCTTTTCCCGGCCCCAATCAGGCTGGGTGAGGTCAATGTGAGTAGCAGGTTTGTGAGTTTCCTGCGAATGGAGGGTAAAACCCCCGTCGTGATATGACCATGGCAGTTGAAAGCGACGTTAAACCCCACTTAAAGAAAAAAAAAAAAAAAAAAAAAAAAAAAAAAAAAACTGTTGGCATAATGGGACTATCTGTCTTGCGCTGACAGTCGAAATAAAGCACTAATTGTACTAAACTTATACTTATTTATATTAACTATTTCAGCGTATTTACATTAGCTGTTGAATGATAGTAGTTTGGATTAACAAATATCAGATATTTAATCTTGTTTCATAATTCGGTTCTCACTGTCTAGAATTTGTTACGTAAATATTTCATCACGTAATACGTCATAGTGAATAGTTTCTTTTGTGAATTATAAAGCACATAGTGTCTAAGTTTATCTAGTTGTTTCTGTGAATAATGTGACTTTTATAAAGATCAAGCAAAATCTGTCAACATCGAAAAAAAAGCTATTTATGAACCATGCACTCCATACTTCAAACATCAATACAACATCCAGGATATATCTAGTAATTCAGGTAGCGTAGGGATCCGTTGGTTTGAATCCCACCCAGTGCATGAATAAATTTTACCTCATTATTTTGAGTTAGTGACCACATAATAATAAGACTCTCAGGGTTAGGTGGTAGAAAATGCTTAGAGCATTAACCTCGCCTGCTAGTTACCTTCCACTAAAGAGTGTTATTATTCTTATAAATTAAAAAATATCATCATAGGGTGGTGTCATCGTGAACGAGAGTAGCCAGATAGTGGAGGAATGACTCAGCACTTCTACCACTGTCTTTACAAGAAGGCTAATAATTGACAAGGGCCCCCAGAACCAAGCCAATCCTGGTCTACTCCTGTTTATAGTCCCCCAGCCAGACGGCAGGTCTACTCCCTGTTTATAGTCCCCCAGCCAGACTGCTGGTCTACTCAGTATTTATAGTTTCCCAGCCAGACTAAAATATTATTATTAAAATTAAAAAAAAAAACATTGTTCATATCACCCTATAGCGCTCATACGAATC
This sequence comes from Bactericera cockerelli, assembly GCA_024516035.1. NCBI lineage: Eukaryota > Metazoa > Arthropoda > Insecta > Hemiptera > Triozidae > Bactericera > Bactericera cockerelli. Next base: position 21,318,322 of record CM044966.1, read on the forward strand.
CGCATAGAAGGTAGATTGGGCTATGTACTGCTGGACAATGGCTACGGTTTGCGGTCACCTGTGGTCCTCATGGAGGATGGAGCATACCCGCATAGACGTAAGTTAACTATGAAAAACCTGTGAAATAAAATTTACAATATCTCCGGCCCTGTTTTGATTAAAAATCTCAAGTGTTTAACAATTTTTACAATAAATGTAACTTCTTATAAATAAAAAAATTACTGAAATCTGTGAAATTATATTTCTGGCCCTGTTTTGATTAAAAATCTCATACCTATCCTAAAATACTTTTAATTTAAAACTATTTTCAGAAATGTATTACAAATAGGGTAGATACATTTAAGATTCCAAAGTTAACCCCCTTTGGGCAGCCCCTGGTTATGATAAAAAATCAAAACCTAATAGAAAAGATTTTCTCCTCGATATAACAATAACCGTGTTTTAGCAGTAAAAAAAAAATAATCCGTTCTCTAGATATATTGAGTGGCTTTTTTTTTTGGCTAACCCGTACATGCGGACCGTATACATCATAGGTTCTATCGATGTAAAAAAATGTGTAAATGTATTTGTTGTTTTTTTTTTAATTTTACATGTATCTAATTCTAATCCAGTATATAGACATTGATTCTGCAACTGTCTACATAAATTATTATTATTATTATCTGATCTGGTTGCAGGGTTTTCAGTGAAACCCTTACAATTAACACTGCGACCTAATTAGATCTATTGTGACCAGCTGATTCTATTTGGTTTTAACGTCCTGATTGAGATAGATAGTCAGGACTGGGGTTTTACCCTCCATTCGCTGGGAATCGTACCAGCTACCCACATTAACCTCACCCAGCTTGGGTAGGGCTAGAAATGCCAGCCTCTTATTTGGAGGAAATGTTTGGAGGGACCAGAATTTTCTTCAAAGAGTCTGCTCCAACCGGGGATCGAACTCGGGATCTCTGGACTACGGGCAATAGTCACAACCATTACGCCACAGAGGCTGAATGTCTACATAAAACGTTAAATCAATCATTAAATAAAAAGTACATTACATTACCTGAGGGCTCTAGTATCAAAACCGGCTCTCTCCACTTTTTCTAATTTTACAGGATGGGCAAAAAACATATTGAATGATAACCCTTTAATCAATTTATTTGATTGTGGAGAGAGAACAGTTTGAAAATGAACGCATATTTTACAACAGAATTACTATGGGGGAGAGTAGGTTTTGAGATGTACCTAATGTTTTTTACAGTCTATTTATTTGATTGTGGAGAAAGAACAGTTTGAAAATGAACGCATATTTTACAACAGAATTACTATGGGAGAGAGTAGGTTTTGAGATGTAATGTTTTTTACAGTCTATGCGACTTTAAAAAGAGATTCCAGGGGTACCAAAACCTCATTTTCAATTTTTTTGGAGAGAGCCGGTTTTGATACGGAGAGAGCAGGTGAGGGCTCTGTTCTCATTTATGATTTTGATTACTTGACGATCTTGGTGCTAATTAATATTAAATTTAATAAAGCTTTCACCAGGGACGCACGAGTTAGTAAGGTCATGGAGTTCTATCTCCCCCGGAGGGACTACATCCTAGCCAAGCATGCTGACACGGCCACCAACAATACCAATGCCGTCACCACGTACTACATTGAGAAACCCTACTGCTCCTTTACAATGACCACAACCAAGTTGTACATTGCAACAATGAACAGGCTGATAGTCCGCCGGGATGAGACAGGTGAGTATCAAGCTTTTTTTACTTTTTATTATAGCCAGTGTCCGTGGCGTAACGGGTGTGACTACTGCCCGTAGTCCAGAGATCCTGAGTTCGATCCCTGGACGGAGCAGATTTTTTACACGAAAAAATTCTGTTCCCTCCGTACATGTGAGGCTGGCAATTCCGGCCCTACCCAGGCTGGGTGAGGTTAATGTGGGTAGCTGGTACGATTCCCAGCGAAGGGAGGGTAAAAACCCCGTCCTGTCTAGCTCAAGTCAGGACGTTAAAACCGAATAGAATCAATGGACATGAAAGGAGCCTAGACATTGGATCTGGGCGTCCATATAATCCTCTCACCATCGTGATTTAGGTATCAATACCAATTTCACGGACACGGCATTATTACAATATAATATTATGTTTCATTATAAATTTTGTAATAATGAACAGTGCACTGGTAGTCAAGTGGTTAACGTCACAAAAAGCCCATTTATACTGCCTGAACATACATACCTACTACCTACATGTCAAAACTGACACAACTACCTACTTACACACTAACATAGAACATTACTACTCACAAGAATATTCGACAAAACAACTACAAACTAACTTACCCACGCACTTCATAAAGATAGGTTAATTAGGAGAGGTTATTATTATTTTTTTTTAAATGACTCAAGACACTACTTTTACGTATCTTGCTGTGGTTATGTTATCAGCAGTGAGATACATATATAAATAAAACCTTTACAACACTAGCTTAATTAGGAACAGATAGGCCACCATATGAACCCTTTCATTTTTTATGTAGACACATATATAGCAAATAGCAACCACTTTTATCAGTTTACTTTAGGAGGGGAATGCGGATAAGTTCAAAACAGGTGTAGCACCCCGAAACAGGCTTGTGAATACTAGCTACAATAACTCGCAATTTTTATAATTGCTACAGAGATGTACATGTACATGAATATCAGAACATATCTGTACAGCTGTTTCGAGCTTACTTGCTTTCATCAGCAGGTGATAGTTCTGATTTTTCATGCCATCAACTAACCTCTCTATTTTAATCAGTATAAACAAAAAAGTGAGAATCGGTGGCCATAATTGCACTACTGGTTGCTGCTCACATTCAAGCAGCTACTCATTTTTCCTCACGAGGTATGAGTAGAAGCCGACCATCCAAAGAAAAAAATCTTCACTGTTAGGGAAATAGTTAAAAACATTTTTTGTTGTTGATATTTATGTAGTTGTGAAACAAAGATAAACCACCATGTTTTTAAACTGTTAGGGATCAAATCCAGTTCTGAGTTTGATCTAGTGTGTTACTCACCTGGCCACGGTGGCTACAGCAGTTATTAAATTATTACAATACTTTACAAGGCAATACCAAGCATTAGGTATTATTATTATACAACACTTTATTTTTTTTTTTTTTTTTTTAGGCTTTAATGGCAGGATTCTCAAATTGCTTGAGCTCTTCCACCCAACCATTTGTTGCTGACTGGTGGTCAGCAACAATAGAAATAGAAGGAAATAAGAGAAGCAGTATGGGATAGGAATGAAAAAAAAAAGATGTAGAAAAAAGTAACAATAATAATGACAATCAAGAGCTACGGAATATCAGAATAGAACTCCTCAACAAGGACTTTGAAACCGTCAATGCTTAGATATAAATAAACATAAATAGACAGATAAATTTAGATATAAATAGACATTATGTACAATAGAAATAATTATTTTAACAATGAAAAAAAAAAAAAAATGAAAACAATTTATACAATAAAAATGAAAAAGAATAGAAAAATATATAAAAACATATTTATGTCCTAACTAAAGGGCGGGGTTGGTATTGGTGAAGGTAGGGCTATCGGCTACAAAAACTCTTTGTCACTGCGATTTGTGACATATTGCCTATGGCAATCTCTTCCACCCAACCCTTTGGCTATCAATGTGTTTTTTACTTGAATATCCCCGGGTTTCAATCATACCTCGTGAGGAAAAATGAGTTGCCGCTTCAATGCGGGATTATTGTCTACGATGGTATTTTTCTCCATTTTATCTGGAAACGCACAAACCAGCTACTCCAATTATTCTCACCCAGCCTGATTGAGGCCGATGTTTTTTTTATAATTATTGTGAATTCCATTCTTTTCCGCAGGTACTGTAATGGCGTTTATAAAAATGAACTTGATTCACAAACCCGAGTTTTCAATGGGGCGGCGTCCTAACAGGAACAGTAGAACAATCCATAAGATGATCCCTTTTGGCTCCCGCGAGAATTTAAACGGGGTAAGGTGCATTCCTTGTTTTGCTAATCTCTGACCTCGAGGTAGGTGTCAGTGGAAAGTCCACCTTCCCACACGGCAGTGCGGCACAAAATATAACTATTATTTTTTTAGGAAAAAAAACATCTTTGTTTTTACATTAATAAACATTTGTTTTTTTACATTAGAGATATATGAATGTATTTTACATTAAAAAAACAACAAAAATGTTTTATCACATTAAAAAACAAAGATGTTTTTTATTTCATTTTCAACATTTTTCCAAACGTTGATTTTCAGACTTTGAAGCAGCACTACGATCAGGTCCTGAGCGTGTTGAACTACACAGGTCTAGAAGAGATGTTGACTCTGGCCGAAGATATTTACCGAGATGAGACGTTCAAAAAAAGAAGTTGGAAGTTGGTGCATCAGATTGCACATATATATCATAATAACATCTCAAGAAATGTACCATTTTAACTGCTTTGTTATTAACTGATATAACACTAGATATTTATTTCATTTTGCTTATTTATATTTGTATTGTATTTAAAAAATTATTTGATTTTTTTTATCATTGCTTTTTATAAATATATATATCCTTGTACCACACATGTATATTATGTTTAGCGTGCAAATAAAATCTTATCTTATTAAACGGACAATATAACAAGCTGCTGTTGGACCTCAACACCAGACATGTCTCGATTTCTAAAGCTTGTCATGACAGCATATCGGTCCTCCTGGGCAGTTGTCTTCTTTGGTCTGACAGATCCTGGTCTCCAATCATACCTACTTGTCTGCCGATACCTTTGGTAAATTCTTTTCACCTTAGACTTTGACAAATTTAGGTGCCTGGCAACATCTCTTTCCTTAACACCTAGCATCTCACCGTCTCACACAAGTGAAAATCCGAGATCTCCTTCCTTAACTCATGAGAATTAAAAGGAGGTTTCGTGACTTCTTGAAACTTGAAAATTTGGTTGAATTCTTCACTAACCCATTCAAGCCCAGAATGAACATTGAATTTGTAGGGTCGATCGCGTTGATTATCTGAGACTTTATAGTAGATCTTCTTCTGTAAAGGTTGGGCACCCCTGCTATATAATATGGTAAAAAAGAAAATAAATTCTGTGTTATGTTAGATAACATAAACCTACAATTTATACAGCCAGATATTTCATAACTCATTATTTTCATAATATATCGAAACCATTTAAATTTTTACCAATTGGCCAGTTTATTTTATATTTCAATTAACATCAAATAGGTTATAAAAATTCATACTAATCAAAAAAGTAGCAAAACAAAATTTTACTGTCAATCAAAATTTATGGTAAAGAATGAATCATTCGATTAGAAGAAATACAGAATCACCTTCCATTAGAAGAAGAAACAAAGGACAATGGTTGATACATGGCGCGGTTCAATCCTTTCGGAAATGGTTCAAAACCACGATCAGGTATTTTTGTTTCGATTTTTTGACACCATTGGAGAAAACGCATCACTCACTAAGCTAAGTACCTGGGTTTTACCAGGAATAGCCAGCATCAAAATATTTCCAATTTGAGTGGTCATCCACCAAGTCCGAACCTTAATAGTTGTTGTTTAAGTTCAGTGATTTTGTGAAAACCATTTATTTAAATGTGGCATCAATGCCGTCTCGAATGGTGTTTCCGTTCATATACACTTGCGAGCAATGAAACTAGGACACTTAAAAATTCCAAATTTTAAACTCTCCGATAATTTTCTCCTGAAACATATTGATTTCATTTGAAAGGTAATTTTGTTTTCTTTTATTTTAAGAAAAAAATAGGAAGATTGGACAACTCATTTCAAAGTAACAGGGTGGAATGTAAAAAATGTCAAAAAAAGAATACATTTGGGTTTAACAAAGTCATTATAAACATTTTATTTTTTTACAAATTTATAACATTTTCAAGGTTTTCAGTAGTTTGTGTTTCCCCCCTGGCCCTAATTACTGCTTCCAGTCGGTTTTTCATTAAAAAGATCAGATTTTTACCAACATCTTGAGGTAAATTGTCCCACTCCTCCCTTAGTGCCATTTTGAGCTCCACTGTGGTCGCAGGAGACGGATTTCTAGCTCGGACTTTTCTCTTTAGCATATCCTATAAATGTTCAATCGGATTTAGATCCGGACTGTTTGCAGGCAAGACCAAAGTATCGGTTCCAACATCCTCTAGGTAACTAGTGACAGTGATTGCCTTGTGCGGTCGGGCGTTGTCATGCACGAGGACAAATTCTTCTCCATAAAATGCAGCAAAAGGTATCACCTGGTCTTCCAGCACTTCCTCTATGTACCTTTCTGCCGTCAAACTTCCCCCCACTAGTCCACAATTGATGAAACAATGTCCGATTTAACTTCTGCTGTAATTCCACCCCAGAACATACAGGAACCACCACCAAATGCCACAGTTTCCTTGATACAGCATTGAGCAAATCGCTCCCCAGATCTTCGGTATACTCTTTCTCGCCTGTCATTCACATACAAGCATGCCCGGCTCTCATCCGTAAACAATACATGGCTCCATTGCTCATGGGTCCAATTGACATGTTGGAGTGCGAAGTCCAGGCGTGCTTGTCGGTGATGTGGGGCCAGCCTGGGGCCTGTAGCAGCTCTTTTGGGGGTCAAGTTTTTCTCCTTCAGTCTTCTCCTAACTGTCCACTCGCTAACAGCTACATCCCGTGTCCTCTGCAGCTCGTGCTGGACACCAACTGCGGAAATGTTACGATTTCTCAGAGAGGTCATCATGATGCATCGGTCATCTCGAGCTGTTTTTTTGCGGGTACGACCTGATCCTGTACTGTGCTTGAAGCTATTGGTCTCCCTGTACCTCTTAAATAGTCTGCTGACTGTAGATTTGCTGATTTTGAGCTGATTTGCAACATTTCTCACTGATAAACCACTTTCAAGCAAAGCAACCACACTTAAAGCTACTTCAGGAGTTGTGTCCATTTTCACAGAACAAATGATACTGATATGATGTGAGAATTCATCATTTCAATAGCAAAAGAAAGAAAAATACTGGCCAAAATGGTTTAAAATGAATTTTTTACGTATTCTACAGATTTTCAAAAAAGGCTACCTTCTTGTTTGTTTGGAGTTGTCTGTCTAAAATTGCCATAACTCGGTAAAAATAAAGCCGATTCGAATGAAACAAACTGTGTTTGAGAGATGAAAAAAATTACTTTTCAGTAAGGTATAACACTGGGCCTAAAAAGCATGCATCGCGTCACAGCGATAGTAGAATTTAGAAGGAAACAAGTGTCCTAGTTTCATTGCTCGCAAGTGTATTTTGGAACACAAATCGCATTTCTGAAATTTATTAAAAGGTTCACCAAAGCTTCTTAGCGAGTAACATAATGTAATGTATAGATCAAGTTTGCTTTCTTTTTACTCGTATTTCAGATAAGTCACATCAAGATCAGAAACAAAGCCACTCGTCAAAGTTATGAACGTCGTCGGAGAAATCGTGACCGAAACTTGATGACTCGATCATAATTGTGACAGATGAAACAAAATGAGGATTGAACAAGAACAGTATACGAGAGATTTTTTGTACTATCTTAGGATTCCTGATCCAATAAATCTCATGCATTTTTACTTTAGTTTTCATTCAAAGCTTAAAAAGTCACCTTTACATTTCATTTAATGTTTATACCTATTAAATTTGAGATACAGAACTAATCGTATCAATTTAATTATACAAAGATTCTAAGCAAGGAATTAAATCCTAACCTCATTAAAACCAGAAAGTGACTAATAACAAAAAAACTTTCAAATGAGTAAACATTAAAAAAAACATGAATGATTTAAGTATCTTTATTCTTTACTCTTACAGGTACTGTCTACAAAATTATGAAGTATGAGAATCAAAATTCTGAGTCTACAAAATTGTGAAGTATGAGAATCAAAATTCTGAGTCAACAAAATTGTGAAGTATGAGAATCAAAATTCTGAGTCTACAAAATTGTGAAGCATGAGAGTCAAAATTCCGGAGTCTACAAAATTGTGAAGTATGAGAGTCAAAATTCCAGAGTCTACAAAATTGTGAAGTATGAAGTATGAGAGTATGTTGTAATGTATGTTGTAATGAAATGAACAGGTTTTATATTATTTCTGCTTGAAGTATGAGAGTCAAAATTCTGAGTCTACAAAATTGTGAGGTATGAGAGTCAAAATTCCGGAGTCTACAAAATTGTGAAGTATGAGAGTCAAAATTCTGAGTCTACAAAATTGTGAAGTATGAGAGTCAAAATTCTGAGTCTACAAAATTGTAAAGTATGAGAGTCAAAATTCCGGAGTCTACAAAATTATGAAGTATGAGAGTCAAAATTCTGAGTTTACAAAATTGTGAAGTATGAGAGTCAAAATTCCGGAGTCTACAAAATTGTGAAGTATGAGAGTCAAAATTCCAGAGTCTACAACAAAATTGTGAAGTATGAGAGTCAAAATTCCGGAGTCTACAAAATTGTGAAGTATGAGAGTCAAAATTCCGGAGTCTACAAAATTGTGAAGTATGAGAGTCAAAATTCCAGAGTCTACAAAATTGTGAAGTATGAGAGTCAAAATTCTGAGTCTACAAAATTGTGAAGTATGAGAGTCAAAATTCTGAGTCTACAAAATTGTGAAGTATGAGAGTCAAAATTCTGAGTCTACAAAATTGTGAAGTATGAGAGTCAAAATTCTGAGTTTACAAAATTGTGAAGTATGAGAGTCAAAATTCCGGAGTCCACAAAAATGTGAAGTATGAGAATCAAAATTCCGGAGTCTACAAAATTGTGAAGTATGACAGTCAAAATTCCGGAGTCTACAAAATTGTGAAGTATGAAGTATGAGAGTATGTTGTAATGTATGTTGTAATGAAATGAACAGGTTTTATATTATTTCTGCTTGAAGTATGAGAGTCAAAATTCTGAGTCTACAAAATTGTGAAGTATGAGAGTCAAAATTCTGAGTTTACAAAATTGTGAAGTATGAGAGTCAAAATTCCGGAGTCTACAAAATTGTGAAGTATGAGAGTCAAAATTCCAGAGTCTACAACAAAATTGTGAAGTATGAGAGTCAAAATTCCGGAGTCTACAAAATTGTGAAGTATGAGAGTCAAAATTCCAGAGTCTACAAAATTGTGAATTATGAGAGTCAAAATTCTGAGTCTACAAAATTGTGAAGTATGAGAGTCAAAATTCTGAGTCTACAAAATTGTGAAGTATGAGAGTCAAAATTCCAGAGTCTACAAAATTGTGAAGTATGAGAGTCAAAATTCTGAGTCTACAAAATTGTGAAGTAAGACAGTCAAAATTCCAGAGTCTACAAAAAAATTGTGAAGTATGAGAGTCAAAATTCCAGAGTCTACAAAATTGTGAAGTATGAGAGTCAAAATTCCAGAGTCTACAACAAAATTGTGAAGTATGAGAGTCAAAATTCCGGAGTCTACAAAATTGTGAAGTATGAGAGTCAAAATTCCAGAGTCTACAAAATTGTGAATTATGAGAGTCAAAATTCTGAGTCTACAAAATTGTGAAGTATGAGAGTCAAAATTCTGAGTCTACAAAATTGTGAAGTATGAGAGTCAAAATTCCAGAGTCTACAAAATTGTGAAGTATGAGAGTCAAAATTCTGAGTCTACAAAATTGTGAAGTATGACAGTCAAAATTCCGGAGTTTACAAAATTGTGAAACATGAGAGTCAAAATTCCGGAGTCTACAAAATTGTGAAGTATGAGAGTCAAAATTCCGGAGTCTACAAAATTGTGAAGTATGAGAGTCAAAATTCCGGAGTCTACAAAATTGTGAAGTATGAAAATAAAAATTCCGGAGTCTACAAAATTGTGAAATATGAAAGTCAAAATTCTGAAGTCAACAAAAATTTTAAGTGTGAAAATTAAAATTAGAGGTAAGTCTAGGTCTAGTAGATAATCTTAAAACTACGATTTTAATTTTATGGTGACTTTTTAATCAAGGTTTTAAAAACAGAAACTGAAATTTTGCCATTTTATAATGATTATTATGATCAGGAATCCTAAGAATTGTAAGTGCAAAAAGGTGTGATTGATAATGATGTGAAATTAAACAATAAATAAACTATTATTTTAACACTTTTGAACCTTCAAAGAGATTATTTATTTTTATGGAATTCATTGTCTCAAATACTTACCAAGACATAGAACACCAACAAAAAGCTCATAACTAGGGTGATATCAGTCTGAGAACAGTTTTTTTTTAAGATGCAACTAATAGGATCGAAACCCTTTATCAGCATAGCTATAATTGGCCAATTCCTAAGGAGTAAGGGTACAGACTTGAAACAGAGAAAAGGAAGTCTGAATTCAGAGGACGTAAGTCCTCGCACTCCTCAATCGATCGCAATGATTATCTGAGTTATAGTAGATCTTCTTCTGTAAAGGTTGGGCACCCTGGTCTAGAACATATTTTATTTCGTCAAACAGCCTTGAAGTATCATGTTCACACTCTTATAACACAAGGCATTTGCCATCGTTATCTAGAATATTCTTTAAGTTAATTATAATAAACCTTTTGCTACATACAGTTTGTTCACTCTTATGAAACAAGATTAATAAACTCTTCACTCTAGGGCCGAATTATGAAACATCATTAATAAACCCTTCACTATAGGGGCCGAATAATGAAACAGGATTAATAAATTCTTCCCTGTAGGGTCCAAATTATGAAACAGGATTAATTATCTGGGATTTGTTAATCCAAGCTCCTGTCATTTAACAGCTTCTGATATAAATGCACTGATGTGATTGATTGAAATTCCCACCAGAGGGCATGTTAAGGGATAGTTGATATTGATTATTTTATTAGTGTAAGATTTGTTAATGTAATTCTGTTTCATAATTCGTGCCTTAGTATAGTTCGTCTAAATTAACCCGTAAATCACGCTTCTGTGACTTTTGCCAGTTCTAGATTCATCAAAGTGACGTTAAAATGCAGATTCATGGGTTCAATGGGCCATGGTCGAGAACGGTAAGATCTACAGCCCGGAAGTTGCTTTTATATGCCACACGAGCCACGAAAGGTTAAGATGGGATTTTTCAAGTTTCCGAACAATGCTGTTTACGGTTCTATGAGTTGGGTTGGGTGGAAGAGATTGCCGTAGGCAATATCCCCGCCCTTTAGTTAGGACATTATTATTTTCTTCGTTAACATTATTTTTTATCAAACAATTTTATCTTTTATTAATTTTAAAACTATTTTATTCTGTAAATATGTATGTCCTCCTAATAAATAATCATGATATAATATTTTATATGGATTTCTTTTCAACTTCATCAGACAACCTAAAACTTAAGCTTTCCGCTCTGTCCACCTTGCACCAGACCTTGGAGTGTTCGTCTTTCTTTTAGTATTATGTACCTACATTTAACGTTTAATTTTTTTTTCATGCTCCTGTTTCATGGCTACGAAATAATAAAGCCTATGAAACACTCATCTTTAAAAACAATAAAAAAAACTTGTACCTACCTGTGATATTTACTTGTACTTGTACCTACCTGTGATATTTACTTGTAGTTGTACCTACCTGTGATATTTACTTATACTTGTACCCAGCTGTGATATTTACTTATACTTGTACCCACCTGTGATATTTACTTGTACTTGCACGTCAGTGGGGAGTCATACTACGGGATGGGCAGGCTACAAAACAGACCATTTTCATAGCTACGATATAAAAAAAGGCTATGACACACTCACATCTTTAAAATAAAATTTTAATATTATCCCTCTGTTGACCATTCGTCTTTTTCTGTTTCAGCCCGTCCAACCTGATACCGATGCGGATGCATTGCTGAGAGCAGTAAACGAAGGCGCCATAATGGTGCAGAACCAACAGAGGCGTCTCAGGGCGATGCGCGAGCATCAAGAAAACATTAACAGAATACGTGACCGGGGTGCGCGCGAGCCGCCCTGACCGATCATAACCAGGAGAAGCATGAACCAATAGCCTGTTCGAATATACTGCCCAGATTCTCCGAATCTCCTTTTCTCCGTTTGAACCGTCAAATATCGTTCAAATATCGATATCAGAGAGTGCAATCGGAAAGTGAAAGAGGGAGTTGAAATAGCTGTTCTGCGCATGACATTACGTCAAATTGCCTACAGTCACTCAATGAGGCGTCAATACATTTATTTATTTAGAAACTCTTTATTAGTAGACCATAATATACAGACAAATAATGGTAAAAATTAAACATAAAAATTGACAATATTAATAATAATATAAACAAGAAAAAAAAAATAAACAAAATATATACATATGTCTTAACTAAAGGGCGGGGTTATTGCCTATGGCAATCTCTTCCACCCAAAATACATGTGCATAGATTGTTCTATTTCATTGTTGTTTTATTTAAAAAAAACTTTTTTACTCCCATTACTCAAACAGTTTATGGGCAAGGTGCCATGCGGCGCCGCCCGGCTGATTGTAAATGTCGGTAATAACTCATCCACTCTAGTAGTTAACAATAAAAAAAAAGCCAAATTTAATTAAAAGACCCAACACGTATTGACCAGGGCGGCCACAAAGTGAAGGACCAGATACACGCAAATCACTTTGGTGGTCACCCCGATACAATAGTCCACCGCGTTAATATACACCATTTTCTCTTGGTAGTTCTTCTTTGTCAGCCTGCTGTTCACCATGTACAGAGCGATGGCCCGCGGATAGCACTCGATGAAAGGTCCCCATTGAAAGTTCCTCAGGGATACATCGAACAGGGCGCGATCTTGCGGAGGAATGGCATCCGTCAGCGCCTTGGTGTTGGCGTTCTCAAAGACCCAGTCGTTGAGGCAGAAGTACCCAATGACCTTGGTTAAATAGAAGATCTTGCGGTAGGTGGACATGATCATCGGCTTCCGATGCTGCAGTTTCTCGGCCAGGCTGAAGGCAAGGGCAGGGAGGCTGTGGAGGATGTAGAAGAGGACAGAGTAGAGGAAGGTCTGCTTGACATAGTAGGTGTTGCTGGACCAGACGCAGAAACTGTTGGACTCCTCGCTACTCTTCCAAGAGTCGGTGCATCTCGTGATGTAACGGTTCAAGGTCACTGGGTTCTCTTTGTAGGAAACGAAATTGAAAATTCTTCTGTCTTCTGTCTGTGAAAATTCAAATTGAGGTGAAGCCATGTTTCGGTTTCCTGTGTGTGCGACAAAGACTCGTTTGTTATCAATATTCTTTAAACATTTGTGGCTTCTATTGTTTTCAGCTGAACTCAAAGCAGTGTCTTGAGGTGAAGCCATGTTTCGGTTTCCTGTGTGTGCGACAGTGACTCCTTTGTTATCAATATTCTTTAAACATTTGTTGCTTCTATTGTTTTCAGCTGAACTCAAAGCAGTGTCTTTTCTGTAATGGTCAAATAGATTACTGCTGTCTTTGTATTGTGATCGAAAAACATTGTTATTTAATTGCTTTTCTTCTTTAATTGCGTTGAAATTGTTTAATTCATGTGAGTTTGCAGTTTTGGTAACTTTCTTGTACGACCTGGATTCTTCATCAATGTCTTTCATCAATGAAAACATGAGTTCATTGTTGTTTTCGTTATGTAACCCTGAAATTTTCGTTTCTTTTTGTGAACGCAATGTTTCTTGATTGCTCCTTCCACTGTTAGGAACCAGTTTGGGGTAGTTTTGATCACTTTCTTCGTTGCTTGCACATAAGTTCTCACTGAGACGAGAAAACAGTTCTTTGTCTATGTTTTTACTTTGTGTCGACAATTTTTCGTTGCTGACTTCACTTTTCTGTCTCACTTCCTGTGGCATATTACTTTGTGAGGTTGATTGGTACCAGGCGAGCGCTATCAAGGCGTTGATTGTACGGTCGGCGGGAACCAAATCGATGATGACCTCTAGGTCAATCAGGGCTACGCGAGATATTCCCAGGCCAGCCATGAGACTCAGAGCCAGAGTACTGTTGAAGCCTTTGAACTGGAAAAGTGAGAGAATAAAGGCATGTAAATTTGACATTAGGTAATAGTTAAAAGACAGTGGTAAAAGTGCTGAGTCATTCCTCCACTGTCTTGGCTACCATCGTTCACGATGACGCCACCCTATGATGATGAATAGTTTTTTTTTTAATGATATTTATTTTTTTGATATTATTTAAAGAGGAGACTTAACAATCAGAGTCCTTGCTCCTTGGGAATAGTTTTTAGTTTTCTACCTTCAAGCAAAATACTTGTAGTATGGTTTTTTATAGCCTCGTACATCGTACATTTATTTTAATGGAGTACTTAGCCACACCTAATTATTTTAGTTTTTTAAACATTACGAATTATATTACATTAGATCAAGTAGGTATTTTTAGTATAATGAAAAAAAAAAAATGTCAACAAAGACTTTCAAATTACTTGTTAGATCTTGAAGGTCTCTCATTAATTAGGCGTCTGATTAGCATAGGGACATTAGCATAAGACAATACCGGAATATATTATCATAAAATTTCGGAATGTATCACGACAGTAATCTTGACCCAAGTTCTTTACATGTGGGTTACCCTATAATAGAATAACAATTAAGTTTTGATGACGCTCATTTTGAATTATGCGCAATATCGAGTCATATTTGTGTTGAATTTTTTAGGACATTGACTTTTTGTTGTGCAAATATTTCGCACTCACAGCTTTCTTAAAAATGAATCTCAGATATGTGAAGCGTACACTATAAAGAAAAAATGGGCACAGTGCCTCGTTCCTCAGACTTGGAAAGCATTTTTATATTTTATAAATAGTTAAAAACATTTTTTGTTATCCAGGAGAGAAAAATGGTGGACTTTAATAACATTTCAGTCTTCCATAACACATGAACAAGGAGCCCGGGTGTATCTCTTGTATTGAGCCAGCCTCCGTGGCGTAACGGTTGTGATGTGACTACTGCCCGTAGTCCAGAGACCCTGAGTTCGATTCCCGGTTGGAGCAGACTTTTTGCACCAAAAAAATCTGTTCCCTCCGAACATGTGAGGCTGGCAATTCCGAACCTACCCAGGCTGAGTGAGCTTAATGTGGGTAGCTGGTACGATTCCCAGCGAATGGAGGGTAAAACCCCCGTCTTGACTATCTATCTCAATCAGGACGTTAAAACCAAATAGAATCAATGGACATGAAAGGAGCCTTGACATTAGATCTGGGCGTCCATATAATCCTCTCACCACCGTAATTTAGGTATCAATACCCATCTGACGGACACGGAATTATTATTCTTAAATTGAAAATGATTAATACCATAAATATAGAACATCTTTTAGAATTATCTCGCATCAGAAGGGAGGCATTTCATCGGATGGACACGCTTCAACATAGACCGCAAGCGTTTGAAGTAGCCGCTGTTTCATGTTAGGAAATCAAAAGACTGTGAACCATTCAGAAGGAGAAACAATTTTATTTAATAACAAACAAAAAGAACTATTTAGAACTTTAGTCTTGAACTGGTTGGTCTAGTTGCTCGACACACAAACTTTAAGGAACCGAAAATGCTCATAAAACTTACCCAAATCGGCAGAGGCTCGCACAATGTTGGGACCACAATGGAGGGCCGGAACACACAGATGGGCAGCTCGTGAATAACTTCTCGCACCAAATCCTCTGCGGCGGCTTTTGTCAATGTGTACGTGTTGGGCTTCCTGCCAAGCAGCTGGGAATTCAATACTGCGATCTCCTCATCAGAAGCACTGCTCACAAGGATTGACAACTCTGCGGCGGTCAACGTGGGCTCATAGAACACCTCATCGATGAGTTTCTGGTCGCAGTTGCAGTACGCCGTCGAAACGTGGACAAAGCTTTTCAGGCGCGGCATCCGTTTGGCCAACGACAGCAGCTTCTCGGTGCCCTTGACGTTGATGTTGTAAGCTCTGCGCATGTGCGCGTCAAAGCGGACAGTGGCGGCGATGTGGAAGACGATGGTGGTCTGTGACGTCAGCAGTCGTTCCTCCTCTGAGTCGAGACCCAAGTCCTCCGCGTCCAGTTGCCCGCAGACGATGTCAACTTTCTGGTGGTAGTTTGGATTGGCCAGCTTCATGGTCTCGAACACGTCTTCGTTGAAGAAGTCCTGCGCTCTCTGGTGGATGGATTTGGGCCCTCTGCCGCGCATGAGCAGGATGAGTTTGCGGATTTGTGGACAGCAGCGGAGGAGCTTCTCTACCAGGAGGCTGCCCAGGAACCCGGTGGCGCCTGTGATGAACACTGTCTGGTCCTTGTAGAACTCCTGAATGAGGGAGTCACTCTGAGCAGCGGAGATGTCTACTTCACCCCGATGCTTCGTCTTGCCAAAGTCATCGGAATGGTCAAAGTCTGTGCCATCGAAATCTCTGAGAATTTCAACAGTCATGGTGAAAACTTTTGAAAAGTTCTGGTCACGTAATTCACAAGTACTCAGACAGTATTTTTTAGAAAAAAATCACAATAAAATGTTCAAATCTACCCCCCAGAATTAAACATTTTAAGCTCCTTAATTATTTATTTATTAAAATATAAGTATCTAATATTTTTTCATTAACATCACAAATTATACGTATGGGAGGGCTATGAAAACGAATTAAATATGTTTTCCAATTAAAAATTATTCACATTCTTCGATTTATTAGAATTTAGAATTTTCTACAACGAAATAGTATCTGAACCAAAATTGAAGAGTAAAATCTAAATCCATTAAATATCTAAACATTAAAATGAAACAATACTGCACTAAAATGCACAAAACGATCACAAAAAAGATCACTGACTATCTCTTTCCTAATGTTTCTAGAGTTAAAAGGCTGCATTTTTGCTAGCACAATAAGATTCTGAGAGAGACAATAGTGCACGGTCATGCAAATGATTCGAGAATGAAAAAAGAAAATATTGCACAGGGTCACGAGGTCGTGTTCTTACTTCCGAGCACGTGGGAGGATCACACGGATTTAGAAACAAAGGTCGACCCTTTGTTTCTAAATCCGTGTAGTAGCTCGACCCATTTTCTTGTATAATAGGTATAGGAATATGATCAAACCGCAAAACTCGTAGGATCGCCTAAGCTACGTCCAGCGAGATGAAGACTTCGTGATGCTGGCGTTCCGGCCCAACCCAGGCTGGTTGACGTTAGTGTGGGTAGCAGGTTTGTGAGTTTCGTGCGAATGGAGAGTAACAACCCCGTCGTAATATTATGACCAAGCCGTTAAAAGTGAGGTTCAACCCAAATGAATAAAAATCCATGGAATGTGTGAGATGTAGGAGCAAGATGTGGGAGGAGTGAGAAGTTTGAGGAGTGAGAAGTGGAAGGAGTGAGAAGTGGGAGGAGTGAGAAGTGGGCGGAGTGAGAAGTGGGAGGAGTGAGAAGTGGGAGGAGTGAGAAGTGGGAGGAGTGAGAAGTGGAAGGAGTGAGAAGTGGGAGGAGTGAGAAGTGGGAGGAGTGAGAAGTGGGAGGAGTGAGAAGTGGGAGGAGTGAGAAGTGGGAGGAGTGAGAAGTGGGAGGAGTGAGAAGGGGGGGAGTGTGTGTGAAAGGAGAGAGATGCTGGTTTTTGGGGGTGTTGATTCTCATGAAAATTTCGAAATCGGAAATATAATTGAAGTAAAGAAATGAAAAGACTGTAAAACAAATAGTTTATTTAAAATTTAATGTAAAAGGCTTAATTATTCAGAAACAATTATAAGATATATAAATTAAAATATTTCTTAAAATGATTAAAATCTTAAAATAATTAATTGAATAGTATATAGTAATAATAATAATAGTAAGAGATAAATAAATTAGATATTATTAATATAAAAAATAAAAATAAAATAGAAGTGTTAGTTACCAACCGTTTTACTCTTTCTCTCCTCCTACTTCTCACACATCCCACCTCTCGCTCCTCCTATTTCTCACACATCCCACCTCTCGCCCCTCCTACTTCTCACACATCCCACCTCTCGCCCCTCCTACTTCTCACCCATCCAACCTCTCGCCCCTCCTACTTCTCACACATCCTACCTCTCGCCCCTCCTGCTTCTCGCACATCCAACCTCTCACCCCTCCTACTTCTCACACATCCAACCTCTCGCCCCTCCTACTTCTCACACATCCCACCTCTCGCCCCTCCTACTTCTCACACATCCCACCTCTCGCTCCTCCTACTATTCACACATCCAACCTCTCGCTCCTCCTACTTCTCACACATCCCACCTCTCGCCCCTCCTACTTCTCACATATTCCACCTCTCGCCCCTCCTACTTCTCACATATTCCACCTCTCGCCCCTCCTACTTCTCACCCATCCAACCTCTCGCCCCTCCTACTTCTCACTCATCCTATTTTAATAAAGAAAATCATTTCTACCCACTATTCCCTAATTACATAGAATACGACGTTCTCATAGAACAATGCGGTCTTCCTGCCTTGAAAGATAGGAGACGGGAAACAGTGTAGACGTTAGTAAAAAAAAAAAAAATCCAACCTCTCGCCCCTCCTACTTCTCACCCATCCCACCTCTCGCCCCTCCTACTTCTCACTCATCCAAACACTCGCCCCTCCTACTTCTCACACATCCCACCTCTCGCCCCTCCTACTTCTCACACATCCAACCTCTCGCCCCTCCTACTTCTCACACATCCAACCTCTCGCCCCTCCTACTTCTCACACATCCACCTCTCGCCCTTCCTACTTCTCACACATCCAACCTCTCGCCCTCCTACTTCTCACATCATCCACCACTCGCCCTCCTACTTCTCACACATCCAACCTCTCGCCTCCTCCTACTTCTCACACATCCACCTCTCGCCCCTCCTACTTCTCACACATCCAACCTCTCGCCCTCCTACTTCTCACCATCCAACCCTCGCCCCTCCTACTTCTCACACATCCCACCTCTCGCCCCTCCTACTTCTCACACATCCAACCTCTCGCCCTCCCACTTCTCACACATCCAACCTCTCGCCCCTCCTACTTCTCACACATCCCACCTCTCGCCCTCCTACTTCTACATCCACCCAACATCCAACCTCTCGCCCCTCCTACTTCTCACACATCCCACCTCTCGCCCCTCCTACTTCTCACACATCCAACCTCTCGCCCCTCCTACTTCTCACACCATCCAACTCTCGCCCTCCTACTTCTCACACATCCCACCTCTCGCCCCTCCTACTTCTCACCATCCAACATCTCGCCTCTCCTACTTCTCACACATCCACCTCTCGCCCCTCCTACTTCTCACCCATCCAACCTCTCGCCCCTCCTACTTCTCACACATCTACTCTCGCCTCTGCTTCTCACATCCAACTCTCACCCTCTACTTCTCACACATCCAACCTCTCGCCCCTCCTACTTCTCACACATCCCACCTCTCGCCCCTCCTACTTCTCACACATCCCACCTCTCGCTCCTCCTACTATTCACACATCCAACCTCTCGCTCCTCCTACTTCTCACACATCCCACCTCTCGCCCCTCCTACTTCTCACATATTCCACCTCTCGCCCCTCCTACTTCTCACATATTCCACCTCTCGCCCCTCCTACTTCTCACCCATCCAACCTCTCGCCCCTCCTACTTCTCACTCATCCTATTTTAATAAAGAAAATCATTTCTACCCACTATTCCCTAATTACATAGAATACGACGTTCTCATAGAACAATGCGGTCTTCCTGCCTTGAAAGATAGGAGACGGGAAACAGTGTAGACGTTAGTAAAAAAAAAAAATCCAACCTCTCGCCCCTCCTACTTCTCACCCATCCCACCTCTCGCCCCTCCTACTTCTCACTCATCCAAACACTCGCCCCTCCTACTTCTCACACATCCCACCTCTCGCCCCTCCTACTTCTCACACATCCAACCTCTCGCCCCTCCTACTTCTCACACATCCAACCTCTCGCCCCTCCTACTTTTCACTCATCCAACCACTCGCCCCTCCTACTTCTCACACATCCAACCTCTCGCCCCTCCTACTTCTCACACATCCAACCTCTCGCCCCTCCTACTTCTCACACATCCAACCTCTCGCCCCTCCTACTTTTCACTCATCCAACCACTCGCCCCTCCTACTTCTCACTCATCCAACCACTCGCCCTTCCTACTTCTCACACATCCAACCTCTCGCTCCTCCTACTTCTCACACATCCCACCTCTCGCCCCTCCTACTTCTCACACATCCAACCTCTCGCCCCTCCTACTTCTCACACATCCCACCTCTCGCCCCTCCTACTTCTCACACATCCAACCTCTCGCCCTTCCTACTTCTCACTCATCCAACCACTCGCCCCTCCTACTTCTCACACATCCCACCTCTCGCCCCTCCTACTTCTCACACATCCTACCTCTCGCTCCTCCCACTTCTCACACATCCAACCTCTCGCCCCTCCTACTTCTCACACATCCCACCTCTCGCCCCTCCTACTTCTCACACATCCAACCTCTCGCCCCTCCTACTTCTCACACATCCAACCTCTCGCCCCTCCTACTTCTCACACATCCCACCTCTCGCCCCTCCTACTTCTCACCCATCCAACCTCTCGCCCCTCCTACTTCTCACTCATCCAACCACTCGTCCTTCCTGCTTCCCACACATCCAACACACAGCCGCCGTCTCTGTCTCTTCTTCTTCGCGTCCGCCTCCGCTGCATTTCTCGCCTCCTCAGTCCTTCTCGCCTCCGCCAGTCTCGTCCTCTCCTCTTCTTCCTGCTCGCTTATCGGCCGTCTCCTCCTCGCGTCTGCCTCCGCTGCATTTCTCGCCTCCTGAGCCCTTAACCACGCCGCATGTCTGCCTTGCCTCGCCCTCTGCTCTTCTTCTTGATCTCTCATCTGCCGCTCTATTCTGGCCTGTCTTTGCATTCTTTCCAATTCACTCGCCACATGTTCCTCGTATCTCAGCCGACGCGACCTCTGCTGTTGTGTCTCTGGCTTGTTGAGGACGAACCATTGTATTTCTTTCCTTGTCTCCTCTGAGGCTGGAATGGTGTCGGTATAGTTACCCCCGTGTAATTGGTTGGTCTCTGCCGACGACATGTGGGCCTGAAAGAATAAAGCAAGCCAGCGTCGATGCCACGTTGCATACACCAGGCTCTCGATTCAGAGAGAACTCTCATGTGCGCCAACACAAGGGAGGACTGTGCCCCGGACCCTGGGTTAGAGCCAGCACCAGGTAAAAAAACACTGCCAATTATGGACACAATACTTTCTCGTGATTGTTTCACATTGTACGAGTATGCACGTGGCAATTTTGATTTTTTCTACTAAATCACTTGTATCTCCAAAACCGCTTAATAGATTTTCTTCAAATTTGTTTTACATGGTAGAATACCGTTTTTTCTACATTCTAGATTCTACAAAAAATTCTTTATAGGAAAATCGTGGGCCTAATTTTTTGACTTTTTTGTCGAAAATATTGGATTTTCTTAACACATCTATAGTATAGTAGTGCTTTATTTAGACTGTCGGCTCGAGACAGGAAGTCCCATTACGCTAACAGTTTAATATAGCACCTCTTTATTTATTTAAATAGATAAAATAATATACAACTATTACAATTAATAAGGTATAAAAATACAAAATAAAAAAGGGATCCACACACACACACACATTCACACCTAGCATGAGTAGAAAGGAGAGAGGAAGGAGTGGTTAGAGGGATTGGGATTTTAAAGGGCTAAGGAGTGGTTGCCAACTGCTTCAGTAATCTTTGCTTTAAAGGAATATTCAGATAATGAGTTAAGGATTGGATAGGGTACGGAGTTCCAGAGGTTCACAGATGAGATAAGGAACCCTTTGTGGTACGCTTTCGTTCTACAGGATGGGATTTCTAGGAGGAGTGGGTGAGACCTAGTTTCTCTTGTGCTAATAGTAGAACGAAAGCTATATTTTTCAAACAGATAGGAAGGAGACTGTTTAGATAGGATTTTGAAAACGAAAAATAGAGTAAGGAGTTTTCTCCGGTCCTCTACCTTTAACCACTGAGGACGGTTCAGGTAGGGAGTTATATGTTCCCAGCGCCTAACATTGAAAATAAAACGAGCACATGCGTTTTGTGCCCGTTGTAATCTAATTGATTCCTCCTGGGTGAGTCCCAGGAAGATTGGGGCACAATATTCAAACAAAGGCAAAACATAGAATTTTATAAGGAGTTTTCTTGAGTTCAGTGAGAGATACTTTTTAAGACGACCTAATGATCATAGTGCCCCGAAGACCTTTTTCCTTACATTGCGCACCTCAACAGCCCAGCTCAAGGTATCGTCAAAATATTATACCTAGATTTCTTGCTGATTGTACGACTTCAATGTCATCTCCATTTACTTGGATGAAGGGAGATGGCGGGCAGATATTTCGAAGAATTCCAGGGCTAGCAATCAGTAAAACCTTAGTTTTTGAAGAATTTATTTTAAGTCCATTGATTTTTGACCACTCTACAAGTTTGTTTTTGATTTGATCAAATTTAAATTTTATTGTTTATAAATCATAGTACAAAGGCCTCATCGAGCCCTTGGTTGACAGGAAATGTGCCAAGTATGGCCGCCGCATTGCCTCTTTGGACGGCCATAGCAAGTCTCTGTTTGAAATAAAATGCCGATTTCTTGTCGCCTGTCACTTCAATCAAACGTCGCCCCACCTCTTTGACCAGAAGTTGTACGGATGCTCCCCACGGGCCGAGGGTTTCGAAGGCCAGGGGTATGAAAAGGAAATTCTGCATCATGATGTTTTCGTACTTGCTCCTCTTTCTCTGGCTCGCCTCTTCCGCAGCAGAGCCTTTTGTGTGGCTTATTTTCGATATATATGATGGAGCTAGCGTGTCAACACACGTACAATCCCACACCAGGCTTTTTCCATTTTTCCATGGTACAAGAGTGATCCCGTCAGGTCTCTTACCGTCACTCCGTGACAGACCGACTGGTTCCAGTGTTGCCGGTACATGAATAGATGTGAGAACACGGTGTACAATATTGTTCAGTTCGGAGTGGCGTGGAAATCTTCCTTTACTCTTCATACAACTCAGTCCATGCAAACCATTTTCTTCTACCATCGTTCCACATTCACATCGATGCTTTTTCACAATAGAACAGCCCAAACGTAATGCAACACAAGTTCTAAAAGTGAGGTTGTCCATGTAAGTACCAATATTCTTTGATGGGAAAGCGTGAAGCCAAACACCAGATTCTTTTGCTTGTAGAGCCAAGAAACGAGCTTTGTCAACTAAATTATCATACTG
This sequence comes from Bactericera cockerelli, assembly GCA_024516035.1. Lineage (NCBI taxonomy): Eukaryota > Metazoa > Arthropoda > Insecta > Hemiptera > Triozidae > Bactericera > Bactericera cockerelli. Next base: position 21,341,483 of record CM044966.1, read on the forward strand.
ACACTTTTGTTCAATGCATCTTTCTATATTTAGGGTATCCCAACTCTTTTGGGAACTTGGCTCTTCAGGGATGATGTCACCATGGTCTTCTTGCCAGCAAACTAGAGCCTCTTCTAGCAGTGATATTTCAGTTCCATGATCCATGAATGATAGGATTTGCGAGACCATGGGCTGAACACCATAGACGGAGCTCAAGAAAGCGGGTAGTGCCAAGTCATCAATCCTGCGAAGACCGAGACCTCCCTGGGCTATAGGCAGAGTGGCCTGGTTCAACTGAGCTTCGTTGAGTGACGTGTTCAAGATGGATTCTAGAGATTCATGAAACATTTTGTCGATTGAAGATATTGTATCTTGGAACTTCCAGAATGGTGCAGTGCGAAGTAAGTACGTCAGCTTGGGTATAAGAAGACAATTCCTGAGCAAGGTGTAGCTAGTATGCATGTCTAAGCCCTCAAGACGCTGAATTAACAATTTTAATTTGTCGATTTTTTCTCGAACAAAACTTGAAAAACCACTTTCAAAAATTGGAGATCCCAACAAATTTAACTCAGATCTTTTCACAAGACAAATACCGGGTGCTAGTGACAGGAGACGATTAACATCATCATCATTAGAGTCATTTGCCAGGAATAGCTCACATTTAGACGGATTAACTTTTAGTCCCATGCTGTTTGCCAGGTTTGACAACTTCAAGAAATCATCTAAAACAACAGCTGAATTATCACCAAGGGTCACATCATCTAGATACCACGCGTTCAGTTCTGAGTTCATTGACTGAGCAATGGTATGAACAGCCAAACTGAACAGAAGTGGACCGCAAGGATCACCTTGTTGACATCCTGTGGCAGATGGAATGACGTCAGAGCCGTAGAACAGGAAAGATGGTTCTCTGTAGCACTGGAAGAGGAATGGAAATATCTCTGGCATTTTTTGTTTTAGTTGGTCCAGCATCACATCTCTGGAAACACAGTTGAAGGCGTTTGTAAAATCGCTTTTCAACAGAATTTTGTCTTTCTTTTCAGGGCGAGTTAAGTATGTTCTGACAGAATGGACAAGTGCCTCACAACCCTGTTTCACACCAACCCCCAATTGATTGGGTACAAAGTACTGGTACAGGCTCGCTTGCGCGCGTTGACTTGCTAGTTTGGAAACCAGTCTTCTGAAAACATTCCCAACAGCAATGGGACGTACTCCTCCATCTTTTTTAAGAAAGGAACACAATGACGCGCCATAGAGGAGAGGACAAGTTTGTTGATTTCTCTATTGATGATTTCGGCCGCTTCAATAATTTCGTCTGGTTTGAATACAGAGTAGAGTTGTAAATCAACTGCGTATAGATGAAAGCGAGATGATAAGAAACAAGTAGAGATATCGTTGATGAACAGACTGAACAGTAGAGGACCAAGAACGGAGCCTTTAGGTACCCCTGAAACTACTGGCATCCATTTGGACCTCTTATTGCTTGCTCCTAGTACACATTGAGTTCGTCCAGACAGGTAAGATCTGAACCAGTCAATAGTGTTTTCATGAAATCCAAATGATTTCATTTTGGAGAGCAAAATTTGGTGAGAAACTAGGTCAAAAGCTTTAGAAAAGTCAAAAAGTACGAGAATTGTGGCCATCTTGTTATCCTTAGCTTGCTGGATGTCATCGGTGACTTTTAATAGTGCAGAGCATGTACTATGACTTGAACGAAACCCTGATTGGAAAGAACTAAGGTGATTGTGATTATTGAGATGCTTGATAACTTGAAGATATATCATACGCTCTAGAACCTTTGAGAGAGAGCAAAGGAGACTGATAGGTCTGAAATCAGATGAACCTGAGGGGTCTAAAACTGAAATTCTCTCCTGGCGCCAAAATTTTTTTTTTTTGTTGATAATTTTGTACTTAGGCTTACTTGGGTTAGTTTTGTGAAAATAGAAATGATTTTTTTTTATTCTTTACATGGTTTTTTCGCAATTTTCTTCGTGTACACCGGTGATCACGCGCGCCCCTAGCACATTATGGAAATGCAAACAGTCCGGGCCAAGCAAATATGTAGGTTCTCCTGGGGCCAGAGATTCATTCTACCTATAGTTTCAATGTAAATTGTGTGCACTATGCCACACATCAGCATAGAGCACTCTGGGTAGCGTGTGGATATGTGATCACGCGGTCCCTGACAGTACTCAATTCGTGTGCACCGGTGTTCACATGGCGCTAGATGTGTTAAATAACAGAGTCAAGCAAAAATGTGTTTAAAAATTAAATATAAATGCACCATATAAACGCTAATAAGCATACACATACAAAATTTCATCAAAATCGGGTGTACCGTTCCCGAGATATAAGCGTTTAAGTAAAAACATAGTGGTCAGGCGCATGGTCTCTATCACCAAGAACCGCTAGTACGAAAATGGTGATTTTAAAATGGGACCATCAACATAATGTCCATTATACAGGGTGTCCCGTATACAGATGCAAATATTTTGAGGGTAGGTTCAGCCCACCGTGAACTATCATATGAGCGAAACTTGCAGTGGGGCATTTTGCTTCGTTAAAGAGTTATGGCCAAATCCCTGTTTTTCCCACAGGTCTAGAGGTCACTTGGATCGATGCACGTTTTTAAAGAAATGATAGCCAGTAGTTAAGTTTTGACTTGATGTATGGATAGTCATGCATATTGCCCTTCAAATGAAGTTGGTTGCATGAAAAAATAATGAAAGACCAGAGAGATATTTCATCATAAGTTCAATATTTTTCTAAAATTTGATTTTTCCCTTTTTTCCCTTTCGTGAATTTAGAGTACTTCTACAATTGCAATTCGGTGTATCACTAGTTAAAAAAATACCCTATTATGTTTAGTTTTAGAAAAAAGAAAGCTCATTTATATCACTTTAAAGATCATGGAACGCAAGACACACAAAGCTCAAAAAACACTTCTGAATCATGATGGAAAATTCAAAGTTGGCTGAATTTTAACAGAATTGGCGCGTAATTTGAGGTATAAATACACTGCTCTGGGATGTTTCACAGAAGGAAATTGATCATTCACAGTGGTCGGTCGGTGTGAACTTTTATGTGAATGGGGTTTCGGGGTCACAGGGTTATCGTGAGGAAAAATGAGAGAGGCTACAACGAAAGCAACAACCAGAGGTGTAATTATGGACAAAGAATACACATGGAGAAAGACTCTGCGCTAACAACGAAAATTGTGATTTTATTTTTAGAATTAAAATTAAAAATATCATTTTTGTGTTAATCGCAATCGTGATATCAAAAACATAACAAAAAAGTGCTGAAAATTAACCTTGGGTAAAACTCGTACATCCAACCTTCAGGTTACTATTATTATTATTATACTTTATTGATAAACTTCAAACATGATACATTCTGCAACACAGGACATGAAATGAAGAGAACCCAAAAGAATATGTAGCGAACCAAGGGCGAGGTTAAAGCTTGTGGCTTTCTCTTCCACCGAACAAATTGATTGTCTTGTTATTTTAATTATTAGATTTGATTGATATAGTTGGTTAATAGAACTATTTGTACTCAGAAAATTTTAATATGTAACTTGCAGTTGGCCCAAAAATGGTCACACAGACCGCTTCAGGCATCTTGTGTTCTTCAAAATGCAATAGCGCCCAGATTCAAAATTTGAAAGATGTGTTTCTCTCCTTCTGGTGCCGTTTAGTAAGGCGTATCTCATCCGTTCCTTCACGCGTCTGAAAGAACTTGGAATTTATTGAAACAAAATAGCAGAGGGTATTTTTTTAACTAGTGATACACAGAATTGCAATTGTAGAAGTACTTTTAATTCACGAAAGGGAAAACAGGGAAAAATCAAATTTTAGGAAAATATTGAACTTATGATTAAGTATCTCTCTGGTCTTTCATTATTTTTTCATGCAACCAACTTCATTTGAAGGGCAATATGCATGACTATCCATACATCAAGTCAAAACTTAACTACTGGCTATCATTTCTTTAAAAACGTGCATCGATCCAAGTGACCTCTAGACCTGTGGGAAAAACAGGGATTTGGCCATAACTCTTTAACGAAGTAAAATGCCCCACTGCAAGTTTAGCCTATATGATAGTCCACGGTGGGTTGAACCTACCCTCGAAATATTTGCATCCGTATACGGGACACCCTGTATATGTTTACAAAATTTTGTCAAAATCCGTTCAGTAGTTTCTGATATTTGGGCGTAACACGGAAGGTTTTTAACCGACACAAACTAAAGAAATTTATATAGAAATATTAGACCTACTTCCGAAATCAAATACTTTTAAAAATTATGTACAGCGTACAGTTGTACACGCATGAAGCAAAGTCTTTAAAATATGCAATCTGAAAATTTTCTGAAAGAGGCAGGTACACTCTTATATGAGTTATCAATATTGTTCTGCATATCACACGTTGACCCTAAATAACTCAACTAGAATCAGGGGTCAATGAAAATAAATAAACAACAAAAGAAAACGAGTTCTCTATTGTATTTTTCGCAAGAAAGGTACAATGTATTACGTAGGTACTACATAGATAACAATTGGATCTTTTATGGCGTACCTTTCTTTTGTGTTTAGATATGTAGAGTCAAGCCTTTTCTCATGAGAACGGTAATTCTCAGAAATCGTAACATGCTAACCGTGAGGTAGCTGGTAGATAGGAGACTTTCGTGAAATTGATTTTACATTAACTATTCCCGTTTAGTTATCTATATGTGTTACGTATGCAGTATGCATGCTTAGCGAGGATCTCAATTTTCCGAGGATCTGAATTTTCCTTATGGTTGCGAAATTGTCAAACAAAACTTAAGCGGTACCGCCAAAGCGCCGCCGAGTGACCGCGGAAGTTTTTTGTTGTTAATAACCTCGATCTGCAAGCATTTAAAACTTATAATCAAATTTCATATCATATACTTGAACCATATGCCCGTGGTAAGCCGAAAGAGAGAAAAAAAAAAAAAAATTGGTCCCAAATATTTTAGAACAATAGCTTCAGCGGCTTGATAATAAAAAAGGTAGAACATTCATTACCTAGATCTATTGGGACATCCAGATTTGAGAGTGAAAAAGCTCAACTTTAAAAAAATGGACATTTTGAAAATATTAATAGCTCTTCCCGACTAGGACTATAGAGTCCCATTAATCCAGCAGTAAACTCAAGACGTATTATTATGTGGTCAAAATCCCAAAAGGGAGGATAACTTATAATGTCCCGCCTGGGTTTTGAACCCGCGACCTCTGGCAATTGTCGGACGCCTTGACCACTAAGCTACCGGGACGGACTGTATCACTCCACCACACCAAATTAAAAAGTACAAGAGATATTCTACGTTACAGCACCAAGTGCTGATTTCACGTCTTTGTGCCTAGATATCTATACAAAAGATAGATGTCACCCCAATTTTATAGAATTCTTTAATTGGAAATCGCAAGCTTTCTAATGAAGATTAACTCACTTTCAGAACAATCAGAAAAAGCACCAGGACGATAATCTTCCGTAACATGGTGATGACTGGATGAACGTAACTCTATCTCTGACTCAGCCTCTGTATAGACTTGTGGAATGATCTGGATGATTCCGTGACTTTTGCCATCTGTGCTTCTTACTTCCGGAAATATTATTGTTTTGCTCCGATTTCAATTTTTTTCATATTTCTGGACGTTTCATAATCTCCTGAGCAACTTTGTGTCTGTCTGTCGGTCTATCGGTCCGTCGCGTCGGTCTGTAGGCTAAAAACATTCCTTATTTCTTTACGTTTTTAGAACATCAAGAGGCTTGTCCTTTTCTTCATTTAGACTTTCTTATTACTTCGGAATAATTTCTTATATTATAAATCGGAAGTATTAGGGTAGGTGGGGGGAACAGTACGCAAAAAACACATTTCGATTTTTCCAATTTTTTCGGTTAGATCTATTGTCCTGAAATGTCGCACCCTAATGCACTGGTTTGTTATCCACCTTTTACTTTTTACTGTAGGATTCAACCTTGTGGTGTAAAAATTGCAAAATTAATTTAGCAAAGTCATTTTTTGCGTATTCTTACCCCACCGCGGTGGGGCAAGAATACGCAAGATTACCCAAACCGTGTATTTTGTATAGAAAAATCATACAAAATTGGTTTTCTGGCCAAAATTTGTGTAGGTGAGGTTAATTTGAGTAATTTGATAACAGCCACGTTCAGGAAGGACTAAGGGAAAGTTTAGGACCCACCAACTCACTAGGCATTCAAAGAACCTATTAAATATCTATTCTAACCCCATTTCGCTTCAAATAGATTAAATTTATTTTAAAAAGTAACTCCACTATCAAACGAAAAAGCGACAGTTAATTATGAAAATTTAGATTTTGCTGAACCAGAAGAAATAATTACTTTAAGAAAATTCACAAAACTAAAAAAACTAAAAATAAATTAAATTTCAAATAAATTAGATCGCGACACCAAAAAAATTCCTTCCCTCATTATTTCAGCCTGCTTTCTTCCTAGGCCAAATCTAAATAATTTGGTGAGCTCTTAATCAAAATCTGTTCAATCGCGCTGATTCCTGTTGAAATCTATGTATAGAATACATTGGTTTTGTGTCTGTCTGTCGGTCTGTTCAATAATTCCTTGTAACGAGCAAATCTCGGAAACTATACTCAACGGATTTTGATGAAATTTTGCACACATATAGAAGACGTATTGTAGATGGTTCCATTTTAAATTCATCAACTTCGTACTAGCGTTTCTTGGTGATAGACCATCCGCCTGACCACTAAATTTTTACTTAAACGCTTATATCTCGTGAACGGTACACCCGATTTTGCTAAAATTTTGTATATACATGTGTATAAGCACTTTACATAGTGTATTTATAATATACTAGCGGGCTGTCGCCCGCTTTGCGGGCCGAGGCATGGCCGTGAAAGCAAAAAATCCTTTTTCGCCAATGGCAGGTGTTGTAGTGGGAGTTTCGAAAAATCCCGTCTTATTGCACATCTAGACTATAAGGCAAAGCTACCTACCAAATTTCAGCTTCCTAGGACTTACGGTTTGGGCTGTAGAGCGATGATCAGTCAGTGGTCAGTGGTCAGTGGTCAGTGAGTGTCTTTGACATTTATATATTAAGATTGAAAATAAATTTTGATTGAGCTCAGTAATTTAAGAAAATTTATAATTTTGGACAAAAAAGTCAAAAAATAAAGTCTACGGACTTGCTGATACAATTTGTTTTGTAGAATCTAGAAAGTAGGAAGAGCGGTATTTTACCACAGGAAGAGTATTCTACCGGTATTCTACCACATTAAATAAATTTGAAGATAATCGATTGAGATTCAGTGAAAAATATCTCATTCTAGCGATAGTAAAAGTTATAAATTTTGATTACTATTCACGAGGAAGTATTGTGTCCATATACATTTTATACATATATATTTTTTTTTAAAGAAAATAATATCCCACAAAAAACTACCGTTAAAAAAAGGGCCAAGTTCCAGAACAGAACTATCCAAAAAGGTTTCGCCAATGAATGCAGTGATATCTTGTTTGCGGCCAAGTTATCTTGGTACTAAACTATTTCTTTTATTAAACCCCGTTTTCTGAGTTCCTCATTTGGTATGTTTTTAACTGCAAACTATCCTCTAACTTGGCCAGTGTCGCTCCTTGTGATGGTTATATTGTTATTCTGTACCTATACATATAGTCGTAATATTCCATACAACCGATGTCATAAAACTGGCCAAGTTAGAGGATATTTTGCATTTAAAAACATACCAAATGAGGAACTCAGAAAACGGGGTTTAATAAAAGAAATAGTTTAGTACCAAGATAACTTGGCCGCAAACAAGATATCACTGCATTCATTGGCGAAACCTTTTTGGATAGTTCTGTTCTGGAACTTGGCCCTTTTTTTAACGGTAGTTTTTTGTGGGATATCATTACTTTTTGTAAATGGTTCGTTTCCCAGCACGTTTCATTATTTTTATTAAAAAATTCAAGATTATTCACTTTAATATGCTCCCTAAAACGACACCGATTAACAGCAGAAATAGTGCGAAAGTGCCGGTTTTCAGATTTTTCCCTATACTTTTACAATGAACCCTAGCACCATACTAAATTTCAGCTTTGTAGGTAGTAGGGAAGTGCCTCATAATTTATATACATAATATAGTGCTCCCTAAAACGACACCGTTTAACAGCATGAAGTGCCTACCATCATGCAAAATTTCAGCTTTCTAGGTAGTAGGGAAGTGCCTCATAATTTAGATCCATAATCGATTATATATATCCTCCGTAAAACGACACCGTTTAACAGCATGATAAGTGCGAAAGTTCCGGTTTTCAGATTTTTCCCAGTACCTACTTTTACAATAAACCCTACCAGTATACAAAATTTCAGCTTTTTAGGTAGTAGGGAAGTGCCTCATAATTTATATACATAATATAGGTAGTATACTTCCTCCCTAAAACGACACCTTTTAACAGTTTTTAGAACTTTTTCAGATTTTTCCCTATACTTTTACAATAAACCCTACCATCATGCAAAATTTCAGCTTTCTAGGTAGTCGGGAAGTGCTTCATAATTTAGATCAATAATCGATTATATATTTTCTCCCTAAAACGACACCGTTTTACACCATGATAAGTGGAAAAATTCCGGTTTTCAGATTTTTCCCTGTACTTTTACAATAAACCCTACAATCATGCAAAATTTCAGCTTGCTAGGTAGTCGGGAAGTGCCTCATAATTTTGATGATCTGTCAGTCAGTCAGTCAGTCTGTCAGTCAGTATCAAAATCGCAAATTTCAAAATTACATTCCTCTGAAAGTTATTTGCATAGAGTCTTTAAATTTACAATGTCTTTTTAATGATATTAGGACAATCTCTGTTCCAAATTTCATATCTCTATGATCAATTGAACCGAAGATATGAGGGTGTGAAAAACCGGGTGAATCGGTTCGTGTAAAGATACACTGCCGTGCTTACTGGAACTTGGCCTGGCGCACTGCCGTGCGCTCAGATTACATTACAATACCAATTTAAACATACAGGGTCCGCCAAACAAAAAGAGCCACTCGAAATATCCAGCAAGCGGTTTTAATTTGAAATACACATTACAGACACAATACTTCCTCATGATTGGTTGACATTCAATACACGTGGCAATTTTGAGAATTTATACTAAATCACTTGTACCTCCGAAACTGCTTAAGAGATTTTTTTAAATTTGTTTTATATGGCAGGTACTGTTTTTTCTACAATCTAGATTCTACAAAAAATTCTTTATGGGCAAATCGTTTGCCAAATTTTTTGACTTTTTTATCGAAAATATTTGATTTTCTATCAGAGCTAAGCACAAATGTTTTTTTTTTTTTTTTTAATAAATATAAATACGCTATATAAACGCTTATAAGTACAACTTCTCACTCTTCTGTTTATACTGACTAAAATAGAGAGGCTAGTTGAAGGCATGGATACTCAGAACTATTACCTGCTGATGAGAGCAAATAAGCTCGAAACAGCTGTTCAGGTATGTTCTGATATTCATGTACATCTAGTACAACTTCTCACTCTTCTGTTTATACTGATACTGATATACATACAAAATTTCATCAAAATAGGGTGTACCGTTCACGAGATATAAGCGTTTAACACGTTCGTTACCAAGCCAATTTTTTCAAGTTTTACGTAGGGACCAGGCGGTAAAGTCGCTGTTGCATCCTGGGTACCCAAATGATTTTTTTTGCATATTTGGCATCGTATTTGTACAAGAATCGATCCTATATATGTTCTGATACTAACAACCTACCTCAAAAAGGCCATATATGGATGTCCGGTCCCTCGTTAAAATTTTGATAACGGCCACATGTGTATTTCGGTCCCAAAGAAAAAAACCAAAAACATCCACATATGGCCGTTCGGTAACGAACGTGTTAAGTAAAAACATAGTGGTCAGGCTCATGGTCTCTATCACCAAGAACTGCTAGTACGAAAATGGTGATTTTAAAATGTCCATTATATGTTTACAAAATTTTGTCGAAATCCGTTCAGTAGTTTCTGAGATTTGGGTGTAACACGGAAAGTTTTTAACCGACACAAAACTAAAGTTGCTTAGAAGGTTATGAAACGTCCAGATATTTAAAAAAAAATTGAAATCGAAGCAAGAAATATTTATCTATTTTTACAAAAACGAACACAATACTTCCGATTCTTAATATTAGAAATTTCTCGGAAGTAAAAAGGCATTAAATTTATTAATTTCAAATGCAAAACATCCCAGACAGCACAGTCAACTGGATGTATACCATACTGTTAGGTGGAAAAAGTCTACTTGCCCACCTGGAAATCAGCTGGAGATTTCCACCTTCCACCTGACCTCCACCTGGAAATCAACTGGAAATGAACTGGAAAGTAACCCAACTTTTAACTGGAAGTCAGTTGCCCAAAGTCAACTGGATTTGTTCCACTTATTTCCAGCTACTTGTAGCGCTCTCTAGTGGATGGGTAGTAACTCACTACCACAATGTTGACATACCTATTTACCTATACTGTACATTATACTACATAATAATCAAATGCTACGCTCTTGGTTTTGAGGTTGTGGGTTCGAATCCCATTATATGCATTTTTTTTTTTTTTTTTCAAATAATAATAGTAATAAAAATACTAGAAACAAATGTATATTAGGCATAAATTCAATTTCAGTTATTTAATTTAGAGGCCATACATTCAAATCTCATGAAGAATATTTTTTTTGTATAAAAATAAAGTAATAAATTTTAAATAGGTTTTTTTAACACGTACACACACACAATTTTGAGTATATTTTTTTTTATATAGAAATTTGGAAAGAAAAAGAAAATAACTAATCTGTTTTAAACAACACAATTCAAATAAGACTCTTTAACATTATAATATTTTTACAATAAGAGTGTTTATTATTAAAAAAATTGTCCCAAAAGTGTAAAATGCACTATCAAATTTCCACCATGTCACAAGACCTTGTACCAATGTATCACAAGTATTTCTAAGTAGGTATAATCTCTATATATAAAACTCAAAGTTATGCATGTCTGGCTGACTATGTCTTCTTGGGGTTACAATACCAAACGGTACTCTCACTGAGAGTTCACCCCCCCCTAAGCCACCTTCAACATACTAGAAAATTATCAAAATTAAAATATCTAATACAATTTTCAAGTGCACTGGTAATCAAGTGGTTAATGCGCTAGTCAGATAATCAACCTAGCGTAGGGTTCCGTTGTTTCAATTTTTTCCTCATTATGGTTGTGACCACATAATAATAAGACTCTGAGGGTTAGGTGGTAGAAAATGCTTTGAGCATAACCTTTAACCTTACCTGGTGGTTACCTTCCAGTTAAAAGTGTTATTATTATTTTTATTGGGACACCGGCCATGAGAAAAAACCTTAATGGTGACAAAATGCCAGGTTTTAGCTAGTATAGAAATAAAATAATGATATCCAATTATAAAATATGCTCATAACATGTACATAATCACAATAAAATAATAATACTATGTAAATTAAAATATATTTCTTTTGAGAAACCAAAAATAACAAAGAAATAAACTAATAGCCAGCAGAAAATGAAGATGGGGCATGGAATACACCAGTTTTCATGAAATTGCAAAAGTTAAGCAATGTCTAACGGGGTGAACATGGATTAGTGAATGTTATTATGTATTTGTAATCCTTCATGACAATTTATATACTGCTGTGGCTAATTAGAATTGCTGGGTTGTTTGCTTTGAGAATTATTACCAAAAAACATTGTTATACTTAAATTAAAACAAAATTGACTTGTTAAGACTAGTGAAATTATAAAACACAATAGTGTGGAACACTTTTTTTAAATAGATATAAAATTAACTCAAAATTTAAGGGCCTTCATAGTAATAAGGTGGTAGAGAGAGCACAATAGTTATTATTGTTATTATGAACAGTGCACAGTAAATTGGCCAATTAATTTTAAATCAAGTAATCAGGAAGCATGTCACAAAGTAAACATCATTTTTTAGTGTGGCAGAACCACCTATCAGAGAAATATTCATTTTATAATGAATATTTATATTTTATAAAGTATTGTACATCTAAATAAAATCCACAGAGTGAAAAATTTCACTATCTAGCACTATGCATTTAGCTGTTTCTTTGCTTGAACCAGAACCTTTTTTTAGCCAACCTATGGTCAAGAGATCTTGAGCATAAAAAATTCTGTTTCCCTTAACACATGAGACTAGCATTCATGGTCCTGCTTCGGCTTGGCTAGGCTAGGTGAGATTAATATGGGTAGCTGGTATGATTCCAAGTGAACTGAAGGTGTTAATCCCACTGAAGGTCCAGGAACAGCAGAGTGCAGAAAGTTCATTAGGGTCCAAGTGGTTGTCTCTAGAAATGGATGGTTATTGTCAGATGAAAAAGGTGATCCAGTATTAACTGCTTCTTGTCCTCTCCTTTCCTTCTGACACGATTTAGACAAACTTAAGAACTATTTTTTGAAACATCTCGAAAGCAAATTTGGAGTTCAGAAATGACAAAGTAAACACTTTCATAGTTATAAAAAAGATGTTCAAAACTAATTAAAATATTATTTGTATTTAAAATATGTTCAAATAAATGAAATACCTATTATTTAAGAGAATTATTAATTATTTAAAACAATTCACAATTTGTCACAAAAATATCACAATTTGTGAATTTCCTTCAACAAAGGACGAGTTTTATCTAAACGAGTTTTATCTATAAAAAAGATCAAAACTAATTAAAATGATATTTGTATTTAAAAATGTTCAAAACTAAATGAAATACCTAATATTTAAAAGAATTATTAATTATTTAAAACAATTTACAATCACCAATATCACAATGATTCTGAAATTACGAAAGATCAAAGATGGCGTCTTCAACAAAGGACGCGTTTTATGTAAACTGGAAAAATGTGGAGCATTTCCAGCTGACTGGTCAACTGACTAAATTCTAGTTATGTCCTAGCTGGAGAGAGTCGTTATATTTCCAGCTGACTGCCCAGGTGACTGAGTCTAGATGGATTTTTGTTGGAAATATCCAGGTGGCTGGTCAACTGATTTAATCCATGATGGAAAAATCCAGCTGTCGGGACAGTTGGAGGTCCAGTTGACTTTATACACCTGGATATTTCCACCTTAAATCCAGACTGGAAGTCAACTTCCGTGCTGTCTGGGATATGTTTAATAATTTTTACAAAAATACAATTAATTTCTTTTCGCAAATGGCTGAAATCTTGTCTTTCAGCATTTCTCAATCCGATCTTTCAGGATTTTTTAATTAAATCTGATCTCTAGATGTTTTCAAGTTTAGTGGTCCTCTTTCTTTTTGCGAGCCCTGTATACTAAATACTATATAATGATACATTTTCCGTACATGACATACTTGAGTATTATTTTTCCTTCATGGCAGGGAACCGCGAGGCCAGTAGTCAACGTGAGTTAGGGCACTTGGCATTGCACGCACCGTGACCTGGGTTCGATCCCCAGCGGAGCAGGAATTTTTCTGCTCTATACTTGGATGTTCGTTGTCCACTCATATCTCGTGAGGAAAAATGAGTAGGTGTAAAAATGAGTAGGCAAATATAGGCATAAACAAACAAAATATTGTATATTACAGTGTTAAAGTCCTATGATTCTTCGCTACCCACTAAAATTGTGACTTATTAACACAAAGAAGAAAACCTTCATTATTATTCTTCTTCTTTCACGTTTCCTATTTCTAAAACCTACTTAAAGTCGGCATTGTTCAATCTCACGGTTGAGTTTGGTTGGTTCTGGCAAATTTTTATGGCCAGATGCTCTCCCTATGGACAACAATTCTACTTGATTTAAAGCCCTGATTAGGACAGGGGTTTTTCCCCCACTCGCTGGGTATCGTACCAGCTACCCTCATTAAACTCACCAGCCTGGGTGATGTCGGAAACGCTAGCTTCACGTGTTTAGAGGGAAGGAACTTTTCAGTGTGAAAAATCTGCACCAACCGGGAGTTGAACTCGGGATCTCTGGACTACGGGCAGTAGTCTAGATTATTGTTATTATTAATAAACAATACATAAATTTGAGAAAGTTAAGATAAGACATTGCTAATATGGTATCATGTGGAACTAGCTGTTTGCCCGTACTTCTCCACGGGACTCGACAGACCTACTGGCGAGTGATTCACAGAAATGAACTGAGGACATGAATAATGAAGACATTGACCACTAGTCTAGGGATTCAAAGGTGTTTGTCAAACAAAATTCCGAGAATAGCCGTACTTGTGAATGGCCATGCCTTTTTGTACTTTTTACAATATTTTTTTCATTATGTGTGTGTGTGTGTGTGCGTGGGTGTGTGTGTGTGAAAGGAGAGAGATGCTGGAAAGGAGAGAGTTGTTGATTCCATGAAAATTTCGATATCGGAATTATAATTGAAGTAAAGAAATTAAAAGACTTTAACACAAATAGTTTATTTAAAATTTAATGTAAAAGGCTTAATTATTCAGAAACAATTATGAGATATATAAATTAAAATATTTCTTAAATGATTAAAATCTTAAAATAATTAAATGAATAGTATATAATAATAATAGTAAGAGATAAATAAATTAGATATTATTAATAAAAGTTAATAAATTTAAATTAGAAGTGTTAGTTACCAACCGTTTTACTCTTTCTCTCCTCCTACTTCTCACACATCCCACCTCTCGCCCCTCCTGCTTCTCACACATCCCACCTCTCGCCCCTCCTACTTCTCACACATCCCACCTCTCGCCCCTCCTACTTCTCACACATCCAACCTCTCGCCCCTCCTACTTCTCACACATCCAACCTCTCGCCCCTCCTACTTCTCACACATCCAACCTCTCGCCCCTCCTACTTCTCACAACATCCCACCTCTCGCCCCTCCTACTTCTCACACATCCCACCTCTCGCCCCTCCTACTTCTCACACATCCAACCTCTCGCCCCTCCTACTTCTCACACATCCAACCTCTCGCCCCTCCTACTTCTCACACATCCCACCTCTCGCCCCTCCTGCTTCTCACACATCCCACCTCTCGCCCCTCCTATCTTCTCACACATCCCACCTCTCGCCCCTCCTACTTCTCACACATCCAACCTCTGGCCCCTCCTACTTCTCACACATCCAACCTCTCGCCCTTCCTACTTCTCACACATCCTACCTCTCGCTCCTCCCACATCCTACCTCTCGCTCCTCCCACTTCTCACACATCCTACCTCTCGCTCCTCCCACTTCTCACACATCCAACCTCTCGCCCCTCCTACTTCTCACACATCCCACCTCTCGCCCCTCCTACTTCTCACACATCCTACCTCTCGCTCCTCCCACTTCTCACACATCCAACCTCTCGCCCCTCCTACTTCTCACACATCCCACCTCTCGCCCCTCCTACTTCTCACACATCCAACCTCTCGCCCTTCCTACTTCTCACTCATCCAACCACTCGCCCCTCCTACTTCTCACACATCCCACCTCTCGCCCCTCCTACTTCTCACACATCCTACCTCTCGCTCCTCCCACTTCTCACACATCCAACCTCTCGCCCCTCCTACTTCTCACACATCCCACCTCTCGCCCCTCCTACTTCTCACACATCCAACCTCTCGCCCCTCCTACTTCTCACACATCCTACCTCTCGCCCCTCCTACTTCTCACACATCCCACCTCTCGCCCCTCCTACTTCTCACCCATCCAACATCTCGCCCCTCCTACTTCTCACACATCCCACCTCTCGCTCCTCCCAATCCTACCTCTCGCTCCTCCCACTTCTCACACATCCTACCTCTCGCTCCTCCCACTTCTCACACATCCAACCTCTCGCCCCTCCTACTTCTCACACATCCCACCTCTCGCCCCTCCTACTTCTCACACATCCTACCTCTCGCTCCTCCCACTTCTCACACATCCAACCTCTCGCCCCTCCTACTTCTCACACATCCCACCTCTCGCCCCTCCTACTTCTCACACATCCAACCTCTCGCCCCTTCCTACTTCTCACACATCCAACCTCTCGCCCTCCTACCTCCACATCCTACCTCTCGCTCCCCCACTTCTCACACATCCAACCTCTCGCCCTCCTACTTCTCACACATCCAACCTCTCGCCCCTCCTACTTCTCACACATTCCCACCTCTCCCCTCCTACTTCTCCACATCCTACCTCTCGCTCCTCCCACTTCTCACACATCCACCTCTCGCCCTCCTACTTCTCACACATCCAACCCTGCTCGCCCCTCCTACTTCTCCACTCTCACCTCTCGCCCCCTCCTACTTCTCACACATCCAACCTCTCGCCCCTCCTACTTCTCACACATCCACCTCTCGCCCCTCCTACTTCTCACACATCCAACCTCTCGCCCTCCTACTTCTCACCATCCACCCTCGCCCTCCTACTTCTCACACATCCACCTCTCGCCCCTCCTACTTCTCACACATCCTACCCTCGCCTCATCCACATCTACCTCTCGCTCCTCCTACTTCTCACACATCCCACCTCTCGCCCTCCTACTTCTCACACATCCACCTCTCGCCCTCCTACTTCTCACCATCCACCTCGCCCCTCCTACTTCTCACACATCCAACCTCTCGCCCTCCTACTTCTCACCATCCAACCTCTCGCCCCTCCTACTTCTCACACATCCCACCTCTCGCCCCTCCTACTTCTCACACATCCAACCTCTCGCCCCTCCTACTTCTCACACATCCCACCTCTCGCCCTCCTACTTTTCACCATCCAACCACTCGCCCTTCCTACTTCTCACTCATCCAACCTCTCGCCCTCCTACTTCTCACCCATCCAACCTCTCGCCCCTCCTACTTCTCACACATCCCACCTCTCGCCCCTCCTACTTCTCACCCACTCCAACACTCGCCCTCTCCTACTTCTCACACACATCCAACCCTCTCGCCCCTCCTACTTCTCACACATCCAACCTCTCGCCCTTTTCCTACTTCTCACACATCAACCTCTCGCCCCTCCTACTTCTCACACATCCCACCTCTCGCCCCTCCTACTTCTCACACATCCCACCTCTCCCTCCTACTTCTCTCCATCCGACCTCTCGCCCCTCCTACTTCTCACACGTCCAACCTCTCGCCCCTCCTACTTCTCACACATCCCACCTCTCTCACCCTCCTACTTCTCACACATCCTACCCTCGCCCTCCTATTCTCAACACTCCCCCTCTCACCCCCTCCTCTTCTCACACATCCCACCTCTCGCCCCTCCTACTTCTCAACACATCCCACCTCTCGCCCCTCCTACTTCTCACACATCCACACCTCTCGCCCCTCCTACTTCTCACCATCCAACCTCTCGCCCCTCCTACTTCTCACACATCCCCCTTCTCGCCCTTCACTTCTCACACATCCCACCTCTCGCCCTTCCTGCTTCCCACACATCCAACATCTCGCCCCTCCTACTTCTCACACATCCCACCTCTCGCCCTTCCTACTTCTCACACATCCCACCTCTCGCCCTTCCTGCTTCCCACACATCCAACATCTCGCCCTCCTACTTCTCACACATCCCACCTCTCGCCCTTCCTACTTCTCACACATCCCACCTCTCGCCCTCCTTTCCACACATCCAACTCTCGCCCTTCCTCTTCCCACATCCATACTCACTCGTCCTCCGCTCCACACATCCACTCGCCCTTCTGCTTCCCACTCCAACCACTCGTCCTTCCTGCTTCCCACTCATCCAACCACTCGTCCTTCCTGCTTCCCACACATCCAACCACCCACCGTCTTCTTCCTCTTCCTTTCAACCGCTCGTCTTCCGCCTCCTCACCTCCGCCGCCAGTCTCGTCTCTTCTTTTTCCTGTTCGCTTCCGGCCGTCTCCTCCTCGCAGTCTGCCTCCGCTGCATTTCTCGCCTGCCTGAGCACCTTACACCACGCCGCATGTCTGCCTTGTCTCGCCCTCTCCGCTTCTTCCTGCTCTATTATCTGCCGCTGTATTGTGGCCGCTACTTGCAATCTATCGTTATGCCTCGCCAAAGCAGCCTCGTAATCCAGCCGATCCCACCTCTCCTGTTGTGTCTCTGGCTTGTTGAGGACGAACCATTGTATTTCTTTCCTTGTCTCCTCTGAGGCTGGAATGGTGTCGGTATAGTTTACCCCTGTGTAATTGGTTGGTCTCTGCCGACGACATGTGGGCCTGAAAGAATAAAGCAAGCCAGCGTCGATGCCACGTTGCATACACCAGGCTCTCGATTCAGAGAGAACTCTCATGTGCGCCAACACAAGGGAGGACTGTGCCCCGGACCCAGGGTTAGAGCCAGCGGCACCATGTAAAAAACACTGCCAATTATGGACACAATACTTTCTCGTGATTGTTTCACATTGTACGAGTATGCACGTGGCAATTTTGATTTTTTCTACTAAACCGCTTAATAGATTTTCACTTGTAACCGCTTAATAGATTTTCTTCAAAGTTTTATATGGTAGAATACCGTTTTTTCTACATTCTATATTCTACAAAAAATTCTTTATAGGAAAATCGTGGGCCTAATTTTTTGATTTTTTGTCGAAAATATTGGATTTTCTTAACACATCTAGCGCCAAGGCCTAAAACTGAAATTCTCTCCTGGGGCCAATTTTTTTTTTTTTTTTTTTTTAAAATAGAAATGATTTTTTTTTATTCTTTACATGATTTTTCCGCAATTTTCTTCGTGTACACCGGTGATCACGCGCGCCCCTAGCACATTATGGATATGCAAACAGTCCGGGCCAAGCAAATATGTAGGTTCTCCTGGGGCCAGAGATTCATTCTACCTATAGTTTCAATGTAATTTGTGTGCACTATGCCACACATCAGCATAAAGCACTCTGGGTAGCTTGTGCATATGTGATCACGCGGCCCCTGACAGTACTCAATTCGTGTGCACCGGTGTTCACATGGCGCTAGATGTGTTAAATATCAGAGTCAAGCAAAAATGATTAAAAAATTAAATACATATGCACCATATAAACGCTATTAAGCATACACATACAAAATTTCATCAAAATCGGGTGTACCTTTCACGAGATATAAGCGTTTAAGTAAAAACATAGTGGTCAGGCGCATGGTCTCTATCACCAAGAACCGCTTGTACGAAAATGGTGATTTTAAAATGGGACCATCAACATAATGTCCATTATATGTTTACAAAATTTTGTCAAAATCCGTTCAGTAGTTTCTGAGATTTGGGCGTAACACGGAAGGTTTTTAACCGACACAAACTAAAGAAATTTATATAGAAATATTAAAACTACTTCCGAAATCAAATACTTTTAAAAATTATGTACAGCATACAGTTGTACAAGCATGAAGCAAAGTCTTTAAAATATGCAATCTGAAAATTTTCTGAACGAGGCAGGTACACTCTTATATGAGTTATCAATATTGTTTTGAATATCACACGTTGACCCTAAATAACTCAACTAGAATCAAGGGTCAATGAAAAAAACGCTTGCATACGAGTCT
Source organism: Bactericera cockerelli (assembly GCA_024516035.1). Classification (NCBI taxonomy): domain Eukaryota; kingdom Metazoa; phylum Arthropoda; class Insecta; order Hemiptera; family Triozidae; genus Bactericera; species Bactericera cockerelli. Next base: position 21,360,972 of record CM044966.1, read on the forward strand.
GCAACCATTGGGACATTTTCATCTTTACTATTCAAGGTCCAAAACCCAACTGACCAAATTTCGTATTGTGCGCATGACACATACCTTCTCTCTTCTCTCCCTCTACAATTCAATACTTCGCCATTGTGCGCATGACACACACTTTCCCTCTTCTCTTAGGGTTGCAATATCGAAACGAAAATATCGATATTAGGTATATCGATAGTATCGAAACCATAATATCGATATCCGATATTAGAAGACTTCTCTCCCTCTACAATTCAATATTTCGTTACATAATATCGTTACATAATTTCGTTACATAATTTCGTCACATAATTTTGGTTATGTGCCAGAGCAAAGACATGAAAATGTCAATAAATAAACAACAAAAAAAAAACGAGTTCTCTATTGTATTTTTCGCAAGAAAGGTAGAATGTATTACGTAGGTACCTACTACATAGATACCGATTGGATTAATCTTTTATGGCGTACCTTTCTTTTGTGTTTAGTTATGTAGAGTCAAGCCTTTTTTCATGAGAACGGTAATTCTCAGAAATCGTAACATCCTAACCGTGAGGTAGCTGGTAGATAGGAGACTTTCGTGAAATTGATTTTACATTAACTATTCCCGTTTAGTTATCTATATGTGTTACGTATGCAGTATGCATGCTTAGCGAGGATCTCAATTTTCCGAGGATCTGAATTTTCCTTATGGTTGCGAAATTGTCAAGCAAAATTTTGGCGGTACCGCCAAAGCGCCGCCGAGTGACCGCGGAAGTTTTTTGTTGTTAAAAACCTTGATCTGCAAGCATTTAAAACTCATAACCAAATTTCATATCATAAACTTGAACCATATGCCCGTGGTAAGCCGAAAGAGAAAAAAATAATTTGGTCCCAAATATTTTAGAACAATAGCTTCAGCGGCTTGATAATAAGAAAGGTAGAACATTAATTACCTAGATCTATTGGGACATCCAGATTTGAGAGTGAAAAAGCTCAACTTTAAAAAAAATGGACATTTTGAAAATATTAATAGCTCTTCCCGACTGGGACTATTGAGTCCCATTAATCCAGCAGTAAGCCCAAGACGTATTATTATGTGGTCAAAATCCCAAAAGGGAGGATAACTTATTATGTCCCGCCTGGGTTTTGAACCCGCGACCTCTGGCAATAGTCAGACGCCTTGACCACTGAGCTACCGGGACGGACATCTAAACTGTATCACTCCACCACACCAAATTAAAAAGTACAAGAGATACTCTACGTTACAGCACCAAGTGCTGATTTCACGTCTTTGTGCCTAGATATCTATACAAAAGATAGATGTCACCCCAATTTTATAGAATTCTTTACTTGGAAATCGCAAGCTTTCTCATGAAGATTAACTCACATTCAGAACAATCAGAAAAAACACCAAGATGAAAACCTTCCGTAACATGATGATGATTGGATGAACGCAACTATCTCTCTGACTCAGCGTCTAGATAGACTTGTGGAATGATCTGGGTGCTTCCGTGACTTTTGCCACCTGTGCTTGTTACTTCCGGAAATATTATTGTTTTGCTCCGATTTCAATTTTTTTTTTTTTTTTTTTTTTTTCATATTTCTGGACGTTTCATAACCTCCTGAGCAACTTTGTGTCTGTCTGTCGATCTATCGGTCCGTCGGTCTGTAGGCTAAAAACATTCCTTGTTTCTTTACGTTTTTAGAACATCAAAAGGCTTGTCCTTTTGTTCATTTAGACTTTCTTATTACTTCGGAAAAAATTCGGAAGTATTGTGTTCGTTTTTGTAAGAAAAAATATTTTTTAGATCCGATTTCAATTTTTTTCATATTTCTGGACGTTTCATAACCTCCTGAGCAACATTGGTTTTGTGTCTGTCTGTCGGTCTGTTCAATAGGGCGATTGTAAATTCCCCCGCTTTCATACAAATTCCCCCGTTTGCAAATTTGGGACTTAAAAAGGTACATGAAAATTCCCCCGATTGCAAAAAAAAAGGTATAATGTAAATTCCCCCGATGGTCAACCTACAGAAAATAACAAAAATGTCAGTTTATTGAATATTTGTAATCAAGTTTCGATATGCCTTGGGTGTATAGTAGGGTTAGGTAAAATACAATGAAAGCCATGCCTTGGGTTTATAGTAGGGTTAGGTAAAATACAATGAAGGCCATGCCTTGGGTGTATAGTAGGGTTAGGTAAAATACAATGAAGGCCATGCCTTGGGTGTATAGTAGGGTTAGGTAAAATACAATGAAGGCCATGCCTTGGTTTTATAGTAGGGTTAGGTAAAATACAATGAAGGCCATGCCTCGGTTCATTAATTGAAGGCTATGCCTATAAGGAAAAAAAGATTGCCCACATACCTACAATATACAATTTTATACCTGTACGTACAGAATCGGGGGAATTTACCATGAAACCGTCAGGTAATCAAATATTTTACCGGGGGAATTTACAACCGGAAATACGAACCTTTCAAAAAACCGGGGGAATTTACATGTGTCCGTTCAATAATTACTTGTAACGAGCAAATCTCGGAAACTACTCAACGGATTTTGATGAAATTTTGCACACATATGGAAGACGTATTGTAGATGGTTCCATTTTAAATTCATCAACTTCGTACTAGCGTTTCTTGGTGATAGACCATCCGCCTGACCACTAACTTTTTACTTAAACACTTATATCTCGTTCACGAGATTTTGATAAAATTTTGTATGTACCTATTTGCGTAAAAGCACTTTACAAAGTGCAATTATAATATTATATTGAAAATAAATTTTGATTGAGCTCTGTAATTTAAGAAAATTTATAATTTTGGACAAAATTTGTAATTTGTAATCTTGTTATATGTTTATATAGGGCTTGGCCCGTAAATATACACCTGTTCAACAGGTATTATTATTATTATTAAAAAAGTCAAAAAATAAAGTCTACGGACTTGCTGATACAATTTGTTTTGTAGAATCTAGAAAGTAGGAAGAGCGGTATTCTACCACAGGAAGAGTGTTCTACCGGTATTCTACCACATTAAATAAATTTGAAGATAATCGATTGAGATTCAGTGAAAAATATCTCATTCTAGCGATAGTAAAAGTTATAAATTTTGATTACTATTCACGAGGAAGTATTGTGTCCATATACATATATATATTTTTTTTAAAGAAAATAATATTACATTACAATACCAATTTAAAATACAGGGTCCGCCAAACAAAAGGAGCCACTCGAAATATCCAGCAAGCGGTTTTAATTTGAAATACACATTATGGACACAATATTTCCTCATGATTGGTTGACATTCAATACACGTGACAATTTTGAGATTTTATACTAAATCACTTGTACCTCAGAAACCACTTAATAGATTTTCTTTAAATTTGTTTTATATGGTAGGTACTGTTTTTTCTACATTCTAGATTCTACAAAAAATTCTTTATGGGCAAATCGTCGGCCTAATTTTTTGACTTTTTTGTCGAAAACATTAGATTTTCTTAAATATCAGAGCTAAGCAAAAATGTTTTTTTTTTTTTTTTTTTTAATAAATATAAATACACTATATAAACGCTTATATCCATACCTATACATACAAAATTTCATCAAAATCGGGTGTACCGTTCACGAGATATAAGCGTTTAAGTAAAAACATAGTAAGCCAGCGTCGATGGCGCGTTGAATGCACCGGTTCTCATTGGATCACCGAGGTTAAGCAACGTCCAGCGAGGTGAAGACTTCGTGATGCTTGCATTCCGGCCCAACCCAGGCTGGATTTTTCGATATTCCCACTACAACACCTGACAATGGCGAAAAAGGCCATGCCTCGGCCCGCAAAGCGGGGACAGCCCGCTTGTACACTATATAAACGCTTATAAGCATATACATACAAAATTTCATCAAAATCGGGTGTACCGTTCACCAAATATAAGCGTGTAAAAACATAGTGGTCAGGCTCATGGTCTCTATCACCAAGAACCGCTAGTACGAAAATGGTGATTTTAAAATGTCCATTATATGTTTACAAAATTTTGTCGAAATCCGTTCAGTAGTTTCTGAGATTTGGGCGTAACACGGAAAGTTTTTAACCGACACAAAACTAAAGTTGCTTAGAAGGTTATGAAACGTCCAGAAATTTGGAAAAATTGAAATCGGAGCAAGAAATATTTATCTATTTTTAAAAAACGAACACAATACTTCCGATTCCTAATATTAGAAATTTCTCGGAAGTAAAAAGACATTAAATTTATTAATTTCAAATGCAAAACATATGTTTAAATCTGAGCGCACGGCAGTGCGCCAGGCCATATTCCAGCAAGCACGGCAGTGTATCTTTACACGAACCCGTTTTTTTCACATTCTCATATCTTCGGTTCAATTGATTATAGAGATATGAAATTTGAAACAAAGATTGTCCTAATATCATTGAAAATTTCAAGACTCTATGCAAAAAACTTTCAGAGGAATGTAATTTTGAAATTTGCGATTTTGATACTTACTGACTTACAGATCATCAAAATTATGAGGCACTTCCCGACTACCTAGAAAGCTGAAATTTTGCATGATGGTAGGGTTTATTGTAAAAGTTCAGGGAAAAATCTGAAAACCGGAAATTTTTCACTTATCATGGTGTAAAACGGTGTCGTTTTAGGGAGAAAATATATAATCAATAATGGATCTAAATTATGAAGCACTTCCCGACTACCTAGAAAGTTGAAATTTTGCATGATGGTAGGGTTTAATGTAAAAGTACAGGTAAAAATCTGAAAAAGTTCTGAAAACGGTGTCGTTTTAGGGAGGAAGTATACTATATTATGTATATAAATTATGAGGCACTTCCCTACTACCTAAAAAGCTGAAATTTTGCATGGTGGTAGCGTTTACTATAAAAATACAGGAAAAATCTAAAAACCGGCACTTTCGCAATAATTCCCCTGTTAATGGTGTCGTTTTAGGGAGCATATTAAACTGAAGAATCCTGAAATTCTTCATAAAAAAAATAATGAAACTGCATGTGCTGGGCTGTGCATGTTTGTGAAACGAAACATTTACAAAAAGTAATGATATCCCACAAAAAAACTACCGTTAAAAAAAGGGCCAAGTTCCAGAACTCCTATCCAAAAAAGTTTCGCCAATGAATGCAGTGATATCTTGTTTACGGCCAAGTTATCTTGGTACTAAACTATTTCTTTTATTAAAACCCGTTTTCTGAGTTCCTCATTTTGTATGTTTTTAACTGCTCTATCTTGGCCAGTTTCGCTCCTTGTAATGGTTATACTGTCATTTTGTACCTTTACATATAGTCGTAATATTCCATACAACCGATGGCATAAAACTAGAGTTAGAGGATAGTTTGCAGTTAAAAATATACAAAATGAGGAACTCAGAAAACGGGTATTTTTTTTTAAATATATTTTTAACTGCATCGAAAAAAAAAAACAAAAAAACTACCGTTAAAAAAAGGGCCAAGTTCCAGAACTCCTATCCAAAAAGGTTTCGCCAATGAATGCAGTGATATCTTGTTTGCGGCCAAGTTATCTTGGTACTAAACTATTTCTTTTATTAACACCCGTTTTCTGTGTTCCTCATTTTGTATGTTTTTAACTGCAAACCATCCTCTAACTTGGCCAGTTTCGCTCCTTGTGATGGTTATATTATTATTCTGTACCTATAAATATAGTGTTAATATTTCATACAACCGATGGCATTAAACTGGCCAAGTGAGAGGATAGTTTTCAGTTAAAAACATACAAAATGAGGAACTTAGAAAACGGGTGTTAATAAAAGAAATAGTTTAGTACCAAGATAACTTGGCCGCAAACAAGATATCACTGCATTCATTGGCGAAACCTTTTTGGATAGGAGTTCTGGAACTTGGCCCTTTTTTTAACGGTAGTTTTTTGTGGGATATCATTACTTTTTGTAAATGCTTCACAGCAAGTTTCATTATTTTTTATGAAAAATTTCATGATTCTTCACTTTAATATGCTCCCTAAAACGACACCCTTCAACAGCGGAAATAGTGCGAAGGTGCCGGTTTTTCCCTGTATTTTTACAGTAAACACTAGCACCATGCAAAATTTCAGCTTTGTAGGTAGTAGGGAAGTACCTCATAATTTATATACAAAATCGAGTATATTTCCTCCCTAAAATAACACCGTTTAACCAGTTTAACAGCATGATAAGTGCGAAAGCTCCAGTTTTCAGATTTTTCCATGTACTTTTACAATGAACCCTAGCACCATACAAAATTTCAGCTTTGTAGGTAGTAGGGAAATGCCTCATAATTTAGATCCATAATCGATTATATATATCCTCCCTAAAACGACACCGTTTTACACCATGATAAGTGAAAAAGTTGCGGTTTTCAGATTTTTCCCAGTACTTTTACAATAAACCCTACCGGTATGCAAAATTTCAGCCTTATAGGTAGTAAGGAAGTGCCTCATAATTTATATACATAATATAGTATAGTTCCTCCCTAAAACGACACCGTTTAACTGTTTTCAGAACTTTTTCAGATTTTTCCCTGTACTTTTACAATAAACCCTACCATCATGCAAAATTTCAGCTTTCTAGGTAGTCGGGAAGTGCCTCAAAATTTTGATGATCTGTCAGTCAGTCAGTCAGTCAATCAGTCAGTCAGTCAGTCAGTATCAAAATCGCAAATTTCAAAATTACATTCCTCTGAAAGTTTTTTGCATAGAGTCTTGAAATTTCCAATGTCTTTTTAATGATATTAGGACAATCTCTGTTCCAAATTTCATATCTCTATAATCAATTGAACCGAAGATATGAGTGTGTGAAAAACCGGGTGAATCGGTTCGTGTAAAGATACACTGCCGTGCTTGCTGGAAGTTGGCCTGGCGCACTGCCGTGCGCTCAGATACTATATAATGATACATTTTCCGTACATGACATACTTGAGTATTCATTTTCCTTCATGGCAGGGAACCGCGAGGCCAGTAGTCACCGTGAGTTAGGGCACTTGGCATTGCACGCACGGTGACCTGGGTGCGATCCCCAGCGGAGCAGGAATTTTTCTGCTCTATACTTGGATGTTCGTGGTCCACTCATATCTCGTGAGGAAAAATGAGTAGGTGTAAAGCAGCGACCAGTGGGGCAAATATAGGCATAAACAAAACAAAATATTGTATATTACAGTGTTAAAGTCCTATGATACTTCGCTACCCACTAAAATTGTGACTTAATAACACAAAGAAGAAAACCTTCAATATTCTTCTTCTTCTTTCACGTTTCCTTTTTCTCAAACCTACTTGGAGTCGGCATTGTTAAACCTCACGTTTGAGGTTGGTTGGTTCTGGCAAATTTTTATGGCCAGATGCTCTCCCTGAGGACAACAATTCTACTTGATTTAAAGCCCTGATTAGGACAGGTGTTTTTCCCCCATTCGCTGGGAATTGTACCAGCTACCCCCATTAAACTCACCAGCCTCGGTGATGCCGGAAACGCCAGCTTCACGTGTTTAGAGGGAAAGAACTTTTCAGTGAGAAAAATCTGCACCAACCGGGAGTCGAACTCGGGATCTCTGGACTACGGGCAGTAGTCTAGTTTATTATTATTATTAATAAACAATACATAAATTTGAGAAAGTTAAGATAAGACACTGCTAATATGGTATCATGTGGAACTAGCTGTTTGCCCGTACTTCTCCACGGGACTCGACAGACCTACTGGCGAGTCATTCACAGAAATGAACTGAGGACATGAAGTATGAAGACATTGACCACTAGCCTAGGGGTTCAAAGCTGTTTGTCAAACAAAATTCCGAGAATAGCCGTACTTGTGAATGGCCATGCCTTTTTGTACTTTTTACAATATTTTTTTCATTATGTGTGTGTGTGTGTGTGTGCGTGGGTGTGTGTGTGTGTGGAAGGAGAGAGATGCTGGAAAGGAGAGAGTTGTTGATTCCATGAAAATTTCGATATCGGAATTATAATTGAAGTAAAGAAATTAAAAGACTTTAACACAAATAGTTTATTTAAAATTTAATGTAAAAGGCTTAATTATTCAGAAACAATTATGAGATATATAAATTAAAATATTTCTTAAAATGATTAAAATCTTAAAATAATTAATTGAATAGTATATAGTAATAATAATAATAGTAAGGGATAAAATAATTAGATATTATTAATAAAAAATAATAAATTTAAATTAGAAGTTTTAGTTACCAACCGTTATACTCTTTCTCTCCTCCTACTTCTCACACATCCCACCTCTCGCCCCTCCTACTTCTCACACATCCAACCTCTCGCCCCTCCTACTTCTCACACATCCCACCTCTCGCCCCTCCTACTTCTCACACATCCCACCTCTCGCCCCTCCTACTTCTCACACATCCCACCTCTCGCCTCTCCTACTTATCACACATCCCACCTCTCGCCCCTCCTACTTCTCACACATCCCACCTCTCGCCTCTCCTACTTCTCACACATCCCACCTCTCGCCCCTCCTACTTCTCACCCATCCCACCTCTTGCCCCTCCTACTTCTCACACATCCAACCTCTCGCCCCTCCTACTTCTCACACATCCCACCTCTCACCTCTCCTACTTATCACACATCCCACCTCTCGTCCCTCCTACTTCTCACACATCCCACCTCTCGCCTCTCCTACTTCTCACACATCCCACCTCTCGCTCCTCCTGCTTCTCACGCATCCCACCTCTCGCCCCTCCTACTTCTCTCACATCCCACCTCTCGCCCCTCCTACTTCTCACACATCCAACCTCTCGCCCTTCCTACTTCTCACCCATCCAACCTCTCGCCCTTCCTACTTCTCACACATCCCACCTCTCGCCCCTCCTACTTCTCACACATCCAACCTCTCGCCCCTCTTACTTCTCACACATCCCACCTCTCGCCCCTCCTACTTCTCACACATCCCACCTCTCGCCTCTCCTACTTCTCACACATCCCACCTCTCGCTCCTCCTGCTTCTCACTCATCCAACCTCTCGCCCCTCCTACTTCTCACACATCCAACCTCTCGCCCTTCCTACTTCTCACCCATCCAACCTCTCGCCCTTCCTACTTCTCACACATCCCACCTCTCACCCCTCCTACTTCTCACCCATCCAACCTCTCGCCCTTCCTACTTCTCCCACCCATCCAACCTCTCGCCCTTCCTACTTCTCACACATCCCACCTCTCACCCCTCCTACTTCTCACACATCCCACCTCTCACCCCTCCTACTTCTCACCCATCCAACCTCTCGCCCTTCCTACTTCTCACACATCCCACCTCTCACCCCTCCTACTTCTCACACATCCCACCTCTCACCCCTCCTACTTCTCACATATCCCACCTCTCGCCCCTCCTACTTCTCACACATCCCACCTCTCGCCCCTCCTACTTCTCACACATCCCACCTCTCGCCCCTCCTACTTCTCACACATCCAACCTCTCGCCCTCCTACTTCTCACCACCATCCAACCTCTCGCTCCTCCTACTTCTCCACACATCCCACCTCTCGCCCCTCCTACTTCTCACACATCCCACCTCTCGCCCTCCTACTTATCCACACATCCAACCTCTCGCCCATCCTACTTCTCACTCATCCCACCACTCGCCCTTCCTGCTTCCCACACATCCCACCTCTCGCCCCTCCAACTTTTCACTCATCCCACCACTCGCCCTTCCTGCTTCCCACACATCCCACCTCTCGCCCATCCTACTTCTCACTCATCCCACCACTCGCCCTTCCTGCTTCCCACACATCCCACCTCTCGCCCCTCCTACTTCTCACTCATCCCACCACTCGCCCTTCCTGCTTCCCACACATCCCACCTCTCGCCCCTCCAACTTTTCACTCATCCCACCACTCGCCCTTCCTGCTTCCCACACATCCCACCTCTCGCCCATCCTACTTCTCACTCATCCCACCACTCGCCCTTCCTGCTTCTCACACATCCAACACCCAGCCACCGTCTCTGTCTCTTTTTCGCGTTCGCCTCCGCTGCGTTTCTCGCCTCCTCAGCCCTTCTCGCCTCCGCCAGTCTCGTCCTCTCCTCTTCTTCCTGCTCGCTTATCGGCCGTCTCCTCCTCGCGTCTGCCTCCGCTGCATTTCTCGCCTCTTGCACCCTTCTCGCCTCCGCTAGTCTGCCTTGTCTCGCCCTCTCCGCTTCTTCCTGATCGCTTATCTGCCGCTGTATTGTGGCCGCTACTTGCAATCTATCGTTATGCCTCGCCAAAGCAGCCTCGTAATCCAGCCGATCCCACCTCTCCTGTTGTGTCTCTGGCTTGTTGAGGACGAACCATTGTATTTCTTTCCTTGTCTCCTCTGAGGCTGGAATGGTGTCGGTATAGTTGCCCCTGTGTAATTGGTTGGTCTCTGCCGACGACATGTGGGCCTGAAAGAATAAAGCAAGCCAGCGTCGATGCCACATATCATACACCAGGCTCTCGATTCAGAGAGAACTCTCATGTGCGCCAACACAAGGGAGGACTGTGCCCCGGACCCTGGGTTAGAGCCAGCACCATGTAAAAAACACTGCCAATTATGGACATAATACTTTCTCGTGATTGTTTCACATTGTACGAGTATGCACGTGGCAATTTTGATTTTTTTCTACTAAATCACTTGTAACCGCTTAATAGATTTTCTTCAAATTTGTTTTATATGGTAGAATACCGTTTTTTTCTACATTCTAGATTCTACAAAAAAATCTTTATAGGAAAATCGTGGGCCTAATTTTTTGACTTTTTTGTCGAAAATATTGGATTTTCTTAACACATCTATAGTATAATAGTGCTTTATTTAGACTGTCGGCTCGAGACAGAAAGTCCCATTACGCTAACAGTTTAATATAGCACCTCTTTATTTATTTAAATAGATAAAATAATATACAAGTATTACAATTAATAAGGTATAAAAATACAAAATAAAAAAGGGATCCATACACACACACACATTCACACCTATTACGCTAACAGTTTAATATTGCACCTCTTTATTTATTTAAATAGATAAATAATATACAAGTATTACAATTAATAAGGTATAAAAATACAAAATAAAAAAGGTATCCATACACACACACACATTCACACCTAGCATGAGTAGAAAGGAGAGAGGAAGGAGTGGTTAGAGGGATTGGGATTTTAAAGGGCTAAGGAGTGGTTGCCAACTGCTTCAGTAAGCTTTGCTTTAAAGGAGTATTCAGATAATGAGTTAAGGATTGGATAGGGTACGGAGTTCCAGAGGTTCACAGATGAGATAAGGAACCCTTTGTGGTACGCTTTCGTTCTACAGGATGGGATTTCTAGGAGGAGTGGGTGAGACCTAGTTTCTCGTGTGCTCATAGTAGAACGAAAGCTATATTTTTCAAACAGATAGGAAGGAGACTGTTTAGATAGGATTTTGAAAACGAAAAATAGAGTAAGGAGTTTTCTCCGGTCCTCTACCTTTAACCACTGAGGACGGTTCAGGTAGGGAGTTATATGGTCCCAGTGCCTAACATTGAAAATAAAACGAGCACATGCGTTTTGTGCCCGTTGTAATTTAATTGATTCCTCCTGGGTGAGTCCCAGTAAGATTGGGGCACAATATTCAAACAATGGCAAAACATAGAATTTTATAAGGAGTTTTCTTGAGTTCAGTGAGAGATACTTTTTAAGACGACCTAATGATCATAGTGCCCCGGAGACCTTTTTCCTTACATTGCGCACCTCAACAGCCCAGCTCAAGGTATCGTCAAATATTATACCTAGATTTCTTGCTGATTGTACGACTTCAATGTCATCTCCATTTACTTGGATGAAGGGAGATGGCGGGCAGATATTTCGAAGAATTCCAGGGCTAGCAATCAGTAAAACCTTAGTTTTTGAAGAATTTATTTTAAGTCCATTGATTTTTGACCACTCTACAAATTTGTTGATTTCTCTATTGATGATTTCGGCCGCTTCAATAATTTCGTCTGGTTTGAATACAGAGTAAAGTTGTAAATCAACTGCGTATAGATGAAAGCGAGATGATAAGAAACAAGTCGAGATATCGTTGATGAACAGACTGAACAGTAGAGGACCAAGAACGGAGCCTTGAGGTACCCCTGAAACTACTGGCATCCATTTGGACCTCTTATTGCTTTCTCCTAGTACACATTGAGTTCGTCCAGACAGGTAAGATCTGAACCAGTCAATAGTGTTTTCATGAAATCCAAATGATTTCATTTTGGAGAGCAAAATTTGGTGAGAAACTAGGTCAAAAGCTTTAGAAAAGTCAAAAAGTACGAGAATTGTGGCCATCTTGTTATCCTTAGCTTGCTGGATGTCATCGGTAACTTTTAATAGTGCAGAGCATGTACTATGACCTGAACGAAACCCTGATTGGAAAGAACTAAGGTGATTGTGATTATTGAGATGCTTGATAACTTGAAGATGTATCATACGCTCTAGAACCTTTGAGAGAGAGCAAAGGAGACTGATAGGTCTGAAATCAGATGAGCCTGAGGGGTCTAAAACTGAAATTCTCTCCTGGGGCCAAAATTTTTTTTTGTTGATAATTTTGTACTTAGGCTTACTTGGGTTAGTTTTGTGAAAATAGAAATGATTTTTTTTTATTCTTTACATGGTTTTTTCGCAATTTTCTTCGTGTACACCGGTGATCACGCGCGCCCCTAGCACATTATGGATATGCAAACAGTCCGGGCCAAGCAAATATGTAGGTTCTCCTGGGGCCAGAGATTCATTCTACCTATAGTTTCAATGTAAATTGTGTGCACTATGCCACACATCAGCATAGAGCACTCTGGGTAGCGTGTGGATATGTGATCACGCGGTCCTTGACAGTACTCAATTCGTGTGCACCGGTGTTCACATGGCGCTAGATGTGTTAAATATCAGAGTCAAGCAAAAATGTGTTTAAAAATTAAATATAAATGCACCATATAAACGCTAATAAGCATACACAAACAAAATTTCATCAAAATCGGGTGTACCGTTCCCGAGATATAAGCGTTTAAGTAAAAACATAGTGGTCAGGCGCATGGTCTCTATCACCAAGAACCGCTAGTACGAAAATGGTGATTTTAAAATGGGACCATCAACATAATGTCCATTATATGTTTACAAAATTTTGTCAGAATCCGTTCAGTCGTTTCTGAGATTTGGGCGTAACACGGAAGGTTTTTAACCGACACAAACTAAAGAAATTTATATAGAAATATTAGAACTACTTCCGAAATCAAATACTTTTAAAAATTATGTACAGCGTACAGTTGTACACGCATGAAGCAAAGTCTTTAAAATATGCAATCTGAAAATTTTCTGAAAGAGGCAGGTACACTCTTATATGAGTTATCAATATTGTTTTGAATATCACACGTTGACCCTAAATAACTCAACTAGAATCAGGGGTCAATGAAAATAAATAAACAACAAAAGAAAACGAGTTCTCTATTGTATTTTTCGCAAGAAAGGTACAATGTATTACGTAGGTACTACATAGATACCGATTGGATCTTTTATGGCGTACCTTTCTTTTGTGTTTAGTTATGTAGAGTCAAGCCTTTTCTCATGAGAACGGTAATTCTCAGAAATCGTAACATGCTAACCGTGAGGTAGCTGATAGATAGGACACTTTCGTGAAATTGATTTTACATTAACTATTCCCGTTTAGTTATCTATATGTGTTACGTATGCAGTATGCATGCTTAGCGAGGATCTCAATTTTCCGAGGATCTGAATTTTCCTTATGGTTGCGAAATTGTCAAACAAAACTTAAGCGGTACCGCCAAAGCGCCGCCGAGTGACCGCGGAAGTTTTTTGTTGTTAATAACCTCGATCTGGAAGCATTTAAAACTTATAACCAAATTTCATATCATATACTTGAACCATATGCCCGTGGTAAGCCGAAAGAGAAAAAAAAAAAAAAAAAAAAATTGGTCCCAAATATTTTAGAACAATAGCTTCAGCGGCTTGATAATAAAAAAGTTAGAACATTCATTACCTCAAATCAAATGTTTATTGTGAATAAATATATACAAAGTATGTGTTTCACATTTATCTTAAATGACTAATTAGACACTAAAAATTAAACTAAAAACTAATGCGCCAGAGGCAACCAGTCTCGGGCTTCATGTGGCCCCGGGAAAAGGAGAAGCAAAAGAAGAAAATATAAAGAGAGATAGCAAGATGAACATGTGGTGATAGGAGGGCCAGTGAAGATAATGAGAGAGGAGTTACAGAAGGAGTAAAGAGTATTGATCAATATAGGTATAATAGATTGAGACGTAGGTAGAATAGTAAGATAAAGTCAAAGGGAGGGATAGAAAATTTGCAAGTAAGGAAAAGGGTGTGTCATAGCTCTCAGGTCAGGATTGAAAGGATTCTTGAAAGTTATATGGACAGGAGGACAACAGGTCGTTTCTCAGTGCAGATTTAAATTTTTCTATGTTTAATGACTTTAGTGAGGTTGGGAGTTTGTTGTATATATTTACACCTGCACTGAGAAACGATCTACTAAACATCCTTTCCCGACTTATAATGATGTTTTCACGATGACGTGTATTGTAGTTATGGTTATCTGAGTTTCTGGGAAGGACGTTCTGTAGTTTGTGTATCAAAACACATGAGTCGAGGATGACCTGACCATAAAGGGTTAAAATTTGGTTGTTCTTAAACAGGGGTCGACAAGAATCACGCCTTTTAAGGGGAGGCGCCTCATTGAGTCCCGTCTGTATTTGTCCCTTTTTGTCGATGCTTCATTGAGTCCCAAGGTTTGGAACGGTTGAAGTTATCGTACCACTCATTGAGTCCCGTACATAATTAATACCTATTTTTCCTTATACATAAACTTGTACATAGAAGATCATATTATTTGTCAGTCAGTTGGGTCAGTCCTCCTCTAAAAAATTAGAACACTCTTTTCATTTTTTATTAAGAATTCTTGTTTTTATTTTTATTCATAAATGAAAATGAAATTATTGTCTATTGGAATTTGATGCGTAAGTGAATTTTTTGTTAGAGGAATTTTGTAGTTAGATAGGGTTAGGTAAAGTTAACAAGGTGAGATTGCACGATAGATTTCTGACTTCAGTTTGTCGGGTAGGATGGTTGGGTGAGGGGCTTAGGTTAGGTTGAAATTAGCGCAGGCGGTTAGGCCGGGTCGCGCAGTGACCCGGTCTAACCCTGCGCTAATTTCAACCTAACCTAAGCCCCTCACCCAAGCTATCCTAGCTGGCTAACGAAACACAACATTTAGACATAACTGTCCGCGTATTCATTTTTATAAAAATTAACTGTGTTCTTATTTACTTCTTCTTATATACTAACATCAGGTAAAGGGACTCAATGAGTCATATGGTCTGGTAGACCCAAAAATATTAGGGGACTCAATGAGGCATATGGTCTGAGGTACCTGCTAAAATTACGGGACTCAATGACATGAAAAAAAGGTCAACGGGACTCAATGAGTGTACGTCCCTTTTAAGACCGAAAACAGTCCTGAGAGCTCGTTTTTGTAGAAGGAAGATTTTGGAGGCGGAAGAAGTGAAGCCCCAATACACAATACCATAACTCATTAAAGAATGAAAGTAGGCATGATAGGAAAGAAGAGCAGAAGTAACATCGACGTTCTTCTTAATAGAACGGATAGCATAGATTGAAGAGGAAAGTTTAGATGTGAGGAAAGTGATGTGGGACTTCCAATTCAGTTTAGCATCGAGGATTACACCCAGGAATTTTACTTCTTGGGATGGAGCTACTGAGGTGGAATTAAAAGGAATTGGGTTAAGGAGTGCGGAACCATGGGGGTTGAAATAGATGAAGGTGGTTTTATCTTCGTTCAATGTTAACCTGTTCACTGTGAACCACCTCTGAATGTTAAGAAGCACGGCCGAAAGATTTGTAAAGGTTTCCTGGTGAGTTTTACCGTCAATCAGAATGGTGGTATCATCAGCAAACAGTGTGAACTTTCCAACCCCCGCAGAAGAGTAGATAATGTCGTCGATGTAGATCAGGAAAAGGAGGGGGCCAAGTATACTTCCTTGTGGAACCCCCAAAGAGACGTTTTTTGAAGAGGAATTTACAAAATTCTTTACTCCATTTGTAACTTCGGAAATTTTAGTTGTTTGGGTGCGTCCCACAAGGTAGCTCTTAAACCAAGCTAAGGAATTTCCTGTGACACCATAATAGGGAAGTTTTGACAGGAGGATAGAGTGATCGACCCGGTCGAACGCCTTGGAAAGGTCACAAAACAGACCGATACAATGTCTGCCAGTGCTCAGGGCCTCCTCCAGATCTTTCAAGAAGTTTGCCACTGCGTCGCCGGTGGATTTACCAGCCCTGAATCCGAATTGCCTGTCATTCAAGGCTTCTTGAGTGTGAAAATATAGCCTATGATTGACAAGTTTTTCTAGAATCTTTGAGAAGTTATTGAGAAGCGATATTGGGCGGTAATTTCCAACTTCGGTTGTGGCACCCTTCTTATGGATCGGGGAGACGACTGAGGACTTGAAACATTCAGGAAAAGTAGAAGTAGTGAAGGAAGAATTAAATATATCTGCAAGAGGAATAGAAATAGGTTGAATCACACTTCTTAGAATGGACATTGGAATTGTGTCATTGCCGAACGATGATTTATTGTCGAACTGTTTGACTACCCTGATTATCTCCATGGCGTTCGTCGGTCTGAGGCTAAAATTAGAAGTAGAGGAAAGATTGTCATCATTGAGATAGGAGAGATGAGGAGGGAGTTGATAGTAAGAGCCAGAATTAATAGGCAGTGAAACAGAAGTGGTATAGGTAGAGTGGGCAGAGAGAGTGGAAAGAACAGAAGAGGTAGAGGTAGAGTGGGCAGAAAGAGTTGAAGAGAACAGAAGTGGTAGAGGTAGAGTGAGCAGAGAGAGTGGAGTGCACAGAAGTGGTAGAGGTAGAGTGATCAGAGAGAGTGGAGCGCACAGAAGTGGTAGAGGTAGAGTGAGCAGAAAGAGTGGGGTGAACAGCAGTGGTAGGGGTAGAGTGAACAGAGAGGATGGGGTGAACAGAACTGGCAGAGGTAGAGTGATCAGGGAGAGTGGGGTGAACAGCAGTGGTAGGGGTAGAGTGAACAGAGTCGTTGGGGTGAACAGAACTGGTAGAGGTAGAGTGAGCAGAAAGAGTGGGGTGAACAGCAGTGGTAGGGGTAGAGTGAACAGAGTGGATGGGGTGAACAGAACTGGTAGAACATTCATTACCTAGATCTATTGGGACATCCAGATTTGAGAGTGAAAAAGCTCAACTTTAAAAAAATGGACATTTTGAAAATATTAATAGCTCTTCCCGACTGGGACTATTGAGTCCCATTAATCCAGCAGTAAACTCAAGACGTATTATTATGTGGTCAAAATCGCAAAAGGGAGGATAACTTATTATGTCCCGCCTGGGTTTTGAACCCGCGACCTCTGGCAATAGTCAGACGCCTTGACCACTGAGCTACCGGGACGGACATCTAAACTGTATCACTCCACCACACCAAATTAAAAAGTACAAGAGATACTCTACGTTACAGCACCAAGTGCTGATTTCACGTCTTTGTGCCTAGATATCTATACAAAAGATAGATGTCACCCCAATTTTATAGAATTCTTTAATTGGAAATCGCAAGCTTTCTAATGAAGATTAACTCACTTTCAGAACAATCAGAAAAAGCACCAAGATGAAAATCTTCCGTAACATGGTGATGATTGGATGAACTCAACTATCTCTCTGACTCAGCGTCTAGATAGACTTGTGGAATGATCTGGGTGCTTCCGTGACTTTTGCCACCTGTGCTTGTTACTTCCGGAAATATTATTGTTTTGCTCCGATTTCAATTTTTTTTTTTTTTTTTCTTCATATTTCTGGACGTTTCATAACCTCCTGAGCAACTTTGTGTCTGTCCGTCGGTCTGTAGGCTAAAAACATTCCTTGTTTCTTTACGTTTTTAGAACATCAAAAGGCTTGTCCTTTTCTTCATTTAGACTTTCTTATTACTTCGGAAAAAATTCGGAAGTATTGTGTTCGTTTTTTGTAAGAAAAGATATTTTTTAGATCCGATTTCAATTTTTTCATATTTCTGGACGTTTCATAACCTCCTGAGCAACATTGGTTTTGTGTCTGTCTGTCGGTCTGTTCAATAATTCCTTGTAACGAGCAAATCTCGGAAACTACTCAACGGATTTTGATGAAATTTTGCACACATATAGAAGACGTATTGTAGATGGTTCCATTTTAAATTCATCAACTTCGTACTAGCGTTTCTTGGTGATAGACCATCCGCCTGACCACTAACTTTTTACTTAAACACTTATATCTCGTTCACGAGATTTTGATAAAATTTTGTATGTACCTATTTGCGTAAAAGCACTTTACAAAGTGCAATTATAATATTATATTGAAAATAAATTTTGATTGAGCTCTGTAATTTAAGAAAATTTATAATTTTGGACAAAATTTGTAATTTGTAATCTTGTTATATGTTTATATAGGGCTTGGCCCGTAAATATACACCTGTTCAACAGGTATTATTATTATTATTAAAAAAGTCAAAAAATAAAGTCTACGGACTTGCTGATACAATTTGTTTTGTAGAATCTAGAAAGTAGGAAGAGCGGTATTCTACCACAGGAAGAGTATTCTACCGGTATTCTACCACATTAAATAAATTTGAAGATAATCGATTGAGATTCAGTGAAAAATATCTCATTCTAGCGATAGTAAAAGTTATAAATTTTGATTACTATTCACGAGGAAGTATTGTGTCCATATACATATATATTTTTTTTTGAAGAAAATAATATTACATTACAATACCAATTTAAAATACAGGGTCCGCCAAACAAAAAGAGCCACTCGAAATATCCAGCAAGCGGTTTTAATTTGAAATACACATTACAGACACAATACTTCCTCATGATTGGTTGACATTCAATACACGTGGCGATTTTGAGATTTTATACTAAATCACTTGTACCTCCGAAACCGCTTAAGAGATTTTTTTTTAAATTTGTTTTATATGGTAGGTACTGTTTTTTCTACATTCTAGATTCTACAAAAAATTCTTTATGGGCCAATCGTTTGCCAAATTTTTTGACTTTTTTGTCGAAAATATTGGTTTTTCTTAAATATCAGAGCTAAGCAAAAATGTTTTTTTTTTTTTTTTAATAAATATAAATACACTATATAAACGCTTATATCCAAAATTTCATCAAAATCGGGTGTACCGTTCACGAGATATAAGCGTTTAAGTAAAAACATAGTAAGCCAGCGTCGATGGCGCGTTGAATGCACCGGTTCTCATTGGATCACCGAGGTTAAGCAACGTCCAGCGAGGTGAAGACTTCGTGATGCTTGCATTCCGGCCCAACCCAGGCTGGGTGAGGTTAATGTGGGTAGCAGGTTTGTGAGTTTCCTGCGAATGGAGGGTAACACCCCCGTCGTGATATGACCATGCAGTTGAAAGCGACGTTAAAACCAAAAAAAAAAAAAACATAGTGGTCAGGCTCATGGTCTTTATCACCAAGAACCGCTAGTACGAAAATGGTGATTTTAAAATGTCCATTATATGTTTACAAAATTTTGTCGAAATCCGTTCAGTAGTTTCTGAGATTTGGGCGTAACACGGAGAGTTTTTAACCGACACAAAACTAAAGTTGCTTAGAAGATTATGAAACGTCCAGAAATTTGGAAAAATTGAAATCGGAGCAAGAAATATTTATCTATTTTTACAAAAACGAACACAATACTTCCGATTCCTAATATTAGTAATTTCTCGGAAGTAAAAAGGCATTAAATTTATTAATTTCAAATGCAAAACATATGTTTAATATTTTTTACAAAAATACAATTAATTTCTTTTCGCAAATGGCTGAAATCTTGTCTTGCAGCAATTCTCAATCCGATCTTTCAGGATTTTTTAATTAAATCTGATCTCTAGATGTTTCAAGTTTAGTGGTCTTCTTTCCTTTGGCGAGCCCTGTATACTTTATACTACTAAATACTGGTGTTACATTTTCCTTACATGACATACTTGAGTATTCATTTTCCTTCATGGCAGGGAACCGCGAGGCCAGTAGTCAACGTGATTTAGGGCACTTGGCATTGCACGCACGGTAACCTGGGTTCGATCCCCAGCGGAGCAGGAATTTTTCTGCTCTATACTTGGATGTTCGTTGTCCACTCATATCTCGTGAGGAAAAATGAGTAGGTGTAAAGCAGCGACCAGTGGGGCAAATAGAGACAATTTTTGTGTGTATATTACTGTGTTAAAGTCCTATGATTCTACGCTACCTACTAAATTGTGACTTAATAACACAAAGAAGAAAAGATGCAGTCGAAACCTGAGGGAAAAAAGACCATCACTTCCAGCTATGTTTCAATTCCTGAGATCATTGCTAGGACTAGGATAGTAGCTCAAATTCGGTTGAGTGGAAACTCAAAGGTCAACTTTTACATTAACAGAACAAGCTATTCTTGGAACAGTCATAAGGAATGTACACTTTGTAATTTACACGGAAACAAAAATCTTTACCATTTCTTATTTAAATAATAATAATAATAATATCGCCTTATTTATACTGCCCGATTATAACTATTAAGTCCCATTATTCCAGCAGTAATCCCAAGACCTATTATTATGTGGTAAAAATCCCAACTGGGAGGATAACTTGTCTTGTCCCGGCTGGGTTTCGAACCCGCGACCTCTGGAATCTCTGGATTCACACAGTGCCGCCTTTACCACTGAGCTACCGGGACAGACTGCCCCAATTGCTTGTCTTATGTCACCGGAGCGACCTAGATAATTATGTAAACAAAGTGTTTGCAATTTGTAAACAATTAAACATGGGTCCTCCTGACATGACAACTACCAAACCTCGGGGCAATTGAAGGGAGTGAGTTCTAGCGAGTGGTTGAGTTCCTGCTGGTGAGTCTAATTATTTCCATATACCTTATTATTTCCGATAGGCTCTCAGAGGACAACTTAATATTACACCCCCTTGATTACTTTAAATACATAAGCTGGTCAAGCAAAAAGTGCAAATTAAAGCAAAGAAATAAAAACACTTTAAAT
Organism: Bactericera cockerelli; assembly: GCA_024516035.1. Taxonomy (NCBI): domain Eukaryota; kingdom Metazoa; phylum Arthropoda; class Insecta; order Hemiptera; family Triozidae; genus Bactericera; species Bactericera cockerelli. Next base: position 21,382,003 of record CM044966.1, read on the forward strand.
AAATGATTGAAATTTAATTATTTAGAAAGGATTAAAAGTACATAATTATTTAATTATACATAAATTTAATAAAATGACTTACAAATAACCAATTGAATAGTCATGAATGTAATAGAATAAAGAATAATCTATTTGAATTAGAACTGGTGGTTACAGACACTAGTCTTTCTCTTTCACTTCTCACACATCCTACCTCTCGCTCCTCCCACTTCTCACACATCCTATCTCTCGCTCCTCCCACTTCTCACACATCCTACCTCTCGCTCCTCCCACTTCTCACACATCCTACCTCTCGCTCCTCCCACTTCTCACACATCCTACCTCTCGCTCCTCCCACTTCTCACACATCCTACCTCTCGCTCCTCCCACTTCTCACACATCCTACCTCTCGCTCCTCCCACTTCTCACACATCCTACCTCTCGCTCCTCCCACTTCTCACACATCTTACCTCTCGCTCCTCCCACTTCTCACACATCTTACCTCTCGCTCCTCCCACTTCTGACTCCTTCCAGTCCTTACTCCTCCTTCTTTTTTTTTATTCTCTGCCTCTCTCGTCATTCAATCTTTCATTCTGAACTTTTATGCATTCCAGTTATTGCTCCTCCCACTTCTCTCCTCCTGCGCATGCCCAAACTCTCTCAATTCCTTTGCTCCTCCCACTTCTATCCTCCTGCGCAAGCCTAGACTTTCTCAATTCTTTTGCTCCTCCCACTTCTCTCTTCCTGCGCATGCCCAGACTCTCTAAATTCCTTTGCTCCTCCCACTTCTCTCCTCCTGATGCGCATGCTCAAACTCTCTAAATGCTCCGCCCACTCTCGCCCAGTGCTCGCCACATATCGGACTGTCTCGTCTGCTCCGCCTCCAACGCCCTCCTCTCGGCTCTCTCCCGGGCAAGTATCTCTGCCGCGGTTTCACTCCTGGTGAGCGCCTTGTGTACCAAGAAAAATTTAACCTCGTTCCTTTACGCCTGTGAGGTGGGAGTGATTGCGGGATAGGGGGGGCCTATGTGAGGCGGGTTGGTTTCTGCCGACGACATGTTGGCCTGAAATGATGAAACAAGCCAGCGTCAAAGCCACGTTGCATACACCAGGCTTTCGTTACAGAAAACTCTCTCTCTCTCATAATCCCCGAATCTCTCTTTCAACGGTCCTATAACCATGCAACGTACTCTGACACAACTGACACGTGCAACGAAGTTAGACAACGTCCAGTGAGGCTATTAGTACTAGGGTGGGTGACCATTTAAATTCGGTCCTTAAGATGCAGCCTCACGTGTTTGGGGAAAAAAAGAATTTTTTTCGAAAAGTTTGCTCCAACCGGGAATCGAACTCGGGATCTCTAAACTACGGGCAGTAGTCACAACCGTTACTAAAAAAAAGAGGTCCAGCCCACCAAGTCAGAAAGTACATGAAGCCTACTTAACTATGCCAGGAGATAATCAGCTCCAAGTGTTGATTTTACGTTTTTATGCCAAAATAACTACAAAAGATAGATACCCCAATTTTATAGAATTCTTTACTTGGAAATCGCAAGCTTTCTAATGAAGATTAACTCACATTCAGAACAATCAGAAAAAGCCCCAAGATGAAAATCTTCCGTAACATGGTGATAATTGGATGAACGCAACTATCTCTCTCTGACTCAGCGTCTAGATAGACTTGTGGAATGATCTGGATGCTTCCGTGACATTTGCCATATGTGCCTTTCTTTGTTTTAAATTGCCATCTGTACCGTACTCAAGTTTTACTTTTCCTGTATGCCAGTGAGCAGGGTCGGATTAATTTTTTTTTCTTCTGTTTTCTTATTTATTTAATTAGAAACTCTTTATTAGTAGAACATAATATATATATATATATATATATATATATATACATATATCCACAGACAAATAATGGTAAAAATTAAGTATAAAATTTGACAATATTAATAATATAAACAAGACGAAAAAAAATAAACAAAATATATACATATGTCCTAACTAAAGGGCGGGGTTATTGCCTATGGCAATTTCTTCCACCCAACCTTTTTTTTGTGTTTAACATAGCTTTTGACTGCGTGGTCATATCACGATGGGGATTTACCCTCTATTCACTAGAAGCTCATCAAATACACCTCGCCCAGTGGGGCCAGGAAAAGCCTGAGTGGGGCCAGGAATAGCCAGTATCATAAGGGTTCGAATATTGGAAATAATAGACCACCCATGACCCCCCCCCCCTAAATTCGGCCTTGCATAGGTACCTCATTAATCTCATTATTCATACTTAAGTACCTAGGTGTCTTACCACATTCTGTAGATTCAGCTGTGAACTGTGCCCTATGACCCAGGAGTATAATTATTTTTCATTAGCATCTTTTTTTAAAGTATTTTCCTGAGTAAAACATTTGTCTGGTCTCTCTTAAAAAACATAAAAAAACAACTTTCTCTCTATGATCAATCAATCTTTTAATTGATTGATTGATATTTAATTTTCTTTGTGTGCCCTATGACTCAGGAGTATAATTTTTCATTAGCAATGTTTTAGCCTCTTCGTGCCCAACACCATTTTTTGTTTTGTAGTACAAAGTGACCGGTGTCCTCGCCCGAGGACAAACATTTTAAACTACTTGGTAGTATAAAATGCAATTTTTTAACTTGGGCACTTTGGACAGTAAAAATAAATGCGCGAAGAGGTTAAAACGTATTTTCCTGAGTAAACATTCGTCTGTTCTCTCAAGAACATAAAAAACAACTTTCTCTCAACTTAAAGATCAATCAATCTTTATTCTCAACAAAAAAATAATATTATAAATTAATTGTTTGTAAAAAAAAATCCAAGGAAATGATAATGATTACCTAAAATAATAATAATAATAATTCCGTGTCCGTGAGATAGGTATTGTACTTAATCACGGTGGTGAGAGGACTATATGGACGCCCAGATCCAATGTCTAGGCTCCTTTCATGTCCATTGATTCTATTTGGTTTTAACGTCCTGACTTGAGGTAGACAGGACGGGGGTTTTACCCTCCATTCGCTGGGAAGCCTCACATGTTCGGAGGAAACAGAATTTTCTGTGCGAAAAGTCTGTCCAACCGGGAATCGAACTTATGATCTCTGGACTACGGGCAGTAGTCACAACCATTACGCCACGGAGGCTGGCGTATGATTACCTAATTGGTTAAGAAAAAAGATAAGCAGAAAAGAAAGCAACAAACTCCCATTATTTAAGGTATTAAAACAATATCAAGCCAGCGTCGATGGCATGTTGAATACACCGGTTCCCTTCAGAACACCGAAGTTAAGCGACATCCAGCGAGGTTAAGACTTGGATGGGTGACCATTCAAATTCTAATTCTCGTGACGCTGGCTTTTCCCGGCCCCACTCAGTCTGGGTGAGGTCAATGTGAGAAGCAGGTTTGTGAGTTTCCTGCGAATGGAGGGTAAAACCCCCGTCGTGATATGACCATGGCAGTTGAAAGCGAAGTTAAACCCCACTTCAAAAAAAAAAAAAAAAAAAAAAAAAAACAATATCAAGCCAAAGCGTAGCAAATCATGAAATAACTTTCTTTTTTTTTTAAGTGTGTCAAAATAGTAAACATTGGGTGCTAGGATCCTGCCTCTGTGGTGTAGCGGTCATAAGTACTGGCCGAGGTCTAGAAAGTTTTTTTTTTGCACATTGACGTTTCTATTGCACATTGCATAGTTAACTGGTTTCCAGGCGCGCATACAAAGTGGAATTGAATACCTACCATGAAAATTGAAAAATAAAAACACCTGGAAACTCTGTGAAGAATAAAAGTTCGTTTCATTTATTTTTTTTATTTTTTAATAAAATAAAAAAAGTTCTCATACTTGTGTTAATCACTTTCGTCATATCACAACTACTCAAACTCGCTTTACTGACAACCACGCTGAAACCGGAACTTGAACCACCGACCTCGTTCGCTGCCTTATCGATCAAGCTACTGAGGTCGGTTTATTATTTAATTATTATTGTTATTATCATTATTATTTCTGTTTTCTCGCCTCGCTAAGAAGTCGTTCAAATCGTCAAGCTCCCAGTTAATGTCTCCCTGTCGCCTCTCCATTCTGATGGGACCACCATTGCGCCTAGCATCCCGTTGCTGCCGTCTCCCATAGATGCCCCTTTGCTCCATCGCCTGTCGGTCGCGCAGAACCCTTTCTCTTCTCATCCTGGTTTCCATCGCCTCTCGTTCGCGCTGAGCCCTTTCTCTCATTCTGGCTTCCCTTGCCTGTCTGTTCCTTTCACTCTCCCAGGATCCCACAGCTCTGTTGTTGTTGTTGTTGTTGTTGATAATGTTGTTGTTGTTGGGGAGGACCCTGATGACGGCATTGTTTCCTACGACAATTTGAACCCTGTTGGCGTTGGTTTGGTTTCCTGAGATCGCGCTGACATTGAACGCGGACGAAATGTTCGCCTGCAAGAATAATAATAATAATAATAATAAAAAAGGATAACAAAGCTCCTCAATTCAAAACTGAACGGAAAAAATATGATTCGTGCTATCAACAGTTATGCTATACCAACTTTGATTTATTCATTTGGCATTGTTAAGTGGAGCGAAACTGACCTTGAAAACTTGGATATCCTAACAAGAACCTTATTAACTAAATTTAGAATGTTACACCCCAACTCGTGCGTTGAAAGATTATACCTGTCACGAGAAGAAGGAGGCAGAGGATTGATTAATATTAAAATGATGTGCATGAAAATCGAAATAAATATGGAGAAACACTTAAAAAGTAGTCAGGATAATATCATGAAGAAGATCATAGAAATTGACTGTAAATACACCCCACTCAATCTAAAAAGTGAAACAATAGCAAAAAATGTGATGGATAAGGAAACACTCAATGAGCAGTGGAGATCGAAAGCCCTACATGGAAGATATCCAAAATTTCTAGATAATCAACAGATCGATAAGAAAATGTCAACTGAGTACAACCGTACTGGATATCTTTATGCAGAAACAGAAGGCTTCATCTCAGCCATTCAAGATAAAGTCATCCGAACCCGCAATTATGAAAAGAATATCTTGAAAATAGATGTAATCGATAAATGCCGCAAATGTCACAAAAATAATGAGACCATAGAACATATATTGGGAGGATGCTCTGCACTAGCCGATACTGTTTATTTAAGTAGGCACAACCAAGTCGCCAAGATAGTCCATCAAGAACTGGCAAAAAAGCACGAACTCATTAGTGATCCTCCCCCAACCTACAAGTACACACCAGAACCCGTGCTAGAATCAAGAACTCACTTACTCTACTGGGACCAAACAATTCTAACAGATAGAACCGTAGCCCACAACAGACCTGATTTGATCTACATCAATAAACAAGAAAAAACAGCACTAATGATAGATATAGCTGTCCCTTTGACCCACAACATCACAAAAACAGAAACAGAAAAAATCAGTAAATACGAAGACCTTAAAGAGGATATGAAGAAGACATGGAAATTAAAATCAATCAAAATAATACCAATAGTAATGTCAAGTGAAGGTGTGACGTCATATAATTTCTTGAAAAACATTGAAATGATTGGCATCCGGAAATCAGTGAAATGGAATATTCAGAAAAGTGTCATCTTGCAATCCTGCCATCTAGTCCGAAAATTTTTAAGTTCTCAGTAGATTTTTTTTTTTTTTTTTTCTTTTCCCCCCAGTAAATTTTAATACTTTTTTATTGTCCAAGTTTATGTGAGAAAGTATGAATTTACTCCTCACATAAACTAAGAAAAACTGTAAATGAAAATACAAGTATCTCCTTCATAATAATTAATAATAATAATTCCGTGTCCATGAGGTAGGTATTATTCATACCTAAATCACGGTGGTGAGAGGATTATATGGACGCCCAGATCCAATGTCTAGACTCCTTTCATGTCCATTGATTCTATTTGGACTTAACGTCCTGACATGAGGTGAACAGGATGGGGGTTTTACCCTCCATTCGCTGGGAATCGTACCAGCTACCCAGATTAACCTCACCCAGCTTTCAAGAATAAGAAGATGAGTGAATAGATCAGACATTACTCATTATTATTATTATTATTATTAATCTTTGCTGATGACCTCAAAATTAGTCGTATTATCTACGAGCCTAATGATGCTTTAATTTTACAAAAAGATATTGACTCTGTTATTCGTTGGTGTTCTGACAATGGTATGATGTGTAATCCATCAAAAACTGCAACCATTTCATTTACCAGAAAACGGACTACTTACTTACACAATTATGAAATAAATGGTAGTATTATCTGTAGGAAACATGTGCACAGAGATCTGGGCATTTATATAGACAGCAAACTTTATTTTGACTGCCATGTTCAAAAAATATTAGCAACTGCCAGAAGAAACTCTGGACTAGTTTACTGGGTAACTAAAGATTTTAAAAGTCCAACTACATATTCAGTTCTCTACAACGCTCTTGTACGTTCAAGACTGGAATATGCCTCTGAGGTATGGGGGGGATTAGGTACCACTAGTTCCGGCACTATTGAACAAGTACAGAAAAACTTCTTGAGGAGAATTACTTTCCGCTCCCGGGGACGGTCCCTAACCTACCATGCATCCCTGTCTTTCTATAAATTACAAAAGCTTGATCATCGCAGGACATATAAAGATATTTTATTTATTTACAAACTCTTAAATGGCTCAATATGTTGTCCACACTTACTGAACATCATAAATTTCAATATCCCTAGATTGAATGCTCGTCACCATCAACAATTCAGAATTTCTCCTTCAGAAATATCGAAATTAGTACCTATAAATAGGATCATGTCCATATGTAACAAACACCCTGAACTAGACTTTTCTTCAGGATTCTTTCCATTTATCTCACTGGTTAAAAATATTCTTTTCACCTGAGAGTTTCTAATTTTGCTAAAACTTATAGTATGTTGATTGTAGAAGTTCACTGCATCAAATTTATTCCTCATATTTTTTATGTTAATTGCTAAATATTAGTTCCATTTCTTGAATTCTGTATTAGCTTTAAGTGAGTACCAATGTAATTGGTTAAAGTCGATAATTGTAACGGCTTTGACTGTTTTGTTTATTCACTATAATAAAATAAAATTGAAATTGAAATTGAAATTATTATTATTATTATTATTATTATACAACACTTTATTAGATATAAATGGACATTATGTACAGTAGAAATAATTATTTTAACAATGAAAAAAAAAAAATGGAAACAATATCTTAATATATAAATGTCAAAGATACTGACCACTGACTGATCATAGTGATCATCGCTCTACAGCCCAAACCGTAAGTCCTAGGAAGCTGAAATTTGGTAGGTAGCTTTGTCTTATAGTCTAGATGCGCAATAAGACGGGATTTTTCGAAATTCCCACTACAACACCTGCCATTGGCGAAAAACGATTTTTTGCTTTCACGGCCATGCCTCGGCCCGCGAAGCGGGCGACAGCCCGCTTGTATACAATAAAAATGAAAAAGAATAGAAATAATATATAAAAACATTTGTCCTAACGGTTATTGCCTATGACAATATCTTCCACCCAACCCAACTGATTCGATATCGCACCTGGTTCTAATACCTATCAACATCATAATAATAAAAATAATACCTACTCCAAAGTGGAAGGTAACCAAGCGATGTTAATGCTCAACGCGTTTTCTACCACCTAACCCTCAGAGTCTTTGTATTATGTGGTCACATGTTCAAATAAATGATGAAAAATTCATCTATTGGGTGGGGCCAACGGATCAATCTTGACTACCAGTGCACTATATTCAAATCTAGCTACATTAAGGGTAGTTTTAATAGACAACATCGATAACTTAAGTCACTGCTAAGTGTCGGTTTTCCCCATTTTACACAGTACACAATCCGTGACTTAGCGCCACAGAGGTATTACAGAAACGTCTATTAATTCCGCCCTAAATCTGAATTAATAACTACAGAGTTAATAATGGACTGTTCAGGTGATTAGCAGGGAAATCGCGAGCTTTCTAATGAAGATTAACTCACTTTTAAAACAACAATCAGAAAAAGCCCCAAGACGATAATCTTCCGTAACATGATGAGGATTGGATGAACGCAACTATCTCTCTCTGACTCACCGTCTAGATAGACTTGTGGAATGATCTGGATGCTTTCGTGACTTTTGCCATCTGTGCTTATTGCCAAATGTAGTTGGGCCTGCGTTTTCCTGCATGACAGCGAGTCGGGAGGCCAAACTGGGGACCGACTATTTTTGAACAACCACAATAAAATAAATATTCTTAGCCTATACAACACATTTGCACAAGAACTAGATACAGGGATAAATAGACTGGCATATATTAATACTGTTCCTACAATATACAAAGAGTAGCACCCCCAGCACGATTATTGATCATTTTAATTTTTTATTATTTTTATATTATTATTTTTAAACATAGATATATATTTATATTATTTTTCCTCTTTGTAAATTTTCATGAAATTCCATCATAAATGATGCGTTTGAAAAATAATTAAAAAAAAAAAAAAAAAAAAATACAACAGATAATTTAACTTTTAAAAAAATCTGGTGTGACACCACATGACATTTCTCATCACTTGAAAAGAAGTCAAATTATGCCACTGGTGACTCAACGGTAACAGTTAGCTGAAAATCAATGTACAAATCGTAATCAGCACCTTAAAATCAATGGATTCGAAATGTCACAACCTCCATTCAAGGTAAATAGTAAAAAAGTTGGTCTAATTTGGTCCCTCGAAAATACCGGTAAATTACAGCCAGGTTTCTAAAAGTTCAAGATAAAAAAAAAAAATGATCAGAGCAAGCCCCTATTATTTTTACTTTCCATATTTTCATTCTAACAAAATGTTGTTCTCTAACTTTTTTGTATGTTTAACCAAATCAAAGAAGCGGCCCTTGCGGCCGATTTTTGCGGCCCTGCGGACGCAGAATGAGCCAGAATTCAACCAAAGTTTCCTTGATTGTGTGGTTTATAAAATAAGCTTCCATACCAAAGTTCAAGTCTCTAGCTTTTAGCGTTCTCGAGATATCGTTTTCTCAGACACACACGGACCAATGGCCGAAAACAACTTTTTTGGTATCCTGAGGCTATGATTCGTCCAGAAATGTAAAAACTGGGTAGGTCAAATTTTCGACGAATATAATACCTTCCTTATTATAGGATAAGGAAAGTAAAAAGAAAAATGGTAGGATGAATCTAAGGGTGGTATGCAGAGTCTGTAGGGATGCCTGGGTCATTTGTCAATTCAGCTGATTTTGTTATACAGAGACGTTTGTTTGAAGCGCCTGTGCGCATGCGCATTCAGATGTCTCTTGAAAGAAGAGATTGAAATAATTGTCAAGGTCGAATATATTCCCTATAGCAAGCTCGGGACCACCCTACAGTGAACCCTATAGGGATGAAAAAAATAAAAAAAAAGTCTCTGCATACCAGCCTAGGTTTTCTACTATCAACATTATTTAATTTTACACCGCGGTGCATGCTGTGATCACCGCGCGGTTCGATTAAAAATAATTGCGGTTGCGATTTCTTCTTTTTAATCGCACCGCAGCGCAGTTTGCGGTGCAGTGCGAATCAGAGCCAAAAATCGATCCGCACCTCACCGCGTCCATAGTTTCCTAGGATTGCAACGAAAATGAAAACATCGAAACTTTAATTTATTTCAATATAAATTGTTTGCCATTCTTAGAAGTTTATTGATAAAAATTAAATATATTTTTACAGGTCTATTAAATGTTTATTTCAAATATAAATTCTATGTACAAGTAAGTGACACAAACGAAAAGAAATTATTTCTTTTTGTTTCAAAATGGGAGTGTTCTCCGTTGCAGGAAAGTAATGTTCAGGATTTTCGGCCATGCCTTGAGTTGTTGAGTTTGTTTTGTCGATCAAGAGACGCCGATGCGCATAAAATGTAAACATTAATGTATAATAATTGTATAGTGTATAGCCCAACACCAGCATTATGCTGAAAAGGCTATAATAACTTTCATATTTTTCATTTAATTTCATTTTTATATATCTATGTATGTATTATATTGTTATATCAAATTGTATTTTGAATTAATAAAGAAAGAAAGTTCCAAAAAAAAAAAAAAAAAATGTACAACAGCTTTCCTACAACGGAGACACCGGAAATGTTTATTACTCATTTAATTTAAAATCAAAACCACTTAAAATCTAGACAAATTGAACAAAATGACCTGGCAATTAGGCCTGGGTCAATAAATTACACAAGAAACAGTAGACAATGTCCATCCAATCCACACAAGACTGGGAGGTGTATCGGTCGAGAGAATGAGGGCCGAATTGTAAGGGCCAAATTATAAGGGCCGAATTATGAAACAGGATTAAATATCTAGGATTTGTTCATCCAAGCCACTGTCACTTAACAGCTGATATAAATGCGCTGAGATTGGTTGAAATTCCCACTGGAGGGCGTGTTAAGGGCAAAACAGGATTTGTTAATCCTAGCCACTTTCACTCAACAGCTGATATAGATGCGCTGTGATTGGTTGAAATCCCCACCAGAGGGCGTGTTAAGGATAAAACAGGATTAGATTAATAAAAATAATAATAACACTCTTTAGTGGAAGGTAAACACCAGGCGAGGTTAATGCTCATAGCATTTTCTACCGCCAAACCCTCAGAGTCTTATTAATGTACGTATGCGGTCACAAACTCAAATTAATGAGGAAAAATTCATGCATTGGGTGGAATTCGAACCAACGGATCCCTACGCTAGCTGGATTACCAGACTAGCGCGTTAACCACTTGACTACCCTTTATTATGTGGCCACATACACATACACAAATTAATGAGGAAAAATTCATGCATTGGGTGGAATTCGAACTAACAGATTCCTACGCTACCTGGATTACCAGACTAGCGTTTTAACTAACAGACTAGGACGAGGATTTGTTAATCCCAGCCACTATCACTTAACAGCTAATATTTCTTATTCGAATACCAATGAACGATGGTGCGTTATGATTTCCTGCCACACGTCGTGGGTATGGATTGGACTCAAAGATAGAAATGTTGCTCTCGTCACAAAATCGAGAGAAATAATATTAATATCGCCTTATTTATACTGCCCGTTTAGGACTAACAATTCTCATTATTCCAGTAGTAAGCCCGAGGCGTATGATTATGTGGTCAAAATCCCAATTGAGAGGATAACTTGTCATGTCCGGGCTGGGTTTCGAACCCGCGACCTCTGAGCTACCGGCACGGACTAGAAAAGAGCAACGGGTGATATTAGAGTTAACATAATACATCAGGATTGAAAAGGAGACCAATGGACCCATTTTGAGTGAAAATTCAAAGAGGTCCTAAAAAAACAATTTGCTTTAAAATAGTAATTAAGGATGGACAAAAAAAGATAAAAAATAAAAAGTGGATGAACGTTTAACTTTTTTTAAAAGGTAATAGTGCCCCGGAACCACTTTCGCATCACTTCAGGGCACTTTAATTTTACATCCATGGCATACCGGAAACGCAAAAACTCGGTCCGAATTCTTCGCTCCGGCCGGGACTCGAACTCGCAACCTCCGGGTCAGTAACCAATGCTCTTAACCACTGAGCCACGGAGGTCGGCACTAATGAAGGTTCACTAAGTTGACTAATACTGACTGACGAAAAATTAAGGTTCATGAGGGAGCATCCAGAAGCACTGTCACACAAAAAAAAGAGCTCTGTCAGTTTAGTTCAAAGAACATTCTGAAACATTTTCTAAATGTGGACAGATTAATAATATATTTTAAAAAAACGCTGATAATTATTAATTGGAACGAAGTCGATTATTGGTACCAAACAATTCCTCGTTTGTTTTTAGTTTGTTTGTAAAAAAAAAAAAAGAAAAAATGTTTATCTGAGACTATAAGATGTCAATTTACGAGAAAGAGACAAAAACATAACTGGCGCAGTCTAATAGAAACACAAAAAAGCTGTAGCTTTCACAGTAGCCCGTTCCAGAAACACTCTCAACTCTCAAATTCTCCCTTTCCAGTGTCACACAACGCACTCTGATTTGTTAATTTGAACGCAATGACCAATCAGAGTGCGTTGTACGACGCAACCACGACGGTTCAAACGAGATTCGGTCATTTTGAGCGTGGAGAGTGTTTCTGGAATGGGTTATTGGTTTTTTTTTTTTTTTTTTTTTTTGCTTAAAAAATTACCAAAATAAGTTTTAGATGTAAACATATCACCAGCGGACAACAATAGAGCAACCGTATAAAAGATCTTGATTATGTTTTCCGACACATGTCGAGCCTTTTTTGTTTTTTAAAAAATGCAAGAAAAAGTATAACTGGCGCAGTCGTATAAAAAACACAAAAAAGCTGCAGATTTTATGGTCTTCTTGTTTTTGCTTTAAAAAATACCAAAGTAAGTTTTAGATAAAAACATATCACCAGCGAACGACAATAATGCAAACGTATAAAAGATCTTGACTATGTTTTCCGACACATTTCAAGCTCTTTTGGTTTTTAAAAAATACTAGAAAGAATATAACTGGCGCAGTCGTATAAAAAAAAAACAAAAAAGCTGTAGCTTTCTCTGGTCCTCTTCGTCTTGTCTCAAAATATACCAAAAACAAGTTTTAGAGAAAAACATATGTTTTGCGACACCCCTCAAGTGCTTCTCTACATCCAAAATAAAATGTCTAAAATATAGGAAAACGTTAAACTGGCGCAGTTGTAAATAAAAGGTTGTTTAAAACGGGACCCAAGCTTCTGCTTTCTTAGACCCTCCTCTACAATTTCTTACAACTTATTCTCCTCGCTCCACCATACTTATCTTTCAATACTTGAAGCCTTTTTTCAATCATTATTAAAAAAAAAAAAAAAAAAAAAAAAAAAAAAAACGACGCCAAAGAATACGCTTCGATGGTAGGTGAGTTACATAAAAAAAAGTAAAAAAATTATCACGCTCTTCATTATCACCCTCTTCAATCCCTAAAAAATACTCTTTTAGGTCACGGCATGCTTTCAGGTCTCTTCAATACCTAAAAACCATCTTCGCTCAGGACATGCTGATCCTATTCAGTCCCGCATCAAATCCTCTTCAATTCCCATTAAATCATCTACTCTACAATCCCGCATCAAATACTCTTCACTCAGGACATGCTGATATTCTTCAATCCCCATTAAAATGGTTTTCACTCAGGTGATCCTCTTCAATCCCCAGTAAATCATCTCAGGTGATACTCTTCAATCCCGCATCAAATCATCTTCACTAAGGACATGCCGATCCTCTTCAATCCCCATTAAAATGGTCTTCACTCAGGTGATCCTCTTCAATCCCGCATCAAATCATCTTCGATCCCCATTAAAATGGTCTTCACTGAGGTGATCCTCTTCAATCCCCATCAGATCCTCTTCAATCCCCATCAGATCCTCTTCAAATCCCATTAAAATGGTCTTCACTCAGGTGATCCTCTTCAATCCCTATTAAAATGGTCTTCACTCAGGTGATCCTCTTCAATCCCGCATCAAATCCTCTTCAGTCCCACATCAAATCTTCTTCCATCCCCATTAAAATCATCTTCACTCAGGACATGCTGATCCTCTTCAATCCCCATTAAAATGGTCTTCACTCAGGTGATCCTCTTCAATCCCGCATCAAATCATCTTCGATCCCCATTAAAATGGTCTTCACTGAGGTGATCCTCTTCAATCCTCATTAAAATGGTCTTCACTCAGGTGATCCTCTTCAATCCCCATCAGATCCTCTTCAATCCCCATCAGATCCTCTTCAATCCCCATCAGATCCTCTTCAAATCCCATTAAAATGGTCTTCACTTAGGTGATCCTCTTCAATCCCTATTAAAATCGTCTTCACTCAAGTGATACTCTTCACTCCCCATCAGATCCTCTTCACTCAGGCCATGGTGGAGTTGAGGATCTCGTCCATATGGGCGAAGGCCGCGGCCCCCATTCCTTTCTTCGACATGAGGGCCACGAGCTGACGCGCGTGGGCCACACACACCTCTAGCGGGGGCCGCCGGGCCAGCTTGCACGACTCTGCAACAGTAAACAATACCAATTATGAAAGGAAAAAGAAGAAGAAAATTGGGGGGGGGGGGGGGGGGGGGATATGTGGCACTGCAAAATAATAGCATGTAGTAATTGTTTTTTTTTTTAATTTTAGAATTATGTTTAACTAACCTGCATCCCAACCTCTATTGTAAACTCTTATTGAGAAATACAATTATATTTTTATTCTATTATTGTATTCTATTCAATACCAATAATTATATATTATTATTATTGCTCTAATTGTTCAATGTTCTAAGTATACACGACCCTGCAACAGGAAAAAAATATCACCAGAACAAAAGAGAACTCGATTATGTTTTCCGACACCCCTCAAGTATTTCTCTACATCCAAAATAATATGTCTAAATTTTAGGAAAACATTTAACTGGCGCTGTCGTAAAAGAAACAAAAGCTATCATATTTGTGTTAATCAATTTCGTCATGTCACAACTACTCGAACTCGATTTACTAAATCTTTTCTAAAAGATTTAGTACTAAAAAAGAACTGATGTGATGGAAAATTACTTACATCTCCCGAAAAGTACAACAGTACTTCATGAAGATGTAATGGGAATTCAAATGTATATGAAAACAAATAAAGACTTTTATTATTATTATTCTCAACTTGGGACTCCAAGCAGCGACCTCCATGTTAATAGTCTACTGCTTTATCCATCAAGCTACTGAGGTCGGTTGCAACAGTAGACAATACCAATTATTATTATTATTATTGTACAGTGCTTTATGTATGTATTTTGCACGACTCTGCAACGTTTAAAATTAATAATAAATTTTTAATGAACATTATTTGAATGATAATAATGTACCTAGGATGGCGGAGTTACTGCTTACATAATATATTATTAAACATATTAGATCAAGTTTTATTTACATAGAATATGTATATAAATACACAGAAATTGACATTAATAAAACAAAACTTGATTAAGGGCGGTGCTAATGCCAACGGAATTCTCTTTCGGTAATAATGGTTTACCTAGGATGGCGAAGTTACTGTCTACATAATAATGGTTTACCTAGGATGGCGGAGTTACTGTTTACATAATAATGGTTTACCTAGGATGGCGGAGTTACTGTTTACAGAATAATGGTTTACCTAGGATGGCGGAGTTGCTGTTTACATAATAATGGTTTACCTAGGATGGCGGAGTTACTGTTTACATAATAATGGTTTACCTAGGATGGCGGAGTTACTGTTTACATAATAATGGTTTACCTAGGATGGCGGAGTTGCTGTTTACATAATAATGGTTTACCTAGGATGGCGGAGTTACTGTTTACATAATAATGGTTTACCTAGGATGGCGGAGTTACTGTTTACATAAATGGTTTACCTAGGATGGCGGAGTTACTGTTTACATAATAATGGTTTACCTTGGATGGTGGAGTTACTGTTTACATAATAATGGTTTACCTAGGATGACGGAGTTACTGTTTACATAATAATGGTCTACCTAGGATGGCGGAGCCTCGGTTTTATAGTAGGGTTAGGTAAAATACATTGAAGGCCATGCCTATGAGGAAAAAAATTCTATAATTACCTGATCATCAAGGCAGAGGTACCAGGGCACCGAATTCATACATGACCTTTTTTAAGAGGGGACCCAACTCATACATTTTTTTATTTTTCGCACCGAATGTAGGATGGCGGAGTTACTGTTTTACTTAATAATGGTTACTGTTTACTTAACCCAGATAACGCGGTAAAATTTTTTGTCTCCTTCATCCATTGAAATTTACAGCTATCTAAACTTTCTTATCAGAGTCACACGCAAGAATAAATCAAAATAAAAGTGGTGTCCTTATTACTAGGACTCTAAACAAATAGTTTGAGGTGTCGCCAACTATCCCCAACAAGTTGAATTAATTAGAAAAATCCACAGCGTCCTTCTGGAAGGACGTCAGCCTTATCTGGGTTAATAAGGGTTGGGTGGAAGAGATTGCCTAAGGCAATAGCCACGCCCTTTAGTTAGGATATACAGGGTGAGCATAAAGTCTCACCCCACCCCCCGTATCTCAAGAATGGCTAAAAATACAAGAAAACGCAAAAACCCGTATTTCTTAATTTTTGGGGGGATTACTTTTCAGCAAAAAAAAATTTTCCTACAGGGCCCCAGTCAGGCTGGGCATGGACCAACTTTAAAATCTTAAACAGAATGATATGCCTTGTGGCATATTGTTTTAAAGGTCTCATAGAGAGAAGTTTATTACATCAAATTTCAGTGAGCTACAACTTACCGTTCTCGAGATTCAGGGTCGGACGTCCTGCGTAATATCCATATATTTTGACCTATAACTCGTTGATCGTAAATTCCAGAAAAATGAAATTTGTTGATAATAACTCCTTATGGCAAGAACTTTCGAAAAAGTTAAGACTTGACTTGTTTTTTCGTTAAAAATTTTCGGACTGTTCGTCCGGCTGGCCGACGAAACCGACCAGAAACTAATATCAACAGAGTATGTCGAGTTATACCTTTTTCGACAGGGCTTGTCATAAGGAGTTATTATCAACAAATTTCATTTTTCTATAATTTACGATTAACGAGTTATAGGTCATAATATTTGGATATTACGCAGGACGTTCGACCCTGTATCTCAAGAACGGTAAGTCTTAGCTCACTGAAATTTGTTGTAATAAGCTTCTCTCTATAAGACCTTTAAAACAATATGCCACAAGACATACCATTCTATTTAAGATTTTAAAGTTTGTCCATGCCCAGCCTGACTGGGGCCGTGTAGGCAAAAAATTTTTGGATGAAAAGTAATCCCCTTGAAAATTAAGGAATAACGGTTTTTGCGTTTTCTTGTATTTTCAGCCATTCTCGAGATACGGGGGGTGGGGTGAGACTTTATGCTCACCCTGTATATTATGTATATATTTTTTTTTCTTTTCTTTATTATTTTTTTTTTCTATTATTTTGTATTTTAATCTGTCATTGTTTGTATTGTATATAATATGTCCTATCAATAAAGTGTAAATAAATAAAATAATAGTTTACCTAGGATGGCGGAGTTGAGCGCAGAACACACGGTTTCCCTCTGCACAGGATCCAGCTGCCACCCCACGGGAGAGTTCCAGGGATTAGAGTAGGCGAGCAGACTGAACGCGTCCTGAGGAACACAAGTATTCATTTATTACACTGAGATCATATAACATAGAGGAAACCCGATGTATCAAGATTTGCGTCCAAGAGGGACCATCAGCTGATTTCAAAATCAGTGCCGGAGTTGTAGTAATTTTTCTCTCGCGAAAGAGTGGGTACCTAAACTACCTAATTCTCGATCTTCTAATTCACTTCTCCACCCTTCCAGCTTTCTTGATAGTATTTCTACACTCTCTGCCGCCAGCACTACATCGTCTGCAAACATCATACACCAGGGGACCTCATCTCTTACTTTTTCTGATATGACATCAATAACAAGGTCGAATAGGTAAGGACTCAAGGCAGATCCCTGATGTAATCCATCACGCACAGGGATGGACTCTGTCATACCAACACTGCTTCTGATTTTCGTTTTCACTCCTTCGTACATATCTTGAACAATCCTCACATATTTTTCTGGTATTCTCTTCTCTCTCATGCACCTCCATATTTCTTCGCGGGAATCCGATCGTATGCCTTCTCCAGGTCTATGAACACGAAGTTTAAGTCTTTCTTTTTCTCTCTATATTTCTCAATTAGTTGTCTCAGTGCGAACACAGCGTCAGTTGTACACCTTCCCGGCATAAAGCCAAATAATAATAATGACTCACCTGCAGCATCTTCTGGTGAGTCTCACTCAGCAGATACAGCTCTTCTCACCCTTACTACTACTACTAATAATAATAATAACTCACCTGCAGCATCTTCTGGTGAGTCTCACTCTTGCCCTGTTCCGCCCGCAGTGTCTCACTCAGCAGATACAGCTCTTCTCACCCTTACTACTACTAATAATAATAATAATAACTCACCTGCAGCATCTTCTGGTGAGTCTCACTCTTGCCCTGTTCCGCCCGCAGTGTCTCACTCAGCAGATACAGCTCTCGCCCAAACTCCAGCATCCGCTCGATGGCGGGTTTGGATCCTCCGCACAGTTGTCGCCGGGGTGGGTCCACGTCTAGAGGGGGGCGGAGAAGAAGAGACACGTTATGATTATTATTATTCAACAATTTTGATCAATCTTTATTTAAAAAAAATTATATAAAGGTGCAGTCAAGGTATAGTTAACACGTTGAGCGCCGCATGATTTTGAGGTAAACTTTTGTCTGTTCCAAGCAAAATTGGTCAATTTTCAAAATCACCTATCTCAGCTAATAAGATTGCTCAGAACCAAGACCATCACGTTATAGCTCTGTTCTACGGCAATAATTCCTTCATAAGAAATACAACACCCCCATAGGGGCTTAGTGTACATAAACTGAAGTCATATTTTAAAGCCCCCATGTGGGCTTAGGTACCAGTTGATAGTATAGAAAAAGCCCCCATGGGGTCCTGCGGCGCTCAACGTGTTAATGAAAGATAAACAAATTTTCATCAAGGGTGGTAAACAAATAATTTTTTTCACTCTTGTTACCCTATTCGGGTCCAATTGACCCCAGTCTACGGTACTCCATAACCTTAGCCTACCGTACAACATAGGTACTACATAACCCTAGTCTAAGGTACTACATAGGTACCACATAAAATTGCCGTCATGGTTACACAGCAACAACTCACCCATCTCGTCGTCATGGTTACACCGATGACACACTCCGTTCTGACTCTGTCCGTTGCTCAGGTCTTCGTCTTCCCAGCTCTCCTTCTCTATGTCTATACAGTGGTTACCTAGGAAAGAGAGAGATAGGGTTTATTTTAATCTCTATGTCTATACAGTGGTTACCAAGGAAACGGAGAGACAGGGTTTATTTTAATCTCTATGTCTATACAGTGATTACCTAGGAAACGGAGAGACAGGTTTTATTTTAATCTCTATGTCTATACAGTGGTTACCTAGGAAACGGAGAGACAGGGTTTATTTTAATCTCTATGTCTATACAGTGGTTACCTAGGAAACGGAGAGACAGGGTTTATTTTAATGTATGTATGAGGTTTTTCTTGACCTAGAGGATCAAGAAAAATAATTAAACAATTTTCTGAATACATTAAAAATATGTTAAAAAAAAGAGAAGAAAAAACATTGTCTTCACAAAAACATAAAATAAAAAACGTAGATAAAAAAAAAATTATGAGGTTTCCTTTGTGTTATTCTATCACAATTGTAGTGGATAGCTCAGCATTAAAAATCTTTAAACCTCATTGCAAATCTCTAAATATTCCTTCTCTTAATGCCGCCAAAAGTAGCTATTTGTACAAATAGGTCTCATTTTTCTTCACGAGGTATGAGCCATGCAGTTGTAAGTGACCGTTGGCATGGTAACCGTTGTTGCTATTGCTTGAGAGTTTCAACTCACCGTTCTGTGTAAGACTACAGGTGGAGGTGAGACCGTTGTTGCTATGGTAATCGTTGTTGCTATGGTAACCGTTGTTGCTATTGCTTGAGAGTTTCCACTCACCGTTTTGTGTGGGACTACAGTTGGAGGTGAGACCGTTGCTATGGTAACCATTGTTGCTATGGTAACCGTTGTTGCTATGGTAACTGTTGTTGACATGGCTTGAGAGTGTCAACTCACCGTTCTGTGTGGGACTACAGTTGGAGGTGAGACCGTTGCTATGGTAACCGGTTGTTGCTATTGTTTGAGAGTTTCAACTCACCCTTTTGTGTGGGACTACAGTTGGAGGTGAGACCATTGCTATGGAAACCGTTGTTGCTATGGTAACCATTGTTGCTATGGTAACCGTTGTTGCTATGGTAACTGTTGTTGCTATTGCTTATGAGTTTCAACTCACCGTTTCGTGTGGGACTACAGTTGGAGGTGAGACCGTTGCTATGGAAACCGTTGTTGCTATGGTAACCATTGTTGCTATGGTAACCATTGTTGCTATTTTAACCATTGTTGCTATGGTTAACCATTGTTGCTATTGCTTGCGAGTTTTAACTCACCGTTCTGTGTGGGACTACAGTTGGAGGTGAGACCGTTGCACCATTGTTGCTATGGTAACCATTGTTGCTATTTTAAACCATTGTTGCTATGGTTAACCATTGTTGCTATTGCTTGCGAGTTTTAACTCACCGTTCTGTGTGGGACTACAGTTGGAGGTGAGACCGTTGCTATGGTAACCGTTGTTGCTATTGCTTGAGAGTGTCAACTCACCGTTCTGT
This sequence comes from Bactericera cockerelli, assembly GCA_024516035.1. Taxonomy (NCBI): domain Eukaryota; kingdom Metazoa; phylum Arthropoda; class Insecta; order Hemiptera; family Triozidae; genus Bactericera; species Bactericera cockerelli. Next base: position 21,402,317 of record CM044966.1, read on the forward strand.
GTGGGACTACAGTTGAAGGTGAGACCGTTGCTATGGTAACCGTTGTTGCTATTGCTTGAGAGTTTCAACTCACCGTTCTGTGTGGGACTACAGTTGGAGGTGAGACCGTTGCTATGGTAACAGTTGTTGCTATGGTAACCATGGTTGCTATGGTAACCGTTGTTGCTATTGCTTGAGCATTTCAACTCACAGTTCTGTGTGGGACTACAGTTGGAGGTGAGACCGTTGCTATGGTAACCGTTGTTGCTATTGCTTGACAGTTTCAACTCACCGTTCTGTGTGGGACTACACTTGGAGGTGAGACCGTTGCTATGGAAACCGTTGTTGCTATGGTAACCATTGTTGCTATGGTAACCGTTGTTGCTATGGTAACTGTTGTTGCTATTGCTTGAGAGTTTCAACTCACCGTTTCGTGTGGGACTACAGTTGGAGGTGAGACCGTTGCTATGGTAACTGTTGTTGCTATGGCTTGAGAGTTTCAACTCACCGTTTTGTGTGAGACCGTTGCTATGGTAACCGTTGTTGCTATTGCTGAGAGTTTCAACTCACCGTTTTGTGTGAGACCGTTGCTATGGTAACCGTTGTTACTATTACTTCAGGGTTTCAACTCACCGTTCTGTGTGGGACTACAGGTGGAGGTGAGACCGTTGCTATGGTAACCGTTGTTGCTATTGCTGCTGTCACTGTGGGCGTCACCCTGAGCGGCCGGCGGGGGGCGGCTGTGGGATTTCTTACTCGAGAGCGGCTGAAGATCTTCGATGATGAGGGGGGGCGTGTCATGATTCAGGGGGGGGTCGGCGGGCGCCGGGTTTGTACTGCTGGGAGGGGCGTGGCCGTTGTTGTTGGAGAGACCATTGCTGTCGAATTTGGCATGTCTGTTTACAGAAGGAAAGTAGTAAGTAAAACCCCGCCCTTTAGTTATTACATCTGATATATTTTATCAATGTACCGACCTCAGTAGCTTGATCGATTAGGCGGCGGACTTGTAACCTGGAGGTCGGTGGTTCAAGTCCCGGTTTCAGCGTAGATTTAGTAGAGTAAGTTTGAGTAGTTGTGATATCACCAAAATATGATAACTTCTAAAACTTTTTAAAAACTTTTATTTCATCAATGTTGTTTATCTTTTTCTTGTTTAAATTGTTCTCAAATTTGCATTTTAATTTTTATCATTATTATTTTGTTTGTACATACATGTCCTAAAAAAAGTTATCATATTTGTGTGAATCACTTTCGTGCTATCACAACTACTCAAACTCGGTTTACTAAATCTAAAAGTACTTAAATATTTATTATGTTATTGTTATCCTAAACATTGTAATGAAATGATGTACAAATAAAGCACAATTCTTGTTTTAAAAAAAATATATGTCCTGTTTCTTGCGTAGAGTAGGGACACCCGGTAGGTAGCTTGGAGCTCCACGTTCATCGCCCGAAACTGCACCAACAATATCTCAACATGTGAGGCCCTCGAGCTCGAGGCAGTATTCTCCAAACCAAGTAAGTAGGCAGTCGATTCTTCTTTCTCTCTCTCTCTCTCTGTGCTGTGATCTCGACCGCTATCAAAGAAAATTACTCTTTCCCGTGGGCATCCCTTTACAGTCCTGTGCCCTCCAAAGCTACCGTACACTGTTAATAAAGAATTTAAAAAAAAAAACTGTTCTCACCTGGCGTTTCCGTTCTGGTAGGCCGCCGGTGGTGGCGGCGTCGGGGGGGCGGCGGACGCGGAACTCTGGCCACGCCCACACGAGGAGCACTTCCCCCCCGCACCGCCCCTCCTCTCCTCCTCTAGGAGCAACTCTTCGTCCTCAGCCCCGCCCCCCGCAGTGGGCCGCAACATCTCCGAGTCCGTGCCGTTCACCATCTCGACGAACTGGCGACACTTGAGCGAGAAGAGGAGCGGCCGGTTCAGCGGGAGGAGGCCGGGGTAGAGGCGGGTCGTGAGCTCGATGGCCTCGCCCAGCCGTCCGGCCAGCACGAGCTTGAGGATCTCTGCGCGAGTTAAGAGAGGGTGAACTGTTAATTATTTTTTTTCTTTTTTTAAAAAAACTTGTTATTGCTTTGACAATAATGTTTGAATTGTATACTGTGTCAGTTGGCAACTCTTTGTTTAGAGCAGTTCAAAATAAAAATTTATTTTGTTAATAAAATTATATTGATTCATGTTTTTTTTTTAAACCCGGGATCAGTACGGTTCGGTTTTGTAACGTATCCAGTACACGGTAACGTATACGGTTATGAGAGAAATCTCTCACAACCGTACTGATTGCGGGTTAAAGAATATAACATGGAAATTGTAAATTATTAAAAATAACTACATTCATTTTTATCTTCAAATTTGAAATTCCATCTAAAATTTGAAATTCAAATTCCATCTAAATTTGAAGCACACCACATCCATCATCTTCAACTTCATACCTCCGCAACTTGTATCTTGTTGAACATCTCAATCTGAGAGAAACAGCCCGAATCAAAGCAACTTGTACAAAGCAACTATTGATACATGTACATATAAAGTAATAGAGCTTGTGCCTAGAATAAAAAATAAATTTTATTCTTTTTACCAAGCATACCCAGGTTTGGGTACTAAGCATTTGATTTTCAATAATGTTTCCTTGAACATAGTTTCAACAACAATTATTGTGATATTCGGGAATAAATATCATTAAATAATTAATAACTGAAGAAAAAAATATAAACAAATAATTAAATAAATGAAAAAATGAAAAATTAACAAATAAATATATAGTTTAACTTAATTTATTTACAAATTATCGTGCCTTTTGATGAGCCAAGAAACAAGTTTTTTTTTTTTTTTTTTTTTTTTAAAGGTAGGTACTTTATTTGTATTTTATAAATCAACGAACATTTTATCAAAAACAACAAAATGAAAAAACAGTAAAAAAATAAACAAAAAAATTAAAATGTTCATCAATTTGCTAACAGAAAATTGTTATGAAACATTATGCTAACAGAAAACTGTTATGAAACATTATGCTAACAGAAAACTGTTATGAAACATTATGCTAACAGAAAACTGTTATGAAACATTATGCTAACAGAAAATGAAACATTATGCTAACAGAAAACTGTTATGAAACATTATGCTAACAGAAAACTGTTGTGAAACATTATGTTAACAGAAAACTGTTGTGAAACATTATGCTAACAGAAAACTGTTATGAAACATTATGTAGTCACTGTGGCAGAGCGAGTTAGCGCGCTAGGCATTGCACACATGGTGACCTGGGTTCGATTCCCAGCGGGGGAGAATTTTTTCTGCTCTGTACTTGGATGTTCGGGGTCCACTCATACCTCGTGAGGAAAAATGAGTAGTTACTTGTATGAGTAACGACCAGTGGCGGCATTACCAGAGTAAAAAGAAATTAATGTAATAGAATAATTCGAAATGTAAAGGAGGCTCTTAGTAATGCTGCGCTACCCACAAAAATTGTGAAGAGGCCTTGTGCTTCACCACAAAGAAAATCATACATACATACATTATGTTAACAGAAAACTATTAGCATAATGGGACTCCATGTCTCGAGCCGACAGTCTAAATAAAGCACTACTATACTATACCTCTGGACGGCGCTACTCACTCTGGCGGTTGATAATGGAAGTTATCTCCTCGTCGAAGAATTGGTGTGTGTCCTTGTTGAAGGTCTGCGCCGTGTTACAGTAGCCGTGGTGCACCAGATAGGAGGACACCATGCTCTGCAGCACTTCCTGGGGGTCACCTAGGGGGGGGGGGGGGAGTTATTATTATTATTATTATTATTATGCAGTAGCCGTGGTGGACCAGATAGGAGGACACCATGCTCTGCAGCACTTCCTGGGGGTCACCTGGGGGGGGGGGGGGGGGTCACATGATTACTCTAGTGAATAATCATGCAGTAACCGACCTCAGTAGCTTAATCGATAAGGTGGCGGACTTGTAACCTGAAGGTCGGTGGTTCAAGTCCTGGTTTCAGCGTAGATTTAGTAAAGCAAGTTTGAGTAGTTGTGATATCACAAAAGATGATTAACACAAATATGATAACTTTAAAAAAACTAATCATGCAGTAGCCATTTATTGTAGTTAGGTGGACCAGATAGGAGGAAACCATGCTCCACAGCACCTCAAATTTTATTTTACTATAGTGAACAAGCAAAACAGCCAGAGCCACTACGGACGAAAAAATGTAATATATTTCACTTGGACTTTTCTTCATAAGGCATTAAACCCTTAGGAAACTGCAAGCTAGTCTGGCTTGCAATGGTTGGCTAGTCTGTTCTCTGTTAATAGTCCTCTAGCTAGCGAGACACTTGTCTTCTCCCTGTTTAACGTCCCCCAGCCAGACTAACGTCCCCCTCACAAAAAAGATTTCTTCAAGCTCACCACCGAGAGAAAGCGTGTCTCTGATGCTCGAGCTATTGCCCCTTTGGATGGCCTGTGATATTTTTTGTATCAGGAACTGATGCGAGCAAGAATCACCAGAAACGTGCCAAAGGGTAGAGCCAATCTTTTTTAGAAAAGATATCGACTCAGCTGCCCAAGGACCCAACGTTTCAACTGAGAACGCAAGAAAGCTATAGTTGTCTTTTATCCTTGAGTATTTCAAGTGCTTTTTTCGTGCAGCGTTCTCAGACTGTTATGAGGGGAAGCAATGACCTCACACAAGAAATCCTAACAGGAGAAGTACAAGGCAGAAGACTCCCCGGCAGACCTAGGATGAGATGGTTAGACAACATCAAAGATGACATGGAAATTATGGGATTACATGAAGGAGAATGGCAGAACAGAAATATTTGGAGGCAGAAAATCGACGAGGCAATGGACCGGTACCGGTCTGAAATGCCACTGCAGTAAGTCAGTAAGTTCTCAGACTAACAAGGATTAAAAACAAAATTACCAGAAAAAGAGGAAGACGAGATATTCACAAGTTGAAGACCTTGTTCTGTACTCACCGGAGAGAGAGGTGAGCGGATAGTTGAGGATGGTGTTCTGTACTCACCAGAGAGAGAGGTGAGCGGATAGTTGAGGATGGTGTTCTGTACTCACCAGAGAGAGAGGTGAGCGGATAGTTGAGGATGGTGTTCTGTACTCACCAGAGAGAGAGGTGAGCGGATAGTTGAGGATGGTGTTCTGTACTCACCAGAGAGAGAGGTGAGCGGATAGTTGAGGATGGTGTTCTGTACTCACCAGAGAGAGAGCGGATAGTTGAGGATGGTGTTCTGTACTCACCAGAGAGAGAGGTGAGCGGATAGTTGAGGATGGTGTTCTGTACTCACCAGAGAGAGAGGTGAGCGGATAGTTGAGGATGGTGTTCTGTACTCACCAGAGAGAGAGGTGAGCGGATAGTTGAGGATGGTGTTCTGTACTCACCAGAGAGAGAGCGGATAGTTGAGGATGGTGTTCTGTACTCACCAGAGAGAGAGCGGATAGTTGAGGATGGTGTTCTGTACTCACCAGAGAGAGTGACGATGAGATGGTGTCTGTACTCACAGGAGAAGTTGAGATTGATGTTGTACTCACCAGAGAGAGAGGTGAGTGAGAGATACTCACCAGAGAGAGAGGTGAGTGGATAGTTGAGGATGGTGTTCTGTACTCACCAGAGAGAGAGGTGAGCGGATAGTTGAGGATGGTGTTCTGTACTCACCGAGAGAGAGGTAGCGGATAGTTGAGGAGTTTCTTACTCACCAGAGAGAGAGGTGAGTTGAGTGATTACTCACCAGAGAGAGAGGTGAGGGATAGTTGAGGATGGTGTTCTGTACTCACCAGAGAGAGAGGTGAGGTTGTAGAGGATGGGTTCGTACTCACCAGAGAGAGAGGAGTGAGTTGAGAGGGGACTCACCAGAGAGAGAGGTGAGTGGATAGTTGAGGATGGTGTTCTGTACTCACCAGAGAGAGAGGTGAGCGGATAGTTGAGGATGGTGTTCTGTACTCACCAGAGAGAGAGGTGAGTGGATAGTTGAGGATGGTGTTCTGTACTCACCAGAGAGAGAGGTGAGCGGATAGTTGAGGATGGTGTTCTGTACTCACCAGAGAGAGAGGTGAGCGGATAGTTGAGGATGGTGTTCTGTACTCACCAGAGAGAGAGGTGAGCGGATAGTTGAGGATGGTGTTCTGTACTCACCAGAGAGAGAGGTGAGCGGATAGTTGAGGATGGTGTTCTGTACTCACCAGAGAGAGAGGTGAGCGGATAGTTGAGGATGGTGTTTCATGTACTCACCAGGAGAGGACGATATAGAGGTCTGCAGTCTGATCAGCTCGAGAGATATTTCGATGCGGAAGAGGAAAGGGGCGTGGCCAAAGTTGGCGTCCACGATCTCGCCGGGTGTCTGGAGACCCACCGTGGGGTACAGGTTGGGCTGAAGGGTGGAGAGAAAAAAAAAAAAATATTTAGTTGGTAACACTGTATATAAATTTGTGATAAAAAAAACTTTTTGATCTCTTTTCAACCTGTTAATGTGATAAAAATTAAATTTACCTACATATTAATAATTTAAAAATATTTTGTGTGTAACTGTAACATTTTGTAATTTAATTTTTTCCCGTTTAATAAATAAAATATAAAAATATATTATTTTGTGATAGCACATTTTTTTTCTTTTTCACTGACTGTACTTTTTTTTTATGAATACTTTGGATATACCAAAGGAGGGTCACCTAAGGGATATAGGTTGGGCGGGCGCACGACAAACGAGAAAAATAATAATTAGTTGGTAACATTAAAATTATTAACACAATTTTTATTGTCTGTGAAAAAGATACCTTTAGGCAGCAATTGTTCAAGGAAATTAACACACCTCATTGCGATTTTGTAATAACAATATTTTTAAAAAGAGTTCATAATAATTATCATTATTAATTACAGAAAACAGTTCACAGAAATCCAATTTATACCCACCTCAGTACTGGCAGCACACTTGTAACCTGGAGGTTGGTGGTTCGAGTCATTAAATTTATGATTTTAACACAAGTATGATAATTTTCAGCCAGCCTCCGTGGCGTAATGGTTGTGACTACTGCTCGTAGTCCAGACGTCTCGAGTTCGACTCCCGGTTGGGGCAGACTTTTTGAAGAAAATTCTGTCCCTTCCAAACACGTTAGGCTGGCACTTCCGGCCTACCCAGGCTGGGTGAGGTTAATGTGGGTAGCTGGTACGATCTCAAATCAGGACATTAAATTCTTAGAAGCTTTTATCAATCACTTAGGAAAAGAACCTTTGTAAAAATCCAATATTGTTCATAAATAAATAAAATGTTTAAAAAAACCCCCGAATAGAATCAACTGGTCACAATAGATCTAATTAATTGTAAGGGTTTCCACTGAAAACCCTACAACCAGCCCTTTCCCAGGTTTGTTTCCTGCAATTTGTTTGTTTCAGCATTTGGCTCATTTGGACTTTAACTCACCGGAAGATCGGTGAAGGCTGTGCCAAGGTGGTGTCCGTTCTTCGTGTAGAAGCAAGTGTTGTCAATGAGGTTCACACCACAGCCGATCACATCTCCGGTTGTGAATGTTGGACCATAGGGCTGCCCAGTACCCGATGAACAGAATGAATGTCCATCGTCTCCATGGTAACCGTATGAGTGCTTGTCCCAACCTGGTGAGAGAAAAACATTGTTTAATATATATACAATTAATCTATATAAAAAATGTGCAAGATGGAATAATCAAAAGACCAAAATGATTTGAGGGTGCAATTAGTTTAGTTGTAAGGTACTTGGTAATGGTAATGGTACTCAAAGGCACTTGTATTTTTGGAAAGAGTCCATATAAACATGTAACAAATAACAAAAGTTAAAAAAAAAATAAAAAAAATACAATACAAAATTAGAAAATAACCTTTCAAAATTTAAAATATGGGTGGTAAAATATGACAAAATACAAAGTAATAATTCTAACATTTAAATATTAGAAAAAAAGTCAAATATAAAACTTGATACTTCATTGCCAAGGTTCCAAATTTGAATCTCAGAACCAACAATTTTTTTGTGTCTTTGGTCCCTAAAATATGGTTACAGTTCTTTTATGTCTATGTATATTAATGTTATGCTAATTTTGACAGAAAGTCTATAATGACAAATATGACAAGGTGTTGGTTTTTCATAAAAAATATATATATTTATTTGAATACTTGATTGCTAAGGTTCGGAGTTTTAATCCCAGGACTAACAAAAAATAGTATCTAAAATTTGGTTACAATTGTTTTTTGTTTATATTAACAAAATGCTCCTTAAAGTCTTCAAAGGTCTTCAATGTCAAATATGACAAGGTGTTGGTTTTTCTTTAAAAAATAAATAGTATGATTATGTATTAATTTATAGGTTTTATTACCAGGGAGGCGATTCATGTTGACACCTTGAGCTGAAAGACCGATTCCCATGTATCCATCACGGCCCTTGCTCACAATCTTCACTTCAAAATAGTAGAGGCCACATGAGGGAGGTATCGGATGAGTTGCGCGCACACTAGCCGCATCCTTGTGAGTTTTACCATGACCTATGGATAGAAATGGATTACATATTAGAATTTTAAATAAAATATACTTTTTTTACAATAGAATAACTTACATAATAATATTAAGCTGATAAGAACAGATACTACACTTTGATCTTAGCTAAAAGGCCGAGAATAACCTACATATCAATGATATTACCTTGTTTGTTTATTTTTTCTTTCTGCTTTTTTTTATTATTAAAGATGAAAATGTGGATAGCTCAGAGGTTAAGCACTTAGTTGCCATGGGGACGGTCCCAAGTTTGATCCGCTGTGCCAACAAAAAATTGTATTCTTATTTGGTTACAGTTGTTGGTAAGGGATATCTTCTGGTGCACTTGTGTTGACCCAGCACTTAAATGGGAAGTACTGTGTCACTTGGGTCACTCACTACTTGCCCATCAGAAGGGAGGCATACTACAGGATGAACAGGCTACAACACAGACCACAAGTGTCTACAGTAGCTCCTATTTCATGGCGACAACATAAAAAAGGCCATGCAACACTCATTTTTAAAAAAAGAAGTATTTTTTATTTTGTATGGTCTGTGCTACAGCTGTGTGGTCTGTGCCCTGTTGTTTTTGTAATGAATGTGGTCACAGCTAGGGAGAGTGATGGTCTCCCATAATGCCCATCCTGTAGTATGCTTCCTCTTTGATGGGCAAGAAGTGACACAATAATTCCCATTCAGAGCTGTCACCATGGCCAAGTGAGTTTGTGTGCTCTGCATTGAATGCATGGTGACCTGTGTTCAATCTCCAGGTCCCCATGGATACTTAGATGTCTGAGGTTCACTCATACCTCATGAGGAAAAATGAGTTACTCTTATAAGTAATGACTAGTAGAGGCATTACCAGATTATAAAGAATGATGTGAGAATATTATTATAATGATATTACCTTATTTATACTGGCTAATTAGGACTATGAAGTCCTATATTGTAGCAGTAAACTCAAGACGTATTATTAGGGTCTGGTGGAGTAATCTGGGTATAGTTGGGTAATCTGGGTATAGTGGGGTAATCTGGGTATAGTGGGGTAATCTGGGTATAGTGGGGTAATCTGGGTATAGTGGGGTATTCTGGGTATAGTGGGGTAATCTGGGTATAGTGGGGTAATCTGGGTATAGTGGGGTAATCTAGTTATAGTGGGGTAATCTGGGTATAGTGGGGGAATCTCTGGGTATTGTGGGGGAATGTGGGTATAGGGGGGTAATCTGGGTATAGTGGGGTAATCTGGGTATAGTGGGGTAATCTGGGTATAGTGGGGGAATCTGGGTATTGTGGGGTAATCTGGGTATAGTGGGGTAATCTGGGTATAGTGGGGTAATCTGGGTAAAGTGGGGTAATCTGGGTATAGTGGGGGAATCTGGGTATTGTGGGGTAATCTGGATATAGTGGGGGAATCTTGGTATTGTGGGGTAATCTGGGTAGAGTGGGGTAATCTGGGTATTGTGGGGTAATCTGGGTATAGTGGGGTAATCTGGGTAAAGTGGGGTAATCTGGGTATAGTGGGGGAATCTGGGTATTGTGGGGTAATCTGGGTATAGTGGGGGAATCTTGGTATTGTGGGGTAATCTGGGTAGAGTGGGGTAATCTGGGTATAGTGGGGGAAAATGGGTATAGTGGGGTATATTGTAAATTTTTCAATGTGATGCCAAAACTGTGCATTTCAACAAGCACAAATTTGGAGGAAATAATTTAAATGTTGATTACTTTCTCTTTTTCAGACAGATGTCAATCTAAATGTGTTTTTGATTATTATACCTAAATATTAAAATTTATTTTTATAACATTTTGACAGCAGTGAAATTTTAAATTCAAAAGCTCAGTCTGGAAAGTCTATTGATGGTAGCTCCTTCAAACCTTTGGTAGGTGAACATTTCTATTGTTGATTGTTAAGGGCATTTTGTAGTAGTTGTTTATTGTTTTGAGTTTCTGTAGAATTCTTGTTTTCCTGGCATAGGATAGAAAGGGTATATTTCAGAATATTGAGAATACATGTAAAGTATCTTGTTTCTGGGTGATTTCAGACCATACTTTGCACATGTCATAGGAAAACTACATCAACTGATGAATCTAATTCAATTCAATCTGCATTAGAACAAGTTTAGAATTGTTCATCAATCTATGCTGCAGCAAAGAAGTTCAATATTCCCTATGAAACATTGATAAGGTGGTTCAGGAAGGCACACAGTTCTGAGTCCAGTAGAAGAGGAATATATTGTAGAAGCATTGCTTTCTTTAGAAACAGCACCTAAGAGTCTATTTTATTAGGAAAATAGCACCATACCCATTTTCCCCTACCACTATACCCACTTTCCCCCAAACATTGGTGAAAATGGGTACCTATAACTCTATTTTAGGTCAGTGTGGGCTTCCTGTAATGCCTATACCTCCAGTGACTAATCTCTTCTCTAGACTCGCAATGTGCACTTGGAAAAAAATTGCACATTGTTATCTTATATAGTTATTTTTCATTAAGAAAGAAATAAAATACCCAAAATTATACTCATTAACCCATCAGATTTTCAAAACAATTTGACAATGTTCTTGGAAATAACTCCTCTACTGCCTAACCCATAATCCAATTACTTTGAATTCTTTCTCTATATGATTGTTTGAATTTGTCTCCAAGTGATTTGTCAGTGTTTGTGTTTGAAGAAATAGAATGAATAATGACAAGTTTGATTCGTACATATTACTTCCGAGAAATTTCTGATACTAGAAATCAGATTTTTTTCTATAATGAAATGTTGCAAGTACCCATTCATTTATTACAACAACAAAAACTATTTGTGTTTGTACCAGAGCTACTAACAACTGGATAATAACTGATGTTCCCTTGACATTCTACACATCTAGATAACCAAAGCTGAATGTAACAAATATCTAGGTCAAAACCTGCAAAACTTTGAGGAAGTAGGCTACAAGGGGGAGGGACTTAGAAGCTCAAATTACAGAACAAAGAGAACACTGGAAAAAGCTGGATTTCTGAATTGTCTCAGAAGAAAAAAAATCCATAGCATCCCAATCATTGGGGAAATCAATAGAATTTGGCATGGTACAGAATACTCATATAACAGACTGCTCAACACTCAACATACACTTTGCTCCAAGTATGAAATATATATCTAGTTATGTACGTTCTGAATATTCCTATCACAATTATCCTATAGATATACTCATACGCAATAGATCAGCTGTTCTCTTTGTTGCTAGCATTCACCCTTTTAATATTTTGCCAATGAAAAAAAAAATCCATTGCAAAATTTATCTGCACAGTCCAATTTTACAATATGCGTCGTACCCAGAGCATGATTAGAAAATAAAATTTGAGTTAGCGTTCAAAACAATTGAAAGGTGATAAAGAAAGAGTTGGGCCAATGATTGAGCAAGAGTTAGGAGAGTGATTGGGAGAAAAACTTATGTACCTTTGTAGTGAACTCGTAAGTTATTTTGCGAGAGTCCAATGTAGTTGAATTTGTCTTTCGGACTCCAAGATCGGGGCAAAGGGGTCTCCTCTTCATTCACCATAGGATAAAGTAACTTCAAACGATCTACATTTCCTCCAAGCGATGGTTTAACGTCCATTCTCACGTCGATATTCGACGTAAAGGCAGCCATATCTGATCACCAACTAAAACAAAATTTTGAAATTTGGACATTCGTACGACTCTCGTGTGAGAGGAAGGGAGAGGGAACGAGTTGAAAAGAGAGATAAGAAATGTCAGCTGATTGATGTGAAACAGCTGACTTCAAATCGGTTGCTTCCTCATTTTGAATGATGAACGATTGCGGCTAAATCATAATTATTATTATTATTAGTATTCAACGCTTTATTAGATACCTACTAGCGGATTATACTCGCCGCTTCGCCAGCCCATCAGACACACACACCACACCACACCAAACACACACACAACACAAACACACACCACTGCACAGACACACACGATACACAAATACACACATCACACAGACACACACCAAACACACAAACCACACACACACAGAAAAGTGAAAAAAATTGTGTCACCCATCCATTTTTTGTCTTTTTGGCGTAGCTAAAAAACGCCTAATCAGAATTTTGCGATATATATGTCAAATAAAAGCTCAGACCCTTGCCTAAATCTTTCTTGCTTTGAGTTTGATGGGTCCGGTAGCAAGAGAGGGCCGCTGGTTTTTATTGGGAAAAAAAGCCACACGTTGAAAGAAAGAAAAGTAAAAATTGTGAAAACACTCACTTGTAATTCGGGAAGATTCTGACGGTCCCGTGCCTTCGAGGAGGGATCCGAGCTGTTATCAGGAGAACCAAACTTTTGTAAGTTGCTTCCCGTTAGCCAGGCACGGGATTAATTCCAGGTGCGATTATATGATGAGGGAGAACCCGACAGAGTTGATAGATCGTCACTTCAAAATTCGAGAAAAAATTACATTTAGGTATATCAAAAAAACGTAAAAAAATTGTGTCGCCCATCCAATTTTTAGGACTGGCTTTTTCCCTCGCGGCTGGCGCCCCAGTTTGGAACATAATAAAATCCTTTCTTATTGCACATCTACAATATAAAGTCAACATAATTATACGAGGTTTGGCTATTAAGTTCGTAGACTCTTCCCATAAAACGATGTGTGTTTAACTTACCCAACTTTAGTAGTTACCTATCCCCTTCAATGTACTCCCCTCCTCTATCCCTATAACGTTCTAAGCAAATTTTCCATTGATCGAAACAGTGGTGGAGGTCATTTTGTGTGAGGCCTTCCAAGACTTTTGCCGGTTTTTTCTTAACGGCATCTACGCTGTCAAATCTGTTACCTTTCAGGGCAGATTTGATTTTTGGGAATAAGTAAAAGTCGCACGGGGCCAGGTCGGGTGAGTAAGGAGGGTTTTCCAACACTGGGATGTTATACTTGGATAGGAACGTTTTCACGGAGAAGGCACTGTGGGCTGGCGCATGGCACCATTTTTGCGCAAACTTTTGTCATGTTGAAATTTTCGTGCAAAATTTGTCTCACACATTCTTCATCAATTTTAAAAGTGTATCAGCCATTAGTGTAAGAGGTAACCTACGGTCAGAACGAATCATAACACAATTTTTTTCAATGTTTTCGTCAATTTTTGAGGTTTGGGGGCAAACATGACTCCTGGTACACTGTCTTTAACAAAGAAAAAGTTTCACCAGCAAGTTTTACGTAAAATTCAATAATCACTCGTTGCTCAACGTTTGTATCAATCATAATTCCGGCAAAATTAAAAAAGGTGTCTTGCGCGTCGGGCTGTCACTACAGAACAAATTACAGTACAGGCATGTGTCAGCTATGAATCAAAACACAAGACTTGAAGCTGTCTAAATATGTTTATCATATCTTCCTAGAATGCACAGCTTTTGCGTAGCGGCTCGCGTCTACGAACTTAATAGCCAAACCTCGTATATAAATTTTTAGCCACCAGAAATTTACTAGTACGGAAAAACGGTGATGAAAAGGAGAAAAAGCGCGTTTTTTCATGTAAATACGCCCATTTTCCCTCGCGGTGGGCGCCCCAGTAGGACTATTTCAAAATCCTTTCATTTTGCGCATCTAGGACATAAAAGTGACGTACATGCCAAAGTTCATCTTCTTGCAACATACCAGTGCTGAGAAATCGAGATGAATGAGTGAGTGAATGTCACGTGAGTGAGTGAATTAATGAGTGAGTGTTAACTTTGGCATTTTATAGATAAATGGACATAATTATGTAGAGTACAAAAATAATTATTTTAACAATGAAAAAATGGAAACAATATAAATATATATACAATAAAAATGAAAAAGAATAGATAAATAGTGTAGGTACGTGAAACAAGTGATATGACTACGCAGACCTATCACAAAGGATAAGTCTGGCAATACAGAGAGGGAATGTGGCGGCAGTTGTGGGCTGTGTGCCCCAGGGAGAGGAGTTGGATAATGATTTGTAATAAACTTTAACCGTATTAATAATAATAAAAAAAAAACTACGCAGTTGAAAGTGATGTGAAAATTGAAAATACTTAATATTCTACCTATTTTTATCTATTATGTTAAGATTATTCGTCAGCCATGCCTTTATAAACTTACCTGCGCTGCGCCGCAGTCCTAGCTGTAACGCGGCGCGCGTCTAGTTCCACTATAATAAAGTTTTCTGAACGTCGGAAAGCACCGTTTGACCTTTCTTACATAACAACAGCTGATTAAAGTCATCTTCTGACATTAAAAAAGTAAACAAAACAATAATCAAAAGTTTGAAAAAAAAAATGTTAAATGAAGAAAAGAGATAAAGAAATGATGAGATAACAGTTTTCAATTCATTTTACATTACTCATACAATACAATTTATAATTAAATTATTTAAATTAATACATTTAATATTAATAAATAATTTTTAGGTGAACAAGGTAGTACAAGATAATATTTTAGTTTAATGCTCCTGATTTGACAGTAATATCATAGCCAGGTATAGTAAATCAGTTAAGCCAATCACTCATGCTTTTCCAGAGAATTCCTTATTCTGAAATACATAAAACATTGCCAAATGTTACCCATTGAATATTGGGTAAATTTATCCTTTAAAGTAAAAATAAAACTTATCTTAGACGCTGGATACATTTGATTTAAATCCATGCAGGGCATGGCATTGGTAGTTATCTTTAAAAAAAGTTAATAAAGTTATATTACTACTCATCTAAAGTGATGATCACTTCATCATTGGTTTACTCTCTTAAAAGTTGAGGATTCAGGTGGTATAAGCAAACCCAATGGTGTTGTTAAACACTTGGGATATAGTTTAAATGTCAAACATAGTTTGGTTATTCAGGATTTATCAGTAAAAATCCTAATGTAAAAATAAATTTCCATTTTTCACCACACTAGACTCTTCAAGGCTACAAAAAAAAAAGAAAACATGTTCAAAAGTGGAGGTTAATGTTAGTTTTCATGGCAAAATTTCCATTTGAATCCACTTTGGTTAGAAAAAAGAATACGGCTTTTCTATTGTGTTCAGAAGACTGATTCAGCAATGCAATATGTAAAAAATACACAAAAGCTCATTTATGCAATTTTATGGAAATGCAAGCTGATACTTGTGGCAATTTCAAACATGTATGGTGCAACAAAAAAAAATTTGTTTACAGTTGTATAAGTACTGTAGCGAAATTGCTTGACATTATTATTTATTTTAGTTGCATGGAGTTTCTTCAAGTGACAAATACATTGTTTCTAAATACATAATATAAAATTTTCTTTAATCTTTCTTAGGTGTGGTCACCTTCCCCATCATGTCTAGTTTTTTTGAGGGACAGTATCGGCGCGCCCCAGAGCAAAATCTCTCTGGGTCTTCATGTGTCGAGTCACGTGACCAGTTTCTGAGGAGAGCTCAAGCTGAGAGGCGTATGCGTGAAGACCAGAGACGTAGGCTTTTGTGTGCAGTGAAGATACAGGTACTTACGATTTTAGACTCCACAAGTGAAGCCCAAATTATCACACCAACCTCTATTAGATCTATTGTGAGTATTGTGACGAGTTGATTCTATTTGTTTTTAATGTCAGAATTTAAGATAGTCAGCACTGGGGTTATACCTTCCATTTGCTGGGAATCATTGCTACCACATTAACCTCATCCAGCCTGGATAGGGCCAGCCTCATGTGTTTGGCGGGGACAGAATTTTCTGTCCTGGGAATCAAACTCAGGATCTCTGGACTACAGACAGCTGTTAGTTTACTCAAAGGCAGTAGTTAGATTTCTTTTCCCACTGAGATGACACTTGTCCTGGTAGCTCAGTGGTCAAGGCATCTAACTGGTAATCCATAGGTTACAGGTTTGAAACCCACCCAGGACATGTGAAGTTATCCTCCCACTTGGTATTTTGACCACTTAATAATATGTATTGGACTTTTTCTGGAATAATGGGACTCATTAGTATTAATTGGGCAGCATAAATAAGATGGAATATTATTATTAGTCTAAACTAAACCTCTATATTACTTAATTGAAGAATAATAATAACAATAGAAAATCTTATAAGGGCAAAGTTTTATAAGTAAAGCTATTAAACCCAGAACAAAGTAATTTATCCTAATTATTTGTGCTTACCAGACTTCCTCAAACTTACTTTACTAATTTTTTGGTGAATTTGAGACTCAAAACCACCAGCCTCCAGTTTTGCAAGTCTGCCACCTTACATATCAAGCTATTTTGATTGAAAGTATAAAATATTCTAATCAAACCATGTAGTGTCTTTTTCAGTGAAGATAATCAGCAATTTTTTGGGAGAAAAAACTCCTTCAATGGGCCATCAGCCATGTACTGTTTTGATGTAATTTTTATAGTGAGATGGCTAAAAATCAATCAGAGAAGAATACAACTCATGTGCTCAACCTTGAAATAACCTTGTTATATTTTCTTTATCTTTAACTAATCAGAAACAAGAAACATGTAATTATATGTTTTCTGTTTAAACTGATTAAAATAGAGAGGTTAGTTGATGACATGGATAATCAGAACTATTACCTGCTGATGAGAGCAAATAAGCTTGAAACAGCTGTCCAGGTATATTTTGATATTCATGCACATCTAGTACAACTTCTCATTTTTCTGTTTATATTGATTATACTGTTTTTACTGTTAAATAAAATCATATACCTTCTTTTTGAATAATGATTATAATCAGTATTAAAAATTATAGGTGCTAGGGCACCTATAACGAATTCATAAAACTTCATGTGAAATATTAAAAAACAAAATCAAGTTCCTAAGTCATGACTTAGCACTGGTTTTCCCAGAGGTATTACAAAAATGTCTATTCATTATTAACTCTGCTTTTAGTATTCATACTTAATGCTTATTCAAAAGAATGATATACATTTACATTTTTATCTGATACCTAATTATAATAATAATAATAATAATAATAATAATAATATTGCCTTATTTATACTGCCCGATTAAGACTATTAAAGTCCCATTAGTCCAGCAGTAAGGCCAAGACATATTATTATGTGGTAAAAATCCCAAAGGAGAGGATAACTTGTCATGTCCCGGCTGGGTTTCGAACCCACGACATCTGGATTCTCCGGATCCACAGAGTGCCACCTTTACCACTGAGCTAATGGGACAGACTATAATACAAAAGATTTATAAAAAAGTTTGATAAAGGTAGAGCAATGCCTAAGGGCACTCTCTATTTTATTGGCTCTAATTCTGATAAACATTGGGTTGGGTGGAAGAGATTGCCATAGGCAATAACCCCGCCCTTTAGTTAGGACATATGTTTTCAAATGTATTTTCTATTCTTTTTTATTTTTATTGTATATATTGTTTTTTTCATTTTTTCACTGTTAAAATTATTATTTATATGTACATAATGTCCTTTTGTATCTAATAAAGAATTGTATAATAATAATAAACCTGTTCTTGATTCACCAGGCTGCAGTGCGCAGCTACCTGATTCGCCGTGGTGTGAAGCAGACTCAGCGCAAGGAGTTCCTTCAGCTGCTGACTGAGGCCACTAGACAGGGTGGCGCCGAGCCAGGTGTGCTAAGTCTAGACATGCTGAGTCAGCTCACCCGGAAGCTCCTGTTCTTCTACCATGCTGACTCAGATGACTCGTACCTGGTGAGTCAGTGTTGCATTATAATTTTTATTTGACCAATGGTCTTGACATATAATTTATTATTAATGACCTGTCACAAAAAAGGGGGATAATAAAGTTTTATTGTGTATGTGTTTTACAAAAAAATGTATGTGCACAACATTATGATATAAGGAGGATATAAGGAAATTAGAAATTAAGGCGGAAAAATGACTTTATTGCAAGGTTATGTTTATCTGAATTTTCCACGTATTTTTACCTTTATAATTAAAATAAAAACCTGTTAAATTATCTATTATTAAAAATAATTGAACTATTCTTTTACACTTTAAAATGATTATTTTTTTGTACTATATCTATAGAGTATTAATTTTTTTTTTTTTTATTTATCTTATGTATTAATATCTTATGTACCTTACCACTGAGCACACAATGTGCTCAGCTGTAATGTACTCGCTTGTCATGTGGAGAGTCTTGGGGGTGTGATCACAAGATATAAGCATATAAACCGACCTCAGGAGGTTGAACGATAGGGCGTCGGACTTGTAATCATGGAGTCTGCAGTAGTGCCTGTTTCATCATCATAGGGTGACGTCATCGTGAACGATGGTAACCAGATAGTGGAGGAATGACTCAGCACTTCTACCACTGTCTTTACAAGGAGGCTAATAATTGACAAGGGCCCCCAGAACCAAGCCAATGCTGGTCTACTCTCTGTTCATAGTCCCCCAGCCAGACTGCTGGTCTACGCCCTGTTTATAGTCCCCCAGCCAGACTTTCACGGCTACGAAAAAAACGCTGTGAAAACTCGTCTTGATAAAAAAAAAAAAAAAAAAATAGAAAAGCTCCTATTTCAGTTCAACGTTACCAAAATTTTGCTGTACAATCAGGTCCAGTCCAAGATACAATATACACATAGAAGTCTTCAAACACTAATTGTTTGAATACTTATCATTAAACATGTTAGATCAAGTTTTATTTACAATAAAGTACATAGAATATTTACATAGAAATTGAAATTATTAAAACAAAACTTGATCAAGGGCGGTGCTAATGCCAATGGCATTCTTTTCCATGTGTATACTGTAATTGATATGGTCGGATCATGATGTGGCATTCTCACTTGATTCTTGTTGTACATATACACTTGAGAGCAGAAAAAGCGAATCAAACTTTTACCTCCACCAAATCTGCGATATCTTCGAAATTACTATTTCTATCGAGCCGTATGATATCTCAAAATGTTGTAAATTTTGTTTTCTACAATTTCCTAATTTGATTGTTGAAAAAAAAACCTACCAGAAGCCGTCAAAATTAAGTTTTACTACAGGATGTCAAAAAAGAAGAAAAACATGATTTTTTTTTATTTTTAACAAAAGACGTTATAACCTGAGAAATCAACAAGATTCATTCATTACAATGGTGAATCAGTATTTTGTGTTGCCTCCCCGAGCTTTGATCACATTATGGTTGTCTAGGCTCTGGTCATGGATAAGTCATTAGCACCGCCTTTGATCAAGTTTTGTTCTATTAATCTCATTTTCTATGTATTGTATTGTACATTCTATGTAAATAAAACTTGATCCAATATGTTTAA
The DNA here is from genome assembly GCA_024516035.1 of Bactericera cockerelli. Classification (NCBI taxonomy): domain Eukaryota; kingdom Metazoa; phylum Arthropoda; class Insecta; order Hemiptera; family Triozidae; genus Bactericera; species Bactericera cockerelli. The sequence continues at coordinate 21,422,005 of CM044966.1, forward strand.
TAATAAGTAAGTAAAAACCCGCCTGTTTCAGATCACCGTTTCCAAAATGCTGCTGGACAAGCAGGTTCAGTCCGCGCTGATGTTCGCCTGCTTCAGCGCGGGAGATCTCGCCTGGCAACTGCGCCTGCGCAAACTTCTGCTCCTGAATCTGCAGCTCGTGAGTCAGCGCAGTGCTGATCGGGACTTCAACCATGCCGTGTCGCTGCGTCTGCTTGAAGTGTACATCAGTCGGGTGGACAGTATTCGTGCGATGCTGACCGACGATGGTCGAGGAAGGACGACGCCGCCCGAAGTGATTGTGGCTCACTTCACGAAGGTAACTTTCAAAGTGTTGGTGGCTCACTTCACGAAGGTAACTTTCAAAGTGTTGGTGGCTCACTTCACGAAGGTAACTTTCAAATTGTTGGTGGCTCACTTCACGACGAGACGGTTACAATTTTTTTTATTATTATCATACAGTCAAACCTGCTACACACATGAACCTCACCGAGCCTGGGTTGGGCCGGAATGTTAGCATCACGAAGTTTTTACCTTGCTGGACGTTGCTTGACTTCGTTGATCCTACGAGAACCGGTGCATTCAACGCGCCATAGACGCCGGCTTACACACACACTCACCTTTAACACATTGTGTGCCACGTCGCTCATAATGAGAAACAGTATGGTATAGTGAGAGGCCACGTCTCTCATATTGAGCGACACTAGATCACACTTTGAAGAATTGTCTCTGAATAAAAGCAAAAATATTGTTTCGTAAATAGAAAGTAACTGTCTCTCAATATGAGCGACGTGGCCCCCTATGAAAAACAAATTTTCTGATGGCCACGTCTCTCATAATGAGCGACAATCCTTTGTATTTATCCTGGGGATAAACTTTGTATTTATCCTGGGAAACATGATTTTGGGGCTGGGCACACAATGTGTTAAAATAAATAAAACAAATGTATTTTAATTAACAAAATAACAAATAAAATAAATAAAACAAATGTATTTTAATTAACAAAATAACAAATAAAGTAAATAAAACAAATGTATTTTAATTAACAAAATAACAAATAAAATAAATAAAACAAATGTATTTCTCCTCAGCTCATGCGCTACCTCCTGCAGCGCGGCTACTTCTCTCACCTGCGCGCGCTGCTAGACAGTAAGGCCACGCCCACTCCCCCCACCCCCCTCGCCAGTGTAGACATATATATATGTAAAAAACTAATGTATTTCTCCTCAGCTCATGCGCTAATAAAAAAAAAACTAATGTATTTCTCCTCAGCTCATGCGCTATTAAAAAAAAAACAAATGTATTTCTCCTCAGCTCATGCGCTAATAAAAAAAACAAATGTATTTCTCCTCAGCTCATGCGCTAGTAAAAAAAAAACAAATGTATTTCTCCTCAGCTCATGCGCTAAAAAAAAAAAAAAAAAAACATATTTCTCCTCAGCTCATGCGCTACCTCCTGCAGCGCGGCTACTTCTCTCACCTGCGCGCGCTGCTCGACAGCAAGGTCCCGCCTCTCCTCGAGGCCACGCCCACTCCCCCCACCCCCCTCGCCAGCGCCCTCATCACTCTGCTCTACTCGCCCTTCTCCCTCGTCCCCAGCTCTGATCCCTCGCTCAAGTAAGCTAATTTTTTTTTTTATCACATTTGAGAAGTCACCGTGGTCATATGGCATGCATGCTGCCCTGAGTCCATGTCCCAGTTTCAGCGTAGATTTAGTAAAGCGAGTTTAAGTAGTTGTGATATCACGGAAGTGATTAACACAACATTTGATAACTTTACTTCTTTTCTTAGCTTTATCCTTATGTTCCACTCTCACATTTTTTTTGACAAGAGCGGTTTTTTACCTTAATATTCAGTCAGTTTGACATTGTTAATTTTACTGAATTTTTTTTCACGAAACTACGTAACAAAATGTATCTTACATTTTTTAATTATAATTTCCTTCTTGTCTGTCCCCCAGTTTGTTCGTTTCTACTTTCAGTTTTCTTTCTTTCTCAATATGTAAATAAATAGTTATGTATACTATACTATCTTGACCGCAGCTGTTTTTCACCTTTATATTCAGTTAGTTTTTTATTGTTAGTTTTTTTCGAATTTTTCTTCTTCTTTTTTACTTAACTCTTTGTAACAAAATAGATCTTATGCTGGGTCCACATAGGTGCGACATGCAACATGTTGCTGCAACATGAACTCACTCTATGTTGACGGCTTCTGAACACGACCATGAATGTTCAAAAATTATCCATGAGGATGTCGGTTTTCTACCGAACATCTTTGATCTTTGTTGCTACTATGTTGCACGTGTGTGGACGGCACCTGTACATAGAACAGAATGGATCACTGACGAACACGAACTGCAACACGTTGCTGCAACAGTGTTCCAATTACCACACACATGTTGCGGCAACATGTTGCATGTTGCACCTGTGTGGACCCAGCATTACTCTGTTTTTTTTTTTTACTTCCGAAAAAATTCTAATATTAGAAATCGGAGGTATTGTGTTTTTGTAAAAAAAAAAATATTTTCTGCCCCGATTTCAATTTTTTCATATATTTTTACTATCCTTATTGTGTGTCCCCAGTGCGTTTGTGATAGAAGAGTTCACTCGGCACTTCATAATGCCTCCCCTGACAGACCCCATCAAGCTGTTTGTGTTTCCGGCCCTAGGGCCATCCGGTGGCTTTCCCTACGAGGCGTTTGTGACCACCGTCCATGCGAACATGCAACAGAGTCTACGTGCGGTGAGTTATTCAGAATTTACTTTGTGACCACTGTCCATACAAACATGCAACAGAGTCTACGCGCGGTGAGTTATTCAGAATTTACTTTGTGACCACTGTCCATACAAACATGCAACAGAGTCTACGTGCGGTGAGTTATTCAGAATTTACTTTGTGACCACTGTCCATACAAACATGCAACAGAGTCTACGTGCGGTGAGTTATTCAGAATTTACTTTGTGACCACTGTCCATACAAACATGCAACAGAGTCTACGCGCGGTGAGTTATTCAGAATTTACTTTGTGACCACTGTCCATACAAACATGCAACAGAGTCTACGCGCGGTGAGTTATTCAGAATTTACTTTGTGACCACCACTGTCCATGCGAACATGCAACAGAGTCTACGCGCGGTGAGTTATTTAGAATTTACCTTGTGACCACTGCGCAGCAGAGTCTGCGCGCGGTGAGTTATTTAGAATTTACATCTTTTTGGGATTTTTTATTTATAATACATGACTAGTCAAAATATTCGCCACAGAGACCATGGGCCCATGGTGTAAAGAAGCTATAGAGTGGATAAAAGAAATTGGAATTCAACTGGAGTCTATTTCTGGAGAGAAGCGAGCCACCGAATTCCTTAAACAAAGATTGAGTCTGGCAATTCAAAAAGGGAATACCGTGAGCATAATGGGGTCTATCCCCGACGATAACAAAATGGACGAAATTTTCCATTTGTAATTTCATAAATTCCAGGGAGTTGCAACACTAACTATAATTGATTGTTCACTAGATATGATTGATTTTCCTCTTCAACTGTGCCCCCTCTAGGCAAAATCCCGGGTACGCCCATGAAATGATTAACATAACAAAACAATAATAATTTATCTCTCTTTTAGAATCCCATGGCGTTAGTTTTAATGTTTGTTTCTATTATTTTCCCCTTAACATATTAACATATTCAACAAGAAGGTAGAATTATCTTAGGAGGTGTCATATTATGTAATCAAAAATTGTATAAAATAAAGAATAAAATCAAAAATCAAATCTTCCCCGCTTCTGCTTCTCCTCAGAGCTCAGGTGATCCCCGGGCCAGCAGCAGCAGTGGCGGGGGCGACTGGCTGAACAACTCCCACATCCTGTACGCCGCCCTGACCTTGGGCCATGGCCACGCCCAGCTGAGGAACGAGCAGGCGGGACTCGGGCTAGTCTCCGCCCACCTGAGTGTGGTGGCGCTCAGCTCGGGCCGGCTCGTGTGGCTGGCGCGCGCGGACGAAGGTACCCGAACTCATTCATTCATTTATTCGTTATTCTAATAAAAGAAATGACCATTTTTCATCGCAACATGGACTTATCAATGCGATAAATCACATATAAACTAGTGTTGGCAAGTTTAGTTCAGTCTGAAGATCGGATCATTTAGTTCTTAGTCAATCGAAAGAACTAGTTCTTTTAAGTCGTTCATTTAGTTCGTTAGTTCAGTAGTTTGGTCAAAGATTACAGCATGAATGATTGTGGTTATCTGATTATTGTCTGTCCCGGTAGCTCAGTGGTAAAGACGACACTGTGTGAATCCAGAGATTCCAGAGGTCGTGGGTTCGAAACCCAGCCGGGACATGACAAGGTATCCTCCCATTTGGTATTTTTACCACAGTAATATGTCTTGGCTTACTGCTGGAATAATGGGACTTTGGTAGTCTTGATTGGATAGTATAAATAAGGCGATATTATAATTATTATTTATTATTCTTATAAAATAAATGACTATTTTTCATCGCAACATGGACTTATCAATGCGAAAAATTACACATAAACTATACCATCATATGGGGTCAACAATACAAGATCATTTCCTGTGCTTTACGCAAAATCTAGACTCAAGCCCAAAGAGATCTAACAAAAAAAAGTTACAGACCTCAGTACTCAGCTTTATGCTGACCTCAGCTTGATGGATAAGGCGGCGGACTTGTAACCTGGAGGTCGGTGGTTCAAGTCCCGGTTTTTAGCGTAGATTTAGTAAAGCGAGTTGGAGTAGTCGTGACATCACATAGGTGATAAACACAAATATGATAACTTTAACAAAAAACTCATCCATTTTCTCTCTAAACGTAATTGTAACACAATTCAATTTCGCTCTAAATGTAATTGTAACACAATTCAATTGCGCTCTAAATGTAATTGTAACACAATTTAATTGCGCTCTAAATGTAATTGTAACACAATTTGATTGCGCTCTAAATGTAATTGTAACACAATTTAATTACGCTCTAAAATAATTTAATTGTAACACAATTCGTGTATTTCAGATGGGGAGGAGGGAGAGAGAGGGGAAGACTCGCGGGACATGGACCAAGGAGGAGAAGGACGATTGTCTCGCGCCGAGGAAAGCGTGAGTGACCATTTTTTCAACTTTATTTTTTTGGTTAGTGTCGCTTTCAGCTTCATGGTCATATCACGACAAGGGATTTCTTGAAAAAATATTTCTTAAAATTCAACAAAATAGTACCAGTATCCACTATTTTTTTTTTTTTTTTTTTTTTTTTTGTATATTTTAAATATGATTGTTTCACATCCTTTTTTATTTCGTAGCCATGAAACAGGAGCTTCTAAAGCAGCTTGTGGTCTGTTTACCTGCCTATCCCGTAGTATGCCTCCCAGCTGATGGGTGAAAAGTGACACAATACTTCTCATTTAGGTGCTGGGTCAACACAAGCGCACCGGAAGGTATCCTTTACAAACAACTGTAACCAAATCTCTATATATTAAAATGCGAAATTTTGAATAAAACATAGCGTTGCTTATTTTATTCTTGTACCGTGTTAACAATTTATTAATTGATACACATTAAATAAAAATTAAAAAAAAACAGTATTATAACGAGTACATTTGCTTTCTCTCCTCAGCTTCTGGAAGAGTGCTGTCAGATTCTGAATGAGGAAGCCTGGGTGCGGTCTGTCCTCTCCACAGTGACCAAGTTCTACCACGACCCGAGTGTGCTCACTCCTCTCTGCACCCTTTGTCATCATTTGCTCATGTCTCACAAGCTAGCTTGTCATAGGTTCAGGTAAGAATAGAAGTTAGTCAGTAAGTAGAAGAAACATTGTAAACATCGAAAGTTAAAAAAAAAAACAAAAAAACAAACAAAAAAAAATACAATAAAAACATTATTATATTATAGAATAGGATAAAATTTAAGTTATCATTTTGTTACTTTTAGACTTTAGTAATGCTTTTGATATTTCGACATTTTCTTTAAAAAAAAGTAAATAAATGATAACGTATCCCTCTTGTGTTATGTATTGGTTTCCAAAATACCTTAGAAATCGATATGTTTATCTTAAATGGTGACAATTTTTCCAATTTTTCTGTTTCCAACAAAAGGTGTCCCACAAGGTAGCGTTTTAGATCCCATATTATTTTACATTTTCATAAAAAGTATCGGGGAAAAAACCAAGAGTCCCGTTGTTGTTGGTAGTAGTGTCGAAACTTGCTCATGTCTCACATGACAAGCTAGTGTGTCCTAGGTTCAAAAGAATAATAATTTAATTTCGGTTTTTTTTTTTTTTGAATTCATAGAGTTTTTGTTATAACTTTGTGGAGCTAAGTCCAAATTTTGCGTATCGTCTTAGGTGGGGAAAACTAATACTAAGTCATTACTTAAGATCTCGACTTTGTCTATTAATTCTGTTCTGGGCTTAATAGCTTTACTTATAAAACTTTGCCCTTATAAGATTTTCTATTATTACCTATTATAATTTCGCCCTAGATTTTTCGTATTTTTTTTTTTTTTTTTTTAATTTATGAAATTAATGCTGAAGTTCGAACTTGTGATCTCAATTTTATTCATCTTAAATGGAAAATAATATGGGGCCTAAAACGTTAAGGTGGGTTTCCATTGCGTCGGCTTTTGCCGATCGGCATTGCCGATCAGCAAAGCCGATGTAATGGAAACGTACTTTTTGGCAAGAGCAAAATGCCGATCGGCATAGAATTAATTTACCGAATGAGGTCGGTACGGATCAAACAAATGCCGATCGGCATTGTCAGTGGAAACGTGCCGAGCATGCCGAGTCATTAGTTTGTTCCTTTTTGTTGTTGTGTCTTGAACTATTTTCAAACCTTTTTATATACGAATCTTTAAAACCAATGGAAACAGATCGTGCCGTTCGGCATTTGCAGATCGGCAATGTCGATCTGCAAAAGCCGACGCAATGGAAACCCACCTTTACCTTGTACGATACCTAAATACCTAAAACGATATAAGATTGCGAAGTTTAATTCTACTGATCTATGTTATGTTTATTCTATCATTTAGGTATTATTTGACTTTGTAATTTTGTGTAAACAATTATTTATTTTCAATGTCATAACATTGTTATTTACTTTTGTTTTATTCCCTTAGTATTAGATTAATTTTAGGTATTGACTTTGTAAGATGCCCTCGGGCTTTATTTACAATAAAAATTATTCTATTCTATTTGCAATAAAAACTTTATTTATTTATTTATCTATTCCGTTGTTCCACTCCCCGGCTCCTCCAGACTCCTCCACATGCTCGCGCTCAACCACGGCTTCCTGCGTCACCTCTATTCGCTCACCACCTCGCTCCAGCAGCGCTCCCTGTTCAACTCGAGCTCCACGCCACTGGTGTCCGTCATTGCGCGCGGCTCCCCGATCAGCGCGGCGGAAACGCGCTCCATCCAGCCTCTCCTGGCGACGTTCGCGTCCCTGTTCACCCTGGTGGTGACGACGCTGCACGACAGCGAGTTCTACGGCGAGGCCGAGCGTGACGCTAGCATGAGCGTGGATGAGACAGGTGAGGTTTTTTTTTTTTTTTTTTTTTTTTTTAAGCTTTATTAGGAGGACAAAGTACAATGGTAACAGTATAAAATTAAGAAAAGGGGGAAAAAAACAAACAAATGACAAAATAAATAAGTAAAAAAGAAAATAACAATAATATCCTACCTAAAGGGCGGGGTTATTGGTTAAAAAGGCTTGATCCCGCTGCCCAGGACAATCTTTTCTTTCCAAACCTTGCGCACAGTTTGTGTTCAATTTTTATTCTATACGCAACAGGTATTGCCTAACACGAGCAGCAGACATCGAATAATTCCCGTCATCTTTTTTTTTTTTTTTTTTTTTTTTTTTTTTTTTAGTCTGCCCTGAACCGCTTTTGCATTACTTCAGGTCATTTTACCTTTACATCCATACCACGCCACCAGTGGCGTGGAGCTTGAGTTGAAGTTCGAATCCCGGTCAAGCTTTTTCATTTTTATTGTATACAGGGTGTCCCGTATACAGATGCAAATATTTTGAGGGTAGGTTCAGCCCACCGTGAACTATCATATGAGCGAAACTTGCAGTGGGGCATTTTGTTTCGTTAAAGAGTTATGGCCAAATCCCTGTTTTTCCCACAGGTTTAGAGGTCACTTGGATCGATGCACGATTTTAAAGAAATGATAGCCAGTAAGTAATTTTTGACTTCATGTATGGATAGTAATGCATATTTCCCTTCGAATGCAGTTGGTTGCATAAAAAAATATTGAAAGACCAGAGAGATATTTAATCATAAGTTCAATACTTTTCTAAAATTTGATTTTTCCCTTTTTTCCCTTTCGTGAATTTAAAGTACTCCTACAATTGCAATTCTGCGTATCACTAGTTAAAAAAATACCCTATTATGTTTAGTTTTAGAAAAAAGAAAGCTCATTTATATATTACTTTAAAGATCATGGAACGCAGTACACACAAAGCTCAAAAAACACTTCTGAATCATGATGGAAAATTCAAAGGTGGCTGAATTTTAACAGAATTGGCGCGTAATTTGAGGTATAAATACACTGCTCTGGGATGTTTAACAGAGGGAAATTGATCATTCACAGTGGTCGGTCGGTGTGAACTTTTATGTGAATGGGGTTACGGGGTCACAGGGTTATCATGAGGAAAAATGAGAGAGGCTGCAACTAAAGCAGCAACCAGTGGTGTAATTATGGACAAAGAATACCCATGGAGAAAGACTCTGCGCTAACAACAAAAATTGTCATTTTATTTTTAGAAGTAAAATTAAAAATATCATTTTTGTGTTTATCACAATCATGATATCAAAAACATAACAAATAGTGCCGAAAATTAACCTTGGGTAAAACTCAAACATCCAACCTTAAGGTTACTATTATTATTATTAATACTTTATTGATAAACTACAAACATGATACATTCTGCAACACAGGACATGAAATGAAAAGAACCCAAAAGAATATGTAGCGAACCAAGGGCAGGTTAAAGCTTGTGGCTTTCTCTTCCACCGAACAAATTGATCGCCTTGTTATTTTAACTATTAGATTTGATTGATATAGTTGGTTAATAGAACTATTTGTACTCAGAAATTTTTCATTTATAACTTGCAGTTGGCACAAAAATGGTCACACAGACCGCTTCAGGCATCGAGTGTTCTTCAAAATGCAATAGCGCCCAGATTCAAAATTTGATAGATGTGTTTCTCTCCTTCTTGTGCCGTTTATTAAGGTGTATCTCATTCGTTCCTTCACGCGTCTGAAAGAACTTTGTATTTATTGAAACAAAATAGCAAAGGTTATTTTTTACCTAGTGATACGCAGAATTGCAATTGTAGAAGTACTCTAAATTCACGAAAGGGAAAAAAGGGAAAAATCGAATTTTAGAAAAATATTGAATTATGATTAAATATCTCTTTGGTCTTTCAATATTTTTTTATGCAACCAACTGCATTTCAAGGGAAATATGCATGACTAGCCATACATGAAGTCGAAAATTACTTACTGGCTATCATTTCTTTAAAAACATGCATCGATCCAAGTGACCTCTAGACCTGTGGGAAAAACAGGGATTTGGCCATAACTCTTTAACGAAGCAAAATGCCCCACTGCAAGTTTCGCTCATATGATAGTTCACGGTGGGCTGAACCTACCCTCAAAATATTTGCATCTGTATACGGGACACCCTGTGGATTGTTTCCATTTTTTTCATTGTTAAAATAATTATTTGTATTGTACATATTATGTCCATTTATATCCATTTAGGTGTGGACGCGGGAGCCCACGCGAGTCTCCGCGAGAGCAAGATGCCCTTCTCTAAATAATAATAATAACCTTGCAGGTGTGGACGCGGGAGTCCACGCGAGTCTACGCGAGAGCAAGATGCCCTTCTCTAAATAATAATAATAACCTTGCAGGTGTGGACGCGGGAGTCCACGCGAGTCTACGCGAGAGCAAGATGCCCTTCTCTAAATAATAATGATAACCTTGCAGGTGTGGACGCGGGAGTCCACGCGAGTCTACGCGAGAGCAAGATGCCCTTCTCTAAATAATAATAATAACCTTGCAGGTGTGGACGCGGGAGTCCACGCGAGTCTACGCGAGAGCAAGATGCCCTTCTCTAAATAATAATAATAACCTTGCAGGTGTGGACGCGGGAGTCCACGCGAGTCTACGCGAGAGCAAGATGCCCTTCTCTAAATAATAATAATAACCTTGCAGGTGTGGACGCGGGAGTCCACGCGAGTCTACGCGAGAGCAAGATGCCCTTCTCTAAATAATAATAATAACCTTGCAGGTGTGGACGCGGGAGTCCACGCGAGTCTACGCGAGAGCAAGATGCCCTTCTCTAAATAATAATAATAACCTTGCAGGTGTGGACGCGGGAGTCCACGCGAGTCTCCGCGAGAGCAAGATGCCCTTCTCCCTGGCGGAGCTGGTGGCTATGACGTCACAGCTCAAGAATGTGGTGCTCGGCCTCATTGAACTGGCGTACCCAGACAGTCGAGTTCAGGATGTGGCCACTAGAGGCGCTGCTGGCTCCAAGTAAGTGAGAGAGAAAGAGAGTACCCAGACAGTAGAGTTCAGGATGTCGCCACTAGAGGCGCTGCTGGCTCCAAGTAAGTGAGAGAGAGAGAGAGAGTGAGAGTACCCAGACAGTAGAGTTCAGGATGTGGCCACTAGAGGCGCTGCTGGCTCCAAGTAAGTGAGAGAGAGAGAGAGAGAGAGAGAGAGAGAGAGTACCCAGACAGTCGAGTTCAGGATGTCGCCACTAGAGGCGCTGCTGGCTCCAAGTAAGTGAGAGAGAAAGAGAGTACCCAGACAGTAGAGTTCAGGATGTCGCCACTAGAGGCGCTGCTGGCTCCAAGTAAGTGAGAGAGAGAGAGAGAGTGAGAGTACCCAGACAGTAGAGTTCAGGATGTGGCCACTAGAGGCGCTGCTGGCTCCAAGTAAGTGAGAGAGAAAGAGAGTACCCAGACAGTAGAGTTCAGGATGTCGCCACTAGAGGCGCTGCTGGCTCCAAGTAAGTGAGAGAGAGAGAGAGAGTGAGAGTACCCAGACAGTAGAGTTCAGGATGTGGCCACTAGAGGCGCTGCTGGCTCCAAGTAAGTGAGAGAGAGAGAGAGAGAGAGAGAGAGAGAGAGAGAGTGCCCAGACAGTCGAGTTCAGGATGTCGCCACTAGAGGCGCTGCTGGCTCCAAGTAAGTGAGAGAGAGAGAGAGAGAGAGAGAGAGAGAGTACCCAGACAGTCGAGTTCAGGATGTCGCCACTAGAGGCGCTGCTGGCTCCAAGTAAGTGAGAGAGAGAGAGAGAGAGAGAGAGAGAGAGTACCCAGACAGTCGAGTTCAGGATGTCGCCACTAGAGGCGCTGCTGGCTCCAAGTAAGTGAGAGAGAGAGAGAGAGAGAGAGAGAGAGAGAGTACCCAGACAGTCGAGTTCAGGATGTCGCCACTAGAGGCGCTGCTGGCTCCAAGTAAGTGAGAGAGCAACGATGAGCTAGGCTAAGAAATGGGTAAATTCATTATATATCCACTTGGCCTTTATCCCATATTAGCTTATGTTGCTATTGGGGTCGGTATTGTTCAACTTCATGGTTTAGGTTGGTAGGGTGGAGCACTTTTTTTTATGGCTGAATGCGCCTTCTAACGCCAACGATTCCATTTGGTTTTCCAGCGATTCCAGCGAATGGATGGTAACAGCCCCACCCTCCATTCGCTGGAAATCGTACTAGCTACCCACATCAAACTCACCCAGCCTGGATAGGGCCAGAATTGCCAGTCTCACATGTTTGTTCGGGTGGAACAGAATTTTCTTCGAAAAGTCTGCTCCAACCGGGGATCGAACTCGGGATCTCTGGACTATGTACGGGCAGTAGTCACAACCATTACGCCTTGAAGGCTGTTTTCAAATTCGTAAATATTGTACTACATCACTTTGTCCTCCTGATAGAGATTCAGGGCGGAGTTAATAGACGACGTCAATAACTTAAGTCTTTGGTAAGTGTCAGTTTTCCCTATCTTACACAGTATGCAATCCGTGACTTAGCGCCACAGAGGTATTACAAAAACGTCCATTAATTCCACCCTTAACCTTTTACGGTCCAGTGCATGTCCCACATGCAACCATAGAAACGCTGCTAAATGGACAGTTTCAATTTTTTTTCACTGGAGTGCAAAAGGGTAATAACTAATAACAATTCCGCCCTTAATAATTATTCCCCTTCGCAGCTCTCACTGGTCCCACGTGTTCTCCTCGCTCGTCTCGCTCCTGCGCTCGCTTCACTCGCGCGACGCTCGCCGCCGCTTCACCCCGGGCGATGCGCACTGGTCCTGTGCGCAGCTGAGCTCGCTCCTGGGCGCCTCGGGCTACGACTCGCCCACCGGGCTGAGTCTCAGGTCTCGGGACAGGGGCGGCGCCTCCCTGCGGCCCTTCCACGGGGTGCCGGTGCTCACCCGGGACGAGCTGGGTGAGTTAATAATAATAATTTAATAATAATAATTTTATTTTTATTGTTAGTTTACCTTACGGTGTATACAATTTTCTTAAATCCAGTCTTAAAACTAACTTGATATATAATATATTTACTTATTCTAAAAACAAATAATAAGTGAGGAGAAGATAAGTATTGAAATTTCGTAAAAGGTTGACTAGATAGATACATGTATAAAGAAAGACAGAGGAAAGTGTTGATTAATAGATTGGGAACATTCACGTATAAGAAAGACAGTGGTAAGATATAGTGAAAAGACTGTATGGTAGCCAGGTCACACTGAAATTATTATTTAACATTATTATTTAACACTTCATTGGTCAACTACATGATACATTCAACAAAATAGGACATGAAAAAAAAAAGAACACAATAGAATATGTAGTGAACCAAGGGGCGAAGTTAAAGCCTATGGCTTTCTATTCCACCTTTCTCTTGAGTTGTAATTGTAGTTGATTTTCTGAATGATTTTCCCCAAATATGTAAACACCGAAACTAAAACAAGGCTGCATCCCACGACACAAAGACCATACTTCTTAGGTGTGGCCCTTAGTGTGGGATGACGACAGCCAAAAGAAACTAGCATAAGTTCAGTTAAAAATATTATGAATTATGTAATCTGTCATTGTTATACATATTTAAACCATTTACTTGTCATGTATTAGATAAATAAATAAAATCTTAGAAGCCAAATAAAAATGGCTTAGGATGGGTCCTCTGTATACAAAAAAAGAAATGAAAAAAAAAACCAATGATTTATTATTATTAGTTAATTATTTTATTATATTATCATACAAATCTTATATCTCGCTCCGTCATGATTATGACCAATATGGAGTTCAAAGCGATATTTAAAAAATACTCAATAAATTAAGTTAAGTCTAGTGGCAGATTATGGCTCTTGCTTTGAGCTCGCTCAGAATCTTTGTCGAAAAAGGAATCGACAGTTACAATTACAAAAACTGTTATACAAAATTGTAACTGTTGATTCCTTTTTAGACAAAGATTCTGTGCCAGCTCTAAGCAAGGGCCATAATCTGCCACTAGATATAACTTAATGTATTTAGTATTACTAGCGATAAACATGTTACTTTTTTTGTTAATATTAATTAATAATAAAAAAAAAATGTAAGAGATGGCCATAGGCAATAACTCTGCCTGCCCTTTAGTTAGGACATATATACAGATATTTTATCTTTGTTTATTTTTAACTTGTTAATATTATTGTGAATTTGTATCTTTATTTGTTTGTACGTATATTATGTCCTGTTAATAAAGAATTTAATAATAATAATAATTGTTTCCATTGTACTTTTTGTGTTGTATTGCATTTGTATAACGTCGATATGTATAAAGTCTGGCCGTAGGACTATAAATAGGGAGTAGACTGGCTGGGGGACTAAAAACAGAGAGTAGACCAGCAAGCATTGGCTGGGTTCTGGGGGCCCTTGTGAATTATTAGCCTCCTTGCAGAGACAGTGGTAGAGTTGCTGAGTCATTCCTCCACTGTCTGGCGACCATCGTTCTCGCCACTCAATGATGATGACGTCGATTCCCCTTTTATTTTAATAAGATAAATAAGAAAAAAAATAAGAATTTTCTTCAAAACATAATATAAAATAAAATTCTGAATGTTTTTCCCCTAATATGTAAAAACAACACTCATCTTAGAAGCCAAATAAAAATGGCTTAGGATGGGTCCTCTGTATAAAAAAAATATGAAAAATAAAACAAATGATTTATTAAAATAAAATAAAAAACTGTTCCCCCCCCCCCCCCTGTGTTTCAGACGAGGGCCCACCCCTCACCACCCGAGAGCTCCGCACCCTCACCATCCTGCAGGAGGTGCCGTTCCTCGTCTCCTTCCCGTCACGCGTGCTCGTCTGGTCTCGCCTGATCGCGCGCGACAAGGCGAGCACGTACCAGACGCGTGCCGCCTACCTGCAGGGACCCCAGATCCAGATCTCCGTGCGCCGCAACTATCTGTACGAGGACGCGTTTGACAAGCTCTCGCCCGAGAACGGTGAGTTGTTGCTTTTGATTTATTTGTAATATAATAAAAGAGAAGAGAAGAGAAGAAAATAGAGAGAAGAGAAAAAAAGAAAAGAAAGAAAAGAAAAGAGAAGAGAAGAGAAGAGAAAAAAAGAAAAGAAAAGAGAAGAGAAAAAAAGAAAAGAAATGAAAGAAAAGAAAAGAAATGAAAGAAAAGAAAAGAGAAGAGAAGAAAAGAAAAGAAAAGAGAATAAAAGAAAAGAGAAGAGAATAAAAGAAAAGAGAAGAGAAGAAAAGAGAAGAGAATAAAAGAAAAGAAAAGAGAAGAGAATAAAAGAAAAGAAAAGAGAAGAGAATAAAAGAAAAGAAAAAAGAAGAGAATAAAAGAAAAGAAAAGAGAAGATAATAAAAGAAAAGAGAAGTGAAGAGAATAAAAGAAAAGAGAAGAGAAGAGAATAAAAGAAAAGAGAAGAGAAGAGAATAAAAGAAAAGAGAAGAGAATAAAAGAAAAGAGAAGAGAAAGAGAAAAAGAAGAGAAGAGAAGAGAATAAAAGAAAAGAAAAAAGAAGAGATAAAAGAAAAGAAAAGAGAAGAGAATAAAAGAAAAGAGAAGTGAAGAGAATAAAAGAAAAGAGAAGAGAATAAAAGAAAAGAGAAGAGAATAAAAGAAAAGAAAAGAGAAGAAAAGAGAAGAAAAGAAAAGAGAAGAGAAGAGAATAAAAGAAAAGAGAAGAGAATAAAAGAAAAGAGAAGAGAAAGAGAAAAAGAAGAGAAGAGAAGAGAATAAAAGAAAAGAAAAAAGAAGAGAATAAAAGAAAAGAAAAGAGAAGAGAATAAAAGAAAAGAGAAGTGAAGAGAATAAAAGAAAAGAGAAGAGAATAAAAGAAAAGAGAAGAGAATAAAAGAAAAGAAAAGAGAAGAAAAGAGAAGAAAAGAAAAGAGAAGAGAAGAGAATAAAAGAAAAGAGAAGAGAATAAAAGAAAAGAGAAGAGAAAGAGAAAGAGAAGAGAATAAAAGAAAAGAGAAGAGAATAAAAGAAAAGAGAAGAGAAAGAGAAAGAGAAGAGAATAAAAGAAAAGAGAAGAGAAAGAGAAAGAGAAGAAGAATAAAAGAAAAGAGAAGAGAAAGAGAAAGAGAAGAGAATAAAAGAAAAGAGAAGAGAATAAAAGAAAGAGAAGAGAAAGAGAAAAAGAAGAGAAGAAAGAGATAAAAGAAAGAAAAAGAAGAGAATAAAAGAAAGAAAGAAGAGGAATAAAAGAAAAGAAGTGAAGAGAATAAAGAAAAG
The DNA here is from genome assembly GCA_024516035.1 of Bactericera cockerelli. Taxonomy (NCBI): domain Eukaryota; kingdom Metazoa; phylum Arthropoda; class Insecta; order Hemiptera; family Triozidae; genus Bactericera; species Bactericera cockerelli. The sequence continues at coordinate 21,437,783 of CM044966.1, forward strand.
AGAGAAATAAAAGAAAAGAGAAGAGAAGGAAATAAAAGAAAGAGAAGAAAGAGAAAAAGAAAAAGAAGAGAAGAGATAAAAGAAAAGAAAGAGATAAGAAAGAGAAAGAAAGAAAAAAGAAGAGAAGAGAAGAGAATAAAAGAAAAGAAAAAGAAGAGAATAAAAGAAAAGAAAAGAGAAGAGAATAAAAGAAAAGAGAATGAAGAGAATAAAAGAAAAGAGAAGAGAAGAGAATAAAAGAAAAGAGAAGAGAATAAAAGAAAAGAGAAGAGAAAGAGAAAGAGAAAAAGAAGAGAAGAGAAGAGAATAAAAGAAAAGAGAAGAAAGAGAAAAAAGAAGAGAAGAGAAGAGAATAAAAGAAAAAAGAAAGACAAGGGGAGCACGTACCAGACGCGTGCCGCTACCTGCAGGGACCCCAGATCCAGATCTCCGTGCGGCGCAACTATCTGTACGAGGACGCTTTCGACAAACTATCGCCCGAGAACGGTGAGTTGTTGCTTTTGATTTATTTGTAATAATAAAGAGAAGAGAAGTAGTGAAAGAAATAAGAGAAGAGAAGAGAAAGAAGAAAAGAAAGAAAGAAAAAGAGAAAAAGAAAGAGAAAAAAAGAAAAGAAAGAGAAGAGAAAAAAAGAAAAGAAAAGAAAGAGAAAAAAAAGAAATGAAAGAAAAGAAAAAGAAGAGAATAAAAGAAAAGAAAAAGAAGAGAATAAAAGAAAAGAAAAGAGAAGAGAATAAAAGAAAAGAAAAGAGAAGATAATAAAAGAAAAGAAAGGAAGAAATAAAAGAAAAGAGAAGAGAAGAGAATAAAAGAAAAGAGAAGAGATAAAAAAAAGAAAAGAGAAGAGAATAAAGAAAGAGAAGAGAAAGAAAGAAAGAAGAGAAGAGAAGAGAATAAAAGAAAAGAGAAGAGAAGAGAAAAAGAAAAGAGAAGAGAAAGAGAAAAGAAAAGAGAAAGAAGAGAATAAAAGAATAAAGAAGAAGAGAAAGAGAAAAAGAAGAGAAGAGAAGAGAATAAAAGAAAAGAAGAGAAGACAAGGCGAGCACGTACCAGACGCGTGCCGCCTACCTGCAGGGACCCCAGATCCAGATCTCCGTGCGGCGCAACTATCTGTACGAGGACGCTTTCGACAAACTATCGCCCGAGAACGGTGAGTTGTTGCTTTCGATTTTGATTATAATAATAATTTTATTTATTCGTAATATAATATAATAGGACCTCACGAGGCTAGGATAGGACCTCACGAGGCTAGGGTAGGCCCCAAACTACAGAGTCGAAAAAATGACGACCCCGGCGTGATTCGAACCCGGGTCACCTGGATTGCAAGCCGAGCATGCTACCGCTAGGCCAAAGTGACTACCGCTGAAAAGTATGTGCCACCAACCTGATTTCCCCTCGAACTCTATGACTGTATTACTTGATGTCGGTGCTCTGATATGTCTCGGTATCTCAGTGGTAAAGGCGACACTCTGTGAATCCAGATATTCCAGAGGTCACGGGTTCGAAACCCAGCCGGGACATGACAAGTTATCCTCCCAATTGGGATTTTTACCACATAATAATATGTCTTGGGCTTACTGCTGGAATAATCGAGTCAGTCCTAATCGGGCAGTATAAATAAGGCGATATTATTATTATTATCTTTTCAATGTGGTTTTTCTACATTACACTCAAATATCAAAGTATAATATGCATCATGCTGATCATGCATCATATACTTGCCTTTTTTTTACATTAGCAAAAATTGTCTAATATTTAGTTATGTAATTGTTATTATTTTTCAAATCCATCTATGCTTCCCCCGTTCAACCTAATCTGTACAGGTACACTGCACAGGCATAATATTTTGTCAAATCTACTTTTTTTTTATCCAAATACCTATACTTGAAAGTTATAGAAAGTGTGAGGACGACAGCCAAAAGAAACTAGCATAAGTTCAATTAAAAATATTATGAATTATGTAAACTGTCATTGTTATATATTTGAACCATTTACTTGTCATGTATTAAAAAAAAAAAATAATAATAATAACAATCACGCAATAATTGGTACGATGATTTATTCACTCGTTCATTCACACATGTATTCATTTAAATAGATCGGGTTGTTGGGGCATAGCGTTGAATTTTTTCATGCATCATAGGGGATTTAAGAATTTTCTTGTTTTTATTAAGGATAGAAAAAAAAACTTTAAAATTGAAGTGTAATTAGTGAGTAACGATGAAATTGGATGAGGCCTACCTGTCTTGCGCTGACAGTCTAAATAAAGCACTACTTATACTTACTTATAATATCTTCTTTGGATTCTTTTCGTTTCATATTTGGAAGCCGATTTTTTTTTTTTTAATTGAATTACTATGTATGTATTGTTTTATTTGTGGTGAAGCACAAGGCCTCTTCACAATTTTTGTGGGTAGCGCAGCATTACTAAGAGCCTCCTTTAAATTTCGAATTATTCTATGACATTAATTTCTTCTTACTCTGGTAATGCCGCCACTGGTCGTTACTCATACAAGTAACTACTCATTTTTCCTCACGAGGTATGAGTGGACCCCGAACATCCAAGTACAGAGCAGAAAAATTCCTGCCCCGCTGGGGATCGAACCCAGGTCACCGTGTGTGCAATGCCTAGCGCGCTAACTCACTCTGCCACGGTGACTACTAAAATTGAATTTCTACTCCCCCCCAGAGCCAGAGCTGCGACACGTGATGCGCGTACAACTCGTGAACGCCGTCGGTTTGGACGAGGCGGGCATCGACGGCGGCGGTGTGTTCCGCGAGTTCCTCTCGCAGCTGCTCAAGACCGCGTTCGACCCGAGTCTCGGCTTCTTCCGGCTCACCGAGGACAACCTGCTCTACCCGAACCCAGGGGTGGCGCTCATCCACCCGGACTACCGCAAGCACTACTACTTTATCGGGCGCATGCTCGGCAAGGTAGGGTTAATTTATTTAATTTAATTTTTTTTTAATTTAATTAATTTAATTTAACTTAAATTTAATTTTTTTATTTAATTTAATTAATTTAATTTTATTTTTTTTATTTAATGTAATTAATTTAATTTTAATTTTTTTTATTTAATTTAATTAATTTAATTTAATTTTTTAAAAATTTAATTAATTTAATTTTAATTTTTTTATTTAATTTAATTGTTTTAATTTAATTTTTTTTAATTTAATTAATTTAATTTAATTTTTTTTAATTCAATTAAATTAATTTAATTTTAATTTTTTTATTTAATTTAATTGTTCAGATGAACAATTAAATTAAATAAAATTAAATTAATTTAAAAAAAAATTAAATTAAATTTAAATATATTTAAAAAAATTAAAATTAAATTAAAAAAAATTAAATTAAATTCATTAAAAAAATTAAATTAAATTAAATAAAAAAAATTAAAATTTAAAAAAAATTAAAATTAAATTAAATTAATTAAATAAAAATAAATAAAATTAAATTAAAATTAAATTAAATTTAAAAAAAAAATTAAAATTAAATTAAATTAAATTACCTTGCCAAACATGCGTCCGATGAAAGTAGTAGTGCTTGCGGTAGTCCGGGTTGTCCTCGGTGAGCCGGAATTAAACACATAGATATGTGATATTTTACAATACATTATTATACATAAATTACATAATAAAACTTATAGCTAGGGTTTACATAATAAAACTACATAAGACCCGAGTCTCGGCTTCTTCTGGCTCACCGAGGACAACCTGCTCTACCCGAACCCGGGGGTGGCGCTCATCCACCCGGACTACCGCAAGCACTACTACTTCATCGGGCGCATGCTCGGCAAGGTAATTTAAATTATTTATTTTAATTTAATTTTAATTTTTTTAAATTTAATTAATTTAATTTTAATTTTTTTAATTTAATTTAATTAATTTAATTTTTTTTTTAATTTTAATTAATTTTATTTATTTTCATTTAATTTAATTAATTTAGATTAATTTTATTTTTTAATTTAATTAATTAAATTTAATTTTTTTAATTTAATTTAATTTTTTATTTAATTTAATTTTTTTAATTTAATTAATTTCATTTTAATTTTTTTTATTTCATTTAATTAATTTAATTTTATTTTATTTTTAATTTATTTAATTTAATTAATTTAATTTTAATTTTTTTTATTTAATTTAATTAATTTATTTGTTTGTTCATTTATGTCATATTTTACAATACATTATACATAAATTACATAATAAAACTTATAGCTAGGGTTTACATAATAAAACTACATAAGACCCGAGTCTCGGCTTCTTCCGGTTCACCGAGGACAACCTGCTCTACCCGAACCCGGGGGTGGCGCTCATCCACCCGGACTACCCGGACTTCATCGGGCGCATGCTCGGAAAGGTAATTTAATTTAATTTTTTTTTAATTTAATTAATTTAATTTAATTTTAATTTTTTTTATTTAATTTAATTTAATTTTAATTTTTTTATTTAATTTAATTAATTTAATTGAATTTTAATTTAATTAATTTAATTTAATTTTAATTTTTTTTTATTTTAATTTAATTTAATTTTAATTTTTTTTATTTAATTTAATTAATTTAATTTAATTTTAATTTTTTTTTTAAATTAATTTAATTGTTTATTTATGTGATATTTTACAATACATTAAACATAAATTACATAATAAAACTTATAGCTAGGGTTTACATAGTAAAACTTATTACATAATAAAACTTATAGCAGGTTGTCTTCGGCTCACCGAGGACAACCTGCTCTACCCGAACCCGGGGGTGGCGCTCATCCACCCGGACTACCGCAAGCACTACTTCTTCATCGGGCGCATGCTCGGCAAGGTAATTTAATTTATTTATTTAAATTTAATTTTAATTTATTTTCTTAATTTAATTTAATTCTTTTATTTAATTTAATTTAATTTTTATTTTTATTTAATTTAATTTTAATTTTTTTAATTTAATTTAATTTTAATTTTTTTTTAATTTAATTAATTTAATTTTTTTTAATTTAATTAATTTAATTTTTTTTTTAATTTAATTAATTTAATTGAATTTTAATTTTTTTATTTTATTTAATTTAATTTATTTATTGAATTTAATTTATTTAATTTAATAAATTTCATTTCATTTTAATTTTTTTATAATTTAATTAATTTAATTTTAATTTATTTATTTAATTTAATTAATTTAATTTAATTTTTTTTTTAATTTAATTGTTTATTTATGTGATATTTTACAATACATTAAACATAAATTACATAATAAAACTTATAGCTAGGGTTTACATAGTAAAACTTATTACATAATAAAAACTTATAGCAGGTTGTCTTCGGCTCACCGAGGACAACCTGCTCTACCCGAACCCGGGGGTGGCGCTCATCCACCCGGACTACCGCAAGCACTACTTCTTCATCGGGCGCATGCTCGGCAAGGTAATTTAATTTATTTATTTAAATTTAATTTTAATTTATTTTCTTAATTTAATTTAATTCTTTTATTTAATTTAATTTAATTTTTATTTTTATTTAATTTAATTTTAATTTTTTTAATTTAATTTAATTTTAATTTTTTTTTAATTTAATTAATTTAATTTTTTTAATTTAATTAATTTAATTTAATTTTAATTTTTTTTTAATTTAATTTAATTTTAATTTTTTTTGATTTAATTCAATTAATTTAATTTAATTTTAATTATTTTTATTTAATTTAATTGTTCATCTATGTGATATTTTACAATACATTATACATAAATTACATAATAAAACTTATAGCTAGGGTTTACATAATAAAACTTATTACATAGTAAAACTTATTACATAATAAAACTTATAGCAGGTTGTCTTCGGCTCACCAAGAACAACCTGCTCTACCCGAACCCCGAGGTGGCGCTCATCCACCCGGACTATCGCAAGCACTACTACTTCATAGGGCGCATGCTCGGCAAGGTAATAGTAATAAGGGTTGGGTGGAAGAGATAAAGGTTGGGTGGAAGAGATTGCCATAGGCAATAACCCCGCCCTTTAGTTAGGACATATGTATACATATATTTTTTTTTTTTTTTTTTCTTGTTTATATTATTAATACTGCCAATTTTATATTTAATTTTTACCATTGTTTGTCTGTATATATGTTCTGCTAATAAAGAGTTTCTAAATAAATAAATAAACACTCTTTAGTGGAAGGTAACCACCAGGCGAGGTGGCGCGATTTGTGTACTGTCTTAGATAGGGAAAACCGATGCTAAGCAAACAACAAGATTATTAAATTATTTTACTTGGTACCGGCGCGTGGCGCTACCCTAGATTTTTTTTAAAATGTTTTACAAAATAATTCATATATTATTTTTTAAATATAAAAACTTTTACTAGGGATGACTATGTGTGTACGATGTATATTGACAATTGCCTCAGCTATCAACACCAGAGGAATTATTTCCCTTGTTTTGTGTTATTTGGTCCCGGTAGCTCAGTGGTAAAGGCGGCACTCTGTGAATCCAGAGATTCAAGTGGTGAAACCCAGCCGGGACATGACAAGTTATCCTCCCATTTGGGATTTTTACCACATAATAATACGTCTTGAGCTTACCGCTGGAATAATGGGACTTTAATAGTCCTAATCGGGCAGTATAAATAAGGCGACATTATTATTATTAATATTATCTTTTCAATGTGGTTTTCTACATTACACTTAATTATCAAAATACAGGGTGCGGCAAAATTATCTCTCGTTTGGCTTTAGGTACGAAATTGAAATTTTGTATGGTGTAATGGTTTATTTTAAGGTACTTGGAAAGTGTTGAGCTTACTGCTGGAATAATGGGACAGTCCTAATCGGGCACTATAAATAAGGCGACATTATTATTATGATAAGACGTTAAATCAAATAGAATCGTTGGCGTTAGGAAGGGCATCCAGCCGTAAAAAATGTGCCACAACCAACCAACCTCATCCATGAGCTTGTACAATGCCGACCCCAAGTAGGTTTGGGAAAAAAGCAAAGTGAAAGAAGAAGAAGATATGATTATTATTTTCCTTGATTTGTGGGTGTCCCATTATCTCCTCGCGCATCCTACCTGTTATCTCCTCGCGCATCCCACCCGCAGGCCCTGTACGAGAACCTTCTGGTGGAGATCCCCCTGGCCGACCTGTTCCTCAGCAAGCTGGTGTCGCGCCACTCCGACGTGGACATTCACCATCTGGCAACACTGGACGCGCTCCTGTACCGGAATCTGCTCTCGCTGAAGCACCTGGACGATGTGGAGGAGTTGGGACTCGACTTTACAGTGTTGTGTGATGAGCTGGGGGAGAGACGGGTAAGCTGGGATCCCACCGAGTGTAACATTTTGACTTTCTATATAAGAAAAAAGTTTAATATAATTGCTATGTATTTAGTAAATTGAAAAGGCTTTTGAAAGAAATGGAAAAGGAAAAACTCTAGATTTTAAGTTGATTGATTCTGGAAAAGCTACGACTTGGTAGCGTGACTTTTTTATTCCACAATATAGGTTAAGGGCAAGTTTACACGATACACTATTTAGACGTTGCGTTCTGATGAGCGTGTTTTAAGATACGTTCACAAGTGCAACTATTCAATAGAATATAGCAATAATAGAATAAATATACAGGGTGTCCCGTATACAGATGCAAATATTTTGAGGGTAGGTTCAGCCCACCGTGGACTATCATATGAGCGAAACTTGCAGTGGTGCATTTTGCTTCGTTAAAGAGTTATGGCCAAATCCCTGTTTTTCCCACAGGTCTAGAGGTCACTTGGATCGATGAACGTTTTTAAAGAAATGATAGCCAGTAAGTAATTTTTGACTTCATGTATGGATAGTCATGCATATTTCCCTTGAAATGCAGTTGGTTGCATAAAAAAATATTGAAAGACCAGAGAGATATTTAATCATAAGTTCAATACTTTTCTAAAATTCAATTTTTCCCTGTTTTCCCTTTCGTGAATTTAGAGTACTTCTACAATTGCAATTCTGCGTATCACTAGTTAAAAAAATACCCCATTATGTTTAGTTTTACAAAAAAGAAAGCTCATTTAAATTACTTTAAAGATCATGGAACGCAGTACACACAAAGCTCAAAAAACACTTCTGAATCATGATGGAAAATTCAAAGTTGGCTGAATTTTAACAGAATTGGCGCGTAATTTGAGGTATAAATACACTGCTCTGGGATGTTTAACAGAGGGAAATTGATCACTCACAGTGGTCGGTCGGTGTGAACTTTTATGTGAATGGGGTTACGGAATCACAGGGTTATCATGAGGAAAAATGAGAGAGGCTGCAACGAAAGCAGCAACCAGTGGTGTAATTATGGAAAAAGAATACACATGGAGAAAGACTCTGCGCTACCAACAAAAATTATGATTTTATTTTTAGAATTAAAATTAAAAATATCATTTTTGTGTTTATCACAATCATGATATCAAAAACATAATAAATAGTGCCGAAAATTAACCTTGGGTAAAACTCGAACATCCAACCTTAAGGTTACTATTATTATTAATACTTTATTTTTATTTTATAAACAATTGGACCAAGCTTCATTTACATTTTTTTTTACAATGAACATGGTAACAATTTGTGAAATAAATATAAACAAAGACTGATCAAGGGTGGTGATACAGTGATACATGTTTGTAGTTTATTGATAAACTACAAACATGATACATTCTGCAACACAGGACATGAAATGAAAAGAACCCAAAAGAATATGTAGCGAACCAAGGGCGAGGTTTAAAGCTTGTGGCTTTCTCTTCCACCGAACAAATTGATCGCCTTGTTATTTTAACTATTAGATTTGATTGATAATAGTTGGAACTAATTGTACTCAGAAAATTTTCATTTATAATTTGCAGTTGGCACAAAAATAGTCACACAGACCGCTTCAGGCATCGAGTGTTCTTCAAAATGCAATAGCGCCCAGATTCAAAATTTGAAAGATGTGTTTCTCTCCTTCTGGTGCCGTTTGATAAGGCGTATCTCATTCGTTCCTTCACGCGTCTGAAAGAACTTTGTATTTATTGAAACAAAATAGCAAAGGGTATTTTTTTACCTAGTGATACGCAGAATTGCAATTGTAGAAGTACTCTAAATTCACGAAAGGGAAAACAGGGAAAAATTGAATTTTAGAAAAATATTGAACTTATGATTAAATATCTCTCTGGTCTTTCAATATTTTTTCATGCAACCAACTGCATTTCAAGGGAAATACGCATGACTATCCATACATGAAGTCAAAAATTACTTACTGGCTACCATTTCTTTAAAAACGTGCATCGATCTAAGTGACCTCTAGACCTGTGGGAAAAACAGGGATTTGGCCATAACTCTTTAACGAAGCGAAATGCCCCACTGCAAGTTTCGCTCATATGATAGTCCACGGTGGGCTGAATCTACCCTCAAAATATTTGCATCTGTATACGGGACACCCTGTAGATAAAGATAGTTGTCTTACCAATTTTTTTTAATATTTTTAATAAAATTTGAAAATAATAATAATAAAATCTAGGAAAAGGATAGGGCCAAGGTGAGAGCCCTGAGGAACTCCAGAAGGTATATTATAAGGATGAGAAAAACAAGAGTAAAAGCTAATAGAAGAGGTTCCACTAGACACTAAACTTAGACAGGTAACATGAGATCCAGTTGAAGAGATTTCCGATAACTCCTTTGGCTTGTAATCAGTCAATCAGAATTCGGTGATCAACCCGATCAAAGGCTTTAGATAGGTCTAGATCTAGATATAGGGTGTGTCCACTCAGGATACTGTCTACTTGAAAATTCTTGGAGAACTGTTTGAAAAGGAAATTGGAATAACGAGGAGGTTAGAGGTAACAGATTTATTTAGAACATGGTTTGCATGTTGATTTACAATAATAAAAAGAAGAATAAACTATACCTTGTTTGTATTGCCGAGGTAAGACTGAAGAGTCCCTTTAATCTAGTAATTTTAGTAGGAAGGAAAGAAAGACTTTATTCTATTTCATTTGACAATTCTTCATTTCATCTTGAACTACAATATCTTTTGTACTTTTAAATTAAAAAAAATACAATATCTTTTAATTTTAATTCAAAGTAGTAATTTTAAACTATTTCTTTAATGTACTAATTCTAAAGTTATTTTTTAATTATTAATTTTAAGTAGTAATTTTTTTTATATATTTTATATAAGTGCTTTTATTTTATTTTTGCATCAAATTTATTATAAGATATAAACTAGAATACATAATTTATAAAGAATATAACATTATGGACTTAATACTAAAATATATCTGTCTTATAATACTTAGGTAATAATAGTTACTTAACACTACTTTCGGAGAAGTTAATGTTAAGATTCTATTTATTAATATTTTTTTTTTTAATATTTTTTTTTTTTTAATAAACCCACTCCCATGACCTTCTTATAAAGGAGGTGATAGGAGTAGTTTAAAGCGAAAAAGCATCCTGTCACGCTAAAGGATGATCCTTTGTATTGTGACAGGAGTTGACTAATTATCATCGGTAAGTAAATAATTTTCTTTTATTAAATAAGATATGATGTATGAATATTTATTTTTCTTTCGTAAGGTATTGTAGTAAATTCACATTTTTTTTTTTTTTGTCTCAGAGGAAAATCGGGTCTCATACCTAATCTATGTTGTTGTTTTCCATTAACCAATGTTTTAATTTAAACTTGAAATTTTTTAGCTCTCCTATTTGTTGTATGTCTTGAGGAATGGATTCGTACATTTTTATACCTAGGTATTTTAAAGTATTTATTAAATTAAAAGTAGTATTCTAAATTTCTAATATTAGAAATCGGAAATATTGTGTTAGGGTGGTATGCAGATTCCTCACTGTAGGGATGCCTGGGTCATTTGACCCTTCAGCTGATTTTGTTATGCAGAGACGTTTGTTTGAAGCGTCTGTGCGCATGCGCATTCAGATGTTTCTTTAATAAATAATTGTCAAGGTCAAAGTATTACCTATAGCAAGCTCGGGACCACCCTACAGTGAACCCTAAAGGGGTTACAAAATCGTCTCTGCATACCAGCCTTAGTTTTTGTAAAAAAAAATAATATTACTTCGCTCCGATTTTTCAAATTATTTCACTTCTCTCCCGCCCAGATCATCGAACTGAAACCCGCGGGCGCCCAGATCCCTGTGACCAATGCCAACCGCATCGAGTACATCCACCTGGTGGCCGACTACTATCTGAATCGGCGCACGCGCGCCCAGTGCGCCGTGTTCAAGGAGGGCCTGTGCGCAGTGGTGGCGCCGGAGTGGCTGCGCATGTTCAACTCCCGGGAGCTCGGCACCCTGGTGTCGGGGGCGCAGGGGCGCGTCGACCTTGAGGATCTGCGCGCGCACACCGCCTACCTGGGTGAGTGGTGGGGGAAGTCCATCTATCTATCTATATTCTATTATATTAAATGCTGGTGCTGCTGCACAAATGGCAGTTCAAAGGAAACACTCAAAATACTCAATGATGAAAATCAAGAGAAGTAGAGTTTGTTGTAATGGCAGTGGAGACAATGGGAGTGTGGTGTGACGAGGGAAAGAAATGGATTCAGGAGATAGGAAAATAGATGATTGAGAAGACAGGGAACACACAATCAATGAGTCACCTTGTAGCAGAAATAAGCATGACAATCCAGAGCGTGCCAGACATGACAATCCAGACAATGCTGCCAGCGTGTTGGGAGCATTGCCATCAGAAGAATTGACTTCCATATTCTATCTGTAAATTTTAATAAAACTTTATAGTTATATACACCACTCTTTGCAGTGGTTACCTACTTATAAAAGTTTAATCATGTTTGTAACCTGGAGAAGATAGGTGGGGGAAGTTTGTTTTAAAAAAAAAAAAATGAGTGTTCCTCAGCCTGGATTACCAGTCTAGCGCGTTAACCACTTGACTACCAGTGCACGGTAGTCTATATTCTATTATATTAAAGTGGTGTTTTTCAACTTTATAGTTATATACACCAGTCTTTGCAGTGGTTACTTATAAAAGTCTAATCATGTTTGTAACCTGGAGAAGATAGGTGGGGGAAGTTTGTTTTTTTTTTTTTTTTTTTTTTTTTAAGATGAGTGTTCCTCAGCCTTTTGTACTTTCCTTATCGTATAGAAAGAAAAGTAATGGAATAAAAAAAATATTTCGCAGCCAATAAAGAGTTGAACCTTCTGGGCCGTGTTTCTGTTATAAAACTTCGTTGTAAAATACATCCCTAAAAAATTGTTTATAAAAAAAAAAATTGGCTGTAGTTTAGGAGGTGAATTATTTATTTATTGTTCAAGAAATACAGAATAATTATGTACATAGAACACGATTTGTGAAAATTAGAGAGAAAAAAAAATAATACTAGATATAAAGAAAGTAGGTACAAAGGTTAGAAAAGTAGGTGAAAAATACAAGGTAAAAAAAAAAAAAAAAAAAAAAAAAGAAGAAGCTAGGACAACATAGTGGATGACGTAATTTAGTAAGTAAGATTGTGAGTTTAGTAAGTAAGTAAGTAGAACGCTACAATATTCTAAATTGGTTTCTTTCTAACGTATAATAATAAGTCCGTGTCCGTGAGGTAGGTATTGATACCTAAATCACGGTGGTGAGAGGATTGTATGGACGCCCAGATCCAATTTGTAGGCTCCTTTCATAATAATAATAATAATAATTTTGCCTTATTTATACTGCCCGATTAGGACTATTAAAGTCCCATTATTCCAGCAGTAAGCCAAAGACGTATTATTATGTGGTAAAAATCCCAAATGGGAGGATAACTTGTCATGTCCCGGTTGGGTTTCGAACCCACGACCTCTGGAACCTCTGGAGCCGCCTTTACCACTGAGCTTTCATGTCCATTGATTCTACTTGGTTTTAACGTTCTGACTTGAGGTAGACAGGACGGGGGTTTTACCCTCCATTCGCTCCATTTCTAACGTGATGATGTAATTGTTTATTTTTTTTTTTCTTTATTTTTTTTTTTTTCTATTATACAGGGTGGGGCAAAAGTCTGGAAACCCCTGAATAACTTTCGAATGCCTTCTTCGGTAAACTTAAAATTTTGTACGGTAAACCGGGCTAATAAGACCTTCTTTTAGAGTGGGGTCGATTTTTGTTACCGGCCCCCATGTTGGGGCAGGTAGGCCATTTTCATTTTTTTTAATACGAACCCCCACCTTGCGATAGATTTTTGGAAAGGTTTTCAAAGGTTTTCAAATAAGAAATACATTGGTGCAAATTTTATTTTTTAAATATTATTTGTTTGCAAATGGTGTCCAACTTTGTGTATGCAGTAAAGTCTGGAAACCCCTGAATATCTTTCGAAAGGACTGTCTCAGTAAATTTAAAATTGTGTACGGTAATCCTTGGTAATTAGACCTTATATTAGAATGGGACCGATTTTTTTTTTACTGGCCCCCATATCGGGGCCAGGGAGGTCAACTTCATTTTTTTAAATACGAAACTCCACCTTGTGATACATTTTTGGAAAGGTCTAATTACCCCGACTTACCGTGCACAATTTGAAATTAACTGAGAAAGCCCTTTCAAAAGATATTCAAGGGTTTCCAGACTTTACTGCATACACAAAGTTGGACGCCATTTGCAAACAGTTTAATATTTAAAAAAATAAAATTTGCACTAATGTATTTCTTATTTAAAGACCTTTCAAAAAATGTATCGCAAGGTGGGGGTTCGTATTTAAAAAAATGAAGTTGGCCCCCCTGGCCCCGACATGGGGGCCGGTAACAAAAATCGACCCGACTCTAAAAGAAGGTCTTATTAGTCCGGTTTACCTTACAAAATTTTAATTTTACCGAAGAAGCCATTCGAAAGTTATTCAGGGGTTTCCAGACTTTTGCCCCACCCTGTAGTGTATATTGTATTTTCATTTGTAATTATTTGTATTGTATATAATATGTCTTATCTCTATATATAAAACAGAAAAAAGGACTACCTACCTACCTACCTACCTATGTTTGTTTGTTTGTCCGGAGTTGTTTAGCCAAAACGGTAAGAGATAGCGAAAAATGTCTCAGAATTGACCCCCCCAAAACCATTATCGCTTTGTGCAGAAAAATTATAAAAAGTTCAAAAAGGCATTGCTGTCCAGCAGTAAGGCCATGCCTTAATAAATTTGAAATTTAGTCCCGTTGCAAAGCACGGGCAAACGGCTAGTTACCTAATAAAGTGTAAATAAATAAATAAAATTGTGTGATTCTCAGGCGGCTACACGAGCGAGCACGAGACCATCCAGATGTTGTGGGAGGTGGTGGAGGAGTTCAGTGATCCGGAGAGGAGGGCGCTGCTCAAGTTTGTCACCAGCTGTTCCCGCCCCCCTCTGCTGGGCTTCAAGGTGAGACCAGTCAGGGCTGTCAGATTGGGGGTTTTTTCCCCCCATTTTGGGAGTTTTTTGAGCTCTTGGGGGGAAGAATTTTGAGACCTATTTATGGGGGTTTTTTTGGAGTACAATTAATTAAACTAATGTCCTAAAATGCGAAAAAATCCTCTAGAGAAAACTCTGAATTTTTTTTTTTTCTTGTAAAAGACCTCTCAAGGAAACCTCTGAATCTGGCAACACTGAGACCAGTAGCTTCTTCATTGTGCAAGATCATTAGAGTTTAAATTGCAAAGACCTGCAAAATCTTTGCAGAATCATAAGCTCAGAGCATTAAGGGCAAAATTAATGGACGTTTTTGTAATACCTCTGTGGCGCTAAGTATCGAATTGCGTACTGTGTAAGATAGGGCAAACCGACGCTTAGCAATTTGCCTAAGGCATTAACTTCGCCCCAAATTACAAGACAATCGTAAATTTAAATATTTTTTTCTATATTTTATTTTGTAAATATTGTTGATTTTTTTATCTCTGTTAATAATTCATTGTTGATTGTTTTGTATAAAAAAAATAGAGTAAATAAATAAAATATAGAATTTGTCCATTAATTTCGCCCTAAGTTGGAAGAGATTGCCTAAGGCAATAACCCCGCCCTGTAGTTAGGACATATATTATGTATAAATTTATTTATTCATTCTCTATTTTTTTTCTCTCATTTTACTTCTATTATATTGTATTTGTAATTATCTGTGTTGTATGAAATATGTCCAATTAATAAAGTGTAAATAAATAAATAAGTTTACTTCAATTTATAAATATTCGATTGAAAATAATAATATTAAAATCTAGGAAAGCATAGGGCCAAGGTGAGAGCCCTGAGGAACTCCAGAATGTATATTATAAGGATGAGCCAAAGCTAATAGAAGAGGTTCTACTAGACAGGTAACATGAGATCCAGTTTAAAAGATTTCCAGTAACTCCTTTGGCTTGCAATTAGTCAATCAGAATTCTATGATCAACCCGATCAAAGGCTTTAGTTATGTCTACTAGATCTAGATATAGGGTGTGTACACTCAGGACAATGTCTACTTGAAAATTCTTGGAGAACTGTTTGAAAAGGAAATTGGAATAACGAGGAGGTTAGAGGTAACAGATTTTAATAATAATAATAATAGATTTATTGGGAAACCAAACTATGTTGATTCACAATAACAAAACGTCCCTTTAATCTAGTAATTTTAGTAGGAAGGAAGGAAAGACTTCATTCTATTTCATTTTTGACATTTCTTCATTTCATCTTGAACTACAATATCTTTTGTACTTTTAAATTAAAAAAATACAATATCTCTTAATTTTAATTTAAAGTAGTTATTTTAAACTATTTCTTTGAAGTACTAATTCTAAAGTTATTTTTTTAATTATTTCTAATTTATTTAGAAACATTTTTTTTTTTTTTTTTTTTTTTTTTTACATTGTTTACCTACCTTGTTGTTCCCCAGGAGCTGGACCCCCCCTTCGGCATCCAGCTCATCAACTCGGAGGATCGCCTCCCCTCCGCCTCCACCTGCATGAACCTCCTCAAGCTGCCCAAGTTCCAGACCAAGGCCACGCTGCGAGACAAGCTGCGGTACGCCATCTCCAGCGATTGCGGCTTCGAACTGAGCTAGGCGCGCGGGATTGCGGGCTCGAACTGAGCTAAGCGCGGGATTGCGGGCTTGCAAATTCAGCTATACTAGTCTAGTAGACTCAGTTTAAAAATAAAAAAAGACTAGCGATTGCGGCTTCGAACTGAGCTAAGCGCGAGATTGCGGGCTCGAACTGAGCTAAGCACGGGATTGCGGGCTTGCAAATTCAGCTATACTAGTCTAGTAGACTCAGTTTAAAAATAAAAAAGACTAGCGATTGCGGCTTCGAACTGAGCTAAGCGAGGGATTGCGGCTTCGAACTGAGCTAAGCGAGGGATTGCGGGCTCGAACTGAGCTAAGCGAGGGATTGCGGCTTCAAACTGAGCTAAGCGCGGGATTGCGGCCTCGAACTGAGCTAAACGAAGGATTGCGGCTTGAAATTCAGCTAGACTAGACTAGTGAGCTCACTTAGAAGTCCAGCGATTTGTCCTCAGTTCAAAAATAAAAAAAGACTAGTGATTACGGCTTCGAACTGAGCTAAGCGAGGGATTGCGGCTTGAAATTCAGCTATACTAGACTAGTGGGCTCACTTTAGAAGTCAATAAAAAAAAGACTAGTCATTGAGATTGCGGCTTCCAATTGAGTTAAATGAATGATTGCGGCTTCGAACTGAGCTAAGCGAGAGATTGCGGCTTGAAATTCAGATATTCTAGACTAGTGAGCTCGATCGATTAGTCCTCAGTTCAAAAATAAAAAAAGACTAGTAATTGTTGCTCTTGAATTGAGTAAGAATCGTTGCTTTCAATAGAGCTAGACTAGTGATTTGGGCTTTGAATTGAGTTACAACAGTGATTAAAATGTACCCTAGAATAATTCATTAACAATTATTGTTGATTGCTCTGAGCAAAAAAAGTGTTTTCTGAAGACACTAAATGTAAGACTCGACCCTCTCTTTTTTCTTCCAAAGCAAAATGTAAATATTCTGTAGGTATTCAGATAGATCAATATTTTATTATTGCTACAAATCTTCTTTTCAGTACCTAGTATTCGTTTTTCTTTTTTAAACTGTGTCCAAATATTAAAGTAATTTGTAAAATTTTGTAATTTTGTAATTTTTTGTAATTTTGTAATTTTGACTTTATTTATTTTTTCAGGTTTGTACAATTTTTCCTTAATGCTAATATAATAATAGACAATTATATTTAGTCATAATAATCAATTGAACAAAAAAAATGTATGGGTATGGTAATTTATAACATCAAAAGTCTATTCTATTCTCACTAAGATCTTCCATAAGGAAGATCTTGTATTGAGAATAGAACTAGGTTTCATACATACTATATCTTTTTCTTTCTCTCTCTCTCTCTCTCTTTCATTATCTTCTGTTTGTATTCTTTCTTTTGTGTATTTTAGCTTTCTGCTCATTTATTTTGACTTATTTTTATTTTTCACTCTTTTTCTCTCATTCACTTCTATATGCATTCTTAATTGTATTCATTTTAGTTTTTTATTCTTTTTTTTTGCCTTCGTATGATTTTTTTTTTTTTTTTTTTCCTCTCATCTTTACACACATCTTCCTCTATTTTTAGTACCCATATATTGTTTTTTTATTATGATTTATAATTTCAGTAGATATTCTTTAACTTTTGTTTTAAATATTTTAGAATCAGGCACATCCCACAGCTCTTTGGGTATAAGATTAACTATTTTAGGTCCTATAAACTCTATACTATTTTGTCCTTTAGAAGTTTTACATTTCATTGTTTTTAGGTTTTTGTTTCTCAATTTATAATTATGCTCGGTAGGTTGAATATATGTTTTCTTGTTTTTATGCACAAAAGTACTCATATTTTTTATAAATAGGTTTTCAATGTTAAGGATTTTTAGGTTTTCGTACAATTTATCCGTTGAGTACAGTTTTGATTTCTTGTATATTATTTTTAATATTGTATTTTGGATGACTTTAAGACCTTTTAGAGCTGTGGGATTTGCCCTTCCAAAGAGACAGATTCCATATTCTAGTACAGACTGAACTAAAGCAAAATAAAATTCTTTTAAAAGAGAAAGTTTTAAGAATCCCCTTAAAGATAAAAATAAGAAAATGTATCTTCGAAGTCTCTTTACTAGGCTCAGTACATGTGTTTCCCACCGAAGGTGGCAGTCTATTTCAAGTCCCAGATATTTCCATGCTTTAACTGTTTCTATGGATTCACAGTTACAGGTGAGAGTTTGGAGGCGATGATCACAAATTCTTAATCGAGGTAAGCCTTCCGGCATTCCTCTATTATCAATCGCAAATGGTAGAAATTTCGTTTTATTCATGTTCAGTACTAAGTTATGGGCATTGAACCAGGTTTTTATGAGATACATGTCATTTTGCGTTTTATGAAAAATTTCATCCCAAGTATTTCCCCGAACTTTTAATGCCGTGTCGTCCGCGAAGCTTATAACTTCTCCGTTAAGTTTTAATTCCATTAGTTTGCTTACATATATGTTATACAGGACCGGGGATAGGACGGTTCCTTGGGGTACAGAATATGGGCCATTTATAATAATATCACTAAATTCATTTCTATTCGTTATAATTTTTTTGTTAATTTTATCAACATGTGCGGTTGTTAATTTGACTTGTTGACATCTGTCTTTTAGATAGCTTTTAAAAATTCCCAATGCTTTGTCCCTAATCCCAATTCTGTATAATATATGTATTAGTTTTTCGTGAGACACGGTATCGAAAGCTTTGGAAAGGTCCATGAAGACCACGCCCACTCTCTCACCTCTATCCATAGAAATAAAAATGTCTTCAGTTAATTCCATGATCGCGTCATTTGTACTCAAATCTCTTCTAAAACCATATTGTCTTTTATGTAAAATGCTATTTTCATTTAAGAATTTTATGAGCCTCACTTTTATGCTTTTTTTCAAATATTTTAGTGAATGAGGTCAGGAGAGATATGGGTCGATAGTTGACGATATCATTGGTAGAACCCTTTTTATATACTGGCCTGATGATGGATTTTTTAAATACACTAGGAAAGATACCATTTTTAAAACAATTATTGAATACATAACACAAGGGTTTGGATATTAGGTTAATGACGTTTTTAAGAATATGCATTTTTACTCCATCATGTCCCGGAGCGGAGTCTCCTTTTAAATGTTTTACAATATCTTCAATTTCCTTAGAATTAACAGGCTTAAGGTAAAGGGAAGAGCTGTTATTTGAATCATTATCAACCAATGTTGTGGAACTTGTTTGATTGATGGAAGCTGCTGTATTTATACCAACATTAGCATAGTGTTCATTAAATGTGTTTGCAATTAGTTTTGGGTTTTCTTTGATGTGAACTTTATTTTCATTAATAATAATTTCTGTCGGCCCTGAGGACTTAGGTGGCATATGATTTGTTACATTATTTGATATTTCCCAAATTTTCTTTTTGTCACCATTGGCCTTATTTATTTGTTCTCTAAAGAAATTATTTTTACCTTTTTTAATGATTGATTGTAGAGTGTTACGATATTTTTTGAAATGTTCCTTTAAGTGTGGGTTCATGGGTTGAATTTTGCACATTGAGTGAAGTTTGTCTCTTTTTTTTATAGAGTTTATCATGCCTTCAGTTATCCATGGTGTTAGTTTTTTAGTCTGTTTCTTTGTTTCGGTGGTCGTGTGTTTTTTTAATAATTCTTCAAAATGGTGAGTGAATTTTTGTGTGCAAATTTCCGCGTTTGATTCTTCATATATATCTTGCCAATTATGGTTTTGTAAATTTATTTTTAATTTTTCTATGTCAATCTTTTCAATTTCATAAAAACTTGAATTGGGTTGGGAGGTCTTTGTACGACTTTGTCCTTCTATCTTAACTATAGTGCTGTAATGGTCTGAAACTGTTGTCTGAAGTATATAACCTTTGCTCTTGTGTTTTAATTTGTGTGAAATGAATATGTGATCTAGACAAGTTTTTGATTGGCCTTTAACCCTCGTAGGTTTATTTAATATGCTCAAGTATCCTTTTTCAGTTAATATATTCTTGTAGTTATTTATTTTGTTATTTTTTTTGTCTAACAGGTCTAAATTAATATCTCCAATAATGATACCAATACTGTCTTTGGGTCTTTCTTTGTTTAATAAGTTTTCTATTTCGTTTAGAAAGATGTCGATTTTACCATTTGGGGATCTATAAAATGTATATAGTCGATAGATTTGTTTGTGTTTTTTAAATGTTAGTGTTAAACAATTGCAGTCTTGCATAATTATTTCTTCTAAAATAACTGAATTATTTAAGTTTTTTCTTACGTATATAATTAATCCATCAGTTTTTCTAGTGTTGTTTTTTGTGTAGTGAATGTCAAAATCATTTAAAGAAAAACTCTGAATGTTTAAATCTTTATTTTTAATATGTGCTTCTGATAATATGATACAGTCAAAATCTCTAAGTGTTTCAAAAAGAACTGTAAGTTCATCGTGTTTTTTGTTTATACTGCAAACATTCATGTGGAATATCCTGAGATCTGTCTGTTTACCTCTTAAAAACTCAATACAACCGTCTACGTTTCCTTCTTTTGCTTCATCCTCTTCATAAATTATTTTAAAATTTGGGTTGTTGGGGCTCATTTTTATTTGGGAGTAGGATAAAATCATTAACGCATTTACAATGTATTAATGTATTGATAATAGTTGGTATAAAATTTGGTATTATTCGGAGGATGATTTGGAAAGGAACGTAGATGGTACTGCATATGAAAAGTGAAATAATTGTAGAGTAATATAGAGTAACGTATATTGTACATGACATAATTAGATAGGTACATGCATAGATTGCATAGTATTGTAGATAAGGTTTGGTTTGAAGAATATATTGGGTAGTATGAGTTGCTTGAATGAATGAACATTTCGAATTTGCTTTCTTTTTATGGGGATGGTTCAGTGAGAGGAGTTTTGAATATTCGGGAGAATTTTTTTTCTTATTTACTTTTGAAAATTTTGTGAATTTTTTTTGTAATTTTCCAATTCTCTTTTTGAGCTTATTTTTTTAACAAATTTTTCGTCATCGTCATTTTTTTTAATGAGTATGAATCCATCTTTTGTCCAAACATATTTAATATTATTTTCTTTTGCAAATTTCTTAGTTTCGTTCAATAGAATTTTCATATTAGTTGTTAGATGTTCGTTAAGATAGACAGGAATGTCGGGAAAAGTCACATTGATGTGTTTGGCATTAAATTCGTTATTTTGTTTTCTGTAAATTTTATAATTTTGGAGCCATTTGTTTCGGAGATATCTAGAGGCCATGTGGACAATTATAGGGCGTTTTCCTCTTTCTTTATTCAGGGAGTCCACTCTATGGGCTACCTGGATATCACCCTCCTGGATATTATTCATCCCTATCACCGCACCAATCTCCTTGACTATGTGTACTACGTCTTCGCCTCTCGTTTCTGGCACATTTTTAATTTCAATGTTACAAATTCTGGACCTATTTTCCAAAGCATCTATTTTATGGTCATAATTTTCCTTCATTTCTGTTATGGTAATTTTAAGTTGTTCGTTTTCCTTAGCTAGTTCTTCATGTTTTGATAGAATTATTTCATAATTATTTTGGGCCTCTATCATCTTTTCTAATACTTCATTTATTTTTTCTTCCATCCTATTTGTGTTTTCTCTATTTTCTTCCTTCAGCTCATCTAAACTACTTTTAATATTTTGGGAGAGCTTACTGAATTGTGTTTCAATAGAATCTTCATTGACTGGGATAGTGAAAGTTTCACTTCTTTTTGTCTTGCACCCGGCGCACTTCCAATTTTCTTTACGTGCTCCCATTTTTCTGAAGTTGGCTTCTGTGAGTCCCATACAGCCGAAATGGAACTCGTCTTTACATCCGGAGCACACCAACGCGTCTTCCTGCAGGAGTGGGTCTTGACACTTGGAGCAGCTCATATTGGATTGGTTCAGTTGAATTGTTGATTGATAGTTTTGGAGTAAGTGATGTGTGGAGTTTTTGCAGGTAATGTTTATTTATCTTTCTTGTCAGAATTGAATGGTTCTCACAATCAGTTTTATGATTTAGTATATTTCGTTCTTGAAGATAATCGTTTATTTAGTTAATTATTGAAATAGATTTTTAAATTTTACCAATCAGTCTTTTTTTTTATTTTATATATTTTTTTTTGTTTATTCGTATTGAAATTCGTAAATGTTTTGTTTTGTGTTTATTTATCACACAATTTCGTAAATATGCACTAAAACAAATTTAGACTCGTTATCTCAATGGCCGATTTCTCTGACCAGGTTTAATGCGTTAATTAATTAAAAAAAAAAAAGAAAAACTGTGTTTTTTTTTTAATTAAGAAAGCTACAATTATACACTGTTTAAGTGAAAAATCAATTTCCACAACGTCTCTGTATAAACTCAATGGAAATATGTTGATATTTTGTTGAAATCCTTGGTGGCTCCGCCAAACAAAGGAAATTTAACCGACGCTGTATTCACGGTATGTTTTAACACTTTTAACAGTTATTTTGTGTTATAAAACTCAATTTTTTTTGCAGTTTATATTGAATGAGTTGTCCACTTATAAATGTGTAAAACTTAAATTAAAAACTATTCAATATTTTATTATTTAATCACTAAATTGTGGAGAGAACTTTAGGCGTGCCTGAATCGGGTGAGAAAGGAGAAAGAAGTTAAACATGTAATTTGTTTCAGGATTTATTTATATAAAAAATATGTAATTACTTATCATGTAAATAAATGGATATGTGTATTGGGTTTTAACAAAATTAAATTTTTGTTTTAGTATTTTTACTTTCTTTATCCTCTAAAAATAAAAATAGTAATATTAGTTATGTAATCGTACTATTGAGTAGGTACACGATTAGCTTAGTGGTAAAATACTTACTTGCCATGCAGAATAATAATATCACCTTATTTATACTGCCCGACTAGGACAAATGAGTTCCATCCTTCCAGCAGTAAGCCCAAGACGTATTATTATGTGGTCATAATCCCAAATGGGAGGATAACTTGTCCCGGCTGGGTCTCAAAGCAGCGACCTCTGAACTACCAGACCAACATCAAAGTCCGCCAGCAGGTGGTCGAAATTCTGGCACAGGCGACTCCACCATTTTACTTTTATGAAAAAATTATCTCGGATCAACAATTCTACATAGATGTTACAGTATTATTCTGATTCTGATCTGATTCTCATAACACGTCACTAGCACACAAGTGCAGGGCGTTACTTTGTTATTTTTCTCTTGCCCAAACAACATTGCTTACCCACAACCACAAGTTGCTGAAAAGGTGTAAATTATATCTGATGTAAATTATATCATTTTAACAATTGTTAAAAAAAAAACAGTATTATGGTAAATAGGTCACTCATCATCATAGGGTGGCGTCATCGTGAACGATGGTAGCCAGATAGTGGAGGAATGACTGAGCAGTTTTACCACTGTCTTTACAAGGAGGCTAATAATTGACAAGGGCCCCCAGAACCAAGCCAATGCTGGTCTACTCCCTGTTTATAGTCCCCTAGCCAGATTCATAACATTATAAATAATCGAACAAAAGCTTTAATGAATACAAAATATAATGAATTTTATCATGTACATAGGTATTAATGAGGTATAATACGAGTATATTGTTTTTTTTTTTTTTAAAAACAAAAGCAAGGCCCAAACCTAACAATTGTGCTTTATTAATTACAAACATTAAATCATCAATAATCATTTAAAAAAATAATTGGTAAATGGTGTCTTGAATTCTTGATATACATAAACTGAGTGGCCATATTTTTTTCTTCTTTTTTTTATAACTTTCTATGCCTTGTTATAATCTATTTTGTGCTTTATTAATCACAAACATTAAATTATCAATAATCATTTAAAAAAATAATTGGTAAATGGTGTCTTGAATTCTTGGTATACCTACCTACATAAACTGAGTGGCCATATTTTTTTTTCTTTTTTTATAACTTTCTATGCCTTGTTATAATCTATTTTGTGCTTTATTAATCACAAACATTAAATTATCAATAATAATTTAAAAAAACTAATTGGTAAATGGTGTCTTGAATTCTTGGTATACCTACCTACATAAACTGAGTGGCCATATTTTTTTTTTTTTTTTTATAACTTTCTATGCCTTGTTATAATCTATTTTGTGCTTTATTAATCACAAACATTAAATTATCAATAATAATTTAAAAAAATTAATTGGTAAATGGTGTCTTGAATTCTTGATACGAGTATACATAAACTGAGTGGCCATTTTTTTTTTTTTTTTTTTTTTTTTTTCCTTTTTTTATAACTTTCTATGCCTTGTTGTAATCTATTCTGGGTGAAGTCGGAGATGAATGAAAACATTTTTTTTTTTTTTTAACTTTCTATGCCTTGTTGTAATCTATTCTGGGTGGAGCCGGGGATGAATGAAAACTCATTATGGGCGGGACCTAGGGTGTGGCAATGGAGCGTCCGTACCTGCCTCCCCGCCCCCCGTATCTGCCCCCTCCTCCTCCCCTTCCCCCGTACCTGCCTCCCCCTCCTCCGCGGTACCCTCTACCTCCTCCTGGAATGAGAAACCAAAGAAAAAAAAGAGAAAGTTAGTTAATATCGGAGATTTAAAAAACAATAAATAGAAGGAAAAAAAAATCTACATTTTTTTTTTTTAATCAACTGCATGGTCATATAGAAACCAAAAAAAAGAAAGTAAGTTATTATCAGTGATTTAAAAAATAATGAATGGATAAAAAAAAAACTACAAATGTTTTTTTTTTTTTTTTTTTTAATAATTAGGTTTAACGTCGCTTTCAACTGCATGGTCATATAGAAACCAAAAAAAGAAAGTAAGTTATTGTCAGAGATTTAAAAAATAATGAATAGATAAAAAAAAAACTACAAATGTTTTTTTTTTAATAATTAGTTTTAAACGTCGCTTTCAACTGTATGGTCATATCACGACGGGGGTGTTACCCTCAATTCGCAGGAAACTCACAATTCTGTTACCCACATTAACCTCACCCAGCCTGGGTTGGGTCGGAATGCCAACATCACGAAGACTTCACCTCGCTGGACGTTACTTAACTTCGGTTATCCTAGGAGAACCGGTGCATTCAACGCGCCATCGACGCTGACCAAATGCTCTCTGGGCATCTTATGTGAGGCACTTCCTCAAAAGAAAATGGCGGCACCTTAGGTATGCTATTAGCAGAGTGTCCACCATTTTCGTTTAAGGCAGTGTATGCTATTTCCTATACAGAAGGAGTATTTCAGTTCACGACCAGAGTTCGAGTTATCTACTTTCTAAATCTATGATAAAAAGTGGTAGCCTTGATGAATATTTCGACCTCGGGAAATATAAACATAATAAACTTACCTCCTCTGTAGCCTCCATACTGAGGAACAGCCTCTACTGAACATATGTAGAATGTGCTGATCAGGAAAACACTTAGCGTCAGCAAAAGAATAACCTGTGAGGGACAAAAATAATATGGCATTTTTATTAACGTAGGTATTGGTTTGCCGGTGATTGGCTAATACAAAAAGTTAAATAGAAAAATGAGCTGACACGCAATATTTTTGAGCGGCAGATTATACATTAGGGTGGAGCGATGTTTCTACTTTTTAATGGAATAGTGAAAAAAAGTTGTCTATTGGCGAGAAACTTCCAAATCTGTCATTAATTTTTTTTTAAAAAATCGGGAAGATGCGCCCCGAGCCCCGCCCACTTTTGCAAAATTGTCATTTATAGACACTTTTCCTATGAATTTTCTAATTTTTTTAGTAATACTTTTTGAAATGGAATAGTTGTAAATGTTTACTTAATAGAATGATCCATCATTATAAAAATAAAAAATAGTCAATTTTAAATGGTAAGTCCCGCCCCAAATTTGTCCAAATCCAACAAAATTTTCTAAAATCAGCAAAAAAGACACATATCTGCCAAATTTTCTAATTTTTAAGGGACATTTTTCCGGAACAGAATAGTATTTAAATACAAAAACATACTATCCTCGTTTACTTGTATTAAAAAGTTTTATAAAATTTACACGTTAAGTACCGCCCCGAGCTGCACCAAGACCGCCTAATATTCTAGTAATAAATAGCTCTCTCTAGGCTCTCTACTAAGAGGATGGGCTCATGTACTGTGGTACACTCAAGTATACTATCCTCTGTTTCTTATAATGACTCATCATAGAAATAGAATCCTTTACAAGTATGATGATTCATCTCCATCAATGCCACAAAAAGGTCTTAAATATTAGAAACAAGGAAAACAAGATTTTGGTAGAAATCCATGGGTTTTATGCCTACCACAACTCAGTCGACAGAAAGCAGGGAGTGTTATCTGATAAACGATTTGTACGATTTTTTTTCTCTCGAAATAATTAATATCAGTGTATTAAGATTCGAAAATGTTATCACGTTTAAGAAGAAACAGTTCGTAGTACATTGACATTGACTACATTCATATTAAAGGTGTATGGTCCAATGTGGTTTTCAATTAAAAATAGATCATCTTGTTTCGATGGACCCAAACAATCAACGAAGAAAGTATCTTGATGAAAGTGTAAAGAAAATAGTAGATCCTGTTGTTCAGAGAAACGCCTTCTACGCGCATCCTGAAAACTTGCTGTTGATTATGCTGGCAGGTAACAGCAAAGTTCAAAGGGAAATTGCATACAGAATAATTAAAAAATCACGTGAAGAAAATAGGTTCCCTGATGTTAGAAAAGTCACTGTAGCAACATCCTACAGCAGTTTAATATAGTGGCACGAAGTTCCTGTGACTGAGCCCCCTTATAAGAGACATCAGTATCGAAGATCTGGCCAACATTGTTGAAAACAACAACATCAAAAACTTTATTCCAGATGTGCCCTGCCACACACAGTGCGTCGCAAGGTACATCAAACTTGTGACAAATGCATCAAGCACTGTGATTGGTTATGAAGCCAGAGATGGTTTGATAAGGAATCAAATTGGATCCAGAAGAATGATTCCAGTGTTTCGTACAAAACAGGACTTTGCCTGAATAATAAATAAAATTAGCAAATTTTTAGTTAGAAATGTCCGAATCGGTTTTGAAAAATTGAAGTTTTTTTTTTAAAAAAAGAAAGGTACTTTCCAATGTCAATAAGTAATTTGTAATCTTTCAAATTTACTTTGTATAACTTTATACCTCCTACCTACCTTTATTAACTATTTATGTTTCATTTTAATTATACATAATATGAAGAAAATGTTCCGTTCATCAATATATTGTTCTTATTCATTGTAATTACTTGGGTGTTTTACCCATGTAGCATATAAAAATATACTAATGAATTCACCAACTTGGGGCGACACTAAGAATGTGATATATGAGTCAATTTTTGTTACAAGTATACGAAAAGAGTATAAAGTAGTACTTCAGTAATATTGTGTCCTGTAAAAGTACCCTGGAAAAATGAAAAAAAATCTGTGTGTACCACAGTACATGAGCCCATCCTCTTAGTAGAGAGCCTAGAGGTACCTATTTATTACTAGAATATTAGGCGGCCTTGGTGCAGCTCGGGGCGGTACTTAACGTGTAAATTTTATAAAACTTTTTAATCTAAGTAAACGAAGATAGTATGTTTTTGTATTTAAATACTATTCTGTTCCGGAAAAATGTCCCAGAAAAATTAGAAAATTCGGCAGATATGTGTCTTTTTTGCTGATTTTAGAAAATTTTGTTGGATTTGGACAAATTTGGGGCGGGACTTACCATTTAAAATTGACTATTTTTTATTTTTATAATGATGGATCATTCTATTAAGTAAACACTTACAACTATTCCATTTCAAAAAGTATTACTTAAAAAATTAGAAAATTCATAGGAAAAGTGTCTATAAATGACAATTTTGCAAAAGTGGGCGGGGCTCGGGGCGCATCTTCCCGATTTTTTAGAAAAAAATTGATGACAAATTTGGAAGTTTCTCGCCAATAGACAACTTTTTTTCACTATTCCATTAAAAAATAAAAATAAAAGTGCGATTTCGCTCCACCCTATTATACATTGGTACCTACATTCATATTATTTTGCATACCTATAAGGTATAAATGAAAACTAACTATTCAATAAATAAAAACATGTGATATCGCCAAAAATACACTCTGTGTAGTGGTTTTCGTCAAGAGGAAAAGCATTAATCATACATCAATAAAATAAATATGTAAATCATTTTATTGAGCGATTAGCTCAGTGATTAAGCACTCGCTTGCCATGCGGAAGGTCCCGGGTTCGATCCCCCATGTTGACAAAAATTTGTATTCTTAATTTGGTTATACTTGTTTGTTAGGGATACCTTCCGGTGCGCTCGTGTTGACCCAGCATCTAAATGGGAAGTACTGTGTCACTTCACGCCCATCAGAGGGGAGGCATACTACGGGATGGGCAGGTTTCAACACAGACCATAAGCGTCTACAGTAGCTCCTGTTTCATGGCTAAGAAATAAAAAAAAAGGCTATGAAACTCAACAACAAAAAAATACTCAAAAAAAATTCAAAAATATGTGATATCGCCAAAAAAATACACTCTGTGTAGTGCTTTTCGTCAAGAGAAAAAGCATTAATCATAAATCAATAAAATATGTATGTAAATCATTTTAAATCTTACCGCAAATAGTTTCATGGTGAGTTGTCCCTCTCAAGATCAGTTCTGACTGTAGATGATGTCCTTCAATCAATCAAGAACTTGAATATATTATACAAATAATGTTGAATTGTTCAAATATGTCATGTACCTCTATGTATAAATAAAATTAGTTATTTCCATAATCGATTTTAACAATTTGAATGACTAAACAACTTCACAGTATCGAACCCACAAATATTAATAATATTATAGATGTGATTAGATGTAAGTTAATTGATTTTGTAATTGCCTACATGTTAGGCGTAAAATTGATTGTAAAAAAAAAAAATATTAATAATATTAATGTGTTTATGCGGGAAGTGTTTTATCTATGAGTGAACGAATTTGTATTTTTTATAAAAATTATTATAGTTTTATTTACAGTAAAAATGTAATATTAATATTTGTAGGTATTAATAACACCTACAAGTTGAACCTCGGTACTTTGTTACCGGTAGGGTTTTTGTCCGTGGCTGGGGTTCTGAAAGTAGGTAAATCCTTTAACCGCACTTATTTTATGGACCATTTTAGAGGGGGGGGGGGTCAACTTTAATATCAGAAGGTGCGAAAATGCTTTATAACGGAGTAACAGGCCCCGTAGAGTTGAAATCGAATATTTTAGTTACGCCTTTTTAACTATTGGAACGGGGTATGAAATTCAATCTCAATACAAGATGTTAGCTTTCTTTTGACATGAAATTTGACTTTCAGGGGCTCCCACAGGAGATAAACTTGAGAGGAATGCTCTTTAGTTAGATTTTTTTAGAAAAAATAGAAAACCGATTAAATTAATTTGAATTTCAATTCTCAAAATTG
This sequence comes from Bactericera cockerelli, assembly GCA_024516035.1. Classification (NCBI taxonomy): domain Eukaryota; kingdom Metazoa; phylum Arthropoda; class Insecta; order Hemiptera; family Triozidae; genus Bactericera; species Bactericera cockerelli. The sequence continues at coordinate 21,467,186 of CM044966.1, forward strand.
TTAGGTAATTTCTGTTTGAAATTTCTGTTTAATTTTTTTTTAGGTAATTTCTGTTTAATTTTCTGTTTGAAAAAAAATCTTTTTTGATTTATCGAAAGTAATTGTGTGTTCCAGTATTAAAATTGTGCAAAAATTGCTCAGGTGGTTATGAAATGTCCAAAAATATGAAAAAAAATTGAAATCAGAGCAAATAAATATTTATTTATTTACAAAAACGAGCACAATACTTCCGATTTTTAATATTAGAAATTTATCGAAAGTGTGTGTTCAAGTATTAAAATAGTGCGGTCAAAGAATTTTCAAACCACTAGTACCTACTACAGTTGTATTAAAAAATATTCCGATTTTCTTCGATCTTTTAAACTGTGATCTCCTCCTGAAGCTTCTCTGTAATAGTTGTCGATAATCTTGACCGTTGAATAATAACCAGCCATGATAAATAGTTAATACATTTATTTTTTTATCAACACAAGTTGAGGTGGTATAAGGTGCAAGAAAAATGAGATACGTAATTATGACATTAATTATTATTTTAAAACTGAGATTTTTCGATTGTTTATAATAATAATAATCGTAGGTAGAGGCCGTAAGATGAGACAGTCCATCACTAGGGTGGGGTTTAAGTTGGTAAACCCCAGCGTCGATGGCGCGTTGAATGCACCGTTTCTCGTAGAATCGCCTTCGCCTGGACATAATAAAAATAACACTCTTTATGAGGTAACCACCAGGCGAGGTTAATGCTCAAAGCATTTTCTACCACCTAACCCTCAGAGTCTTATTATTATGTGGTCACAATCTCATATCTCAAACGAATGAGCAAAAATTCGGATCCCTACGCTACCTGCTCATTTATACGTACAGTCTGTCCCGAAAGCTCAGTGGTAAAGGCGGCACTCTGTGAATCCAGGGGTTCCAGAGGTCGCGGGTTCGAAACCCAGCCGGGACATGACAAGTTATTCTCCCATTTGAGATTTTTACCACGTAATAATACATCTTGTGCTCACTGCTAGAATAATGGGACTTAATAGTCCTAATCGGGCAGTATAAATAAGGCGATATTATTATCATCATTAACATTTTTATTACTACAACCCCTAGGGTGAAATTTATAGACAAAATCGATAACTTAAGTCATTGCTTAGCATCGGTTTTCCCCGTCTAAAGACAGTACACAAATCACGCCACATAGGTATGACGAAAAACATCTATTAATTTCGCCCTCAGTCACTTACTAGTGTAGACAATTCGCAGAACCTTCTGACCTCTTCCTATTATGTAAGCTGTGTTCAGCCTAAGCCGGTCTTTCGGAATTTTCTATTCGTCAGAACCTATTTATATTAAATCTGTTTTCCTGTCAAGTATTTGAAGAGAAATTAATTTTATATGTCAGATTACTGTGAGGAAAAAACAGGACCTTTAAATAATTCCAATTAAAACTCTGTGGTAAACAACGCCGTCATACTTGTACATAGAGACCAGGATGTTTTTTTTTATTGGCATTTAGATAGTGTGCCAATAAATGATGGTAAATAAAAACATTACAAAATGTTGATTTTCTTAATTAAATTTGTGGGAAAAAAATAAGGAATCCTAATACATAGTAGACAAAATTACCTACCTAATATTTTTTTTAAAGTAAAGTTAATTTAGTTATCATATTTGTGTTAATCATCTTTCGTGATATCACAACTATACTCAAACTCGCTTTACTAAATCTACGCTGAAACCGAGACTTGAACCACCGACCTCCAGGTTACAAGTCCGCCGCCTTATCGATCAAGCTACTGAGGTCGGTTTATTTATTTTTTAAAGTAATTGTTTCAATGCCTTTTTACTTTTCTTATCCTATTTTATTTCGTAGCCATAGACAGCAGCTCTACTTAACTGTAGTGTCAGTAAACGCTTCTGGTCTGTGTTGTAGCCTCCCCATCCTGTAGTATGCCTTCCCTCTGATGGGCGAGAAGTGTCAAGTGACATAATACTTCCCAATTAGGTGCTGGATCAACACGAGCGCACCGGAAGGTATCCCTTAGAAACAACTGTAGCCAAATTTATCCAAATTTAGAATAAATTTGGCTCTCTACTTGGAGTCCGGTAAAAAGTTTATTTTCACTTTGTCCCGGTAGCTCAGTGATGAAGGCGGCACTCTGTGAAACCAGAGATTCCAGAGGTCGTGGGTTCGAAACCGGGACGTGACAAGTTATCCTCCCGTTTGGGATTTTTACCACATAATAATATGTCTTGGGCTTACGGCTGGAATAATGGGACTTTAATAGTCCTAATCGGGCAGTATAAATAAGGCGATATTATCATTATTATTTTAATTTGTGTTTGTTCTTCTCTTTAAAATTTGTTCTTTTTGATAACTGCCATTATGTAGGCCATGATACTGCCGACCTCCGTGGCTCAGTGGTTAAGAGCATTGGTTGCTGACCCGGGGTGGCAGGTTCGAATCCCGTCCGGAGCGGAAAATTCTGCCTGAGTTTTCCGTTTCCGAAATGGCATGGATATATAAAAGCAAATTGCCCTGAAGTAACGCACAAGCTGTTCCGGGGCACAACTATCTTTTAAAATAACCATTTTCTTCCGATATCTTCAATTGCACTATGCAGGAGAGAATAGACATGTGTCTTTCAATGGAATGGACATGCTAAGTTTTAAGATTTTTATTTTCTTTTCTTTTTTAATGTAAACAACGGAGCCTTGGATTTTTTTTTTTTTTTTTTTACTTTCCATTACCTACATATAAGGTATAGAAAGTATTATTTTTTCCGTCGTTTTTTTAAGGCATTGTTACTGCACGGAAAAAATAAGTCTTACATCATAATATTACTTGAAAAACCTGATTACGTGATACTCTAGAGACAAGATATGTTGAGTTTGTTGAGTATATGGCTACCCAAGTATGAAGGAGCAAATATTATTAGGTAGTATGATGTGGATATTGTAGATGGATCGCATGCACAAAAACTATATTAATTCCCACGACCAACATATTGCGCATCTTGTTAAGAAGCTCGCGTGTGAGAACACGCGCTAATAGTATATTTATAATTTTAATATATAAAATCCATTTACATTCATTGAATCTTAAGGGTTGGGCGGAAAGATTGACAGAGACAATAACCGCGCCGTTTAGTGTTAATAATAATATTAACACTCCTTAGTGGAAGGTAACCAACCACCAGGTGAGGTTGATGCTCATAGCATTTTCTACCACCTTACCCTCAGAGTCTTATTATTATGTGGTCACAAACTCAAATTAATGAGGAAAAATTCATGCACTGGGTGGGATTCGAACCAACGGATCCCTACGCTACCTGGATTACCAAACTGTCCGATTAAGACTCTAAATTAAAGAGATTTTTTGTCAAAAAATGAAGGGGCCATGATGTTTCTCTACTTTATCCAGGTTTCTAAAATATACAGGTTCGACTGTAACACACGTTGTTTACCCAAATAACTCAATCAGTTTGCAATTGAGAGGGAGATTTGGGGATTATGAGAGTGAGAATATTCTGGCCCAGTTATCGTTGTGAAAATATTGTGAGTAGGTATTATGGTGTAAACAAATTTAATGAAGATGTTTTGTGTACATTTTGGTAGAGTATTTTTTCCTTGTGAGACTTGGGTTTATCACTGGAAAATCCATAATTAAATGTTATCAACATATAAAAATAATGTAAATAAAATTAAGTTCTGGAGTATTCTAATCTGTGCCATGTGTATATCTGTGCCATGTGTCCATATAATTAAAATCCATTAATTTGAATGTGAAATTACCTGGCAATTGGCATTAATTAAAAATATTTCAGTGTAAGTCCATGCGTGTGCCTGTGTTGTGTAAACAAGATCTAATACCATTTTGGGCTGTGAAAAAAAATAATAAATAATAATAATAATAATCGTCCCGATTAGGATTATTAAGTCCCATTATTCCAGCAGTAAGCCCAAGACATATTATTATGTGATAAATATCCCAAATGGGAGGATAACTTGTCATGTCCCGGATGGGTTTCGAACCCACGACCTCTGGAATCTCTGGATTCACAGAGTGCCGCCTTTACCACTGAGCTACCGGGACAGACAGTAATACTAATAATAATTCTTCTTCTTCTTTCTTATCCCGCTCAGGCAGGGTCGACGTTGTTCAACCTCATGGTTGAGGTTACATGATGTTGGCACATTTTTTTTTTACGGCTGGATGCCCTTCCTAACGCCAACGATTCTATTTGATTTACGTCCTGGATTAGGACGGGGGTTTCAACCTCCATTCGCTGGGAATCGTACCAGCCAGCCATATTAACCTCACCCAGCCTGTGTAGGCCCGTAAATGCAAGCCTCACATGTACGGAGGGAATAGAATTTTCTGTGTGAAAAGACTACTCCGACCGGGGATCGAACTCAGTATCTCTGGACTACGGGCAGTAGTCACAACCGTTACGCCACTAATAACTAATAATAATTATTAATTATTATTATTATCTACCTGTAGTGGAAGGTCTGTGAGAACGCCCAGATCAAACGTCTGAGCTCCTAACTTGTTTATTAATTTAATTTATCGCCTGTTTTCCTCTGTAATTATCTCTGATTATATTTCCTTATCATTCATATTATCTTGAGATAATGTTTCCAGTATGTTTTAAATAAGTAATAAGGATAATTTTTCTCAACAGTTTTACTCCTACTTAGTAAGTAATAGCAGCGAGTAAGAATTGTTGTAAACCGACTAAAGTAAATAGTTATTATTAAAAAGTGCACTGCTAGTCAAGTGGTTAACGCGCTGGTAATCCAGGTAGCGTAGCGTAGGGATCCGTTGGTTTGAATCCCACCCAGTGCACGAATTTTTCCTCTATAATTTGAGTTTGTGACCACATAATAATAAGACTCCGAGGGTTTAGGTGGTAGAAAATGCTATGAGCGTTAACTTCGCCTGGTGGTTACCTTCCACTAAAGAGTGTTGTTATTATTATTACAAAGAGGGGTGGACTAAAAAATTACATCCAGCTCTAAAATGTTGAAGTAGAAGTGCCAAAACCAACCAACTTCAACCATGAGAAACTGGTTGAACAATGCCAACCCCCAGTAGGTGTGGGAAAAGCCAAGTGAAAGAAGAATTTGTCAGTCACACAGAAATGATTTCAATTTTATCTTGAAACCCAGCCGGGACATCCTTCTATTTGGGATTTTTACCACATAATAATGCGTCTTGGGCTTACTGCTGGAATAATGAGGCTTTAGTATAAATAAGGCAAGATTATTATTATTATTGTGTATTCATTTTTATCAGGTAGGTATTCTACAGGTGAGAAATTAATAGACTTCAAGTAGGCGCACTGGGGTTTCCCGGCTCTGACAGACACGCTGACTTTAGATAAAGCGCAGAACTACTACAGCGCAGTAGTAATGTGAGATAGGTATCAAATATACGTAGATCGCCAAAAAAATACACTTCGTGTCACGGTGCTCGTCAAGAGGTGTGACTTAAAAATGACAGTTCTCAAAATGGCGATTATAAAATTCAGCAATTATTAGTGTTGGCATTTGAATGGTCACCCATCCAAGTCCTAGCCTCGTTGTAAGTTACTTAACTTGAGTGACATAGCAAGTACTGGTGTATCAAAGTACCATCAACACTGGCTATAGTTTATTCAGATGGAACTAATCAAAGTTCTCATCTTTCGAGCCATTAACCAATAAAATTCACGATCATTTTCAATGACTTCCATGAGCTGTCACTGATATTTTAGATTTTAGTTCATTATTTTAACTACCTTATAAGGCGTCATTTCAAGTTTTTCCCTCGGTTGTCATGGCAACGAAATTGTTTTATTATTTCCACACATAAAACACTTCTATCCCCAAGGTTACCAAAAGGAGTCGCGTCATTTTTCTGTCCCGGTTGTCATAGCAACGTATTTAAAATTAATTCCACACATAAAACACTTATTTCCCGGTTACTACAAGACGTCATTTCAAGTATTTCTTTCTCGGTTGTCAAAGCAACGTATTTAATTTTTTTTCCACACATAGAATACTTCTTTTCTGGTTACACCAAGGTGTCGCGTCATTTTTCTCTCCCGGTTGTCATAGCAACGTATTTCGTTTTTTCCACACATAAAACACTTCTTTCCTGGTTACCCCAAGGCGTCATTTCAAGTATTTCTCTCTCGGTTGTCATAGCAACGTATTTCATTTTTCCCACACATAAAACACTTCTTTCCTGGTTACCCTACGGCGTCGCGTCATTTTTCTCTCCCGGTTGTCATAGCAACGTATTTATTTAAATATTTTTACACACAAAACGCTTCACCCAGGTGTCGCGCGTCGTTTTCGAGTTTCCGGTTGTCATGACAACGAATTTATATCATTTGTACACATAAAACACTTCTTCTACGGTTTCCCGAAGACGTCGCCTCGAGTTTTCGGTCGTCATGACAAAGAAAAGCAGGTCCAGGAGTCTGGAAAACAAGAAGAAATCTAAGTCCAACTATCTGGTGATGGATCTAGAGCCCGCAGAGGAGACGCCAGAGGAAATCAAGTACATAGAGGTAACTGTCTCAAGTTTTAGTTGCGCACGAATAGCTCAGTGGTTAAGCACTCGCGTGCCATGCGGGTTCGAGCCCCCGCGCCGACCAAAATTTATATAATTTCAGGTATTTGTAATATTTTATTTAAAACTAGGATTCTCTGAATTTTCACTCACCGACTTAAGTTTCGCCTAGGCTCGTAGGCTTGGTCACGATTACACGAGCCTAGGCGAAACTTAAGTCGGTGAGTGAAAATTTAAAGAATCCTAGTTTTAAATAAAATATTACATATAGGTACCTGACATTACTTTGAATTCTAATATGAACTTAATAACAAATAATTCATAATTTCGTTACAGTACTTTATAAGGGATACCTTCCGGTGCGCTCGTGTTAACCCAGCACCTAAATGGGAAGTACTGTGTCACTTCTCGCCCATCAGAGGGGAGAATTTTGCATGAAGTTCTCACACAAGTTTGACCATTTTTTGGCGGAATCAAAATTTCTAAAGGTTGTCCCAAAAGTTGTGAAACATGCATCAACTTTCGATTTTTAATTGAAAAGCATGTGTGGAAGAAGAATGATTTTGTGATTTCCTGTGTTATTACATTTTAGGTAAATATTTTAAACTATAATTTTCCCCTGCACATTGGATGATCTACTTCAGGCAAACGAAAAAGCCAGAGAATTGGAAGTACAAAATGTTACCGAGGAACGAAAGAGGACACGGAAAACAAAACAAACAACTTTTATTTTGTATTTTTCTTAACTAATTCTCAGATCAAATGTCCCGATGATGTGGTCCTGTTTGACGCAGGCGCGGAGTGGAGCACCCGGGACCACTCTGTGTACCAGATGGTGGCGAGTGTGTTCCCGGGCCTGATGAGTCACATGCAGGGGGGGCCTACCATGACTACGTGCCTGGTGCCGGATGATAATGAGGAGGGGTACGAGAACCTGGTATGTGCTTGTTTTGAATTTATTTTAATTCGAATAACAATTATTCGAATTAAAATATTTAAATAGACTACCAATATTTAAATAATAAAATCAGTAATACTATCAACTACCAATATCATCCGGAAGTGCCTCAATTTGTAGTCCTCACTTATTTACATCTTGTTTTTTATAACCGATGTATATTTATGTAACCTCAATAAAGAGTGAAATATTAATCAAATAAGGTTTAAATAATAATGAGGTTTAAAGTCGCTTTCAACTTTGAACTAATTGTTTTACTTTCGAGAAATTTCTAATATTAGAAACCGGAAGTATTGTGTTCGTTTTTATAAAAAAAATAAAATATTTTTTTGTTCCGATTTCAATTTTTTTCACATTTCTGGATGTTTCATTTCTGGACCTCCTCTTGAGCAACTTTGATTTTGTGTCCGTCTGTCGGTCTGATTTTAAACTATTATTCTGTAACTATGTTACAAATTTTAGTACAATGCGTGTTTAATAAGTTTATTATACATATAATATTAACTCTTTGTTGACAAGAGTAATCTCTGCCATTTATTACTCCTGAAAACCATATATTTTGTTTAGTAATTTAGGCAACTGAGTACTAATTATGTGTGATATTCTAGTCAATCTGTAGTGTTATATTTTTTCCATTTGTCTTAACTACCTGTAATACTTATAATTTCTTTTTTTTCTGTTTGAAAAATTATTGTCAAAATGTTTGTGATTCTTATCAAGGACTAGTCCGTAAATATACACCCCTTGACCGGGCCATATTAACACTTAGACGACCGGGAGTACCACCGGTGGTACACGCGTGTCTGTACGGAATGGACCGAGTGTACCACCGGTGGTACACGCATGTACTACGCCTGTGAATAACCTAAACATCGCCGGTCCCACGGGAGAACTGACTAAAAACATGCCGGTCGTCTAAGTGTTAAAATAAAATTAAAAGAAATCTCGCTCCCCAGGAGAACGCAAGCGTCTCGCTGGGCTCCCAAAT